>CM066728.1:47772351-49022351 GCA_033961575.1 Aselliscus stoliczkanus
AGAGATTTTCCTCTTCATAACACAGAATAGAAATTGAGGGCTTTGATATTGTCATGGAAATGACTCTTTGTAAATATGCTCAAAGGTCTATTTCAAACGAGAATGAGCTGGAACAATGTTTTCTTTCTCTTTTCAAATTATGAGATTGGAATAAGCGTACAAAGAAGCTGATCAAGATTGGGGGGTGGGGGGAAAGAGTGTGCCTGGGAGAATTCTTCTCACCTAGGGCTGGCAAATTGTATAGCAAAGCTTTATTCAAAAAAGATGTTTGTCTTTTCCCTCAGGTGCACAAATGCACAGCCTGTTGAGAAGAACTGAAGGGGAAAGGCAGAAAAAATAAGAAAGAAGAAATGGAATGGACCATCTGACTATAATCCTTAGTTTTAAAAAGCTGAGTTTCATACTGGAAATTATGGCACACGCAAACATAAAAAAGTTCTACTTTTCAAAGCAAGTAATTGATTTTTAAAAAAGAACTTGAGAAAGAAATTACATTTCAGCAAATATTTTAAATGCCTAATTAAATCACTATTTTGGTGTTTCTATCATGTAAAAGTTTATTTTTTCTAACAAACTACAAAGAAATAAAATCTTTAGTTCTTTTAGAAAAAAATAGATTGAAAACTTGAAGATAGAAAAATGATAATGAACTGTTGTTTTAAAAAATACCCTCATGCTGAGACTATTAAATTAGATTTCAGGTTTATGATCTCAAGGTTATCTTAATTTCTAGCCTTCCTAGCAATTTTTTTTAAATAAAAAAATGCAAGAGTCTTCTCCAATTCAGACTAAAATTTTCAGAGAAACAAATTTAGAGAAAAATCCCTGGATTTAAGCTTTGAGGACAATTTAAAGCTAATGATACTGAGGCAAAGCATGATGTTTTCAAAGTCATGACACAATCCATATCCTGCCCCTCATTTTGGGGCTCATCTTTAATAAAACACTCTATCAATTCTTTTTTTTTTTTTTTTTTTGAGGGCAGTGTCACTGGCCCTCACATGTGGGACCCCTGGCTTCCCAAGCCAGCACTTAACCACCACACAACTTGGCCGGCCCTCTATCAATTCTTTTAATATTTGTTCTTTGAGTCCAAGGAGAAGGTGAAGAAAGACTTCTCTATGGGAGTTGTTCGAAGTACCCATCCATGGACCCCTCCTTGACTTTTGAGAGAAAGTCAATGTCTTGTCATTGCTAAACAGGCGTGAGAACTATTTCTATAGGTCAGCTATCTTGTGGCAACTAGAGACTGTTTCAAGAGTATTTAAAGCACTTTAGAATGAGATAATGAACTGTTATTATTAAATGTTAACATAGGGAGTTCCATTTTAAAGTAGCCCATCTTAACAGAATGAATATCTAAATTAATTTGAATTCTATTACCTTGATTTTGCAAACCTGCCACCTTAATGCCCAAGGGAAACTCTTTTTTTTTTTTAAAGATTTTATTGGGGAATTGGGGGAGGGGAACAGCGTTGGGGAACCGGGGAAGAGGAACAGACAAGTTGCTGTCCTTTTGTTCTTCAGCCTAGTTGCGGAGGACGTTGCTTCACTGTTGGTATTGTCATTGAGCTCTTCCCGGATGAGGCAGATCAGTCACCGGCCTCTGGATGGTCGCTCACCGCAGCTATTGGCAGCTCACACTGGCTGCCGGCCACTCACTGTAGCCTATGGCAGCCCACTGTAGCAGGGGCTGCAGCCTACACCATTGCTGGGGGCAGCCATCCCTGGGAGCTGTTGTTCACCATCTTAGCTATAGAGGGCAGTGTCACTGGCCCTCATGTGTGGGATCCGAACTGGGGCCGCTGACATCTCAAAATCAGTTCTTAACCAATACGCCACTGGGCCGGCCCCCAAGGGCAACTCTTATATTATCTGGAAGCAACCCTCCCAGTTGGAGTTGGTAGTACTCAGCCTCTTAGGTGAGTGCTCTGTTTTCATTTAAAAATAAAATCTGCAACTGGCTTCTCAGTCTTACTTTGTAATTCAGTTGTGTTCACCCTACTGAAAGAATAGAGTGATTTGTTATTCTTTCTATTCAAAGACATGCCTTCCATTTAGAGGCACATTCATAAATGTTTTAAAAGTGTGCTTTTAACATTAATCAAGAAATTACATGAGTGTAACCACTATTGAAGATTAATATTTAATACACAGCACCTATGAAGATAGCGTGATTCCATCTTTACCAGGCCTAAGAACAAAACCAAGCACTGAGTAATCCATACAAATAGATTGCTCCTATTTTCCAGAATGGGAATTAAGGCAAAAAGAAAAGGAAAGAAAAGAAAAGAAAAAGAACTTTCCAAAGACATAGAAAGAGGAAGACTGGAATTAGGATTCAGGGAACACTCAAATCCTCGATATTTCTAACACTGACTTAAATCCCTTTCTATATTAAAGGGGATGATGAGTCCCCAGTGTAAAGACTTAGGAAGAGGTGGAAGAATGGGGCCTTTTTAAAAAGGCTGATCTTATAATGAACAATAATGGTAATTCCCCTTGTTTGAATGAATCAAATATACTCACTCCTCAGTGCCACAGACCTTGAGCTAAATCCTGTTAATCAGTGAAGCTGAAAATTAGGGTAAAATCTTACATTTATTTCTTTACAGCTTATAAAGCTTTTAAAGTAATTCTATTCCAGTTAGCTATCTATTTTTTTCATAGCACTTATTAAAGCTGACATATTATACATTTGTCTATAGATTTCTTTACCTTTCTCCTACTGCTAAAATGTTAAGCTCCATAAAAGCAGGGATTTTAGTCTGCTTTGTTCACTCCTGTATCTCCAGCACCTAGAACAGCGCTTGGTGCATAGTAGACAATATATATTTGTTAAATGAATAAATGAGGTAAATAATAAATAATTACTATTTTATTTGAGTCTTGAAATGCCCTAA
Organism: Aselliscus stoliczkanus; assembly: GCA_033961575.1. NCBI lineage: Eukaryota > Metazoa > Chordata > Mammalia > Chiroptera > Hipposideridae > Aselliscus > Aselliscus stoliczkanus. The sequence continues at coordinate 47,775,255 of CM066728.1, forward strand.
GAAAAAAACTGCAGACATGCATTTGTCAACTTTTTAGGGATAAGAAAACCAAGACTTCAAAACACCAAATTATTTATGATAGTATAAGCAGTTAAGTGGTGTCAGAGCTATGATTTAAAAGATCTAATTCCTAATTCCAGGTCCCTTCTAGCATTACTCTACTGACTTGTGCAAACAGACTATGAATGGTCAAAGGTTTACTGCCATCAGAATCAGTCCATTTTCACTTTCTATGAAGACCAATGCAAGAGAAAAAAATGAGTAAGTTCATGTCCTCTCTTAAAGTATAGCTGTCAACCTTTCTCTGCTTTATTTATTTTTTCCTCTTTAATCACTATCCTAAATTAAATTGTCCTGCTAAGGTGTTTGTTGTCTCATCATCCACTTTGTGTCTATAATTTTTTCCCTGGTATCTTCTCTTCTATCTTATGGAATTAGTATATGTTCTACAGACATCATTTATTGAGTCCTTTTTCACAACACTGTTCATTTGCCATTTGTCCACTCACAATCAAGAAGTTGCAGATCTGGGCCGGCCGAGTGGCGCATTGGTTAAGCGCTGGTTTTGGGATGCCAGCGGCCCCGGTTTGGATCCCACATGAGGGCCAGTGACACTGCCCTCTACAGCTAACAACAGCTCCACCTGGAGCTGGGCTGTGCGAGCCCCGGTGATGGTGTGGGCTGCAGCCCCTGCTGCAGTGGGTTGCCATAGGCTACAGTGAGTGGCCCGCAGCCAGCGTGAGCGGCTGGCAGCCAAGAGTGAGCTGCCAATAGCCGCGGTGAGCGACATCCAGAGGCCAGCGACTGATCTGCCTCATCCGGGAAGAGCGCAATGACGATACCAACAGTGAAGCAACATCCTCCGCAACTAAACTGAAGAACTAAAAGACAGCAACTTGTCTGTTCCCCTTCCCCGATTCCCCAACGCTGTTCCCCCCCCCAGCCCCGCCAATTCCCCAATAAAATCTTTAAAAAAAAAAAAAAAAGAAGTTGCAGATCTAACAGGCTGCAAAGTCCAGGCTTTTTCCACAGTGCACCCCATTGCTATAGGCAGAAAGAACAGGGCAATGGGGGGGGGGCAGGGACAGGGAAGGAGGAAGTGGGGAAAGAAAGGGAGGAAATGAGATCATTCTTAAGAAAAGGCACAGCTACAGCTCATTATAATAAATTACAATATCATTAGCATTGTAGGCAGGAAAAAATCACCACCGCCTGAGTCACCAGAACAGCTCTGACAAGGGCCAGGTAAAAACAAGGGAATTCCAACTCCTTATAGGAAGGAGTGGTCAGCGAGGTCAGCGGACCGCCCTGGGAACACCTATGACACCAACCCTAAATCTTGACTATTTCACGCCATTATTGGAATAAAATCCTAAGCTTCTTTGTTCTTTGGTGTGGTTGCTCTTCTGGGCCAGCCCACTCTCATGCCATCTTGAAAGTGTACGATGCTATTTCCTTTCTTTTGATAAATCCACAGCTTGTTTGGCTTTGTTTGCGTTGCTTATTCTGTATGTCCTGGAATTCCTTCTTGCAACGCTACAAGAACTCTTTTCCTCCAATAACACCCCCACAAAAGACTTGGTTCCTCAGATGCAGACCTTTGGAGCCCCAGAACAGTCCACTATCACTCTTGACAAGGGAACTCAGCAGAAGCGTAATCCCACACTGGTTAGCTGCAGAGGTGTTGCGGCATACAAGTGCTAGGTGGGCAACTGGAGACCTGATTATTAGCATGCCATCATCATCCATGACAGCTTAGGGGTGTCTGAAAATCTCCCAGGATTTGCTTTAGGATTGGAATGATTAAAAAAAAATCACTAATGGTCCAGCCAATAGTTATTCTGGGAGGACTCAGTCCCCGGTGGTAATGGTGGTAAGGTCCCTTCTTCACCAGCTCTACCAAAACATGTTTGGAAGGGTATCATGCTTGCTTTTATTTTCACCCTCCGCTCTTTCTTGCTCTTTCATCTTAGTAAAATACTAAGTGTATTCTTTTTAGAGCCAGTAGTGAGCAGCTGAGATGGTGACCAATGATGACTCTTGGGTCCCTCCAGCAGCCAGTTCAAATTCCACCTCTAAACTGGTGCATCACATCTCTATTAGAGTCAAAATGATGCCTTCTCAACAATGGCTGATGAGAAGGGGTGGGGGGCACACAGACATTTTAGTAATCAGGTTTCTGTCATTGAAAATGCTGATCAGGCCATGAAAATAAATTCTTTCTGAACCTGACTTTCAGTTACTAACATTTTGTGAAGTCATTTAAGAAAGAAACTAAGGTAAATAAACATCGGTTCACTGGTGGATTTATGGCACTGGAGAAGCAAAATATACTTGCTTGGTATAAAGCCAATTCTGAGCTGTAACAGGCCTCCGCACATCTACTAAGACAAATGAGAGCTACAGCAGGGTGTCCTGGGACAGGGCTGAGCTCAGGATATTTCTTTCAATTGTTAAACAGTGTATGCTTGCTGAGCTGGAAATGGTGCTAAGACTGTTTATCAGCAAAGCTGAACCACAGGTTTCAAACAGCAGAATAATCACTGCCAGTCACAGTGTCAGGGAGGTGGGAGGGACAGGGAGTTTGGGTCCCTCCTGGGACTTAGACCAAGTGCCCACAGTTAGGATGATGCTCAGAGTTCTGGCATCTCCAGATGAGTGAGATAGCTGAGAAAACCTAAGTCCTATATGTGTCTGGACAGAAGGCAAAGAGCTGCTTTATATTTGAGCCTTTAAATATATATTAAATATCTCATAGTCTATTTTCAACAAATTTTGTTTAGGGAAGACCAAGTAGCCCACATAGACCTCAATCAATGTTAATTTTAGTTGCTTGTGAAGGTTAATCTAATGAAAACTACATTAAAGGAAGGAAGGAAGGAAGGAAGGTAGGAAGGAAGGAAGGAAGAAAGTAAGAAAGAGAAACAGAAAGAGAGAGGAAGGGACAGGGAGGGAGGGAGGGAGGGAGGGAGGGAAGGGAAAGAAAAGAAAAGAAAAGAAAAGAAAAGAAAAGAAAAGAAAAGAAAAGAAAAGAAGAAAAAAGAGACCAGGCCTTACTCCCTAGATATTCTTATTTGATTGGTAGACAATGAAAATTTGGAAACAATTCTTTTCTTAAGATACCTCAGGAGATTCTAAGGTGTAGCAGCCAAGGTTGGAAAGCACTAACCTGATAAATTTAACGATTTTTAAAATAGCAGATTTAGTAAATATCCCTAAGGTTAAGATAACCTAACCTCACAATGACAAGTGCTGGATTTCACTTAGTCATTAATAGGGGGCTATTTAAAAAGAATTTTGAAAAATACAATATGTGGTTAGGTTGTGGTGATTATGAATATTTACCTACAAGAATCATGGAAGGTAAAAACCCTTCCTAGTATTACACCAATGAGTGGTTGAGGGTTGGGGTAAAATTTCCAGTGACAGCATCTAAGGATGCTTCATAAGGTTGTTTAGGTTCTGCACTGTACAACTCCAAATTCATACAACATTTGCATCTCATTGGGGAATTAGGGACATAGCTAATTTTCATGCTTTTGTCATATTTAGACATATATGGTAAGATGTCACCTAACCATTTGGTATAGAAATTGTAGTAGGAGGGATTTTTTTTTTTTTTCATTCAGCAAAGGAACTGAGTTTCCTTTACTGGCAATTCCTTCCCAATTGCCACATGATAAAATTGAATGTCATGATGCTGAAGCTGGAGACAGAGAAGCTGTGGTGGACATCTGCTCTTTATACACCTCCAGCAGCCCTTCCTTTTTAGTCTGATATTAAACATCCTCCCTGTATTAATAAAGGCTTTCTAGAGAAACATAACCAATAGGACCAATATACACATGAGTAGATTTATTATAGGAATTGGCTCATGTGATTATGGAAGCTGAAAAGTTCCATCATCTGCCATCTACAAGCTAGAAAAGTAGAAAAGCTGGTGGTGTGATTCAGTCTGAGTTTAAAGGCCTGGCTTCTCCAAGTGCAGAAGATGGATGTCTCAGTGCAAGCAGAGTGTGAATTTGTCCTTCCTCTACCTTTTGTCCTATGCAGATCCTCAATCGATTGGATGATGCCCACCTGCATTGATGAGGGTGATCCTTTTTACTTCAGTAATCTCTTCTGGAGACACCCTCAGAAACACACCCAGAAATAACATTTTGCCAGCTATCTGGGCATGCCTTAGTCCAGTCAAGGTGACATATAAAACTAATGCTCACAATCTTCCTACATAGTTTTTTCCTTGGAGGAACCCATTTCATGTGATCTGATGTGGCTGTCCTGGCCCCCATCCCCCATCCCTACCATAGGGATGGGCACATTACTAGGTCTTGTCAGTCATCCCACCAGTGACAGTGATTGGTTGAAAAAGGGATATGCGATTTAGGCTGGGCCTATTAGAGAGCAGCCAGGAGTTTTCTGCTAGACCTACTTGAGAAGATGTTTTCTTTCCATGAAGGTTACAAAGCTAATACGATGTATTTTGCGCTATGTGGAAGAGGATATTACTTATTCTCCAGTATGTATCCTCTCCTTTCTCCGTAATAATAAATGGTCCTATAAAATATAAAGAATAAACCTTATATTCTTCTTGCAGCCACTTATGGCCCTGTCAACACATAATGCATAAGTGAAAATGTCATGTGAGAGAATTCAGAAATGTTTAAAGGACAGTTGCTTTATACCCTCTGTCATTTTATTTCTCCTTGCATTCTGCTGCTTGCAATATGAATGTTATGACTGAAGCTCCATCTTAGAGCATGAGCCTCACTCCAGGGACGGCAGTTCAGAAAGCTGTGAGAGTGGGTACCTGAAAGCTTCATGGCACACAGTTGTTTTACCAGCCCTGAATCGTTCACACCCAGACCCATATATGAGAGAGAAATATTGTTAAAGCCATTTTTGTTTTATTTCCTGTTACTCGCAGCAGTAATCAATCCTAATTAATCTTAGTTAATGCAGGCTGCCTTCATCCACATATCTACCACATGGAGAGAGGCTGCCTGAGAGTGAAGACAGGAAGAGCCAAAAGAAAGACAGAATTTGGTTGATGTAATTTGAGTCACTCGATCTAGCCACACGTTAAGTCATACTACCTTTCAATATTTCAGTTATATAAGTGAACATATTTGCTTTTTTGCTTAAGATATTTAAGTTGAGTTTCTCTCATTAAAAAAAAAAAAGAAAAGAAAAGGGCCGGCCGAGTGGCGCAGTGGTTAAGAGCTGGCTTGGGACGCCAGTGGTCCAGGTTCGGATCCCACGTATGAGGGCCAGTCACACTGCCCTCTAAAAAAAAAAAAACACCAAAAAAAAAAAAACCCAACAAATGTTATATTTAAAAAAAAAAAATAGAGGGGTATAAAAAAAAAAAAAGTCCAGATCAATCTAGCAATCTTGAGGAAGTATGCTCTCAATAATTTGTGTGACATTATTTTGACCTATTAGGGGCTATGGAATTGGGAATAGGAATTAATTTATTTCGATCTCTAGATTCTCAAGGGACAGAAAAATATAAACTGCCATCTAGATCACATTGGCATCCACCTTATTCCATTACTATGGGCATGCTGTTTTTATTATTTTAAAATATTATGTGGGGGCCGGCTGAGTGGCGCATTGGTTAAGCGCTGGTTTTGGGATGCCAGCGGCCCCGGTTCGGATCCCACATGAGGGCCAGTGACACTGCCCTCTACAGCTAACAACAGCTCCACCTGGAGCTGGGCTGTGCGAGCCCCGGTGATGGTGTGGGCTGCAGCCCCTGCTGCAGTGGGCTGCCATAGGCTACAGTGAGTGGCCCGCAGCCAGCGTGAGCGGCTGGCAGCCAAGCGTGAGCTGCCAATAGTCGCAGTGAGCGACATCCAGAGGCCAGCGACCGATCTGCCTCATCCGGGAAGAGCGCAATGACGATACCAACAGTGAAGCAACATCCTCCGCAACTAAACTGAAGAACAAAAAGACAGCAACTTGCCTGTTCCCCTTCCCCGATTCCCCAACGCTGTTCCCCTCCACCAATTCCCCAATAAAATCTTAAAAAAAAAAAAAATATTATGTGGGACTCAAGTGGCTTACAAGAGTTGAGACATTTCCTTGGAAAATGGTAATTGAAGAAGATTTGCCTGGCTTCAAAGTATGGGAGGGACTGAAAGGATTTGGAAAGATAGGACTGGAGGCAGAAGGCTAGTTATGAGTAGGAACTGAGATAAAGCTGGCCTTGTACCAGTGTGAATAAACAGGAGGGGACAAAAGTTTAAAAAAAACAACCTGATCTTTAGCTTTAAAATATACTCTGTCCTACTGGTATTTTATATTAATAAAGTGCTTTGCAGTTCATGACATATGTTCTCTCATTTGATGCTTAATAATTATTTGGAGTAGGCAAAGCAGGTAGCTAACTTCACCATTTTACAGAAGTGGAAACTGAGACCCAGTGTGGTTATGGGCCTTGCCCAAAGTCACCTGGCTGCCAGAACAGGGGACAGAATCCATATTTTCTGACGAACAGTCTAGTATGGATGTACTGGGTTTCTCTGTACCCAGAGATCCACCTAGAAACAACGTTTTCTTTTTAGCAGCTTCCTTCAGTTTTGTTTATAAGTTCTACCTCATTGTTCATTGTTTTCTTCTTACTCATGACCTCTCTTGAGCAGTTATGTGAGCTAAAAGATGGAATTCATTCTGAGAGGAATCATCTTTGCAATGCAGTATTAGAGCCAAAGAGAGTGTGTGTGGATCAAGGGAAGAGTAACTACCAAACAATGACCAAAAACCTCAACTTGAAGTCCCATAGAATAAATTTATGTTAAATTTTCATTCATTATTATACCAGTAGGCCTGATCATTTTAATAACTTACCATTCCAAGAAGCCATGGGGGAAAAAAGGAAATTGCTTTTAGACAGTGTCTTATTCAAGCAAACGGAAATGGTTTCTGAACCACAGAAAACAAATAAACATGCTCTACCTGGAACTTCACTCATGTTTGCCCGTTGTCTGGCACTAAAAGATGTGCTTTAGAATAATAGTGCAGTGTGTGCCTGGAGATCCTGAATGCTAGAGGGAATATCTGAACTCTAGAAGAAGAGGCTGTTGGCTATGTCTAGGACCACTGAGCTTGGACAGGCTCCCAAAGGCTGCGAGTGAAGTTTTGTGCTACGTGTCTTTCCATACAGCAAAACGAAATGCCAAATCAGCTCAGTTTTCACAGCTTCCAAAGAAGCATATTTTATTATTGCTCAAAACTTAACACTAGTATACTATGTGTATAGCCATACGAAGTATATGACTACTTTACAATATTTATGTTTGGCACTCTGGTGACGTTGTAAACCATTCTACAGAATTATGCATCTTCTATTATCATGTCATTGACGTACTTTTCAGCCTTTGCTTGTGAATTGAAAAACAAGGAGTTTGGAATTCTGTGGGATCCTGCCGAATTCCTTAGGACTATGGGCAAGCATAGCTAACTGGTTATCCTTTTTCATAATGTTATTCTTGGGCATGGAAAGGAATATCTTTTTAATAAAAGAAAACTGGCAGGGGGACTTCTTGCAGTGCAGTCCTGGTTTGGCACAAAATGTGAGGCGCCAGGATGCAAACATCTCGTCTTCAAAGCCTTACCTGGCAAAGACACAAGAGGGCACATTTCCCCGACGACGTTCAGCAACATGCAGCACCATGGTGGGTCTCGGGTCTTTGGACTGACCTTCGCCCAGATGGTGGAAATCCAAAGTAAAGCAATGTGACCTGGCAAACAGCGGACTCTGGAGCAGAGTGTGTGATTTCTTCCATTCCTATGGAGATCCTCATTTGGCTGGATGTCTACTCCAGGGACAAAGTGTTTCCAGATCTTTGGCAGAAAAATAAATGCCCTCTTTTCAACTTTCTCTATTTCAAAGAAGTATACTGCTGACAAGAAAATATGAGTACCATCTATACTTCTGCTGTAGCAATAATAGCCATGTAGATTTTAGTGTTTATACAATAATGATGTTACCAGTGGCTACTTACAAGATCATTGTAAGGATACAACATTCATATTTTTCAGAGCCATAGAATACTAGATAGTAGATTAAATATATATGCCTATATATGTATATACATGTATGTATGACACAAACTGTGATGAAATATGTACACGTGGATATATGCACATTATATATGTGTGTATACACACATGTAATATATATATTGAGCATGCAGGATTCATGAGGTGTAATCATAAAAAGCCACTTTGTTTTTGTCATCTGTATTCTGTTGTCCTTATTGTGAGAGGGCATCTTCTTCTGCCCCTGGATGGAAACACAGGGAATCTCACGCCTTTTCTTAGTATATAAAAAATCCTACAGTCAGTTTAACTTGTAAAACACAGTCTTGATTCAGAAACTAGAATTTCCAGTTCAATATATGAATCAGTGTGGTAGAGCTAGGGTGTTGCCCCCACTCTGCCCCTATCCCACTTACTGTGCTTACACACCCATCCCCAGCTGCTGTGAAGGTTGTCTATGAATGACTCTCAGATAATTCTCTCGGGAGAACTGCCTTTAGCTAACAGGTGCCATCTTGCATGGGAAACAAGGATGCCTCCCCTCCACCCCCAACCACCACATACACATAAATGACTGATTTCAAAGGCACAAAAGGCCAGCCTCTGGCTCTAGGAGAAACAGCTCTGCTGTGTAACTTATGCTGCAGACCTCTCCTTCATTGATTAAGCCAAGGCTAGACTTTACCCGAAATCATACCCTTGCACCACTTTTCCACCTTCCTTATCCTTGCCCTCACTGACTTTTCCTGAAGAGCATTCGTCAAAAATGTATTTGTAAATGAATACATTTTTTGCAAATGAATACATTTGAAATTCATTTGTAAATGAATTCTATACTCAGGCTCTGCTTCTAGAGAACCCAAGCTAAGATAAAACAGAACAAAACAAAAAAATCTCTATTTTCATTTAAAGATAAGATTCTCTACCCTCCATTCAAGGTAGAGCTATCCACAGAAGGGTCAACAGCCTTTAAGATAAGGGGAAGAGGGTATTACATTTCCAATGCATCACAATTCCACTCACGATCCACTGGCTGCTCTTCTCAAATAATATTCCTGCATCTTTTGAAATGAATACATGATTTTTACTTTTAAGACTAAAAATATATTGTAATCACTGAGATTCTCTGACGCTGAACCATCCTTATACTTCAGGTAGGGGAAAAAAACCTTCCTCAATCCTGATGCTCTGTAGATTTTGAAGCTATATTGTGAAGATACATTCACATCATTTTAGTCTCTATTTCTCTATTCCCCATCCTAATATTATCTAGAATTTTAGTTCTAGACTGTTAACAGGGATTTTGTTTTGTTTTGCTTTCTGTTTTTCCCTTCTTTGACCCCTAATAATTTTTTTAGACAAAATAATCTTTAGTACATTTAGTCATTCTTATTTTCTATATCGTTGGTTGCATGTTCTAGAATTATTTTTCTTATTAGAGTACCACCTCCAAGAGTGTGTACAAAGTGGTTCTTTGCATGGCACACTTGGTATGACTGAGAATATCTCCTCTGGACCCTGTAGGGTCCTGTTGAAATCTGGCTGTGGGTGTTCTCTGAATGGCAGGCACTCAGAAGTAAATCTGAGAGTCCTTTGAGGGCCAGCCTCCAACCTTGAAGCCTCCATACTGCAACTAAGTACTTTTCAGTTGACCTCTTGTGTACCTCCCCAGGTCTTGATCCAAAAAGTACACCCTTACTCCTTGCCTAGGAGGAAGTGCCTGGGGGAGGCGCCTTGGGGACAATGAAGCTTGGCTACCTTCACTTGGCTCACAGGAAACTCATGTATACTTGGTCTTCCAAATTGTTGGCTCCTCCCACTTACTGACTTCTCTCCTCACTGGGGCCTTGTGGTTGTCTCCTGCCCACCTCACCCAGACAAGAAGATGCCAAACACACGTGAGTTTCTTCCAAATACTCTTTCACTGCTACTCCTCTCTGGCACTGGATAGGGACTCTGTTATTCTGCAGCTCAGGAAACCTTCAGTTTAAGAATGAGATGGCAGCCTCCTCACTTACAGTTACCTTCAGTGGTTATCCTGAAGCATTCCCAACTAGAGCAATGACTCTTGACCTGGATGATTTTCTTCAATCGTCCTTTCATATTGCTGGTCTTCTCTTACTGAGCATCAGGAATAAAGTGGCTCTGACTCTTCTTCAAGGGCATTACTAGAAAGTAGGAAATAATGCAGCCATGCCTTCAAAATTCTGAGGGAAAATGGGTTTTAATTTAAATATCTGTACCTAGCCAAGTTATGGATAGAACTGAGATATTTTCAGACATAGAAGTTCTCCCAAACTTTATCTCATATGCACTCTTTCTCAGAGTGGATATATTCCACCAAATTAAGCCAACAGAGGTGAAGAATGGAATCCAGAAAACAGCAATCTAACCCAAAAGGGGAGCAAAGGGAATTCGCAGAATGATGAAAAAGGAATATCAAAAATATATCAAAGCAGCAGCTCCTGTACGTGCTAAAAAGCAACTTATCCAGATTTCAGAAAATGAAAATGATATGGAATAGACTTCCAAAAAGATGATTTCGGCAAATCAAAACACAATGAGATATCACCTCACACCTGTTAGAATGACTATTATAAAAAAGACAAGAGATAACAATCTGCCGAAGATGTGGAGAAGAGGAAACCCTTGTTGGTAGAAATCTAAATTGGTGCAACCACTATGAAAAACAGTGTGGAATTTCCTCAAAAAATTACAAATAGAATTATCATATGGTCCAACAATTGCACTTTAGGGCATTTATCCCAAGGAAATGAAGACATTAACTTAAAAAGATGTATGCACCCCCATATTCATTGTGAAATTACAATACAAAGACATTGAAGTAATCTGAGTTTCCATCAGTGGATAAATGGATAAGGAAAAATGTGATTAAATATAGGTACAACAGAATATTACTCAGTCATAAAAAAAGGAAATCTTGCCATTTGTGTCAAACTGGATGGACCTTGCAAGCACTAAGTGAAATAAGTCAGAGAAAGATAAATACCAGATAACCTCACTTATATGTGGGGAGGTTGGGGGTGGACAAAATGGGTAAATGGGGTCAAAAGTTACAAACTTCCAGTTATAAAATAAATAAGTCATGGGATGCAATGTTTAGCATGGTAACTATAATTAATAATAATTGTATTGTATATTTCAAAGTTGCTAAGAGAGTAGATCTAAAAGGTTCTCATCACAAAAAAAATTGTAACTATGTGGTGATGGATGTTAACTAGACTTATTGAGGTGATCATTTTGCAACATACACAAATACCAAATCATTATGTTATACAGCTCAAAATGAATATGATGTTATATGTCAATTATATCTCAAAAAAATTTTAAAAGTGATATGACAGAAAATGGAAGTGTTTGAAACATGAGAGGATAGTCATATTAATAAGAGAAAGGTTGAGGATAATTATGATAAGAACACAGAAAAAATAAGCATATGAATCAAATAAGACAATAACTTCAGGAAAAACAAACCAAAAAATTTGCAAAAAGTAATTAAACTATAGCACATGGCTCAGTCATAAATAAAGTTTGCATGAAAATAACTTAAATCTGAAACACTTATAGAAATCAAATTTACAATAGTACTATTTTAGGAGAATGGAAAAAGGAAAGAAACCTTATCTTCCAAAGTTTGAAGTTAAAGAATAATGCCCCAAAATGAAAAATTAAAACCTGATAATATAACATATTATTAAAAGACAAAAGTTTGTTTTTAAGTTTATAAAGACTAAAAAAATAAACTAATGCTTTTATCTGGGGTGGGGGAAATGGTAAGAGGTGTAATAGGAGGAAACTTCTATTCCTTTTTTAAAAGACTATATAATTTTTGAATATTTATATTTTGTACATAAACAGGCCAGGCCCTGTTTCTGGTCTTCCCCTAAAGACAGTTGTGTGCTCTCAGTCAAATCCCTTAACATCTTTTAATCTCAGTTCCCTTATTTTTATATAGAAAGTAATAGCATTTTATCCAGCCTGCTTCAGTGTTTGGAAGATGACTAAATGAAATAATCCATGTAAGATGGTCACATGTCTTGTTAGGGAAACCACTTCATGGATGGAGTAGAGGCTTGATCACTGCACTGTATACCTCAAATTGATGTTGTATAATATTGTATGCCAACTGTAATTGAATATATAGATAGTCATGGGATGTGGATTATATGGTGGAAGGGAGTCAAAGGAATTATAATAGATAGTATGATATGGCGGGGAGGAGTGGGGTGGAGAATTGGGGGAGGGAGGTTGTCACTTTGAGGGGTAAAAAGTATAACTATTTCACTGTGTTGTACACCTGAAGCTAATTAAAAGAAATAAAATAAAATATAAAGAAAAAAGAAATAATCCATGTAAAAAGCCACTTTGAAAACTATTAAGAGGGAAATAGTGAAAGAATTATTACTGTTTGCATATTGACGTGTAAAAAAATGGCTATCCATTAAAAATAGTCAACCTGGTTCAGGGAACCGATAGCAACATACTGTATATATTTACTATGGATTACATATTGCTATTTTGACTGAAAAATTATCCTAGTCACCTCACCCTGCTATGGAGGCTTGACAAGAAGGAGAAAATTGGGTGTCATCATTTCTTCCCAGGCGATCTATCCCCTAAATGCTCTAAGGATTTCAAAGAATTAAAGCACAAAGATCTGCCAGCAATCATGGGAGAAAAACACGTGCATGTAAACACAGTGTTTTAGGAAACGTCAGCTCAGTATAAAAGACCACTGGCAGAGGAACACAGCACACGCTTCTATTTAGAGCTTCAAAAATGTTATTTTCAATAATAGCATTGGAGAGGAATGTAAAGTGAAGGGAGAACAAAAGGAGGTTTTGCATATGTGCTCTCCTCATTGTGCTCCTTGTAATAAATGAACTCTCCTCAAAAACATGTGTTAGATAGAAGCAATTAAGGCTGAGACTCTATCCTCTCTCCACTAATTAATTACAGCAAATGAGACTGTAATGTGCATCATAACAACTTAATAAGCTGGGCCAAACTATTTTAGATTCTGCTATGCTAGTATTTCATCATTGCTGGCCTCCTTAAATTAGGTAAGTGATATCTGGGCATAAGTAGCTTTTGAATTACCTGTGTCCTTCAAAATCAACTTGATGTCTTGAGCGAATGTGCCATTTATGTGGAAGGGGTGAGAGCAAAGAATGACACCGTAAAGAGGAGGACAGGGAATGGAAGAGGAGGAGGCAGGGCAAACATGAAAGCTTTCACAAATTATAATCTTCAATAAAAGAATACCCACCCCCACTGCAGCATGTCACACTGTCATGTCAGCATGTCACACTAGCTGACAGATGCCATTCCAACAGGTCCTTCACATTTTTCAATCTTTCTTGAACCTGACCAGTGGAGAATCTAATAGCTGTGCTAGCCTCTCTTTTTTGACATCATTGGTTATATTAACAATTCTTGCTTCAGAAGAGTAACTGAACCTGGGTCAAAGTGTGACTAATACAAGCTCTTCAGTAATGTCTCTTCTTTTAATGAAACTTTAGAGGCAATTAGTGACTCACTGAGTCAATGAATAAACTTTGTACATCTGGGGATGAGTTAAAATGTGGCTTACTGTCAATGAAAAAGCCAAGGGCTCCAGACCAGATGCAAATTCTCTCAGACATAGTTCTCTGAAACGTTAAAGCCCCGGTTTCTTTCTAGTCAAAAGTTAATGTGTCTTCCAGGTAGTAACATCTGCTACTACCTCAAGGAATTGACTCACTTCAGCACCATTCAAGCAGATCATGCTCTCTCCTTCCTTAAAACATAAAGAGTTCAAGGCCCATGAGGGTAAAATTCAGGCATTTTTGGAAGGGAAGGAGAAGAGGGAGTGTTGGGCAGCAGATCTTGAGCTCAAGGAGGGATCTATCAGGTGGACTTTTCTGTGTTGCTTCTTTCCCGCTTATTATTTGTATCATTTCTCTAGAACATGTTTACTATGGAATGGAAAACACAGTGGAGCAAGTCTCTAGAAATAGTTTTGAAACATGAGCTGTTAAGAGGCAGAGATGAATGTGCCAGTTTGACAGATCAGAGAAATTTTAGAGGCAAATGCCAGTGATAAGGAGAAATAACCAGTTCCCTTCCTCTTTGTTGTTGTCACAGTCATCATCTCTAGGAGGGAATAAATGAAAATGGAGACACACACACACACACACACACACACACACACACACACACACCCCTATGTTTGGCCTAAGGGCAAATTTCATAATGGCAGAAACTGTATCTGCACATACTTCTTGCTGTCTGCTTCAAAATTCATTTTACCCTCAAATTTGTGATGATCGTGGGGTAAGAAGTAAATATATGTATACCTTTCAGGAGTGATGTTTTTGGTAAATTTTTTGGACAGAATCAAGACTGGACTGTAAAACTGGAGCTGAAACTCATTTCTTTTCTCATAAATTCCCTCCTATCTCCTCCTCTTTTTGATGCAATATCTACTTTAGCAAGTCCTTGCTAAGATGTCAAATGATAAAAATTTCAAGTGGGTCCTCTCCCACGTTTACATGTATTTTTAAAAGTTCACTCAAAACTCCAAAGCCTTCAAAACTCAAAGGAGTACGCCAATAATAACTGAATGACAGGCACAGGGATGAGATGGTAGATGGTCAAGCTCCAGTGTCCTCTCAGCACATCCCTGATCCATTTATCTCTAAGGCCAATCAGTAACACATGTCAGCAAGAAGGGACAAATGAAGAGAGATCTGCACCGTCTTTGCTCTTGAACAGTGGAGTTCAAAAAAATGAAAGCGTTTGAGAAAACTGTCCCTTGAATTAGACATTTTCACAAGACTATCTTCTCTGTAGAAAAATATCTAAGCAAGCAATTTGGCAATCCTTGGGGTCAGTTTAAATCCTGTCATTGCTTCAAAGGATAAGAAGGTTCAGTCAACAATATCTGACCAACTAAAATATTTTTCTTCACCAAGGAGAGCCAGTAGTTTTCTATACCTTTTGTCAATCACTGATAGCCAATACATCCATCCGCTGTGTATTTGCTTAGAATAGAAACATGAACATACAGCCTAGCAATCTTGCTTATGGACTTTGTGTGACTCCTATTCTCTAGCTGTTCTTTTCTCGCTGTCACACTGCCCATGTGGTCTCGAGCACAACCCAAACTGCTCCAATCTCTCTGTCAGTTTAATGAGTTTATTCAACTCATCTAACTGTGAAAAGCTTTCTCTGAAGTTCCATGAGTGAACTTCGCAGAACGCAGAATAACTTGGCAGCCTTGAATTCCAATAATAGCAAAGGCCTCTTAAACAATAGCTCATTTGACTCAAACCAAATTTATCAATGTCATTTTAACTCTGGAACAGTATCCTCATTTAGAATGCTAACTCCATCAGGCTAAATTCTCTGGGCTTGTTCTTTCTCTTAGCACTAAGGCTGACTGTCTTTTGAGGAAGATGTAATGGATGCAAAACATTTCATCTCATTGAAAGACTTACGTATCAGTTATTCAAATTCCAAAATAATAATGCATAGTTTCCTTGAATCTGTTCACAATTATTATATATTAAATCATTTTATTGTAGTAAAATCCTCCTCTTTGCTTTGAGAGACAAAAATTGTTCTCTTCACTACCAGGTATCTGAATAGTTTGAAAAACAATTGTATTAGGTTAGCCTCAGGGAGGGAATTTTATTTCTCGATGACATTATACTGGTTAAAAAAAGTTATGAAAATTTCTAGGGAAAAAGAAGGATATGAAACTCGTCTATATCTTATTAGAGTAACCAGGTTAAAACAAGCACCAAAAATTACTTGGCCATTAGATGGCTAATAAATATGACAGTTACTCAATTTCAAGAGTCACCGAAAATTCAAATTAAAACCATAGGGTGACCCTATTCATATACTAGAAATGTCTATAAAAGAGATGGAGAAGGCCAGCTGCAGGCACCAAAACTCCCACACAATACTGATGGTAGACACAAGAATCAGTGCAACTTACTTTGAAACTCTGTTTGGCTTTATCTGTTTAAACTGAATATGTTTAAACTGAATACACATATAACCTACTACCCAAAATTCCATTTGTAGGTATATTCCCAACAGAAATTCACATACACATTCACTGGAATGCATGCACAACATTTGTTGTTTACAGCAGTAATTTTAATAGCCTCACACTGAAGAAAAACTACCCACATGCTCATCCACAGTTGAATGGATAAACCAGAGTTGATTCACACAATGGAAAACTACGGCTGTGAAGGGAAACAATCTAGAACTAGACCCAACAATATGAATGAATCCCACATAGTGTCAAATGTAAAAGAAAGCCAGACACAAAAATATACCTGATTCCAGGTATATAAAATACAAAGACTGGTGAAACTAATTTATGTCATTTGTTATGAAGATGTGAAGAGGAAGTCAAGTGCCCAAAGGCTGGGAATGCTCGGTGTCCTCTAAGCTTCCCCTTTCTCCTGGGGAAGGCCCCCTCCCCAGGCACTACACACATGATAAAATTAAGGCAGGTTTTCAAGTGAAGGCTAAAGCTGAAGCATAGGATGAGCAGCCCCAAAGCCCTGGAGACAGGAGCTGACGCTGCTGTCCCCCAAACACCAACCCCTGTGATCCTGACTACCAGGGAAGCTTTTCTGTAATTCTCCCATTTACATCCCCACCACAGTACAGAAAATACTTTGATTTAGGCTATAGTTGGTTAGAAGTGGCAACTTGTTAGGTGTGATGTGGTGGGGGGAAATGGTCAGCGGTAGGTGGGGATGAAGGTGAGGTTGTAAAAGAAAACGAGTGGACTTACATATATTTAATGCATTTGTCAAAAACTATTATAGAGCCAGCCAAGTGGCTCAGTGGTTAAACGCTGGCTTGGGAAGCCAGCGGCCCCAGTTCAGGTCCCACATATGAGGACCAGTGACACTTCCCTCAAAAAAAAAAAAGAAAAACTATTATAGACATTTACTTCACACATAATCTTTGTGGGAGAAGCTGCAGGCGGATATTGCATGAAGACTCCTTTTAATTTATTTAAACTGTGCACTAATAGATCACATGAAGAAGACAGAAGCAGAGGACACTGCTATAATTGAATAAAACTTATAACAAAGATAACGCAACACATATTTAATGATGTGTATGAGATAATTGTGCTCGATAATAAATTGTAAATCATACGCATAAGTAGTTAAATGAGAGTTGTTATTCTTACCTGGTCAAGCAAATTTTTCTGATTTTTCTTTTCTTTTTGTTCATTCCATATCCTGAAAATTTTTTCCATGACAGGGACCCTACTTTCCTATCTTTGTGCCCCTATGGCAGGGGCTGGTGCTAAGGTTCTCAACACATGATGTTGATGGAAAACAGACCTATTGATAATTCCCTCTAAAGCTCTCTTCTGTCAGGCTTTCTTGTGCTCCCCCCACCCATGACAGCTTATGACAGAAACCTCCCAGCGGCTCTTGCCATATCTCTTTTGTCTTCTTCACCATCAGGGTTCCCGAGCCAACTGTCCAACTGCTTATTTCTTACCACCTACAGCACCTACTCTTTCCCATCTACAACATTAACCTACCTAGCACCCTGGGTTCAAAACATCTGGTAACAGTAGAACTCTGGGATACAAAAATGGCGAATCAACAAGGGTTACATTAGAGTCACGTGGGAAATTATAATAACATACTGATAGCCAGACCCCATTCTCAGAGATTCAGACTTAGTTTGTCTGGATGGATTCCTGGCAGTAGAATTATAAAAGTGCACCAGTTAGTTCTGATGTAAACAGGGTTGAGAATGAGTGCCTATAGGATGAATGCATAGTCACTAGATGTAGGGAAGAACCATGAGTGAATAAAGTGGGATATAGAAGAAAGGGCCATACATGTAAACTTTGGGCATATTAAAGCAAAAAGGAGGAGAAGGAGTGGAGATGGGGAAAGAACCAGTTCCCCAGAGGACCTGTCCATGGCCAGGGTGTGGCTTTAATGGAAAGAAGCTGGCAGCTGCCAGACACACCTATACTCAGTCCTAAGTAGCTACTACTAAGTGAGATTCTGGTGGCCCTGGTCAGGGACTAAAGCCCAATTCCAGCCTGCTGAAGAAAGGAAATGGCAAGGTCCGAGCACTGATTGGGCAGAGGCGAGGTGGAGGAGGCCAAAGGGTAACCCGATCTCTCTCCAGTGCAGTAGCTTCGGCTCCCTCCAACCATTACTGTCTGCTAAGCTCTTGACCAGCATCACCACACATTCTTTTCTCACTCCCTTTCAGCGACTATTTTACCATACAGTGACAGGTTTCTTAAATTCATTTTTCAATTATAGTTGACATACAATATCATATTCGTTTCAGGTACACAACACAACAATTAGACAACTATATGCCTTATGAAGTAATCACCATGATAAGTATTGTAGCCTTCTGGCACCATACATTGTTATCACCATATTATTCTCTGTATTCCCTGCACTGTATTCTACATCCCCATTACTATTTTTATAACGACTGGCATATAGTGATGTTTGATGGCAGTATTTTGATTGTTGTCCTTACTGCTTTTATAATGAATTTAGTTTCCAACTCTTCACGTGAAAACTATTTCCCCAGGAAAACTTCAAGCACCGGCTTTAGAATCAAAGAAACCAATGAGGATTTGATCATTGATTAGTCATAAGACTTGAGCAATTGATTCTTTGAGATTCAGTTATATTCAATCTATAAAACAGAGACAATAATATCTACCTTGTAAGATTTTGTGAGGATTAAATAAGATCACAAAAAATATGTTCCTGACAATTGGAAGGTGCACAACAAATATTAGTTTCCTCCCCTTCTGGAAAGAACTATCTTGCAGACCTGCACTGTCTGATATGGTAGGTATTAGCCATGTGTAACTATCTAAATTTAAATTAATTAAAAGTATTTAAAATTAGAGATTCAATTCCTCAATTCCTTGGTTTCCCTACCTGCATTTCAAGTGCTCAATAGTCACATATTTTTATGTGTGTGTGTGTGTGTGTGTGTGTGTGTGTGTGTATATATATCCACATATATTCAGAGTGCCAAAAAATGCACACACATTTTAAGAAAGGAAAAAACTGTATTAAAATTATGCTGATGGTAACCACTCTGAGCACCTCTTGTGATTGCAGAAGTCAAATGTGACTTGTATTCATCTTTTGTTATTAGAATATATTTATTACAATTTTAATGGTTTTTTTTCCTTTCTTAAAATGTGTATACTTTTTGGGGGGCAACCTCTGTATATATCCACACACATATATAACTGTATATATATTGTGTGTGTGTGTGTATATATATATATATAGCTTTATACTGGGGGTGCCAAAAAAATGTTTACAAGTGGACACTTTGGCCAGCGTTGCTCAAGCAGTAGTTCCCCCTAATCAGAAGTGTCTGAAAACTGACGGTAACCACTGTGAGCACCTCTTGTAATTACAGAAGTCAAACATGACTTATATTCATCTTTTGTTATCAGTATATATTGAGTACTACAATTTTAAAACAGTTTTCCTTTCTTAAAGTGTGTATACACTTTTTTGGTATCCTCTGTATACACCTTATATATAACTATATATATATCATATATACCTTCAATATATAACTATATATACTTTATATATAACTATATATGTATATATGAATGTATATTTATACTTTATAAAGAACACATATATAACTATATATGTATGTATATTTATACCATGTATAAGTTCTGACAATTAAGTTCACAAACTTGTTGTAACGATGTTGCTAACCATTTTTGATATTAGAGAGATTATTCACTATAAATTTGTACCAACTGGACAAACAGTTAACCAAGTTTACTATTTGGAAATGCTGAAAAGGCTGCATGAAGAAGTTAGATGACCTGAACTTTTAGCCAACAATTCATGGCTCTTGCGTCACGACAATACACCAGCTCACATGGCACTGTCTGTGAGGGAGTTTTTAGCCAGTAAACAAATGGAACACCCTCCCTTCTCACCTGATCTGGCCCCCACTGACTTCTTTCTATACCCAAAGATAAAGGAAATATTGAAAGGAAGACATTTTGATGATATTCAGGACATCAAGGGTAATACGATGACAATTCTGATGGCCATTTCAGAAAAAGAGTTCCAAAGTTGCTCTAAAGGATGGACTAGGTGCGGGTCTTGATGCATAGCTTCCCAAGGGGAGTACTTTGAAGGTGACCATAGTGATATTCAGAAATGAGATTTGTAGCACTTTTTCTAGGATAAGTTCACGAACTTAATTGTCCAACCTTGTATATGTATACACACACACTCACACACACTCACACACAAACATACCCTATTGGACAGCACAGATTACGGACCCTTTCTATCACTGCAGAAAGATCTAGTGGACAGTGCTGCTATACCACAAGGGCCTGCTGAAGTGCAGTTACACTTCAGCAGGCAGTGAGGTATAGGCTAAGTCCTTCTATCAGAATATTCCAAATGTAACACACCTACCTCTTCTTGGTGACTACTTCCAGGAAGAAAGGGACAAAAAAGAAGACGCTAAGGAATCTAAAAATAAGCCTAGCTTACTCAGCAATTTGCCAAGGCTGGGCAGGTTAAGTGAATCTTTAGCTCTGCATAAGCAAATAAAGCTACCCGAAGTTGTTAAAGGCATATTTGCCATGAATTTTATGTATTATTCACGCACAGCTTCTGACACTGCCTTGGTCAATTTTGAATTCATTTCCCTAGCAACCACAGCTAAATTAAGCAACATGACAGAGCCATGAGGCAGGGAGCCTTTTGAGAACATCTCAACCCATCATCTCAGACTTTGAAGTTGCCTTTTATTTTAGTTGTTATGCCTAGACTAGCCTGTCAAAAATTGGCTTCTAAGGCCAGTCTTCAGGTCACTAGTTCAGGTTATGGCTTGTTTAAACAGGAAAAACAAGAACATGATGGGTCACAGGGTGTGGTTGTACAGGTTGTGTACTGCACAAACTCCACAGGGTACCATTTACAAAGTGATTATAAAGATGGATATTTATTCTGACAATTTCCCAAAAAATAGCAATAAGTGTGTTAAACAACAGATGGCTTTTTTTTTTTTTTAAGTTTCATAAAGGTATTATTTACATTAGCCAACTGGCTGAGTAGGTCACTCTGAAGCTAGAGGTAAAGCAGTCAAAATCCTAAATGTAGAGGTAATTCAGCATTGGGCCTGGAAAATGTTCTGGATATCCAAGAAGTCTTTGTTCCAACAGCTTTTTACAGAAATTCTGCCTCATGATTTACTAAACTGGACAAGTGTTGCCTGGGTTTAGAGGTTTTCATTGGTCTGACCAGGTTCTAACATGGACACGGTGGCTCTCGAGCCTGGCTCTGCAATCATCTGGGAGTTTTGTTTTGTTGTTTTGTGTTTAAAAAAAACAAAACTAAAAACACTTGAATTCATAAACCTGGAGAACAGATTGGTGGTTGCCAGAGGCTGTGGGAGTGGACAAAATGAGTTTAAGTGGTCAAAAGGTACAAACTACCAGTTATGAAATAACTAAGTCACGGGAATGAAAAGCACAGCATGGTGGCGATATTTAATAACACTGTATTGCATATTTGGAAGTTGTTAAGAGAATAGATCTTAAAAGAGCTCATCACAAGAAAAAAAATGTGATTGCATGTGGTGATGGATGTTAATTAGACTTATATGGTGATCATTTCACTATGTATACAAATATTGAACCATTAGGCTATACCCCTGAAACTAATATAAATGTTATGTGTCAATTACATCTCAATTTTTAAAAGACATGATTCTGAACCCTACTTCAGACCAATAAATCAGAATCTGTAGGTGGAGCCTGGGCACTGGTATTTTATAAAGGTATCTAATGGTGGGTAACTACTCCTCCAGCAGATGGAAAGAATGGAAAGAATGGAAAGAAGAGGAATCTGATATCCCAAATGTGGGCTAAATTATTAAAATGGACGAAGGCTTCTTAAATGTACTCGCACAGGCCTTTTAGTCATTAGGACTAGAAAGAAGCAGAAAAGAAAAAGAAAAAAAAATTAAATAAGCAATATGATCTGGTATTTATGATTGCAGAATGGATCCTCGTTACTTAATTTAAAAGCTTATAATTGCACAGCAAATGTAAAGAAATAACATTGAATTTTATTGATAACCTAGCCTGGAATGCTCAAGTTGAACTTTAAAGTGTTAGACGAAGGAAGGGAAGAAAGGAATGAGAAGGGAAAGGGGAAGTCCAGCCCGTGTAGCAATGAAAACGAGCTTTCAACTAAGTCCTGCCTGTAGCACAGCCCAAGCTCAGGAAAAGGGGCCCACTGTGACGTGAAACAGAAGTGGCACAACCGCAAGAGACACCAAGGCTCTTTTCCCAAACTCTGACGTGTTTATTTAGAAGCCCTCATAATTACTGCTAAATAATCCAAGTATGACCTAGCCTAGCTTGTTTCAAATGAGAATGGCTTAGTCATGCTACCCAGTTCAAGGCTGCCCTCTGAGACACGGGTTATACTCGCTTCATGTTCAAGTCTAGGAGAGCCAGTCTCCTTGACTCCTGTCAGGAGTTAAATCTGACCGGCTGATCCTTTCTGTGCTCTCAAACATGATCAGCTGGTGTTTTGCTCTCTTCTGTTGCTACCCCAAGTTAGTAAAAAGTGTTCAAAATTCCCAGAAAAACAGATATATTTTAATTGGTTCTTAGTAAAACAGCCAGTCTCATAAATGTATTTTCAAATGCATGTTTGGAGCCTAAAAATACACATTCACTTTGAATTAATCTATGGCTGTATCTAGTGGAGATAGATGTTTAAAAATATGTAGAGAAGACCACATATTTTCCCTCTCTCCCATTTCTTTCTATCCAAACCCTTTATTGTTTTCAAAAGCCTGTTTGCCCCATGTCTTCCATTAACTTTTCCCAGGCCAAAGCAACCTCTTCCTACTGAGTAGATTGATTGTCTGGCCCTGTCATTTGGTATTTGTCATATTATCATACCTCTCATAGTCATTTAGCTTATTATATGAAAGAGTCTTTTCTACCTGTTGTATTCTTTAAATATACCCATGGGCATAGTGCATAGTGGAAAAATATATATTTTGTAGCATTCACTGAATGTTAAATGAATTCATTATGAAACATCCCAAGTTCACAAACCAATTATATCCCATATCTATCTATGCTATTTTTCCTTCTTCCACAAAGGAGAAGACACAATATGTCAAGATGTATGATAAGACGCCTTGTTTTCCTCACGACTATAGGACCCAAATGGTATGGATCCCTGAATTCCTTTAATGTGTCTTGTACCAGAAAAAAAAAGAGGGGTGAGGGGTGGAAGGGTTCAATGCTTCCCCAACAGGGGCATGTGTCTTTAAAGAAGATTTTTTAAAGGATGAGGAGGAATGCTGCCAACTAAATGATGGCATACCATTGACTGTAAAACACATCCTTATTTCAAAAATGTTAAAATGTGAGAGAAGGTGTGCCTTAAAAAATCAATGATACATGTATGGTAAGTGAATATGATCTTTTAAATGCAGGTAATACATAAAAAAAGTTAGATAGCTCCACTGAAATATTAAAATATTATTACAAATCAAAGAACAATTTGTCTTGAAGAGAGGCATATCTTAGACCTGCCTCTGAAACACCGAGCACCAGATTAGACCCTAGACCATGCTGGGGGCTGGTGATGGCCTATAAAATACCAAGTACTTATGTTCCCAGCAGGTAAACCCTCTAAAAGGAACAAAAACTACGGTGTCACCGTCTTTGCTTCAAGAATGCACGGAAGTTGCAAAATGCTGTCCTGAAAGAATACAATAACATGAGTTTCATGTTTACAAAAACGGAGGTCGCCATGATGCTGCTCAGGTCCCTTCCGCAGCACATTTACAAATGGATCCACACCGACCCGTCCACCGCCAGAGTGTGCCCACGCGTGCTCATGTACTACAAAGCTGTTCCAATTTCCTTTACGCCACCTTGCGTGGGCTGCATCACGCACGTTTTGTGTTCTGTTTAGTTGTGTAGCTGTGCGTGGATGCTGGGAGCGTGCCTCAGGCACTGCTGTACTTCCCTGGGTGGCTGGCTCGGGGCCTCCCGCATGGCGAGTAAGCCCTCAGAGAATTGTGAAGAACAGATGAACAAAGAACTGACCCAAGGACAGGCAGGGTTATCCCTTAGTTCTGGGGTCAGCAGTTACCCAATGAATCAATAAAGAACAACGTGTAAGACTGTTGCTTTGCAGAACGTTAACCAAAAGTAGGATGAAATGGTGGGGTTCTTTGAAGAAAGCGCAGGACGAGTGTCTTCCCCTAGTCACTATCTCGGTCTGGTTATGAATGGAAAGCAACCCTAAATCATCTTTTTAGCAAGTGGTGTCAACATCATCAGTAAATTCAGTAATCTGGCCTTTTATCCTTTCTTTAACTGTGATATCTCAACTTTCTTTAACTGTGAAGTAGACTCTAAAAGATATTTTAAAATTTACCAGGAGGAACTCGTTCCTTTTTTTAAACCCAAACAGATGTTTAACCTGCTGTTATTCCTGCATGTAATTTGCAACGTATTTATTCAGAACCTAACAACTATAGGGATCCCTCCACGCTAGCAGTATTGAATTTGAAGTATAATAAGCCATGAGCCTGGGATCCTTCCAGACTCCAATCAGAAAACAACTTAATTTCTCTCTTGCCCTGCAATGCTCGTCCTCATCAAGACCTGCCGCTGAGCACAGGAGAGACAACCCTTAGGCTCCAAAGACCCACACAACTGCTACAGATGTGTTCTTCCTGGCCCTGCTATGAAGGCTGCTGCCATGTCCCTTTCCTGCTTCACACTCAGGCACGTGCCATCTGGACTGCCTGTCCTGAGACTACACGAGGGAAAAGGAGATGACATCATGCAGACTTGCATCATGGCTCCTGCGTGGAAAAGAGGCCATCATTTGCCCTCATAATCAATCAAACAACTAACAAGCACTGTGTTCCTTGTGCCCTGTGCCTGTGCCAGCACTGCCCAATGCTGTCTCTGTGGGGGAACACTTTAGACCAAATGTAAGAACAAAGAGTAACAGGAAAATACCAAGGAGGTTATGTGGCTATTTGTATATCACCCATACGGGCTTTCAAACATGAAGTAGCTGGGTTTATATGTGAACAGTATCTTACAAAGCAAGCAAGAACAAGCATTATGTGAACAAGCTTTTAAATGCCCCTTAAGTTGTGTGAGAACCACACAACTTATTCATGTTTGTATACCGATTGGTGCTCCATACATAATGGGTATCCAGTACTGCTTGCTTGTTGAATGAATGAATGAATGGATGACTATCTTACATGAAAATGGATGCCACCTAAGCACAACAGCCCTTAAAACTTAACTACCGGTCATTGCCTCCTTCCAAGAAAAAATAGCACTAAAATTCTGTGGTTTGGGCCACTTTATAGTACTATCTTGGCCACGACTAATTGCTCCAGGAATCTGTGCCAAGGCCCAAGGATCACATATAAAGTCCACACTGACCTGGGGCACCTCGGTTTCAGACAGATCAATAGGATTGCCCCACGTTGGATAATGGCCACTGGATCCTGTCTCTCAGGAGGTACAGACACAAGTAAAGTAACCCAGAGAAGCAGGTCACAAGCCCTGCTGTTAAGTCAGACATGGTGATGTCTGACTTTTGGAAGGCCAGGGTCCAGAGGGGCCGACTGCCTGCTGTTCACTTATAAGGAACCCTATTAGTCCAGGCAGCTTTTCCCTAACTGTGTTCTGAGAAACAGCGTTCTGAGAGATGAGAATAGACACTGCTTGATAACAATCTGGGAAAAGCTGAATGCCATGTCCTTTCTTGATTAGTCATAATGTCCACTTGCACATTTAAGTCCCTTAGAAATCTTGTTCCAAAAAAGGAAACAAGTGTAATCCTGTTTAGCAGAGGGCACTGAACTCTTTATTTTGCAGTGCACTTAAGTGTAAAAGTATACTCTAGGACAACTGATTTCTGAAAAGGTGTCCTGTGATCTGCATACATCTCTTTCCTCACAATTTAAATAAGCCTAACAAAAGTATTGCCTTAATTACGGGGCTTAAAAATATTATAACTCAAGAAATGTGCCCTCCAACCTGTGAGAATGAAGCCACAGGCTCGAAATTAGACCAGGCCCATTTCTATAAAGCAGTTACTCAAATTGTAACATGAGTCAAAACTATGGGTTCCAAAAATTTTAAGACTTCATGACTTCATTCAGGAATCCTAAAAACAACTGTGGTCATCATTCGTTAAAAATGCAACTTTCACAGTGTTCCACAGACAGGGAGATAAAAGTGCTCTGGGCTGATGTGTTTTCATTAGTGCCTTGCCCGTAAATATGTAAACAATTTGAAACAAGGTAAACACATATGCTGAGTATAATAAAATCCATCTGAATTGCTGCTCTACCCAGGAAAAGAACTCTGAGTACCTTGTCAAATAAATAAGTGATCTATGCCCTTTCTTGTCGCTTTTCTTTTCTTCAGTAAGTTTAATAAACAAAATTGATAGTTTGGGGAAAAATTTTAGGTCAGCTCTTCCAATGGTAACATTCCTTCACTTAAATATCAGTTACCACAACATTCCAAACTTCGAAGCAAAAGCTGTTTCCTGTATTTATTTTGACACATATCATAAAGCAACATCGATACAAATTCAGTCCATCAGCCCTGGCTAGAGTTTGTTCTGATACATGCCTGCTTTTTACTTTTTACTTTTCTTCATCTCCTGCCTCCCTCCCACCAACCCCACTCTGCCCCAGATTATGACTCATTAAGTTTACCATAGGAACATGAATTGTTAATTAATCATTTGATGCCTGCAACATAAGCTACAAGGAAATGCGCTTTAATTCATCTAACTGGGATCATGAATAACAGAAAAGGCTTAGCAATGAGAAAACATAACTAATATAGGAGAGAAGAGGAAAGAACGAACCCTCACCTTGAATTAGTTCGGAGATAAATAAATCAATCTATTAACATTCAAATAAGGATTGGAAGCCATGTTTTTTAAAAAAAAGAGTTTATAGCAACATATTAATGGTTTGATCACATCCCAACCCACCTCATCACACACCAATCCTAGGGAATTCCTGTGGTTTGCCAGAAAAAAGGGGCACTTCTTTCCAGTGTGTGCATATTTCTTAGCTTCTCCCATAAATTGTTAAAGGCAGGTAAGATGACTTTGATAAAGCATATACTAAAATAGATGAAATTTTATATTTGACCTTTGAGGTCAAATAGCTCTTGATTTTATATTTCAGATACTCAAATTATTACATTTCAAATACTTGGAATAGGGACAAGTGCAACTTTTTCCATTGAAAAATCTTTAATCTCCAAAGCAGTTACTCATTTTCCCTCAAGCTTTTTTTCAAAGAATTGAATAACAATAATAACAATGATGGTAATCTTTAGCACTTCTGTACCAGGCACAGTGCCATGTGCTTTACATATCATTATTATTTTTTGAACTCCATGACAGGGTTAAGAGACCAGGACTGGTTTCATTCCCATTTTACAGATAAGTAAATTGAGGCTCGCAGAGGTTAATGATTTGCCCAAGTTCACACAACTTGTAAGGAAGCTAAACCAGGATGTAAATTTTGCTTTCTTTGATCCCCTTGTTTACACACCTTATAAGGAAGAATTTGACAAAGATAATAGACTTTACCGCCTACCCATATGAGAATAAAGGCATTCCAATCATGAATATATAGGTGTTGAGTTAATGTACTGAGAAATGTAATGAACTGGAGAATACCCTCTAGGTAAATAGAAAATCTGATCACTATTAGGATAATTTGATGCCAACCCCCATCTTTCTATATTATCCAAAATATCTAAAAACAAAACAAAACAAAAAACACTGTGAGGCTTCAGTGCTCTAATATTCCATTGATGATTTCAGGATGTCAATTTTACTTTCCCTGTAGAGGCATAGCGCTAACGATAAAGGAACAAAGACAGACGTACAATCAAAGCTCTGGGCAATGAAACATATATACAGTCCAGTCCTACAAATTTCAGTTTTAGGGAAAAAATCTACTCAAATATAGGCATCAGTTAAGTGCTTAACACATTTGATTTCAGTAAGCTGAATTCAAAGCCAGGGCCACATAAGCAAAGTGGTTGTTTAAACTAGATGGGATAGCCATTGAAATGGTGAAATTCAAGGAACACAGAAAAACTCTCTGGCTTGAAATATTTTCTGCCCTTACTTAAATGTCTTCATTATACTCTGTCACACTGAATCTCCCTTAAATGCTAATTTCGGAAATTCAAATGACACTATAAGCTGTTCACTCTTTCGTACCAATTAGCTTAATTTGATTATTTTGCTTTCCAACAAAAGTGGGAATTTCTAGCTATTCTCAACCCTGGCTACACATTAGAATCACCTTGGGATATTTTAACATAATGCCAGTGCCTGGGCCTCACTCCCAGAGACTCTGTGGTTCTGGGTGACCCAGGGCCCAGGCAGAAGCACATTTTATAAGCTCCCTAGGTGGCCCTGGTATGTTCCAGGCTTTAGAGTCACTGGTCTAGACACTCTGCTTCTTGGAAAGAGAAATAACATTTACTGACCATGTCCATATTTTCTGTGTTTTAGTCCTGGATAGATTAAGTTCTTTTTCAGCAGGCTATGTTGAGAGAGATAGTAACCACCACTGCAAACTCTACTTTGAAATAAGAAGTGAAAGTTGTGTGGAAAGAAGGTTAAAGAAAAAAAAGTCTCTATTTTTGGTTATTTAAAAAGAAAAATCCAGGAGACATAATTTCATTTTCTTAAATAATCCTTTAAATATGATTCACTGCTTCGAAATACACACTGCCTAATAGCCTGTATGTCTTTATCAAGTCTGTGACAGCTGCCATAAGACAGGAATCAAACCTGAACTATCACACGCCAGTCATTCTAAGATCACTAGCATTGTTACTACAAAATAGATTCAGCAACTAACAAATTGAATTGCCATTTCTTTTCATCTCATTTTATCAATAGTCAGATCTGCAATGCATGAATCAACCTGGATAAAAGACCTGAAAGTTGTTAAAAAACAGACACCAAATTCACCTAAGGTTCTTATAATAAAATTTCACATATAAATAACTCATTACATTCATTAAAATGTAAAACTTAGTACAAATTAACATTTAACTTCCTCTCTGCTAATTAATTTTCTGTGTAACCCAGATAGGTTGCTTAACCTCTGTAAGCCTCAATTTCTTCAGTTTTGAACTGGGACTATTAATACCTACCAGACCTCCCTTGAGATTTTCTTAAAGGATTCTGTTATAAGGATTGCACATTTGAAGAACTCTAAAATACAATACAAACATAAATTATCAGTGGTCACTTATTCATAAGTTTTATGGGGAGAAACAGTTTCGCATAGATTTTTGCATCCTCAGAATTGAGCCAAGCGTGTAGTAGGTGCTAAATAAATGAGTAATATTCATTAAATAGATGAATAATGAATCTATGAATGAATGATAATAGCTGGAAGAAACAGAGAACACAGGCTAATGGTTATAAGGTATAAGCAAAAAGCAAAGTTCCCTTCTCCGTGACCAAAGTGACGGTTGCCTTTATGAAATCAGGAACCAAATTGCTTACTCTATTTCTGCCACTTCTTCCTATGGGCTGATGGAAAAACTGCATGACTGTCAGATAAAAATCCTGTCAGAGTCAAATAGAAGTACAGGGAAATGAGACAACGTGCATTCATCCACCTATTCCTGGATTGTAGTCTTCCATTCCATGCCTATCTCCTTCAGAAAGACGGGTGTCTGGGAAATCAGATACATAAGAGTTTAAAGAACTTCAACTGTAATAAGAAAGTAAAGGCGAAAACAAGAGAAAGGTTATACTCTTTAAGTTGGCCCCATAGTGATGTTAAATGTCAGCATTCTTGGTGCAAAGACCATTGCTTATCTAAAGAGCCTAGAGAATTAAACCATGGAGGCTTGGCTCCAGGTTTGGGGGGATAAAGTGAGTTACTAATCACGTTACCTGCATTCATTAGACTTAGGCAACAAGGCCCTTGATTGTTGCCACCGCCATCTGACTATGAACCATAACTGAATGAGCTAGGCCTGGCTTTCTCTGGAGGGAGAATGTATGTATTGACTGATGTCTGTGATGACCACTTAATCTTCTTATCTCATTTTCTTTCACTTTCAGAAACCAGCTGCAAGTTTCCAGGACTGCTTTGTAGAGTAAGCATGCTT
This sequence comes from Aselliscus stoliczkanus, assembly GCA_033961575.1. NCBI lineage: Eukaryota > Metazoa > Chordata > Mammalia > Chiroptera > Hipposideridae > Aselliscus > Aselliscus stoliczkanus. The sequence goes on from CM066728.1 coordinate 47,805,601, forward strand.
TTTCTTTGGTTTCACTGATAGTTTTTCCCAAAGAATACTATGTTGCTTTTCGCCCACCCCTTCTAGTGAACTCTGGAACTCTTTGGCCAAAAAAAGGTGAAAACAAAGTGATTAGATGCATTTTCTACCCCAGCAAGACTCTGTGCTCTGGAATAATTTCTTAAAATATCATTGGCCCTAATACACATACCATGAAAAACTTCGTTAACTGACTTATGCCTTTCTAAAATGACTTTGTGACTATGTCTCTTACTCACAGCCATTTTGGTAAGTCACAACCCTCTGGAGCAATAACCCACCTGACAGCGTTTTATGAACTTAACGGCATTTGGACAGAAACAGTTCAGGTAAAAGAAGGCTTTTGGCTTTCAACAGGTAGGAAGCAGGAGGCCTTGGTAAACAATAAGATAATTGGCTCTGAGTTCAAGCAAATATGTTGAACGGGAAAGTAAAGACTGCTCTGTATTTTTTCTCTGATATGTAAGTAATTAATGCCATTTTCTAGAAGTCAGGTTTCCAGATAAGAGATGTAGTACCATTCTACTCTGCAATGTCATCCCACATCTAGACTGTCGTTGAAGAGGTGTGTGTGTGTGTGTGTGTGTATCTTAGAAGGGGTATTATAAGAGGACATCCTGATGCAAAGTGCCAGTGGCCAACCTTATATCTAGTCCGCCTTTTTATCCTTATTGAAAGAACCCTGCTTTTATTTGGGTAGCAATGAAACCTTGCTTAGAAACTGCATTTTCTTGCCTCTCTTACGTTGGAGTTTTGCATGTGACACAATTCTGGCTAATAAGAAGTAGAAGTTTTTCTTAATGTGTCCAAAAGAGCTCCTAAAACAAAAGGCAGGCTCAGGGAGTATGTACCCTGTTGCTTTTAGCCCTTCCCATTTTTCCTCACTGGAATGGGAACTCAATGGCTGTAGCCACAATGGTCACCTCCGGAGTTTGGGGGTGAGACTCGCACCTTCAGGAGGGCAGAGACGAAGCTTAGGAGGTCCCAGTCCGTGAAGTTTGCTGTTACCGTGTTAGCTCTGAGCTGCCTACTGCAGGATTTCTTTTAGGGGAAAGAAAAATAAACCCCTTTCTGTTTTAGGCCTTTAGTTTGGTGGTCTCTGTTCCTAGTAGCTGAATACAATTTCTAACAGAAACAAGTTCTGTTCTAAAATTCATCAATAACATAAGAGCACATGAAATCATGTCATTGGAGAAAGGTTGAATTAACTGGGGATTTATGACTGGGAAAAGAAGAGAACGGAGAATATAGAAAACAGGCATGTTCAAAGATGTGAGCCATTGACATATGGAGACCCACAGAAGCCAAACCAGGAAGAATGGGTGAAAGCAAGAGCAGCAGATCTCAACCGAACCTAAGACATCTTACTAATAATCAGAGCTGGCTCCTCATGGATAGGTCACCATCACAAGAAGAGTTCAAGTATCAGGATGAATGCCTACGCCATGGAAACATACTAAAAGAGGTGAAAACACTGAATGTGCCCAGGGTGATACTTACTTAAGTTTCCACACCCAACCTAGAGTCTATGACTGAATCGCTAATGCCTAAATACCCAATTCTCTTTAATGCAACAAAAACTTGTTCAGTGCCTGTTAAGTGGATTTTTATTGCTTTGCCTTGTTTATTGTGTCGAATCCACCAAACTTTTATGTCACTTGTAGGCGTATTTCAAAGATGACTGACTTTTCAGTTAATTTTGGAAGTGTCTTCAGTTTGTCAGAATTTACGCAGAAATTAATTTACAGCTAGGACAACCAGTAGGTAGAAGACATTTGCTGCATCTTTACCACATGCCAGGCCCTGAGCTACATGCTTTAAATTGATTATCTATAATTTTGTAACAATCCTATGAGACAAGTAGTATTATTATTTCCTTCTTTAAAAGAGGAAAATAAGGCATAAAATTTAAATAATTTTTCAAGGTCATATAACTAAAGGTGAGGCCAGAGTGGAACTTAGCAATCATACTTGGGAATCCCTTGATGAGTGAACTATGCCCTCCATGCTTATTGTATATCTGGCTCCAAAAAGACATATCCACCTAAAGATCAGAATAAAATTGCAAATGAGTTACAAGTACTATAAAATTAATCTATTGATTATGAAGGCAAATGTCCTGTGTAAGTTGAATTTCTTTAACAATACTCTCTTGTTTTACATTCAATGGCATTTCATTCTTGTCTCTAAATATTACCCTGTGAAAAACGAAGATGAATACACTTTAAAATGGCAGCTATGTGACAAAGGTGAATATGTAGTTTCTGGATTAATTGGTGAGGGGTTATGAAGTCAGCCTTTGTCAACCAACAGCTACAATTACCTTTATAAGGCAGAGAAACCACCATAGTAATCTGAATCTTCTTCCACCCATAAATGAGTGGAAGCCCACAGATTAGAAAATCTTACAAGTAAAGATGGGCAATAATTTTTCACAATAAATCTGACAACAAAATGTAAAAGCCATTATTTACTCAAATGTTTGAAAAACAAAATATCCCTGTTGCAAAGGTTCCAAACTTTTCTTTCACAAACATTGATAACACAAGTCCCTGAATGCGTACAAGTTAGCACATTGTAATTATGTCATTGTGAATCATTGTTAGGTTTTAAAATTTGGTTTTATAAAGCTGAAATGATTGTTTAATTATTTAAAAGAAAATAGTCACTAACATTTTAACTAAACAAATTAAATATTTGTTTAATTTTTAAGCATTTTTTTATTCTAACCCATTTCTATCTGGTTTTATTTTCAGTCTTCTTAAAGCTTTATCCCATTTTTACTTCTGCTATATTCTTATTCTGTCTTGCAAGCTGATCAGAAATGATAAAATCAGGATGAGAACTTTGAAATCACTGACTTTAAACATATCCACATCTATGGCACGCGTTTTCCTCCCTTTGGTACAAAAGCCTGGCCATTCCACCCTCTCACCGCGGATACCATGCTTACTGCAGACACTAAAAGCCAGAAGGGTGATTAAAACAGTTTTCCCTTTCTTTATACTCAGTCAATGAGCATCAAGTGATTAAGTAGTTAAATGAAACATACCTTCAGAATATGTCCAAATGGGATAAGGAGCAAAAGGGAGACAAACAGAGGAAGAGAGAGAAAAAGAATAGTAAGATTTGTAGAGATAAATAAAATAGAGAAGCCAAAAGTGCTTGTTGACGGTTCTCATTTAGGTGGATTCATAGTGTTCATGATAAAGGGCACAAGTGGTGGCCCTGCCTGTTGCCACCAAGGGGCTATTGCGGGCTGAGTCTGTAAGCCAGCAATGTCCTTCCTCTTGGACCCAATTAGTGCGTCTCAACACACAGCTGCTCTGTGGCACAAACCCCTAGCCCAGGACTGCAGCCAGGGTGATTGTGTATTAGTAGTCCTTCTTCGCTTCCAAAAGATAACACTGCAGGTGCTTCTCTTTGCTCTGATTATCAGCATGTTAAAAAAAAAAAAAAAAAAAATGCTGCATTGGGTGACCAGTTAGCTCAGGTGGTTAGAGCACAGGCTCATAACATCAAGGTTGACGGTTCAGTTCCCCAAGGGCCAAGGAGCTGAGCCCTCCACAACAAGATTGAAGACAACTACTTGACTAGGGGCTGATGGCTCCTGGAGAAACACACTGTTCCCCAATAGAATTTCTTTAAAAACAAAGTAGCTGCATTTCCTAAGCTACCAAGTGGCTATAATAGCTGCCAAGTGATTTTCTAGGGGCAAAATAAAATAACAAAGGAAAGAAGTCAAGTATTGCTGATATCCTGAGAGGGAAAGAACTATCAATGTTCTGAGTGTGTTTGCTCTGCGTTCCAACTGGGAATTCCATCCTTTCTCTCTAGTTTGAACATGTTAAACTTGAATATGCTGACACATGTGGACAAATGCTCACTCCAAGTATTATGTTATAGATAAGATCTCTTCAGTTATTCAGAACCAACCACCCCAACAACTCAGAGGCCTCTGAAACATAGCCATACACCAGCAAACAAAGTGAACAAGTAAACAAAACCTCTGGGCAGCCAGAATACACATTATGCCATTCATCTCCCAAAGCTGGGACAGTTAATCCCAGGAGACTGCCAGACCTTTGTCCAGAATTCAGCTCACTCTAAGTAAGACGTAGTTCTAAGCAGTATGGTTGTTTGGTACTGCAGTCACAAAGATTATAAAGAGAAGAAGGGATGTGTACAGCCCAGGCATATATACGGACAGCGGTACAGGAACAGTGGGTCTTCAAAAAGGCAGAGTTACTGGCACCACACAGGCAAACCGAAATCAGTAACAACACAAAATAAAAATGGTAGGAGAAAATGATGTATCTACTTCAACAACTTCCTTAATATGCTGCATAGCACAGTAAAACAAATCATCATGACAATTCTCAATCATCAAGGAAAATACAAACGTTCAATACTATATGAAAGCCAAGGAGTTTTAATACTTTTAAAGTTTTGGCACCTCAACAGGTAAAGTTCCATGTTTCGAAACCTCCACCAATTACTGAGATTATCATACATCAATATTAACTTTAAGGTACACTGTTGCTTTTCTAGCTGCCTAATGTTTGGCCAGGGCAAAGCCAAGCTAGAAAATGGGAAAGTGGATAAAAATGTCAAATTCAGATTACTGCGTGGGAAAGCTGGCAATTTGGAAGGAGCAGGTGGAGTCTTTAAACAACTGGATGTACTGAGCAGCTTGCCCCCTGTTCTAGCACCATGCAGGGCATTAATCCTGCTGGACTGAGGAAGGAGGGCCATTCCCTCTGCACAGATGACCTCCCATAGAGCTCAGAATCCTAGCTGATCTTCAGATTACTGGTTAAGTAGGCAGATTCCCAGAATCCACTCTTGGATATGCTCTTTTGGAATGTCTGGCTGGAACCCTGGAGTCTGCATCTATTAAGCCTCAGCCAGGTGTGGACCCAATGACCTGGGATGCTGTGGTTTGGGGAGGTACTCTGAGAGCCTGGGCTTCCCAGTTCAGCCACCTCCACCTGGAGGGATCTTTAATCCAAAGCACAGCTGGTGCTTCTGGGCAACACTAATCTGCAGCTTGGCTCCCACTGTGAACACATAGAGTTTACCATTCTGCCCTAGGAGCTCAGTAAGGCTCCTAGATAGCACCCTAAGGAGTTCAAAGAGATTAAGATGGAAAAAACTAGCCCTAACTTGTTTTTCGATAGTGAAGCAATTGATCTCCACTCACCACCATCCAAAAGTGAATGAAAAGAAATAAAAAGAACCCTGGATCTTTTACAGTATCAAGACCAGTTATGAGAAAAAGAAAGTGGTTTTTTATTTTGTTTTTTTTTTTTTCATAAATTTCTTTGGGAAGCTGGCACTGGTGGTCAGACTAGTCTAACACTGACCATGTTCTAACTTTCTGCCACTCTGTTTAATAATAATAATAAAAGCTCACATGTAGGTATTGCTTAGCCTGTCTTGTCCTGAGTCATTTATTCAGGCATTCATGCCTTCTATCTGGCTTCATTCTTTCCATCAGTTTAAATTTTCACAAATATTACAATCCCCTCAACTGCACAGATACAACCTCACGTAGACCAATCCTTAAAAATAAAATGAATCATTAGTAATGCATTTGAACATGCAAAACCTTCCAGTATGGGTAGAACTAAAGCCTAGCTATGCTTCTTTGGCATTTTAGCTGCCAGAGTGTCTACTCATTACCTTTAGGGGTTTTTTCCATTACATGGAAAGCAAACATTGATATCTCTGAGCACACAGATATTTTCTTCTGCACAAACTAAGTAAACTCTACTGTCAACAGGGCAACTTGTTTAAACTCTTCCCTTCTACGGCTGAACAGGGATAGTATATAGTGTGAGACTGAGGGGAGGGAAGAGATTAAAATTTAGTTTTCTGCACCTTCCTGCAAGAACCCCATGATGAGTGATAGAAAAGGTAAAGATAAAATCATTGCCAGATTTGGCTATAGATGCTGTAAAAGTTACCGCACTATTATTAGATTCTAGCTCTTCAGAGACCAGGATTGTGGCTATTCATATCCAACCCTATACAGCAGTAATGGTATATTTGGGACTCTATTTAGTTTCTAGGAGTTTCCATCTCTTTTTATCAAATGACACCCTTTACATTCTTACTGCGTACAATGCACTAAAATTTAATTCTCTAGAACTTAAATTCTCTAGAACTTAGAAAGTTTCCTAAACATACCACAGTATGAATAGGTTAAATGGGTAGGATAGGTTGAGATTAGGGGAATACAGAGAAATAAGGTTTTCCTGGAGTCAACTGAAATAACTTGTAAATTCATAATCTGAACAAAAGTGAAAAATAGTTACTTTCTTTGCCCTTGACTAGTAGACATATTTTAATCTAAAAAATCTACAAAGTTCTTCCTTCTACATGCCATCCTCACTTCTTAAAACATACCCCCCTCCCAAAGCTATATTTACATCACTCAATAAATATTTAATAAAAGTATGAATAAATACCATTTAAAGCTTTCAACTTAACATCCCATACATGAAAAGGAAGAATGTCACAATTTAAGAAAACTAAACAGTGTCATTGTAGAGAGAGTACAGGCTTTGTAGTGAATTGGGCTAGAATTTTTGTTAGAAGCTAACTAATGAATAAGCCTCAAACATTTAGTTTTTCCATCTATAAAATGGGGTGAATACTATTTGCAGACTTGCTGTAAAGATTAGAAATTGTATCTGTAAATCTCTAAGGATAACATCTGGCATATATGATTTTTGATGCTGATAATGATGGTTTTTCTTTAAGAATTAATATTATTGTGAGCAGTACTTATTTCCATCATTTTGTATGTTACAACTTTTTCTGTGTCAGATAATCCTTCTGTGGTTTTATTATTTTCCTTGACAACAATTGAGCACCATGTTCAGAAGGAATAAAAAGCACACTCCAAAGTAAATATAAATCATTTTTAAAATTTTAGAATTTCAATTAATTCCAATGTATGGAACTTTACTGACAGCTTTTTTTCATCCATCAAGATTCTTGAATTTCAAGGAAGAAAAAGGTGAGTAGAAATGAATTTATTGGAAGGATACAGGGTAGCTCACAGAATTGGTGGAAATGTTTTATTCCCAGCTTTTGGAGGACAGAACTAGGTCACTCTGGGGATCAAGGTAGAGGAGCTAAGGGAGTGTGTGTTCAGGCAGTGTGGGCAGAATGTTCTAACTCCAACCACTTTCTAATTTTCTGTCACTCTGCTGAATAGTAACACAAGTTCACATTTATATATTGCTTCCCTATGGCAGTAATGGCTCTAAGTACGTGGCATATATTAACTCACTTAATCCTCAACAATTTTATGAGGTAAGTAATTCTCAGGAAACAAAGTCTCATCACTAGTTTGAGTTATATTCCCTTGAATTTGATAGCCCCTCTAAGACAAGCTACAAGGATAATTTTTGCAAAAGAAGGGTTAAATGAGGCTGAGCAGACAAAATCTACATATGCTCACTGCATTTGATAAAACCCTCGTGTCAAGCTCTGAAGAATCCATGTCCCTATCTCTAGTTGGCAAAATATTGTCTATTAGTGATACATATGAGGTATGACAATTAAGTTTGCGAATGTGTCACCGTGCGCTTACATTGGCAGTACTGTACAAACAGCTTGGTAAGGTTTCATAACCTTGGTATATCAGTATCACACAGCTGTGTTCGTGTTGATATGTGGCGGTGTCTTGCTGAGTGGCATTCATTATTGTTGTTGCGTGTTTTTGTGTGCTGTCACAAGAATGTCTGGGGCTTGAATTAAAGCAATGAACAAACATTAAATGTCTTGTTAAACTTGGCAAGAGTTGAAGTGAGATCAGGGATCTCTTAGTCCAAGTTTATAGGGATAATGCCATGAAGAAAATGGCAATGTACAAACGGATTAAATGTTTTCCTGTGGGGAGAGAACGCATCACTGATAAAAAGAGGTCTGGAGGCCAGTAACCAGCAGAACTGACAAAAGCATTGCAAAAATTTGTGAAATTGTGCGCCAACATCACCGGCTGACTGTGAGAAGCACAGCAGACTAAGTAAACATCGATAGAGAAACAGTTAGGAAAATCTTAACTGAAAATCTTGTGTGCAAAAATGGTCCTGAAGGTGCTCACCGATGAACAAGAGCAAAGGAGAGTCAAAGTTTGCTAAGATTTGGGCCGGCCGAGTGGTGCGGTGGTTAAGTGCTGGCTTGGGAAGCCAGCAGCCCCGGTTCGGATCCCACGTATGAGGGGCCAGTGACACTGCCCTCAAAAAAAAAAAAAAAAAAAAAAAAAGTTTGCCAAGATCTTCTGGAGAGGCAACATGATGTTTTGGGCCCTGTTATCACTGGTGATGAAACATGGGTGTACCAATATGACCCTGAAATAAAGTGTCAAAGTGCACAGTGGAAGTCAGCCAATTCCCATGACCAAAAAAGTTCTGACAGTCCAAATCAAGAGTCAAAACGATGTTGCTAAACTTTTCTGATATCACAGGGATTATTCATTATGAATTTGTACCAACTGGTCAAACAATTAACCAAGCTTACTATTTGGAAGTGCTGAAAAGGCTGTGTGGAAAAGTTAGACAAAAATGACCTGAACTTTTCACCAACAATTCATGGCTCTTGCATCATGACAATGCATCAGCTTACATGGCACTGTCTGTGAGGGAGTTTTTAGCAAGTAAACAAATAACTGTATTGGAACACCCTCCCTACTCACCTGATCTGGCCCCCAATGACTTCTTTCTTTACCCAAAGATAAAGAAAATATTGAAAGGAAGACATTTTGATGACATTCAGGACATCAAGGGTAATACGATGACAACTCTGATGGTCATTCCAGAAAAAGTTCCAAAATTGCTTTGAAGGATGGATTAGGCACTGGTGTCAGTGCATAGTTTCCCAAGGGGAGTACTTCGAAGATGATATTCAGCAATGAGGTATGTAGCACTTTTTCTAGGATGTGTTCCTGAACTTAATTGTCTGACCTCATTAATAGGAAATAGAAGTAAATATTAGAAAACATGTGCTTTGTGTCCCAATAAAATTAAGGAAACATGAACTAAAAAAGGTGAATGAGATTAGATTATAAATTAAATGAAAGTTAACTTGGGTAAAAGGCAGCAAAAAGAACAGGGGAGGTAAGCAGAACAAAAGATGCAATATCATAATTTTAATCTAGAGAGGAAGTAGTTAGGATAGAATCGACACTACAGAAAATAAAATGAGTGATGTTAAGGATAAACTTAAAAGGTCCTTTCAGAGTGCAGGTGAAAATGGTAAAGGCTTAAAAGATAAGAGAAAAAAATGTTATAAATGGATTATCAAAAACAAAAATCCAATGTTATTAATTAGCATTCAGACAATATAAGAAGAAAATGAGACAGAAACCATAACTAATGATAAAAGAAAATTTAAAAATGCTAGAACAAAAATATTCCCTAATATGGCAGATTAGTGAAAAGGGGTCAACACCTCTTGAAATTTTAACATTTCAGGGATAAGAATAAATCCTTCAAGCATCCAGATGGAAAAAAAGCAAAGCTAGAAAAATTAAGGTAGAAAGCTAAAAAAGTCCATACTGCAGGAAAGAAGACTCAAAGACCACTCTCCTCAGTAACTCTGGGATCGAAAGGAACTCAAAGCTCCTGTTAAAAGGCAATTTAAAAATAAATATCAATAAAAAAATAAAGGATAATTACAAACAATTTATAAAACAAAACTACAATAAAATTAGTAATAAAATAGCGATCACTTACATAGTAACTTGTTTTGTGCTAAGTGCTATTTAAATGACAAGCAAATTACATATGTTTACATATACAAATCATATTTACATAGTTAATTGCTCAATAAATTTATCAAAAGTTCAACCTCATCATTAATTAAAGAAATAGAAATTAAAACAACAACAAGGTCATTAAAAACTATGTTATCCTATCAGATTGGCAATGGTTATAACTGTTAATTATAGCTATTGATCCCAGAACAAACATTCTCATATATGTTGGTAGGAGTATAAATGACACTATCAATCTGGAAGACAGTTGGACAAAACTTATCAAAACTTAATACACCTATATCCAATCACGCCTTCCAACAATTCTACATCTGGAAATCTATGCTATAGAAATAATAAGGGTGCTCGCTTCAGCAGCACATATACTAAAGAAATAATAAGGTTGTCGCACAAAGAGGTATGTAAAGTCATATGTCCAATACAATATTTTTATTGGTTCCTACCTTATTAAATTCTCAGCCCTATCATATAGTAAAAATATTAACATAGAAAACAGAAAACAAACTTTAATATTCATCAATAATAGTTTAAATAAATTATCTTAGAAAACAATGCAGCTTTTGAAGATGATGATATAGATTTGAATTTTGTGACATTAAAAGATTATCTAAAAAGTAAAAAAATGTAAAGTTACATATATAGCATGATGTCATTTTAAAAAATATATATATACAAAGAGAAAAAGAGAGCAAAGAAACTAGAATAATCTAAAAGGATATGCCCCTAAAGGTTAAAATTTGTTAAACCTGGTAGTTAGACTATGAATGGTTATGATTTTCTTGTTTTTACTTTTCTGAGTATCATTTGAAAAAATAACATTAATTTTTTTTTTAATTAATGTAGGTGATTTAAACTGTTTTTGGTAATACTCATAATCTTTCATTATTAATCAAGAAATAATTAAAATGAAACACCTAAGGGTATGATTTCAATAAATTAAAGGGTGGAGCAAACCTAAAAAATAAAAAGAAGCAATTGAATATAAAAATATATTTTAATAAATTAGAAAATGGAAAATGACAGAATTAAAAATAAATCCATGAGCAAATCCTCTGGATAAAAACAGGCTTTAGGAAAAATTAAGAATGAGTAAGGAGACAAATCAACAGATACAGAGGAATTTTTTTTTAGTTGCTAAAAATATGTACATGTAATTTTATGAAAAATGAAGTGTGAATAAAAATTATATGCTTATAGAAAAAACAAATTTTCAAATTTGTTAAAAATTATTTCTATAATATGGTTCCAATCCCCTTTGATTTTCATAAAAAACTATAGAAAATTTCCAAGGAATTGATGATTTTCAAATTATTAGTAATCACTTCCACAGACTTAGGGAAGACTGTAAAACTCCTAGATACTGTTTTAAGAAACTAATTTATCCCTCATTCCCCTATTAGACAAAACCAGTACACAGATATACCCCCCCAAAAGAAGAGAAAGAAAGAAAAGAAAAACCTCCCATTTAAAAAAAGATTCATGTAAGTGAAATTCTAGCCTAGATAAACCAAGAATACTAACCCCAGTATAACAGTTCTAGGGTGGCTCATCCTAGATCTTCCAGATTCCTCCTTCCAGGCTGTACTTCTCTCTCCCTACAGAATTAGTCTCTTGAGGGTCAACCCCATCCATGACACAGATTTATGTGACCAGACCTCAAGCAGTTTTAGTTCCTGCTGAACATCAGCTAATTTGAAGCCTTAAAAGGGGCGAAGGTTGTCCTCTCACTTCACTCACCAGAAGCATCTGGGTCTCAAGCCCCGGAGGAATCCTTACACAAATACAGTAAAACCTTAGATTGCAAATAACATGGTTTGTAAGTGTTCTGCAAGATGAGCAAACATTTCTAATACATTCTAACGTGGTAAACATGCGAAGTCTTGCAATATGAGTAGTTTGTTTCTAGAATGAATTATGCTCGCAAACCAAGGTATTCCTGTATATTTCATACACACAAAGAAAACAAGAGGCAGGTTACAGAGTTCAGAGGGAGAAGATAGTACTTCAATTGGAAGGACAAAGATCAGGAAAGATGCACCATTTGAGTTGGTTCTTCAAAGACAAGGCTTGGACCCATTTGTATCCTCACACATGGAGAGAAACACAACATAGTCAGATAATAAGAACCCAGGTCCAGTCTATCAGAATCATAATAAATGCCATGTCCAAAAAAATAAAAAAATAAAAAAAAATAAAAATAAAAATTAATGCCATGTCCAACTTAGGGTTGCCAGATAAGATACAGGCTACCCAGTTAAATTTGAATGTTAGATAAACAGATAAATACCCTATAACAAGTACGCACACAACATGTAACATTTGGGAAAAGCCACCACAGGGCCAGGGATGGCATATCAGAAAGTTCAGCAGGAAGGCCTTTAACATGTCTTTTGGACATTCATAGGATGTTTACTTTTGTCTTTCCTCAACTCCCTTAAAAATGTAAAGAGATATACTGAAGTGCCCATCCTAACACATTTCAGACACAACTAACTGGGCGGAGAACAGGGAAGGACTCCAAGGTCCCTGAGAGAGGCAGTCCTAGAGAGGCAAGGGAGTGTCGTGAGCCCGACTCTGGTCTCCATCAGGGCAGAGTGTCCCCCAAGCTCTCAGAACTGGCAGCTGCCCACAGGGCCCAGCCAGGAGCACACAGCCAGCACCAAGGCAGAGAATCAAGGAGCTTGGCAAAGACAGCCGCTTTTCCTGGACATATCACCGAATTGTGAGTTTTAAAAAGGAAATAGAGCTGACCATTATGGTATTTGGGATTTCCACAAAACTATGTCCAAAGACAGCTGTGATAAATATTTCCCAAGAGTAGGTAATTCCAAAAACAGCCACAGTATAGCAGAGTGGTTTAAAAAAAGAGGCCTGAAGTCAGACAGAACTGGGTATGAACCCCAATTCCACCCATTGTGAATTAAGTGACTTTGGGCAGTGTGTTCCTCATTTTTGCAGGCTCAGTTTCCTTTCTGCAAAATGGGAATAACGGCAATGTTATTAAATAAGCATATATATATATATATATATATATATATATATATATATACACATATATATCCTAACTCATAGTACAGTACTTGCTAAACAAGAGGTAATCATTATAATATTCTAATATGTTTCTGATGTTATCAAAAGGCAAAGAAATTGCAAGGAGAAGGAGAACTGATGATCTTCCCAGCATTTCCTCATACCATTGAGAGAGTATCAAGGTCCCCATAATCTAGGGTCAATCCCAGCATCCCCAAACACTCCATTGTTTCTGGGGATGTGAGGATCATTTCCAGGTTCTGGAGTGCTAGGATCACTCTCAGATTCCTGCTGCTAGAAAAGGAAACCAGTTACCCACAGAAGGGTAGGGGGGAATACACTCCTATCCCTGAGTGACTTCAAAATAGAAGGATTTTCAGAGGCAGAGAATTTCTGAGATTCCAAGAAAATATTTGAGAATGAAGAAAGTAGCTCCTGTGCTCTTAACCCAATGAGGTTTAAGGTCACAGTCTGGGGGAAAGAGAAGAGAGTTGGCCTTAATTAGCTCCAAAAAAAGCCCAAAACTCCTGGGACTGATCCAACAGCAAGCAGAACTTCTGGTGGAGAGAGATCCCAGCTCCCAAATGTAAGTACTAGTTTCAGGAGAATGAAACCAAATCTAGGACAGCTTCTGAACAATTACCATTGAACTGGCATGTACATGTTGCAAGAACTAAATTTATCCTTATCACAACTGCTGTTCATAGAAAAAAGTTAGTTGCCACCAGAAAGTAAGCCCGGTGAGGGGATGCACTTTTTTACTGCCATATGCCCAAGGAATGGCAGCGTGCTTGGCACATAGTTGGTGCTCAATAAATCCTCACTGAACTAAATCATTCAAAGCTACACAATGAGTTAGTGGAGGGAGGTGGGATTTGAATCCTGGTCTAACTCTACATACCACATTTGCCTCTATGTCCTACTGCCAGGGAAGGCAGTCTTAGGCGAGAACCAGCCTCAACGTCAGCTCCTGCCCTGGCTGGCTCTTTACAAGCTCTCCTGGGGTCCACTAAGCTGAACTTGGAGAACCCCTTAGAAAGGCACCCTGAGAGAATTGGTAAATCTGAAATTGTAGCGGCTATTTCTAGCTGCCCCTCAAATATCTATTTTTCACTTGCTAAAAGAAGTTTAATTTATTCAGGTTACACAGGGACCATTTTAAAATATTTACCTCTTAGAAATATTTGGTATTTCATTTATTGTAATTTCAAACTCATCAAATTGTACACTTTATATACATGCAGTTTATCGTACATAAATTATACTTCAATAAAGTAGTAAAATACACACACACAGAGCACAGACTGCCCAGGCTTCCTGTGATCCACTTCTGGCCAATAAGGTTGATGGGTTTTCTATCAAAGCTATTGTATTACTGTTAAGTTGGAATGAACATTTTACCTTTTGAGTTTCCCTTTTCTTTCTGCCTGGAAGTGGAACAGCCTCCTGACAAAAATGAGGACACAAGCCTCAAGCTAAGGTGAACCTGGGAGCTGGAAGGAACCTGAGTCCTGGATGACTTTCTGCAGAGGCAGCACCTGCTTTGTCCTGTCCCTCTGGATTTCTTGTTCTGTGAGCAAAATAATAAGTCTCTATTTACTTGTCCTGATGTTGTATGGTTTCTTCATATGCTGCTTGCAATTGCTGAATGATAACAGCCCAAGCAAAGCATAATGAAGATTACACAGCATCATTCCTCAAAACCCTTCCATTGCTGCAGAGTAAAACCCAGAACTCTTCAGTCTCGTCTTCTACTATACAGCCTTGCATAAACATAGCCTCTCAGCTCTAGCAGGCTCTTTGCTATGTTCCAAATGAGCAACGTAATTTAAGATGAATGCTATTCTCTCAACCTGGTACATCTTTCTTCTATAATTTTACAGTCCCTGGAAGATTTAAAGAATTGAGGTAAGCCACAGTTAGCCAATGGAAGGCTTGAGAAGAAAATTTATGTCTACTGAATATAAAGATGTTCTTTGCCCTAAATATACATCTCTGGAGTAGGAAATTCTCTGGTAAGAGACATGATTTACTTTTGTCTTTTCTCTAATGTCAAAAGCTCTCACTTTTAACAAATGATTAATAAATTATCATTTATTTGGAATATGTGGGAATGGAAAAGTTCATTTACAGCAGCAGCCATAAGAAAAACTAAAATTTTAAGGCTATTTTTTTCCTGTTCTACAGTGCCTGATTATACATGAAGACACAGTGTTTCTGTTTTATTTATATAATAGAACATATATCTGAATGTTACATTGTCTCATAATAGAAATTAAGGCTATGCATTGTGTTCTGACATTTTGTGTAGTGGCCAAAGCCCCAAATTATTCACCAAAATATTTCGTTTCCAGGGCTACTTATTATGTAACTAGGAGAAAGTAAATAAACCTTCCAGTTCATCCATCTGTCAAGGAGAAAGAATATTATATTTTCCATCTGTCCAGCTTTCAGGTATGGCAAATATTGATGAGAAGATCTAAACTAAGAATAGGACTACATGTCAACTCATTTAAAAGAGTTGATTGGTATTAAAAATTCTATTCTACAAATCAATTTATGCTTATTGGTTTTTGAAATATTTCAAATATAACAGAAGCTAATTACTTATGACCCAGATCTAACAGATGTTAATATAGTTTTTCTTTGTTTCATATTTATTTATTCTTTAATAAAGTATTTACAGATACAGTTAAAGCTCTAATTGCACCCCTATGCCTTCCCTCTCCTCTTTCCCCACAGGTTTCTTGGGGAAGTTTTGGAGAATCAATTCCATGAAAGACTACATAATTTTACTATATATATATATATGCATGAAATAATATATATATAATTTTGCTTTTTAAGTTTCACATATTTTAGATTATATGTACTTTTTTTAGTAATTTGCTTTTTACATTGAATTCTTTGTTTTTCAAATCTATTCATACTGATAAACACAGATTCATAAAAGTGCTTCATTTTAACAGTGAAATAATAATAACCTACAGTTAATTTATCTATTCTCTGACTAGTAGACAGGTTGTTTTCACTTTTTAGTATTTCAAGCAATGCTGAAATAAATATCTGTGTACACATATACAAGTGTTTCTCTAAAATGTATGGTTGTACTTTGAAATAGAATTGTTGTACACTTTTGTGCATTTTAACATAAAGCTCTTTAGGAATTTTGATTGGGATGGCATTAAATTTTTAGATAAATTTGGGGAGAGTTAATATGTTTAGGACTCTTCCTATCCATGAATATGGTATATCTCTCCAAATGCTTAGATCATTTCCACTCTCTCTTTAAATAAAATTTCATAATTTCATACATTAAGAAAGGAAAAGTTTTTGTGAGATTTTTATTCCTCTAGGTATCTTATACTTTCTCTCTTTCTCCCCACTGTTCTTCACTCTTTTTAAATGTGTTGCTCTTTTGAGTCATATCACTTATTATATGCATTTCTACAAGGTTGTGCTGTTACACAAAAACTACCGAATTTTTTTTTATATATATATTGAATTTTTACTATTAGATGTGTACCCAGCAAATTGCTGAACATTATAAATCCTAAAGTTCTGTAACAGAGTGAAATGCTTAGTCTCTCTTACTCCATCTTGTTCTTGCCTGCTTTGTTCCCATAGCCTTCAGGCTAATAGCTTCTGCTTAGTCATGCATGTAGACATAGTAATCATTAGAGGGATGCTACTGGTGGCTTGAGATATTACTGGTGGCGCATTGGTTAAGAACTGGTTTTGGGACTCCAGCAGCCTCAGTTCGGATCCCACACATGAGGACCAGTGACACTGCCCTCTGCAACTAAGATGGTGAACACAGCTCCACCTGGAGCTGGGCTGCTGTAACCCAGGTCGGCATAGCTGCAGCCCCTGCTGCAGTGGGCTGCCATAGGCTATAGCGAGTGGCCGGCAGCCAGCGTGAGCGGCTGGCAGCTGGTGTGAGCTGCCAAGAGCCACTGTGAGCGACCATCCAGAGGCCGGCGACCGATCTGCCTCACCTGAGAAGAATGCAATGACGTTACCAACATGAGCCAGTAAAGCAATGTCCTCCACAACTAGACTGAAGAACAAAAGGACAGCAACTTGTCTGTTCCCCTTCCCCGGTTCCTCAACGCTGTTCCCCTCCCCCAATTCCCCACTAAAATTCTTTAAAAAAAAAAAAAAAAGATTTGCAGGAACCTCTAGATCTAACTCGTATCTAGCACAATCTTCCTGGGACCCCTGCTGGCACCCAGATGTCAGAGGTGGATAACCACCTCTTACCCTGCTGATTTCCAATTTCCCCTTCTTTTTCCATAAAAGAAGCCTGAACTCTGTACTTTCTGAAGATGGATTTGAGATACCATAAGGTTTCCCACCTTCTTAGTTAGCACCTTCTTGATCAAAAAAACCTTTTCTTACTTCATACTCTGATGTTTTAAGATTTGACCTTTTGCAGCATGGGACACCTGGACTTAGGGCCAGTAACAGTTCTTTCATCTATAGATATTTTCAAATTTTCCAAATGTCCTTGTCTGCAGATTACCATGGATTTTCTTTCAAGCAAACATATTATTTGTGGATATGGACAGTTATTTTTCAATCTTGTACTTTTATTTTCTTCTGTCTTATGTTGTTAGCTGGAACTTATAGTATCATAGAGAAGAAAAGTTTTAAACAGGGCATCTTTGTCTTGTTTTGCCTTTTAAAAATGTTTATAATGATTCTAATTTGCTATGAGTTAATATGCATATTAGTGAGTCATTTTCTTGCAATTTCCAAGTTTCAATATTAGTGTCCAGAAATAGGGTGTTTGAATGAATATATAATAGATAACCATAATAAAAACTTTGTTTGAAATATTCTGTTTGTTCTAAATAAACATAGGTAATAATTCTTCTATCATTCAGGCCATATCTTAAGTCCCACTCAGTCCTATCTTTATTCTATTGTAGAAGGCTGGGGACCTTTGAAAAACAAATCATTAGTTTAAAAAATGAATTTCAAATATTAACAGGTATTTTAAACAAAGTCATCTCAACTGATGAAAAGGCACATAATTAATACCTGCCATCTATTAATACAATTGGCTGTTTTCATACGACCTAAAGCAAATAATAAAAATTAACTGTAAACATTTACAGCAATTTTTTAAAAAAATATAAATATGTGACCATTTCCTACTTTACTGTTACTAATGTTTTGTGTAATCTGAATGGGGCCATTTTGCTAAAGACAGAGACCGTGTTTCCACTGCTCTTTTCCTAAAAGATAAATCTTTCACTTGTGAGCAGTATATAATCTTAAAATTCATTTATTAAGTAGGCTATCATGAAATGAAAAACCTTTTGTAATGGGAACATTATTGTAAATGGTAGTTAAATCTCACACTAACCCATAAAAACTACTTAATCCATAAGTAAGTGCGAAATATCTTTTTTCAACTACACCAAACCATCACATACAACAGTCTCCTACAGTGGTCATTTACAACAAGTGGACAAGGCAAGGATTTGTGTATTTGTGAAGCAGAACTCGGGCCACAACAATTTGCTCCTTCTTTAAATTAGATCTTTTAGATATGTTAAACTATCTGTTTTCATTTAAAATTACAATAAAAGCCTTGAGAAATACCTCAAGTTAAGCTTTTGTTATATTCTAGGGACTTTGTAAAATGGAAGTTATACGTCCAATCAACAGGGCCTTTCTACTCTGTATCAGTGTTCTCAAATTTAGTTGCATAAGAATCAGCTAAGTATATGAGGTAATAGACATGTTAATTAGTTTGATTGTGGCAATTATTTCACAATGTACATGTATATCAAAATGCCAAGTCCAAATCCTGCTCTAAAATATGTACAATTTTATTTGTCAATGATACCTCAATAAAGAGGGGAAGGAAAAAGAATCACCTAATCACATTATTAAAATTGCAGATTTTCTTCAATCTTTTATCATACCCATCCTCCAAATATATGATTCATAGGTCTAGGTGAAATTGATAAAATTTCATTTGTAGTAAATACTCTTCCTTCAAAGTGTTGATGCAAACTGACCCTAGGTCACTCTTTGAGAAAGACTCCTCTAGACAAAGTACGCAACCAAGGTTGTGGTCTATACCAATCTGTGATTTTTTAATCCTTTCACCACCAAGATATACAATATTTTCTTTAAAGCACCCCAACCTCTCCCCCATCCAATCCTGATCAGTAAAATCAGTTTAGGCATCCATTTGTAATTAAGATTGGCACTCTGCACCAGATTCTTATTTTACATAACCTGATAATCTCCTGTTTTGAAATCCAGTGCCTTAATGAATAGCATCTAAGAACCTGGGTCACTGGCAAAAATCCAATATGCATTTTTTTTTTTGCTTTCTTTTTAAAAGTTTATAGTAATAGTATAATCATTATTGTTTTACAAGGAAAATGATAAATTGTAAAGTACAGTATTACCCAATGTCATTATTTTCATGTCTTTATGCCATAATTATTTATAATAGTTTTATTAGGATATAAGTTATATCATAAAGTTCCCTTATTTAAGTGTGTTTAAGTATATAATTCAGTGGTATTTAGAATATTTACAGACTTGTGTACAATCACCATAACCTAATTTAAAAACATTTTTATCATCCCAAAAAGAAATCCCATACCCAAGAGCCATCACTTCTTTATTTTTTTGAGGGCAGTGTCACTGGCCCTCATATGTGGGACCGAACCGGGGCCGCTGGCTTCCTAAGCCAGTGCTTAACCACCCCGCCGCTTGCCTGGCCCTTAGAGCCATCATTTCTTATCCTCTCCCCCTTCTCTCAAAAACCCTAGTCAACCATTAATCTATATTCCGTCTCTATAAATTTGCTTATTGTGTATTTATCATATAAGTGGAATCATACACTATGTGGTCTATTGTGACTGGCTTCTTTCACTCAGCATAATGTTTTGAGGTTCATCCACGTTGTAGCATATTCAGTACTTTCTTTTTCTGGCCAAATAATATTCCACTGTATGCATAGGCAATATTTTGTGTATCTATTAATCAATGGATGGGCATTTGGGTTGTTTCCACTTTTTGTCAATTTGAATAATATTGTTATGAACATTCATGTACAAGTTTTTGTTTAGACATATGATGTCAGTTCTCCTGGGTATATACCTAGGAGGAGAATTGCTGGATCACATAGTAACTCTATGTTTAATATTTTGAGGAACTGCCAAACTGTTTTCCAAAGTGGCTGTACCATTTTACATTTCCACTATCAATGTATGAAGGTTCCAATTTCTCCATATCCTTGACGGCGGTTGTTATTGTCTGTCTTTTTTATTAGTTATTCTAGTGAATGTGAAGTAATATCTCATTGTGGTTTTGATTTGCACTTCCTTAGTGGTTAATGATGTTTAGCATCTTTTCATGTGCTTGTTGGTAATTTGTATATCTCTTTCGGAGAAACATCTATTCTTATTCTTTACCCATTTTAAAGTTAGATTGTTATTTTATTGTGGAGTTGTAAGAATTCGTGAATAGTCTGGTATATTTTCAAATATGTGATTTGCAAATATTTTCTCTCATTCGATAAGCTGTCTTTTCACCTATCTGATGGCGTCCTCTGAAGCACAAAAGTCTTGAACTTTGATGAAATCGAAGTTAAAGTTAGCAATTTTCTCTTTTATTGCAAGTGCTGTTGCTGCTGTATTTTAGAAATCATTGCTTAACCCAAGACCATGAAGATTTAATTTTGTGTTTTATTCTAAGAGTTTTATTACCATGACTATTTTTTATAGATGTGAATGGATGGGAAGTAAGGTTCAAATTAGTATAATCAGAGAGCTATCAAGGGAAAGCATTTCAATAACTTAATTTTATAGATAATAATGATTAGGATCATGGGATAGTTCCTGGGCATTAAGTTTAACTTCAGATAGATTGATAAGGAGAAGACAGTACTAATGAGAAGAAACTGTCAAGTCCTAGCAGACCTAAAAGGATTTAGGGAGTAGGTAGGGAAGCTAGATTGATGAGAAGTCATAGGAGGACTTTGTACCCCTGCTCAGGGAAACTCTGGGGGACATGCCAAGGCAGCTCTCACAGCTGTGGACCACAGGCAAGAAATCAGGAACCCTAACTCTTGCCCTTAGACTGCAGGACCTCACTAGAGGGTGGAGGAATTTTCAGGCTCTCCAAGGAGTACAGGGGAGCTGGTACCATGCAGACTTGAGCATTCACTAGTCACAGTGAGAATGGGAGGTGTATCTTTCTCCAACTGGCAGAGAGCTCTGTCTGAGCACCAGAAAGTGTCTGTTTTGTCACCATCCCTGGCACACCACAGAACCTATGTCTCAGGCCCAGTGGCCAAATACCAGGGGCCATTGATCAACTTATTCTACATGCCCAGGAAGGAGGACCAGAAAGATACCATTATTTTATCATTTTGTTATCTTATACCAGGTGAGGATAAAAGAAGAATTTCCTGATAGCCTTTCAAAGTAACTTTATCAGAGAAATAAATAATTATTATCATGGGGATTTTTAATCCAGTTTTACCTTTCACATTTTCTACATTATAGAAAAAAGTGTCTCCTAATTCAATGAATAGATCACTTGAGTGAAAAACAGGGCACACTGTGTTAAAACATTATCCCTTCCCTTCAAAACACAATACAGAATTATTATGCATAATGTTCACCGTGAACTATTTGATATATTATGTTACACATTCAATACATTTAGGAGTCTCTACTTTAAAAAAAAAAGTGTTCTATAAAGCTCAGGTCCCATAGTAAGTACTTCAATGGTTGCTAGGCTCAGCAAGGATCACTATTTAACATCTGCATCTCTTTGAGTTCAAGCTTCATTATCTTTATGCTGCTGCCACTGTCATAGAAATCATGTCTCTTTTCCCATGGCACTTTCTAAACTAAGTCACTGTAATGTGAAGACATTCTAGAAAGCATCATTCATAGAAAACAAATTCAATGATAAAGTGTGAAAGGTCATTTGACAGCCTAGTGGAAAACCAAATGTCTTCAAAGGACCTGATGGAGAAAAACGCAGTGTCCTTTATATTTGGCATCTTTCATGTAACAAGCTAAAAGTACCTTAACACATGATGTGATATGTGCTCATGACATACAATCATTCTCTATTTTGTACAGATAGAGACCATTTGGAAGAGAATCAATTCTTACCCAAGTGGAATAGTTTGATGGGTACTCTCTTAAAGCCAGGTAATGGATAATGTGAACTTCTGAGTCTTTTCAACCTTAAAATTCCATGTTGCCATAAAATAGTTGTTTTAAAGATAAAGAAAACCAATCAAGTAAGTTTTTTATTAAATAAAAATAATTGGTAGATCCAGGAACAGAACTTAATTTTCAGATAATTTTGGTCCAGAATTCCATATATTTTGAGATATTGTTACTTAAATGTTTTATTCTTACTTTTAAATTTTTCATTAAATATTTGCTCATTATTTTTCCATTTTGATATAATGTTATCTATTCATTCCTTAAAACAATCTCTATGACAGGTATTTGAGGATTTGAAATACAAACAACTTTGCAAGCATGTTGATATATTAAATTGTCTCAGTATTAATGCAACTCAGAATAATTTACTTCTCCTGAAATCAAGGCTGTTGATATAAAAATGAATCATCTCATAATCCTGAACTTATACTTTGTTAAGACTTTCTACATAAAGATGGATTATAAAATGTATGAAAGGTCCTTTAGTTAACTGGATTGCAAATGCAAACAGTAATCTACAGCACAAATAAAATTTACTGAACCAACACGTAAAAACAGGTTTATTCAAGAAAAAAACTCATTTATTCATAAAGAGACTAATCTGGTGGTGGAACAGGGTAGAAGAAGTGTGGAAAAGGTAATAAACAAGAAATTAAAAGGCTTGAATTCCAATCAAGATCATACTACTATGTTTTCTTATGAACTTGAGCAAGTTGACTAATTTCCAAGGGTATATGAATTAGAAATGTGCAGAGATATGAGTAACAGTATTATTGACTAAAAGTGACTTAAGAAATAAAGACAATTAATTGTCTCACTTTCCTGCAGGAGGAAATCCAGAGATAGAATGTTCCAGATTTGGTCAGTGGCTGGCTGCAGTTATCAAAGGTTCAAGCTCTTCCCATTCTCCTACTCTATTGTCTCTTCATCCTTAGTCTTGCCATCTCATAGGCCCAAGATGGCTAGTAAGCTCCAAGCACCACACCCGCATTCAAAAACAGGAGAGCTGGGAGGCTGAAAAAGATGTTGATCTAGCTACTTTTTCCCTGAAGCAATCCAATAGATTATCCCTTACATACTGTTGGCCAAAACTTTGTCACATGACCACCTCTATATAAAAGAGAGCCTGGGAAAGTGACTATCTGGCTTATCTAGCCTCTATAGAGGGAAACAGACAAGGGAGAAAGGAGCTTCATGGCTCTGTTTATAAAATGTGGGAGTTGGGTAAACTGATCTCTCAGGTATAGCGTTAGACTAATGAGGAATTTTTTTAAATAAAAAGTAATGAAAAACAAGTGACCTGACTTCTTTATATATCGTATTTTTAAGAGGCTTTAGTTTTTATTCAAATTCGCTGTGATGACAATTTTCCCCTCCTCTGAAAACAAAACAAAACTAACTTCCTCCCTTCATGATTCCAAAGTTCTAAAGTGAACAGTCTCTCAGTCTCTTCCCTCCCCTAACTAGGAAAAAAGAAAAAAAAAAGGAAAAAAAAAAAAAAAAAACCTTCCGAGTGGTCCAGACACTGAGTCATTCAATTTAACTGTGATGGGGCTGCATCTAGTTTTGAGGTTTTGCCATCATGGTTTAAGAACACTGACTGTCTGCAGAAACTTTGGATATTTTTCCCAGTACCTCTCTGAGTTTATGCTGCACTAAATTTAAAATGTAAAATTAATGATGTAAAAGGCTAAGTAAATAATTATATTGGAAAAAGCCTGAGTAATCATCTTCTTAAAAACAAAATCCAAAGAATTCAAAATGTATTGAACTTGTCCAATTGACATTCCACTTGTGATATCTCATACTCCCATGTAATCGTACAATGTACCTCTGCCTCATTGTTTACAGAGAATTATACAGCCGCCTTTTATTATTAAAAGCACCTCCCCCAAAGCTGAATAAATGTGCATTCTAAAATTAAAACAAGACACTACATGAGAAAAGCATGGAAGCCAGAATGTCGCCAGCTGTGTATGCCAGATGTTATTATAGAGGAACAGTAAACAATGCTGCAATCAGCCTATTGGTTAGCCAGAAACTGTGGACACACAGAAGAGGTTCCTTCTGAATCCATACACAATGGTGTGTTCAGAACTACCGCGCAAAAATGCTTGTTTTACCAAGATACTCTATGGAAATATTTAGCTGTTACATTGTAAATGCTGTTATTTGGGTTTCTAAAAATGTCATGACAGGAAATGATTCCAGGGAGGAGTTGCCAAGATGGCTGTTGGGCAGACCCAAGAGGAAAAAGAAAAAGTTAAACCTAGAGAACAAGAAGCTGAAAAAGGTAAAAACACCACTTCCTATCTGCAATAAAATAGATTCTTAAAATCCAAAATAACTTAGATTTCCCCCCCTCCATTTGTCATCACCCAGAAGGTTGGTTGTTTCAAAGAGTCCCTACTGTTCGCAGTCACAAAGGCTTATAAAATCCTGCTTCTCACCTCTGTAGCAGTCACCAAGCTGATAAAATGACTAAAGGAAGACATTCAGTTTATACAGGGACAAGAGATGACTCCTACTTTTCTTTATTTCCCAGCCACAATAGCCCATAGGCAGTTGGTAAGAATTTCTTCAGGTTCAGAAATGCTCATGTTATTTCTATTCTATCCCTATTTGAGAAGTACAAGGTGAGGACAAGTATGAATAGAGGTTTGTCAGGAAGGAACTACAAAATGCCACATTGGGAATTTGACCTTTCTCAGAGGGCTGCTAAGGTAAGTAGTTTAGTAATGGAAGAGCTATAGAAATTCAAAGAAAAAGGAAGGGGAAGGGGAAAAGGAAAGAAGAAGTAGGGAAACCAAATTGGTTTTTCTCCCTGAATAAGTTTGTGTTATAGAAGAGCTCTCACCAAGTACGGAGTTACTGGCTTAGACAACTTACTTCTCATCAATGATATTTACCAATTATGTGCCTATTTTTATGTAATAATTTGTTTCTGTTATATCTACAAATACTCAGAAATCACAACAGACCCCTAAGAAAATCAGCTAAATATAGAGAAAAAAATAGCTATCTACATATACATTAGTAAGGTAGTGTGAAAATTTCCCAGAAAATTTCCAACACATCTACAATTTTACTTTCACTGCCTTTCAAGTAAACTCAATTCCTTCCCCTCTTCTACAGCAACATATGAACTTCTTCCACCCTTTCTATTTAGACTCCCACTTAACCTTCTTCTATCAAGTATGTTCCTCATGTGTTTTAAAGTACAGTCATGAGTCACTTAATGATGGGATATGTTCTGAGAAATACATATTAGGTGATCTCATCATTATACAAACATCATAGAGTGCACCTACACAAGCCTAGATAGTACAGCCTACTTACTACACACCTAGGCTGTATGGTACAGCCTATTGCTCCTGGGCTACAAGCCTATACAGCGTGTGACTATAATGAATACTGTAGGCAACTGTAACACAGTGGTAGGTATTTGTGTATCTAAACATATCTAATCATAGAAAAATATGTACAGTAAAAATATGGTGTAAATGATAGAAAATGGTACACCAGTATAGGAGGCTTACCCTATATGGAGCTTGCAGGACTGGAAGTTGCTCTGGGTGCATTAATGAGTGAGTGGGGAGTGTGAAGGCTGAGCACAGCGGTGTCCACTGTTGTAGACTTTATAAATGCTATGCACTTAGGCAACACTAAATTGCTAAAAAAATATTTTTCTTTCTTCAATAATAAATTAATCTTAGCTTACAGTAACATTTTTACTTTATAAACTTGTTAATTTTTTTTTAACTTTTCAATACTTTTTAAATAACACATCTTAAAACACAAACACGTTGTACAGCTGTACAACAATATTTTTTCTTTATATACTTACTCTATGAGCTATTTTCTATTTAAATTTTTTTTTCAGTTTTTAAACTTTTTTTGTTAAAAACTAAGACACACACACACACACTGAGCCTAGGCCTACACAGGGTCAGGAGGATCAATCACAGTCTCCCACTCCACATCTTGTTCCACCGGGAAGGTCTGCAGGGGAAATAACATGCACAGAGCTGGCATCTCCCATGATAACAATGCCTTCTTCCAGGATACCTCCTGAAGGACCTGTCCAAGGCTCTTCTTTTCAGAAATATGTCCATGGTGATTTGCTTGGTTTGGTTCTTTTTTTCATCATAGATGTACATATAAGCAGACAATGCACCATGAACATTCCTATTAATGAAAACCTTTTGGTGTTGGGGTCCATGTTTTCAAGCTTTTTTAACAAGCTTGTTGAGGTCTGCAAGAGCTTCTGGTAAATGCTTCACTGTGAATTTTCTTGGGGGTTCTTTTTTTTCTTCTACTGCAGCTTCTTTTTCTCTTTTCTCTTATTTAGCTATGTATTCCTGTTCCAGTTCCAACAATTCCTCATTAGTCAGGTCTTCAAGAACCACCTCTAGGAGCTCCTCAAGGTCACCGTCATCCACACCAAGGTTAAAGTGTTTGCCATCGCAGCCACAGCCTTGTTGATTTTTGCAACATTCTCATCCTTGGCAAATCCTTTGCAGTAATGAAAGAACCTCCTGAGTGTCTTCTTCCAGATGCAATTCCTACACTCCTGGTGACATCATCACAAGCCCAAGGAAAGTGCTTATGTAGTCATAGATGTTGTAGTCCTTCCAGAGTTGTATCAGTGTCTTCCTCAGCTGCAGTGATAGCCTGGGCAAAGGCCCTCCTCAGGTGGTGGGCCTTAAAAGCTGCTATAGCTCTTTACCCATTGGTGGGATCAAAGAGGTGATATTTGGAGGGAGAAATACAACTTTTATATTGGCATGAAGATCACCAACAAAAGGAGGATGTCAGAGCATTATCAACAATAAGCAAAATCTTGAAAGGTATGCTATTCTCCAAACAGTACTTCTCCATATCGCTGGCATGGAAATTCAGGAGGGCATCTTAGCAAAGGAGCTGGGTCATCTATGACTTCTTATAGCTTCTGTAGTACACTGGCAGAGTGTGCTTAGGGATATGCTTGAAGGCCCTGGATTTCCCAGTGCCAAATCACAAAAGAGTTTTAATTTGTAGCAACATTCCCCCAAACAAAACTGTTATCCTGTCCTTAAAAGCCTTGAAACCTGGTATTGATTTGGACTCCTGATGGATGAAAGTCCTTTCAGGCATCCGTTTCCAGAATAGAAAGGTTTGATCCATATTGAATATTTGGTCTATTTGGTTTGGCAAGTAATTTTCTTTTTCAATCAGCTTATCTAAAGTTTCCAAAAATTCTTCAGTGGCCTTCACATCAGTACTTGCAGACTCTCCACTCATTTTCACATTGAATCGTTTACACCACCCAGAGCTAGCAGTAAATTCAACATCCAACACTGTAGTTGGGTCCAGACTTTTCTTTCAACATCACAAACTTTTTGCTTTGGCTGTGATTCTCATGGTGCTGAGAGGGCTACACTTCTGTGTCCAGTCTTCAATCCAGATCACTAGAAGTTTCTACATGTCCGATATGGGCTCTTCTCAAATTTTTGTTAATCTAATTGCTTTCACTAAAGCAGATTTTTTAATAGCTTCTGTTGTTTTGGTCTTGTTCTTCAGGATTGTAGTCACGGTGGAATGGGACATGCCTGAGTGGTATGCAGTCACTAATTTTCTACCTTCATAGTCCTTAATCACTTTTAATATCATCTCCAGGTCAATCACTCAAACACCATCTTCCTGGAAACATCAGTAGTGGATTTTGCACACTTAGGGGCCATGATGAATAAAACAACATGAGATTAAATGAAGCACAAGAGAAAATGACACAATCAAGAGACTCTGTAAACACAAGATGCATAAGGCTGTTGCCAGGTAACATGGCATACTGTTTTACAGTAAACTCTCTTTTTTATAAGTAAAAAGGGTACACTCTAAAATGACAATAAAAAGTATAGTAGAGTAAATAAGTATAGGGAAGAAAAAAGAAGAGAAGCTAAGGCAGTGAATACTTATTGAATACCATTGTTGGCAAATGGCAGAGAGGTGGTACAAATACCTTTACATTCATTTTAATAAGTGGAGTAATTTTAATTTCATCCCATGTGTATGAAATGATTTTAAGTTTAGAGTCCATATATGATCAAAGCCAGAAGAGTTGCCACCCATGCTTTCACAATGTAAGGTAAGTGACTGTGCCCCATTCTTCTCCCCAGGCACCTGTAGTTTCTGGGCAGTTAAAACAGGGCCCTCTTTAAGGAGTGCCTTTTGCCCTTTATTTATGTCTCCTCTAGAGATGTAAATATGCAAGCTTATTGGAACTGACTCTGGTTCAGTTAGGGAAATATGAAACACTCATGGTTACTAAACTTAGGATCGGGTACTTCGCACTTTGATAAGTGCATTTAACTAATTATTTGTTGATGTACTAATATGTAAGAATTAACTTTATAAAAATATTTCAACAATTAAGTAATCTCTAATATCAGGAAATATACCAAATTATCCCTCATTATTATGATGATATGTAATAGTTTTTAAATTTGGTTTTCTTTTTCATATCCCAAAAGCATTACTTCTGGATAAGCAGGTTAATAGACAATTGTAAACTCTTTTTTTAATTGGGTTAAAATTAAAGAATGCAAAACAGCAAAAGGTCAACTGATGTGCTAAAAGGTAAATTTTCTTATTTTCCTTTAAATAACTGTTTAAAAATGAGACTATTACTGGTATTGATTACTTGAACATGTAAAAGAAAATTCATCTTTTATATTCTGTTTCACAGTGGATGAGAGAATATACTTCAAATACATCTAGAAATTGATTTTTCATTTTTCTGGTGGGTTAGTATTGATTTTTTAAAAAAATTCTTTTAAAAGCCATTTCTGATTTATCTTATAATGGTCTATTTTTCAGATCTGAGGCATTCCTTATAAAAATGCATTCCCCATTTATCAGTCAACCATGAAAATAAATGTCAAGTTCATATTCCTAAGGAGATGAAAAGGGTTTCTAACAGCTGTCCCTTATCACTGAGGACAGAGTTTATTGTCATTTAAATGCTAGATAGCATTGATACAATTGCCTCAAAAGTCTTGAAAAATAAATTTCTGTTTCCTGAGGCACCTATAACACAAACATTGAGGTCAAAAAGTAATTTAGGCTCTGAAGATACATGACTACTTAGCTGTTATTGTTCAGAAACCAAATAAAACTTGGGGTGTGGTGGGTTAACAAAAAGATAATTAGATGGAGGACGTTGAAGACAGAAAATGTGTATTGTGAGTTAAATATGTAATAGAAAAAATATTATAGAGCTGAGGTTATGTTGCACTGAATGAACTTCCATGTATTCTGGATGTATTCTTGGCTAATTTTGCTATTACAGTGAAATATTTAGCATAATCACACTATAGTTTACTGTTTGTTATTTACTCATTTAATATTAAATTCAACAACACCAACAAGAAAATATTATGCGCAATTTGGGCCACCAAATGAAAATAAAATACTCCAGGAATTAAACTTCAGGAATTTACAATCTGGAAGAGAAACCATAGAAATACAAAACTAAGCATAGTATACTATTCTAATTAAGTGATCTATAAAGCAAAGTACTAAGGACTGACTGAGAAGAACCCTTATATGAAGGAACCCTGATGAGCATCTGATGGTGGATACTTGTCAGTCTGGGGCTCCTTGGCAAACTTCCTTTGGGAAATAGGCTGCACCAATTCTCAGTCCATGTGGATGGGTGGGCCTTCGCTTGAATACAGGGAGACAAGCACATGACTCAGATCTGACCAATTAAAGCACCTAATTCCCTAGACACACCAATTGATTCAGGGGAGGGCAGTTGAGCCAAGTTGGCCACTTCAGAGTGAATTCTGCTACTTGTATGTAATCCACAATAACAAATGCTCTCTTCTTCAACCTACTTGAACCCTGAGGGGAGCTACTGACAACTATCTTGTCATTCATGTGTCATTTGAGAAGATAAATTAGTATCCTGTGGCTGCCATAACAAATCACTACAAACTTGGTCGCTTAAAACAACAAATATTTATTCTCTCACAGTTCTGGAGGCTAGAAGTCTGATGTACAAAATCAAAGTGCCAGCAAGGCCATGCTCTCTCAGTAGACTCTAGGGAGGAATCCCACCTGGCCTCTTCCTAGCCTCTGGTGGTTGCCAGCAAGCCTTGGTGCTCCTTGGCTGATAGATGTATCACTATAGTTTCTGTCTCCATCTTCATATGGTGCCCTGCCTGTGTTTCCTCTGTGTCTCTGTGTCCCTCTGTCCAAACCTCTGTTTCCTTACGAAGACATCAGTCATTGGATTTGGGACCCACGGTAATCCAGTATGACCTTATCTTAACTTGATTATATCTGCAAAGACCCTATTTCCAAATAAGGTACAGTAAAACCTTGGATTGCGAGTAACTTGGTTTGCGAGTGTTCCACAAGATGAGCAAACATTTCTAATACATTTTAACTTGGTAAACAAGTGATGTCTTGCAATATGAGTAGTTGGTGTCTGGAAAGAATTATGCTTGCAAAGCAAGGTATTCCTATATTTGAGAGTTCACAGGTATCAGTTTAGGACACAACATATCTTCTTTAATTAATTAATTAATTTATTTATTTTTTGAGGGCAGTCTCACTGTCCCTCATATGTGGAACCCGAACTGGGGCCGCTGGCTTCTCAAGCCAGCGCTTAACCACCGCGTCACTCGGCCAGCCCAACAACATATCTTCTTGAGGGCCACAAATAAACCCACAACAGGCCAGAGAGGACAAAGTGACCTTCAAGTCATCCATAATGAGCTGATACTCCTTAATTTAGCATTGAAAATGTATGTTATGTGTGAAATTAATTGTAATCTCCTTTAGTAAAGCATACAATGAAAAGTCATATAGCTCTTCCTTTTCTTATAACTGATATTGAACAGGGCATCATAGAAAGTGTGCTGGGAGGCTTTTGGTAGTGAGGAATTCTTTAATTCTCCACGGCTGTCAACCAAAAGGGTGCCCAGAGACACTCATTGAGCCTTTGGGGGTGCAGCCTGCCTTGGGACAGGCAAAAGCAAAAAGGCAGTGACTTTGTAAAAACCACCAATCACACGTCACAACCACACTCAAGTACAGCAAACCTGCAGTGCCAGGATCACGCTAGGCATCAGGTGGCCTACTGTTCCCACAAGACGCACAGGAATTTTTGTACAGCAGACAATCTGAAGAGAGCTTGGTGGACTTTAGCCTAGACCAGCACGGGTATTTTTGGTTTGTTTGGTTTTATTCTGTTTTGTTTTCCCTTTATTGGCTGCTTATCTTGGTTGTTTTGGTTTTTATTTCTATTTCATTATAATCATATTGTAGTTTTTAATATAGGCATATATATATAGGTGTATATAGGTGAATATATGTCCATATATATGGGTGTGTAGACAAATATATATATATATATTTTTTTTCCTTTTTTCTTTCTTTTCTTTTTTCTTTTTTCCCCACCCTCACTTTCTCTCTTATTTTATTCATTCTTCTCACTGCTATACTTTTCCTCTTTTCCTTTTTCTGCAAATTTTATTTTTTAAATTTTCTTACTTTTTTATTATTATTTTAGTTTATTTTTATTTTTTATTTTTAGGTATAGCTAATCGGTTTCTCATGTTTATTCTATTTTTTATTTTAGGATATTGTATTTTATTTTGTTTCCTCTTCTGTTATTATTGAGTATGTGGTTTTGTTTTGTTTCTGTTTGGTTTCTTCATTAGTATGATTGATATTTCTGTACAAGTTGACTGTAGTTTGATGGTTGGTTGTTTTTAATTGTGCTGAGCATTTGGTTTCCTTTGGTGGCTGCGGAGGTTGTTCTTGTTGATCTGTTATGCTCTAAAATCACTCTGCAGCAGTGGGTCCAAACAAACAGACACAAGAATCATCATACCCGGAGGCCAACTTTAGATAAAACCAGAGCATTTCTGGGTTTGACATACAAGAGTCACACCCAAAAAGAAGTTACTACAGGTACTAAGACCCATAGGGTCCAAGTTTCATCAGAGGGGTCAATCCTCTCACAGCAGCTCATAAACTGCAGAAGCTGCTGATCCTCACAGCTAATCAATCTGGGAGGCAATCCCACCTACTGACAAACCAAAAGTAATCAAAACTAAAACTTCAACAAGTGAGGACGCACGACACAAGGAACACCTCAGATACAAGCACAAGAGAATAGGGAGACTGAGTAATTCAAATATAAAGGACACACACCATATAAGTTTACCCAGAAAAGACTGAGAAATCTGGGGGATCTATCTGTTATATTGAAGCAAACACAAAGAGTAAGCCAGAATGGGGAGACAAAGAAACATAACACAAATAAAAGAACAGAAGAAACTTCCTGAATCAGTGGAAATAGAGGAAATAGAGGTAACCAACCTATCGGAGACAGAGTTCAGAACACTGATTATTAGAATGTTCAAGGAAATTAATGAAAATATAAAGAAGGATAGAGAAATCATGAAAAGCAACCAGCTAGAACTTAAGAACACAATTACTGAATTAAATAACAAACTTGATGGAATCACTAGCAGACTGGATGAAGCAGAAAATCGAATCAGTGACTTAGAAGACAAAATAGCAGAGATCACCCATGCGGTACAACAAAAGAAAAAGAATGAAAAACATGGAAAATAGTTTAAGAGAGCGTGGGTACAACATCAGACGCAATAACCTAAGGGTCATTGGAGTACCAGAAGGAGAAGAGAGGGAGCAAGGGATTGAGAATATATTTGAAGTAATAATGTCTGAAAACTTCCCTAACCTGGCAAAGGACATTGAAATACAAGCCCAGGAAGTGCAGAGAGTTCCAAACAGGATGATTCCAAACAGGCCCACTCCAAGACACATTATAGTGAAAATGGCAAGGGTTAAGGACAAAGACAGAATCCTTAAAGCAGCAAGGGAAAGGCAGCAAGTTACTTACAAGGGTACCCCCATAAGATTATCAGCTGACTTTTCTACAGAAACTTTGCAGGCCAGAAGAGAGTGGCAGGAGGTTTTCAAAGTGATGAAAAATAAAGGCCTACAACCAAGATTGCTGTATCCAGCAAGGTTATCATTTAAAATCGAAGGCGAGATAAGGAGCTTTGCAGAAAAAAATAAGTTAAGGGAATTCAGTACCACCAAGCCAGCTTTGCAGGAAATGCTAAAAGGGCTTCTTAAGTAGAAGAGAAAAACAACCTATGAAAGACTACGAACACAAATAACAAAATGCAATAAATACACACCTATCAATAATCACATTAAATGTAAATGGATTAAATGCTCCAATAAAAAGACATAGGGTGGCTGAATGGATAAGAAAGCAAGACCCCAGTATATGCTGTATACAAGAGACTCACCTCAGATCCAAAGACTCATACAGGCTGAAAGTAAAGGGATGGAGTAAAATATTTCATGCAAATGGTACTGAGAAAAAAGCTGGAGTAGCGATACTTATATCAGATAAAATGGACTTTAAATTGAAGAATATAACAAAGGACAAAGAAGGACACTTCATAGTAATGAAGGGATCGATCCAACAAGAGGACATAACTCTAGTAAACATCTATGCACCTAACATAGGAGCCCCTAAATATATAAAACAGATATTGTCAGACATAAAGACAGAGATCAACAGTAACACTATCATAGTAGGGGACTTCAACACCCCGCTGTCACTAATGGACAGATCCTCCAGACAGAAAATCAATGTGGAAACAGCGACCTTAAATGACACATTAGACCAGCTGGATTTAACAGACATTTTCAGAGCATTTCATCCCAAAGCTACAGAATATACGTTCTTTTCAAGTGCACATGGAACATTTTCTAAGATAGACCACATGTTAGGCCACAAAACAAGTCTCAATAAATTTAAGAAGATTGAAATCATTTCAACTGTATTCTCTGACCACAATGCTATGAAACTAGAAATCAATTATAAGAAGAAATCCGGGAAGCTGACAAATAAATGGAGGCTAAACAATATGCTATTAAATAGTGAGTGGGTCACAAATGAGATCAAGGAGGAAATCAAAAGATACCTCGAGACAAACGAAAATGAAAACACCACGACCCAAAATCTCTGGGATGCTGCGAAAGCAGTCCTAAGAGGGAAGTTTATAGCAGTGCAGGCCTACCTAAAGAAGGAAGAAAAATCTCAAGTCAACAGGTTATCCTTACACCTAAGGGAACTGGAAAAAGAACAGCAAAAGAGGCCCAAGAGGAGTACAAGAAAGGAGATAATAAAGACCAGAGCAGAAATAAACAATATAGAGAACAGAAAACAATTCAAAAGATCAATGAAACCAAGAGCTGGTTTCTTGAGAAGATAAACAAAATTGACAAACCTCTAGCCAGGCTCATCAAAAAAAAAAGAGAGAGGACTCAAATTAGCAAAATCAGGAATGAAAGAGGGGAAATGACTACAGACATCACAGAAATACAAAAAATTCTAAGAAATTACTATGAGCAACTATATGCCAACAAATTTGACAATCTGGATGAAATGGATAATTTTCTAGAAGCATACAACCTTCCAAAGCTAACGCCAGAAGAAACAGAAAATCTAAATACCCTGATTACTACCAAGGAAATTGAATCAGTAATTGACAAGCTCCCAAAAAACAAAAGCCCTGGACCAGACGGCTTCACAAGTGAATTTTATCAAACATTCAAAAAAGAACTATCACCTATTCTTCTCAAACTATTCCAAAAATCCAGAAGGAGGAAGGCTCCCAAACTCTTTTTATGAAGCCTCTATCACCCTGATTCCAAAACCAGATAAAGACATCACGAAAAAGGAAAACTACAGGCCAATCTCCCTGATGAATATAGATGCAAAAATTCTCAATAAAATATTAGCAAACAGAATTCAGCAATATATTAAGAAGATCATACATCATGATCAAGTGGGATTCATCCCTAGTGCGCAAGGCTGGTTCAACATCAGTAAATCAATTAATGTGATACACCACATCAACAAAATGAAGGATAAAGATCACATGGTCATTTCAATAGATGCAGAAAAAGCATTTGACAAAATCCAACAGCCATTTATGTTAAAAACCCTTAGCAAAGTAGAATACAGGGATAATATCTCAACATAATAAAAGCCATATATGATAAACCTACAGCTAACATCATACTCAATGGGGAAAAGCTAAAACCATTCCCCTTAAGATCAGGAACAAGACAAGGCTGTCCACTTTCTCCTCTTTTATTCAACATAGTGCTGGAAGTTCTAGCCACAGCAATCAGACAACAAAAAGAAATAAAAGGCATCCAAATTGGCAAGGAAGAAGTAAAATTGTCACTATATGCAGATGACATGATACTGTATATAGAGAACCCCAAAGACTCCATCAAAAACTATTGGAACTGATAGACGAATTCAGTAAAGTAGCAGGATATAAAATCAATGTTCAGAAATCAGTGGCATTTGCATATACCAATAATAAACTAATGGAAAGCGAAATTAAGAAAACTGTCCCATTTACAATTGCGTCAAGAACTATAAAATACCTAGGAATAAATTTAACCAAAGAAGTGAAAGATCTGTACTCAGAAAATTATAAGACATTGAAGAAAGAAATCATAGAAGATACAAATAATGGAAACACCTACCATGCTCATGGATAGGAAGAATTAATATAGTTAAAATGTCCATACTGCCTAAAGCAATATATAGATTCAATGCAATTCCTATCAAACTACCAAAGGGCATTTTTCACAGAAATAGAAAATATAATCCTAAAGTTTATATGGAATCATAAAGACCCAGAATAGCCTCGGCAATTCTGAGGAATAAAAACAAAGTTGGGGGATCACGCTACCAGACATCAAAACCTACTACAAGGCCACAGTAATCAAGACAGTTTGGTATTGGCATAAAAACAGGCACATCGATCAGTGGAACAGAACAGAGAGCCCAGAAATAAATCCAAGCATTTACGGACAGTTAATCTATGACAAGGGAAGCAAGAATTTACACTGGAGTAAAGATAGTCTATTCAATAAATGGTGCTGGGAAAATTGGACTGACACATGCAAAAAATGAAACTGGATCATCTCCTTACGCCTTATACAAGAACAAATTCAAAATGGATTAAAGACTTAAATGTAAGACCTGAAACCATAAAAATCCTAAATGAAAATATAGGGAGTACATTTGCAGACATTACCTGAGAACAATATTTTTACTGATACATCCCTACGGGCAAGGGAAGTAAAAGAAAAAATGAACATATGGGATTATATCAGACTTAAAGTTTTTCACAACAAAGAAACCATTAATAAAACAAAAAGGAAGCCTACTGAATGGGAGAATATATTTGCCAACGATATATCTGATAAGGGTTAATATCCAAAATTTATAAAACACTCATGAAACTCAACACCAAAAAACAAACAACCCAATTAAAAATGGGCAGAAGATATGAAGAGACATTTCTCTAAAGAGGACATACAGATGGCCAACAGGCATATGAAAAAAGTTCAACCTCACTGGTCATTAGGAAATGCAAATAAAAACCACCATGAGATACCACCTCACTCCAGTCAGAATGGCTATCATCAACAAATCAACAAACAACAAATGCTGGCAGGGCTGTGGGGAAAAAGGGGACCCTGCTGCACTGTTGGTGGGACTGCAGATTGGTGCAGCCACTATGGAAGTCAGTATGGAGGTATCTCAAAAGAACTGGAAATAGAGCTACCTTTTGACCCAGCAATTCCACTCCTAGGTATTTATCCTGAAAAACCAAGACACTTATTCAAAAAAAGTTATGCACCC
Source organism: Aselliscus stoliczkanus (assembly GCA_033961575.1). Lineage (NCBI taxonomy): Eukaryota > Metazoa > Chordata > Mammalia > Chiroptera > Hipposideridae > Aselliscus > Aselliscus stoliczkanus. The sequence goes on from CM066728.1 coordinate 47,842,439, forward strand.
GATGTTCATAGCAGCACAATTTACAATAGCTAAGACTTGGAAACAACCAAAATGCCCATCAGTAGATGACTGGATTAAGAAACTGTGGTATATTTATACAATGGAGTATTACTCCGCTATAAAGAAGAATGAAATCGTGCCATTTGCAATGATATGGATGGACCTAGAGACTATAATGTTGAGTGAAGTAAGTCAGTCAGAGAAGGACAAATACCATATGATCTCACTTATATGTGGAATATGAAAACTGTATGAATGAGCAAAGTAAACAGAAACTGTCTCATAGATATAGAGGAAAAATCAGGGTTGCTAATTTGGAGAGGAATGGGAATGAGGGAGAAGGGGAAGGGACTAGACAGCAAAAATAGGCAACTACAATATTGCTACTGGGATAGGAAAAACAGTTTGGGGAATATAATTAATAATGTTGTAAATATTCTGTGGAATGTCAGATGATCATAGGTCTTGTTAGGGAGACCATTTCATGGATGGAGTAGAGGTTTGATCACTGCACTGTATTACTATTGTGGAGGTGGTATACTTTTTGTAATTGAATTTATATAGATAGTCAGGGGATGTGGATTATACTGTGTAAGAGAGTCCGAGTAAGATTAATAGATATGTATGATATGGGGGGTGTGGGGGGGTGTATTGGGGGCGGGGGGTTTGTCACTTTGGGGGGTAAAATGTATAACTATTGCACTGTGTTGTACACCTGAAACTATTGGGGGTGGGGGGGTTGTCACTTTGAGGGGTAAAATGTATAACTATTGCACTGTGTTGTACACCTGAAACTAATTAAAAATAAAATAAAATTTAAAAAAAAAAAAAAAAAAAAAAAAAAAAGAAAGTGTGCTGGGTTTCCCTGCTGCAGAATAATGAAAACTGTAGTACTTTTATTTGAAATAATTTATTAAATTCAAAGGGGAAACTAAAAAAATAAAATAAAATTAGATAACCTAATTAAGTAGCCAACTAGGCTAAAAACTGTTCAGAAACAAAATGAACCAAACAAGTTAAATCATTTTAGATGATCCCTTACTAGTCACAAATATATTCAATAGCTTAGCTACATCTGAGTAATGTGTTATTATTCATTAAAACATGTCTTGTGGAACTAATGTTTGATACAGAGTCAGAAAACCAGGTTCTGATCTAGGCTCTGTAATTAGCAAGCTCTATAACTTTGGGAAAGACCTTTAATTGCTCTAAGTTTCTTTTTTTTTTTTCTGATAATCAAGATTTCTCAAAGGTCCCTTCCTCCTCAAAAATGTTTCAAAAAAAAAACCCCACTATTTTTACCATGGTCATTTTAATATTTATATAACCTGATCTGCACAGATGAACCAAAGAAATGAATCATAGATAAGTCTTAGGATGCCTGAGGGTACCTTTTATCACATGAGAATAAAAAGCATAAGGAAAATGTATGATCACCAGATGGTTGCCACAGCTCCAAGACACCTTCACAGAGCAACATCCAAAGCGGGAGCAGCAGGTAGAATAGGGATTCCTTCTACACAGCTTGGTACTAAGGAGGCAAATCCTACCCAGAAGCCTCTGAGAAAAATTTCTCAGGTCCCATTAGCCAGGTTTGGTCTAAGCCGTAGCAACGAAGGAGGCAGGGAAAACCACTATATGCATTTTCAGCTCCTGTCATGAGAATCAGGATCCAACAGCAAGGAAGAAAGGGAAGGAAGAATGGCTGGCTGTTCATTAGGCAACAAGTTAGCCAGATATTCTCTGTCCCAAAAGAAAATGACTTTAGAAGCTTTGTAACTGATTCTGACCGCCCCTTAGCACGACAGACACAGCAAGTTCTTCAGTGAATTCAGTGAGAAAAAGAATTTGTTATATTACTTTTTGTCAGTTATGCCAATAACTTTGGCATGGTCTAGGCAATGTCACTTACTAGTTGTATAACATGAGATAAATTATTTAGCATCTCTACAGGGTTCAGTTTCCTTACTGATAAAATGGGTATAAGAGTTACCTTGTTTTATTTGTTCTAAGGATTAAATGAGAGATCATGTGTAAAGTGGCTGTACAGTGCTGCCTGACATACAGAAAATACACAATAAATGTTAGTTTCCTTCTTTCTCTTCTCTCTCCCTAACTTATCCTTCCACTTCCCTTTCATTGAAAGAAAGACCTTAACGTAATTAATTTATATTATTTATCTATAATTTTGTAATATAGCCCTCTCTCTCTCCCCTCCCTCCCTTATTCGCCCTCTCTGTCATAACTACATACTTCCTGGAAAGGAGCTGTTGGTAAACAAGCTTAAAAGTGGGTTATTAATGGCTTGGCACAATATATATTGTGATGTCTAGCTCCACTCTCCCAACAATAAACTAAGCAGATCTCTCCCTGGTGAGCTTCCGCAGGAAAGCTATCTCAAGGGCATGGTCATGGTGAGATGGGAAGACTCTCTGAGGTTACTAATTTGTTCCTGTTGTCCAGAAACAATCATTACAAGGAAACTGGAATAGTGATGAAGGGTAATTAGGGGTGACAGGAGGATTTGGAACCCTGGAGGATATCCACTGTTGTAAAAATCATACCCCTTCCCCACTTCCTATCTCAATGGGATAATGGGCACTGACATATTATCTAGAAGAAACTTTCCTCAATCAAGCAAAATCATTTATAGGGAGCCTATTACGTACAGTGACTGAGCTAGGCAATCATCCCCTTATCTCCCTCGGCTAGGTCCAAAGCATTCCCCACTCATTCAATGGCTGCTTTGGGGCCTGAGACAGGGACGACATAGAAGAAAAGCAATAAATAGTTTTGAATGAGAACTCTTAGAGAGAAAAGCATGGGCCCAGCTCCTGAGTGTATAACAGAAATTGATGAGAAAGAAAAAAAAAGAAAAGTTTGCCTTAAGGAGTATAATTGTGTGTTAAGCTTGACCCTTTGTGAGTAACATAAAAATTTGAGTTAAGTTGAGATTACACATTTGCTGTTGTGATATAGATCAAACAATCCACCATATGGGTCATGGTATTAAACACATGGAAAAAAAAAACAGTGATAATATCTCATATTCATGGAGCTCTGATCCTGTACCACATTTCTATACACATTTCTTCATTTACCCCTCACAGCGCCCCTAAGATAGGAATACCTATCATCCCCATTTTCTACTTGAGGAAACCGATTTAGAGAGCAAGGTCTGTAACAGACTCACTCTAAATTGCACCTGACACTGCCCCACTCAGTGCCCCACCTGTGTATTGCTCCACCTTCGTTTTCCTTTCTGGAGCATCACACTTACCAGATCTACGGAAGTAAGCCTTCAACCGGTCTTTCTCCTCAGTTACTTTAAGCCACCTATTTTTAGATCTTAAACCTAGCACAAGGTAGGCATTAGATAAATATGCAGCTATAGGTTGACTCAGTGAGTAAATAAACTAGAAAACAGGCAGTATAAAGGGTGCTGAGTTCAGAGGAGGGGAGGTAATCCAGGCTGTAGAGTTGGGAAAGGCTTTGTGGGTGAGGCAGAGCCTAAGCCAAGCTTGGAAAATGCAGGGAAGATGCAAGAGGATTCTGGGAAGAGAATATTATTTTAGTAAAAGCCAAACACCCAAAATGTTTTTGGGTACTAATTCTACTTCTCCAACAGAATATTTTTAGTTTTCATAATTCATTATTTCATGGTGTGAATAAGCATATTACATTATTTTCATTTTAGTCAGCCCCTTCTACTACACCACAAGCATGAAATATGGCCACTGTTTCATTACAACCTTTTCCCAGAAACAACAATCCATTGAAAACATAAAACTGCATAGAAGTCGGAAACTCCATGGACAGCTTACATCCAACCATATCCCAGGGGTGCCAAAAATATGTATACAAGTAGACAGTTCGGTCAACGTTGCTCAAGCAGTAGTTCCCCGTAATCAGAAGCGTCTGGATGCTGATGGTAACCACTTTGAGCACCTCTTGTAATTGCAGAAGTCAAACGTGACTTGTATTCATCTTTTGTTATCAGTATATATTATTACAATTTTAATACCGTTTTTTCTTGTCTTAAAATGTGTATACATTTTTTAGTACCTTTTATATACTGCATTAAAAAATATTCACTAGAGAAAAATGGTCAATGTTCACAAGGTTAACTAATCAAGTATAGATTATTATGCAAAAAAGTGTATAAGGAATGCCAAATGACAAAAACAAAACAAAACAAAAAAAACAATGTTAGTGTAAGTCACACAGTGTCCCAAAAATGATAGACTCAAATTTGAACTGAGGAAAAATCTTTTAGGTAACATACAATGCTAATGTTTAAAATAGCAAAAAGTCACTTATTCTTGGTTATTATTACTCAAACTCAACCCCCCCCAGAACTTTCAAGTAACTGGGGTGAGAACAAAACATAAGAAAATAATTCTGATTTTATTTTCTGAAATTTTTCACTAAAATACATGTACAGAAAGTATGCATATTATAAGCATGCAGCTTAAAAACTTTCCGCAGTCTGAACACATGCACGTAACCAATGCCTTGCTCCAGGGCAGAACATTGGAAGTGCTCTTGAGGTCCGCCTTATGCCTCCTTCCACTCAGGAACCCTAAAGGTAATCACTGCCCTGTTTCCAATACCACAGAAAAGTTTTGCCTCTTTTTTGTATTTTATATAGAAGGGGTCAGACATCATGTATTATTCTGGGTCTGGCTTCCCTGACTTGATAATGTATTTCTGATATTTTATTGTTATGGGGAGTTATAGGTCATTCATTCTAATATTTGTCTAGCATAGCAGCAGTTCTCAAGCTGTGGTTCATAAGTGTAGTTCAAAGTGTGGTCCAGAACTAAATAATTTTCATAAATATGGTAAGGTTATAATTTGTCATTTTTGCTCTATTGATATTTTTACAGATAGCGCCAAAGCGAAAGCGTGTAAAATTGCTGGTACCTTAGTACAAATCAAGGCAATGGCACCAAATTGCACTGGTCATCATTCTATCATTGTTCAATGACATGGACATAACATAACAACAAAAACATAAATGACACGAAAAGCAATGCCAATTTCATTTAATAATGTCCTTAGTCAAAAATTATGAATTGGGGCCGGCCGAGTGGCGCATTGGTTAAGCGCTGGTTTTGGGATGCCAGCGGCCCCGGTTCGGATCCCACATGAGGGCCAGTGACACTGCCCTCTACAGCTAACAACAGCTCCACCTGGAGCTGGGCTGTGTGAGCCCCGGTGATGGTGTGGGCTGCAGCCCCTGCTGCAGTGGGCTGCCATAGGCTACAGTGAGTGGCCCGCAGACAGCGTGAGCGGCCAATAGCCGCGGTGAGCGACATCCAGAGGCCAGCGACTGATCTGCCTCATCCGGGAAGAACGCAATGACGATACCAACATGGGCCAGTGAAGCAACATGCTCTGCAACTAGACTGAAGAACAAAAAGACAGCAACTTGTCTGTTCCCCTTCCCCAATTCCCCAACGCTGTTCCCCTCTGCCAATTCCCCAATAAAATCTTTAAAAAAAAAAAAAAAAAAAAATTATGAATTGTATTAATGCTTAACCCTTGAGTCAGATCTTTTTAATATTCTGGATGATGTAATGTAAAGTATGCATAAAGTACTACTTCATTCTAAAGCATAATATATGAAAAGAAGTCATGAGGAAAAGCAAATTGAGTTGCAAGCTAAACTGATCACTTTTGTCATACAACACCGTTTTTACTTGAAAGAACAACTGAACAAAAAAACTATGGTTATTAAGACCTGGGGATTAGGCAAACATTTTCCCAAAATTTAATGAAGTGAGCCTGTAACTTCAAGGAAAACAACTGTTTTTGATATCAATGACAAAACTTGAACTCTTTCAAACAAAAAATTTGGAAAACCTTTCCACCACCATGAACTTGACAGTGTTCCAACTTACAGACTTTACTATATGTGATTTTTAAAATATTATATAAGAAAATATATGAACATTTAGAGGATCAGCATAACTCAGTGAACCAAAATTATCTAAATAACTAATGCATGATACAAAATCATGCATAGGTAAAAGATCCATTCAAAGTTCATGATAAACCAGTGGATTTTAATGTAACAGAATATGAAAAAATTCATTAATGTGGTTCAGAATCCACATTATAAGTAACCTTTAAGAAACTAATATTTATAAAGTTTTAATGTAGCATCAAAGAAGGATATCTACATTTATCTAAAAAATAATTTATCTATGTGAAGCTGGATTTTCTTTATATTCTTTAAATAAATCATATAGCAATAGATCAAACAGATTGAGTGGAGATCTATTTTCTTATAAACTTTTTGTTAAAGAGATTACAAAATTGAAAACAATGCTTCTATTCCCAGTAATTTATTTGTCTGGGAAAAAATAAAGTCATTTTATAAAAATATGTATGTTAGCATGCACTGGGTTTAGTATAATTGCTTTTAAATGAATGTATACATAAATATTTTTAAATTTCTGTTTTAAGCTAAAATGTGGTCAATATGAATAGCTACAATTCACATAATCAAAAACTCTTTAAACTCCTCAGTAATTTTGAAGGGCATAAAGGGTCCTCAGATCAAAAAGTTTGAGAACGCCCGCTGTACAGTATTTCGTTGTAAGCAGGGATTTAATTTTAACAGTGACTTCTGGGAATATTCTTGAGATAGTATATATTTAGCTTAATTTCCTCATCTGGCCTTTTTCTGCTTGTGGTTTCTTCTCTCCAACCCTTCTTGCACTGGGCCAATCAGATCATTCTCTCGTCCAGAACTTACAGTGGCTGTCTCATCAGGTGCACTTTATTCCTCCTGGCAGGAATATCCCAGAAGGCTTCACCAAGAATGTGGGACGGTGCTGTGGCTTTAAAGATTTGGCCAGCAAGAGGTCAGAGGAGGACAGAGCAAACTAGAGCAATGTAAGCAAAAGACTTTTTCTTGGATTATGGATATGGTTTCCTGGGCTTCTCAGTTTAACAGCATCTTCTAACACCAAATGTAAACCAATCTCCCTGTGTCTCTGTAACACATAACCCTATTTTGTTCTTATCAAAATGCCTATCACTACCTGGCTTTTTTCTTGGTTTTTATTCCTTTATTTTCTTTCTTCTCCACTGTCTTTCCCAGAATGTGAGCTCCAAGATTGCAGAGCCCTTGTCTGTCTTGTCCATTGACTAGAACTGTGTCTGGAATACAGTAGGTTCCTAATACATGTTTGCTTAATAGGTTAAATATTCCCTTTTCACACAGCTGTTTATTTTTGCAATTCAGAAAAAACAAAGGAAAATTCTAAGGTCCAGAATTTTGTTTTATTTCATAGGGTATTAGGCTTTGCCAGGTTTGGGCATATAAGAAAATAATAGCAAAAAGTATTTTACAAGGTTTCCAGGAGCTATATTTAGACTTAAAATAATATTACCTTTCTTTTTGGTATCATCCCATTATTCTTAGCTATATAGGCAGTTGCTGCTAAATAACTCACAACTCCCTAGACATTTATGACTTATAAATAGATTTCCACCATATTTCTTCTAAATTATTTCTTATTTAAGCTCTCTGATTTTTAGAAACTTACATGCTTCATTATAAATTACATTCTCCATTCTGCTCCTTAAATGTCTTTAACTCATATAGATTTTCAGATTTAATCTTCTTGTGTAAGAGAGCATACTTCCCTAGACTGCCTTTTAAGAGTTTGAAACTAGAAGAAAATATTTTTATTTAAATGTTTCCAGTTGGTACAGTTTCTATGTACCAACAGAGAAAGATCCCCAAGATATGCTATTAGGTATACATAAAGCAAGAGACAAAACAGCATATATACTTTGTTATTATTTGTATTTTATTTTTAAAGAAAAATATGTATAGTCCTATAAATGTGTGCATGTGTGTAGGCTATCTCTGAAAGAAGACAATGGAAACTAGAGATGTTTGCTCCTTGGGAAGGTGATGGGAAGACTAGTAGAAAGGGTGGAAGGAGACTGACTTTTTGATATGTATCCTGTGGTATCTTTTGAACTTTGTACACTGAGTGCATTACTTAATTATTTAATTTTAAGGAAGTAAGCTTTATAGATAAAAGTGTATCTACATGCATTAATTACAAGACAGAGATTGGCAGAACGGATTAAAAAATATGACCCAACTAAATGATGTCTACAAGAAACTCACTTCAAATATAATATAAAGAGACTGAAAGCAAAAGGATAGAAAAAAGATACATTAGGCAAACATTAATCAAAAGAAAGCAGAAGTAGCTATATTAATACCAGAAAAAGTAGACTTAAAGTAAAGGTCTACCAGAGACAGATAGTGACATAACGTAATGATAAAAGAGTCAATCCACCAAGAGGATATGACTGCCCTGGATGTGTTTGCACCAAACAACAGAGATATGAAATATCTGATGCAAACATTGGAGGAACTGAAAGTTGAAATAGATTTGTCTACAATTACAGTTGGAGATGTCAATATCCCTCTCCCAATAATTGGTGAAACAATTAGACAGAAAATCAACAAGGATATAGAAAATTCAACAACCCATCAACCAACAGAATCTAATTAACATTTATGGAACAGTCCAGCCAACAACAGCAAAACTCATATTTTTTTCAAGAATTCATAAAAGATATACAAACATAGATCATATCACAGGCCATAAAACAAACTCCAACAAATTTAAAAGAATTTAAACCATACAGAATGTGTTCTCTGACCACAATGGAAGCAGACTGAAATCAATAACAGAAAGAAAAACAATACACAACGGATCAAAGAAGAAGTCTCAGGGGAAATAAAAAATATATATTGAACTAAATGAAAATGAAAAAAAAAGTATAAAAATGTGTGGAATACAGCTAAAGCAATGCTGAGAGGGAAATTTATAGCACTACAAAAGAAGAAAGTTTTCAAATCAACAAACTAAGCATCAAATTCATTATGAATTTGACCTCAAAGGCAAGGGAAGTAAAAGCTAAAATAAATGAATGGGACTATATCAACTAAAAAGCTTCTGCATAGCAAAGGAAACCATAGACAAAATAAAGAGGTAACCAACCAAATGGGAGGAGATTTTTGCATACAATATCTGTGATAAGGGGCTAATATCCAAAATATATAAGGAACTCATACAACTCAACAACAAAAAGACAAACAACCTAATTAAAAATTGGGCAGAGGATCTGAATAGACTTTTCCCAGAGAGGACACACAGATGGCCAAAAGACATATGAAAAGATGCTCAACATCACTGAGCATCAGAGAAATGCAAATAAAAAACACAATGAGCTATCACCTCACTCCAGTTAGAATGGCTGTCATCAACAAGACAAATAATAGCAAGTGTTGGAGAGGCTGTGGAGAAAAAGGAACCCTCATATACTGTTGGTGGGAATGCAGATTGGTGCAGCTGCTATGGAAGGCAGTGTGGAGGTTCCTCAAAAAAATTAAGAATAGAATTACCATATGACCCAGTAATCCCTCTACTAGGTATCTACCCAAAAAATCTGAAAACATTTACCCCTAAAGACATTTATGTGCTCCGATGTTCGCTGCAGCTTTATTTACAGTGGCCAAGACATGGAAACAACCAAAGTGTCCTTCGATAGAGGATTGGATAAAGATGTGGTATATATACACAATGGAATACTCTTCTTCCATAAGAAAAGATGAAATAGTGCCATTTATGATAACATGGACTGATCTTGGGATTATTATGCAAAGTGAAATAAATTAAGACAAAAAAAAGTCATGAACCATATGACTTCACTGGTATGTGGGATATAAAACTGAAAGCAACAAAGGAACAAGAAAAAAAATAAAGAAAAAAAAATTCATAGACACAGACAATAGTTCAGTGGTTACCAGTTACCAGAGGGTAAGAGGGAAAGGGGTTAGTGAAAGAAGGTAAAGGGGGTAAAATATATGGTGATGAAAGGAGAACTGATTCTGGGTGGTGAGCACACAATGTGATATATAGATGATGTATTATAGAATCGTACACTTGAAACCTATGCATTTGACTAACGATTGTTACCCCCAATAAATTTTAATTAAAATAATAAAAATCTAGGTACCCATCTCAAGAATCTAAATAGAGAAAGGAAAATAAGCTCAAAATAAGTAGAACAGGAAACAATAAAAAGCAGATATCAATGAAATGAAAAAACAAAGAAGCAGTAGAAAATCCATGAAAGTAAAACCTGGTTCTTTGAAAAGATCAATAAAATTGACAAACCTCTAATAAGACTGACAAAGGAATAAAAAAAAAGAAGCCACAAATTACCAATACCAAAAATTAAATAAGGATATGACAGATCCTGGATAATACAGGAATATTGTGAACAATTTTACACGTGTAAGTCTGACAACTTAGATAAAAGGACCAACTCCTTGAAAAACACGAACTACTACAAATAACCCAGTAAGAAATAAATAATTAAGAGTCCAATAACTATTAAGGAGATTAAATTGATCATTTAAATCTTCAAAAACGAAATCTCCAGGCCCAAATGGTTTCAATGGAGAATTCTTCCAAATGTTTATCGAAGAAGTGACACAAATTTTATACAATCTCTTCAAGAAAAGAGAAGAGGAGAGAACACTTAATTCATTTTATGAAGCTAGTATTACCCTGATACCAGACAGAGCATAAAAAAACTACAGACCAATATCACTCAGGGAAATGCATGAAAACGTCCTTAAGAAAACATTAGCAAATAGAATAAAAAATAAATAAAAGAAATTATATGCCATGACCAAGTAGAGTTTATTTTAGTGGTGCAAGATTAGCTCAATTTTTTGAAAATCAGTCAATGTAATCTACCATATTAACAGTCTAAAGGAAAAACAAATGATCATATTACTTGACGAGGAAAAGCATTTGACAAAATTCAATAACAATTCATTATAAAAACTCTCAAAAGACTAGGAATAGAGGGAAACTTCTTCATCTTAATAAAGCTAATATTATACTTAATGATGAAAGATTGAATGCTTTCCCCAAAAAATATGATACAAGGCAAAGACATCTGTGCTCTCATTCAACACAGCACTAAAAGTTCTATCCAGTACAATAAAACAAGAAAAGGAAATAAAAGGCATGCTGATGAGAAAGAAAGAAATAAGACTCCCTATTTGCAGATGACATGATTATCTACATAGAAAAACCCCAAGACAACTACAAGAAAACTCAGAAATACTGAGTTCAGCAAGACTACAGGATACAAAATAAACATTCAAAAAACAATTCCATATATATATAGTGAACACCAAAATTTAAAATACTTGGCAATTACAATCATTCAAAAAAGAGAGAAATATTTAAGTGTAACTCTAACAAAACTTGTATGGGATTTGTATGCTGAAAACTATAAGAGGGTGATGAAAGAAATCAAAGATCTAAATAAATAGAGATACACACCATGTTCATGGACTGGAAGACTCAACATAGATAGTAAAGATGTTTACTTTCCAAAACCTAAAGTAATGTATAGGTTTAATCCAATTCCTATCAAAATCCCAGCCAGAATTTTTGTACATGTAGGCAAAATTATTATTTCTAAAATTTATGCAGAAAGGCAAGGAAACTAGAATAGCTAAAAAAAATTTTTTAAGAATAATGGGGGAGAAATCAGCCTACTCAATTTCAAGAATTATTGTTTAGCTACAGTAATCAAAACTGTATGGTATTGGTGGGGGAAGAGACACATAGAACAATGGAACAGAATAGAAAACCTAAAAATAGACCGAACAAATATGGCCAACTGACTTTTGACAGAGATGCAAACGCAATTTATTGGAGAGAGGATAGACTTATCAATATATGGTACTGGAGCAACTGGACATCTATAGGAAAATAAGTAAGAACAATGACCTAAACCTCACACCTTATACAAAAATTAACCCCAAATGGATCATGGACTTAAACATAAAATGTAAAACTATGTTACCTTCGGTTGAGGAAAACAAAACAGGAGAAAATATCTGAGATTGAGATCTAGGCAAAGAGTTCTTAGACTTGACACCAAAGGCACATTTATAAAAGGAATAATTGACAAATCAGACCTCATTAATATGAAAACTGTTGCTCTGCAGAAGCCATATAAAAAGAAAGAAAGGACAAGATATACACTGGAAGAAAATATTTACAAGCCACATATTCAACAAAACTACTATCTAAGATGTATAAAAAACTCTTAGAACTCAACAGTGAATAAACAAAACAGCTAATTAAAAAATGAGCAAAAGATATGAAGATATGTTTGTCCTTGTCATTGCAGTTGACAGCAGAAGACTTGAATTTAAAAACTACAAAAAAGATACTTAGGTATGAACTTTACCACATTCTGGAGGAGAAAACGTAAAAAGAAACAGGCTGGACTTTGAAATTCCTACTCATGATTTGATTTAGGACTAAATAATCCAGAACGTGTAGATGCTGAGCTAATAACCTCTGTGGGTAGAGCTGGGGTCTTCTCCATATAGTATTTCCACTGTCAATCCCAGACAAGATCTGGACTAGAAATGTAGAGATTCTGGGGCTGGGACTTTCACTGGGGAGAAGAAAAACTCTCTTCTCCCTGGGGGCCTCTTGGGGGCATTTAAACCCTCCCAGATTGATATAGAAAGTGGAAACCTCTTTAGCTGCCCTGAGACAGGGTTGGTCGTAGAGACCGTCCTGGATAAAAGTTACCCTGTGTGTTCCCAACACCACCAAACATGCTCACCATGTTTGGTGAAGTTTCATGGGAACTTGCAGTCTGGTCTCTACTGTGTGTGGAATTAAAAGAGGAACTGGTTTTTGCTTTGGATTGAGTAGTTTATGGTACAAAGAGGACCCCTGTCCCCCAACACCAGGTCAGAGAGATGGTGAAAACATCTTTGTGCATCAACTTCACAAGGGTCACTGATAACAGAGGCAGCATATGGTGGCTTTGCAGAAAGCCTAAATGGAAGACCATGGAATACCTACTTTATCCTGCATATTCCCTTGGGAACTCAGGAGAAATTGGTGGAATCTTTGAGAGGGGGCGAATTTTGGGCACTTGGGCGAGTCTGTGAGACTGCAGCTCACATCATTTGGGTATTTAGAGGAAATAAGATAATGCTTTGTAGTCATTGGTTGTTGAGGCTGAGACATTTTGGTTTCACTAAGTTAAGAGACAAGATCACTCTCCCCTTTTCAATAACACAATGTCTTTTCATCAGAAGCCTGAAATAGCAGGGTTTTTCTCTGCTCTTCCATTCCTTTGAAAGCCTACTCATAATTAGCTTCCCACAACTCCTCCTAGGTTTTTTCCACCATTACTCATCATCCTGGTCTATTTGTGTTACAGATTATAATTCTCAACCCCCATTGGTTTCACTAAATTTAGTACCATTTTGCTATTTTAAGTCCATATTGCTAACCTTTGGGAAACATACATAATTCTCCCTTATTATTATTTTCAATGCTCCCAAGTTAATCTGATTGTTCACAGAGGTTCTTAATGTGAGGTCTGTGGCTATAAACATTCATGGATAAAATTCAAGCTATCCATGAGTTTGAATGGAAACAAATTTCACATCCTTATTTTCATTAACTTCTAACTGAACTTGAACATTTTATTTCCTTCTGTAATTAATGTAAGCAACAAATCTCAATAAAATAAGTGGAATACAGCATCCAGTTTCATATTGCAATCTAATTGTTTCAGGTATCTCAAAATTCATTGATGTTCGTCACTAATTAAAATTATGATAGTTATCTGATATGTCACTTGATCTTGTCATTTAATATGTTTATAATGAAGCACATATATCATAACATTTTTAAATATTTTTATTATCCTTTCAATATAATTAATTGGTTTCTTCTGTAACCTTAGGTATTTTAAGCAAATTTTTTTTTTCTGAGAAGGAATTCATAGGGTTAACTAAACTATCCAAGGGAAGCACAGCATGAAAATGATTTAAAATTCTTGGAATAGCCAAAAGCCTCTACAAAACAATAGCAAAAAGATTGTAAGCAACCTAAATTCCCAATAATAGAAGATGATATATACTTACAGTGAAATATTATGCAGTCACTAAACAAAATGCCATAGAACACTATTTAATGGTATACATAGATAAGTATCACAATATGTTAATGTAAAAGAAAAAGCTGTCCATATGATTATTTTTATAAATCAAACATGCACACACAAACACATATATACATACACACACCAACAATATAAATATATAGAAAATGGGAGTCAAGCCGCATGCAAAAATATTAATAATGGTGGTTGCTTACAGATGGTGGGAACTGTGGGTAATCATTTTGCTTATCTCATCTGTAAAAATTTTCTATCCATGTGTAATTGTTTTCACAAGAAAAATATGTAAAATTATTATTATCTTCAAAGAGGTGAAGTCCTGAGAAAGAATCAAAAGGATGTGTTATTCTTACCTCTGATGAACTGTATGTTCATTCATTCAACAAATGTTATACAATGAATTACTGCTATCTATAGGATCCACTATCATTATAGAAAAAAATCTACTGATTTTCATACAGATTATTTTGCAACTGAACCAGTGGAAATCTAAACTATGCACTATTTATCAGCTTCCCATGGGACCTACAATCAATTCTGACTTTAGCACAATCATCAGATAGTCATTCCTTTCAAAATTGTTTCCCACCAATCAATAATTTTGTGTTCAAAAAATCCTTTTTGTTTTGTTTTGTCGATATGTATTTTTTATTTTTGAATGTCTTATAACAAAGAAAAAGTAAATTTAGATCCCCCTATCAAATCGTCCTATAAAAATAAGCATATTTGGGCCGTCCGAGTGGCGCGGTGGTGAAGTGCTGGCCTGGGAAGCCAGCGGCCCCGGTTTAGTCCCACATATGAGGGCCAGTGACACTGGCCTCAAAAAAATAAAAAATAAAAAAATAAAAAATAAATAAAAAATAAAAATAAGCATATTTCATAACAACACATGGGTCTGAATTCACATTCCCCGAGACAAAGTCTCTTTCCTCTATGATTATGCCATACTATACAATTCTGAATAATTTTGAATCATATTGTCACTGGAAAGAATATTCACTGTTATTTTATTTTTATATCAGGGTATTACAAAATGCCTATCATACCCCTTATATGCTAACATTTTGTTAGCTTGAAAAAATATGCTAAGTTTTAATAATGTTCCTAAATGAAGGTTTTATGACTTTAAAATACAACCCCTCCAAAAGTAGACATTCATTTAATATGCAAGATGTGATTATAGATTAATTGGCCTGATATTGTTGTTTTTGTTCATAAAAGCACCAGAATTACCTAAGAAATCAATGTCACCTTAAGTAACCCCAGACAAACTTCAATGACATTTACCTTTGCTCAGAACAATTTTAGGACCTCCCTTTTGGACTTGTTTTTAGACTGTTCCTTTTCCTTTTAAATATGTCTTTAAAGGTAGCCACATTAAGTCCTTCAAAGTTCGATTCGATCTTCATCAATAGCTAAAAGTAATCTAGAGTAGGAGATGGAGCCCTGGGTGCAAGAGGTAGAAAAAGTGGGTGTGACAGCAGAACTGTGGGAATGCAATGTGAAACTATACATTAGAAGTGGCATTTAAAAGCATCAACAACAGGTATGACAAAACACAGACCAATAAGAACAGAAGTCACCAAAGCAAGCTCCTGGAGGACCTGGACTAAGATCCAGGTATTAACTCTCTAGTAGCTGGATTGTGAGGCATTTAGAGGGTCCTAGAGAGGAAACTGTAGCAGTGGGGACGAGTGGGCACCTGGAGGTTTCCAACCTGTGGCCTTTACCAACCAATAAAGGATGTTTGAAGTATTTTAATGTCTACTGAATATCTGTCCTTCCAAAAGTAGAGGACACTGCTAATTTTGTTTGGCTCAAGCACTTACTCTGAAGGCACTGCCCAAGAGCTGTTTGAAGGCGTTGACAACAACAACTATAATATTGGAAAAAATGTGTAGGATCCCAAAATAATGACTTTGATGAGTACTCCTTATCTGAACATTTATTTAGGTTCTCTAAACTCATTAAGAACAAGCACCATGCCTTTTTCACTTTTTCTTCCTAGCACAGAACACAATGCTTCTTATATAGTAGTTGCTTCATATTGTAAATATTTGCTGAATAAATGGCATGTTTGTTAAAGAAAAACAAATTCAAAGTAAAATCTCATATTTATGGCTTTTAGAAATTATTTTTATTTTTTTATTTTAGACCCATAAACTCTCTTCATTTTATTGGAGATAATTCTAAAATTCTCTTTGAAGAGAAATCCATCAATATTTATTCCCGACTCAAAATCCTTTGGATCGCTGCCTACCTTTCTCTGGAAAGCAGTCCTTTTCAATGTTCTTTTGATTATTACATGACTTAAAAAGTCACAGGTAGATGTGAATCTGTCTTTAACTCCTTGAAGTTTCTATTATTTCTAGCTCAAAAGAATCTTCCTTTTAGCACATATGATGTGAGGCTTTCTGGAGGCCAGGGCTGCTATATTGTGGCTGCTGACCAATGTTTATCAGGCTATGGGTGTCTAGTGCTGTGCACTTAATACACCATTTACTCATCCTAACAACCTCCTTTATAGCTGAGGAAACTGAGTCCCAGAGGACTTTCCCACATGTACACACCTAGGAAGTGGTGACAATATGTTTTGAACCCAGGCAACTTGATTCAAGAGCTGAATAACCTTGACCAGCAAGCATACTAAGAAGTAGGAGCTTATGTTTCTTATGTCAGTCAACAGGGTAGAGATTGAAGGATTTCCTGTGCCTGAGAGCTTGTATTACACTGACTCTCACAAACTGGGTTTCAGGAGGGAGACTTCATTTTACCTTCACCTTGCAAGTATTTACTGCGTACACATGATACTCAGGCAGTGTGTCTACTCTGGCAGGGCAGGTAAGGGATCCACCATTGCCTTCTCATTGGTAAAGGTAGCACCTCGAAACTTGCTGAGGTCTCCTAGGGCTCCTTTTTTACTTCTCCAATTGGGGAATAACCTGAACCCTGTCTTCAGTTTGAGTTCTGGATCCTAAGCAATCACCATCCTTGATGAATTACAAAATAGACATATCTCTAGAGAGGCAGAGATGTACTGCTTTCTTCTTTCTGGATTCCCCTTGAGGAGTATCTGATCTCCTTTGTCACCCTGTCCTTATAAAGATAGCAATAGAGGAAGGAGGAGGTGGACATAAGGAGTGAAGCATGCAGACCATTTGGAACACAGGAATCGTATAAACAGTCCATTACCATGGGCAGCATTTTTCTGTGACTGCAGGGTCACCCTGTATAACACTGGTATTCAGAGCTCCAAAGGCTAATTATTTCATACATGAAT
Source organism: Aselliscus stoliczkanus (assembly GCA_033961575.1). NCBI lineage: Eukaryota > Metazoa > Chordata > Mammalia > Chiroptera > Hipposideridae > Aselliscus > Aselliscus stoliczkanus. Next base: position 47,859,789 of record CM066728.1, read on the forward strand.
TGTAGGTTTTAGGAGGTGTTACAAGTTGTACAGTGGCCTTATGTATTATCATAATTAGGATCAATAGAAACATTACCTGAACTTTGTACCTTGAATGGTTAAGTTGTACTTTAAATGGAGGTTAATAAATAACCAAAGAGAAGGCTACCAAAGAAGGAAACCTAGACTGGTAAATGATACTAAATTCCCCAAGCAAGCTGAGAGTTTTTAAAGAAAACACTAACTTTTCTACCATAAATTATCTAACGTGCTGAAAGGTGGTCTGCTGTAAGTGGAGTTGTTGACCCCACCCCACCCCTGCCCTACTGAGATATGAAGGTAAAATAAGGGTTTCTAATAACCACAAAATAAAGAGTTCTTTCCATTTTCCCCTAAAATCCAAAATGCCCAATATTAAAGGCATCCTAATATTCTCAACAATTTATTTTTATAATTTTTTTCTTATTTTATGATGTATGGCCTTAAATCTCATTACTTGAAACAATATAAAAAATTTAAAACAAGCAAACAGGGACCCAATACATAGGTAAGTCAATAATTGGAAGGTTCCACTTTTTCACCTACAGATTTTTTTTTTTTTTTTTTTTTTTTTTTTTTAAGATTTTATTGGGGAATTGGCGGAGGGGAACAGCGTTGGGGAATCGGGGAAGGGGAACAGACAAGTTGCTGTCTTTTTGTTCTTCAGTTTAGTTGCAGAGGATGTTGCTTCACTGTTGGTATCGTCATTGCGCTCTTCCCGGATGAGGCAGATCGGCCGCTGGCCTCTGGATGTCGCTCATCGCGGCTATTGGCAGCTCACGCTTGGCTGCCAGCCGCTCACGCTGGCTGCGGGCCACTCACTGCAGCCCACGGCAGCCCACTGCAGCAGGAGCTGCAGCCCACACCATCACCGGGGCTCGCACAGCCCAGCTCCAGGTGGAGCTGTTGTTAGCTGTGGAGGGCAGTGTCACTGGCCCTCATGTGGGATCCGAACCGGGGCCGCTGGCATCCCAAAACCAGCGCTTAACCAATGCGCCACTCGGCCGGCCTCACCTACAGATTTGATCTTTGTGAACCTGTAACTTCCTTTAGGAGAAATCATGTTTTAAGCTGTGTTTAGTCATTTTTGCTTTCATGTAAATAAGTACTTCAATCTTTCTTTAGAACAGACTTTGCTAGAAGATTAAAAGTGAGATTTCTCACCCTTTTCAGAGAGGCAAATGTGCCAGAACTTTCCCTTATTCTGATTTTTGCCCCCAAAGAGGACTGTTTTAACTTTAAAACTGAATACTAAGATCTTTTGCTCTCAAAAGTAAAATGCTGAGGTATATGTATGTCCTATATTGTAGAAGACAAATCATATTTAAATCTCAAATTTAAAAGGAATTTCTTTCTTACACTTCTTTCCTATACACAAAGGCAAATTATCAAGTTAACCAACCTGTAGTAACAAAATCCATAAGTATAAAACATTAAGTTGGGCGGCTGGATTGCTCAGTGGTTAGAGCATGTGCTCTTAACAACAAGGTTGCTGGTTCAACTCCCACATGGGATAGGGGGGCTGCACTCCCCCCACAACTAAAATTGAACAAAGCACCTTGAGCTGAGTGGCCATGAGCTGCCAACGGACAGATGGTGACTGGATTTGGAGCTGAGCTAGCTGCTCCCTCCACAACTAAGACTAAAGGACAACAACTTGGCTGTTCCCCTTCCCCAATTCCCCAACACTATTCCCCTCCCCCAATTCCCCAATAAAAATCTTTAAAAAAAAAAATTGTAAAAAAACAAAAATCAAAAAAATGTTAAAGGGATCATAGGTCTTGTTAGGGAGACCATTTCATGGATGGAGTAGAGGTTTGATCACTGCACTGTATTACTAAAGTGGAGGTGGTATACCTATTGTAATTGAATATATATAGATAGTCACGGGATGTGGATTATACTGTGGAAGAGAGTCAGAGGAAGAGTAATAGATATGTATGATATGGGGGGGTGTGGGGGGGTGTATTGGGGCGGGGGTTTGTCACTTTGGGGGTAAAATGTATAACTATTGCACTGTGTTGTACACCTGAAACTATTGGGGGTGGGGGGGTTGTCACTTTGAGGGGTAAAATGTATAACTATTGCACTGTGTTGTACACCTGAAACTAATTAAAAATAAAATAAAATTTAAAAAAAAAAAAAAAAAAAAATGTTAAAGGGTTTTTAGCAAAAGGATTATAGAAAACCAGTCCCTTTATTTCTTAGAGTGTGTCTGATTGTACTGTTCCTTTATACTTTTTTCTCTACTTTAAGCCAAATCATCAGATCAATAATACATGAGGCTCAACCCTTGCAATTTCAGGCTGAAGAATGATATGGAACATGCAAAATGGACATTACAGCGCACAATTCTGTTTTATGGAAACGATGGCGTAATTGCCTGAAAAATAGCTTCAAGTCATAAAATTTGGTGCACTGACCCCCTGGAGAGAATTGTGTCCCCAGGTTCCGGAACGAAGTCTGTTGTCCAACACCCTCACTCCACGTCTGAGCCCTTTCACTCTGTGTGGTTTTTCCCTCAGGGATCATTATTGGGTTTCATAATGATTAGTTTGTGTATGAAAAAGGAAAGCTCAAGACTATAATTTCATACATACTTAAAAAAAACACACATAAAGGAAATTCAGTAGTGAGACAAGTATTCTCCTGGAGCCTGCTGTGACCAAGAGTATACCTGACAAGCTGATACCTGAAAGTCTCACCACATAGGGGACAAACCACCAAGAGAAAAGCTGTGTGTTCCTCTTGCTTGGGGAGCCTTGCTCTCCTGGCCTCTCCTTCAGACAAAAGGAGAGCGCCCACGGAGAAGCAAACAGCAGCTGTTCAACCAAATGAGTATGGGATCATTCAAGTCAGAAGTTCAGTGACAAGGAGAGGGGAAATATTTCTTTTTATTTTGGCAAACACATACTTATACAGATGCTTTTTAACCAAGGCCTAAGTGAAGGGCGGATTGAGGCAAAGTGGAGCTGAAAACAAGGCCCAGAGGTAAGAAGTGATTAAGCATAGATAGCCCAAGGGAGGAGTTAGGGCCATGTCAAGAGGCAGGGAGGCAGGGCACATGTCTGCTGAATGGTGCTTCAGCTTCAAATCTGCAAAAGCCTCTGTCTCTACAGATTCTCAAGTCATCTCACTGCAGAGGCAGCATAGCCAAAAGAAGAGAGAAACCTGGCTTTAAATCGTACCTTACTCTCTGTGGGATCTTGAGCCAATTACGTAATAGTCCTGTGCCTCAGTTTCCTTACCTGTAAAGAAAGATAGCAATAGGAGAGTCACTCTAAGAAAACACCTGTAATAGTGCTCGGCACATAGCAATGGCTTGATAAATGCTAGATTTAATTATATGCTTATCAACAGCCATGTCCACATATTACTTCTCTTAAAATAAGGTGCTGAAAACATGTTCTACACCCTCCAGCTCCATATAAAATTTAATGAAAAGGAAAGGTAACTTCCTTACTTATTCCCTTCCTTTGGTGGAATAAATTGAGGAGTTTTCTATATTTTTTATTTGTGTTCATCTCTGTATTCCTCTACTTACCAAAAAGTAAATCCCCCAAAACAGAAAAAAAAAAAAAGACAAATGAAAAAGACCTGTGTGTCTTTTATTGTAAATAAAAGTTGGGAGCCTGTGTTCCTGTGGGGACAGAAAATTAAGTGGTAGAAAATGGGAAAGAGAAGTCTGTGGGAAGAAAAAAAAGAAATGGCAGAGACAACTGAGGGTTGGTCTCCGGATTTGAACTGGGATGGACACCATTTTGACTGATAAAGACCAGGTTGTCCAGCCCAATCACCTAACCTAGTGATTCTCCACTGAAGGCGGTAGGTAGTAGGCTAAGTGCAGGGAGAAATGAAACTGATAGTGTTGGACACGTAAGAGCATTAAGGCTAAAAAAACACAAGTCCAAGAATCTTGTTGTAAGAGTCATGTGGCCTACCTGCTGGAGAATGTCTATTGAAAGGGACATATTTATGATTTTCCTGTACATTCCCTCAGCCGAAAGCTAATGCAACAGCATTCTTCTAGCTTGTCTTGCTCATTTCACTCTTACCTGAAGGTGGTCCATTCACTACAGAGCTTGAGTTATCTTTGTAAAATACACAGGTATATCATGCCCTGATTAGAACCTATTACACTTAGAACAGATTCAAATTCTTACCATGGCCTCATTTGGCCCTTGCTTGTTTTTGACCTCCTTTGTACCCTCAAGTTTTCATTACCATGGTAACTGGCCTCCCAATATCCCCACTTATTTCTGTTTCAGGACTTCGAGCTGGCTTTCTCACAGCTGTTCAGAGTGCTCAAGTCTTCCTTAAATATTGCCTCCTCTTCCAAACTACCCCATCTTTAAAAAAGCTCTCAATAGTTCTCTGATCCCTTTAATTTTCTTTACAGCACTTTGCACTAGCTGAAAGTCATGTATTTTCTGCAGGTTTATTGTCTTTCTCCTTGTTAGAACATAGCTTCATGACAGTAATCTTCTTTACCCAATACCTAGATAGCATTGTGCCTGGCATAAACTTAACTCCTGCTTGGTTTCTGTCGAATATGGAAATGAATAATACGCAAACAGAACTTAGATACTAAAATAATCAAAGGAAAATGTGTTTACGATAATATATTTCTAAGGGGTTGAATGGCTAAAATTACTAGGAAAATTTTTCTCACTGGTTACACCTTCAAAAACCTTTAAGAAATGATTTACATATTCATGTCATTGATGGCTTCTGTCTAGTTTCTCTGTCATTAAGGGCCTAGCTCCTATCAACAGTTGAAAGCCTTTTAGATAATCTATACAAGGAAGCTTGGGCTACAAACTCAACAGAGAGAAAAGTCAAAATAAGAACTGCAGACTAAAAACTGATGAGGCACTCTGCCATTCTGCCCTGATAATTCTATCACTGGGACAGTCACTCAAGCTATCACAGAATGCAATATTTATGAAAATCAAAAATTATTTCAGGGCCCACTGATTGGCGCGGTGGTTAAGCGCTGGCTTGGGAAGCCAGCGGCCCCGGTTCGGGTCCCACATACGAGCGCCAGTGACACTGCCCTCAAAAAAAAAAAAAAATGTCAAAATATCATAACAAAAGGCCCAATAAAACTTCTCTTTCGCAGGAATAAACATATATTTAATGTCATATTAAACCAATATGCTTTTTGAGGCTGGAAAGAATGAGTCACTGATCTTGTAAATAAAAAATTTTGGCATAAATATGTTATCTGTTTGGCAGTTTTACACGTCCATATTTCGTAATTAAGTTTATGACTCCTTTTCTTCATGTGAAGCTAATCCCTCTTTCAAGCTCAAAGCAAATCATGTTTTATAAACAGATCAATGCTTTCAGTTTGTGTTGATGATCAGATAACTGGCTGTTTCAGACATAGCTTTCAAGTAACCAGTAATAAAATCTGATATTATGTAGATATTGATGTTATTTTAAAAAATGCTATCTCTACGAATTTTATGGAATCTTTTTAATCATAGACGCTTTGAGACATTGAAGTTCACTTGCCTAATTGTTTTCCAAGGTTACAAGCAACTTAACTCAGAATTCCCTGGGGGGCTCATTAAACATTCAGATTTCTGAACCCTTTTCATAGACGTTCTGTTTCTATAGATCTAAAACGATGTGCAGGAATCTGTATTGTTTGAAAGTCTTCCCAGTTGTTACCAAGGCCTGCCAGACTTAGAAAACAGTGATTTTTGTCTACCCTCTGGCTCAGCCCAGAAACCCCTGTATCCACATTCCTAACAAACTGTTACTCAGATGCATTTTGAGCTCTGGTGGAAGGAATCTTCAGTTAGTTTGTTAACCTTCATTGGAAAGGCCTGATTGGCAGAACGCTTTTGTTTACATTAAATTGAAATAGGTCTGCCAGAGACTTCCTAGCATAGGTCTAGTTCTGCCCTCTGGCATAACAAGTGTTATTATACATGAAAGCCCCTATGCGTTTTCATACAGCCTTCAGGTCCCCACACGATTTTCTTCTACAGCCAAACAGCCAGTTCCAACAACTGCTCACAGGTCCTTTATCATCAAAGGTATCTCCATACCCTACCACACCATCCATATTCTCTTTTCAGAGCCTTCCCCTCCACCACCAGAACTAAAGCCTTTCAGCCATCTCCTGAGCCACCTGACCTACATAGTAATGGAGAGGCATGTTGCCAGAGACCATATAGAAGAGTACATACCCTTTACAATTGGTTTTCAAATGCTGACATGTCAAATGATACCACCATGTGAAGAAACTGTCACCAGCCCATGGAGAAATGAGAAAAATGGCCAAGTTCATTCGATTCAAAATATTGTACTTTCTTCCTATATTATGCCCTGCCTAGGTATCTAGTTAAATTTAATTTCCTTTTTTTTAATTTCATTTTTTTTTTTTAAATAAAACCATATAGAAAATAGTTTGCTTGGTGGGTTTATTTGCTATACTAGGAAATCAGCCATTGTATGTTGATGAGCCCCATTTCTTTAAGAATTATACTGGTCCATAAACACCAAAATCTGGCAACAACTGCCCTAGTCTTGTCTCCCTTGCTGATATGCCAATGTACTCTAATTGAACTTTTGACCCTCAAGTACCCATCATATTATAAGATACAGTAGGTCATAAATAATTAGAATCATTAGTTCATTAGAATCAAATGTGTTTGATGAAAATACAAATTTCTAGGTCCCACCACAAGAAATTATGATTCAGTGGGTCAGACATGAGGTTCAGTACCTGTGTTTTTTTGACGTTCCCCAAATGATCCTGATGATTATCAGGCTAAGAAGTCACTTCCATGATGTACATTTATTTGGTGGTTGGCCAAGTGTCTTAAAGCAGCCAGGCAGATATTGATATGTAAATGTTATCCTGCCCCCTCCCTTAGCTATGGACCCATCTGCAATTATTACCCTTTCTCCTCTTTTTAGCCTTTCTCTTATCAGGCAAGGCTTCCTTTGCTTTAAATTTAAATTTTCTCTGCCTGTCCAACTCTACCCAATAAACTGATCCCCAAACTCTTGGTTTTTATCAATATTCCTATTAAAGCATAGTGCCAGAACTGGACATAATACTAATACATAATTATCCCCTTATTAATATGGACACCAAACATCTATTAATATAGCTTCAAATCACCTTTATTTTTACAGAGATACCAACGCAGAGATGTTTCAGATTTGGACCAATCTATACCACCCAGTTTCACCTAAATTCCAACAAGCACATCTCCTTCATCCAATACAACAGATGTTTAAAAACACTTCAAGGCGAGATCCAAGATGGCAGAGTAGATAAACACTGTGCCTGCATTCTTCCATGAAGACATTAAAATTACAACTAAATTACAGAACAATCAACCTGGAGAACCATCTGAAATCTAGCTTAACAGAAGCCTTATAACTAAAAATATAAAGAAGTCACACTGAGACTTGTAGAAAGGGCAGAGACACAGAACGGGCCCTACACCTATGTGTGGTGGTTGAGATCAGGAGGGATATCTCAGTCACCTTGGCTCCCTCTGAAGGAGCGAGGGACCCAATCCCATTCAGCAGCCTCCCTAGCCTGCAGTACTGGTGCGGAAAAGAAGAGCTCCCACAAAAATCTAGCTGTGAAAAGCAGTGGGGATTTCGACCATTGGGGTAGGCCTGAAGGCTGAAGGAAACCTGCAGGAAACCCAGACATCCTCTTTATTAGTCCACACACAGCCTCACTTGCTCGCAGGCACTCACATTGGGCTCCAGCGGAGGAACGGTGACTCAGGAGACCTCAGAGATACATGGTGGGGGAGGGGGCAGCAGACTGAGCTGTGTGATTTCAGGAAGAGGACTGGAGGACAGTCAGCATTTCCCCAGTGAGGGGGTCCACCTTCCATACAGCTGGCAGGCAGACACCATCTTTCCTCTGTTGAGCCCGCACCCTCAGGCCAAATCTGAATCTGATTGGCCTGGTGAGCTTTGCTGCCGCTGACTCACTGGAACCCCAATCCCACCCAATTTGTGCACAGCTGGAGGCACGTTCTCCTAGAGCAGCCAGCCCCACCTACATTGCACTCCTTCTTGGAAAACTATTCGAGTCCAGCGGGCCCAGGTAGGTGGTGACTGGCCTGTGTTCTGAGACTTTTGCTGTGTCACTACAGGCTCAGCATTGACACCAACCCAGAATTTACATTAACCTGGTAACCACAACTCTTCCCACTCTAGTGACTCCTTGAGATTCTGCCTCACCCAACTCTCATACTGCAGGAGGCATTATCAGTGGCTGAAACTTAAGGGGGCCAGCAGGTGGCAGCATGCCTCAAGGTATCCTGGCTTTTTGTGGAGCTACCCCAGGCCCAGTACTAGTGGCAGCTGTCCTCAGTTTGCAGCATGTCCTCTCCCACACACTTCAAAGTCCAGCATAGGCAATGAATAACCAGGGGTCACTTTGTAGCTCCTACCAGGTAGTCCCCAGCCATCACAGGCAGTAGCTGACCTAGGCCTGCACCAAAGCGTCTCCCAAGAGGTCCTAGAAACAACATAGTTGGAAGTTGGCTTCAGACCACAGCAGAGCACCACCCAATTAGCCCCACAAGTTGCACACACAAAGGGTGGTCTCAACAGGCACCAGAGTCTGCTGGGGCAAATCCCACTCAGTGGGGTAAGCTGCACATAAGTTATGGACATGGCCAAACCCTGCAGCCAATCAACCTGAGGGTCAATCCACATACTGACATACCAAGAGCAATCAACACTAGTAATAGGAGGGCACACACAACCCACACAAGGGAGACTCCTGGAACACCCAACTCAGGTGACCAGAGAGACTGTACCATTGGGCCCCAAAGGACACCTACTACATAAGACCACCCAGCCAAGCCTGGGAGACATAGCAGATCTACCTAACACATAAAACAAACAAGAGAGGCAGCCTAAACGAGAAAACAAAGAAATACAACCCAAATGAAAGAACAAGAAAAAAATCTAGAAAAAGAACTAAATGAAATGGAGGCAAGCAACCTACCAGAGATGGAGTTCAAAACAATGGTTATAAGAATGTTCAAGGAACTTAGTGAGAACTTCAACAAAGAGATAGCAAGCATTTTAAAAAGGACATAGAAACCATAAAAAAGAATCAGTCAAAAGTGAAGGATACAATAACTGAAATGAAGAATGCTCTAGAAGGAATGCCCAGCAAACTACATAAAGCAGAGGATCAAATCAGCAACTTGGTAGCATAAAAGGTAGTATAAAACACCCAATCAGAATAGCAAAAAAAAAAATAAAAAAATCCAAAAACATATGGACTGTTTAAGAGACTTCTGGGACAACATCAAGTATAACAACCTCTGCATCGGGTACCAGAAGGAGAAGAGAGAAAGCAAAGAATTGCAAATCTATTTGAAGATATGATGACTGAAAATTTTCTTAACCTGGTGAAGGAATTAGACATACAAGACCAGGAAATGCAGAGAGTTCCAAACAGAATGAACCTAAACAGGTCCACACCTAGACACATTATAATTAAAATGACAAAGGTTAAAGACAAAGAAAATCCTAAAAGCAGCAACAGAAAAGCAACTAGTAACTTATAAGGGAGCTCCAATAAGATTGTCAGCTGATTTCTCAATAGAAACTTTACAGGCCAGTAAGGATTTTCACAAAATATTCAACGTGATGAAAGGCAAGGACCTACAACCAAGCCTACTCTACCCAGCAAGTCTATTATTTAAAATCAAAGGACAGATAATGATCTTCCCAGGCAAGAAAAAGCTAAAGAAGTTAATCACCACCAAACTAGTATTACAAAGAATGTTCTTGAAAACGGAAAAAAAAAAAAAGATGAATAATAAAATGGCAATAGCTAATAGTTATCAACAATTACTTACAATTCTAAATGGATTAAACACTCTAATTAAAAGAAGGGATGAAAGTATAAGAAAACAAAACCCTTACATATGCTGCCTACAAGAGACTCACTTCAGATTGAATGACACAGACAGAAAGTAAAGGGATGGAAAAAGATGTTTCATGAAAATGGAAATGAAAAACAAACAAACACAAAAAACTGGAGTAGCAATACTTATACCAGACAAACTAGATTTTAAAACAAAGTCTATAAGAAGAGACAAAGAAGGACCCAGTAATCCCACTTCAGGGTATTTATCCAAAGAAACCCAAAATGCTACTTCAAGGGATTATATGTGTCCATATGTTCATTGCAGCATTGTTTGAAATGGCCAAGATGTGGAGGCAGCCTGGGTATCTGTCAATGGATGAATGGGTAAAGAGTAGGTGGTACACATATGCAATGGAATATTGCTCATCCAGGGAAGGGAATAGGTTCTTGCCATCTGCGGCAGCATGGATGGACCTGGAATATATTGTGCTGAGTGGAGTACGTCAGACAGAGAAAGACAGATGCAATGTGATTTCACTTATATGTGGAATCTATGAACAAAATGAACAAACAAAACAGAAATAAACTCACAGATACAGAAAACATTTTGATGGATGCCAGATGGGAGAGGGGCTGAGGGTGTGGGTGAAAAAAAGGGGAAGGGATTAAGAAGCACAAATTGGTTGTTACAAAGTAAATATGGGGATGTAGGGTATAGCATAAAGAATATAGTCAAGGGCCGGCCGAGTGGCGCATTGGTTAAGAGCCGGTTTTGGGATGCCAGCGGCCCTGGTTTGGATCCCACATATGAGGGCCAGTGACACTGCCCTCTACAGCTAACAACAGCTCCATCTGGAGCTGGGCTGTGCGAGCCCTAGCGATGGTGTAGGCTGCAGCCCCTGCTGCAGTGGGCTGCCATAGGCTACAGTGAGTGGCTGGCAGCCAGCTTGAGCTGCCAATAGCTGCGGTGAGCGATTATCCAGAGGCCGGAGACCAATCTCCCTCATCCGGGAAGAGCGCAATGACGATACCAACATGGGCCAGTGAAGCAACATCCTCCGCAACTAGACTGAAGAACCAAAAAGACAGCAACTTGTCTGTTCCCCTTCCCCAATTCCCCAATAAAATCTTTAAAAAAAAAAAAAAAGAATATAGTCAATAATATTGTAATAACTATATATGGTGTCAGATGGGTACTAGATTTGTTGGGGTGATAGATGGGAGGGGGTTGTGGGGGCAGGGTGAAAAAGGTGAAGGGATTAAAAAGTACAAATTGGTAATTACAAAATAGTCATGAGGATGTAAAGTAAAGCATAGAGAATATAGTCAGTTATATGTTAATAACGATATATAGTTCTAGGTGGGTATTAGACTATTCAGGGGGATCACTTCTTAAATTATATAAATGTCTAACCACTATACTGTACACATGAAATTAATATAAAATCATATTGTGGGCCGGCCGAATGGCTCAGTTGGTTAAGAGCTCGCTCAAGAGTGCAAGCTGAGCTCTGAGCAACAGCGGTTCGAGGCCAGCCCGAGCTGAGTTGCCGTTGAGCTGCCAACAGGTGGCAGGATGGCTCAGCTAGGAAAAAAAAAAAAATTAAATCATATTGAATGTCAACTGTAATTGATGAATTTAAAAAGGGGAGATAGAGGGAAGGGGAATAAGAGGCCCAAATGTCCAGGTGAAAAACAAATAAGTCATTGGTATATAATGTACAGCATGGAGAATATAGTCAGTAATATTGTGATAGCATGGTACAGTGTCAGATGGTTGCTGGACTTATAACGGTGATCAATTCTTTGAGTATATATGAGAATAACTATGGTATATACCTGAAACTAATATAACATTGTAAGTTAGCTATATTTTTAATAAAAATCTTTAAAAAATACAATTTCAAGTATTCCTTGTACAATTTTGTTATAAATTTTATCACATTTGTTACATTATCTTTTCAACAGATAATTTTCAATTTCAACATAGTGAATCTCTTTTCCAGAAAGTATCTTATGTAATGGGTTCTATGTTATATAAACTTGAGAAATATAACATCTATGCTGTCATTCAAGTAATTGATAATATGTATGTTAACAGTGATGGCAGAAAACAGTGTTTCTTAAAGATTCTGCTTGGAAATGACATATTGCTGCTCCTCACATTCCACTGGCCACAGAAAGACATATGGCCAAGCCTGATACCGATGGAATCAGAAATATATATCTCCCTGTACAAAAGGGCTCCATTGAAAGGTATCTGCAAAAAAAGGGTAGTAAATATTTTAAACATATAATCTATTCCATCCCCATTTTGAAAATTGAGGTCATATGTACCTTTCTCTATTCATTTGAATTATATTCCTTGTTCTTCAATATTTCTCAAATATGATAGTACTATGATCATATCAATGAGATTCTTTGTTGCCCAAAATGTAATTTGTCTGGGTCTGGGATTTGAGTTCATCTAAAATATTTAAGTTATTGTTAAGCTTCTATTATTGTTGATGTCAATGACCTCTTAAATACAATGATCTTTCAATGTTGCCAGCTTAAAGTTCATTCTTCTTGGTATAGACAGAAGAAAAGCTGAAATCCAGTGTTTTCTTTTAACATGATACTATCATTCTCAAGCAATGGACCTATAATTTTCATCTATCTATTTTTCTGAAAATAGCTCTAAACATTGCTGCTGCTGTCTCTAGTGGTTTTTGCGAGCCTCAGCAAATCTTTGGCTTCAACTCGCTTGAATTTCTTGTCCCATTGCTTTGTATTCTCTTTAGTTATATGTACTCCTGGCCACAATTTAAGTAGCTATCCTTCAGCCTTATCAGATAGCTTGTAGTGCAAATATCTCTGGTTCTTTACCTGCATCCCCATTTTCTTCCCATTGAGAAAATTTTTAATCATGTAGTCAGAATTTCATAATACCATGGAATTATATCCAAATTACCAGGGAATTATATTCATTTTTTTTAGTCTCCTCTTCAAAAAGTCTTTCTTTTGTAAGGAAAATATTTCATCAGCTATTATTTGATACTTCATCTTTATTATATCCTCATGGTTTATTTTTTTAATGACATGATTATGAGAGGCAATATAGCATAAAGTTTATGAGAGGCAATATAGCATAAAGTTTAAGTGTTCAGTCTCTGCAGATAAACTTGAATCTTGGCTTTTTTACTAATGAATTGAGTGACTGTGGACAAGTTACCTAAACTTTCTGTGCCTCAGTTTTTTCATCTATAAAATGGGTACAATTACAGTACTTCCCTTATACTGTTATTCTAAGGATTGAATGAGTTAATGAGTTAATATATATAAACTACTTGGAACAGTGCCTGGTATATAAGCAGCCCTATGTGCCTGTTATTACTGGGTCATATAGTTAAACTGCCTCAGGAATGGTAGTTTTTCTGCTTCTATTGAGATACAGAAGTTACAATTTATCATACTTTTATATATGGCATTTTTCTTTAGAATAATTCCCTTCAGAGCTTAGTACATCAAACTGGGAACTAGCATCCGCAAAAAGAGTATAGGAAAAGAGTTCCATTTCAAACAGTGAATAGCAGAACCGAATTGCCAATGGGTCTTTGGAGACGATCCCAGCTCAAAGTGAGCAACTATAGTGGGGGATACTGAAAATTGGCAGGAGGGGCGTTCACTGAACGTCCTTCAATAAAATAGCTGCATGAGGTTGCCCTACATATACATACATGTGCAACACACCCCAGGACATCTACATGCAGAATAAAAGGTAATCCAGTGTTCATTCCTATGAGATGAAAACAGCAGTCACCTAAAGGAACTGAGTACGCTGTCTGAGTACTGGCTGTTAGTGTCAGCTCTGGTTTTCCAGTCCCTCACCCACTCAGCCTTATGCAAATTATGTACATAATAAGCCCTATCTACCTACAAAGAGCCTTTAATTCAGGGAAGAGGCATCCTGGAAAACAAACTGACCTGTACAGCAGCCAAGGAAACCTGGAATAATCCACCTAAACATTTAGCCTAAAACAGGAATTGATAAGCAAGGACTACCAGAAAAATGTGGAAAACTAACTAACATTGAAGAGAAAGATAAAGTCAGAGCCATAGACCCAAGAGACTATAGTGGAAATGCAGGAAACAGAAGAAATATATATTTTTAAAATTATAATTAGCCTCCTTGTGAGTTTTTAAATGATATTGTAACCTTAAAAACAAAAATAAGAATCTATCGAAATAGTATAGGTCACATGGTATCTAGCTCTTAACATTTTTTTAAAGGTAAAAATCCAAAATTCATAAAAGGGCAGTAAATTTTTTAAAAAAATATATCAGAACATAGAATAGAAAAATAAAAAGATGAAACAGATGAGAGAGTCATAAAGGTCAACCAACTGGGGTTCCAGAAAGAGAACAGAGAAATCTGAGGAACATTTTTTAAAACATGGAACTGTAGAAAGATATAAGCCATCACAATGAAAGGGCCACTGAATGTTATCACCATCCTACAGAGGATTGATTGAACAGATACATTTAAGTTGAGGGAACAAGAAATAAAGCATACTATTATTGCAGATATGGAGAAAGCTACAACAGAAAACCTAAAATTAATAATATAATACCAAACTTTGGGAGACAGAATGGAAGAAAAGTTGAGTAGTGTTTTAAGAAGTCAAATCCAACAATATTCGGAGCAGAAAATCATCAATAATAATTCAAGTTGAGTAATCAAGAAACAGCAGTATAAACATATTACTATATTTATAGAAGAAACCCTTACAAAGTGAAGTGATTTTCACTGAGAATGAAATTTGCCAAAAGGTCTGAGAGCAGTATATTACTACTAAATCTTTCTATACTAGGTAATTTTTTAAATTTAGTGTTTCATTCTCTATTCTGGCTAGCACTTTGTGTGCAACATGAAGGCTTAGGCCTATATAGACAACAAGTAATGAATCATGGAATGAAGTGGTATGACCAATGGCCAGGCTCTATGGGAAAATGTAGACAGCTCAGGTCGGAGAGTGGATCACTGATTAGGCTGAGTAAAGGCGAATATCATCCTTTGGGTAACTACAGAGGCATTTGGAGTCTCTTCCCAGAACCCCAGGCAAGAATCTGCTTTCAGCTTTACTCAGCTGTCAGTTCCCATATGAAGCTCCATTGGATGCCATTCTGCCATGATGAAGCTCAGGTTTTAGTACCTCTATTAAGATTTAGAGAGATAAAAGACAAAACTTTTGTGATTGTTTTTAACATCCGTAGTCTCAGCAAATGAGTTGATCTTTATATTTACTTCAACAAAACACGACAGAGTGAACTGCTTTGTGTAAGGTGCCATGGAAAATACACAGATAAACCAAACGGATCCATTTTGTTTATCTCAGGAAGCTTAGGGACCACTGTGAGAGAACGGTATGTAACTAATTTTAATGCAAGGCTGAATGCAAGTGAATTGGAGCACAAGGAAGGAAGAGAGTGCTTTCAAATTAGGAAGGGATCAGGAAAGACTAAATGAGGAGATGTCAGAAGGGAGCTGGGACACACTGGGCCTTGAGTCAACAGGATGCCTGCAGGCTAGTGCCGTGATGCAGCTGTGATTTGGGAAGTAAACCAAGAGCGATATTATCTGAGCTGTACCTGCCCTGGCAAAGAACAAGATTGGTAGCTCTAATTTGGGGTGGCTCTTAATTTCTATGATTAATGCCACATTCATTCCAAATTCCTGGTTTATCCAGACAAATACAAACTGGTAAAGTATAAATCTAACAGATTACAGAAGTCTGTGTTGTGGTATGAGCAGACCAGAACTCATTTATAACTCCAATTAAATCCAAAATTCTGGGTTGTTTATATTTTTAATAGCCTATCTCAACATGTGTTTGTGTCTGTGTGTCTACCTTCTACCCTCAAATACACAAGATTAAAGAACCAAAGAATGTTAGAATTGGAAAGGACCTTGACTATTATTCAATACAATCCTGTCATCTTACAGAAGAAGAAACTAAACCAAGAGAGGATAAATGTGACTTCCCAAGGTTACAACAACGGGCAAAGCCTGGATTTGAACCAAGTTTTCGAATGCAGGTCCAGAAGCTCTTTCTTCTGGATATTATGCTAAAAGAAAAATAAGACGATAGAAAAAAAAAATCAAAGATCATAAAGAAATAAAAAAAATAATGTTTAAGTTATTGGCAATCGATCTAGAATTACCAGTGTTTCTGAAATAAATTCCAAGTAGTTTTTAAGAGATATCTGTTTTTCTTCAGATTTTGCTTTTTCCTACTTGGATAAAATGTATACATATTAGCTACGAAATACAAAATATTCTTTTCATACTACTTTAATTAAATTTTAAATTATTTAAATTCATAAATATTTATAGTAAGTCCCTGACTTACGAACAAGTTCCGTTCGGGGAGAACGTTGATTCATTCGTGAGTCTGAAAAAGTGAGTCTTATGCACCTTTGACACAAATATACAATGTAAAGCATAAAATAACTAAACACACAAAAAATACTGTAAATAAACTATTTTTACTTTTATAGTTACCTTAAAATGGTGGTACAGTACAGTACAACAATTGGAATATAGGGAATTGGATGGAGTGAACTGACAAGAACAGACACGGGAGCTACTTTCGCGATTTGTTCACATCTACAAATGCTCGTAATGCGAGGTCCGTTCGTATCTGTGAAAGTTTGCAACTCGAAAGTTCCTAAGTCGGGGACTTACTGTACTAAAAATAAATAATTGTGTTCTGTTAAAGTAGACAGGGAAATGGCAATTAGCTAAGCATAAGCTTTACATAATCTTTGTTTCATCAAAGCAAAAATAGGAAATATTTCAAAAATAGATACTAGCTTGCCTTTCCTTAACATTATGTATCTAGAGACATCAAATTTTTTAAATAGACCATATTAGAGTGACTGTGTTATGTTTGATTACAATATCTACCAGCATCGATCGTAGCACCTGGCTTGTAGAATATACTCAATAAATATTAGTTGAATAAATAAATGAATTAATGTTATATTATATTGGAAGTTTCTATCAGCCTTTGTATATCACACATTAGGTCCAATATCTACATGCAAAAATCTGACATATAACCCCATTATTTGGATGAGTTCAAAACTTTGCCTAGCCTTGATTTAAAATCAATCCATCCTTTCCCAAAGTAGACATCATGATTAAAGGTCTTCCTCTAGACCCACCTGTAATTAAATCCTAAGTGACAGCCAGAGCCTATGCAGAAGTAGCATATTGCTGTCCTCCCTTCCTTACCCCAATCCAAAGGGGGCTTCTAGAAGTGAAGCCCACACCTGATTCCAGACCCTACTCCCAAGCCCAGGTGAGGACTGACCAGGAGTCTCTAGTTCAAATCACCAAATGCCTTCTCAGCAGAACCCTCCAGACCACTAACAAGCTAACTAGGAGACACCCTAGAAATTGAGGAGGGAACTTATAACTCAGAAGGCTGCTTGCCAGGGCATAAAACATGGAGCTGTATCTCAAGAAGAGAAAAGAGAGAGAGATTCAGGAAGTTTTATCAAGGATATTTGAAACCTCACTGAGGAGGATAAAGATGGATGCTAAATATAAAAGCCATTTTTTTTAAGATCATGAGGACTGTATTTAAATATTATGCATATAAATAAGAAGTTAACACAGCTCGCCTTATCTTCCTCATCTGCTTTATAGAAATGAGAAAAATGTTGTGTTTTGAAAATTGGTGTTACTGAGGTCCTCCAATTGTTTAAAAAGCAACAAATGAAATGGCCACTTCTAATCTTTCTTGGTATGTTTATACAACAAAAAAGCAATGTGATAATAAGCTTGAAGTTGTCTATTTTAATATCTGCATATTTATACAACTAACTAAATGAAATATTACAAGTTTGGCCACTTTTTTCAGTTATTTATATATAAGGATACTTAAACTATAAACATATTTCCCCTTATTCCTCTAATGAAGAAATAACCAAAACCAAAATAGTGAGAAAAATAAAATATCAAGAAGTATTAAATTGAGAAAATCAAATACTGAGGAAAACAAAATCAAAAACCCAGGAGCAAGAAGCCATGTTCTTCCCAAATCTGCTTATACCACTGAGTCACCAGTGATGCTCCATCTGTCTGCACCTCACTTTTCTCCCGAGAAACCAAGATCTGAGTCAAGCTATGTGATAGAGAAAAATGAGAAAAAACAGCTAACAGTGGTTTGCAAGTCTTGCTAGCCTCCTTGGGAGCTTAACTGTGGCTCTTCCAGACCACCTAATGCCCTGTGTCCCACACCCATGACAGAAGGTGACAATAGTCCCAGATAGAGGAGGCAAGGACAGAGGCAGGCCTTGATGCTCAGGCTTTGGAAACTCAACAGGATTTGGCCACAGCCCAGGAATGAAAGTTTTTGCACGAACTCCAGAGGGAGGAAAATCCTGATATATCAACTTTGTCCTTTTCTAACAAAATTGAATCAGGGACTAAAAGTAATCTGGAAGATTTTGAGAGATTTTAAGGAATAAAGAAATAACAGCTTGATCACTTTATAAATGTAAGCATGTTTCCTGTTGTGAATATTCTCAAAGCAGCCGTGCATTCTTATGTGATACAAGAAGAGGAAACAACTATACTAAGGGTGTAAAACAGAAAAAGAAAGGCAGAGTATTCAGTAGTAACTTTGACTATAGACATACATCAGCATCTAAAACGATTATCTTAAATAAGCTCATCATTTTAGTTGGCTGCTCAGTTCTAGATGCAATCTAGACTTTCCCAGTACTCTGTACTCTGGAGGACGGACAGACAACCCTTCCAGCAAGGTCAGGGAGGCCTGTCTGCTCACTGGGCTGATCCACGCTGGGTTTCCTTGTTCCTACATCTACTGTTCGCATGAAGAAATTACGCTTTGACAATTTTCTTCAACTATAGTAATTAAATATTTCCATTGAGTGAATGTGACCTATTTTACCTGAAATTATAAATATGCTTTACTTTTTATTTATTTTTATTTTTTTAAAGATTTTTTTTTTAATTGGGGAATTGAGGGAGGGAAACAGAGTTGGGGAATCGGGGAAGGGGAACAGAGAAGTCGCTGTCTTTTTGTTCTTCAGTCTAGTTGCGGAGGATGTTGCTTCACTGGCCCATGTTGGTATCCTCATTGCGCTCTTCCCAGATGAGGGAGATCGGTCTCTGGCCTGTGGATGGTCGCTCACCGCAGCTATGGGCAGCTCATGCTGGCTGCCAGCTGCTCACACTGGCTGCCGGCCACTCACTGTAGCCTATGGCAGCCCACTGCAGCAGGGGCTGCAGCTGTGCCATCCCAGGGACTCACAGCAGCCCAGCTCCAGGTGGAGTTGTTGTTAGCTGTAGAGGGCAGTGTCACTGGCCCTCATATGTGGGATCCGAACTGGGGCCGCTGGCATCCCAAAACCAGCTCTTAACTAATGCGCCCCTAGGCCGTCCCTAAATATGCTTTATTTTATAATATTTTTTCTAAAGCATTCTTTACCTCCACAACCTAAAATGATTTTTATAAACATTTTCTTTAAGGAGTATCTCCTTTTCTATTCTCATTTCTTTAATTTTCCCTTTTCTCATTTTGTTTTCTTTTGCCATGTCCTAAGCTGTTAAAAGGGGGGCGGGGGGGGAAGAATTTGAATTAAGCAGAGAAAGCTCACAGGAGTAAAGGACTCCTGCATAACTTTCCTGTCAAAGTATTTCACAGGGAGGATAGGTAAGAAGAAGGTAAGGGACTGAGAATTTTGAGTGCCAGCTCATCTTTGAAAGTTAGGCTTTTGATATTACCTCCCAAGAAGCCTCTACATAGTGCCATAGACACGCAACAATATTAACAGAAGACATTTATCTCACAACTTTAAACTGTCCCACTGCCTGACTGGACTTCTTGTAGTCTGCTTTGAACAACAGTCATTCATACACTCACACCATTTCTCATAAATAACAAAATTAACCTGCATTGTAACTTTTTGTTTCAAAAGGGCTACTTTGTTAAATGTAAGTGTATAAGACTATTATTTTGTATAATCCTGTTTGGTCACTCCTTCATTCTTAACTATATCTACAGCCTCAAGAAAAACAGAAGGGAAGCCTTTCCACCAACACTTGGGATAAGTTGGTCACAGATTATAACAAATGTGTTCTAATTCTGAACATGGGTCATGACCCAGAATTCTGTATCTCATTTTTTATTCTCTACTAGCTCTAAACGACTTGTTGTTCTCTAAACATGGCAAGCTCTCTCGTGCTCCTACATGTTACTTCTTCTGTCTCAAATACCCTTTTCTACTTTGCCTTATCTCTCCCTCAACAGTTAGTCGGTTCAACACCACCTTCTCTGAGTGACTTTCTCTGATTACTTTCTGCAATCATTCATCTACAATGTGCCAGGCACTGTGCTAGATGCTGAGTTAGCAAAATGAAAATGTTGCACCAAGGTCAAAAGAGGTGCTTTGGCAGAGTTTATGATGGGGACAAGGAAGAGGGTCAGGGGAAGGTTTCTTGGAGGAGGTAACAGCTAAATTAAAATTTGAAAGACAGGGCCGGCCGAGTGGCGCATTGGTTAAGCGCTGGTTTTGGGATGCCAGCGGCCCCGGTTCGGATCCCACGTGAGGGCCAGTGACACTGCCCTCTACAGCTAACAACAGCTCCACCTGGAGCTGGGCTGTGCGAGCCCCGGTGATGGTGTGGGCTGCAGCCCCTGCTGCAGTGGGCTGCCATAGGCTGCAGTGAGTGGCCCACAGCCAGCGTGAGCGGCTGGCAGCCAGCGTGAGCTGCCAATAGCCACGATGAGCGACATCCAGAGGCCAGCGACCGATCTGCCTCATCCGGGAAGAGCAATGACGATACCAACAGTGAAGCAACATCCTCCGCAACTAAAACTGAAGAACAAGAAGACGGCAACTTGTCTGTTCCCCTTCCCCGATTCCCCAACGCTGTTCCCCTCCACCAATTCCCCAATAAAATCTTTAAAAAAAAAAAAAAAAAAAAAAAAAAAAAAAAAATTTTAAAGACAAGTAGGATCATCCAAGAGAAGAAAGGAGGAGGGGAGGGCATTCAAGACAGAAAGTGCATGATGAAGTAAGGCTGGGAAGAAACAATGCCAGGTGAAAGGTAAATATGCCATTCAAAGGAGTTTAGAATTTATTTATTTTTTGAAGGCAATGGGGATCCTTGTAAGCAGAATAATGAGATGATTGGATGTATCTTTTAGAAAGTATAGAGACAATATTGGAGCAAACAAGTATGGGGCACAATATTGGAGCAAACAAGTATGGAGCCTTGCTTGTAAAGAAGATGGCAAAAAAAAAGAAAGAAAAAAAGAAGATGGCATGTATGCTTAGTATTGGAATGAAGAACATGGAAGAGAATCTGAGAGAGATGAATGAGTTAAAAGTGAAAGGACTTGGTGATAGATTGGCTGGGGTGCACAAGGGACTGAAAGGAATCGAGAGGGAACCCCAGATTTCTCCGTCTTCTTGCTGGGGTGGACATTGGGACTTGCACTGAGATTAGGAATACAGGAGGAGGAGCAAGAGGTGATTGGCTGCATTTTGAATCTGTTGGTTAGAAAAGGCCTATGGGATACCCATGTTAAAAGGTAAGTGCTCACTCCTCTGTGAGCCCAGTACCCTGTTGTATTACCTTGTGCTACAAGGCCCGGGCTGTCTATCTTCCACCTCTAACTTTCCTCAAGAGGAAGGACTGTCCAATCTAAAACTCTTCCCTTCAGGGTACCCTCAACCAATCTATGCTCACACTGACAAACAAGGCTCTTTCATTTTTCCTTTCTCTCTTTAGAACAGTGTCAACAGAAGCACCCTTACAGGATACCACAAGGGCTGGAGTCTATTGCTGCTTCTAGGGAAAGCAAAGACATGGATTGAATAAAGGCTATTTTCCCTCTATTTTAATAATACCCAGTTTCAAAGGGACCACTGTTTCAGGAGAACAGAGTACTTTCTAAAGTAAATAAATAGAGTGAATAACAATCTTGTTTAAGATTCCAATTTATTAACAGAAAACATATGTAGACTTAAGAATCAAAAACAAACATGCCTTTAAAGATAACCTGGAAGGCTTCTTTGTTCTTTGCCAAGAACACAGTTCAAGACCGCAGAGGATCTATGTTTTCCCAGAAATGGTAGTTTATATTGCTAATGATGGGCAAAGGCATTAAATCATAAGAGGTTTTCCCCCTATAATTTTGGTACTATTAAGGTGAGTTTTGTAATGGATTGAAATAAGAGAAGACATAGTAAGACTGAGCTTGGGTTTTGGATATTGGGTCTATGACTTCATTCCTTGGAAGAATGTTTCCAGTTCCTGCTTTTCTTTCCAGCCATGTGCATATTTGAGATAAATGCTTCTCAGATTTGAATTATACTTTAGTAACCTTGGTTGTGTTGGTATACACAAAAATAAATTCACGTATAGAGCATTTCCCATCATATATATATATATATATATATATATATATATATATATATGTTCAGTTGAGCATTTCTAATGAAGAGTATAGTTCTTCTTTGAATATTTTTAGTTATTCCAAATTAGAGGGAGATTTCTGAAGCTTGTTATGAATTGACATGGCTATTACCAACAGCGGACTGTCTCCAAACGGACCATAGCAAGTGGCAGATGCAGAGGCGGGTCAGCTTGCAGATGAGAAATTGATGGTGCCCTCTGCCTTCAATGACTCGTCCGGTTTTCATACGACAAATAAACAAATGAGTCAGTTTCTCCTTTGTCTAAGGGACTTTACAGGATTAGGATCAGAAACTCCACAAAGAAAAACCTTCCCCAGTTTTATAAGGGTGAGCTGATGAGAGGCCACAGTGATTTATTTTCAAACAGTTGCTGAGAGACCTTGCTGTTCCCTGCATCTGGGAGGCCAGTTCTAGCACATGCACCAATTCGGCTTGCCGTATAAGCAAAAGTGAGATCATCCAGGTTGACGCTGGCAGCATCTCTGAGGGTGCAGTAATTCACGCTATTACTATCAGCAGCAATTTGCTTCTGGACTGGTTCCTGTGAGCACTCATGCGAGCATTCTGCACAAAGGATCAGAGTGCAATGTTCTCGTGGATTTCAGGGACTTAGTGCATTTTCAACATATAATCAAAAGTACCACGTAGTTCACTACCTCGCATTTTGTGTTAAAGAGACAGAGGCTTGGGCCAGCCGAGTGGCACGGTGGTTAAGCACTGGCTTGGGAAGCTAGTGGCCCCGGTTCGGTCCCACATGTGAGGGCCAGTGACACTGCCCTCAAAAACAAAACAAAAAAACAAACAAACAAAAAAAAGAGACAGAGGCTTTTAAAATTGGATTCCTTTCTTCTTTCCAAAAATGAGAAGTTGATGGCAATGTGGGACTTATCTTTAGACACTCTATTGATGCTTCAGCAGACTAACCTATTGGTAAAACACAATTTTTTTTTTTTTACTTAAATGTAATTCCACTGTCTCCACAATATTAATAATAATAAATTTCCTTAACCACAAAATTTTACTTCTTAGAACTCACATATGTGACCAACTCTTAATACAATAGAGCAAATACACTGGGAAATGAAAAGTTCCCTTGATTTGGTAAGTATTTTAATAGCACATTCTTCCAAATTTAATATAATTTCCAAAATGTTCTACAGAAAAGTTTGGATGCTATAGTCCTAAGCTCAAAGTCACATTATTAAAGAATCTCTGTGAAACACTATAATTTCACTGAGTCCCAACTTTAAGATATCAGTAGCTCTTTTGTTACCAGTCTATCTACCAGTCTCTTTCTATTTAATTAATGTTACTGAGAATCCATGGGATTCAAGGTTATGGAGCAATCTTGATCATAAGGGTTTCAGGACAAAAGAAAAAAAGTCCTTATGTCTGAGAAATGGTAGTTTAGTTCTATTCAGAAAAGTGAAAAGTATGGCAAAGTGTGCCATTGTCAAATACATATATATTTCCCCTCTTTGGTGTTAATCTGTGATCTCTTGAGTGTTGAAAACTTGCTTCCATATTGCATCAAGCTCAAAAATTCTCAAAACCTCGGCATTTTACTTGATTAAAATTTTCTTGTGTTTATTATCTACTTTCCCCCATCTCCAGAATATAGACTGAATGAGGGCAGGGATTTCTTTTTGTTCACTACCAATAGATGATAGATAGATAGATAGACAGGTGTCTGAGAAAGACAAATCAATAGGGAGAAAGTAGCATTTTAAGGAAAGCCATTTACTGACCCCACAGGTAATGGCAGCCCTCCCAGGCAGAAAAAAAGGAAGGCAGAGAGGAGGGGGCTGACACAGGAAGTCTCCCAAATACCCAGACTACATGGTCTGCATCCTTCCTGCTGGTTTAGTCCTGAACATGCTGTGGGGATTTCATTGGACATGAATATATAGTTCTGTAAATATATATATATATATATATATATATATATATATATATATATACACACACATATACACATATATATGTATACATATATACACATATATATGTATACATATATACACATTCATATATATGTATATATACATATACACATTCATATATACACATACATATATATGATAGTAGAGTATATTCCCCATTGTGGAATTTCATAATCTAACATTTTTCCTTTTCTTTTTAAGTCTAAAGGAAACTCTATATCAGACTTCAGTTGGTTCCCATACTTTTGTTTTTTTTTCCAGTTTGAGCATACCTGCGAGCAAAACAGCTGACTTGAACAACTGAGGATCACAAAATACAAAATTATCAGTGCTACTAAATGAACCCAAGCATTAATCATATTATCAGGATAACTAACATAACATTTAAAACCAAAACTGAGGCATGAAATAAAAAACACTGGCATTTCTTCTACATTCTTCTTATTAAGAACAGCATTATCTACTTAAAGTAGTGCTGACAATCTTTTTCATGAAATAAACATTTATCAGTTTTTCACAGGAAATCTCTACCAGTGTTTAACCTCAGCAGCTACATCTGCTTATGTATTGGATGCCAATGCTTACTGCATATTTGCATGTTTCACATGACAAATATAAAAGTCTCTTTTACACAAAATGTCAAATGTGTTGCCCCCATGTTATAACAATCACCCCATGGGAAAGAGGGCCACTGTGGCTGAACTTCATGTATGGTCCTTGCCTGGGACAGAAATATCAGCTTTTTTATTTTTGATTTCCTGTATAATTACTGCCCACCTCCCTTAATCATGTTATAATAGATCCTTAAATATAATGTGAGTAAAGATCTCTGGTTCTGAAAGTAAATGAAATGATGGTGAGGGTGGCATAGAGATGCAATTATTAAAAACTGGTTAAACAAGGATCCTCCTAGCATTTCAGAAGGACTAAAGAAGCAACCAAAGACTGTTGCTGACAGACACAGATTGGATGATAAAAAAACAATAAAAGACATTAGAATAAAATTTGCTGTAAGTCTTTACTGGATCAATCTGTGCTTACAAATTAAATATCCATGACTGACTCTTTTCATGGGCCCCCCTCTCTTTGCTTAGTCATAAGTCTTTCCAGGATACAGGCTGGATATGGGTGGCTGCCTAGGTGTGGTAGGATCTTATTTAAGCTCTAGTTTGCATTGTTAGGCCAGGTTTTTTAGCTTTTGTCTTGAAGTTTTGTTTGTTTTTTGTTTGGGTTTTTTTGGGTGTTTTTTACTGATATGTATTACATTTCAAAAGTTGTGGTTTGTTTCTTTTGTGCAATTTTTGCCTTGGGAAAGCCAACAGAGTCAAGATTATATATGGAAACAATGGGAGACTTCCTTGATTAAAATCTGTTCTTTAGATGAGTGTTTATTACTACTGTCATGTCCTAAACCCACCTGTTTGGGTAAAAAAACACATTTAAAATAATCAGCTTATGGTATGTTTATGGGATGTCACATTTTGATTTGTATTTTTATGCATCTGTTTCTCTACACACCATAGCTTGTACTCAAAGGCTCAGAAAATAATAATAATATAACGAAGAAAAGTAAGGAGGCCAATTGCTGGCATATTGGACTAAAATTTACTGAACTCAGCTTTCACTCTAAGTTCTCTTTACAAATAATGCTGTTGCTAACAGTTTCATGATTCTCATGTGTAGCCAGCCCCCTGCTACCATGATGTTGTGGGTGTGGCATTCCACAGTGGCGCCGACCCCTCCCTCCTTGCCCCCTCTCCCACACACACCTACTGTCTGAACCATGCAGCAGAAAGATGGGACATCAAGTTTGGAATACCAAGACTCTAGAGCCAGTGAATATGCTTTTGTCTTCGGGGAGTTTTCTAAAAGAGGTTTTTCCAGCATCCATGGTCAAATTAGGACAGCCTTCGCAAACTCAGAGAACATCCTTTTGGGAGATTTGCCAGATTGAATCCCATTATCCAAATTATAAAGCTGGAGGGATGTAAGAAATCATTTCATCCAAGCCCTTCCTTTACAGATGAGTTAAGTAGGGCCCGTGGAAGTTAAGTGCCCCACACAGATGGGGCGAAACCGGACCAGACTTCAGGTCTTTCTGGTCCAAAAAAAGGTTCTGTTGTAAATAGAGAACTTCTTTTTTTTTAATTTGTCCTTAACAGTTTTATAAATCTATATGGGTGTAGAAGGGGGGGGGTGACATAAACTATAAAACTGTAAATAACAATTAATTACTTAAAAACCAATTCAAGATAGAATAGAAGATTTTTCACAGGGCAGTACACAATAAATTTCCAAACCAACTATATAAATAATTTTATAACACATATATATTTTAATAGTAAATGTATCAAATGTATTATAAGACTTAAGTAGTCAAATAATTTTTATGGATAGATGAGTTTGACAGAAATGTTTAGAAGCCTTTGTCACAGGCAATTAAACCCAGTGATAAGCAGTTTAAAGACACCACAGGAACTTGGTTTGAGGGGACTGTGCCCCCCCACCCCCAGGAGGGCCTTTGAAAAGAAGGTCTCTGAGAAACTCCATCAGTTCAACAAGCAGCATAACCAGATGGTGGATAATAAACTCCTTTACCTAGCCCATCATTATGTTTAACTTTTGGACTTCAAAAAAGATACGCAACCAAGATCAGAGAGTGGTTTGAAATATTTTACTTCTTCAATGCCAACACGCTTTATTATTTCTCCGTAACTGGAGCTCAAATTCGGGGAGTTATTTGATTATTCATCATCTAAATTACATAAAACTTTGTTTCCTCAGAGGTTTGTACCATTTTCAAGATATCCACAGTATTGCTCTAAATTAGGTGGAAGGGATAGAATCATCCATCGTCCAGGAAAGAGGTGTATGCAAGTGTAGGCAATGAAATCATAGGTTGGAGAGGGATCAACTAAAATCAACAGAGGAGACATTTTCGGACCTATACTTCTTTGAAGGCTGAAGGGGGGAAAACTTCACTGCAGGTACATTTCTGTCAGTCCATGTTTAACCATTCTGGTACCACACAGGGCTCATACCGCCTTGCCTCTTAGTCCTAAGGCCATAATGACATTGGCTATTAGGTTTCAGGGGTAAGTCTGAACAGCTACCTATCCATATTAGGTCACAATCTTGCCCTAAGTAAATGGATGTCTTCTTGGTGCTTCAGTGAACAACTCCACAAGCTGGAAAATCAGCCCTGAGAGTGTATAAGCAGTATGCCAGTAATCAGTAAGTGGAGACGAGGGCTTAATTCTGGAAGGCTCCCATGACCAAGATGATACAAAATACATTTAATAATATTTATTTACCCCAAATTTTAAAATATCAAAAGACTCCTCTTCAGGTTGGCAAGTAGGTGTTTTTCTCAGCCATTCCATGTCACCTTGCACATCCCCTTCCCATTGGACCCTCTGTTCCTAAGCAGGGGGTGCCTGGCAAAAAGCCCACCTGCAGCTCAGGGGTCTAGGCTGTCAGA
This sequence comes from Aselliscus stoliczkanus, assembly GCA_033961575.1. NCBI lineage: Eukaryota > Metazoa > Chordata > Mammalia > Chiroptera > Hipposideridae > Aselliscus > Aselliscus stoliczkanus. The sequence goes on from CM066728.1 coordinate 47,887,618, forward strand.
TGCTTTGAATATTATCCCTGGGTAGAGGCAAGTTTCAGAAGCCACGAGGAGACCACGGAGGAGACCACAGAGGAGCTAGAATTGAACAATAAAAATCCTAAGAGGGGACCGGCTGAGTGGCGCATTGGTTAAGAACCAGTTTTGGGATGCCAACGGCTCCGGTTTGGATCCCACATACGAGGGCCAGTGACACTGCCCTCTACAGCTAACAACAGCTCCATCTGGAGCTGGGCTGTGCGAGCCCTGGCGATGGTGTAGGCTGCAGCCCCTGCTGCAGTGGGCTGCCATAGGCTACAGTGAGTGGCTGGCAGCCAGTGTGAGCTGCCAATAGCCGTGGTGAGCGACCATCCAGAGGCCGTGACCGATCTGCCTCATCTGGGAAGAGCGCAATGACGATACCAACATGGGCCAGTGAAGCGACGTCCTCCGCAACTAGACTGAAGAACTAAAAGGACAGCAACTTGTCTGTTCCCCTTTCCTGACTCCTCAACGCTGTTCCCCTGCCCCCGTTCCCCAATAAAATCTTTAAATAAAAAAAAAAAAATCCTAAGAGGTTCTCATCCTGCTGTGAGGGGGTGAGAGATAAAACTTGACAAGAACTGGGATGTGGCTTGAGACTGTGTGGCACGTAGAGCTGCCTGGGGTGAGTATGGGGCATTGCAGAGGGAGGCAGGGACGTGACTGTGGGAAGTGTCTCTGCATGCCCTGGGCAGAAACCACCTATGTTTCCTTCTCTGCACACCTCTCCTAGTCCCAAATCATGCCAATTCAAGGATTTCTATGAAAATGCATGTTTCAAAAGTCTGACAAAAGCATGAAAGGGAAAATTTGTCTTTTTTTTTTTTTTTTTTTAAAGATTTGATTGGGGAATTGGGGGAGGGGAACAGCATTGGGGAACCAGGGAAGGGGAACAAACAAGTTGCTGTTCTTTCGTTCTTCAGTCTAGTTGTGGAGGACACTGCTTCACTGGCCCATGTTGGTATCATCATTGCGGTCTTCCCAGATGAGGCAGATCAGTCACCAGCCTCTGGAGGGCCACTCACAGCTGCTCTTGGCAGCTCACACTGGCTGCTGGCCACTAACGTTGGCTGTGGGCCACTCACTGTAGCCTATGGCAGCCCAGTGCAGAACGGGCTGCAGCTATGCCATCCTGGGGACTCACAGCAGCCCAGCTCCAGGTGGAGCTGTTGTTCACCATGTTAACTGTAGAGGGCAGTGTCACTGGCCCTCATATGTGGGATCCGAACCAGAGCCGCTGGCGTCCCAAGCCAGCTCTTAACCATTGCACCACTCGGCTGGCCCTTGTTTTATGTTTTTGTTTTTTTTAACTTATATTTTTATTGTGGCCATCCCCATATTTTTCAGTATTTCCCTTTAAGGCTGAGATTGTTATGAAGGTATAGAAACAACCAAACATACTTCTTTGTTTAGGAATGTACAACCAAGACATGTGTGATGGGTGGGGATCATCCACAGCTCTGGGAGAGAGGCCACTATTATCTCTTCCTGCTACTCACTGTCATTCTCTCTTCTTACAAGGAACTGCTAACACTGTCTTTTCTGTCACTAAAGGGATAAAAGTGGGTGCAAATACTATGTGAGACTTTAAACTTAGATATAATGCTGATTCTGTTCCATAGCCTTTATCCATGGTACCAAAATTTAAAAGAAAAAAAGAAAAAAGCTTTCTTAATCTATTTGGAAGCAAAATTTGACCTATGGGGGAGGAGAGATCAACCTCTCATGCAGAAGAATTCCAAATAATTTATAGATATTCCACCTTCTAGGAGGGGGAACATAATCTCCATTCCTTAAATATGGATGTGCATAGTGACTTTCTTCCAACAAGTACAGAATGAAAAGGGGAGAAAAAAAAGAGTAGCTTTATAGTGGAGAAACCTGACAAACACCACCACAGCCAGGTGATCAGATCAACATCAACAGTAATAAGTCATTTTGATAGCATGTACCCTTCAGATGTTGCGAAAGAATGGCACTTTACCTCTGGGGTCTTCCTCCCCAAAACCCATAACCCCGGTCTAATCATGAGAAAACTGCCAGCTAGATCCCAGGTGAAAGGCATTCTACAAAACACCTGACCAGTACGTCTCAAACTGCCAAGGTCATCAAAAACTAGAAAAGTTTCAGAGACTCTCCTAGCCAGTAAGAGCTTAGGAGACACAATGTCTAAATGTAATGGAGTGTCCTGGATGGAATCCGGGAACAGAAAAAGGATGCTGGGTAAAAATTAAGCAAGTTTGAATAAAGTATGGACTTTAATTAATAATAATGTATCAATGTTGCTTCACTAATTGTGACAAACATACCATACTAAGGGAAGATACTAACAATATGGAAAACTGAACACAGAACATATGAGAACTCTCTGTAATTATCTTTGTAATCTTTCTGTAAACCTAAAACTATTCTAAAATTTTAACTTATTCATTTCTTTAAATTGACCTGAATTGACATGAGGCTATGCATGTTTTTTCCTTATCACACATATTCATTCAGTAGGTTTTACAGTGAAAATATTAATGTATTTGATAACATGGCCCAGCGTCAAATATTCCAGGTGTAATGTAATATATTGTTTATGCACATATTTCTAAAATTCAAAAAATTCTGAATACTGAAAACGTCTGGCCCCAAAGGTTTCAGATAAGATACCATATAGCTGAAATACTGTTAGTGCTAATAATATAATTAGCAATGCATTTCACTTGTGTGTATTTTGCTTTAGCAGACATTTTCAGCATGATTGATTGCAGTGATAAAAAATTTATTGTTTACTGTGTTCCATATAATTATGTTTATATAATAATCTAATTTGATTCTTAAAATCTGTAAGATAGGGATTCTTATATACATTTTCAAAGGAGAAAAACGGGCTTCAGAAATGTCAAGCTGTGTGACCCAGAGTCAGATGTAAGGGACCTATCCCTGATATTTTCAGGATCCAATGTAAGAGCACATATGGAGGTTCCCCAGCCCATTGCCCCACTTCACACCCACTCCTGTCAGGTCCCACCCTGCACCATAAGGATGGACAGCCCAGCCAGCCTACCCCAGGCCCCGCAGTCTCTGGAAATGTGTTCCCAGTTGCCTAGGCAGGGAATCCCCGAGTCCTGAGGGCACAGGGACAGAGGTTTCACATGGGCATGCATTCTTGGCCCCTCAGACTTCTCTCTTTATAAGGAAGACTGCAGCTTTCAAAGGGTCATACTGGACACTCCAAAGTGGGAACCTAGGGCAGGGTCCCAGATCCAAGGTTGTAAGGCTGGTGTTCAAACACACATATGCCTCACTCAATTGCTCATGCCCTTTCTACTATAATGTGTTGCCAAGGAAAAAAATACACCTAAGAACCCCAATATCAACTTCAAAACTGATATTTTAAACACACGGTATTTGTAAATTAAAGGCTACAAAGAACATGTCTTAAGGTCTATTGTTGACATACAATACTGGCAAGGCAGACGTTACAAAGCATTCTAATGCAAACTTAAACTGAGTATATTTGAAATTCTTAGATCCCTAAATCCTTTAACTTTGATTTTTAAATACATTTGTTGAGAACTTTCTGTGACTCTGCAGCCCGTTTGGAGATCATCTCTTCTCTAGGGGTGCAGGTTCTAATGGAGAAAAAAAGTACTTCTCCCCACCAAAGAGGAATGACATAACACAAAATTTCTCTTCAGAAATCAGAAGCCCTTCCTCTATTTACAAGATATTCTTTACAAAGGAAAAGAGTTGTTTTCTTACACTGTCTACTCTTGCCAGTTTCTCTGTCAAGCATGCATGTGCTATCAGGAAAGTGAATAGCTAACTATTCCACATGGAAAATTCTGGTAATTTAGATTGCACTGTATTTTCTTGGTATTCACAGGAAGTATATTTTACCTGTCTCTCTTCACTTCCTTGGGTTGGCTCTGCACATGTGACTGCCAGATGTGTTGGCAATATAGGTTCTGCCTTCCAACTAGAGATCCTTAAAGCAGAGGCTGTCAATCAGTCCTAGTCTCCTGGGAGCCCCCACAGTCCTTGATGCATTGTTCCTTGCCCCAAAATGCTCCATCTCCTCATAGAGGCTGACTGCCAGCTGGAACCCCAGTGAGGCTGGGAAAGTGCCACCCGCACAGACACTCACTGAGGTCACCATCTGCCCAGGATCTAAGCTTTAAATGGACGAGTCCACATTCTTGCAGAGACTCCCCCAGGCCTTCAACAGACCACCAGTTCAGCTTTCCGTGATTTTAATTTCCTGAGTGAACAAACTTACACTAGCAAAGGCAAGCCACATCTCCAATCACTGCACCACGTGAGGAATTATGTCTGCCCCGACTGACCAAGTTGTTGACATCAATCTACTGCTATTATTTTGGATGGCACTCTTACAACAAGTAGTCTTTTCTAAGCCCTACACATAAACAGAGTCCTAGAACAAATCAAGAGGTTTTTCTTCCCCCCAGGGACTGTCAGGGGAACTCTGTGTTTCTTTACCTAGCTGCCCCTGCTCTCCATAAAAAGTCACCAGCACTAGGAGAGGCTGCTTGTCATGGCAGTTCTCAGAAAAGAAGGATACTATCTCAGCCATCAGAAGTTCAAGGGTAGAGGACCAGGGCTTCTCTGCTCTTTATAGCCTTTAGATCTTGCTTGTTATTAAAGTGTTTTGTTTTGTTTTCTCCCAACTAAGCGTTAAACATTCAGTGAAGGAGATATTTCTCTTGTGTATAGGCCTGCCATTCAACTCAGTGCCCTGCACAAATAATGAAAATATCTTCAGTAGAAGCCACCCACATGTTTACTGGATGCCAAGGATGACTTCATATAAACCTTCCAAATGCTGTTCCCTCTGCCTGGACCCTGCAGGCACGGCCTTCCCCAGCTCCCACCAAATACAGCACAGCTGGCTCCTTCCCATTTGTTAATTATTGTTTCCTGAGAGGTCATCCTTGTTGAACTATCCAAATAGGCTCCCCACTATCCTTTAAGAACAGTTTCATAATTCTGTATTTTATTAATTTACTAGCATACCCAGGTAATTAAAGGAACCAGGATCAGTGTGGTGTGAACTGAAAGTGGTTTATCCCCTCCCACTTCTGCTCCCTCAAATCTGCTCCCTTCATATGTTTTTCCCTGTTGCTAGGTGAAAATCTCCCACCAACCCCATCACTACCCCAGTTACTGCCTAGTCATAAATAAATATTTGCTTTTCTCGGGTGATTTTATTATCAAAACTCCAAACGTAAGTCAGCCTACAATTTCTCCCTCTGCCAGCTTTGCCTCAGGCTTGGGAGCTTAGCTGGGGAGGCAGCCTTGTCAGCTTTCTGCTCACTTCACCTCTTCCCATCCTGCTAGCTGTGGGTTTGGGCCCTCCCAGGCTGGGGAAGATAGATCTAACTTGTCCGATATGGGTGCAATCGGGGGTTGGTGTGTCTCATTTGACAGACTCCAGCTTCCCAAACCCACTCTTCATGGGGTTTTCAGGGACTCCCATCATGGCAGATGTCTTACCTACAGCTGCCTTGCTGGTCAAGGCTCTTTCTGGTTGGACCAGAATTTCCCATCATTCCTACTCAGCTGCCCCATTCCAGAGGCCCTTTGTTTTTCTAGTCACCTCACCCCTTCATATTGTCCTCCTCCTCAAGTTGCCTTTGAGATGACTGGGCCTGCTCTGCCATCAAAGTCAATGCTTGCCCAGTCAACTCTGAAAGTACTGGCCATTCCCAATGCAGCCCCCTCTTCTCTCTGCCACTCCCTCATGTCTCACCCCGAGGCTCATCCCAGCCTCTGCCTTCAAGTGCCTCAGAAGTCAGTCCCCAAGTCCCCAAACTCCAAGAAACACAGGACAGTGCTCTGACTGGCTCCCCTGGAAGTCCCCTCCCAACTAGGTTTGAGTGACACATAGGGGACACCTAGCCCCTCCTGAGGTGAGGAGAACCACAGCATAGTGACAACTCTCCTCAAATAAACCTTCACTACCCGCACTTGAATCTTCAAGAACACTAAGCCTTCTCTTCAATGACCTGGAGGTGAAGAAGGGTTCAGGCTGGCAGAACCAGTTATGAGGTACCCTCTCTACAAATCCTACAGATGTAGTCTAGCACCTCATGTTAGAAAGCCAAGGAACTTGACACCTACCACTTTGTTCTTTGGTGCCTCAGCTGAAACTGAGACAGAAATATCCTGTTACTCCTGTTTGCAGTCAATCTCCCCCATTAAGCTATAAGTTCCGGGGGCATGGGGGGATGGCAGGGACCTTAGCTGTTTTATTCACCAATGCATCAGCAGAGCCTAGCAGAATGATGCCCTGTGTAGGTGCCCAGTGGGTGCTTAACAAATAAATATTTCTTGAAATAATGAATATATAATAGGATGAAGATGGTGATGTTGCAGCCACCATTTTACTGAAGAAGGGAAAACGAAGAGGAGACTTTCATATTAATCAATAAAATATCTGATCTTAAAATAAAGTACCTTGTGATTCTTTCCCTTGAAAGAACCTACTGAAAGGCCTAAGTCTAAATCTTAGAGCTACAGTTTTCATTTTAAGCCAAAAAAAATGCCTGAGGCACAGACAGCAAATGCTTACACAAGAGTTAACAGATTGGGTGCTGGCTGATGACGCTATTATCAATGCTTTGTCTAGACATGCAAGGCCAGTTCTGCCGACACATTCTCTTAGGGCATTTCTGCAGGGTGTGAAACTGGTCTCTGGGTCAGCGACATTCAGAAATAAGCCTGGAACTCTGCAGAGAAAACCCTCCAAAGGGACTCCAACCCCCATGCTCTGCCATGGATGTGTCTCACCAAGCTCCCTTTCAGAGGGGCAGCTGGAGAAACAGGGAGGCAGAATTGTATTTTAATGAAGCAATGCCACATTCTTCTTCTCATTTGACAAAAGGATGGGAAAAGGGGAAGAAGTTGAAAAAGAAAATTCCCCAGACTCGTTACCTGGCAAACCAACCAAGCGCATGGAGGTGACGGTGGATACACGAGCTGCTACCAAAACAGCCTGGCGAACACCCTTCCCACATAAAGCTTTCTCCTGTCTGACAGTAAGATGCTGTGGGGAGGAGGAGGTGGCTCAGAGTTCAGCTTCCAACTCTGGGAAGAACGGGAAGCAGGGTTGTGAAGAGAGCCTGGCCTTACAAGTTTGTGCCTGCTCTGCACACTTAGCCTCCTCGCGGCCAAGCCTCATTCCCCAATTCCCTTCTGTGTTCTTCAGTAGAACTGATGACAGAGAGAAAGTTCCAGATGCCAAGTTGGAGCCAAGGAAACTGTCTCTCACAGCAATTGCACTTAAAAATAAATCTTTAAAAGAATGGGAATTTTGGTTGGATTAAGATTCACCTAAGGAGGAACCTTCCTATCAAATAGAGATTCAGCAATAGAAATTTAGACCTTGGGGAATGTCTACTCCGATGCCTCACATTTTTTTTTTTTTTTTTTTTTTTTGAGGGCAGTATCACTGGCCCTCATATGTGGGACCGAACCGGGGCCGCTGGCTTCCTAGGCCAGCGCTTAACCACCGCGCCACTCGGCCGGCCCTCTGATGCCTCACATTTAATAAGTGAAGGCACTGAGGTTCTTGGGCCGTTAAGTGATATGGGCAAGGTTACACAGCTCTCTCTGGAACCTGCTTTTTCCACCTATAGCATGCTCTTTCCACTAGATTATGCAGCCATCTGTGGATACTCAAGGCTGTCTCTACCCATTCCAGGTAGAAGGCTGCAAGCACATTTCTGAGATGGATCAGATAACTTGTTCTAAATAGCCTCCAATTTTTATTTTTATAACTGCACATCATTCGATTGTTCTAACAAATATTAAAATAAGAGGCTGTCCCTGCCTTCAGAAACTTAACTTCAGAGTTACGCAAGGTGCTTTGGCCTGAGCATATACACTAAAGTTTAATCCCAACCCTTTCCCTGACTCACCAGGACACTTTGGGCTCATCACACAATTGTCTCCGTTTCTTCATCTGTTCAGTGGGAAGAGTAATGCTGATCTGTCACTTATTAATTTAAAGAATCTGCCTGCCTGTAGCTTCTAAATAATTGTGGGGAAAAGATCCTATAAAGATTCTAAGTATAAACTGAGACTATATAACTAACGCATCAAAGTACATAGCTCAGATGCTTTCTAATAATCGTGACATACAGGATTTCAGTTTAGCCAACAAAAGCAGGTGACTGCTACCAGTCAAGCATGTTTCTACAGAAAACATATCATTATCACATTGTTTCAACATATCAGAGGTGTTAATTAAGCCTGCACAATGTCCGAGACAGAATTGAAATGGAAATTTGCCTCACAGCTACTGAGATTGGGTGTGTAGTATGTTCTTAAGGTTTTATCTGCCCAACCAGCTCTTCCCATCAGCAGAGGAAAATAGGAGCAGCTGTCCCATGACCAGAACCTCTCTGTGGCCAGAAGTTCTCTTACCAGTGTCAATTTGTGTAGAGGCACCATAAGAAAAGAATTCCAGATGAAGGTATGCAACAGCAGTGAGAGGGAATCTGATGGAGAAATTAAGCCAAAACCAGGCTTTATTTCTCACTGACAATATTCTGTTACATATTATCTAATACGTAGCTAACAGTGGGGTTTATATTGATGGGGAAAAATTAATTGCATTCCTTTGTTTTTAAAAATGCCCACAAGATGGTTTTAATTTCCTGATAATGCCCTGTTGCCTATCGGCACAAGCTGTCTAGGCTCTGACAGCACAACTAATCACTTCAGCCATTATCTAAAGAATTATGTACTCGGCAAAATCAGCAAAGAAAGAGGTGGTGTCTTATTTGATCAATCATTAACAGAACAACTAAACTGGCTTGATAACAAGGGTTTACCAAATTATTTGGAACAGGGGGATGAGGGCATTTACAGCAGATTTTTCTGTTGAGATAGTGACATGTCATTAGGCACTCTATTTAATGCTATGTGGAAAATTAGGACTAAAACTATAAATTACTCATAGAAGAGAATAGATATTTCTAAAGTAACAACATTTGAATAATTATTGTTGCATATGGTATGCATATGGTTTTGACAGCACATGGGACTATTTCCACTCCTAGCTCTGCCTAATCAAAAAATATGGGACACTAAAGTTAGTTGGGTGCTGGGACAGAGATAGGGCTTACTTACTAACTATCCATGCGTCCTCCACATTCCCCAGCTTCCTTTGCACTTAAGTTGAGAACACGTGACTAGTTTTGGCAATGGACTCGAGAGAGAAGGTAAGCTGTGTCACTTCCAGGCTGAGGCAGTTAAGAGCCTGTATGTCCTGTTCATCTCTCCCTTTTATCCTTCCCTGCCCCAGCAACATTGAGGGCCACATGTTCCAGATGCCATACAGAGAAAAGCTACTGACTCACAGTGGACTTTCCATAAGTAGTACTAAACCCTTGTTGTGTTAAGCTAATGAGAGTTCAGGGATTAACTCTTTTGCTGCGTTAATGGATTTCAAGTTGGTTTTCTTCTCCAAAAAGTGTCTGAAATCCACAAAAAAAAAAAAGTTGATATTTTGGCTATTTTATGCATTTAATAAGAACAATTTGAGCTGCTTTGTATATAAATGACATTGTTTTTGTGTATAAAAATTTCGGGTATATTCATTCAGATATATCTGATCGTCATGGCAAAAGGGTTTAATGATGCAGCACTAGGATTAATTACCCTGATAGCATAAAGGCTCTATATTAACATGTTCATGGTGGCCTGAAACTTAAATTTATACTACTGATATTAGGCTTTTTAAAATACCATTAGGGGAAAAATAACATGTGTCCTTCTTTTCTCTTTTTTTAATGTTCTCACTTTTTCTGACCTTCACAGTCTAAGGCAGTGGTTCTCAAAGTATGGTTTCCTAGACAAGTAGCATCAGCATCACCTGGGGTTTTTTCAGAAATGCCAATTCCCAGGCCCCACCCCTGGCCTGATTAATCAGAAACTCTGAGGGTAGGGCCCAGCAATCTGTGTTTTAACATGCCCTCCTAGTAATTCTGATGCATATTCAAGTTTGAGAACCAGTGGTTTAAGGCAACCTTGCCTTGAGACCATCTGAAGGCCATTATCATGCAGCCAGTTTCTCCCTTTGTACCATATACATTCAGGAAACACCTAATACTGAATTCCTAGTCTTTTCTATGCCCCATTTTTTTCCCCCAACATCAGCTCTTGAACTGGTTAATTACACACAGATTTACTATAGTAGATAAAAGAAAACTACAAATTTTTTGTCACTGCCCCCATTGAGAAATGAAGTGTAATTCTTCATCTTCTGATGAAAACTTGGGCCTGTGACTGCAGTGACCAATAGAATACAGGGGATGTGAAGCTGTGTTACTTTCAAGACTAGCCTTTACGAGAACTAGCAGCTTCCACTTTCTGCCTCTTGAAATCCCGCCACGATTTCTACATGGGAGCCTAAGTAACCAGCAGAAGAAGCATAGGCTGCCTTGAGGAGAATCCAGGCCTCCAGCTCACAGCCCCATCTGAGCTATCAACTGAGAAAGCAGCAACTGTCTGCTCTCTAAGTATGCCATCTTTGATGCCCTGACCCACTTGAGCTCCGAGATAGTGGTAGCACCAGATGACTATGTGAAGCAAAAGAACCACTCAGCTGAACACAGTCAGCCCAGAGAATTACAAAACGTAATAAGATAGCTGTTGTTTGAAGCCACCAAGTTTGGGACAAGAGGAAAGTTATGGAGCAATAAAGATCCAAACACTGACTTACTTTGTTTTTGAAAAGAACTATCAAAGTCAAATTTCAATAGGTTCTGTTTACTCAAAATTCCTTTTTGGCTCAAACAGACTGATTCTTATGGCCCCTTCTAATGGCCTTTTCTTAATAGGTTCCTTTCCTTTAGCCTGCTTACAATAATAATGTTAAGTAGCTCTTCCATTCTCAACTCCGGAAGCTTGCAATCATTTCTCAACTATCCCATAGGCTTCAGATGGACATATGAGTCTTTTTTCTCATATCCATGATTGTAAAGGAGAAAGAAAAGGAAGTCGAAGCAGGCAGTTTACAGCCTCATCAGAGGAATTCAATAGAGTTTAGCTGAAAGAGGAGCGAGACTTTGCAACTGAAAAAACAGTTTCCTTTCCACATTCACCCCCAAATATAGTGATTGAACAAGATTAGAACCTAATTATCAGAAAGCTTACATTTTAAAATCATTATCCTAGCTTTGAATTTCTTGTTAAAAAAGAGATACTTACAAAATAAAAGAATACTTATATGAAATGGTCATATCTATTAACTGATAGCTTAAGACAGCTTTAGCCGGTTGACTTTCAAAGATACCTAACAGAATTTAGGTATCAGTTGTTTGAAGCTAAGAGTCTAAAGCTAAGCATTCAGGGTATAAGTGGATGTCCAGGGGTTATGAATAGCAGAGGACCAATCTCTTGCAAAGACCGTGAACCTCAAAAAATTATACTGGGCAGTAAGCTCTTAGATGGTGAGAAGCCTATCTCTATCTCTATCCTCAGGATTTAACATGGTGTTTGGTATAGAGAAAATGTCCAGTATGTATTCATGAATAAATGGATGAATGAATTAATGGAGAATCAAGACAAAAGAAGAAGCAAAGGAGACTAAAATGAAGAGGAAGGAGCAACACGCAAGAATTTCAAGTATAATCCCTCCAGGAACAGGCATCTGAATTTTTCAAAGGTGCTTTCTCAACTACAGAGTTCTGATACATAAGCAATTGGGATAGAAACCTTGGTCAGCACACATAAAAAACAGGAGCTAAACAGGCCCTACAGCTTTGAGCTCCCCGAGGCAAGTCAGGCCTGGGCAGAAGAGAAGCAAGGTTTTCAGCACCTTAAAAGAACATAAAGAAAAGGAAGGTCTCACACCCCTCCCTGGCCAGTCCTTCACATCTTTAAGAGAAAGTAGTCAGTAGTCATGTCATAATAAGAGGGGTCACCTGGAATTAAGAGAAAGTCAATTCCATATTCACAAAAGGCTCACTGTACCCAGAACTTTCAATACAACACAACTCTTGATAACTTTCAAATGTTAAAATTTCCACTGAAAGGAACAAATTTTCACTTAGGACAATACTCATGCTAACAGTCATGGTTGATGTTTGCTGGCCATTAAGACACCTAATTATGTTTTATTGTTTTTATTTCTTTTCATTATTTAATGCATGTTACCATATTATTTAAGTCATCATTTGTTGTCTTACTATAATTCTCAGAGGCCATCCTATCAATAAATAAACAGTCCCCAAATGTCTGATCACCTAATTATTTCACAATACTTTCTGAAATACACATTAGTAAAAATACATAAATAAAAATTAAACAATAATATTTCAATAAGTCAAAATCTGTTTTCCCACATCATCCAAACCAAGGCCACACCAACACTTTAGATTGTGTATATCTGCCATGTGTTATGATACGTAAAATCTTAGAGTCAAATTTTGGAGCTGTAAGAAAACTTTTTACTAGCTAGTCCAAATCTTCATTTCACAGATAGAGGAGTCTGAGGTCTATAGAGCTGAAGTCACTTGGCCTTATTAGAGCAAGTGTTTCCCAAAAAACCATTGTTGATGGGTAGATTCATCCATTCAATAATCAGGCATGAAGCAGGCAACTGGGGACCAGGCACTCTACCTGCCCCAGGGGATACAAGGGTGAAGAAGTCGGGTCCTGCCCTCAAGGCATGCTATTTAGATATAGACCCACCATGAAAGTGAAAAATGTAATTCTGGGTCAAAATTCTGTAAGAAAAGTTAAGTGGTATCACGGAGAAGAGAGCAAATTCAACTGGATCAGGGGATGAGAGTGGGGAGATTAGTTGGAGAAGATTTCTCATAGAAGATTTTTGCCCGATATTGAAAGTACATACCTGTGGGATATTATTTCCACCTCAACGGCATTGAAGTTAACCCATCAAGCCTATTTCACAGTCAGATAAGAAGCAGAGTATTTGTGTAGAGTTACTGCTTATAGAAAAAAGATAGTGCATGTGGTTGAGTCAGGTGGGGATGAAAATTGAGTCACTGTTATTAAATTCTTTTATACATATTGGTTGTATCTCCAATTACTTCTTGTTGTGTTCACTGAATTGTATTATTTTCTTTTACAACAATTTACCTTTAAGTCATTATATCTTTATGTTGGAGGTGTGGGAAAGAAAACCATTATGTCCTTTATGGAAACTCAGACATTGTAATGTTGACTGATATTCCCAAGACACTGGCAAGTAAGTCAGAGGTAGCAAAGTATAAAACTTCATGGTCTGTACTTAATCCACTGAATCATACTGTCTTTTGGAAATAGGTCTCCTTTCGGATATCTGCTTGGATAAGATTAGGGAATAACACAATAACTAGCAAGCAGCAAGGGCCAATTAGAATGTGCCTCATGAAGGTGTTTTAGATGCATTTCATTATGAAAGAGGGATGAGAGATTGCCAAATCTCAGACAAGTCATGCTTGTTCCTGTACTTGGGCTGAATGATACAAAATTTTCCTGAATAAATTTTTAAATATTTTTCCGGCTGCAACTCTACCACATCTCTTCCCAAATCAGTGTATGAAAGGATGTACAGTTGAAAGTTCACATGGGGCTTCAGAAGAAGAAAATAAATTCAATGACAAATAAAAACAGGAAGTACCAACCTAGCATAGTTTAACAGTTACAGGTTTCAAAGTCTGATAAGAACTTCAAATTCCCACACTCTGCTCAGAGAAAAATACTATCTCTTTACTTAATCTGGCTTTAATGCTGTACTGTAAAACATAGAGTAAAATGACCTGGCAGATTTATGCTCAATTTAATCAGTGTAAACAATAAAAAGCACACAATTCAAGTTTCAAAACCAAATATGATACAACCATTTGGGGTGTCCACATTGACTAAATTAACTTGATTATTGCTAAGTCATTTCCCTTTGGTCTTTGTGGGTATTCTCCCAAGCGTGGGAATTTATGGGATGTACCTGTAGCCATGAGAGATGGCAAATATTTACTTTAATTACTCAAGTGGTCAAAATTTGAATGTACACCCCAAAAAGCTCAACTGTAAACTAGCCTGATGCCCATGTCAAATACTCTCCTACATAGCCTCTTAACATAAGTGCATCTGCTCCCACAACCCTGTCACCATGTGGCCAACCCCACATGCCCGGAAGTCATAAGGTTATGAGAGAACAGGGCTCAACTAGCACAAGGTACCACCTCCATAAATAACTTACATTAATCTTCACAAACTGTAAGGCTTCTCAGAAGAACACAGAAAAATATCAACAATAGCAATTTTGAATAGGATCTTCAATAGCAAGACTATACATAGCAATAGAGATATAGGCTCTACCAAGACCAAATAGTTTGAAGAACATTTGGTTAGGCAAACAGGATGTGGTGTGGTGGCCATACTCTACAGGTATATCAGTTATATCCTCCCTACCTAAGAATGAGTTTAGAGCAGTTCTTTCCCTATTCTGCATTAATCAAATTCTGGGGAAAACGATGAATTTTCTGCTGGTGTCCACAGAAAGAGCCACTATTATATTTCTTTTCATTTGAATGAAGAATGGGTTTAATTGAAGAACACCAACCATCTCTATGCAGCAATAGAGGTTCAGTTGCTAGATCTGAACCATTTTAAAATTCAAATTTTGTTGTAAATTCTACTGATTTATTTTAACATCAAGAGACCAAACAAAACAGGTTTATACTTAGTTTGGCCCACTGACCACTAGTTTAAGATGTTTTACATACCCAGGGATTTTCATTCACTTTATTATTAATGCACTGAATATATATTTATCTGACCAATTCTTATATATTTATGATTATCCCTGTATTGCTTTAATTCTATACAATTTTCTTGAGCCAACTGGCTACAGTCCCACTATATATAACTAAAGAGGATCCAACTATGAATAGGCTAACATTTCTGACATCAAAGAGACACAGCCTAATATTGGAGAAAAATCAGGAGATGAGTGGGGTGTACTGTAACAGAGAAGTGTATTCGGGATACATAGGGGTGAATTTAGGGGGTTAATGAAGGCAGGTGAGGTTGAAAAGACCCAGCTAGCTAGGCCTCATATGCCAAGCTGATGTGAATACCAGCAGCTACAGTTTACTGAACACATAAAATGCACCAAAACCTAGGCTTGCACTCTAGATGCATTACCTAATATAATTCTCACACCAAACATTATGAGGAAGGAACTATTACGATCTGCATTTTATAGATGAGAAAAGTAAAGCTCAGAAAAGTCAGATAAACTGTTCAAGAATGTGGCTGTGTGTGGCAGAGTAAGAATCTGGGCTCGCAACATCTGTCTGACTCCAAAACCTGTGTTTTCAGCCACTATGATATTGCTAAAGAATTTGGATTTCAGCCTATAACTAATGGAAAGCAAATGAAGTATCATAGGCCCACGTTGTTCTAGTCTGTTCTTACAAAATTCTGTGAGCTACATAATAGAAAGTATGATTACTGTTTTATATCTGGAGAAATCAAGGAAGGTTAAGCAGTTCAAACCAAAGGAAACAATGGGTTCCAATCACCCTAGTGGCCCAATTTCTAGCCTAGGATTCATGCTAGTTTTACATGGTTCACAAATATGATTTTTCAAACATCTGATATGCTTTCAAAAATCATAGTTTTTCAAATTCAGAAATTCTAAGAGCACATTCCCAATTAAACCTTCTTCCTAGCAAAACCTTAGATATTTCAAGCCAAGTTGATCCTGATTTGCAATGCCAGTCTGAGAAATATAAAGTGCTGTGAAAATGAAGGACAGCTTTCATAAACTTCCCTCTCCCTCCCCAACTGAGTGCAGCAACTACAAATCCCATTCCAATGTCAATAATGAAATAATAGTATACTAAGAATTTTCTTTTGTGCGCTAGTACGTCATTACCAACATTCCCTGCATTGACTTATAATTGCTATAAATCATTTAAGCATTTAACTTTCCAGTTTATAGTCTCAACATTTTATTCATATCTATGAAAGTTTAACCCCTCAAGTTTCCCTACAACAAAAATTTAATACCATTTCTATTGTTCAGGTCAAGGCTAATAATTAGAAGGATATTACTTATTTATAACAGTAAGATAACATGGCTGAACCTAGAATACGACCAAGATATTTCTCTTCTCTGCTCACAAAAGAAATAGTTGCATAAATGGAACTATATTATGGTCACTTTTGTTCCCCAGATTTGTCACACAGCTGGATAGTGTAAACTTAATGCTTTCCAGAAAAAAAATACAGTAACTTTCTCAATAAAAGATAAAGAAAATAGCAATCACTTGTTGAGCACTTATAAATATGTTACGAATCCTTTTGAGGAAGGATTAATACATCAACTTTTTCAGAGGAGGAGATTGAGGCTCAGAGAAGTAAAAAAAAATTCTAAGAAAACAAGTAAGTGGAAAACTAGGAACTGAACTCAGAAAAAGCTGATTCCTAAGCTCATATGCTTGACACTAAGAAGTCTTAGGCATTAGAGAGAGAAATAAAGAATGGAAAGGTAAGTAATAGAAAGAAGTTCAAGGTTTATTTGAAACCTTATAGATGATGGTCTTGGGAAACAAGTGTAAAATGTGTATATGGAAAGAGATAGAACAAAATGTAAAGACAAATTAGAGAACAGGGATAATATTTACAACATCTATGACAGACAGCAAACAAGGAACAGAGGGAACTTCCTCAAACTGATAAAGAACATCATACAAATAACATCATACTCACTGAGAAGAAACTGAATGATTTCTCCCTTAGATCTAGGACAAGACAAGGATGCCCCCTTTCACCTCTTCTATTCATCCTTGTACTAGAAGTTCCAGTTCATACATTAAGACAAGAAGAGAACATACAAGAAAACATATTGGAAAGGAAGAAATAAAACTGTCTTTATCTGCAGATGGCATGATTGCATATATAGAAAATCCAAAACAAAACAAAACAAAACAAAACTGAAAAACCCAACAGCAAAAACAAAAAACCTTCTGGAACTAATACAGGATACAGCAAGGTCACAGGATATCATGTTAATATATAAAAACCAATTGCTTTCCAATACACCAGTAATGATGGAACTTGAAATTAAAAAAACACAAAAACAAAAATAACATAGCACCAGAATATAAAATAGCACCAGAAAATAAAATTATATATATATATGTACAAAGTCTATACTTGTAAAACTACAAAACTCTGATAAAAAATTTTTTGTTCTAAGTAAATGGAGAAATATTATGTGTTCATGATTTGAAACACTCAACATTGATAAGATGTCAATTCTTCCCAACTTAGTCTGTGGCTTTAATGCAACCTCTATCAAACTCCCAGCAAGATATTTCATAGCTATTGAAAAACTGATTCGAAAGTGTATATGGAAAGGCAAAAGACCTTACTAACACAATACTAAAGAAGAAGAATGAAGTCGGAGGATTCACACTACACAATATCAAGCCTTAATATAAAGCTACAGTAATCAAGTGTGATATTGGAAAAATAATAGAAAAGGGACCAGAAAAGAGTGCAGAAATAGGCCTACACAAATAAAATCATCTAATCTTTGATGAAGGAGCAAAGGCAGTTCAATGAAAAAAAGATAGCCTTTTCAACAAAGTGTTCCAATTTGTTGAAGTGGACCAATTAGATGTTCATATGTAATAACTAACTAACTGAAAACACCCTAGGTGCAGACCCTCTACCTTTCACAGTCATTAACTCAAAATGGGCCTAAATATAAAATGTAAAACTATAAAATTTCCAGAAGAAAATGCAAGAGAATATCTGTGTACTTGGGTGTAGTGATGAATTTTATTTACAACATCCAAAGCACAACTCATGGAAGAGAAAGTGATAAAGTGGACTTATTAAAATTTAAAAACTTCTACATACCTATTAAAATTGTTATAATCCAAAAATCTTGCGCTGAGCCTGAAGGCTGCATAGAAAATGAAATCAGGCCAGAGGCACTGCTGCCACGTCCATTCTTCCCATAAGCAGCTGGATCTCACCAAATCCCAATCTACTTTTTAAATTTTTTAAAAAAATAAAAGAAATGATGGGGAACTAAGTTTACGACATAACAAAATTTATAACATTAAAGGTTTTTGAGCCACCACATGAATACAAAGGTTAATGGAATCACATAGAATTCAAAATTAGACCTAGGAGTTTAGTATATAATTGTGGCATTTTCAATCAGTAGTCAAAATATAATTCAATAATTCTGTTGGAACAATTGGTTAGGCAGTTAACAGAACTAGACTGGGAGTTCATGTCTTGCATCAAAATGGACTGGTGAAAAAAAATTTAATCAGAAAAAAATACAACCTGAAAAGTGCTAAGAGAAACATGAGAATTTCAAAACGCGGAAGCCATAGGAAAATGATAGGTAGGGGCTAGTAAGGGAATTCTGGGATGAGAAACTCCTGGGTTCTTCCCTCTGTCCACCCTAATCCCTGGCAACCCACTGATCTTTTCAGTTTTGTTTTCTCCGGAATGTCCTATGTACAGTACTACTCAAAATTGTCAAGGTCATCGAAAACTAGGAAAGTCAGAAACCTTCACTGCACAGAGGAGCCTGAAACATGATGCTTAAATGTAATGTGATCTCCTAGGTGGTACCCTAGAAAAGAATAAGGATATTAGGGAAAACAACTAAGGATATCTGAATAAAGTATAGGGTTTAGTTAATAATGTATCAACATTGATTCATTAATTGTGAAAAATACACAATACTTATGTGAAGGCGTTAATAATAGGAAACGGGGGTCACAAAGAATGAGAGTAATACAGCAACTGCTTTATCTTTATAATTCACCTGTAAATCTAAAACTCTTCTAAAATTAAACATTTATTTAAAAATTACAAATTATTAGATGACTAGTTCTGAAATATAAAGAACTACAAATTGAAAAGAACAAACAACTCAAAATAAGAATGAGCAAAGACTATGAACAGGATACTCACAAGACAGGAAATTCAAGTGACCGTAAAACATAAACAAACAAACAAACCAAAAAAAGACATTGATCTTAACAGTGGACAAAGGGAAATAGAAATTAAAACAGGATATCTTCAGTTTGGGCTGTTTACATTTAAAAGTTTAAAAACATCCAGTGTTTAGAAGGATGCAGAAAAATGGACACTCTCTTACATTGCTGATGGAAATGCATTTGGCTAAAGTAATGTGACAATATCTATTGCAGTAAGAAACACATATACACCTTGACCTAGTTTAGGGATTCCTAGCTTAGGGGTCCCTACTTGAGGGAATCAGCAATAAAAGCACCAGAATGAAATGATATACACATAAGAGCTCTCATTGTAACATTGTAATGTTATTATACAATATTTTTAGTGGCGAAAAATTAGAAATGACCTTAATGTCCATCAACAGGGTAATGGCTAAATTATAGAAAAATCCATGATGTAGAATATTATGCAACTATTAAAAGAGTATAAATGTAATCTGTTAATCTGGAAAGATGCTATTACGTAATTTTAAAGTGGTACAAGAAAACTACAGAATAATATGTATAGTGTGAAAGTATTTTTTTCCAGATACTTATAGTTTATTTAAGTGAACTTTATATATTTTGATTAGATATTCTCAAGCTTACCTAAATTCTTTTCTATTGATTTGATTAGTTTTTTTTTTTGTTTGTTTGTTTCTTTTTTACTGATTTTGAGAACTCAGAAAAGGAGATATTTATTTTAGCAATAAAGGAACTCAGATCCTTTTAGCAATATTTCCATCATAACTGCTAGTAATAATGTTATTATTCAAGTCAATAATCATGTTAAAACTAACACTGTTGGCAAATAAACTAAACATAAAATTATTTCCCTCACATTTTATTTTAAAATCCTATACCTTATTTAAGGATTACACAGCTGCACCTTAAGGAGACTGAGCAACCTTTATCCATTCTTCAGTTCAAAGAGAAAATTTCCCCTAATTTTAATAAGTATGATTTAGCATTTTTAAGAATCATCAAAATGTCGGCTTTTGGGAATGTAGGATATGGATGTAAAACTAACACCTTTTGCTAATATTTTAAATTGAAATATGTTTGGTTATAAAAGTCTCACAAATCTGTTTCAGCATGCAACTATTGGGTTGTAAGAAAAGCATGACGCATTTTTGCAATGAAAAACAGAAAAATTACATCATGACTTTTCTGACAACCCAATATTTTTTAAACCCCCTGTATGTAACTCTATGTTTAAACATTTTTGAAAGACTGCACACCTGGTTGTTAACACAAGACAGTGGGATGCAGCTTTTGATTTAACCTCTTGTTACTTCTTGTATACACATAAATAAAATTAAAAAACCTCAAACATGATTGCCATATGTTACATTTAGCTGTGGAGTGTTCAGAAAAATCTGTGACAGGGCTGCAGTGATTCACTGTGTAGAAGCAACATTGTAACCCAGTAAAATGAGAAGATATTCTCCATGGGACCACAGTAACCTACTTTCTGAACCAAGAGAAAAAACACCAAGTTGTTTATTTTTATCGGTGACCTACATGAGAGAAACGAACCCAGTAAGTCTGTATGTATTTGTCTATAATTGAGTACAATTGTAAACTTCCTAGAAGTTGGGAAAAGGGTTGAAATTGATTGTGACAATTCAGAGAAACAGTATGTTTTGAAAATAAAATGAAGTCCAGTGTACATAAGTACCAAATCATACACAGGAAAACCAAAAATAATAAATTCAATTTAGGTGATGTCAACAACCATGGGCGATGTCTGGAACCAGCAGTCTAGTCAGCAAGAGTGGCAGAGTATAATAAATAGACACAAACCCAACTGGGCAAATCGAGAAAGAAAAAGCCAGAAAAGAGAAAAGCTAGCAGAATATTTGAGAACAGCTCCGTTTTTGTCCACATTCAACACAGTTGGAGCTTCCTTCAACAACGCAGATGGAAGGTGGCATCAAAAGCTACTCCACCTAATTACCAGCCACCTTGCTAAAGTGATAATCACACGCTCCCACAAAGCAGTATCAACAAATGTGTTTTAAAGGGAGAAGGGGAGGGGAGGGCAGAGGGACAGAGGAAGGCAACTGTAAGTAGGGTAATTTAAGAAAATTATTCATGTCTTTAATAGAGAAATAGCTAATCTTAAATTTGAAAGACTATGGACATAAAAAGGAAGAACTCCTAGAGTTTTTGTGAACTGAAAGCATAAACAGAAGTAAAGCTACAATGTTAGAGCCAACCTGGTCAGCACCAATCTTGCAAATCTTGCAAATGGATGAAAAAGATGTCCCAGTCATAATGAACCTCCAGAATATGAATTTTATGAGCAAGACTGAAGCATACCCACTAGACTTTATGTTAAATTTTCTAGACAAGTAGACCAAAGATAATATGCTACAAGGAGCAGGATATAGAGGAGTCTACATACCAAATAAAAATATGAGCGCATTGCGGATTAGAGCGTCTGAAATATTAAGAAGTTGACAGGCAAAAGTCAGGCCCTAGTGGCAGCAAAATTATAGTGCTTTCTTTTGTAACCATAAGGGAGACGTCTTAACACCAAAGGATCTCACAAAGGAACATAAAATGTTTTAAAAGCTTTACTTATTCCCAAGCAGTTGCTGCAACAAAAAGTAGAGCAAACAGAAAAAAAAACAAAAAAACTGTGACCAGACAGAAGAAAAATTGAGTTGTGCAAATGTTTTTCAAACGACGCTTTTCGTTCTTGTCATAAGTGCCTCAAAACACTCATGAAAAAGCATATTTTTTTCCTGGAAAATTTATGTCTCCTTCAGTGAGGTAATTTTGAGAGAAAATGGTGTGAGGAAGAGGCAAAATACTAGAAAAAGTGCTGAGACAGGAGTCGGGAACCTTGGGCTCTCGTCTCGCTTCTGGGACCCTGGCGTTTCCCACAATCTTCACTGTAACATGAGAGAAATGAGGTTATAGTACACCCTGCTACATCATGTACTATAACTGAAATGTGTTCTGTTTTGCTTTAAATAGAAACTTACTTGTGCTTATGGTTTTGACTTTGAGCCAGTCTCCCATATTTTACTTCTGAAAAATAAGGCTATAGTCGAATTTTAGCCAACTATTTTTATTACAAATTTTTGTAATGTTCTAAATCCTCTCCTGGAACTGCATTTCCTGCCAGAAGGAGTGCTCCCCAACCCTACCTGAGGCCTGTTGGCATAGCTTGATTTGGAGGAGGTTTGTTTGGTGTGAGGAGCAGGAAAGAGCTCATGAAAGTTGAAATGTGGAGCAGCAAGGCCCATGGATCTTTCTGAGCAATAGGGAGAAATGGGTGGTAAACCAGTGTTTCTCAAAGGCACAGAAGAACATTTAAATAAAGAACTCTTTCACTCAACAAACATGTATGGAGTGCCTCCTATACAATGACAATGGGAATACAGCAGAGAAAAAGCCACAGGTTTCTGCCTCTGGTAGAAGAGAAGTAAGTCCTAGATCTTACCAGGTGCTGTGAAAGAAAGCAATGTGGTCATGGAGACAGCTTTCAGTAGGATAGAAAAGGAAGACCTCCACAAAAGGGCTGTTTGAACGGACACGGAAGGGTGAGAAAATGGGGACAAGATGAGGAGAAAGATGTGTCCAGGAGGCAGCAAGAATGAAAGACGTAAGAAGGGAGAAAATGTGGTACCTCCCAGAACACAGTCAGGCAGTGTGCCTGGGGCCTATTGAGAGTGCGGGTTCAGGGGGAAGGCCAGCTTCCCTCAGCACTGTGGAGGTTTGCAGTCTCTCCTCAGAGTTATGGGAACCCACTGGAGAATTTTAAACAAAGAGGCTTGATATTATTTACTGTTTTCATAGCTCACTGTGCTATGGAAGAAAGGAGTATAGAGAACAAGGGTAGGAAAAACGTGGTTAGAGTGCAGATTAGAATTCTTCTGCAGTTGTCCAGGAAGGAACCGAAGAGGTCCTGGGACTGGAGTGGCAGTGGAATAAGGGACAAGTAGAGTTTCAAAGTTTACTTCGGAAATAGAACTATGGAATTACTGAGGGTTGTCTATGGTAGGTAACGGAAAACGCAGAATCAAGAATGACTCCTAGGGTGGCAGATGGTTCAGTGGTGAGAGCCTGCGCTCTTAGCAACAAGGTTTCCGGTTGGACTCCCGCATGGGATGGTGGGCTGTGCCCACCTGCAACTAAGATTGAACACAGCATCTTGAGCTAAGCAGCCGTGAGCTGCTGTCGGGCGGCCAGACTGTGACTGGACTTGGAGCTGAGCTAGCTGCGCCCTCCACAACTAAAACTGAAGAACAACTTGGCTGTTCCCCTTCCCCAATTCCCCAATAAAATCTTAAAAAAAAAAAAAAAAATGACTCCTAGATTTTGGCGTTAGTGATTGGATGTATGGTTTGAATGGGGAATGGGAGAGAAGTTGGTGCAATATTGGGAGAACAGCTTGATACGCTGACTAATGTTACCCAGACATCAGCGGAGGTTCCCTAATTCTTGAGAGCTGGGTAGGACATCCTTGAACCCTCAGATCTATAGCTCAGGGAGAACTAGATTTCCCTAAGAATTCTTTCCCCAAGAGCTTAGGATCTCATCATTATCCTTTGTTTCTGCCTCTTGTGTCCTCACCTCCTACCTCCATTCACTACTATCAACCTTTCAACCAATTTTTTTCTTTCATTTTAAAAATATGTGTTTTGGTTTTTTTTTTTAATCTGGTACATTTATTCTTAAGAAAACAATGGCACCATTTAAAGACCACAGGGCTGGTATATTGATTTCAACAAAGCACAATTCATTTAAGGGATGCCTTGTAATACCATACTTGGGAGGGAATAAAACAAAAACAAAAACAAAGGTAATCAAGGCAACACTATTATAATTAATACTTTTTATATACAGCTTCCTTGTATTTGAAGTTGCACAAATTTTTATGGTCATCAAAGCCTTGCTACATTTTCTAAATGATGGATGTTGTGATTTCACTAGAGTCACTGTCACTAAAGTCACACTGTTCTTAGTACATATAATGTAGAAAATCCTCTCATTCTAAACCTAATTGTTTTCAAATGGGACTAAAATGGTCCAAGTTCTTTGTTTCATGCACTACTCCTGTGCCAGTGACCATCACTCTTATATCAAGGTCGTCATACTACTGTGAGCAATTTTGTCCCAATAAAAGCAGTGATTTGTGACAGTTCCTGATGGGGAGCATGCTGTCAGAATTTCTGCTTTGTCTCATCTGGTACAGCATCAGCCAGGGGTCCGTGAACCAGAGCATTCCTACTTTGCGCAGGGGACTTCTGGAGAAAAACACATGCTCCTGTTGACAGCTGCCTCTCTCATCCACAAGTTCACAAAACAAGGCCACTCACACCTCGCATCCTCTGAATCTTGACTCACTTTGGTGAAGATCTGAGGGCTCAGTGAGACCATAATCAGACGCATAACCTATTTTAAGTCTCTACAAATTGTAAATAAAAGCATGTAACACTATTTTGGAGGCGATTAAGGATGAATATGTGCAGTATATCCGGTCTAGACTACACTCACTTTTACAAAAACATATTTATCATATGCCTTTAATAGGCTACAAAAGCTCAAAGCTCTCAGAGTCTTTGTTTTACTATTCCAGCTGAAAGAGGGATCAAACATACTCAACTTAGCCTGGGTCTCCTGTAAGCCTTAAAAAATTTTTTAAAAAAATAATTAAAATATAATTCTCATCGAAATGCTATCAGTGGCCCTATTTTCACAGCTTTACAAGGCAAGTCTTGCATTAAATGAGATGATACATTTAAAGGTCCCCACACATTACCTGGTGCAAGGTAGGCACTACGAGAGTGTTGGTCTTCTTGACCCTTCCTTTGTTCAGTGTACATTTAAAGCAAGTCTTACTGTCCTTTTAAACTGGGGTTCTGCAAGGGAGTTAGCCCTAATGACCAAAGGCATCCACTGGACACAATGAATTAATTTCTTTCCTGTGCATCCAGAAGGGTATGACCTAAGTACTGCTCTTGGGAGACTTGAGAAAACAAGCCTCAAATCATTTTCAGTAAGGCTTACTTCTCTCACACAAACCTCAGCTGAAAATTAAGAAAGGTTCGAGGACAGTATCACTTTCACCTTCTATTTTTAAAAGCAAGGTTAAATTGGGGGAAAGATCTAATTTGGTAAAGGCACAGACCCTAGAACAACAATAAAAAATAAACCAGAAGCCAGAAAGTCTCTAGAGAACTAAGGGCTCAAAGAGAAAAGTTAGACTCATTGAGGGTGAGTGCTCTAAGGAAAACAGAGCTGTGCAGAGGCCAGGGCCGGAGAAACACCAGTTAGACTAAAATCAAACACAGTGCAGCAGAAACCAAAACAAATGTGCCTGTTCAAGGAAAGAGACAGACCAGAAAAGCTTAGAAAATATTATGCTTCTCTGTACTCCTCAGGGGGCCCCTAAACATTTGAGATAAACTGCTACATGCCCACATATCCTAAAAACAATGTTCTAATTACACAAAGAGAACAAGGCATGCCACAAAAAAAGAAAAGAAAAAAAACCCTCAAGGCTGAGAAGTAACCCAGATGATAAAGGTTTATGTCAGAAGTTAATTTAAAATTCTAAAAAGTGCTTAAAATCATTTAATCTAATTGCTTGGTGTCCCTTTCCCAGAACGGAAATTACCTAATTCAAGGACATAGAAACTCATGGGGCCTTTTTTAAAGCTGGCAAAGGCGTGACACAAATTAAGTTGTAGAGATGCCTTAATACTTCTTAAATAAACATGTAATTGCTTACCTCCATATATAGTTCAACTGCAAGGACTAAACATGCAATAATTCATAATACACATCTATCATTACCAGCAAAGCTTTGTCACAAATCGACTTTAAACAAGTGATGTAAAAATGAGATTTATATTTAATTCGCTATTGTAAATTGCACCAATTGCCAGTGTTAACACTGGCAGCATCAGATGCCAAAAAAGCTTTTAAATGCCTAGAAGGAGCTTGCTTTCCAAAACTGTGAAGAAAAAGAAAAATAATAACAATAAAAGAAATTGGAAACAAAAAGCAAAAAAAAAAAAAAAAAAAGCACCTTTTTCTTGTCACTTAATATTCTGTAGGAAGAACAGAAAGGGTACTTGAAAATGAAAAAGAAACCCAGATCTTTGGGCTTCTCAATCAGGAGCAGAAGCAAGCAGGCTGCCTGCCTCTCCTCTCCTTTGCAATTCATCAGTACAGCCAGGTGTGGCTGCGATAAATCACTCCAGCTTCTCTGCACAGCCAAGTGGCAACACTCAAGTATATGAGCTTATTTTCAGGTGACTTTACAATTTGCTTTTAAAACCAACAACAACGATAAAGTCAGTCCCTAAGTGTCTGTCTCCATGAAAGCAATTATTGAATTTCACAATTTTACAAAAATCATAATTTGTAGTAATGCATCTAATGATGTCCTCTGGCCACTCTACAAATTTGTAGTCAGCTCAGGTAAAATTATGTTAATAAAAATGTCTGTTATGGCTTTATTAATCTATAATTTGACATGTGTTAATAATGCTAAATTACTTCAACATATTTTAAAGGCCCAGAACATTGAATTGTTCAAATGCCATTGCCAGTGAAGGTTTAGAGAGCCAACGTGTTTATTCTCCTAACATACAAAAGACACACATCAATAAGCCTTCAAAATATGGAGGGCCAACTTACCTTTTTCAAGAATTAGAAATGGTAGAAACTAGGGTTCAAGCTTTGGGTTCACTGAGCTCACAATCTGACTACCTAATTTTATAACCTTTCCTCTTTATACTTTAGTTTTCTCACCTATAAAAATAAAAAAAACATCCTCTGCAGAAAGCTGTTGTGGGGATTAAAAGACATGATTTACAAAGGGTGACACACACAGATAAACAAATGATACCTGTAATTATTGTGAGGAAATAAAGAATGTTTAGAACGCCATACTTGGGACTACTCACAAACATAACAGCTTTGATAAACTACCTTAGTTTCAGGAAATCTTTAACATAGCTTATAAAGGTATTTAAAAGTCATTAAATCAAAATGTAAACACAAAAAAGAAAGAGGGAAAAAATGAAGTTAATTTAAAAAAAGCAAAATGTCAGAAAAGATGAATTTCATCAGTTACATGTAGTATGATTCCTAAGCTAAAATGGAATAATTTCTTAGGAAAATAAATCAATTAACTGGCACTAAAGCAAGACAAGAATGTTTTCCCAAGAATCTTTCAAAAGAGGACAACAGATGGAATGAAAAGCATCTTCAAGGGAAATATCCTTATAAAAGATATTTTTCACAGACTTTCTCGATATAGACACCCCACCAAATTGCAGTGACACATTTTTTATGAAGTTAGAAATCCCATCCTAAGCAACCAGAGGCACTTTTTGAATTTGAGAAGTTAATAATATAATAGACTTCGTGCTGAGTTTGCAAAGCATTTCCCAAAGAAACCATTCCTGCATGAAGCAGAGATATATAATAGATGGGTGTCACCTCATCAAACAAGCTCACCACCCTCTGCCCTTATCCTTCCTGAAGAAAGTATTCATGGAGGAAGGAGAACACTGGGACCTTTTGCATTTAAATAGCTTCGATGAACAGAGAACCTCTCTGTAAGGAAGGCAAGAATCACACCGGAGATCATAACAGTAAGAGCTCTGTGGAACCTAAGCTTTATCGCCTCCCCATGATGGGTAAACTCTTTTCTCTTAGGAAGTAATGTCAGAACTCTGAAAATGGAAGAGGCAACAAATCAGAAGATTGGATTCACTGCCAGCTTGGAAAAGAGGAAAAGAGAAAAGGGGAGAGGAGCGTAAAGAGTAGGCTGGAATAGTCCTTGGGGGGTCAGGTAAATCCTGGTCAAAGTCCCACAGATCACTCACAGACACACACACACACACACACACACACACACACACACACACACACAGAGTAGAGCTATCTCATAACAATAATAATATCTGTCCTTTATTGAGTACTAACTGACCACTTTAAGCTAAGTATCTTACTTGAAGCTCTTACTTGAAGCTGGTAACAACCATATGAGGAAAGTACTATTATTCCCTTTTTGCCAATAAAGAAACACACAAAAACGTCAAATCATTTGCTGGCACTTACATATGGCTTGCAAATGGCAGAGCAAGGATTCAAAGGCAGGCAGTTTAACTCCAAATGTCTCCCACAAAGCCCCACATGAGAAAAACGCCACAGACACCACTGATCCAGTGTCTCACCATCTAGTTAGCTTTGAACTGTAAAGAGCTAACCTTCAGACGCATGCCCCCAAAGGAAATCGCTGAGGTCCCTGTAAATAAGTTATAATTATTCGTATCCATCCATGAAGTATGACATTTATAGAGCTCTTAATAACTAGGCTAGCAACCCAAAACTTTACTCTTTAAATTTAAGGGCACTTTAGATACCATGTCAAATGTTAAACAAAAACCTGTCATCAACTGGAGAATACATCCGATTATTGCTTCCTTCTTAAAGGCTGCAAAATCCTCCTAGTTAAATAACAGGCTTAGAGTAATCTGCATGGAATCAGAGCCTGATTTGGTAAGATACGGGCAGCTGGTATACACATGAACCTTCCTATCTTTGCACTCCCACCCCCACCATGACATTTTGTGTTTAAGAGTGAGGATACTCTTTTTTTTTTTTTTTAAATCAAGGGTGTAAAGAAGATAACTATGTAAGACAAGTCATTAAAGACAACTGATGTCCAATTCAAACATCAAAGAACAGGATAAACAATGTGATAGGACATAAAATAAAATGAGATTGAGATAACTTTACCATTATCTTCAGTACACATTATTATGCATTAAGAACTTCTGTAAGTCTTAGTTCTGTAAAAACAATTTGCATTGTTTTGTTACCACTCTCCTTAACTTGTATAACATTTACATGAGATCAATATTGAATGTGTTTATGGCTATTACGAAATACAAGTATGGATGACTATCAGTTTGCTCTTTAAGTAAATAACCATGTATGATGCTCCTCCTGTGAAGGAACCAGGCACTTTCTATATGATAATAATATAAGAAGGAATATGGAACAAATTAAGGTCTCTGCCCTTAGGGGTTTATACATTTAGATGAGGACATCTGAAGGTGGTAATAAATTATAGTTCCATCTGAATCAACCATATAGTTGGGTATATGTTTGAAGATATTCAAAATTAGGGGGTATTTAAAAAGAAGAAGAAAATGTTTAAAGATTTGGGATTAGGTAGGTCCTTTAAAGGAAAACAAAAGACTAAGGTAAGACTTAGCTGCTATAAAAGATTCTGGCAGCGTTAATTAACTCTACCTTTACAAAAAAAATTTAGGAAACGGGGCAGTTTGGTCTGAGCAAACATAAGCACAATTTTGATAATCAGGATGAATAAATTTTGGTGAGAAAACTTAATACTTTTCCAGATCTAAAATTCTGAAAAATCAATCAACAAAATAAATATTGCCTGTGTTCTTGAGAGAACCAACTGGAAAACATTGTTTATGGAAAGAAGACACAACTGAATAGAATCTCAGGCCCTGGGATTCTGAGAAGAAGTGAATTAAAAGGCCACGAAATAGGCAAAGCAGAGGAAAATAATTTAAGGAGACAATTTTAAGAAAAGACAGGCTATTTTTTTCCTAATATGTTTGCAAAACTTAAATAAGATTTTTAATGTATAAGTGTTTGCAAAATCATGCCTCAATTCTCCCCACGAGGGTGTTGGACAATAGATGTGTTAGTAACAATCCAGAAGATATATCCACTATGCTGATTTTGCTATTAAAATTATTTTGTAGTTTGTGGGTGCATACCAACCTTCAGGGATCCCTAGTGAGGAGCCAAGCTTAGAGTGAACCAACAACCATTTCACAAATACACTGCGTAAACAATCCTTAACCAGATAGTCCAGAGTTGATTTTTCCATCATGTTGAACTTCAATTTGTAAAACAGCTTCTTAAAATAAAACCGTAAAACTCATGCCAACAATGTAAAGGTGTCCGAAGCTTGATTTCTTTTTTTTTTTTTTTTTTTTTGAGGGCAGTGTCACTGGCCCTCACATGTGGGACCCGAACCGGGGCCGCTGGCTTCCTAAGCCAGTGCTTAACCACCGCATCACTCGGCCGACCCCGAAGCTTGATTTCTGAATCCCCCATCATTATTTTAACACTGCCAACCAACAAGGCTTTAGGAAGGAAATTTTTTAATTTGGAGTTAATAATGTGTTCCTTATGCCCACCATATGGTTAGTAAAAATTGAGACCTGACCTAATGGTCAGAAGAAAGAATGATAAACAATCTCTTAACCTCTGGGCTTCTCTGCCTCCTGACTTCATAGAGATATGGTGAGAATACACTAAAATAATGGATATGAGTGTGTCTCAAACTTCAAATTCTAGGAACTATTAATATAAGCCTACTACGTATGTCCTAAGAACTTCTAAATGACATAGTAATGAGAATAGAGCATATCAAAGAGATAACAAATGCCATTTCTATAGGTCAAAAAATAGAGTGCAGTAACAAGTCATCCCATGAGTTCAGCTGATTCATGTTAAGTGGATATAGAGTACCTACTATGTGCTGGACATTGAGCTAGGCTCTGCACATAGAAAACCTAGTAAGAATGGCTCCCGCCATCTGGAACTTACAATTCCTCCACTGATTATAAATACACATTTTATACATCGTGGAAATGATAACAGTCTGAGCTGCACAGTTACTTTATTTGACCTCGCATGTACAAGACCATTGATGAAGTAGACACAAGATAAAATAAAAATGGAAAATTGATGTGACAATCTGAATATCCATTAAAAACCCACGTAACAAATCCCACTTCTATAAATGTGTAAGCTTGACTAAAACAAAAAACAAACAACCCCACCCCCTACCCCGCCAACAACAAAAACCAGTGAACTCTTCCTAGGAGGTTTTGGATAATTACAGTTCTTCAATTGATATCTGCACATGACATCTGACAACCGGCTCTCTATTCCCATTAAGGGGGCTCCTCACTTGTTTCCTTAGATACAGGGGTGCAAGAGAACCACCTCAGGCCCAGGGTGGTTTTGATTTAAATAGCAGATCTCAGGAGACCGGTTAGCTCATTTGGTTAGAGCGTGGTGCTCATAACATCAAGGTTGCCGGTTCAATTCCTGCATGGGCTACTGTGAGCTGTGCCCTCCTTTAAAATAAATAAAAATAAATAAATAAATAAATAAATAAATAGCATGTCTTAAACAAGGGGTCTTAACCTTAAATGGGATTTATCTGACCCAAATATTGCCAGTGTTATTGTTTTATTATTATTAAAAAGAAAAAAAGATTCAAAATGTTTTGGGGGTTGGGAATTCACAAACCAAGGAATATACTCTGGGTTTCCAGAGTTGAGTTATAAAGGAAAAAGTATCTCAGCATTTCAAATTTGCTGAAACTCAGGAAGGAAATGTTCTCATCACATTATAACAAAGTTTAACTTAAGCAGTATTCTCCTATGTTTGCAGCAAAACCTTTACTCCTCTACTTCTGATAACACAATCCAGCATTTGGCTGAAGCTAAAAAGGGTAGTTTCTCAAAACTTATATTTTAGCCTTTGTGATTCTTTTTCCTAACACAATTGAAAGTGACCGATGAGATTTTGAAAGGACCCTATTATTCAACAGTGTCCTATAATCACAGAAAATTTCTTCAACCATTGAAATAGTTTAAATAATTATAAATTATAATTAATACCATTTGAAGCCCTGCCAACCTAAAGGACCCAATTTTGGAGTGAGGAAAGAAAATTAGAATGCTTAATTGCAAAAGGAAGAAAAGAAATGTTCTGACTGAAAGAATGGACTACATTTAGAGTAGAATTATATGTGTCTTTTTGTCACAATGTCACAACCATTTGGTTTAACTGGTATGTGTTGGTGAGGGGGAGTGTGGAGAAGAGGATGGAGGGATCAAAATATCTTGCTTAGTATTAGTTCCTTCTAATGTCCTTTCTTTCCTTCCAAGAAGTGTCCCTGGGAAATCTAGGTTGACAGCCTAAGTCTGACTGACCAGGCAAGCACACACACATTTTCCTATCCTGGAAATCTGTGCCTCTAAGAGAACTAATAACATGATCCTACTCCACTTACACTTGAATTGAAGTTGCAAATGAGATTTGCTGACTAGGATGATCAATTGTATTTCTTGGCTTGATTCAACCTCAGAGTTTCCCTCCAAACTGCTGACAATGTAAACTGGCTGAAACTAATCTGAGCGTTTCTTTAAGTAAGTTCTGTCCTGATCAGGTTGCCATTTTTTTTTTTTCCATCAAAATGAATATGAGCTCAAATACAGGGTGGAATTAATTCCTCTGATTATTACAAACTGTTTATCAACAAGAGTGAAACCATGAAGGAATTGGATCTTGATGACTGTCGTCTTTAACAGTTATAGCAGCTAGGGACAACAACAAAAGCGAATCTTTATTATGTGCTTATTCTGTGCCACACACTAAGTGAGATATTAAGGATACAAGTCAAATAAAACATAATTGCTCCCTAGGGAAAATTTTATTCAACAAATTAATGTGCGAAGCACTATTCTATATACTGGGGATGCAGAAGTGAACACTATATGCCTTTTTGAAGCTTAAGTTCCAGTGGGCACAGATTGGCAATTTTTTAAAAATCAGTAAGAAAAGTCACATGGTATATTAGATAGAGAGAATGTTCTATAAGATAAAATTTCAAAAATAAGCTGGAAAATGCATAGAAAATTCCAGTGGTGGGAAGGTAATGATATTTTAAATAGGGTGTTCAGGGAAGGTATCACCACATAGGTGATATTTGAACAAAAATCCAAAGATGAGAGATAGCCAAAGGGGCTACCTGAAAAAAAAGTAACCAGGTAGAAGAAAGAGTAAGTGACAAATGCTAGGGGCTCAGGTATGCCTGGATTAGAGGACCAGAAAGGAGACCAATGCAGCAAGGAGGGAGAAAGGAGAAAGAGTGCAGTCACAAGGGCAATAGGAGACCAGATCACGTGTGCATTCCTAGGCATTGCAAAGATTTTGGTCTTGACTCAGAGTAAACTGGTGAGCCATTCAAAGATTTTAAAGAGAGGAGTGACTTGATTTGACTTATAAATGTTTTAGCAGATATACATTTACATTTATCTGCTTTGATTTGGTGAGGAGGTTATTTCAATATTCCAGGCAAGAGATGGTGGGTGGTGGAATGGACAGCAGCAGGGGATTTGGGAGACAGAGTCAGAGCTCAGGTATATCACTTGGTTCTCTGATTATATGCAAGAGAAAACCGCTCTACCAAAAGAAATCAAGAAAAAAAAATTAAACAATTTTGGGGAATCTTATAAAATCAACAAGGATCCTGGAGATCCAGATTCGTAAAAAAAAAAAAAAAAAACTGGAACAGGGCCAGGCTCTACCTGACCATCAGAGCAATATCCCTAGAATGTACGAGCTTCAACCGTTGCTTTTGACTTTATACCACTCTGCTCAAGATTCAAATAACAAGGAGGGTCGAGCTTTCCAAGCTTGAGTCACATGCCCATTTCTTGACCCATACCAAGCAATAGAGAGGAAGACCTGGGGGGTTTCTCTAGTGGGGATCCAAGGTACTTGATTTACCACTCCCCACCCCCAGACTCCCAGGAATGCATTAGATGGTAGAGAGATAACACCCCAAAAGGAAATCGGGATGCTATTAGGAGGGAAGATGAATGCCAGGAAGCCTAGTCTACAAAGCAATTTATGTCTAGTGGTTAAAGGCAGAGCTATAAACAAAAGATACCTCAGAATAAAAATGGTCTCACAAATAGATCCATACGTTTCAGTAAGGAGGTTATCGGTGATATCCGATTATCATTTTATCTCTTTAGACATAATAATCCTGGTACTCACCAGACTACAGTGGAGATTAGTTTGTTTTGCCATCAAATGGTCACACAAAGTTTTTGCCTAAAATGTCCTAAATGCCTAGAGAAACCATTTTGAAAAATATTTAACCTTTTTTTAAGCCTACATAATACATAACGCATATACACTTTCCCCTCAAAAGAATCAAAGGATGTATATTAGAATCAGTATATTTGAATTTGAATTATTTGGATAACCTTGTAAATTGCTGACCATAAACAGCTGAATAAAGGTCAAAATATATCATTTTAAGTCATTCCTTTTACTCTCTCCAGGTAGTTCCCGGTTTTTGAACAGGAAATAGACATGGGAAAACATGATAAAGAGACACTTACTCTTTTATCATGCTTCCCTGTATCTACTTCCTGGTCAAACAAAGGGGAACTATCTGGAGAGAATGAAAAGAATGAGTTCAGATGATATATTTGGACCTATATTCTGAGGATATAAACCCTACAGATCATATCTCCAGGGGACAAGCTGGTAATATGAGCCTTCAGAGCTTCCAAAGGGGCAGCTGCTGCTGCAATCCTATCAGTTTTGCCAAATCAGAATGCAGATCCAGAGACACCAGACCTTCCCAAGAAGCTGAGATTCCAGGCTTTTATGTGAAACCTCTAGATATTCAATGACAGCAACTGTAGTTTGGTGTTTGTTTTTTGTTTTTGTTTTTAAATATTATTCTGAAAACTTCTGTTGGTTATAGTGGTAGTTTTTCGTTTTATCTTGTTTTTTTTTTTTTTTTTTTGAACACTATATAGGTCAAATAAAACACCTAAATGTGACCTCTGTTCTCTATTCCAGACACAGAGATAACCAGATGCTTTGGTTTCTTTTTCCTGTTTCCAATAACATCACAACTCTTTCTTTCCTTTATGGGAATGAGATGGCGTCTACAATAAAGACATGTGATTCCCTGAGAGTTCCCTTCATACTTCAACCGCAACCAAAATGGTCAACGATTGCAGAACAATTTCAAAATGACATTTGCCAGGGAAGAAATGGCAGCGCCCTTGCTTGCTGCTCCCTGTGTAATGTCCAGAACCATAAAGGAAGAGCTGTGCAACTGCTTAGGGGGAGACAGCCATGGTGACTGGGGCAGTTGCTGAGGGAGGCAGGGACTTATCTAAAAGGGGAACTCAAGCAATGAAGCAATTGAATCTGAGAAGAAAAAAAAAACATGCTGAAACAGGACCTCAGGGGGAAAAAGCCACAATAGAAAGAAATCCCTCAATCCCAACTTTCTTCCTCAGCTCATCTCTCTAGTTCTTTTAGATGCATGGCTTGGCTTCTTTTTGACTTTTTGTTTGTTTGGGGTTTTTTTTGTTTGTTTGTTTTCTTGAGGGCAGTGTCACTGGCCCTCATATGTGGGACCGAACCGGGGCCGCTGGCTTCCCAAGCCAGCGCTTAACCATCGCGCCACTCAGCCGGCCCTGGCTTGGCTTCTTTAAATGAACTGACCACCATAAACATTGGGCCTAACACAAGACACAACGGAATATATATATATATATATATATATATATATATATATATATATATGAATTTCCAAAAGAAATTGCTTGAGAAAACATTTTTATGGAAGGTGCTCAGAGAACTGATTTGTCAGTGGAGATTTATGTAAATATTTTAAACGTATTTGTAAGTGACCTAACCCAGACAACTAGGCTTCGTTTTCCATTTTTCCCTCAGAACAGTAGAAGCTTTATTCATAAGGTTCGTGTGAAAGAAGCATATTTTTCCATCCCATGGTTAAAGAGCTGTAGAATCATTTCCTTTCTACAATGCAAACTTGGCACATGACTTTCCCCACTTACTTCAGGTGAAGGGCAAACGACCATCACCATCAGGACACAGAACAATGAGGCACTGCCCTGAGAAAATGCTTTTCATCCTCTCAAAGTATTCACAAACATTAACCAATTAATTGGTGGGTGAAATCAGCCTCAAAAAAAAAAAAAAAATGAGAGAGAGAAACCTGAAGATATTTAAAAGCTTTCCCTACAAAGAGATTCAGTGTCTGAGTCTGAATTAGAACTTGGACCTTCCTAGCATTAGCAGTTCAGAGATTCAACTCGTGTAAACATTTGAAAGGTCAGCTGTTCATCAAATACTTTTCCAACTACAGCAAACGTATCCTTATTAAGTTTCTTTTGCAAAAGTTCCAAGGTGCTGAACACTCATCCATTGCCACCAATAATTAACAATCCAAAACAGTCTAAATACAGAGAATTTTTTGTTGGCATTTTGAAACTTCAGACTACCTTAGGAACAGAGCATGGAAGAGTGGTTAAGGGCAAAAAGGTAGGCTAGGAAAAAAGACATCAGGCTGATAATATTTCTCGAGATTCATCCTACCCTGTTTCAAACGGGTTTCAAGCAACAAGAAAAGTGTTCTCTTCAAATAAGAACTTTGTGCTTCCTGGAAACAGGCAGAAAAGCAAAAACCAAGAAAACAATATCACTTGGCCTAATATTTACAAGATTCAATAAAATTTGAAGTCATAAGTAGGCATTACAGTTGTATCTTTTCTATCCTGTTAACTTTGATTCAAAGATATCTGTTTGTTCGAAGTTTAATGACTTCAAAAAATGTCTTGAACTCCAGGTCTACCATGAGATATTTCCCTCTCATGCTTTCTACACAACCCACAAAAAAAAAAAAAAAAAAAAAAAAGAATCACAAGCTTAATTTAAACAATGCCATTTATTATGGACTTGAGGGTTTGAACAGCTATCAGGTTTTAAGGGTTTCCCTGAGTCTCACACCCACACACTCTCTTACTCGAGTTTCTACATGGCCCAGTCTAACCTGATGTGGTTACATCATGAGTTATGTGGCACATCAGCAAGAAGAGAGGACTTGAGTGAGAGCAGAGTTTAAACCTCTATGTCAGGCTCAAAATTAACTTGAATTCTGATAGACCTAAATGTAAAAAACTATTAGACTTCTAGAAGACAATCTTTGTGACATTGAGTTAGGCAAATTTCTTAAGCAAGTCACAGAAAGTTCAAAATAGAAAACAACGGACAAAGGGAACCTAATCAAAATTTTAAATGTTTGCTCTTCAAAAGACACATTAGGAAAACCAAAATGCAACCCACAGACTATGGAAAATATTTGAAAACCTTGTAGTTGACAAAGGGCTTATATTCGGAGTGTATTTTTTGGAAAATATATGTATATACAACTCAATACAAAGACAACTCAATTATTTTAATGAACTAAAAATTTGAAGACAATCACAAAAGATATGCAAATGGCCCAGGAAAGACATTCAACATCAGTAATTATCAAGAAAATGCAAATTAAACCCACAATGAGCTACCATAAACATCTACTAGAATAGCTTAAGTTAATAAGACTGACAATATCAAGTGTTATCAAGGATAAAAGCAACTAGAATTCAAATACATTGTTGGGGGAATGCAAAAGAGTACAATTACTTTGGAAAACAGTGTGGCAGTATCTTATAAAGTTAAACACAGATTTACCATATGACCCAGCAAACTCACTCCTAAGTATTTATCCAAGAGAAATGAAAGCATATGTCCACACAAAGACTTATACATGAAAGTTCATAGCAGCATTATTCATAATAACCCCAAACTGGAAACAACCCAAATAAATGCCCACCACCTAGTAAATGAATAGAGAAACAAATCATGGTATACCTATCATATGAAACACTATTTATGAATAAGAAAGAAAAATTACTGATAAAAACAACAACACAGATAAATCTGAAAAGCATTATGCTCAGCAAAACTATCCCAACACAATAGACTAACATTTTGTATGATTCCATTTGCATGACATTCTGGAAAGGGCAAAAGTATAGTGACAGAAAGCAGATCAATGGTTGCCTGGGGGCAGGGATTAAAGGAGAAAATCAACTGCAAAGGGACACAGGGGTACTTCCTAGGGTGATGGAAATATTCTACATCCGATTGTGGTGGTGGTTATGCAGCTATATGTGACTACCAAAATTCATCAAACCGTACATTTAAATGAACAAGTTTTTTTACATGGAAACTGTACCTCCAAAAAGCTAAAAGAATCTATCTCAGTGGCAGGAAGTCTTCATTATTGCCTGGTACTCTACAAAATCTTGCTCTTTGAAATAAATCTGAATACTTATCATCATACTTTCATAACAAACTTGAGGTTTCCTTTCAGAAGGAACCCTCTAAACAATTTATACCTGTGGTTTGTTTTGATGTTGTTTCAACTTAATAAGATACATCAGAAAATTGAACAATGATTTGACTTGCTCCTTTGTCATCTTCAGAACATCATTTTCTGAAGAGGAAAGACCTCACCTGAAGGGCAAGTATTCACAATGTAATGCGATTTAACAGGCATTCATTGAGGATCTGCTAAGTATTAAATTCTAGAACCAGGCTACCTGGCATCCGATTACAGGTCTACTGCTTAGCAGTGTGACCTTGGACAAGTTCCTTAAGCTTGCTGTGCTTCAGTTTCCCATCTATAAAACGGAGATAATAGTGGTACCTACTTCACAGGGCTGTTCTGAGGATTAACTGAGATAATATATTAAGAGTGCTTAGAACAGTGCATAGCACAGGAAGAAGCACAAGTACCATGTGACAAAGCTATATATAGAGAGAGGACAGTGTTTGTTTTTGTTGTTGTTTATTCATTTGTTTTGGTGACCTCACATTTCAGTGGAAAGACAGAGAACTAATAACACATGTCAAAAAGGACACAGAGAAATGTTTAAGTACTATGAGAGTAGATGCATGAGCAATTCATGTGGCGGTAAGTGGAGCTCAGCAAGGAATGCTCTAAAGAGCAACTGAGTCTTGGAAGAAGGGAGTTCTCTAGACCAAAAAAAAAAAAAAAAGAAAAGAAAAAGAGTACAAACAGTAGTTGGGATCCTGCACTGAATGTCTGCTAAATACTATATATATTTTACTATATATATTATACTATAAATACTATATGTATTTTACACAGGCCATTTCTCTTGTAATTGTTATAATAACCACTTAAGATAGGTACTACAGTACCCATTTCACACATGAGGAAGCTTGAGTGTCAGAGACTGTACATCACTTGCCCAAAGTCACCAAACTAGTACACATCTTAAATTAGAACACAAACACAGCCTTGCATACCCTGAAATCTTTCATACTCTGAAAACAGGGTGGCAGATACTGTGTTGAAGCCCATGGTGAGTTTGGGAGAAGAATGAAGAGCTCAGTGCAACTGTTACTGCAGGAAGAAAGAATAGAGCTGCAGGGAGAGAGGGGGAGGGAGAAAAGGAGGAGGTGAGGGGAGACAAATGAGGGAAGAGATAAGATCATCCTTAAGGAAAAGTGCAGCTACCAGACCAGCCAGAACTAGATTTTGATGGCCAATAGCAGACCCAGGATGCCATCTTGCCCTCAAGGTCAACGTTAGCTAATTATAATGGATTATAATATTACTAGCATTACAGTTAGGGAAGATCTCCACCCAACTCCCCCACCCACCCCCGTGCCACCCCAACTGTTCCAGCAAGAGCTAAACAAGGACAAAATCCCTCCTCCCAATGGGAAGGAGTGGTCAGCAAGGACCCACCTAGGAAAGCCTAGCAGGCTGCCACCTGTAATTCTTGACTATTTCACACTCTCATTTTGGAAGTAATAAATTCCTAAACCCCTTTGTTCTTCAGAGCAGCTGCTCTTCTCCAGGACTGCCCAATCTCACCTTCTTGAGAGTGTACTATTCTTTAATAAATTCACCACTTGCTTGGCTTATTTGGTGTGTCCTTGAATTCTTTCCTTCAACCATACCAAGAACCTGTTTTTCCAACAACACAACTAGAACACAGATAAAGCTAGGAGGATGAGCTCTTGGTAGTCCTGCAACCAGTTATCATGTCTCAGACAGGAAACTCCATTATTATTGGTAGACAGGAAGCTTTTCATGGCTGCTTCAATAGATTGTGCTGCTTCAATAGGTTTTCTTGTAAGCATATTCTTCCTTCACCATATATATCAGGGGCAGAGGTTTCTTAACAAGTGGTGCAATGAACACCTGTGCCAGAACTCCTGGGAAATTTGTCAGAAATCCTGATTTTCTGGGTACCACACAAGCCTACGGGATCAGAACCTCTTTGATCTGGGCCCTGAACTTGCTTTTTGAACAACTTCCCTAAATATTTCCCATTCATGCAAAAGTTTGAGAACCCTAGCAATAGCAGGTTTACTCAGAACCCTACCTCTCAGGACTCCCAGAGCTGAGTTCTCAAATGTCAGTGTGCAAACAAATCACCTGGAATGCTTTCTACAAGGAGATTCTGATTCAGGAGGAGGGGAACCGAGATTCTGCCAGATGTTGCAGATAGTTCTGGTCCACAGCACATACGTGGTGTGACAGACCTGTAGACTATCCCACCCAGATGGCTCCTCCCCTCTCTCTCATCCCTCATGCTCTTGCATTTATCTCCAGACTGGTTCTCCTTGCCCAGGTGGATTGCACTTTTCCAACAACCTCCTGTTTATTTGCCATCTAAAAATGGACCTTTGCCAAGAAATGATGGTAGAATTTTGATTTTCATATGCTCATTATTGAAAAATAGGACTTTTACAAAAATGGTTCTTAGATGTCTGGAACTAGTCACTGAAATTCTGGGAAGGCCTAAGAAGTCTAGCTAGTAGTATATAAAATAGAGAGGCTGATACTATAAAACGCATGAAAAAATGACCTCATCTTGTGGTATAATGTCATAGGGTCCTACGAGTATTAACATTTTCCTCAACACATTCTTTTAAATTCCATAATGAAACCAACAGGGCTACTGCCTCTGGAGTCATCAAGGGTTGACCAAGGAAGCATCCTCATCAGAATGAATCTCCTTATTTAGACTGTAAGGAACCTGAGCTTTCTGGGCTCCTGTGCAGACTTGCTCTGGAAGCCTCTCCTTGCTGGCACTCCTGCAGGGAGGGAACTGTGGGAAACCTCCTGCCAAGGCCGCAGCATCCTGGCACCGGGCAATGGCAAAAGCCACTCCAGCTGAAAGGCGTCTTTTGCACTCTGGGTGAGAATGGCTGCTTTAGAAAATGGCTTTTTCAGTTCCTAATGCTATTTTTCTATGTGCTATGATATTTTTCCAAAGCACTAATCCTTAATCCTTATGGAGAAGAGCCTTTGCAAAGACTCTGCTTTGTATTTTTGCAGTGCCCGTTCTCATGGGCTCTCTTAAGCTCTTCCTAATGTCTGTCCATTAACGTGAGCTCGTTCTTGGCTTGGCAGTTCAGACGGTTGGTTACTTTATCTCTGTGGTTAAAACTCTTCTGTTTGTTGTTCCCACTTAATTCAGATGAATTAAATAGGTACTTCCATAAAGGGGTTATCCTACCTGCTCTCTATATAAAATGGACAGGCTTGCATGCTGAGGATTCTTCTGAGACAATAGTCTTATTTGATTTGGTACATTTTAGGTGACGGAAAATATCATTTGGTCTGAAATCCCACATCTTTGCCCTGCAGTCTTAGTTCTAAGACCGCAAAGAAACTACCAATCAAATTACTAACATTTTTGTTAAGGGACATGCTGCCGATGGAAACACAAATCTCTATTTTGAAAACTAAACTTAAGACCTTCTTTGGTACTTACTAAGCCCATGTAGGTGGAGTTACCATTTATGTCACATGGGAAAAGCCAAGAGGGATTCGAGGTAATTTTGGGAAATTAATACAGTTCAATTTTGAGGCTCTCCTCCCCCACCCCACTTTATTTGCTTCCCTCCCCACTCCTCACCCTGGTTTCTCATTCATTTAATAACTTTTCTCAAATACCAACTATAAATCACATATTGTTAGGCTCCAGAGATGTAATGTCAAATGTAGTCCCTGCTCTCACAAAATTATCACCCAGTGGAGGATATAGGAGTAAGCAATGAAAATATGCTCCATTCTTGATTTGAAGTGTTTGCCAACCAATCCTGGGCATGATTTGACGTTTACCGTCACTCAGTAGGTTAGAATTTGCATGGTTAATTCTTTCTGCGTAGGATCACTATGCCTGCAATTTGTGCTGTTGCCACTAGGGGATAGGATGGATTCCTGGGTTACACCAAATATTGCTGCTGGCTTTCACCCGACAATCTCAGAATGTTCAGCATAGAATTGTGTCAGTTTTTCCTTTTGTATAAAAGAAGCTTCTGCTAAACTAACAGTATAAACAGAAAGCTACTCATTAATATTGCTAATTGAAAACAATATAAAATATAGTTTTAAAACTACATGAAGTAAGATTAAAGAAATGCAAACCCACACAAATAAGCTGGTGTCTTCCATCGCATGATTTTTTGACTCTTGTCACTACTTGTTTAATTTAATGCAGTGTTGCTTCTCAGGCCCAAACAAAATTTCTCCCTGACTTGATTTTTAGAATTGGAAATATTTATGTTGTACATAGTCATTTGATTATGCTTTCAAGCTACTGAGTGAAAGCTTACCTCTTCAACCTGCTGCCTGGGATCATACATAGGGTTAGACGCGGGATCTCAATTTTTAACCATCTCCTTCGTAATTACCTAGGCATGCCCCATTTTCCTCTTCCAGAAGACCCCAGAACCAGAATCTCACCAGACTTCCAACTTGGAGATCCCTCCTTCACAGTTACCCTCTCTTCCCAATCCTGCCCAGATTCTCTGTGCCTTGGCGAGAACACAGAGAACTCTAGCTAACTGATATATGAATGCAAGGAAATTACCCAGTGATAATCTCTTTGAATCAGAAAAAAAAATCAGGACTTCTCATAAGCCCTCCAGCTAATTCTGAGACTTTTTCTGTATAGCCTACTTGTTTGAGGGGTGTCTTATGTATAATGACTTAAGATTACTCTAATTATGATTTGTGTATTCAAATTTTACTTTATCAGAGGATTATCTTTATTGATTGATTGTTAATGGACATTTTCTACTACTCAAAAGGATTTGAGATGACTTGCACAAAAAGCCACACATGGCTGGCTGAGTGGCTCTGTGGTTAAGAGCTGGCTTGGGATGCCAAGGGTCCCGGTTCAGATCCCACATATTAGGGCCAGTGACACTGTCCTCTAAAAAAAAAAAGCCACACATACAATTAAACCATAAGATCACAGAAAAACCCACAAGGGTTAAAAGATAAAGAGAAACCTGATAATAAAACTTCCCAGAACCAGCCCACCTTCCACCCCATTGTAATGGGAGGAAATATAGCCTGATAGACCATCCACAACATTGAACAGTATCTGGTGTTATGTGTGTCACTCTCACCCTCTACTATATTGTGAGTTCTTTGAGAACTAGAGATGTGTCTTAGCCAATGTTGTATTCACAACACCTGGCAAATGCTGGATGCAGGCTGGATTTTCAGTAACAGTTGTTGAGTTCTACCTGAGTTTCTGAATTTCCACTCTGTTTCTTTTAAGAGCTATGCTGTATTTTTTTCTTTTTAATATTTCAACACGTATGCACTAACATATCAGAACCATTTTTTTTTTTTTTGAGGGCAGTGCCACTGGCCCTCATATGTGGGACCCGAACCGGGGCCGCTGGCTTCCCAAGCCAGCTCTCAACAACTGTGCCACTCGGCCAGCCCCCAGAACCATTTTAAAACATAATTTTGTGCACTTCTTTTTCCCATATGTAGATGTTAGTTTATAAAGAATTAAGATGTGACTCTTCCCAGAGTGATCTAGTATTTTCCAAGCCTGGGGGAAAACCACCCTCTGTTTTCTGTATCCTCTGTGAGTTTTGCTGCCCCCAGAATGTCCTGAAATAACCTACACCCACCAGATAACCTTAACACAGGCGTGCAGAGAACATGATCTTTAAGCCACTGTCACTTACTCCTGCCATCATCACTCTTGCCACCATCACTCTTACCTCTCCTCAGACAGGACATCACCCTTGCTACTACTCAGAAAATCATAATAAATGAAGATCTGAGTCTTTGAATCCAAAACATTGCTAATCGTTAGAGGTTGATCGAGCATGGTCAA
This sequence comes from Aselliscus stoliczkanus, assembly GCA_033961575.1. NCBI lineage: Eukaryota > Metazoa > Chordata > Mammalia > Chiroptera > Hipposideridae > Aselliscus > Aselliscus stoliczkanus. The sequence goes on from CM066728.1 coordinate 47,931,560, forward strand.
ACAGTATTTGTAAATATTACCACACACAATCTACCTTAGAGCCTCATAACTTCATCAAAATTTTCTAAAAGATTTCAGGTCACCAGGATAAAATTGTATGCCTTTCATTATTCAGTTCAGCTTTTGAAAATGTAAAAAATATCAAGCTAAAAGCTGATTACATTTATCATTTATTATATTGATTGTTTAGTAATTCAAATATCACTGATAACATCTGTATTTTGCCAAGCATGTTATAAAATGTCATAATTCCTAATCCTTGATGATCTGTTTAAACTTTAACACATCTTGAAATATTTCTAGGGCCGGCCGAGTGGCATGGTGGTTAAGAGATGGCTTGGGACGCCAGCAGCCCTGGTTCGGATCCCACATATGAGGGCCAGTGACACTGCCCTCAAAAACAAAACAAAACAAACAAAAAAATATTTCTGTCCTCCAAATTTTAACAAAAACATTTTTGATTTAAAAACAACTATTGATTTTGTGTCCATCTTTGATGGAAGATTTCCATGACATGAATCTTTGCCTGTTTTATTCATTCATATCCTCCTAAGCACCTAGACCAACATCTGGCACAAAATAGGTACTAATTAAATATTTACTGAATAAAATAATAGCAATACTATTTTTCTGCTTGTCCCATCATTATTTCCCTGTCTTCACCATTGCAAAAAAAGCAGCTTATCACTAAGGCTCTCTTAATAGATTGACAGTTTCTTGAGGAGATCTTATTTGTTACTGTAAAAGAATATAACAAAATACAGAAAATTATTGGGTGCTAGTGAAAGCAGGTAAGCAGCCAAACAACAGCTGCATTCTGAGGTTCACCCCATTAGCAGTATCCTGAATGGAGAATCGGGAGAACATGTAGAAGCCCCAAGATAATCTTTCTACTACTTTCAGCTTGGTTGGTAGTCTTTTAAAACTGCATTTGATTTCAGCAACTAGATGAGAAAAGAATTTGGATAAGGTTTAAAATGGAAACATAAGGACGCTTGAGTGATGGGAAATTAAAGCCAATAAAGGAACTTGGTCAATTCAGTCAGAAAAAAAGGCAAGAAAACTGAAGAGAATCAATTGTCATCAATGAGGCTGGTTGGGAAACAGGTTTGAGGGTCCCCAGAAACATAACTGACATTGTGAGGGGGTAGGGGGTGAAGGAGAGAATAAGCAGCTGGAAACTCACGTGTTGATTCAAAAGAAGTGGTGAACTCAATTTCACATAGCAGACGACATCTGTAATCAAGCAGGCAATAGTTTCATGGCTCTAAGTCAGCCAGTAATAATCAAAACGAAAGTAGTGCACGCTGATTAAGTACTTTCTAAGTATTTTACATGTGTTGTCTAGTTTAATTCTTATAATTCTCTGAAGTAGATACTATTATTTCTGTTTCATAGATGAAGAAACGAAGGTATGACAGGCCGGCTGAGTGGCATGTTGGTTGAGAGTTGGCTTGGGGGCACCGGTTCTGAGCAGCAAGGCCCTGGTTTGGATCCCACAAGAGGGACAGTGACGCTGTGCCCTCTACAGCTAAGATGGTAAACAACAGCTCATCCTGGAGCTGGGCTGCCGTGAGTCGCCAGTGACGGCGTAGGCTGCAGCCCCTGCTGCAGTGGGCTGCCATGAGCTACTGTGAGTGGCTGGCAGCTAGTATGAGCAGTCGGCAGCCGGTGGGAACTGCTGTGAGCTGTCTTGAGGGGACGTCCAATGGCCGGCAACCAACTGCCTCACCCGGGAATAGCACAGTGATCACAATAACATGGGCAAGTGAAGGGACATTCTACACAACTAGACTGAAGAACAAAGGGACAGCAACTTGTCTGTTCCTCTTCCCTGATTCCCCAACGCTGTTCCCCTCCCCCAATTCCCAAATTAAAAAAAAAAAAAAAGGAAAGGAAAGGAAAGAAAAGAAACAAAGGTATGAAAGATCAAGTAAGATGACAAAACCAAGGAGTGGTTAGGTCACTTGCCCAAGTTCAAAGTGATTGAGCCAAATTCCAACCCAAGCAGTTTAATTCTAGAGATCCACAGTTGGTCCCACAGGCCACTCCACTCTGAGTTGTAGGATCAGTTGGTAGGGAGTGCAGAGGGCAGACCACTGGAGAGAAGAGGCAAGAGCCAAACAGGAGACAGTAAAGCAGGGGTCTGGGGTGGTGGGCTCAGACTAACTGGAAAGTGAAGCTGATCAACGGAGGCTGGAACCAGCATGTCAGGGGAAGGTGAGGTCCAGCAGAAAGATCACATAGCACTCAGACCTGGCACCAGATATGACCTGTGTGTGTTGGGACTCATGCCAGGCCCAAGAGAATAAAGGTGAAGGCCATCGATCTACTTTTAGTCCTGGGAAGGACTGGAGGCAGCGGAGGGCAGCGAGATTGGGAAGATAGGTTTACCAGAAACTGCTACCCCTCAAATAGCCCACCAGCCACATCTCAGAAACTGAAGGTGACCTAAGAGAAGTCTGTCCTTACCTCAAAATCCCAATAAAGACCCGAGTGTCACCCATTGGACTTTGTAGCAGGTACAGGTAATTCAAAAAGGGCTAATAACAGAATTTAAAGCAAAGCCCTGTAAAAGATTACATCTTTAGATAGGTGTACAAACTGTTCAAGTTCAAAGAGCTTCCTCATTCACTCAGGATAAATCATACTTAGATCAAATGTTCCTAGCATCACCTACAAAGCTTTTTAAAATATATCCTAAATCGTATCTCAAACTTACAGGATCAGACTATCAGATGGTAGGGCCCAGGAAATGGTACTTTTTTTAAGCATCCTGAATAATTTTGGTAATCTGTGTGACTCGTCTGAATGAATAGATACAGAAGACTACCAGCAGGAGTCCACTGGTGGGAACAGGCCCCAAGAGCTGGACCCTTTCGCCAGCTCTGACAGGGTCAATGCCACTGCACTGCTAAGAGCACTAGCTGGGCTCTCACCTCATTTCATTTGATCAGGTACTTTTTCAGGACCTGCTGAACACAACCAGGAACAGCCCCTCACTCAGACAGTACAGGCCACCTGGATTCAGACACTTCTGCTGCACATGGCAATGAACTAGGGTCTTTTGAAGCCAGGGCCTTCAAAACAGAGGATTTGAGGATGACAAGGTCAACCGTGGGTAAGTAGGAAACAAATTACTAAGTGGTTAAATGAGATGAAAGCAACACGACAGTATTGCACAGAAATAGGTTTGAATAGTGACTGAGAATTCCTTTTTCCTAAAGTATGACTGTTGTTCAGCAGGAATGATTACACCAATGGCTTGGTTCTGCTCCCATCACCTTGGTCTTATTCCATCACCTTCCTTTGTCCTCCTCATGATGGAGGGCTCATTGTAAGCTCTGGGGCTGGTTTCTCTAAATAAGGATATAGCTGATTTTTACCAAATGCTTAGAACTGCTGGGCTTTGTCCTAAATTGTTTGTGATTTCATTTAACGAGCAACTTTAGATCTCCAGGATGACTTAAGCAGCAAAGAGTTCTCTGATGATTTATTCTAAGGGTCCATAGTTTCTTGCTCTTATCTTCCAGTATATATATGCAGGTTTCTTAGATCATTCCTGGTAAGAAGCTATTTCAACCTCCATTTAGGGCAACTTCAGAGGCAGTTTACTTGAATTACAACCTTGGGGATTGAGACCAGGTAAAGGATGAATTTGCTTATAATGACGTTAGGTGTTATATTGTGAAGTTAGGTCTTTCATTGTGACCTAATTGTCATATAATCCAGTCTGGTGTCTTCTTTCATACAAATAGATGATGTTTACATAATCAATTCACCTGGTTGTGTATTGGGCCAAAACAAATGGAAAGATGACTACAGAGTTATTCAATCTGGTTATCATCTGCTTTTTTCTGTTATTTAAACAGTCTAAATTGCTAAACACTAGAATAATTAATAAAAAGAAGTTGTACTCTCTAAGGGAGTTTAATAAAATATGATGCCTTTTCTGAGGATATTTTTTTTTTTTTTTAAAGATTTTATTGGGGAATTGGCGGAGGGGAACAGCGTTGGGAAATCGGGGAAGGGGAACAGACAAGTTGCTGTCTTTTTGTTCTTCAGTTTAGTTGCGGAGGATGTTGCTTCACTGTTGGTATCGTCATTGCGCTCTTCCCGGATGAGGCAGATCGGTCGCTGGCCTCTGGATGTCGCTCACCGTGGCTATTGGCAGCTCACTCTTGGCTGCCAGCCGCTCACGCTGGCTGCGGGCCACTCACTATAGCCTATGGCAGCCCACACCATCACCGGGGCTCGCACAGCCCAGCTCCAGGTGGAGCTGTTGTTAGCTGTAGAGGGCAGTGTCACTGGCCCTCATGTGGGATCCGAACCGGGGCCGCTGGCATCCCAAAACCAGCGCTTAACCAATGCGCCACTCGGCCGGCCTCTGAGGATATTTTTAACAGATCTATGTCAAGAAGATAGGAGCAAGGTAGAAAGAACAAGTTGGCTTAAAGGTCTCTTGAGTCAAGGGCTGCAATGATTGTATCACATGCAGAAGAAATGCCAACCAGTTTTTCTTTTGTACCTAGCATGTATTTTTGGAATTTAAAACAGGAAAATGTTGATTTGTCACAAGTTCAAGCAGAGAACATGCCTCCTTTCATAGATTTTAGAGTGAAGAGGCCAAAAGGCAAGCTGATAAAGAAAGTATAATGGGGGTGAGAGGAGGAGGATAAGTAAAATCATAGCAAACTACACCAAGTATGTTTGCAAACCAGCATTTCTTTCATCCATGTGGTAACATTTTTGTCACAATGCTGCTGCCTTGTAAAAAACAAAAAGGCTGATATAAGATACAGCCTAAAGCAAGACACCTCACTCTTCCTTTGTGCAGCCGACTACCTTGGCTTAAGCTGAAGTCTCAAAGAGCAGGCAAAATTACTATTCCAGGCAACTAAATATAATGACAGATATAGAACACCCATTCACCACCCCCTCCCCCAAATCAAGCAGGATCTTATAAGAAGCAAAACAAGCATAATTTAAACAGCTGTAAGGACGACTTTTGCAACATACTTAGTTCACAGGAGCTAATCGCAAATGGAAAGAAATACACAACCCTCTGAATTGCTTGCTGTAATGGACAAGTCCAAACAATCCATAAAGAACCAATGCCCATAACTGAAAAATAAAACATGAAAACAAGTTGGCAGGCTCTCTGAGCCTGACTTCTTGCCCATGATCTACACAGTAGAGTGAGAAAAATTCAGATTCGGCATTAAAGTCAGATGGCTGGGTTAACACACAATTCATTTTACCTCTCTCAGCCTTTCTCAGTATCATTATCTGTACAATGAGAATGACAATTATACCTACCTCACAAGATTACTGTGAAGATATAATAATAATAATAATGTATATTTACATTAAATAAATGTTTGCTGGCATTAGAAAAACTTGCAGCATAGCCCTCTTCTGGTATATCTTTTTATCAGCCTCTCTCAGGATGGAAGATATGGCAGTAATAGAATAAGGTGTCCCTTGTTCCAGAAAAAAATTTGAATCTTTGTAAAAGATCTGCAGGATTCTATACACTAGAATCTTTTTAAAATTTTGCCAGTCTCCTAGTGAGTGTTACCAAGGTCCCCCAATGGATTCCCTTAGTTATATATGTGAATTAAACCATTTCTAATGCCCCTCCCCACCATACAAAAACCTTTGGGAACTCATTGGGCACAGAAGGTAGATCAATGTGACTACATTAGTCAGAGAACAAACATTCCAGGTAAGTAATTTTGTTTTCTCCCATAAATTAAATACATTCTCACCTGCAGAGACTAATGGGCTCCAGGGATCTGTCTCTATATATTTAACAATGAGATAACTAAATGGCAAGGTCAACCATAATCAGAAGGCAGGTGCAATGAACCAAGCAACGTTTTTTTACAAATATTGTTTTTCCTTAAGGGAAATAAGACACACCTTTAATACAACAGCTCTGTAACTTGAAACAAGAAGAAAAGAGATGTGGGGAGAGAAAGATTGCCAAGCTCTATTAGAGCAATCAGCTCAGACTCTAATCCTGGCAGGAAACAAAGTGCAGGGTCCCAGGCAAACTTCTTAGAATTCGGTCAGCCAGGTTAAAATCCTTAGATTCAACTTTGAATCATTTCTTCTCTTGATCTACCAAATCTAAACAGTTACCCCAGTGATGATTTCTTTGAAATGTCTTTATATTTTCTCCTCCTTTTCCATCTCCACTTGTCTCTGAAATCTTACCATCTCTTGCCCAGATACTCAGGAGCCTCATAACTAGTTGTTCAGATTCTCTGCTCACTTGCTCGGGTGACAGTCTCCAGTCTCTAGAGAGGGACGATTTAGCTCAAAAGGCAAGGTGAGCTCCCTGTGGTCTACAAGTCTGACCTCGTTTACCTCACTTTCAAAGTCCTTCATAAGCTGCCTCCACCCTACCCACCTGTCCTTGTTTTCCAGTTAGACTGGCTTTCTCACCATACCTTCATGAACACCCAAGGCACACACCCACACTGCTCTATCACCCCTTCCATTACTTAACACATGCTGCTTACTCTTGTGTGGAAACCCTGCTTCTCCAACTGCATAGCCAAACCCTACTCATTCTTCAGGGTCTAGAGATTTAGTCCCACTTCCTCCACAAGCCTTCTCTCACTCTGGCACTCCATAATAAACCTTTCTCTGTACCATATAATCTATCACTTCACAAAACATCTGTATATTGTTCACAACACAGTTCATGTGCATGAGACTCATCTCTATAACTAGATAATAAATAGGTCACAAAATGCTGGTCCTCATGCCAAATGTGATCCAAGTGCATTTCATTTGATCCCTCATTTTTTTTTTCATTTAAATAATATGGCACACTCTCATCACTGCCTATGGAATTTCCTCAATGAAATCAATCTTCTGCCATCAATCCTCAAATTGTTTAAATTAAGAATAACAATCTCAGACCATACATCAGTAAAACTTCTAAATCCTGAGCGTAGGAGAAAAGGCATTGGGTGAATTAGAAAAATCACTGAACAATGATTTAGAAGATCTGGCTTCTAGGCACCATCCTACCACTAACGAGCTCTGTGATACAGGTTAAGCCATGCAGTGTCTCTGAAAAATGAAAGGTTGGACTGAGTGACCTCTATGATCTCTCTCAGCTCTTTCTTTCTGTGACTCTAAAGCTGCCAACAAAGTATCGAAGCCTAGTTTGGTCATGTCTGAAAAACAGACGTGAAGGGGTTTCCTCTCCAGAAAATAGAAAAGCCCCAATTTGTTACCTTCATTATCACAATATTAGTATTTGGGGGGAAAGTTGGAATCAAATTATTCCCATTTATTAGGTAACATGTTATAGTAATCTTCTAGGTCAAACACAAAAGAGGCAACTAGTTTTCACTTTCTAACAGTGAAAACTTTTATATTTTGAACCAACTCAGTAATGGTCTATCTTGAATTAAATGTGATAAAGCTATATCATGAAACTACATGAAACTTTAAAAGAGGTCCAACTCAGTTTTGGCAGGAAAAAGTCCAAGGGATATATAGCGAATGTCACAGAGTAGATCTAAGAGAATCTTGTTCATAAAATTCCTGAAAAGCAATATTCTCCTACTTTTTAGCCAAATATATGTTTTAAGTAACAAGAAACACTAACCAAATAAATTATAAATCTCTGAGATCTTTCCTTTCTTTTTCTTTTCTATTAGTCTTAAGAATGAGAGCATTTCTTAAGACAAAAATAAAAAAAACAAGGCCTTGAAAATGAGTTTCTTAAGACAAAAAAGAAAACAAGTTACAATAAGGATTCTGTGAAAGATAATTTATAAAACAATACATAGAAGCAAGAGAGTTTTCAAAGGGGAGAGGAGTAGTCAAGAAGGAAATGATGTTCAAAGGGGGTCTTCCAAGGATGCCGGTAATGGGAATGGTAAATGTGTCACCAACATTAGTCACACTGTGATTCTGCTTTGGGGATCTCAGTCAGCCATTTATCATTCATTTATCCATCAAGTACTTAGGTACTGTGCTGGGCCCTGGGATATAATAAAGGCAAAGACACAGGGTATGTCCTACAAGAACTCACTGTCAAGTGAAAAAACAGCAGGGTGCAGCCAGCACTGATCCTGCCTAAGGGCTCTCTGCGAGGCAGTACGCTGAGCACATGCCCGCGGAGGCGAGTTCCATTATACTCCCTCCATCACGGATGAAGAAACTTAGACTATGGGATATTCAGTAGCTTCCCCAAGTGCTATGACTGCATATGTGTCCCTTCAAAATTCACATGTTGAAATTCTAACCCCCAATATGATGGTATTAGGAAGTGGGATCTGTGATTAGGTCATGAGGACGAAGCCTTCCTATATATTATAGACGAGATCCCATAGAAATCCCTCTCCCCTTCCTCCGCCCTGAGGTTACAAGCAAAAAGGCAACAGTTTAAAAGGAAGTAGACCCTCACCAGACACCAAATCTGCCAGTCTGATCTTAGATTTCTCAGCCTCTAGAATTGTGAGAAATAAATTTCTGTTGCTTATAAGCCACCCAGTTTATGGTATAGCAGTGTGAATCAACTAAGACACCAGGTCTACCGCTAGAGAGGAACAAGGCTGGATTTCAAACCCAGGTCTTTCTGTCTCCATAACCAGCATCCTCCACCACACTGCAAACTACACTACAACCATCAACTAGAAACTGATGCAGGCGGTGCAGTGTGGCGAGTGGGCATGGAGATAGTGGGGTGCAAGGCACTGTGCCCTCTGCTCCTCACAGACATATCCATCCCCACCAAATGCACCTGTACACCTGCATACTAGAACAAACCCCAAAAGCTTGGAAGAATGGGTAGGTATCTGGCCTGTCACCGGAGCTCAAAAGAACTTGGTCCTCCCCTGTGGATTCAAGGCCATGGCCTCTGACTTCAGCAGCGTCTGAGGTTGGTGTGTGTAAAACTACCCAGGATGTGGTCTAGTGCAACTAGACCAAGGCCACAGGGGGACCAAAGTGAAATAGTTCAGTTGCTTCAGATTCTCTGCCGATCTCCAAAAAGAAACATGCACACACAGGCACACACACTCCATTGCCACAGCAATTCCCCCAGAGAGCGGTTCATTCAAAGAGTACCTCCTTCTTCCCATCAAAATAGAAACAGTATTGTACCCATGTTTGAAACTAAAAATAAAAAGCATGAAAAACAAACAACTCTTCCTGAAAGTAAAGGACCCAGGCAAATGGGGAAAAAAGACTCTGGGTAGCTCAGTGGCTGTTTGGCCCTCTTGGGCTGAGCAGCTGCCAAACGAAGAGAATCCCAGAGGGGCCCGAAGGGTCACAGCCGCAAAGAACCATAAAGCTTTGGGGGCCCTGGGGAGGACGTTGCGAGCTCAGCTGGGACGCGGCCCCACCTGCTCTAACGCCAGCAGGCTAGACGAGGCACTCCTGGAGACCTGTTTTGAATCATAACACCAGTGGAGATGTTTTGTTTATTTGCCTTATGGTATCTTTTTGTCTTTTTTGTTTGTTGGTTTAAATTTAGTAAGCGGTAAAACCTTTGATGGACTGTAAGGGGAAGACTTGCCTTCAAAGAAGGGCAAAGGGAAGAATTTGGGCCGCAGTGTGGTGCTAAAAACACCTTTCCCACCAGCATTACCTCTGGAAGTCTCAAAAGGCAACGTGAAGGATTGTGTCCTCAGCATTATGAGAGGAATCTTGTCTTACTTAAAGCCTTGCAGTAAGTTCCGAGATAGTAATCTCTTTTACAAGAGAAAAAAATGGCAAGGCTCTGAACAACACCACATAATTTGCTGAGTATCACACAACTAGTCAGTAGGAGCCAGAACTCAAGTTCTATCAGGCCCTAAGGCCCAAGAAGAAAATCCTCTCTGTGAAAAGTGAGCAGCAAGAAGAAATTCTAAAGAGAAGATGAACCGTTAACACCTTTTCTATTGTTTGTTTAATTGTTTACTTACTGGAACAGGAATTGTATGCACAGGAAAACATTCATAAGGACATACAATAAAAAGTAAGACTCCTTCTACCCCTCTCTCTCAGCTCCCCAGTTCTCTTCATCAGAGGTAATTGCTGATAATATGTCAAGACAAGCTACACATACACAAACGTAATGTGTGCTTACAGTCCTTTTTTCACATAAATTGCAGCATTGTCTATCCATTCTTAGACACCTAGTATATCTAAGCAATTTTCCATATTGGACGTATAGACAAACCTGCCTTGTTCTTTTAACCATTGATAGAAGGCTCTTTTGTATGGATGTATGATCATTTATTTAACTACCCCCTATTAAATAAATGGTCCCTTAGATTGTTTCCAGTCTTCAGTTATTGTAAACAATGCTATATAAACATCCTTATGCATTCTTCCTTGAACACATATGTTAGTACAGTATACTTTGGAAATACATGCTTAGAAGTAAAATTCCTTGATCAACAGTATGTGCATTTTAAATCTTGATAAATAGAACAAAGTTGCCTCCAAAAAGTGTGCACAAATTTACACTCCTTAAAATATATGTTTGCTTCCCCCACTGTCTTCAAAATTTTCCATTCTGTGTTGAAAAGAAAAGCACCATATGTTCACCTGCTCCTTTAAACATCACAAACTTCCTCAGAGTGAATAGGGGACACCTTCATATTCAGGCCTGGGCATTAGATTCCTGGAGTAAAATAAGATTTTTGGAGCTCTTAGCACCGCAGAAGATGCTGATTAAAAGCATCTGGTCCTCAATTAGATGCCATTGGCAAAATAGGAAAACAGAATAAATCCCTGAAAACAAGCAGTTGGCTGTGACTAATCAGCTCAATTCACAAGGGTACCCACAAGAGCCATGGGAGTCACCCCTGGGTATCCGGGTAACCCCACCAGCCTGCTGCACAAAGCCAGGGCTGGCTGTGAGCCAGGAAGGGGACGTCTGCCACAAGCAGGGGCATTCAAATCTACTGTCTACCCCTACTTGTTGGGGGAAAAGAGCGTAGGGGAGGGGCACACACATAAGACTGCCAAGGGAGACTGCCAAGTATTGAACACTGTTCCCTAACTGTACTGAAATGAGGGGGGGATAGATACGGTACAAATGCAACACCTTATATTTTTCAACATAAAAACTTTCTAGAGTGAATAAACCCATAATGGACTTGCAACACTCCATCCAGTTGTGCAGTCTAATCAAAGCCGTAGGATCTGAGCAGGCAGCCTGGGCTTCAGAGGCTGAGACAAAGCGAAGCCAACGCTTTCTCTTTGTCTTAGCTTTGCTTACCTGAATCTGCTAAAAGTCTGGGTTTGACATCCTTTCAGAGTGCATTACAAAATGTTCCTCTTCCATTTGACAAATCACCTTGATGAAGCATTGATTGTCAGCACCCAGGGAAAAAGCTTGCTGGCACCATGGTCCTGAGAGCACAGAGAGGAAGGGCAGTGGCTTAGTGGGTGCTGATGATACCCTGATATGAGAAGGAGCTTGTCTCTAAAGGGGCTGATGAGGTCCCAGCAGTGGTCATATGGATGCCCATATGGGGATTTTTTTTGAGTTTGTGCACAGGTGACATATGGTTAAAAGAACAAGTCAGTATGCACTGCCAATAGCTCTTGTCAAAGCTTTTTAAACCAGGTGGTTGCCCTATGGAGCTGAATATTTTAACCATTTAGGGAAGGAGCTTCCCCCCACCCCCGCCCCAGGAAGCAACGGAATGCCTTCTAATTATTACCTGTGCTTTTTTTTTTTTTTCAATTAGCAACCAACAGCATATTGTCATGGAGGTATTGTTAGGAATTGTATGTCTCTGTGCAGATGTATTCAGGTACCTAAATGTAGGTTTCTAGGCTTGATACATTCTTATTATAAAAATTACAGGGCTGACAAAAAGGATTTCAAATGAATTTGTTTCAATCCATCAGATCTGAAGCAGCCTCTGGGTCAGCTTCGTCGGCAACTGGGGGCTGCTGGGTAGAATTTGCTGTTGCCTTGCCCTTATCCTGTCAGTAATATACACAAGTTAACCCAACTTGCCATTGTTAGATCCATTTCTCTGAAATCTCTGCAAATCAGTCACTAATTCCCTTTCAAGTACCATCCATCCATTTGGATGAGCTCTGCCCCATTCTCATTGATTAAATTTGGTTGGTTGATTGATTGATTGATTGATTGATTCCTTTATTAGTCCATCATCTGGACAGAGAAAAAATAATTTGGAACACTCATCTTCAAATTGTATTCCAGGGGCCATTTAGATCAATGTGGGCTTCTATGGTTACCTCTCTTCCTCCATTCCACGGAGCCTCTTCTTTATTATGTACTTCTGATATAGAGAAAGGTTTCACAAGTAAGAATTCATGAGAATCTATTAAAAACAGAAAGATGAGGAAATTAAGAATCTTAAAGAAGGAAATAACTAAACTGAAGTTCAAAATTTACGTAAGAAGACTGGTCTTCCAAGTTTTAGGTGGAAAATGCTAAAAAAAAAAATGTATGTACACTGTTAGCTCTTCTATGTTATATCGTTTAAGATGACTCCAGGAAAATGAATGAAACCTTCAATGATAAAATAATCCAATACATAAATTGAATCTATCAGAATGTTATGCTTAAGGAATTCTCCCACCAACACTTAGGAAATACTATCTATTATAGGAGGTGTAGGAAAGCCCATCATTATAACTATTGAGCAAGGTTTTCTAAGTTGCAACAAAAGGGAAATTCGTAGGTAACCTAGAATCTATCCTTGCTCACCAACAGCCTTTAGAGGTGACTTGTATCTGTTTTAATCAAAACAGATAGTAGGATTGTTTACTAAAATGAGTACACTTCAACCAAATATGTCTACACTAATATCTCACAGATTATATGGCTTTGGTTGATTTATTTTAAGCAGTGGTAACACTTGAGGTAAATTGATAAATGACTTGAAGAAATTTCAGAAAGGTAGGACTAACCCACTCATTTAGAAATTTCCTAAATTAATCTATCAGGGCATCCTATTATTTTTACCAGGGCTCACACAGGTAAGAGCAGAGCCAGGACAAAATTCCAATCTTCTAACTCCTAGCTTATCTGCAACAAACTAATAGGGCCAAAGGATCCATTGTAGAGGACTCTGGACAGTTTTCATTAACTCAAATTAGATAACTAATGCAATTTTTAAAATAGACCTTATTCATTCAGTGATTCATTCATTTCCTCTTTGCTTTCCCACCTTGGTCTAAAAAGTGATCTGAGGTGATCTATAGAGATACGTGACATGCAACAAGGTAAAGAACACATATCAACATAAGAGAAAACTATTTCCAACACTTTAGAAGTATTCATTTGTCACAGAAACATACACTCCCATTATAAGAAATTCTGACACTACGTTTACTAATTGAGAATAATCTACTAATCAGTGGGGCTTTATCATTCTATTTTGTGATGAGATTCTTTTTCTCCATGCTAATTTTGAGTTCTTTGTTACCACTATATTCCTGATGTTCATTTTATAGTTTTTAGAGAAGACTGAAATCCAGTTACATTGCTAACCCAGAGGCAGACTATAAATGAGTTCTAGTCAAGATATGAATGTTAAATTCATAAGTAGCCCCTCTACTAAAAAGTCAGTGGCTGACCCAAGGCCCGTGCCTGATCCAGGAGAGGCTCTTGACCTTCAAGAAGCCCAGCCAATGAATGACAGCTACTGAAGTGTTTCCGAAGTCCTAGGGGAATCTGACACATTTCACATCCAGTTAAATTCAGGAAACTACATTATTAGGAGCAGGGCTTCATTTACTAATTGTAATTTAGGAATTCAATAGCTTATTTATTCCTCGGTTTTCAACTTTCAAAGTAGTGTTTACCAGCTCAGCTCACTTCCTAGCCTTAGAAGACAGAAGAACAGTATTTATGCTGACATAAAATTGGTGTCCCTGACAGCAGTGTGAAAAATGTTTATAATTTGGGGTGACAATTTTGTTTTCATACTAGATTTAAAATTATAAGTGCTCATTCATTTTTCAAGACTTCATTCAAATATCACTTCCACTGACCCCCCTAGGTAGATTTAGCTGTGCCTTTTGTTTGTTTGTTTGTTTCTCTATTACACTATTCTCCACACTGCATTGTAACCATGTAATTTTTTTCTTCATATGTCTGTCATACTTTCCTGACTATAAATTTCTGAAAAGCAGGAAGACAGGGATTATTTGTTCCTTATTTATGGGTAGTAGACACCCAATGAGCACCTAATGGAAGAATAACTATTGTTATTTAGATTTTTAAAATCCATACAGTGTTTTGAGATGTTTTCTTTAAGTCAGGCTGTGGTAGGTAGGATCAGGAGAAAACTCCATCAAAGACAGGATTCCTTCCAGCGTAAGTCCAGGCTTTAGAACCCAGCTTTAGGGTCAGAGGAGAAGGCAACTGGATAGGGGAGAAAGATTAAAACTCCAAGTTTTCAGGATCTCCTTCATTCCTTATGCCTTCTGTCTTTTTCATCAGTTGCTTGAAGGCACATAGAGCAGTGATGTGGACATTTGTTGTTTTCATCAGCTCTGCTTCCTTTCTTCCTCCTTCAGGTAATAGCATGCTGATTTTGCTTTGAAGGGACTCCTCCATGAGATACAGTCAGGATGCCCTGCTCTCCTCTGGCCAAGGGTTGGGCACTTGACCCAAGCGAGGCTGATCAGATTCCTCTCTCTGGAATATGAACTAGGACCAGAGGCTGACTGACCCTGAAGGGGCCACCCAGCAGTCTCTGTTTCCCAGAGACCCCCAGTGGTCTTACTTCCCAGTCTTTCTAAGCCTCTTGCTTTGCCTGTCCTCTTGGTTGTTTGACTTTCCTGACTCCCGATAAATTAATTCTACAATTCAATTAGACAGAAGTGATTTATGTGCTAGCAACCAACAAATGGTAGCTGATAGAAAGTGAAATGAAGATTAAAAATCTGATTTATCTCAAAGCCTAGCAAGAAGGAATAACTCTAGATATCTCCAATCTATTCCTAGGCTCAGCTTGCTTCTTTTAACAAATTTACCCACTGTCCAGTTAAGTAATCTGAGAAGTCCCAATCCCTGTTTGAATATTCATCCTGTTCCTAAAGTTTTCCCCTTCATTTCCCAGGCTAGCTCCAATATACCTTATCTAATAAAGCAACCCAGTGAGCTTAATGACCCCTACAGTATTCATCCCTAACCTTCCTGTTTCTTGCTTAGCCTCCCACCCATTCTGCCACATAAACATTGGCACTTTCTCAATATTATGAGATTTCCAAATCAGCTATATGTCCTTAGCCCACTCTCAGTTAGCTGTTTTATCTCCAGTTCACCAGTAATCATCAACTGGAAGCCTAATTATATTACTCCTTATTTAACTTTCATAGTTCTTACTCTGCACCAGGCAATATATGAAATACTTTACCCATTTTAACTCATTTAATCCTTATAACCCCACCGAGACAAGAACAAATGAGGAAAATGAGGCATAAAGCTCTTTAACAGCTTGCCCAAAGTGGCAGAGCCCATTAAGAGCAGAATCAAATGTAGGCAGCCTGGCTCCAAGGCTGTCCTCTGAACCATGGTTTTGAGATTATGGGTTTATTACGTGGCCAATTAAAGGGGAGAGCTAATCATATTTTATCTGCAGCAGCTGACAGGTACTTTGGCATGGAAATAAGATTAGTCCCCACATGTCAAAACCCTAAAAACATCAAGTCCATTTGGAGTCTTCTCCAGACCTCCTCTTTATTAAACACCAAGGCAACAAGCCAAAACATTCAACAGCGGCTTCCCTTCACACTGAGAAGATTGGACTGCCTTGGGTAGAAGGTGCCTTTCTCCTGTAATTGGCATGAAACAGACATGTTAATTTTCTGGAGAGCCTGAATGTAAATCTAATGCTAAACTTTTACTCCTTGTTGGAGCCCAGTGTTTCACCACCTGTGAGAGAGAGGGAAGAATGTTGCTACACTTGTTCCATCACTGCTGTGCCCATGGCTGATTTTCTAACCTCTCTCTCTTTGTTCAAGATGACAGATAAAGCAACAAATCTGATCCTGGACAAGGACAGTACCCTGAGGTCAGGTGATCAAATCCTCATGGACATGAGGCCCTGCTCTCTCCAGCAGGATTGTGAAGCCATTCATAAACCATGTTTAAGCTGATTTTATTTTCTTTGTATTTCAAATAGCAATTACAGTTGATTGTAGTCATGACAGTCTTACTGGGTTATGTGTACCTTTTCACTTTCCTTGAATCTTTAAAAGTTTTCTGGTAGAGTATCGAAAGCAATAATTTGCATACTGAGTACTTCCATTTACCTATGACCCCCTAACACCAATAACTTCTTCTCCCATGGAGCACTACAATCTAAACAGTTTCTTTTCCATGAGCTCTAAACATCCTGTGCTATGCAGAATAGTCGTGGTAGAATGACATATTAACAAAGTAGTGACATCAAGTTTCTAATTGTCTAAAATTAGGGCAAAATATAACTGAAGGTTAATAACAGGTGTATGTAGGAAGTAGAATTATTAGTGAATTTTAACTTACATTTATTTTATATATCATCCACAAAGAACACTTGTTTTATGAATAAACAAGGCAGAATTTGCAAGAATATTAACCTTTATCTGTGTCTTTGTTATATTTGTGGTATCATGGTCATACTGTACGAGGTCCTTTTTTCTAATTTGGAATTACAATAAAAGTAAAATGAGCAGAAAACTCTGCTCTTTATTTTAAAAGTACTAAAGCCAGAAACATGTAAAAATTTACTAAAATAAGTGAAAAACTAATTTTCAGTCTTATTCCCTAGTTATACTCAGACAGTAAGAGAAAGGCTTCATTTTGACCTAGGAAGACTGTCTGGTGTACAGCATGAATGACAGTTCTGCCTCCCTCTGCCCATGAATGGCGTATATTGGTTCCCTGTGCCTTAGTGTTCTCACCTGTGAAATGGACTTAATAATGCCTAGGACACAGGACTGGAAAAGCACCTAGATAGGTTGTGGCTCGGAATAGCCATCCAATAAATGTCCATTTACTCATTCAAAAAGCTTATTGTAGGGTTCTTCTGTGTCGGCACTTGTAAGGAACAGGGACAAATAAAATAAAAATTAAAAACCTAGTCACTTCCCTCAGAGAGCTGGTGATCCAGGGCCATTCTCAGCCCTTTGTCACTTCCTTGCTCCCTCGAAGCACTGGGATATTGCCCTCTGCTCCCATGCCCTGCCAGGCTCTACGTAACCTCTGCAAGCTCCCTCGGCCTGCCCACCCTGGGCAGCCATTTCTACTCTGGGTTCCCTCTGTGCTCAGATTTCACACACCTCCCAGGGGGTTCTGTCACTCTCCTGTCCCTGTGCTGAGATCAGGGAAAGGAGCAGGCTGAGAGCCTTGTTCTGGTTCTCATCCCTTGCCTACACTTGTCTGGAGTCCTTTCTTTCTTCTGGAGCTTGGAAGCTTTACTCACTCAGCCTGTCTTCTCCCAGTGTTTGTTTTATCCATGCATATATGTATCGTCTCATTCCATGAAGGGCCCAGAATTTTGGAATTTAAAACCCGAGAAAAGGCTGTATAATCTCTTCCTTGACGCATCAAAAATGCATGCAAAAAATAAAATAAAAAACAAAACAAAAAAATAAACAAGCACAAAAAAGTAAAAAAAAACAAAAATGCCCTACCAAAGACAAATCTGGGGTGACAAAAACTATCAGCTCATATTTGAAAACTTATACCCCACCACATAATGCAGGGGCTCAGACAGCTCAAAGGGAGAAAGAACCTAACTGAGCTGGGATATTCAGGGCAGACTTCCCAGTGAAGGCCCAGCCAGCCCTAAGCCTGAGGAGAAGTCAGAGCTAAGTTACACAGTGAGATACGGGGAAAGGTTATTCCATGCAGAAGGAACAACATGTGCAAAGTGACACTGTTACATGAGTCAGGGTTTAAATTTATCTCCACTGTCTAAGCCATATTAATTACATCTCATTTTGAGAATGGAGTAAGCACAGGCAGAATTATTTGAGCTGGAAGTTTCTTTAGGGATCATCTAATCTAATCACTGCATATAGCAGACAAGTACATGGAGGCTCACTTCTACCCTACAGCAGGAGCTCCTACTCTCAATTTACCCTCCCAACCTTCTCCTTGGAGCCAAATTTAGGCATCAATTATATCAATGTTTGTAACAAGCTTAGCAGAGAGTTCTTCTTTATCAAGGTTTGAAAAAAAAAGTTGTGTTCCAGCAATATCATTAGTTTCTAAAAAAGAACATCCTGGCGTCTAGAAAATTATCCTAATAAGATAATTTATGAACGTGTTATTTGTTGATGTCAGAATGCCATATTTGTAGTAGTTACCTTAATAGTCATAATATATCTCCAAGGTATGTACTATTATGTATACTCATTTTATAGATGAGGAAACTGAGGCAGAGAAAGTTAAGTAGCTTGTCCCAACTGGGGACAAGTTATATGGCTAGTAAGTGGTAGGCAGGTAGTGAATAGCAAAACCCTAATATTAATGCTTTTAACCACTACACCACTATATTTCTCCTCATGCTGTTATTCAGCCTACAAGTATTGGGTTGTCAGAAAAGTCATGATGTATTTTTTCTATGTTTTTCATTGCAAAAATGCATCATGACTTTTCCGACAACCCAATATATTACAACCATCTTTGTACCTATGCACAAATACATACATACAACGATTTTCATTGAAGTGGGGTTTATTTTTTAAAAGACTAGAAATAACCTACCTATTAACAGGGGTCTAATTAAATGAACTACAACATATCCTCATCATATAGACTGCAAAAAGAAGACGATGAAGCTAGATGTGCCTAAATGTTCCAATCTCCAAGAAATAAGACATAGTTAGGTTAAAAGTAAAAAATAATAACCAGAAGAAGATGTTTATAGTATTTTCTACTTGGCTTTGTTAAAAGGTGGTTATATAAATAATATTTAATTTGATTACATAATGTTTCCATAGTGCACTAGCAAAAAATTAGTAGTGGTTGCCTCTGAGAAGAGAGACAAAGGAACTGGGAACATGGAATGGGAGGATAGCTTACTTTTCACTGTGTACTTTTTTGTAATGTTTGCATTTTTTACTATGTGCAAATAAGACCTATTCATATTCCACAGAACATTTTTGAATTATCAACTAATGGAATTTTTTTAATCCTAAAATAACTATTCGAGCTTAAGAATCATATAATTAAAGAACATAGTCACTTGAAAGTGTTTTTACTCAAATTATCATGTTTGTATTTATCTACAAAACATTTCTTTGAAAAACACCAGCCTTCCAAACTCTTTGCCAGGATATTGATTCATTTCTGACTCACAAAATAAAATTTAAAAAAAAAAAAAATTGCCAGATGTATAACCAGCCTGTGTGAGTTTAGGGCAAGGGATGTGGGTAGGGAATGAAATGAGGGTGGTGGTGGTGGGGAGTGCATGGAGGAGATGGTACCAAAGAGGGAATTCCGGCTAAGATTGCTACATTAAGAAGCTCCATCCCTGTCACTCAAGACAGTGATGCAAAATTCAGAATATATGAGTGACGAGATGTAAAAATACTCTCTCAAATACTCCCTCAAATACTCCCAACACACATCACATGCCACAATCAATACCCGTAAGACAAATAATGCTAGTGATTGATTCTGACATAAGGTGCTCCAACTTTCTTTCCATACTGTTCTTTTGTTTGTTTGTTTCATGTTGTTCCATATCTATTGACTTGATTTTTTGAAAGCTCAAACAGGTGTTCATGAAATTTTATCTGTTTTTTTTCTTTTTATGTATTTATTTTTATTAGTTTCAGGTGTACAACACAATGCAATAGTTATACTCTTTACCCCTCAAAGTGACAACCCCCCTCCCCCAGTTCACCACCCCACTCCCCCCCCATATCATACATTAACATTCACCAAGTTCCCCTTAACTTGGAGGATGTACTGGGGGTGCCAAAAAAAAAAAAGGTATACACATGACTTGTATTCATCTTGTGTTATTGCTATATGTCGAATATTACAATTTTAATACAGTTTTTTCCTTTCTTAAAATATGTATACATTTTTTGGCACCCTCTGTATAGTTGGGTAGACGTTGGAGTGACCTGAGGGAAAAGGGGAGTGTTATGGAGTCACTGTTGTGTTCCACCCCTCAAATTCATATGTTGAAACCCTAACTTCCAATATGATTTGGAAATAGGGAGTCTAGGATGTAATTAGGGTTAGATGAGGTTATAAGGATGGGATTAATGCCCTTAAGAGAAAAAACACCAGAAATGGCACTCTTTTCCTCTCTCTCTCTCCCCCTCTCTCTCTGCCCCCTCGCCTCCCCCCTTCCCCCAGCTAAGTGAAGACACAGTGAGAAGGTGGGATACTCTTCATGGTACAAATAGAAAAATTGTTCTAATGTTCCTGGTATCAACATAAGAAACATCCTATCCTGTGGAGAACTTCAATGAATTTGAACCAAACTGATGACAATTGCCAGGAAGCAAAATCTCAACGGATTGAGAAAATGCTCTGGAGAACAGCAGTTTTGCAGCTTATTTTACACATTAGAATCAAAGGAGGAGATAAGAAGGGTTACATGAAATCCATTGGGGGTAGATTAAGGAGGAAGGAGACAGCAAAATGGGGGAAATCTCTGCGATTGGATAAAAAGTAAAATGGCGAGGCACATGCTTCTTTTATATTGGTGAGTACATGTTAGTTAATAATTAATATTTACAGCACATAGAGATGATATTCAGGTAACAAGATGACAATGATGGGTTCTACGATCTCGGACCTAAAAAAGGGATGGCTCTGATATTCTAAGAGTATGTTATGACTTGCTTTCAGTTAGGACACTTTATGTTCAGACTATGTGGCTAATTTCGGTTTCTGAGTTTGTAGGGCCTGCTATGCTGGCCTCCCCTGAGCTTGTCAGGTTTAGCATGTGGCTCCTCTTTCGTCCATACTGGCCTGAAGATCATTTAGAATAGATACGCAAGAGTCCAGAAATCAAAGTGTACTGTTCCTCAGAGAAACTATTAAACAGGAAAAAATAAGTTGTTAAACTGTCATAGACAAGTTATATCCAAATAAATACACCAGCCAAAACAATGGAATGAAAGCCACAAAGAAAAATGTTCATTTCAGTAGTAATAAAAAAATGCAAATTAGAACAAACAAATGCTAATACCCAATACACATGACACTGCAGAGGAAGCCAAATGTCACATGCTAGAAAGCAGTATGTTGATATGCAGCAAGAACCACAAAGTTGCTCATAATCTTTAACTTTTATATCATTTGGGGGAATTTAATTATGAGAAAGTAATTCAACTGAATACTAATAAAATCAAAAACTATGGACGAGAAGACGCTCAATACAACATTATGTATAATATACATCTATATTTCTATAATATAATTTAATAAGTTTAAAGCAAAGTGGCCAATAGAAGTTAACAAATTAAGATAGATAATATAAAATATTATGCATTCATTTAAAATAGCAATTCTTAATATGATATAAAAACACAGGAAATTTTAATGTTGAGAATGTTACATGAAAAAAGCATAATATAAAATATGGTTGTAAATATTACAAAACACACAGGCCTATGAGAAGAACTAGAAACTATTATGCAAAAATATGTATCACTGTGTGAGGAAATGTGATTATGAGTTGTTTTTAAATGTTTATTTATATTATTGTTGACCTTTATTAAAAATAACAGTGATTTAGCATTCAAAGGTTTGTAAGTATAATCTAAATACAAGGGGAAAAATAGACAACATTACAAAATACAAGCTTCCATTATTGAATTTGATATTTATTACTTTTCCTTTTCACCATATCAAAGAATTCATTGATATTCTTATGACACAGCAAATCCTTATGATATGGCATATGCTTTCAGCTACAGAGACTGACTTCCTAAAATCCTGCTCTACATTCTATAGCTACTAATTATTCAACTTCAGCAGTCCATTATGTCAGGATGGCCCTGAAGTTGTTTTCCTCACCAAAATGTTTGCTTTGATCACTCTCTTTTATTTACACACAGAGTGCAGGCCCAGGACCCAAGCCCATAGTGTTATTAAGAAATACCTCTTTTTTGAGAAGGAAGAATATAAATTTCAACTAGTCTATTCCCTTCCCCGCCCCGCCCCCCGAGGGCAGTGTCACTGGCCCTCACATGTGGGATCCGAACTGGGGCCGCTGGCCTCCCAAGCCAGCGCTCAACTACCGCGCCACTCGGCCGGCCCTAGTCTATTCCTTTTTAATATTTGCTTTCGTTGCCTAGAGGAAAGGATGAGGATGTGCGTTTTCACTTCATATTTATGACTTTTCATTATATGCTCTTTAGAGCAATGTTTAGAGCAGGGACCCTGAAGAAAAACTCTGTTTCAAACAGAAGAGTTGACAATCCAACAAAATGTCATTTGCCCTTTTTCTTTACATTTTGACTCTCAGCTTTTTTCCTCAGAGTCCAAACGAATGGTTTCCAACCTTGAAAAAAGTAATCCTGGAACAGCTGGCCCTACACTGAAAACAAACCATCCTGACCGAGGGTGTGGTCATCCAGAAAGAGCAAGCTGCCAAACAGACCCTGATGTTCACTCTAGAGCTGGGAAGGGAGCAGGGTGCCCAGACAACATTCGCTTCTCACGAGACCGGAAGGCACACAGCCAATTAGAGAAACAAGACAGAGTCCCAGTAGCCCTTAGCCTGTTTTCAACATCGATGCTGAAACCAAGTGGATTTAATGTGACAAACTCCCAAAGGAAAAAATAATTTTTTTAAAAAAATATTTTGTTCACAAGGAAATGAGACAGTGTCTCATTCACCTTAAAGGGATCATTTAACCCATGAAATAGACATGAAGGCACTTGCCCCGAGAATAAAGCAATCTGGCAGGAGACTTAAAAGCAATCCTCTCAAAAAAGCATTACTTCCCTGCCCTCTGCCTCTTTCCTCCACATGGCTCCAAGTCTTCCCCTTTTGCTCACTGAAATTCAATACTTTGAAAACTCTTTCAATTTCTTCTTCTTTTCCATATTTCTCTTTGGTTCGGGTTGAATGGGAATTGCTTTTTATTCTCTTGTCTTAGTCAATTAGTCAGCAGCTTGTGGAAGCAGAGTGCGTGCTGAATTGGAAATGGGAAAAACTGAGTTCAAGTCCCTTTTCAGTCACTAATTAACTACATAATTACTGACAAGCCGGATACCTCACTAGGTCTCAATTTCCTCATCTGTAAAATAAGAAAGATAAACTGCATGATTGCTAGGATACCATCAAAGTCAAAATGTTCTATAACTAATAGGGGGTGTAAAGAAGATGGTGCCAAGAAATACGGGTGGGAAGTTAATACATTTTTAAAAGCAGATGAAGTGCTATAGAAGTGGTAAAACCCTACATTTCATCTTCACCTGGCTTGATTTCTCAGAACTGAATCATCTCATGGAATGAACTACTCAGAGCTAAAAGACATATAGATCAAAACAAACCTCTAAAAATAAAAGATGAACCTATGTTAAGAAGAGGTTACTGGGAGCCAGTAAGGAAATTTCTGCAGTAGGAATTTCTTACATTCTTTAAGACCAAAGCAAACAAGTAGGAAGGAAAAATTTAGGTGCCTATTTCGGAGCAGATTTTCTTCTTGGCAGACCACTTTCTAGGGATTAGCTTTCATTTGACCAGTTCTGCAGCCTGAAGGAAAGTTATCCTGGGCCAACTTATTTTCTAACTCTGTGTTGGTTTATCACCATTAGAGCTAAATCATGATCAAGTTTGGAACAAGGAATGTGCAAACAAGACACAAGGAGAGTAAGAATTAGTATAATCCGTAAATAATTCCTAAATCCCACGTTATAAAATAGTTTCAATTCCTTCCATGTTCAAAAAACTTGTCCTCCCTAGACATAATAGTAAGTCACTCAATTTGCTAGTTTGAACCTTTGTTTTGCTTTCTTCCCCATCTCAGAAACAACGTACTGAAAGCTAAAATAATGTCTTCTCACTAGTCATTTTGTACAGCAGTGAATTCTTTGGTAGCAAGCAACAGAAACCGTCTGCACTAGTCAGCTTGGGCTGCCATAACAAAACACCAAGGACAGGAATTTATTTCTCACAATCCTGGAGTCTGGGAAGTCCAAGGTCAAGCTGATGGCCACTTTAGTTCCCCAGCGAGGGCCCTCTTCCTAGCCTGCAGACAGCCACCTGCTCATTATGTCCTCACATGGCAGAGAGAGAGGAGGCAAGTTCTCTGGGGTCTCATCTCATAGACATTAATCTCAGCATGAGGGTCTCACCTTCATGACTTTTTGAAACTTAATCACCTCCCCAAGGCCCCCATCTCCAAATACTATTACATTAGAGATTAGGGTCTCAACATATGAATTTGGCAGGTGGGGGTGGGAGGCCACAATTCAGTCCATAGCACTACATAACCTACCAAAGCAATGAGTTTATTAAAGGATACTGAATAGCTCACAGAATCAAAGAGAAATCTAGAGAACCAGCAGGGTAGCTCAGGAGGACTAGATAACAGGAGCCAATAGTTAGTTCATTCATGGTGTCAATACTACAAAGAATTAGTTACAATGAAGTTTTATTTTTTTTTTCAATATTATACATCAAGTCAGTTGATGTACAATATTATATTAGTTTCAGTTGTATAACATAATGATTAGACATTTATATAACTTATAAAGTGATCACTCTGATAAACCTAGTATCCATCTGATACCATACAGAGCTATTACAATATTACTGATTATATTCCTTATGCTATACTCTATATCCACATTACTATTTTATAACTATAAGTTTATACTTATTCATCCCTTCCCCTTCCAGCAAAGTTCTCAATCTTTGTGTCCCTCTCCATGCAAGATTCAAACAACTCAAAGAGAAAGTGATTATTGTAATTTGAGTGGTGAGGCAGGGTACCTTGATTAATAGTTTTAGGGGCACATTACAGAAGGGGTGGCGGTGGGGTGAGGAACGGGGAGTAATTCTAAAAAAAAAAGAGAAAAGATAGCCAGAAAACAGCAAATAACATGTTCTCTGCTAAGCAAAGATTTAAAAGAAAATTAGATTTCCTTTTTTTTTAAATTAAAGTTTATTGGGGTGACAATGGTTAGTAATGTTACATAGGTTTCAGGTATACAGTTCTATAGCATATCAACTGTATATCACTTTGTGTGTTTACCATCCAGAGTCAGTTCTCCTTCTCTCACTATATATTTGATCCCATTTACCCTCTTCTAACATCCCCTTCCCCCTTTCAATGCTGGCTCAGGCATTCATTAGCTGCTCATCGTGGGTGAATTTATTAGACTTTCTGAACCCCAGTTTTTGCATCATTCAAATAGGAAAAGTAAGATCTATCTAATAGCAATACTGTATTAACTAAATAAGTTACACACAGAGCACTTAATGTGTCCTTAATGCTCAATAAATGTTAGTTCCTTCCCTTCTCCCTCTTAAATATGGCAGAACAGCAGTCGATGTGCTGTATAAGTCCATGCACACACAGAGTTTACTTTTAAAATACAAAATCAAACACAACTTGTACTATATGGACATGTTATACTGTTACAAGTGTTCTATATATTAGGCAATTATCTGACATGAAAGGGACAACAGACTTTCAGTCTGACTTAAATGAATAACTTGGATTAAATCCTCCTAGACTAAGTCAAGAATGTCAAGTTTAGAGGCCTGCAGAATATCAGATCTCAGTGTCAATACTGCTCATAATTTCTAAGAGCCAAAAATGAGCTTTTCGTTTGCTAAATACAAACAAATTCACATGTTCCCCTTTAAGGTGTCCCAGCACGTGACTCAGATCTGGGACTTTCACTGGGATCGTTGGTTTTTGAACTCCTTGAAATTATATGCAAAACTTTTACTTGTGTGTGTGTGTGTGTGTGTGTGTGTGTCTGTGCTTGTGCACACATGCACTGCCTTAACCAGAGGGAAGATAAGCCCCTATGAACCACTGCAAAGAGCAACAACCACTTTCAAAATTCTCCCTTTGAAACGAACTTGATATCCATCATCTACACTGTATTCTACTAACATCTACAACAAAAGTAGCAGTAAGAACCATCAACAAAATAAAAATACAACCTACTGAATGGGAGAAGATAGTAGCCAATGATATATCCAATAAGTGGTTAATATAAAAAATAGATAAGAAACTCATACAACTCAACATCAAAAAAACTAACAATCCAATGAAAATATGAGCAGAAGACATGAATAGACATTTCTCCAAAACGACATACAGATAGTCAACAGACATATGAAAAGATGCTCAACATCACTAATCATCAGGAAAATGCAAATCAAAATCACAATGAAATGTCACCTCACACGAGTCAGAATGTCTATTATCAAAAAGTGAACAAAAGGGTCAACAGTGGGGCACATTGGTTAAGAGTTGGCTTGGGAGTGCCGGCTCTGAGCAGCAGGGCCCCAGTTCAGATCCCACATGAGGGCCAGTGATGCTGCGCCCTCTACAGCTAAGATGGTGAACAAAAACTCAACCTGGAGCTGGGCTTCCATGAGTTGCCAGCAATGGTGTAGGCTGCAGTGGGGCTGCGGTGGGCTGCTGTGAGCTACTGTGAGTGGCTGGCAGCCAGCATGAGCTGCCATGAGCTGCTATGAGTGGCAGTCCAATGGCTGGCAAGCGATCTGCCTCAGCTGGGAAGAGCGCAATTATCACAATACCAACATGGGCCAGTGAAGCAACATCCTCTACAACTAGACTGAAGAACAAAAGGACAGCAACTTGTCTGTTCCCCTCCTCCAATTCCCCAATAAAATCTTAAAAAAAAAAAAAAAAACATGAACAAACAAGTGTTGGCGAGGATGTGGAGAAAAGGGAACACTTGTGCAGTTTTGGTGGGAAGGTAAACTGGTGCAGGCACTATGGAAAACAGCATAGCAATTCCTTAAAACATTAAAAGTAGAACTACCATACAACCCAGGAATTTCAATTCTGGGTATTGATACCAAGAAAACAGCAACAGTAATTTTAAAAGATATATGTGTCCCTATGTTCATTGCAGAATTGTATACAATAGCCAAGATATGGAAGCAACCTGGGTGTCTATCAATAGATGAATAAATAAAGATGATGTGGTACATATGCACAATAAAATATTACTCAGAAATAAAAAAGAATGAAATATTGCCATTTGGGGCAACATGGATGTACTTACAGGTTATTATGCTAAGTGAAATAATTCAGGCAGAGAAAGGCAAATATCGTATGATTTCACTAACATATGAAATCTAAAACAAAACAAACAAAACAAAAAACCAGACTCATAGAAACAGAGAACAAACTGACAGTTGCCAGAGGGGAGAGGGAGGGAGGGAGGGGGAGGTGGGTGAAAAAGGTGAAGGGGAACAAGAGGTACAAACTTCTTGTTATAAAATAAATAAGCCACAGAGATGTAGTATACAGCTCAGGGAATACAGTCAATAATATTGTAATAACTTTGCAGAGTGACAGATGGTAACTAGATTTAGTGCAGTGATCACATCATAAAGTGTATAAATGTCGAACCACAATGTTATACAACTGAAACTAATATGATGCTGTATGCCAACTATACTTTAATACAAAATTTTAAAGAATAAGTAGCACCAAGTCCTTAAGACACAAGAAATTACACATCTATGCCTGGGATAATGTTATGTAGTCCAACATTTTCGCAATGAAACATTTTTTGATAAAAATCTACCCTGAAACCCAGTATGTAAAACAGATTTCCCAGACAAATAGGTTCTACAAGCAGTTTGCATTTTTGTTGATTTACAGAAATGACTTCTCCTGTTTTGCAGAAAAATTGATGCACCCATGAGGGTCTAGAATCACTCAGAAGGCTATTTAGACTAAGATAATGGGGAACAGCCCTATTACAGATTTGTGTCCTGCAACCTCTCCTGCAGCTTTCCTCTAGCTGGCTTCCTTTCCATTCCCCACAATGGCTGTCTGGAAATTCTTCACTGAAGTCCTACCTGCTCTCTACCCCATTACTCCCTGAAGGGCACATGGGCCCCTTCACCTAGAGGGTCAGACCTAAATGATGGAATTACCAAGACATCTTTCCTCTCTCCTCAAGCTTGCCCTAATGCTCTGTATCCCCACTCATTCTGACTTCCTTCTCTATTATCCTAGTTTTTTCCCCATGACACACATTTCAACATCACCATCATAATTTTTGCCACATCATATTTTTGCCATCTGTACCAGTATTACTTAATAGTTTTCTTTATGTCAATTCATTTTATTTACTTACATACATTTAAACTATTTGAATGGAAAATTGTAAACATATACAAAAGAGAGAGGATAATATAAAGAGCCCTTATGTACTCACTAGCTTCAACAATTATCAACTCATAACTAGTCATTTCTCCATTTATACTCATCTGCTATAACCCCATCCAAAAAAATTTTGAATCAAATCCCAGTCACCAAATCATTGCATTAAAAAAAAAAATACTTCAGTATATGTTTCTGAAAGACAGGATTTTTTTTAGACACACTTTTTAAAAATTAGCAGATAGGGAAAAAGGACAAATACGAAAGTAAAGAAGGACCATAATCCAGAGACCAAAACACCATCCAAGTGAGAGAAGGGACTAAAAGTGAAAGAGACAGAAAAAAGTAGGACAAGACTGGCCAGCAAAGTCTCTGAAAACTGAGAGCAACAGTCCTAGTGCCAGGCAAAGGTGGGTGCTGGGTACAGGAAAAGGCTCTGGTACAGGAAATACTAGCAGATCTCTGGGGAAAATGGGAGTGCCATTGGTGAATGGGAAGTATATCCGGGAATAGAGATGGGAAGGATGGAAATCAGGGAACAGGTTCAGGCCTAGGGACTGATAAGAAGTCCTAGATAAGTGGTCCTGCACTTGGAGAAATGCCAAAGAGACTTGAGAGGGGTTGGGGCCTGAGAAGGAGAACAAGATGGGAGCTGATGGAAGAGTGTCATGCACTGGGAAAAGCATAGCTGTGGGCTGAAATTAAAATGGGGTGCTGCTTTGGGGGAGGGTTTTTTATTAGGGAATGGAGCATAAGGCTGCTTTGAGAAAGGACACTGCAAGGGTTAAAAGAAGGGAAGCTAAAAACTTGGTGGGAACAAAGCAGTGAAAGCTGTATGCAGGGTAAGGGCTGAGGAAAGGTATAGGGTATGAGACTGTCCACCGTAAGGGGGTCATGACCTTGGCCTAAAGCAAAAAGACTGCACACCACCAATGAATTCCTAACTGTGTGACCCAGTGACCTCTAGCCCTCCATCTTCTCATTTCTCTGCAGTATTTCACTCTCTTCATTACCACTCCTTCCTTTGCCCCTTTGATTTCTCAGTCTTTAGATTCTCACTCTATCTCCCCAACGTGTTCCCCTGAAAATCCTTGAGTGGGTCTTCCTCCTCTTCTCTCTGCCTTTCAGAGGCAACGTTCCCCAGGGTCATGCACTTCCTCATCAACGTCGCCTATTCCTATATCTACATATTGGTTGCAGATCTAGTATATATCTTAGCCCTACCTGTCATCTTGAGCCCAGGACCCAAATTTCTAAATGCCTATTGTGCAACTGTCTCCACACTGATGTGCTGCAGATATCTTAAATTCAATGTATTAAAAAACAAACCCATTTTTTTTTCTTATCCCCACAAATCAATTCCTCCTCCCATTTTCATTACCTTGGTCACAGCATCTCCAGTCACTCATTTGCTAAATGAGAAACCTTGGAATCAGTTTTGATTTCTTCCTCTTTTCCACCACTTGGAGTAGGCATGTATGTGGCTACCAGGATCTACATTTGAGAAATCCCACAAACTTCCAAAAATGGAAGCCAGACCACCCTTTCCCAGCCTCCCTTGCAGCCAGGTACAGGCTTTTGACCCAATGAGGAAACCAGGGCTATATGGTATCCACTTCCGTGAGGTTGGAGGTAGAGGTGTGCAGTTTGGGGCAAGCAGTGGTGGAGACTGTGGCATCCTACGCCCAGCATCCATGGTCACCTGTGGTGTGATGTGGAGTGCCCAGTGGTACCAACAGTGAACTCTTCACTGTAGGGGCCCTATGGTATGATGTGATCATGGTTCCTGACTACATGGCCCAATCTGGATTTCCTGGGAATCCTGTGACCTGTGAAGTACCCTTCCATAATCCTTTTCCTACTTCAATTAGGTAAGGGGTTTCCTTTGCCTGCAACTAAGTGCCCTGACACCTAAGTTGCTTCACATTTCCAAAATCAGTTACTAAGCTTTGTCTTCAAAACTTATCAAATATTCTAATGTCCTTTCTATTCCCATTGCCTCCATATTGGTTCTGGCTCCGTGGGCTGAGTAGGCTCCCAGGTCCTGTTGCTTTAGCACCCCTTGCAATGTATATACTTTTGCTCACATCTCCTACGGCACTCATCACTCTGTCACCTGTGCCTTAAAAGTACCTCCAGGATAGCACTGACCCCACTTCGTTGGAGTCATTTGTTTTCATCACTGTCTTTATCCTTCCAGATGCTATAAAAAAAAAAATACCACAGACTGAGAGCTTATAAAGAACAGATATTTATTTCTTACAGTTCTGGAGGCTAGAAGTCTGAGATCAGGGTGCCAACATGGTTGGTGAAGGCCCTGCTCCAGCTAGCAAACTCATTGCATCCTCACATAGTGGTAGGACTAAGGGAGCTCTGTGGGGTCTCTTTAATAAGAGGCCCCCATTGTGGGTTCCTCTAATCTCATTCAAGAGGAATCCACACTCCTGACCTAATCACCTCCCAAAGGCCCTACCTCCTCATACCATCACATTGGGCATTAGGATTTCAACATAGGAATTTGGGGGATGGGAGTTGAGATACAAACATTCCAACCATAGCAATCACTGTTTCGCCCATTAGCCTGGGAGTTAAGGCAGTGTGGCTAAGTGGAAAGAGCACAAGTTTTAATGTCTGGTAGCCACAGGTTGAATGAACCTCAAGTTAACTATCTGTGGAATTATAAGAAATCCACTTACGCTCTCTCATTCCCAGTTTTCTTGGGATCATGAGAGCGATTAGTTTAGTGGAAGTGAGTTTAGCAAAGAATTGAAGCCAGGACCATTACAGATTCTATTTCCCTGGGTACTGTCACACAAGTTCCAGCTAGCTTACCAGAAGAGCTACAGAATTGCCCGGGGTACGAGCTCAGTCTAGGCTTAAGTCCTGCCTGCTCCAGGCCCCGCTGAGCAATGAAAAAGCCCTTCAGCCCCAGCCTCCCTGCCTTGGGCAATGCCTAGTCCTTCCTGTGCCCCAGGAATGCACTCAATAGAACCTTCACAGGGCTCTGATATGATACTCCCCTGGCTGAGCTTCACCACTGAGAACTTTTCCTACAGGGTTTTAGGATAATAAGTGAGATAATGAATTTAAACACTTGACATAATGCCTGACACATGACAAGCTGCACTCAAAAAGAGTAACCATTATCGTTATTCATGCTGAACAGAGACACATCTGCTTTGCATTCCATCAGCACCTACAGTAGTAAAAGCCATGGCAATTGCACTGGATAAAATTTGAATGCAATGCAACACCTATCAAAGGCTCAATGTCATTTCTACAGAAAGAGAAAAAAATCCTAAAATATATATGGAATCACAAAGGACCCCAGCAGCCAAAACTATCTGGAGAACGTAGAACAAAGATGGAGGCTCCACACTTCATGGCTTCAAAACACACGACAAAGCTACAGTAAACCAAACAGCATGGTGCTAGCATAAAAATAGTCATATCAACCAATGGAACAAAAGAGAGGGCCCAGAAATAAACCCATGCCTACATGGTCATTTAATGTATGACAAAGGAGGCTAGAATATATAATGGGGTAAAGACAGTCTATTTAATAAATGGTGTTTGGAAAACTGGACAGGTAGATGCAAAAAAACCAAACCTGAACCACTTTCTTACTCCATATACAAGGATAAATTCAAAATGGTTTAAGGACTTAAATGTAACCATAAAACTCCCTGAAGAAAACATAGGCAGTAAACTCTCTGACATTGCTCTTAATAATATTTTTTTCTGCTATATCTCCTGGGGCAAGGGAGACAAACAAACAAATGGGACTGCATCAAACTAAAAAGTGCACAGCAGAAAAAGCCATCAACAAAATAAAAAGACAACCTATTGATGGGAGAAGGTATTCACCAATGATTCATCTGATAAGGGGTTAACATCCAAAATTGATATAGAACTCATACAACTCAACACCAAAAAAAACAAACAATCCAGTCAAAAAAGGGACAGAGGACATAAATAGACATTTCTTCAATAGGACACACATATGGCCAATAGATATATAAAAAGATTCTCAGTGCCACTAATCATCAGAGAAATGCAAATAAAAACCACAATGAGATACCACCGCACACCTGTCAGAATGACTATCATCAATAAACCAACAAACGACAAGTATTGGCAAGGATGTGGAGAAAAGGGAACCCTGCTGCACTGCCAGTGGTAGAAAACTGGTGCAGCCACTATGGAAAACAGTACGGAGATTCCTCAAAACAAAACAAAATTGAGTGCAAATGTTCTCAAGTTCTGTTTTTGCTGGGCTTAGGATGTTTTCCTCTCCCCAGTCCTTGTTTTTTTTTTTTTTTTATTTAGCTTTCTACAGCCACCACAAATTGCATCTACCACAAATTACAAAGCCTTTCTTACTACCCACAGTGACAATTAATCATTATTTCCCCTGTATTTTCAAAGCTGTTTATAGCAGATACAGAACTCATCACCAAGTTCATGACTTGATGTAGAGTTATTTATTTATTTATTTATTTATTTATTTATTTATTTATTTGAGCAGCTCTCTAACTGAACATTTATTCACTGAGGACAAGGGCCTATATGACTTTCCTGTATAACATTCATACTACCTGTGATGGTTAATTGTATGTGTCAACTTGGCTAGGCCACAGTACCCAGATATTTGGTCAGGTGCTAGTCTAGATGTTGCTGGGAAGGTGTTTTATAGATGAGATTAACACGTAAATCAGTAAACATTGAGCAAAGCAGATTACTCTCTATAATGCTCAGATGGGTCCCTTCTTATCAGTCGAAGGTCTCAATAGAAAAAAGGCTGACCTCCCTCAAGGTTAAGGGGCAGCCGGCCTCCAGAGAGCTGTCAGGCTGGAGCTGCAACATCAGCTCTTCCCTGGGACTCCACTGCCAGCCTGCCCTGCATGTGGACTTGACATCCTTCACAAGGTGATTCCTTAAAATAAATCTAGAGAGAGGATGGATGGATAGATGGATGGATGGATAGATAGGTAGATAGATAAATGATAGATAGATAGATAGATAGATAGATAGATAGATAGATAGATAGATACAAACAACAGGGGATCTGTGTATGTCTATATCCCATTTCTCTGAGAACCCTGGCTAATACAGTATTTCTCCAGTATGTGCCTTTCCATGGTAGATGCTCAAAATTAACCCCATGAATGGATGGAGCCAGAAGTGGATGGATGAAGTTAATGGGGGAAGATTCAGAAAACTGCTGAACAATGTGAGGCAATCGAGCCTGGGGACAAGGAGTGAGGGGAATGGCCTGGTGGGCTAGAACACTATCCTGAGCGCAAGGCATCAGGAATTATACTGCTTACCCAGTTTTCCTAGACAAGGCCCAGGGCAGACATTGTCTATTCAGGAATAAAAACAGAGGTTCTTTTGACTGAATATCTAAGAGACCAGCGTTCAGACAGGGTAATGGTGAAGAAACTCCCAAGCAGTGAGTCAGCGCCCAGTAAATTCTGCTGCCTGACTAAAACGATGACACAATTGTTACCTACCCAGGTGTGCCCCTACTTTCAGCAGTGCAAGCCAGCCATGAGCCTCTGTCGTTCCCATACTGTACTCTCTTTTGGGCTGATCAGACCTGATGTGCTGCCCACATCTTCTCTTACTCTCTCCCTGACACCCTTATTCCCAGACCTCTTATCTCTCATCACCTTGCACCAGCTAGGGTAGCCTGTCCGGGGCTTTGGGCTTTCTGGAATTGCCCAGCCAGGGCCAGATTTAAAAGCCATTTCACTTTCTAGACTCTGCAAATACAGGGACTGTGTAAGCAGGGTTTTTTTTTTTTTTTTTAAGGGAAAACTATAAAATGTGGACAGTAAATTACATTGCTGTTTTCCCCTCCCATTGAAAAATGGCAGGCTGCTAAGTGGTTTGGAGCTCAGTCAGTGTTTCAGATTAAAGGGAGTTGAATCTAAACCATACATTACTTCTAGAGCATGAAAAAGATAGAACCTTAAATAGTCCCCATAGCTGACAGGCGGGAAGAGGGGTGACTGTCAGTCATTATTGCTATTTTTGTATTTTTAAATAGATGGAAGTTCTCTGGAGATTTTTAAAGTGCAAATATGCCAATTTTAGAGCGAGCCAATTAAAGAAAACCCAGTCTAGCAAAACAGATAAATTAGCAAGTGTTTCTTCATATTTCAAAAGAATTCTTCACTCCAAAAACAATTAAGACAGTCTCTATGATTATTAATGGTTTAAAAGCCTCAAATGTGTTTCTAATGATCCATCAGATAAGTATTTCCGTTATTGAAGGGTCCCGGTAATTATTTAGAGACTATAATGAACCGTATCCGTATTGCATTATTTAAAACCTGTATTTACTGGAAGCCTATATTGGGCAAAGGATTTCTTACACATACACAAATGGCCCCTCTTGTCAGATTGAATTGTAAAATGAAAATTAAAAATAAACAAAAAATGTAACCTTAAGAGTGAGATTACTTGAGATTCAAAATACTGTCATATCCTCATGTACCCATTTTTACACGGCCTTAACTTTAAACAAAAGATTGAGTATCTGATGTTATAAGACACTTGAATATATCATTTTCTTATACCACAGGTATTTTTTGATTATCTAATACCCCTGAAGCAGCACTGTGCTATCCCCTAAAGTGGATACAAAATGAGGGGGAGGTTTTTTTTCCCTCCAAGAAAGTTGCATAAATAAACCATTCACATGAACCACTTAAGAAATGAGGTTAGAAATCATATAGTGCCACGTTGAAAGTCACAGCCAGCCAGTCCAGCAGGAAAGGGGAGACCAATATGGGCTACAGTGGTGAGAGATATGGAACTTGTGCTAGCTGTTGAAGGAGAGATAGATAAGAGGTAGACGGCAAGAATTTGTACCCAAGCTCGCTTAAAAACAAGTCCAGGAAAGGAGTGAAAAAAGGGAGGAAAAAGGTGGAAAATGCAGAGATATAATGAAGAAACAGAAGTAGTTAGAGAAGTTATCATCAATTAGCAAGGTATGGGAACAAATGGAACAGTCGAATCAGAGGGGAAAACAGAGTCTGAAATCATAAGATCAAATTCCACAATAGCACAAGGCAGCTGGGCTGGCTCTCAGGGCCCCATCATCCGGGCTGACTCTGTCTGCAAGATTCATACTAACAGGATATACTATAGCTTGACAGTGTCCAAGTGACAGTTAAACCTGTTTTAAATGAGGGGCCTAAGTTTAGAACTCACAGAACAGTTTTTCTTCTCTTCATTAATCTGCCAGCACTAGCAGTTTTCTGTTACAAAATGCTTAACAAAGTGTTAACAGGGATGTAAGTGTTCTAGTTTGTTCTTGTCCTCGTTCACTCTTCTGATGTCTTCTCTCTACCTCCATACTAGACTTCCTAATAAACCCCCTGACTTCACTGAATTTACCGCTAGCTGTCAGAAATTCTGTCCAGGATCATCCCAGGGCCAATCTGTGTTATTTCATTAAGTCATTGTAAGGTGACATATTTTGAGAGCTCTCTGCAGGCTAATTTCCCTAGAATTAAACCTTTAAGTTCCATAGCAGGGGCAGACATAAGAGTCATCCTGGCACAAAGAGAACTCCCTCTCTGACATCGAGTTGAGGGGCTGAAGCAGAGTTTAAAAGATCCAGGGCTACAGTGTGGAGGATAATTCAATTTGCCTGTCAAATATGCTAGTTATATTTCTAGATCATGATATCTTTTAATGAAATAGTACTTTATACTTTTTAAAAAGTCTTTCCCTTACTTTATCTCATGTTCTAAATGCTTTAAAATAAAAGGCCGTTCAAAACTAGAAAAAACTTGCTTTATTATGGTATAATATGTATACAGTACAAAGCACAAGTCTTAAGCATACAACTTGATGAATTTCTACATATATACAAATACACACACACAAACTCTCTCTCTCTCTCTCTCTCTCTCTCTCTGTCTCTCTCCCATGGAATCACCACTCCGGATCAGGATATAAAGAATTTCCAGCACCCAGAAGTCTCTCTGTATTCCTACCTCAATAATTTTTTTCTTCATAGCATTGAAGCATGTTTTAAAGTAAAAATTAAAGTTAGAGACAAAAACTCTCAGCTATGCTCAACCCACTGATGTTTGGAGAAGCTGGTTTGATTCACTGATGTGCTTTCGAAGATTCAAGAATAATGATGGAAAAAAGAAAAAAAACAACTTACCTGTGTCCATGGTTTATATCAAGAAAAAATAATACTACCCCCCTCATCAAACCCCGGCCTTTTGAATTCACTCATTAGGGATTTTTTTTTTTAATTTTTAGGAGAAAATCACATCTAAGAAATATTGGTAACAGGAATAACAAGTACCAGAAGACAATTATTAACTTTAAAAAAAATTTAATCCAGAAATACACCCCAATATATAGCCATGACTAACATATGGGGTCAGAGGAAAGATGATAAAGGAAGCTGACCAAGGGGGCATCTGACCTGACTATTTTGGGGGAAAGTCTTTTGTTAATTTTTATGCTTTTAACTTTATCTCACTTAGCATTGGAAATAAGATACCAGCCTAGGTGTCACTGAGGGCAAGAATCAGAAGCAGAAAACAATTCCCAGAAAAGGGAATTTCACACTTTTCTAAGAAACCTAGACGGGGTTGTTTCAGGAAACTATAGACTTATGACTATTTAAATAGTTAAGCAGGTGGCTTTTTCCCCCTGTAGGCCACATAACACAAACCACAGACAATAAATATCACTTGTGAAAACAAGACAGAATGAAAAGGAGTTTCACAAATGCAGTAAACTATAGACAGCACCAAGAGACTTCACCACAATAACTACCCCCATGACCAGGGTTTGAAGCCCATTCTGTAATTAGTAAAGGCTGAAGTATTTAAATTTAATCATCATCAATTTACTGAAAGGACAAAAATGAAATCTTTGTAAGAGCTGCAATTACATACTTTTGCCCACCACTCAACAGCTGTCTGTAAGACCCTAATGCCAACTTTATTTGCAACACGATATAACCAAAGTTAGCCTTAAGCAAAGCAACTTAAATAAAGGCTTGAGACCCTGGGTTCACGAGGATCTCTAACTTCCTCCACTCCCTGATATAATCTCTATTCAATGTTCACTACTGTCCTTGGCAGTCTGGCTTCTAACTATACCATCTAGTCCATAGGGTCAAGAAACACTGGAGTCAAAGCAGAATAAACCACTGTTCCCTTGCTACCATTTTTTTTTTTTTGTCCTCATGGCCAATAGGACATAAAATCTGTGTTATGTAAAATCTGTTTACAATTAAATCCATTTTGAGAAAGTTACCAAGTTAAATTATTCTCCTGTCTCCATCTGAAGATTAACTACAATGCCTACTAGACTAGCTTTACTACAGGTAGACTTAGGAATGGATCATGTACTGCTTAGGAGGCCCTTACCCACAGTGTGACATACTCAGTTCAAACTAAGGATGGATTCGGAGCCTCCAGCAAATATATATCATCTTGTGTTCAAAGAGCCTTTATATCAGCATAGTGTAGGAGGAGGCAGAATGATGAACCTCAAACCCCAGCTTTGGGGCTGAATACTTGTGTTTGAATTCAGCAACACACCTAACTTCTCTGTTCCTCAGTTTCTTCATCTGCAAATTGGGCATCACACATAGCTACCTCTCAGAGTTGTTGAAAGGATCAAATAAAATATGGTATGGAAGTGCCTACTACAGCCCCCAGCTAAATAAGGCCATCCCTCAGGACTGTATACTAAAGAGCAAGTTTATGACTGTGTAACGAGATTGAATGGGGACTCTGGTCTCTGCTGCCCTACCAGAACAAGATACAGTATGACTTCAGTTGTGTTCCCTGGGAAATGGACTCTGACATGGATCTTTCTATGCAGGAAAGTTCTTGAGAAATGCCCTCAGAATCAACAATTCTGGAGGAGTAAAGGAAATAGGTGTGGGCGCAGAGAGGGGTTAAACTGTATTGCAAATGCAAGAGAGAAGACTCAGCTAATTCCACAGGGTTCTCTGGAGCTGGGATGGTCCTTCTGAGTTATATCACTTGACTCATGGGACTCAGCTTTATAACCCCAAATTGACCACTCGTTCAATGTAGCTTATCCCCAAGGAGAGGTAACCTAGGGTGGGGCAGCTCTCCTCATCTGAGTGTAATGCCCAGAGAAGGATTCAGCTAAGAACCATCAGCCAGTAACAGTCCAGCAACTGAGTGCCTCAGGCCTAAAGGGAGGGATCTGAGCAGCGCACTATACCCACTGCAGCCCAACACTTGGGCCACTTGTATCTACTTGCTTCTTACAGTTCTGAGGAAAAGTCCTCCAAGATTCTGATTGGTCTGTTTTCCTGGGTAGCTTACAAGAAAGAAGTAACTAGGACAAACTCACTGCCTCTGGTCTCAAGGCTGTAGCTGATGCTCACTATTTCCCTCCTCTATTACCCATTCTTGATTCTTCTTACTCAGCTAGGGTGAAAAGGATCCAGCTGTCACCAATTGCTGACTGGTTTTCTTAAGGGATGGTGCCATGTAAGAGACCCAGCATTGGTCTCTGTTATGAATAGAATGCTTGTGTAGGTAGTTTACTTTGTGGGGTGACCCAGACCTCATCCTTGAGGAGATTGCATCCCTAGTCATCATGCCCTTCCCAGGCCATGACTGATATGTTTTTCCATTTACTCTTAAAATTGGGCAAAGAAGCACTAAGAAATTCCCCAGTGGATCACTTAAGTGCTAAGCAGGTTTTTCCATGCCCTGCTGTGTGGCAGCAGCCTCGCTCTTTCTCTTCAGGGTCAATCACCCTTGCCAGCATGGTGACTCCTTTCCTTGCCTGCTGATCTCCTGGCCTGAGGAACCCAAAGTGATGGATGTCAGCATAGCTTAAAGTTTACAGGACCGTAAAGCTGTCCCTGATGGAAGTGCCCCTCTCTGGGAAACAGGACCTCTAAATCCACAGATCTCAGAGTTCTGGGACAGGGAGCCCAAATTCTCCAAATGGGCCCCTGGGAAAGTTGGTAAATGGGGCTGCTCCTACATACAACCCTTGGTCCCTGGATTCGTGGATTTTGCTTCTTGGACACACCTAACTGTATAATATGCTGCACTTACACCCCTTCTTTACAAGTTATCAGGTCCAATCTGGCACTCATCTGTGCTTTCAAAAGGATATCCTATCACTCTACTAGACAGGCAGCCTCTGGGTGGTGTGCTATTTGGTAAGTCCAGTGGATCTTATGATCATGTATCAACTTCCACAAACCCTTTGCTGTACAAAGGGTTCTTGGTTTGATACAATGTTATGCAGAGCCTGTGCCGATGCATCAAATACTCTAAACTGTAGGATAGTGGTGTTGATTGATGCCCTGCAGAAAGCTAAGGAAAACCCAGACCCAAAACATATGCTTATTCCAGGGTGAAAAGGATCCAGTATAATTAGGCTGTCACCAATTGCTTCCTCTTCTTAAGGGATGGTGCCATGTAAGAGACCCAGCATGGGTCCCTATTATGAATTGAATGTTTGTGGTCATCCCCCGCTCCAGTATTCATATGCTAAAACCCTACCCCTAATGTGATGGTATTAGGAGGTGGGCCTTTGGGAGGTGATTAGGATTAGATGATGTCATAAGAGTGAAATCCTCATGAATGGAATTATTGCCCTTCCAGGAGTCACAAGAGAGTTTCCTTCCATTCTCTGCTCTCCCATGTGAAGATACAATGAGAAGTGAGTAGTCTGACACTTAGAAGAGGGCCTTCGCCAAAACTGAACTATGCTGACACCCTGATCTCAGACTTCCAACCTTTAGAACTGTGAGAAATAAATTTCTGTTGTCCGTAAGCCATCCAGTCTATGGCACTTTTTTTTTTTTTTTTTTGAGGGCAGTGTCACTGGCCCTCATATGTGGGACCCGAATCGGGGCCAGTGGCTTCCCTAGCCAGCGCTTAACCACCGCGCCACTTGGCCGGCCCTATGGCACTTTTTTATAGCATCCTGAACGACTAAGACAGTATCTACTGCTGGAATTTGGACATTCAGCAGCAATTGTGACTAGATGAACCCTGTAAGGGTGAGTTCATGCTGTCAGGCCCATGCACAGCCTGCATCACTGCTGCCTCGGCGGTTCCACTTATTTTCCCATTATGTCAGCACTGAGATGGCCAACGACGGAGATTGACTGACCCAGCTAAATCATTCAGTCTACTTGGTTGTTTTGTGCCGTTTCCATGAAGGATGCTCTCTGGTGGAGATTAACATGCAATATAAATATCTTCACTCTATGTGTCCACTCCCGTGTGTCCATCTATATGCTTCTCTCCAGCCCTCCTTATTCCATCTTCTAATCTTCCTCCTTCCAGTCCACTGACCAGACAGACAAACCACTTTACACAGCCTATGAGTTTATAAATAGTCTTACTTCAGGCTACTTCTTTTTCCACACACAATGAATAACAATGGCACCACCCAAAACTCTCCCCATTGGGAGGCTCTCCCCTAGCCAGTGTCTTTCAGGGACACCCCTGAGGGGTGGTAACGCAGCAGTGTATTTAGGCTGACACCTACTCATCTGAATCATGTTTCTTCCTTTGCTAGCAAGTCATAAGCATGCCTTGTCCCTGCAGCCCGCTATGCTAGTTGAAAAAGAAGCACCCATGCAACAATGGTGAATGGCATGGGTTTCATTAACTTACAACTTTAATTTATAATTGGTTGTTGCTGAACCCACCAGACTTTAGACTTGGTGGTATGATCCAACCCAGCTGCATGGTAATTTGGTGGCATTGTTTTTTTTTTTTGTTTTTTTTTGAGGGCAGTATCACTGGCCCTCATATGTGGGACCGAACCAGGGCCGCTGGCTTCCTAGGCCAGTGCTTAACCACCGTGCTACTCGGCCGGACCCACATGGTCATTTGGTATTGCACAGTTTAGGGCCCAGCAGTACCACAGGGGCTGTGTTTTAAATGGTGTATAGTTCTCTACTTGGCACGTGCTAGGAGTCTGCATTCTGACTCTCCTTTGGGGTGTTAAAGACCGAATGTTTGGCATACCCAAAAATTCATATGTTGAAGCTCTAACCTAGTGGGACAGTATTTGGAGATGGGTCCTTTAAGAAAGCAACTAGGGTTACATGAGGTGATAAGGTTGGGGCCCTGACCTGACAGGATGAATATCCTTATAAGAAGAGACACCAAAGGATTCCCTCTGCCCATATACTCAGGAAAGGCCTTATGAGAGCATGGTGAGAAGGCAGGTGTCTGTCTGCGAGCCAGGCGAGAGAGCTCTCACCACAAACTGATCCTGCAGGATCTTGATCCGGAACATCTAACCTGCAGATCTGTGAGAAAATAAATTTCTGTTAAGCCACTCAGTCTCTGGTATTTTGTTATGGCAGCTCAAGCAGACTAATACAGGGGCCTTTCCACAGGCTCCACACAATGTCTGTTCCCGTCACCAGCACCTCTTATGTCAGAACTTGCTTGGTCATATGACCTAAGCAGCAAGGCCACCTGCAGCATAGCCTAGAACTAGTGCAGAATGCCTTTCTGCTATGCGCCCTGTTGGAGGATGGCAACTTTTTATGTCATTCAGAAAAAATGTATTGAAGGAGGCAGTAACATACTGACTCCAGAACCTAAGAGGCCTAGGAGATGTACCTACTTCTTAGTGATAAGAGGCGTGAAAGGCAACAATGTGTTACTTATTTTGGACAGATATTCCAGCAGGTCCCAAATCAATGGACTCCAAAAAACTACTATGGCGAACATCTGAAACTTCAGAGGGTTTCTCTTCCACCTAATGCACGTGTGTCTATCAATACTTCCAACATACTTGCCATGTCTTGATCATCCGGTCCAGTTAATGTGATGTCACCTGATATAGAGGATGAAGGTGACATACTACAGGATGTCCAGATGGTGTACGTCCCTTTGGACTTTTTTATGTGAGAGGGTGGAAGAGTTGATATAACCCTAGGACTATTATCATTCTAGTGAATGCAAAAAGTTTCTGATCCTCCTTTCTGTTAGCAATGGAAAAAAAACACCAGACTAATCCTCATACGCCATGTACCTGAGGCTGTGTTAATCTAGCAGAGATACCACACCTGGCACAGCCGCTGTAACTGAGCTGTTAGTTGGTGGAGTGTGCAATGGCTTGCTCTAATCGTCCAGGATCTCTATGGTTTTCCAAGAGGCCAGACAAGACTGGTAAATGAAATGTGGATATGATAGGGACCACCTGTATCCTATAGGTCTTCAAGGGTGGCACTAACCTCTATCCATCGCCTCCAGGATCTGGTATTG
The DNA here is from genome assembly GCA_033961575.1 of Aselliscus stoliczkanus. NCBI lineage: Eukaryota > Metazoa > Chordata > Mammalia > Chiroptera > Hipposideridae > Aselliscus > Aselliscus stoliczkanus. The sequence continues at coordinate 47,974,162 of CM066728.1, forward strand.
CTGTTGATTTACTCTCTTGGCCGGGATTGAAGGGTAATTTCAGTCTTCTAGTAAGTTCTGCAAACTACCTATACACCCATTCCAATCATACATTGAGAGCCCAGGAAGGTGACCATAGAGAGTATCTGTGGACTCACTAGACACACGGTGAGCCATGCCTGAACCAGGATTCCATTTACTAATGGCCTCCATACACCTTACCCCCTCTCCCATAGCAGGGGGACCACAGGTCTCTAGGTATCAATGTCACCTTGGACCCTATCTCCAACAAACCTCAAAATGTTTGAGTGCTCCCCTCTTCCTGGTATGCAGTTACCCGAGTAAACAGCCTTAGATCCTTTGGGGAAGAAACATTACCGTATACATTTGCAGTGCTGTTACTAGGTGCTTCTTCCTGAGGATCCAACCTTTCCTTCAATTCATGGCTTCTAAGTCTGAAAACAGGCTTAGTTCCACAACCTGGGCAAAGGACTGTGGCTTTTTATTGAGGCAGTTGCCCTCAACTTCCTCATTATCTATCCTTCTGTGTCCTGCAGCTATTTTCAGGTTTAGTCCCTTTTTCTTTCCTTGGCGAGCTCAGCATTTCCGTGGCCAGGTTAAGTTTGACTTGACTCTAGCTATTGGCTGGGATTGGAGAGGCTGGTGGGGGGGGGGGCTGGTTGGGGTGCTTATATGGATTTGCAAGGCAAAGGCCTCTGTACTGCCTTCAGGTAAGGGGTGGAGGAACTGACAGCAAGAAAAACCTACTTTTATCAGCCTAGAAGGTTCAGGGAGAGCTAGGTGCATTGACCCAGATATTCCAGTCTCAAGTTTTAGAGTTTTATTCTTTTCCCAATCGGGGAGAATTTGGCATAGCAAACAGAATTTGTCATATGGCCTTGGCATATCAAATTTGCTGGCGCTGAAAATTTTACCTTTCCTGGAAATGTGCTGCTACTTTAAAATTTACACCCTGGTTACGGTTCTCAGTGTTTTCTGCCCTCAGGCTGCAGGAGATGAATCCCTATTGCCCCTTGACTTTCACACATCTCTTCGATTGGTAATTAATCACAGTTTTTCTCCTATGAATTAATGACAATTAGCAAGAGCCCTCCAAAACCACTGTCCTTATAATGAGTTCTTTCACCTCTAAAAGTCTGAGATGTTACTCAGCCAGATCCTTTCCTTCCTTCCATGGATTTCATCCCTTTTCACCACTGGTAGAAGCTACAATTGATTGGATCCTTTAAGATGGGAATTATTCACCTTCACCAGCCAGCTGCAAGAACCCCATTGTTGTAGAGTCAGCTTCATCAGGGCACTTCTGATACCAAATCTCTTAAATCAGTTTCCCTGGGCAAACAGATTCTGAAGGAGATTTGAGTACAGGACTTTTATTGAGGAGGGCCCTTGGGATTGATGCCTATTGGGGAGTAAAAGAAGTAGGTGTAAACAGAGAGAAAAGTTGGATTTCTGTGCAGTCACAAAAAGGATTCGGCTGTCACGCTGGGAATCTCTGAAGCAAGGATGGCCCCTCCTCAAAGCTATGAGATTGAGTGTGTACTCTCCTGCCTGACCAGTCACTGTATGTAGGCTGCCCCTGGGGAGTTGATGTGATCTAGTGTGAGACAACGCTGGCTGAGAGCAATTCCCAGGGAGAGACTTAGCTTAGGGCTCTCAGCCTCCAATTTTCTCAGTTAGTGGGGGAATTAGTGACTTGGGTCTGAAGGAGAGATCTGGGTAGTACACCCATAATATCCATTATATAGCATAACACTACACTACACTACACACACACACACACACACACACACACACACACTTTTTTAAATGAGACCTAGGATAAGGTCAAGAAACAATATTTCTTTTGCTAGAAATTTCTAAGAAAAATAAGGCACCCCACCCTTCAAAATGTCCAAGACTGTTCTTCTATCACAAGAAAAGCACAGAAATGATTTCAAGGGTCAAGAAATTAAATGTTCTTTCCACAAATGAAACCAAAACATAACATCTAACATAGATAAATGTCAGTTCAAAATATTTAATTGTGCAAACACATACTAGAGGAGGCCTGATACAATAATATTTCATGTAGAAAAAAATCCTGGGAAGTGGGAGAAGTTGTTTCCAAGTTTACCTACATTTCAAGAGTATAAAGACAACTACCAAGAAAGCAAATGCATTTAGTTTCTATTAATAGAAATATGGTGCTGCTAGCAGATGTTATGGTTCTGCCATATATCCCATAATGAACAACCACAGCTGGGGAGACACTCACTTCTCAGCCTCACAATTCAAAACCAGACTGAGTCCTGAGAATAGCAATCAGAGGTTTGAAAATAATGTCCTATGAAGAAAAGCTGAAGGGTAGAGAGCTGGTTCCACTCCAGAAAGGATAAACCTTTGTCAGGAAGGGAGTCAATTGAATATATGGGGTCTGGGTTTCTCTAGAAAGAAGGACTAGGATTTGTGGGTAGAAATTAAAGGGAACAGATCTCAACTCAATATAATGAAAAACTTTCAAACAGTTAGAGCTGACCAACAATGGAGCCAGCAGTAATGGTCCTGCCCTGGAAGTATCCAAGCCAGACTCCCTCAGGGATGCCGGGGGTCACCCCACCACACACACACATTAAAATCCTTGTATTTCTAAGGCCAGAGTTAAGAAGTAAGACCATCCCAGATCAGGGGAGGTGTAAATTTCAAAAAAGAAGCTAAGTTTTCCTTTGCTCCTCCTTAAACATATGTATTATATATAAAATTCTCCCAAGCTCAGCAATAGAGCAGGAATCCTGCTTCCACTATTCCACTTTGCCAAGAAAACAAAAGCATGGAAAACTAACATCTGAAAGATGAAATGGCAAATAACTCATTAACAAACCAATATAACTCAACTATTTCCTATTATATATCTAGATATGCCCATCCACACACTTTCTCAAGAACTGTCTCAGAAAGTGCCTCATCTGTGTGAACTCAAGTAAACTGTCATCTCCTTGGGACCCAGTTCCCACATCTGGGAATAAATACAGGAATTGGGGCTAAATAATATTCAATCTCTTTCAGCCCAAACAGTGTCATAGCCCAAGAGGAGGAGGCACTATTTTTATTAATAATGTCTCAAAAGTCATTAGTTATCCAGGAGAAGCAACTTTTTTGTTACTGTTATACAAAGTACGTAGTTGTGAAGATGGGTTTGTTGTTGAAAATCGTGACTTAGTAAAACACCTGGAAGAAAGCAGAAGATAAAGAACTCCCAGGAACAAAAATCTCTAGAATAATCACAGATGTTTGTGTGGTTTGGTTTTCTGCTTGTTTCTATTTTTTTCCTGTGCATTCACAGAAAAGCTTCAAAAATTGACTGCTCCATGTTAGGAATACATAACTCGGGGAAAGTCAGCTGATTTTAGGAACGCTGTGCTTCCAAGAATATCCTCGTAGAAATTATGCTTTTTAAAGAAAAAGAATACTGGGAAATTTGGGGGAGTTGAAAACATTGACGAATACTACTAAAATAGGAACAGAAGTGACTGGGTTTTTATAAAGACAGAATGTCATGTTACATATGTGTTTCAGAGGATTTGTGTAATATTTTAAAAGTTTATGATCTTGTATTTGAATCAAAGTTCGACAAAAGAATTAAAATATGCAATACTATTAGGTTATTAAAATTGTTTAAAACAAATTAATCAAGATATTATTAAGTAACTTTTCATCAGAATGCAAAGAAAGAAAGACATATATTTTATTATCTATCTATCGATCTATCGATCTATCTCCATCTGGGCGCAGCACAATAGCTTAGCAAAGTGAGGAGTTGACTAGAAGGGCTACTCTGAAAGGTAACAAAAGGCACATCCTTCCTTAAACACATACCTCAAATCTAATACAGACCTGAAATGCTTACATTCATCATAACTTTGGGTTCTGGGACTCTGGGTCACTGCTAAAATACAATACACTCTCTGAAGCAACAACACAGTCTATTCATATTTATTTTAGATTAAGTCAGCAGATTAACTAGTCATATAAAATGCTAACCACAAGCAGCAGTGAATCAGTGGCTCAAAAGCTAATGCAATCTTCATGTGTATTAACAGAAGCATAATTTCATCATTAAGAAAAGAAAACCCAGGGAAGGAAAATGTAATGTAATTTGGGGGAGGGGTGGGAGTAAAGAAGATGAAAGAAGGAATGGTCAGCAGGTAGAGAAGTCTAGATGTGAGGACATGTCAGGAGAAGCTAAATGAGAGAAAGTGGGAATTCTGGAAGTAGATTCTAGGCTTTGGTAGCTGAGGAAAAAACCTGGCTTGAAGGACAAATCTTAATGACTTCAAGGATAAATCATGCATCCAAATTTAAATGAGGAATTAGCTAATGTATGTGAGGTGCTGTGCTATTTTTGAAGCACTTTCATATTCATGATAGTATTTAATCTACCCACCCCCTGAAATGGCTTCCATTATCCTCATTTTAAAGATGGAAACTAAGGTTGAAATGAAGGCCTGATTCACACCAGGCCTTCTACCTCCAATCTTACACACTTATCACACAGCACAGTACAGCTTCAAGATGGTTTTTGATTTGTTTTACTGACTTTGTAGATGTTAGAAGGAAAATGAACTATTAAAAATAAATAATATGGAACTACACTGCACTTTATCTAGTTCAAAGTGCTTTCACATACAGTCTATTGTTCACACCTTAGGAACTATTATCTCTATTTTTATGGATAAAGGAAATCATGACAGAATAACTCAAAATTCTACAGAAAAAGCATTGATATGGAATCAATAGCAAAATCTTCCAAGTCCGGCTTTTCCCATGCCACCATGCTGGGTCCCTTCCCCAGCACATGCATTTTATAAAGCTGATCTTTGGACAAGGCCATAATGCAAGAGACATAGAGAATAAAAAGATGGGAAGGTGAAGGGAAAAGCTCCCAGTACACAGAGAAATTGAACAGGATCTCATAGTCAGAGTTACATTAAACTGGTTTGAAAAAAAACCCTACAAGTTAAAGTATTAACAACAATAATAAGTGCTTTGGAAAAAAAAAAAAATAAGGTCTCTGCTAAAATCACCACGTGGCTCTCCTATAACTGTTGCCCATGCCACCAAGAAATGCAATATCAAAAATCAACACATTAAGAATAAACCACAACTTAATAGGTGAAGGGTATTATGATACCCATTTGAGATGCCAAAATAACTGTCTAGTTTTTCTAAAGCTGCATTTGGGTGGGGGAAGTCATCTTAACATCGTAGATGGGAGAAATGTTTTTGCCAACTAAGGTTATTACATGTATATGGCACCGACCATCAGCAGTAAAATAGGGCAGTGGGTAAATATTCTCAGAAAAACTGAGTGACATTTGAGTAAGATGTCATTTATTATAGCAGACATATTTCCTCTTCTGAGCTCCCTGCCCTGCCCATTTAATGTCCAATAACAGATGAAAATGTATTTGTGAAAAGTCATTACTGTATTAATATTTTGCTGATATTCTTCTTCAAGAATATCTTATGCTTATGTCATGCTGCAGTTGATCTACTGACTTTAAAAACTGCAAAATAAAGATCTGAGAAATAATTAGCTCAGCAATTCCTGACCTCAATTTAGTAATGCAGTCTTTCTACCCATCTCACACCAGGATATCTGCAATTATCCCAAAATCTATGATGGAATTTTTCCAAAAGTCTCAAAATAAACCAAAGCAAAAAGTTGCAAAACTTTTAGACGATAAGGTGGTAAAAGTGTCACAAAATCAAATTACATGTAATACAAGTCTGAAAAGAAACCTAGACATTATTGGATTAGACCAGTGTCTCTCAGCCTAGGCTGAACAGTAGAACCCCCTGGGAGTTTTTAAAAATCCTAATGTCCAGGCTGCACCTCAGACCAATTACATCAAAATCTCTGGGAGTAGAACCCAGACTTGAGTATTTTTTTCAGGTTCCCCAGGAGATTTCAATGTACAGCCAAGATTGAGAACCACTGGAATAGACGCATTAAAAGACCAAATCTTTAAAATGGTGCTGTTTTCTCTTAGGCTTAAGGGAAAAAAAGTTTGATAATTTAAGTGAAGCCAGCTAAATCACTTCCTGCCTCTATGATTAAGGCAAGTCAATTCTCTGAGTCTCCAGATTTCCTCAGATGTCTGCCATAAAGAAGAAACTATTTAAATGAGAGAACATGGGAAAGCACCTAGCCCCACTACTTGGCTCATAAAAGCACCAAATAAATCTCTCTTCCCTTCCTTTCTATTCCCCACCCCCCAAAAAAACACACCAAGTGTTTTAGGTAAGTAGTACTTCCTGACCAAATAGATTAGAATAATAATAGATCTAATCACAGTCACAACTGTTTCCAAAGAATTTTTAGGCTAATAAAACCATTGTTATTCTTTCGCCAGTAATTGAACAGGAATAATCATACAAAGTCTTCAATTCACTAATGACTCCCATGCCAAAAACTCATCTAAAAATTGGTTGTTTGAAACAAAAAATGAGTTACCATATTTTTGCCAGCTGGCTAGGCCAAAAGATTGATAATCATTGATAATCACCAGTGTTGGCAAGAATGTGGTAAAACAAGGTTGTGGAAATGAAAATTAGTACCACCTTTTTTGGAAAGTAATTTGGCAGTATCTATCAAAAATTTAAATGTACATATTCTTCCATCCCACTAACCTATTTCTGGGCACCTGCCCTAGAGACATACCTATGTATACCTGCTCAGAGAGATATTATTATGATTTTGTTTTCATGTCACTTATGACTTTCTGAAATTCTTTGTTTACAGTCCATCTTCAATATTAGAAGGTAACCCCCATGGGAAGAGTCTCTCAGTCTTGCTGACCAGGTGAGAAGAGCTGGACTTGCCAAAAGGGCCCATGTTATGGTTATAGTTGCTGCTCATAATGTCATGCTGGTTGAAATGCATATTTCTTTAGTTTCTAATGCACTCTCTCTCCATCAATCCATTCATAGCTTTGTTTTTATTTTTTTTTATTTTAAATAATATATAAACACCCATAAATACATCATCTAACCCAAACAATGACATTAACAATAACTTATATCTATTTGTATGCTCTGTGCATGTCATCCTGTGTGTGGCCTCCACCCCTGTCACCTCATGGGTAACCACTATCCTGAACTTTGTGTTTATTAATCTTTTGCTTGTTTTTGAATGTTACAAAAATGGTATTGTACTATATATAGTTTTCTGGGATTTTCTTGTTTCACTCAACATTTTGCAACAGATTCATCTGGGTGTTATGTGTATCTGTACTTTCATTCATTACAAGTAAATATTCCATTGTGAGAATTAACCATAATATATTTAGGGAGGCCCAATGGCTCAGTTGGTTAAGAGCTTGCTCAAGAGTGTGAGCTCTGAGCCACAGGGTTGCCGGTTTGATTCCCGGCCCGAGCTGAGCAGCCGCTGAGCTGCCAACAGGTGGCAGGATGGCTCAGCTAAAAAAATAAAATAACAAACAAAAAAACACAAAACCAAAAAAACCCATAATGTATTTATCCATTCTCCTACAGTTGTCATTTTTGTGTTTCCATTTTGAGGCTATTAAGAACAGTGGTACTATGAACAGTCTTCCTGGAATTTTTATAGCACCAGGTAGACTTCTGGCAGGAAATCTGGCTGCCATCACACTAACCCCATCACCCACAAGAGTCATTGATGGGCTACCCTAAAAGGCTTAATTTCTTTTCCCACAATCAGACCAGTTCAAGGCACCCTAAGGAGGGAACCCATAAAAGGGGGCAAGCACTTCTTAAAAAAGCAACACTTAGCAGCAAACATTTATTGGCATAACTAGCTCCCTTCCAGAACTATCCTGTTACCACCAACATCAAACTGGCTGCTTACATTGTCCACCTCCTGCCAGAATTTTAATGATATTTTTATTTGACAGACAAATTCCTGAACAGTTTGATTTCAATACTTTATTCCTATCATTAAAAAATTTACTGCAAAGAAAAATTTTAGCTACTGATATTAACTCCCACAGATCTTCCTCCTTAGCACTCACACTTGATATCTAATGCCACAAAATACAAAGAGGGACTCCTTGGTTGGTGCAGGTGAGTGAGGCGCACACACGCACAAAATAGCCTGAATGAAAAATCCAGTAACAATACCTATTATAACCCATTTTATTTCCTCTCACTAAGATAAGACATAAAACATTTAGGGAAATTTAGGAAAAAAAGAAAGAAGAACGTATTCATTGTCTTAAAACAATTTTTTTTAACTTAATTTAGAATAGAGCCCAAATTGCTTTCAATCCCTCTGTAAATACTGCTATTGTCTCACCAGTATTTTAAGATCTTTTCTGTGTTCCCATTGTCCAAAGACCTCAAATTCCATAAATCATTTGTTTTAATTAGGGTTCTCAAAGTCCCAGCCTTCTCCGAGGAAAGAGAAAGCAAGAAGGACCACCAAGTAGAGAACACCTAACTAAAACTAGCCTTGGAGTTAATCATGCGCCCCCCACCCTGTGCCTTTCTGCTCAGATTATAGGTGTTGGGAGAGGAGGAAGGAGGTCATTTTGCTAAAACCATGGCCTCAAACTCCTAACCGCACGCTCACCAGTCCTGCTAACTCCTCACCAGTCCTGCTCACCCGTCCTGCTCACCAGTCCAAGGCCTCACTCCTCAGGAAGCAGGGGCGCCCTCTGACCCTGTCCTCCCAGTTGGCACCTCCACACCTTCAGCTCCTGCCCGCCATCATCCCCAGCCTCTTCATTTCTGTCAGCCCCATCGGTAGACCTGTGGCTACAATGGGGACATGGGTGGAGGGCACCTGGTCAGTGGACTACTGTCAGCTCCAGCAGGGCCTGGAGCACCACTCAGCAATCCATTACAGAGCCCACTCGTGAGCAACTGTGCCTGGCCCCCCAAAAACTCAATACAACCAGGTCGCCTCTTCCTAACCCCCCATACTCTGGGGCCAGTGCCATTCTTTCCACAGACCTCTTCACAAAAGCTCCTGACATCATCAGCGTGAACTTCCTTAACACTTCACGCCTCCCCAAACCACGCACTTATCTATTTTTATCTGTACCCGTCAGTGCCAGCTTTCCTCTCATTCCAGAGGAAGTGACCTCCCTTTTCTGGTTGCTGGCTAATTCCTTCACCTGTGCCGGCAAATTCCCTCCCACATAATTCAGAATCATCCTTTTTTTATCTTTCGAGTTTGGCTACTTTCCCAATGGTTGACTTCTTAAAATCAACAAACAAAACTTCACCATCCCTATTTTTCTCTTTCCCTTCACAAAAAGAACAGGGGCCGATTCCACACTACTTCTTACCTGCCATCCACCTCTTCCACAGACTACAACCCATTCCAGCCCTACCACTCCACTCAAGGAAATCTGGCAAAACTGTGACACCACTCTCACCCCACCCCCAGTTGCAAAATCCAATACATTTTTTTTTTCAATGCAAACCTTAGCTGACCTCTTCATAAAAGCTCACATTAATCACTCCTTTTCCTCTTGAAATTTTCTTCTCTCTTAGCTTATAACTCCCACTTCTCCTCTTACTACATATGACCATTTTCTTTTCTCATTTCTCTTTTCCACCTTCTGTCGTGTCATCTTCCTCTTAAAAGCTCATGCTCCCTAAGGCTCTAACCTTGGCCCCTTCCTTGTCACTCTGAGCATATCTTCCTTAGAAAGTACCACCTCCCCAGTACCCATCCTGGAACCCCAACTCTCCCGTAGAGCTATAGACCCATACAGCCACCTGTTTTGGGGGATTCTCAAGTGTAACAAGTCCCATACTGACTTCATAATTCCGCTTATTCCCAACAAACCCCCTCAATCAATAACCTTCATCTACTTCCTGTTTTCTCTTTCTAAGTGAACAGAATTACCATCTGCCTAATCCCACAAGTGGGATTCCTAGGAAGTATGGTATCTCCTCCACATTCATTTAATCAGTCCTTGTACAATTTACCTCCTTAACATCACTGCCATCTATTCCCCCTTTGTTTCCATTGCTCCTGCCTTAATTCAGACTCTTTACATCACTAAAATAATAACTAATTCACTGAGAGTGCTATATGATGGGAACTTAACATACATAATTCTCACAACAGAAAATAATGTAAGGAGGTACTATTACCCATGTTTTTACAGATAAAAAATCGGAGACCCAGGGAGGAAAATGAGCTGCTCAAGTTCACACAGTCCAGATATGGCAGAGCCAAGGTCCATCCAAATTTAAGTCTTAACAACCTCCTGTTGCAATAGCTTCCTAACTGGTCTCCTTGCACCTTGTCTCACATTCCAAGTGTAATCCAACCTACACTACAGACAAAATCAGCTTTCCTTTTTCAAAAATCATTTTTATTTTGAAAATAACACACAGAAAGCTTGCATAAATAAGAATAGCTTAAGTTATTATAAGGTCATCTTTCTTAAATGCAAATTTAGTCTTGTTCTTGACATTTTTCTAACCTTTTCAAAGTCTCCTCACTGCCCTTTGGGTCAAGTCCAGCCTTAGCAAAGTGCAGTGGGTCCCCCGGCTGGTCGCCACTCTCCTCAGCCTGCTCCTCTGGCCTCCCCTCCCATCAGAGGCCTGTCCTGTGCTCTGGGCTTTGATCTTACCTGACTCCCCATTGAGATTCTGGGGTGTGTTCTTCTCCACTCCTTGCTTTATCTCCTCCGCGGGGAATTTAATTTGCTCCTCCCTCGAAATCTATGTCTGGTTGCTCTTTTCAGAAGATGCTGTGTCTAAAGGGAAAAAGGACTCTAGGTGATACTACATGACCCAAAGCAGAGCGATTCGTGAAAGACTTCACTGTTCATATGGAGCATCAGAACCAGTGAAGTTCTAACATACTTAGGACATGTCTACTCAGTCAAAAAAAAAAAAAAAAGTGGAGATTTGAGGCATCATTTTTGGTCATTTATGGTGCGTTGGAGGGAGGACTGTACTTTGACTAAAAACTATACCTCAGTAATTCCCACCCTCAGCCTCTCACCACCACCCTAAAACTTGGGTCAAAGCACCTGGCCATTGTTTTATGTAACCCATCCAGCTGTGCAAGCTAGAAACCTCACACACATGCTTGACATTTCCCTATCACAATGTCCTATTTTGCTTCCTAAATTATCTCTTGAATCCACCCACTTTCGGCCATCTCCAGTATCACTCTCTTCAGCAAAGCTGTCACAGTCTCCGCGGGACTATTGTGATAGCTTCTAAACAGACCCACAGAATCCACTCTGGCCTCTTCTCATCCATTCTCCATATCAGAGAGAGTTACCTTTGCAAAACACAAATATGATCATATCACCACTCCACCCCCATTTCTGCATGGGCAAAGCATTTTAATGTCTTTCTTTACTTTTACGACAAAGTCAACACTCTATCATTCCCAGCACCTAGAACAAGATTTGGTATACAGTAGGCACTCAATAAACTTTGACTGAATGAATGAATGAATATGACCTTCGTCTATTCTCCTTCTTTCTCTAACCAAGAATCCCAGCCCTACTGACTTTCTTTCAGTCCTATGTTCTCTCTAATCGCTTGGCTATTCCGTTTTACACCATCTTCCTTTCCTCCTTTACCAAGTTAATTCCTATGTTCTTCCTTCAGATCAACACGTAATCGTCATGTCTCCAGAGAGGCCTTCCCTGCAGGCTGACAAGTCCCAAGTTCTCTTTAAGACTCTCATTGCACGCTGAGCCTCTTCTCCAGTGCTTGTCACACTGGCAGTTTCATATGTACTTCTATAATTACTTGACTGATGTCCACTGCCTTGAGAGCCCCTAGCACTATGGAGGCAGGGTTATGTGAGTTTGCCCTCATCAGTATATCCCAGGTGGTTAGCAGCATAGTGTTTGACATTCAGGAGACACTCAGTAGTAGACAGGTGAACGAATGCATTGCATATTGATGCACAGAGAGCCCACCCCTTTTACAATGCCATTTTTTTTTTTTTTGAGGGCAGTGTCACTGGCCCTCATATGTGGGAGCTGAACCGGGGCCGCTGGCTTCCGAAGCCAGCACTTAACCACCGCGCCACTCGGCCGGCCCCTACAATGCCATTTTAATGTGGACCTAAAAGCTCATCTGAGAGTCGTATCACACGAAATGTTTCTTTTCCTACTCTCCTTTTTTCTTTGAAAGTCCTTGATGAAGTCTAAAATATAACTTCTGAACTCCCAGGATACAATGCTTTTAAAATAGCATTTCATCTGAATTGCTACAGGACAATTGTTCTTTTTTAAAAGATACTTTTCTGGGTTTTGAGAACCCAAAAATAAAGGAGGCAGGATTTGCAATAATTAGCTTTAATAAAATCAAAACCGCTCTAACCTAAAGCCAAATCTCCCATACTACCAATGAAGTATAGACTTTTGTTTTTTTTCCTGGGCAAAAAAATAACCTATTTAATTTTAAATACAAATAAGAAGCCTTGATACTCCTTGGGCTTTTATCGGTGTACATGCAGGATGTTTCAAGAAATCATAATGTTTTAAGCCTCAACGTGTGAAGTTTGTCGACATGCTTGACATTCCTAGGAAAATTAAACCATGAGGTGATATACTTTTTAGAAGACTGATGTCAATATATATCTTTTTAGGAACTATGTCTTATTATTACTCTTTCGGTAAGATGCTTTGTCAAAAGGAAAAGAGGGGTCTTACCACATTGCAGTGCTGACAGTTGTAGATACTGCCACCTGCACAGGAATGAATCAGTAGAAATCGAGAAGCCCGGACACACTTAGGGTATATCTTTGCTCCCTGAAGTAGAGATCTGATGCAACCATTTTGCTTTGTGGATAATTTGTGGTGGTGTGGAGGTGGAGTCTAGAGTCCACTTTGGTGAAAGATTATGCCAGAGTTTTCCCCACCTCTACCCCACAGCTCAGGTGTAGAACTGAGTTAATAATACTGATGACACTCTAGCCTAATACTGTAGGTTGATGCGAAGTCCCTCCCTTGTATATCCCCTCCCCCGTTCCCCTCCCTACAGTCAGCACTCATTCTAATATGTTTATTGTGTATGTCATTGGTATGTCTATATCCTTATAAAGACTACAAGGCCATACTTGATTGATCTGGTGGCCATTCACTCTGCCTTCATCTCCTCCCACTCGCCCCAATCTAATTCTATTTTAGCCATCCTGGCATCCCAGATATTTCTTGAACTTATGAAGCACAGCTAAGTGCTTTTATACTTGCTGATTCTCTTGCCTAAAATGCTTACTGCTCAGATATCCACATGGCTCGCTTCCTTCATGTCTCTGTTCAAACCTTGCTTTTTTTAAAAAAAGGAGGGAGACCACCTTCCCTAATCACCCTATTTAAAATAATAATCCTCCTTGCGACTTTGTCTCTATATTGTGGTTTTTCTCTGTTGTAGTTATTGTCACCTGAAATACCTTTTGTACCTATCTTTGTTTTTGTCTGTCTCCCCTCACTAATATCAGATGCTAGGCATCATGGTTGAAGGCTAGGCCCTAGAATTGGATTTTTTTAGGCTTACATTCTCACTCTACCACTTACTATGTGATCTTCAGCAGGTAGCCCTGTGCCTCAGTTTCCTCAGCTCTAAAATGAGGGTTATGACAGTATGTACTTCATATAGTTACAATGTTACCTGGCACACAATCCACACTATGTAAGCGTTACCTGCTGATATTATTATATATTTACTTTTATTATTATAACTAAGCTCCATGAAAGTAGGGACTGAGTTTTCTTTGTATTCCCAGTGCCTAGACAGTGCCTAGCACTAGGCATTTGAATATTAAATGAAAGCTATTTCCCCTGTGCATGGTTTTCTAAAGCAAAAATTTTAGGTATAATATGCATATAGAAAAATGCACATAACTGTACAGCTCAGTTAACTTTCACAAATAAACCCATGAAACCACCACCCGTGTTAAAAAAATTAAAACATTACCAGCCCACCAAAAGCCCCCTCCCCAATAATTATGACCCTCCCCCAATGGGTAACCACTATCTTGACTATCATTATAGATTAATTATGCCTATTCTTGAAATTTATATAAATAGAATCACACAGATAGTATTGTTTAGTAACTGACTTCTTTCATTAGTTGTGGCATGTAGCAGTCATTCATTCATTCTCACTGATGTATAGTATTCCAGTGAATCACTGTCTCCATTTCAGTATTCCAACGAGGGACTATGCCACCTCCATTCTGGGGTTGATGGGTTCCAGTTTGGGACTATTAGGAAGGGTGATGCTTTAAATATTCACAGACATATCTGATGTACAGAGGTACACATAACTATACACCTAGAAGACAAATTTACTAGGAAGTAGGGCATGATTTTGTTTAGCTTTAGTAGAAACTGCCTGACAGTTTTCCCAAGTGGCTGTACCAGTTTACATTCTGAACAGCAGCATGTAGAAGTTCCAGTCCGCATAGTCTGTGTTAGAAACTGGACCTTTGCAAGCATTATTTAGCTTTACTCCTGTGAGGTACTTTTATTCTGACTTTTAGGTGGATGAAATGAGGCTCAGAGACATTAAGTAACTTGCAGGTTACACAGCAAATGAAGAGCAGGGCTGGAATTTGAATCCAGACCTATCAGATTATAAAACACACACAAAGTAGCCACTTTGCCACATGACCCTCTAATGTTTTACTGTGATAACTACCTGTATATTTAAGACCCTTTAATGGAACCCTTTAGATGGAACCCTTTAGAGTAAGCTGAAATAATATTAGTAAGTCTAGTGTTTATTGCACACTTACTGTGTGCTATGCAGTGTTCCAAATGTTTTAAGTGTATAAACCAATTCACTCTTTGCAAGTTTATCTTCAGAGAAATAATGAATTATTTGGGAATAAATGGAGCAGCCTCAAAAAAGCAGCAATTTTAAAATCAATTAATTATTCTGATCATACTTATTTCCAGAAATAAATGGGAAGATAATTCATTGGGGTTTTTTTCTGTATCATTTCGGAACATTTTCCATTGCAACAGACCAAAAAAAAAAAAAAAATCCCAAATCAAACTGACTTAAGCAAAAAAGAAACTGCTGTCTTATGTAACTAAGAAATCTCCAGAGGCGGAGTTCCTTCAAGAGGGGATGGATTCGGGGCTCCATGATGTCCCACAGATTGTTTTTCCCATCTTTTGGCTCTATCCACCCAGCACCAAACACCCCACTCTGTTGGCTTCTTTCTCAGACTCTATTTGGTAGTTCCTGGTACCTCCAAGTTCTTCCCTCCTGACAGCAAGATAAAAGGCAGCACCTCCCACCTCACACACATCCAAGTTCAAGGTCAGCAGGACGTCTCTACCTAAAATTACTGATTGCCTTGGATTAAGCCACTGCCCATTCCTGAAACTTACCTGTGGCAAAGGAGATGCAATTCCTCAATTCTAGGGAGGGATACGAAAGTCACTGATTGTCTTAGGCCAGGGTCACTGGCTCTACCTCGGGAACCAACGGGTGAGACTTCAGCCATATGAACTGGAAATAGGGGTAGAGATGGGTCCTTAGAAGGAAATCAGTAGGATGGATGTTATTGTAGATACTCCCACAATGAACCACGCCTGCTGTTCATGCCTTCGTAGTCCCCTCCCAGCAAATCTGAGCCCTATCACGAGCTTTTTTTTTAAAAAAAATAGATCTTATTTTAAAGAACAGTTTTAGATTTATAGAAAAAAATGAGGCCATAGTATAGACAGTTCTCACATACTCCCTCACCCAATTTCTCCTATTATTAACATTTTATATTTGTGTGGTATATTTGTTACAATTAGTAAACACATATTAATACTTTTTTTTCCTTTTATTATCTTTTATTTATTTATTTATTTATTGAGGGCACTGTCACTGGCCCTCATATGTGGGACCGAACCAGGGCCACTGGCTTCCCAAGCCAGCGCTTAACCACCGCGCCACTCGGCCGGCCCAATACATTATTTTTAACTAAAGTCCACAGTGATTTATTCAGATTTTCTCAGTTTTTGCTTAATGTCTTTTTCTGCTTCAGGATACCATACATATTACATTTACTTTTCATTGACTCCTTAGGCTCTTCTTGGCTGTGACAGTTTCTCAGACTTGCCTTGTTTTTGATGACCTTGACAGTTTTGAGGTCTATTGATCAAATATTTTGTAGGATGTTCTTCTATTGGAATTTGTTTGATGTTTCTATGACAGATTTTTCGCAGGGGTTACGGGTTTTGAGCAGGAAGACCACAGAAGTAAAGTGTCATTTTCATCATATCATATCAAGGATACATACTGTTGACATGGTTTATCACTGTTGATAATGACCTTGATCATATGGCTGAGATACTCTTTATTTCCTTCCATTCTGTACGCTTTGGAAGGAAGTCATTATAAGCAGCCCACACTTAAGGAGTGGGAGTTCATGCTTCCCCTCATTTAGGATGGAGTATCTACACAAATTATTTGGAATTCTTCAAAAAAGATTTGTCTCTTCTCCCCATGTATTTATTTATTCAATCATTTATTTATATCATTATGGACTCAACAGATCTCTTATACTTTGGTTTATAATCCAATACTATAATATTTTACTTATTTTAATGTTCACATTGTTCCTGCTTAGTCCATTGGGAGCTCTATCAACTGACTCTTGTGTATAACTAGCTTTCTGAACCAACAGAATGAAACAAAATGATGCTGCATGACTTCTGAAGCTAGGTCATAAAAAGTCTTGCAGCTTCTGCCAGGGTTTCTTGAACCCTCACTCTGGGGGAAACAGGCCCCATGTAAGAACACAACCTTGAGACTGTAATGCTGGGAGGAATCCCAAGCTAGTCATGTGAACAGGTAATGTGGAAAGAGAGACAGATACTAATCTCTAGCTCTTCCAGCCATTTTAGCTGAAGAGTCAAGTATGTGTGCCAAGAAGTCATCATAGATGTCCAATTCAGTTGAGCCTTCAGATTATTCTAGCCTCAGCCACCATGTGACTGCAACAATATGAGAGACCCTAAGCAAGAATTCCAAGTTCTGTTGAGCCCAGTCAACCTACAGAACCACAAATGATAACAATGAATTTCTGTTTTAAGCCACTAAATTTGGGGGTGGTTTGCGATATAGCAAAAGATAACTCAAACAAATGCAAAAATCTACTAGATGTGGTATTAACTCTCAAACTACAACACATTTTATTAAACAGCATATAATGATGGCTTTCTTGTTTTCTCACACAGGGGAAATCATTTATCCAGACATATGTGACATAATGTTAGTGAGTTTTTTTTCTTCTCAACTAGTTATGTAATCTCTGGGGTTCCTGAGGTAACTTTCTGTTCAGAAACATTGTTCCATACAGATAGTCAGGCTTTCCAGAGATATTAATGTCAGTTCAAAAAGGGTAGTATTGATCTTGAGTAACTCTGCTGCCTGCCTAACTATTAGTCATAGCCAGGTTGACTCCTGAATAGGATTTTCAGGCAGCAGAACCTTAAGAATTCAGAAATCTGAAACGTTTCCCAGTGTCATGGTGGAAAATATATTTCTACATTTGAGCCAATATAAACTTCTATTGGCACCTTTACAGGAGTTTGAGGAACATAGGTCTCCATTCTTCCAGAAGGCAGAACATGTTGCTTTTCTACAAGAACTGTACATTTCCGGGAGTCAGTAGGGGTGGGGAGGGCGAGCTGGGGAAAGACTCCAAAATACACCTCCAGAAGAGATAAGATTATTAGTGTTAAGATTAGATTACCAGATTCAAGGAGGCTATGTTACAACCCACAGGAGGAGATAGGTTGGATTTCTATTTTATTTTTGGTTGCCCTCCACTCTTTATTCATATTTCCTGTCTTTCATTGAGAATAGTTTTCTCTCAGGCATTTCATTTGCAAATATAGTTGAGCTTCATGATTACATATTCATTTCATCTAGAATTTAAAATAATTTGAATTTGCATCGGTGTAAGTTTATATTGAGATAATGACAAAAGTATTTACCTAACAAATCAACAGAATAAACAAAGCTAAGAGGGTTTATTTCAAAACAGTTAGGATCAAAATATTTTTATGGTCACCAAAAGGGCCATTGGAATCTAAAAACAGAAACTTCCTTGAGGCCACAGATAGTGCCCTGAATAAGAAGACTGGACCACAGGAGGTATTCAGTGTTTACTGGATGAATAAACAATTCAGACTTCCATTTCATTTTAAGAATTTGTGTAATACAGAGGTCACAAATGGCAGTCCATGGGACAAATTCAGTCCACGGTCTTGTCTGGTTTGGCCTATATATTGTTATATTTCTTTTTATTAAAAATGTAATAAATTCATTTGGTTCAAAATCTTTTTTAAAAATGGTGCATTGTGAAAAATCTCACTCCCACTTCTGCGTCGTGTCTACCCACCTGCCCCAATTTCTCTCAAGGTAAAATCTTTTATTAGTTTCTTTTGTGTTCTTCTAGAGTCTCTTTAGGAAAATTTAAGAAAATATGCAAAGTTAAGAAAATATGCATAGTCCATTTTTACACAGGAATTCATTATACACGCTGCTTTTTTTCTTGCTTTTTTCACTAAAATTACACTTAGAGATCTTTTTCTCTATCATCTTACACTAGTCAGTTTCTTTCATAGCAGTCCATGTCCAGCCACAGTAGGCATTTCAGTTGCAGCTAGAGTGATAGTACCAAAGTCAGAGTGGGAGAAGACACATGTTTTGCCTCGTTCATCACCCCGAAGCAGCTAAGCACGGGTGAGGAGGTCACTACATAGTAAGATGCCTTAAATATGGTGAGCGCATCCTACATGCGCTGAATGTAGTTATACTGAATGAATTGCAAATGCAACATCCATAGATTGTTAGTTATC
This sequence comes from Aselliscus stoliczkanus, assembly GCA_033961575.1. Taxonomy (NCBI): domain Eukaryota; kingdom Metazoa; phylum Chordata; class Mammalia; order Chiroptera; family Hipposideridae; genus Aselliscus; species Aselliscus stoliczkanus. The sequence continues at coordinate 47,992,992 of CM066728.1, forward strand.
CCACTTCCCACTTTACACACACACACACACACACACACACACACACACACACACACACACACACACACACACCATGAGCCTGGAAAGGCAAAATCAGTGACAATGCCAGAATTTATAAGTGAGAAAATCTCAAGACATCCTTCCCCTTTCTCCAGAAGCCCAGCCATTCTCATCCCAACTCCTCACATTACCCTTTCAGAGGTAAATTAACCAGATGTAGTATTTCGTAAACTTGCCTAATCTCAAGAATTTTAGGAGTTCCTGTTAAAATGCTCCCAGCCCCATCCCTTGGAGATTCCCATCTGGATCTGAATATCTGTTTTTAGGATCAGGATAGTTTGGGAGACTCTTCTAAGACATTGCCAAATACGTTCTCATGCCTGTGTCAAAATAGTTTTCTTAGGGACTAACAATTATAATTAGATCCTGAATACCTGATTAGATGTCTTTTTGAATGGCTATTTTAAAGAAATGCTCTTTTAGAGAAGGGCTTCCCCAAATTTTTCACATGGATAAACATACGTAATGTTAATACTTGTTTGGCACACTGGAAAAGGCCACTGTCAACCAAAGGGGTGGCAAGATGAAAAGTGGTATTTCATAGCACCATGCTTGGGAAATTCTGTTTTAGGGTATCTTGTAGGGAGGGGAAAGGAAACTGACATTTGTTTAGTTCTTGTCTGTCTGGTACTACACTTAGAACTAAGATTTTTATCTTGGATACAACCTACTAAGCATAGACGGATATGTATTAATTTCTCCATTTTCCAGCAAAACAAACTGAGATAGTAAGATTTAGAGCAAACCTTTTCCAAGGTATAGTCAGGAGCTAGAATTTGAACTGACATTTCTGACCCCAAGTCCAACATTTTTTTTTTTTTTTACCATTGCTTCTTCAAATGGTAGCCAATGCATATATCAAATATGAAGAACTCAAATGACACAGCTTCTCCTGGATGCATTTTGGCTTCAATTCTAGTTGCTGAGTGCTCTGAACACAACCTTGTTTGTAGCAGCCAGTCTCCAAGCTGGCTCCCAGTGATCCCACGTCTGGCTATTCAGGGTCTAATATTCCTCCTCCCGCACTGTATCAGGATTGGTCTGCATGACCAATACATACAAGAGACACAATGATGTGCCTTCAATGGTTAGGCCAATCACTCTAGTAGAATCTAGCTACCATACGGTTAGGATACCTAAATTGCCCTCTAGGAAGGACCACATGGTGGGAAATTGCCAACAGTCATGGGACTAAGCTATCTTGGAAGCAGTTTCTCCAGTGCCAGTCAAACTTCCAGGTGACCACAGTCCCAGCTTCTATCCTCATTGCAACTTCAAGAGACACCCTGAGTCAGAGCCCTCCAGTTAATCTGCTCCCCAATTCCTTACTCACAGAAACTGAAATAATACATGTTTGTTGTTTTAAGCCATTAACTATTGTAGTAATCTGTTATGCACTGATATGTGACTAGTATAGGTTTCCATTATATAAATGGAAAAAAAAAAAACACACAGCCGATACTTGCCCCTATTGCAATCTACATTGATATAGACCAAAGTCACTTAAGGGAAGAGGGAAAAAAACAAAAACAAGAAGATTTTTGCTTTGAAAAATAAATAAATAAAATCACTTCTCTCTCTCTCTCTCTCTCTCTCTCTCTCTCTCTCTCTATATATATATATATATATATATATATATATATATATATATATATATATATATATATTACACTTTCCAAACATTGTTAACTTTTTGCTTTGCTTTATCAAGGAATAGTACTGAAAATAGATAAAAAACATCAGGGCAAGTTCACTTCAACTAAAAAGTCAGGGAAAATATTTATGGGAATTTTATGTTTGAACTAATATGACTGAAAAATGAAATAACCCACTAACTGGGCAGAAGTGGTTTTGTAAATCCAGCTCAGTGTTGTGCTAGACTCTAACATACAGCCGCCGCAGATGACAAACTACTTCTGCAAGCTAAAGATGAAGCACATGTTTGCTCACTGGTTTATCAAATAGAAAACAAAGACCATCTGTTAATTACCACCAGAAGACCTGGAGAGAGAAAATAAATAAATCTGAATTTTTCTCTGTCCAAGGTACATAGTTTTATTTTTCTTATTTTTATTTAAAAAAAAAAAAAATTTGGTCATGCTCTCGGAAAAGAAGCCTATAATTAAGTCTGAAGAAAGTTCATTTCACGCTCTGATAATTTTTGATGATCCATATAAAAATATTTCCAAGAAAGTAATTAATAACTAATTGGAAATATTGCAAATGACAAAACAACGTAACAACATGATAAATAAGTTCTGAATGTATTACATCAAATATTATCATGGCACACTCATTTGGCTTTTATTTGTGCCGAGTACTTGATAATTATTTTCACCCACTACCCATCAAAGCAATATGGTATAACAGGTTAATACCTGAACACAATTTCTAAATGAGGAAACTTGGGCAGGAGAGATTAAGTGCATACATGGTTGTTGTAAGCGTTAGGGCTAAGCCTAGGTAATATCATCTAGCTCTTGGGTACTTGTCTTTAGTGTAGCAAGTCCTAGAATGGGGACGGGGGGATGAAGGGGAGAAAAGATGGCGAGAAGTACCACTTAAAAGCACCGCTAATAGTGTTGTTTGTTGTCTATCTTTATGTGGTCTAACTCCAAGCTGTCCACAATCTAATCTTACCAATCATTAACCTAAATGAGGCTGACCAAGCATGGGCCTTCATGCTACTGTCCAACAGGTAGCTCCATTGCTCTCTATCTAGTAAATCTCATGCACGTAAAAGAAGCAGTTCACCCAGACCTACTCCTAACATTTGCAGCACTGGGGCAAGAACACAAATGGAGGCACATATCTAAGTTACAAATCAGGCTACCAAAATTGTTAGCTAAAATGTCTCCCTAGCTTAGCAGATAATTTCATACCAACAAAATTTTAAAATATGTGCAAAGCTATGGGTTTTATATGACTGAAAGTCAACAAAATAACAAAATAAGACTACTGAATTTAATTATTAAGGCACCTGGCTGAGTAATGTTTGGCTGAGTAATAAAATAGAGACAATAATAATTTATAAAGTATTATCTATCCTATAAAATATATTTTTCCTACCTTTGGTTCACCAAAATTACTAATTATGCTTTTAAATCAAGATTTTTACATAATTTGAGTGCTACTGACAGAAAATGCCAAATTAGACAACCTTGCTTGGGTCAAAATTATTACATAGTTTTATTAACTCCACTTGGAGAAACTTAGCTCTGCTGAGATAGTGGCAAATGGAATTGTAAATAAAATTTTTAAAGCAATAGTCAGTTCAGAAGTGAGCATTCATTTCGCATAGCATGAACAAACATTTTAGTAGGTTTGCATATAATAAATTATCACAAAAAACATTACAAAGCTTTTTGATTTCACATAGGTTGCTATCGCATTGTGATTTTTCAGAAGAATTTAAAATTATCATCTAGCCAAATGCTCTGAAGGATTTATTCTGATACTTGCTGATTTCAAGATGATTCATTTCTCCATCTTCTAATGGGCAGGCCAGAGTAGCTTTTGTTTCTTGCTTATGAAATTGATATAAAATTGATTCTCTTTTCATTCTTATTGCTTTTAGTAATTAAAACTTAATTTAATAAAGAATATAAAGTTGTAAGAGTTTTTTTTATCTGACCATTTAAGCTGTGGATTTAATGAGAACAATGTTCTCACTAATTTGCATTGTTTTGATCAGTAGTCAAATCTCATACAATAAGAATTTGTAATTTCTTGTTTTCCAGTTCTATTTGGGTCATACTCAACAAAAGCCTACTCACTTTCACAGTTCCCATATTTTTCCTTTTAATTTAAGTACAACTCCTCTTTGAAAATTTTCTATTTCTTTTTTCTTTCTGGCTTTTTTTCTTTTCTAATCTCTGTTTTTTATTTATTTCTACCACAATTCTCTGTTCTTCACTGGCCCTCATTCTCAGTGTTCTAAAAGATTAAAAAGTAAAATGTAGCTGTATGTAGGATATAAAATCTGAATATATTTTAATTGAAAATGTAAATTTAAAATGCAGAAAAATGAAAACTTTTCATGTGGTGACATTTTTCTTCTAGAATATAAACAATTATTAAAGTTACAAGGCAAAATATAAACTATAAGGAATATCAATTATAAAGCAAAATTAAATAATGAATGCTGAAATTTTTATTTTAATATTTGAAAGTATAATTAATCTTATTAAACATTGCTATAAAACTAAAACTATTTCTAGTTGCCAGTGTTAAGAATTGGTATCATACTTTAAGTGTATTACATCCATACATAGATGCATACAAATTTAAGATCCATATGAATTATTTAATATTACAAAATATTCCTCAGCCATCATATGCGATAATTGCAAATGCTGAGCATCCTGGAGAAATTCCAGAACCATGAATTGGTTTATAAGGAGAGAAGCAAGAAAATGGATGCTCAGCACTAGTGGGAAATGAAATTTCATTATGCAAGCACCTATTGCATTCATGCTGTAAGAAAGATTTGACAAGTTAATTAATTTATCTTTTCTCTTATTTAAGTGCCTCTGCCATTCAAATCCTCCCTGGACTCTGAAGCATTCTTTTTTTTTTCATGTTGGACGTAGCATACCCCACAATATGTCACAGTATTCAGATGCAATTCCTTTTTATTTCCAGAGGTAGGTTTAAAGATATGGAAAAGAATTTCCCTGTAACCTGTTGAGTGTTTGTCACAAGCATGAATGTTTAGTGACACAAGTGCCTATGGTTTGTAAGTTAACTTATTGTTTACAGACTGTATTTAGTTGTGATCTGAGGGACTTCTGAAGTACCGGGCCCAGAACCTCTTCTTCTCAGATCTAAGCATGGAACTGAGCTCATCTTTCTACATTTCCCTCTCCTCCATTTTGAAGTTCACTGCCTCAATGCCTCAAAATCACTGTCCCCACCAGCCCAGTTTAAGACCCTGACTAATCAATTTACTTTTCAGCCACTCCGTGATTTACTTAGAATTTGAACTGAAAACTGACAGGTCGGCTGGTAAAGGAACACACACCGTCAGGCAAGTTAAGAAAGTTTAAGCAAGTCTGTTTTATTAAGAGAGAGTCTATCAGGCTGAACAAAGATGGCTACAGCCCAGGCTGCAAGTCTAAAGGAGACTTACAGCCCTGAGGGAGGGGGTAAGGAGGGTTATATAGGGGCGGTGATGACAGGGTAGCATTGTTTGAACAGAAAGTATTTACTGCCTGTAAGCCAGTAGCTGTTTGGGGGCATTTTCTGTTATCACAAGCTGGGTTCTGTCTGCAGGTGCAGGCCAACAGACATTTTGTTGTTTTCTGTCAGTAATTCAAGGTCTCTGAGACCTAACATTCAGAGACCTAACATTAAGTCAAGGTCTTTAACATGCAGAGGCCTAACAAAAACATTCTTCAGACTCTCACGTGTTGTAAAAAGTTATTTGTGAGGACATCAGAAGCCCTTCTAATAGGGATGGGCAGTCAAACTTTGGTACCTCTCCCTAAAACACTGTGTTTTCTTCTCTTTGGCTATTTAATGCTTATGTAGATCTCAGCTCAATTGTAACTTCCACAGAAAATCCTTGCTTGGCAGTCTCAGTTAGTTCCAATCATTTTTGTATATGTTCCCATAGCATTTTGTTCTGTTGAACAGAGCAATGATTTTACATTTGTTTCTATAATTTGATGAGTGTTTGTCTCCCTCCATAGAGAAGAGCTGACATGAGGACTATGTCTGAGTGTGTTTGGGCTCACCATTATATCCCGAGAACTTAGCCTATGTTGTATGCATAAAAGACACTCAAGGTTTAATTAATTATTTAACCAACTGAGCCATTCAGCTTTATCTTACATATCTTTCTTACTTTTAGACCTTAGTCAATCATGTGGTTGAAGAAAATCTATTTGTTTTTTAGATCTTAGCTAAATAGTACCTTTCTGGGGAAGCTTTCCCAGACCTCTCTGACTAATTCAAATCCACTTATTTCTTTATGTCAGGAAAAACCTGAAAACATCTTTTGGCCCCTGACATGATTTCCCATCATGTGTTTACACCTGAGCACCAGTGCTCCAGTGACTTCTTACCAAAATTGTGGTAAATACAATATATAGAAAAGACTGTTTTCATGGTAACCCTATGTATTATAGCAATCTTAGGAATATTTTCACTGCCTAGCAAAATCTTAAGTGTGGCCACAGAGCATGGTCAACTTTAGTAATAGGTGTATTTTCCCCAAATCAAGCATTTTGAAGACTGATTGACATGGGAAATAGGAAGCATATTTTCTAATAAGATTATATTTTTTGAAGTAACTCAGAATTTTTCCTCAGCATTTAGTTTTACCCAGACACTAAGCAGCCAGGGGAAACACAAACAAATATTTCCAGAAAGTTTCTTGATTCCTTTTCTTTGCAAGTTTTAACTCCACTACCATGAAATCATTTGTTTATTATAGAACAAATTTCTTCCTGGTTCTTCTGAGAGCTTGAAAAACTAGAAGAACTAACAAATGATGATAAAGTTTCTCTCTACATTTTCCCACTACTCCCAATATTTGGTGGACACAGGCTAAATTTAATTTAGCTTTCTGCCTCTTCAACTTTCCTATACACATTTTCAGGATATTTGGTTCCTGCCTCTTCTCATGATTTTCCTTGTACTTTAAAGGAAAACACAGCAAAATTGGATTGTAATAATTGGACATTGACATCACAACCCACAAAATAACTGTTGTTAAGTTGAATCAACAGTGAAAGTTTTTCATTAGATGGGGTTTTTTTTCTTATTTAAGTCTTCATCTATTTTAAGCAATGGCATAATTAACTGGAAATGGCAAGTCAAGTTGGAGACAGTCAAACAGGATACTTTATTCTCATGAGTGAGTGTCCATGTGGCCTGGGGGCACTGGCTAGCTTTGTCTCAAACAACTGAACTTTCTACCTAAAATTTCCCCAGGATAGAGAAGAATTTTATTAAACTCAGTTCGGGAAAATGTAGGAAAGCATCAGGCGACTTCCACTCAAACTCAAATGATCAAGCACTAGTTTACTGGGTCTATCAACACTTTATTAAATGAGACTCAGGAGCAGAAAAAATTGTTCATGTGCTGAGAAAGAAATTAGCAAAAACATGACCTAGAGTATGACATTTAACCACGCCAGAAGGCTGACCTCCATTTGAAATCAATGAGATTATCCTGGCAAAAAAAGTGTACCATCAAGTTCTGAGAAAGTGAGCATTGGATACTCTGATTCTGTGGCCTTAGAAAAAGAGAAGGGAAAACTATAATTTTTTTTTTCCTGCATCTAAGAAAACAAGGCCAAAATTGCTCTGAGGTCTTTATTTTGCACAAAATTGCTTTGAGGTCTTAGAGAAGTTGAGCGTCTAAGTCACCTGTGTCTATCAGGTAACAATGGAAACAGAAATCCTAATGACTATCTATCACCCTGCTTCTAGCTATAAAAGACATAACTCGGAAGAGCTATCTGCTGTACAACACCAGATATTTTTGCTGAGATTCTGTGTAAGTTCTCTTTGAGCAAACAAAGCACTTTTCTTTGTGGTTGAGAGGAGCCCTGTCCCTAGGAATTCCGAGTAGCACTGCCACAGTGCTTCCCACTTGGCCTCCACTGGGAAGTGAAAGATTACTTAAATGTTTCCATCATTCTCAAGTGCAGAAATGTATTAACTTTCACCTTTACAAAAGCATCATGTAACTATGCTCCCCACCTACCTTGGATTATTTGTTTTCCAGTTATCTTTAATGGCAATACAGTTCAGTTAACTTTTTTAGAAAGCAAATGCACAAAAGCCTTCACATTAAAAAAACGACTGAGCTTGACTAAGTGCTGGTCCTGGCACAATATGAGTAAATTGAAATCCTTTCTTTTAAAATAATAAAATAAGCTTTCATGGTGTTCTAGAGGTAGACGCTGCTAAAAAGTCACTTGGGGCCAATACTGGACAATCCTTCTGCAGTGTTTGCAGTTAGTATCAACTTTGGGGTTATGGTTTTAGCAAATGCTTTGCCTGCACTGGATGATAATAGCTCTGGCTTTTGTTAGCGATTTCATTTCTTGGCAAAAATTACTCTAAAATAAAGGAAAGTCTGGGTTTATTTTGTAACTATTTCATTAGTGGGGTACATGCTGCCTTTTCTTGATGATCAGCTTTTATTAGGGGGAGACAGGAAAGTACTTTGTACAGAATCTTATTAATTATCCATGTTTCTAAAGGTAAAGTTGGAAATAAAATTTCATTTCCTTATCATGTTGCATAAGTCTTATTTTTTTTATTTCTACCCTTCATTATTTAACTGGCCTGCTATACAAAATAGGACTGTAAGATTTTCTCATAACATTGCTATGTCCTTAAGAATTTCCATGACCCATATTTTGGATTATACCTCCAAGACTTTTAAATAGTGAATAATTTTATGCTTATCCAGGACCCAGTCTTTCCATTACTGTTCCTGTTCTCTGTGTCCCAGTTCACAGGTTTCAGCATAAACTAGATAGAAGAAACCATATTTCAGAGATTCTAAAAGCAAGAGAGATTTGGAAACCTCAAATCCCTTACTAGTTTGGAGCCTAGGATGGTATAAATTTATTATTAAATATTATAAGTTTGTGCCAAGAGGAGAGGGGAAGACCAAATAAATAGTTCCCATAAGCAGCATTTCAAAGTAAAACTTATCATTAAAATTCTCATCAGCAAAGTGAAACCAAGGGGATTTTTTTTTAGTAAAAATGAGGCCCTTCATTCTGACCCTACCAGAGCTTTTATGTTTGTTGAGAACCACCATAAAATCATGTAGATCCTGATCTCTTACACCCAAGTTTCCCAGAAATAATTAAACTATCATTTCCTAGTTTATCTAAAGCACAGCTTCCCCTTAGCTCACCATCATGGCTGCAAAATAGGGGAAGGAGTATGGAGGATGCCTGGAGGAACGAAAGGGCAAGAAGTGACACCTATTCTACCTCATTTCCCCAACCACTTTTAAGCAGGCTGGGCTATGTCTGAAAAACTTCCAGAGACTTCTTTCTGCCAGTATGGTTGCCACATAGAGACTAGGCAATGATTAGTCTATGGGTCAACTTGGCTACGCTATAGTAACCGGTTAATTAATCAAAAACTAATCTAGATGTTGCTGTGTAAGTATTTTTGTAGATATGGTTAATATCTATAAGCAGTTGCTTTTAAGTAACGGGATCACCCTCAATAATGTGAGTGGGCCTCATCAATCAGTTGAAGGCCTTAAGGGCAAAAATGGAGGCTTCCTGGACAAGAAGGAATTCTGCCTTATGGTTGAAACATCAACTTCTGCCTGAATTTCCAGTCTGCTAGCCTGCCTGCCTTACAGATTTCAGACTTGTCAGTCCCTACAATCTCATAAGCCAATTCTTTGAAACAAATCTCTTTATATACATGTAATATACATATTGGTTTTATTTCTCTGAAGAACTCTTAACTGATACAGAGCTTTATTCCATTCCTGGTCCTTCCTCATGGATTTGTATATTCTGAACCATGAGAAGGAGTCATGAAAAAAGAAGCCTGGTCATGTCAGAAAACCATGGTTCTAAAAACGATGCTTTATACTTGGGAGGATTCCTGGAGGTAACCAGTACCAGTAGCTTTCTCCCATGTTTATCTATGCATACATACTTGGTGCCTTTTCTATATCTTTTTTTTTTCACTGCTTTTTTTTTTTTTTTTTGAGGGCAGTGTCACTGGCCCTCATACCTGGGACCCGAACCGGGGCCGCTGGCTTCCCAAGCCAGCGCTTAACCACCACGCCACTCGGCTGGTTCTTTTTCACTGTATTTTAAATGCATAATTCTATTTGCACTACAGGCAGGGTCTCACAAATCTACCTCAATTTTTTGGCAAACATTTATGCCAGAAATTAGACTTTTTTGTTATATGAACCTATAATCTTTGACCAATATGACATATATTTTGGTACCTAAGTATTTCATTTCAATAGTGTTTAGGCATAGATATATTTGATATAATTATATTTAATTAGTACATTCAAGTTATATTGAAAATCCATAGTTCTTTTAAGATGAGGAAATCATTTCCTAGAAAATTTTGCCACAAAGGTCAAAAACTAACTGAATTGTGAAAATGGAAAATGCTGATCAACAAGGATCTTGCAAACAACACTAGCTTGAGGCAATTAACAATGGGGCTTTTTAGGCACAAAGCTGGTTTCTTGTGGCATGCTTTTATAACCCTAAATACTGAGCAGCATCTATAACTTCTTTAAATTATTCTTTTGTGTGGAAAAGTTCCGTCATGTCAGCTAATTTTCCATCATAAATGTTTAGGAATTTCAGAAAGCAGAGTTACACTGAGAAATCTCTCTCCATTCATTCCATGATACTAGAGTTAGTGAGGAGTCTTAGTTGAACAATCTCACTTGCTTTCCTGCTCTATAATTGATTAGGCATATTCTAGATTTGCAACAGTTTATATAAAGAAACAGGAAAAAAAAATACCAGATCCTAACAAAATAGGAAACTAAATTCTAATTCAATTAAAATTTAAATGACAAATTTTTAAATTTAACTTCTGACTAAGCTTAGAATTATCTAGGGTAACTGAATTAAACCTCTCTTGAAAACAGAATGTGAAACAAATGTAGCAATAGTACAGGACTAGAGCCCTGATATTTACAACCATTTTAACTTTAGAGATGGGTTATAAATATGCTGCTTATTTTTATTAGCATTTATTCTGTCTTACAATCAGAGCCCTAGTAATGAGAATATACCTAATTTCTGAGCAGTTATTGGCTTATAGTTGAGTCCAAAAAAATAACATTATTTCTGATCTGGGAGAATGGAAAAAAAGGGCGGGGGGGGTGGTGGTGGCGGGGGAGGCGGGGCTATGGAAAGTAACCTCACAAGATGATCTGATCACAAATTCCTAACAGGGCAGGTCATGGTGGGTAGTCACACCCAGACATATAGCTTTCTAATAAAAGGCTTATCATTGCCTTAAGCAAGCCCTGGTCATTGTTTCTGTGTATCCAGGTTAACACATGTTTGAAATGCCACTTTTCAGACCCCTCCTTCTGATACTCTGAGACATAATCACATCATCCTGTAATACAATCCCACTTCGCTTTCTTCCACCCTCATGAAATCTTCCTTATGTTCCATCCTCAATTTCAAATGCATAAAAGAAAATGCAAAACTTACTCTCTAGAGCATTTAAGATCTTGCTCCCCAGCATATGACATCAGTTTTGGCTCAAATAAACTCATATAAAAATTCTCTACAGGTTTGGACATTTCCTATGTTGACAGAAGGCAATATATCATGGTGGTTCAGTCAACTAGACCTGGGTATAAATCCTAGCGCCACCACTTTCCAGCTGTATGAATTTGCCAAATTAAATCATGTAGGCTTCAGGTTTTTCACATGCAAAAGGGGATAGTAATCTTACTCTCTGAGTCATTGTAATGACAATTTTGTACGTATATTTAAAACAAGTAACTATACACACACACCCATCTACATATATATATATAGGATATATATGTAGGATATATATACTGTAGGATATATGTATATATACATCATACACACACACACACACACACACACACACACACACACACGCATGTAGGCCTTCTAGCTGAACCAAAGCCCTACAACTAAGCACATACAGAAGAAGCCACCTCGAGACTGGCAGGAGGGGTGGAGACATGGAATAAGTTGGTCCCACATACATGTGTGGCAGTTTAAAATCAGGAGGGGTATCTCGGCTGCAGAGGTCCTCCCTAAGGAGCGAGGGATCCCAACCTCAGATGAGGCTCTCTAGCCCAGGCTCCAGTACCAGAAACAGAGGTCTCCATGACTTCTGGCTGTGGAAACCAGGGGAGACTGTCGCTGAGTGAGATGGAGACCTGTTGGAGTCTCAAGCACTGCTTTTTTTTTAAAATTTATTTATTTATATATTTTTTAAATTAGCTTCAAGTGTACAACTAAGTGCAATAGTTATACTTTTTACCCCTCAAAGTGACAACCCCCCTGCCCCAATTCTCCCCCCCACTTCTCCCCCCATATCATACTATCTATTACAATTCGTTTGATTCCCTTCCACCATATAATCCACATCCCATGACTATCTATATATTCAATTACAGTTGGCATACAATATTATACAACATCAATTTCAGGTATACAGTGCAGTGATCAAGCTTCTACTCCATCCATGAAGTGGTCTCCCTAACAAAACATGTGACCATCTGACACCCCACAAAATTTTAACATTATATTCCCCAAACTGTCTTTCATATCCCTGTGACAATACTGTAGTTACCTATTTATGCTGTCTAATCTTTTCCCCTTCTCCCTCATCCCCACCTCCCTCCCAACTAGCAACCCTGTTTTTCCTCTATATCTATCAGACTGTTTCTGTTTCTTTTGCTCATTCATTCAGTTTTTCAAATTCCACATATAAGTGAGATCATATGGTATTTGTCTTTTTCCGACTGACTTATTTCACTCAATATAATAGTCTTTAGGTCCATCCATATCGTTTCAAATGGCACAATTTCATTCTTCTTTATAGCAGAGTAATACTCCATTGTATAAATGTACCACAGTTTCTTAATCCAGTCATCTACCGATGGGCATTTCGGTTGTTTCCAAGTCTTGGCTATTATAAATAGCGCTGCAATAAACATAGGGGTGCATATATGTTTTCGAATTAGCGTCTTGGATTCCTCTGGGTAGATTCCCAAGAGTGGAATTGCTGGGTCATATGGCAGTTCCATTTCCAGTGTTTTGAGATAACTCCATACTGATTTCCATAATGGCTGCACCAATTTGCAGTCCCACCAACAGTGCACCAGGGTTCCCTTTCCTCCACACCCTCGCCAGCACTTGTTGTTTGTTGATTTGTTGATGATAGACATTCTGACTGGAGTGAGGTGGTATCTGTATCTCATTGTGATTTTTATTTGCATTTCTCTGATGATTAGTGAGGTTGAACATTTTTTCATATGCCTGTTGGCCATCTGTATGTCCTCTTTAGAGAAATGCTTCCTCATATTCTCTGTTCATTTTTTAATTGGGTTGTTTGTTTTTTTGGTCTTGAATTACATGAGTGTTTTATAAATTTTGGATATCAACCCCTTATCAGATATATCATTGGCAAATATCTTCTCCCATTCAGTAGGCTGCCTTTTTGTTTTATTGATGATTTCCTTTGCTGTGAAAAAACTTTTTTAAGTTTGATTTAATCCCATATGTTCATTTTTTCTTTTATTTCCCTTGCCCGAGGGGATATATCAGTAAAAATATTACTCAGGGTAATGTCTGTAAACTTACTCCCTATATTTTCTTCTAGGAATTTTATAGATTCAGGTCTTACATTTAAGTCTTTAATCCATTTTGAGTTTGTTCTCATATATGGTGTAAGTAGGTGGTCTATTTTCATTTTTTTGCACGTGTCAGTCCAATTTTCCCAGCACCATTTATTAAATAGACTATCTTTACTCCAGTGTAAATTCTTGCTTCCATTGTCATAGATTAAATGACCATATATAGATGGGTTTATTCCTGGGCTCTCTATTCTATTCCATTGGTCTATGTGTCTGTTTTTATGCCAGTACCATACTGTTTTGATTACTGTAGCCTTGTAGTATGTTTTGATGTCAGGTAGTGTGATGCCTCCCACTTTGTTCTTATTTCTCATCATTGCCGTAGCTATTTGGGGTCTTTTGTGGTTCCATATAAATTTTAGGATTCTATGTTCTATTTCTGAGAAAAATGTCCTTGGTAGTTTGATTGGAATTGCATTGACTCTATATATTGCTTTAGGTAGTATTGACATTTTAACTATATTAATTCTTCCTATCCATGAGCATGGCATGTATTTCCATTTATTTGTATCTTCTTTGATTTCTCTCTTCAGTGTCTCATAATTTTGTGAGTACAGGTCTTTTACTTCTTTAGTTAAATTGATTCCTAGATATTTTATTGTTTTTGAAACAATTGTAAAAGGGATTGATTTCCTGATTTCTTCTTCTGATAGTTTATTACTGGTGTATAGAAATGTCACTGATTTCTGAATATTAATTTTGTATCCTGCTACCTTACCAAACTTGTGTATCAGTTCTAGCAGGTTTTGGTGGAGTCTTTGGGATTCTCTCTATATAATATCATGTCATCTGCATATATGACATTTTCTATATATAATATCATGTCATCTGCATATAATGACAATTTTACTTCCTCTTTTCCAATTTGGATGCCTTTTATTTCATTTTCTTGTCTGATTGCTGTGGCTAGAACTTCCAGAACTATGTTAAATAGAAGTGGTGAAAACGGGCAGCCTTGTCTTGTTCCTGATCTTAAGGGGAAAGCTTTCAGCCTTTCCCCATTGAGTACAATGTTTGCTGTGGGCTTATCATATATGGCCTTTATTATGTTGAGATATGATCCCACTATTCCCACTTTGTTAAGAGTCTTTATCATAAATGGCTGCTGGATTTTGTCAAATGCCTTTTCTTCAAGCACTGCTCTTAAAGGGCCTGCGCATAGACTTACTCAATGACGGACTTGTTTTGAGCTCCAGGGCTGAGGCACTAGCTCAAAAACTGCCAGGGACATGCAGAGAGGAACCAAGTTGTCTGGCTTTAGGGCAAGGGCTGGCGGGGCAGCTTTCTTCCAGACAGAAGTGCTGGAAGAATCCATTATTTCTTTGTTGAACCCTTCCCCCTTCAGGTGTACACTTAGGTGGCTGCCATATCTGAGTCTCCATCAACCTAGGATTGAGAACCTATTTTAAGAAATAATGACTGAAAACTTCCCTAACCTCGCAAAGGAAATACACAAAGCCCAAGAATCATAGAAAGTCCCAAACAAGATGAATCCAAAGAGGCCCACACCAAGACACTTCATAATTAAAATGCCAAAGGTTAAAGACAAAGAGAGAATCTTAAAAGCAGCAAGAAAAAAAGCAGTTAGTTAATGACAAGGGAGTTCCCATAAGACTGTCAGCTGATTTCTCAACAGAAACTTTGCAGGCCAGAGGGACTGGCAGGAAATACTCAAAGTGATCAAAAGTAAGGAACTAAACCAAGATTATTCTACCCAGCAAAGCTATCATTTAGAATTGAAGGACAGATAAAGAACTTCCCAGACAAGAAAAAGCTAAAGGAGTTCATCACCACCAAACCAGTATTATAAGAAATGTTAGAGGGACTTAGTTAAGAAGAAGAAAAAGAATTTTAATGAAGAAGAAGGAGGAGGAGGAGGAGAAGATGAACAATAAGGACAAGAAGAAAGTTAAAAATATGAATAATAAAATGGCAATAACTACATGTCTATCAACAATTACTTTCAATGTCAATGGATTAAATGCTCCAATCAAAAGATACGGTGGCTGAATGGATAAGAAAACAAGACCCTTATATATGCTACCTACAAGAGGCTCACTTCAGATCAAAAGGCACACACAAACTAAAAGTAAAGAAATGGAAAATGTTATTTCATGAAAATGGAAACAAACAAAAAAGCTAGAGTAGCAATACTTATACCAGACAAAATAGACTAAAACAAAGCCTATCTCAAGAGACAAAGAAGGACTCACTAAACTGACTTCCAGGCATTTATACAAAGAAACCCAAAACACTACTTCAAAGGGACATGTATATCCTTATGTTCATTGCAGCGTTATTTACAACAGCCAAGATATCTAGGAAACCTGGATGTCCCTGAATGGATGAATGGATAAAGAAGAGGTGATACATATATACAATGGAATATTACTCAGACATATAAAAGAATGAAATCTTGCCATCTGCAACAACAGGGATGGACCTGGAGGGTATTGTGCTGAGTGGAGTAAGTCAGACAGGGAAAGATAAATGCCATATGATTTCATTTATATGTGGAATCTAAATAACAAAATTAACAAACAAAATAGAAACAAATTCATACATGCAGAGAACATTTTTATGGATGCCAGTTAGGAGATGTATTGCAGAAATGGGCGAAAAGGGAAAAGGGATTAAGAAGTACAAATTGGTTGTTATAGAGTAGTCATGGGGATGTAAAATATAGCATAAGGAATTTAGTCAATAACACTAATTATGCATGGTATCAGATGGGTACTAGATGTATCACGTAATCACCTCATAAATTATATAAATGTCTAATCACCATGTTGTACACCTGAAACTAATATAATACTGTATGTCAACTTTAATTGAAAAATGAAACCATTATTAAAATAATAAAATAAAAATTAAAACAGGAAAAAATATACACATGCATCTAGCATGATACTTGTCCAGTAGCACATGCTCAATAAATGGTAGATAACCCCATATTTTAGAAACTGTCTTTAATCAAAATCATTAAAATTCTGTTCTAAGAAAATGTATTTTTTTGGTTCAATATATTTTAAAACTAAATAACATTTAAAATATCTATTTGTGCTAATTCTCACTGTGAAACATAAAACATAAAAGTTTATTGTGTAGGAATTTTTTTTTAAGCAACAGAAATTGACTAAAGTAGAAACTGAATTTCTGGAAGGGTGTAAGACGCCCCCAAAAGATCAGTAATCAGACGGTTCTGGGGATTTAGATAACAGGAGCTAAAGACCCTTCAGGGTTTTGCTGCTGCAACTATTCTTTTCCAATTGTTTAAGTCATTTTGTCACTAAGATTCAAATTCCTAGAGATACCATATAATTGGTCTACATTGGTGGAGGGAAAGGAGGCCTCTTTCCAAAGTGTCTCCTTTACTTTGCACCCCTAAAGCAAAGCCCAAGGGCTGTTACAGAGGAAGGAGAAATGGATGCCAGTGAGAACACAAATATCCTATATATACAGAAGTATTGCCTTTCATTGTTTTTCAGATATCACATTCTCTGATAATTCATCATAATCATATGTATAGGATAAATAGTAAGGGTCAGAAACTACATTATTTCTTTAATGCCCAATACTCCTGCACAAACTGACATCGCCTGGAAGTGATACATGTACATTAGGAGTTCATTGAGAAAATCTGCCTTTCTTCACACCCTCTTTTGCCACTTTACTAGGTCTTTGCCACCATGGTTTCTGAAAGCGGCAGGAATAGTGGCAATATTTTCCAGTCCCAACTTTCAGTTTGGGTGGGCTTGTGATTTGGGAACAATAGCAGGTTCTTGAACTTCCACAAGCGTGCAAGTTCATCTGTTTATACTGGAAGTGTACTGGTGAGGCTAATCTACTTATACTCCTGATGGATGGCAAAAGTGATGAAATATGAACACTATCCAATTTAGACTGTTTAGCTTCTCGACTACAGTGAAGTGGAAATTTTCCAATAGTGACAGAGGATTAGATGGGATTCTTTACAGCAACATATACTTACCAAGTGGTCACTCACTTCAGGCTAATTTCTTTTAAATTATGTACAATTCTAAAAAAACACTGGTTAACATCTTCTAAATTTTGGAGCATATTGAAAACAGTGTTATTAGGAGGTCAATGAGATTAGAAAGAAAATTTTGTCAAAAGCACCCTGAGAACAGCAAAGAAGTGGCAAAGAACAAAAACTGCTATAAAAATATACAAAACCTCCAAAATATCACAGGAGATGCTCTACACCCCTCAAAGTGTCCTGAACTATATTACATTACAGTATAATAATTGACATTTATTAGGATGGCCCTAAGTCTTTAAAAGAACTCTATTTAATGTAGAATGGATGTGATACATTTTTGAAAGATGTGCAAGAAAAAAATAATTCTTTAAAAAGGCTTCATATAAAGGGGATAAACATTGGGAATTTAAACAATATATAATATTTTAGCCCCCAAGGTTCTGGATAATGATAACAATAGAAACAACAGCAGTCAACTCTGACTGGGGATGCATCCTGTGCCAGACACTGTGCTAAGTGCTTTAACTGGATAATCTCATTTAATCCTCACATCAACACCAAGGAAGATAATACTATTATTCCTGTTTTACAGATAAGAAGACTAACAGAAGTCAAGTACTTACTCAAGGTCATTTTGTTAGTAAGGATAAGTGCGATTACAATAGCAGATGACCCCCCAAATCTCAGTGGTTTAAAACAACAGTTTGTGCTACCTGTCCATTGTGATTTGGCCAGCACTCTGCTCTTTGGAAAATGATGGGGCATCTATTGTCTGAAATGAAGCTGGTTGCCATGCAGGGGGAAGAGAAAGATAGTGGCTTATGCTCCCTAGAAGTCATGTGGCCATGGCCTATTTCAAGGAGGAAGAGAAATACAAACCTATTTTGAGCCCAAGGAGGAAATCAGAATATTGGTGAACAGCCCGAATGATTGTGAAACACAATCACATAACTGGTGTAGAATTCACACTCAAGCATCCTAAAAACAATGAGTTTAGAGAGAGGACTAGAGAGGTCTCTAAGGTTTGTGTACCCACAGAGGAGAGTGCTTATGGGGAGGTAGGAATGGGCCACATCTTTTAGAAAGCTCCATTCCTTCCGTGCAAAAATATTCTTTAACAGGTTTTGCTTAAATGCTATCATGTTGGGGAAATTATACAGTTATAAGTCAACCTTCCCTTTTGTACAAGTCACAAGGATGGCAGATATGTTTAGTACCAATGGGACTATGTAAAAGAATCATTTTTATTTACTTTCCAGGGGTCAGATGCCCCTTTTGCACTGTCTAGGGATAACACAAATAGAACCACTTTAAGAACAGAATCTGGCTTTAATATAAATGAAATGTTCTATAACCTATGTGCTCCATAGTAACAATCTCTGACATCCGTGGTACCATGTCTATGCTTACTTAATTAAATAAGTCTCCTTCTCAAGTCATTTGTACTTAGAAGTAAACAAATGAGGCTTGATTCCTATTTTTTTTTTTCCCTATAGTTTGCAGTGGTCCTTACAGATTTAGATTTCAAAAATAGTTTGTTGTACATTTTCCTTGGTAGTCTATATTGGGAAAAGTTGAATATGCTCAACTTCATACTTTACAGATTTGCAAAAGTGTATTGGCTGTTTACATGTCTTCTGTGTGACTCCAAAGTAAGGAAGTATTCCTTACAAAACTCTTGTAGAAAAACACATTCACAAGAGGATTCAGTACATAGATACCCACTTTTTCCAGAAGGCAAAGTAAGCGAGCGATGCAACACAGTACCAGCAGCTAAATTACTTGGAGTAAATGTGAATAACTATCTTGACTTTTATATTGGTTTCTATATTTTTCAAAACAAGATGTATGTGGTTTTACTTTCTATGTAAAATAAATGTACCCTATATAAACTTTAATAAAAATGTTTGTAACCTTAGGAAAGTGAAACACATTTTGTGGTCCAGCTCACATAGTATATAACCCATCTAAACAAATAAAATTAATTTCTCAATCTCTAACCACACTCAAAAACTTGAAGTTCTTATTTTAACTCTGATTATGATTGAAGTAAACGCTAGGAGTGGCATTCTATTTTTTATATTTTGTTTCCTTAGTCTTTATAATAGCAACAGACATACAGATCTTCTGGTGCTCCAAAACAAAGATTTATTGACTCATGATAATGATATCAAATATTATATAAGTGCCAACTGTTATTATTTTTCATATCAGCCATATCTTTGAGAACGATGAAAGAAATATCACCATAGAATGTGAAAGTTGAACTTAAATTTATTACAAATGAGCCTGCTAAGTTATAAGGAGTTCTAAGGAGGACCTCTTATTCTCTTAGCAAATGATTAATTTTGAGCCTACCTGACTTGAGAGGAGAAAATGTTAAAGAAAGATCTTGCTTTACAAATAGTAAAGGAGAAAAACAGAAAAGTGTCTTTTGGGACCTATCACTTAATCAAAGCTTAGCATCTGCTCTTTGATAACATTTTGACCTTGAAATTAAGGCTTATATATAGTAAGGAACATATTCCTCCCATGCTAACTCACTAGAGGATTTTAAGACTTTGACTCTTACTTGTCAATATTTGTCAGAGGTCCAGCCCTGGATGAACTGTAACACAGATTAAAACAGCCACGGCAAATCACCACCCAAGGCCCTGAAAGAATAACACCTCTTTCTCCCATTAAGGGTTTACATTACCCAGGACAATCCCTAATAATTAATAAGACAGAGGACAGCAACATTGACTAAAGTTTGAAGCTCTGAAAAGCTTGTAGGTTAAGAATTAAAACACAAAGATGAAAGAAAAGTTAGAAAAGGAAAAATAATTATGGCTCCCAAATTTGATAAGAGTATAATAGCAAGAAGGCAAAAGGCATATAGCTGTGTGCAAGTGTGGGAGAAATCATTTTGACAACCGAGCTGTGGCTCCTTTGTGCATGATGTACAGTATAGAAAAGGGAGATAAGCAAAAGTTGGAGTCTCTCTCTAAAATGCTTATCAAGTTGGAGGGTACAAAATGTAAAAACCAACAGTGTGATATCTTTTGATAGGTGTAATGTGTGTTTCACATGTGTATGCAGGACAGAGATATGGGCTTGGGTTCAAATTCCTAATTTGCCACACACAGACGCTCCTCGACTTACGGTAGGGGTTCTCTCCTGATAAATCCATTATCAATTGAAAATATCCTAGGTGGAAAATGCATTCAGCACACCTAACCCAGCAAACATCATAGCTTAGCCTAGCCTACCTTAAATGTGCTCAGAACACTTACATTAGCTTGTAGTTGGGCAACATCATCTAACAAAACTAACACACTATTAAGTATTGGTTATTTACACACTTGGCTGACTGGAAGCTGCTGCTTGCTGCCACTGCCCAGCATCACAAAAGAATATCATACCACATAGTGCTAGCCCGAAAAAATATCAAAATTCAAAGTGAAGTTTTTACTGAATGCATGTTGCTTTCACACCACCGTAAAGTTGAAAAATCGTAAGCCTAGTTATTGTAAGTCAGGAACCACCTGGACCAAGAGAGTAAAGCATTCTGGTTGGTACTTGAGCTTTGGATTTGGGCAAATGTGTCAGTCAAAGTACAACCAGAGAAATAGAGCTAAGTAGGAGATTTATATTAAGAGACTTATTGCAGGGCCGGCAGAGTGGCGCATTGGTTAAGCGCTGGTTTTGGGATGCCAGCGGCCCCGGTTCGGATCCCACATGAGGGCCGGTGACACTGCCCTCTACAGCTAACGACGGCTCCACCTGGAGCTGGGCTGTGCGAGCCCCGGTAATGGTGTGGGCTGCAGCCCCTGCTGCAGTGCGCTGCCATAGGCGGCAGTGAGGGGCCCGCAGCCAGCGTGAGCGGCTGGCAGCCAAGCGTGAGCTGCCAATGGCAGCGGTGAGCGACATCCAGAGGCCCCGATCTTCCTCGTCCGGGAGGAGTGCAATGACGATACCAACAGTGAAGCAACATCTTCCGCAACTGGGCTGAGGAACAAAAGGACAGCAACTTGTCTGTTCCCCTTCCCCGATTCCCCAACGCTGTTCCCCTCTGCCAACTCCCCAATAAAATCTTTAAAAAAAAAAAAGAGACTTATTGCAGAGAACTGGCTTACGTGATTATGGGGGCTGGCTAAGGCAGACCATCAGAACCCTCCGGCAACTCAAGGTGCAGTCCGCAGGAAGAATTGCTTTTTTAGGGTCGCTTCAGCTCTGCTCTTATGACCTTTCAATTGATTGAGTTATGGCCATGTAGATTATCTAGGATGATCTCCCTTACTCAAAGTCATCTGATTATGGACTTTAAATCACATGTATAAAACACCTTCACATCAACACTCAGACTAGTGTGTGAGTGAATCTCACAGTGGGGACTATAGCCTAGCCAAGTTGACACATGAAACTGACCATCATAACATACCTGCATTAAGAGCCTAGCACTACCACTTCCTAGCTCTATGGCCTTGAAAAAGTTTCTCAATTTCTTTAAATCCTCATTTTATCATCTGTAAAATGAAGTCAGTAAGAATAACTACTCATAGATGAGATAAGCCTCCCTTCAAAACCCCATGGGCTGAGAAGTGAGAAAGGGAAAAGGTGATTTCCCAAGGAAAACAAGGCATTGTAACCATGTTGTAGGGGAACGGATGCCAGAGAAAGGAGAAATGAGATATTTGCACGACAGCACTCATCTAGGTTGTTGTTGACAAAAAGAATACTGGATATGGCCAAATGAAAGGATAAATAAGACTCAAGAACATAAAGGTACTGCCTCCAAAAATAATCCATTTTTCTATTTAAAGTATGGTACCAGGAAAAATGAATGGGTGCTAGGTTTAAAGGAGATAGGAGAACATTACCTTCAGATGCTCAATACTGGTTAAGGTTGAATTGCCCTGTTCTAGTCATATTGAATCCCAAAACTGGAGAAGTTCGAGAAGGCCTGAGTCTTTGTTAGCCAGGCTGTTATAACAAAACGCTACAGACCTATTTGAGGTTTAAACAACAGACATTTATTTCTACAAGTGACAGCAGACTGGGCTCTTGGTGAGGTTCCTCTTCCTGGCTCATAAACACCTGCCTTCTCATTGTGTGTTCCTACATGGCTTTTCCTCAGAATGTGCATGTGGAGAGAGAGCTCTCACATATTTCCCTCTTCTTATAAGGGCATTAATTCCATCATTGGGGCACCACCCTTATGACCTCATCTAAACCTAAATATCTCCCAAAGGCACCACCTCCAAATACTATCCCATTGGGGAAGGTCTTCAACATATGAATTTGGAAGGGACACAAACATTCAGGTTAGAACAGCCTGCAAAAGAGCTGTAACCAGGTTAGTTCAAAAGTCAAGGGAATGCTCAAAGGAAAGAAGTTTATTTAGCCATTATCCACACCATGAAAATCAACAGGCCCAAAGACAGTTAATTCAATCTTGCACCCAGAAATAGCATTACTCTTAGGGAAGCTTAATCTGCATGCACAATGAGAAAAGCAGTCTCTGTATCACCTCCAAGATGTCTTGCTTGGACCCGGAACTAGTATTAATGTGGACAAATCAGGAAAAAAGCCTCAAAGGGTACTATTGAATTAAATTATGTCCCATAGGCAGGAAGACCAAGTATAAAAGATTACACTTAATGGAAACAAACTGGTCGATGAATTGAAAAATGTGACATCAAAACCACTTTTAAAATCCAAATGAATATCTGATAATTATGTGACTGAAGGAAACCGGAAGTACAAGGTATGAAATGGGTGAGGCCAAAATAGAAAAGATAATTACAGGTTATTATGCCAATTAGGGCTTTTAAAATATGATTTTAAAGCTTAGATATTTAGCTATTGCAGGGCTATCATTTTCTTTGCTGGATCTACAGAGGGAAAACAAAGCGGTCTCAGAGGAGTTTCCTGCAATGTCTAGTTCTTAAAATATGAAAAAGGATTTTAAAATTATGGAAAGTAATAAGGAAATAAGTAAACCGGCCTTAAAACTTACTATAGAGCCCAATCCAAGCACTGCATAATAGTGAGTATGCTTCAAGGTCAATCTCACTCCTGGAGATTATGCTTTCAAGTTTAGTGCTTATTATGATGACAAAGAACAGTAGACACCACATATCTTTGGTGCTCTGGACAAAGTTACACTCCCACCTTGGCATCAGAGGCCTGGATTTTTAAGCCCCTTTCTATCACTAGATCAGCAGATAAGCTACTTAATTCCTATGAAATTGGACTAGCATTTAGCCAAACTAATTGAGAGGAACAAGGGAGCAATAATGCCCAACAACAGGTAGTGCAACATTTTCAAGATGTGGCCTAGCCAGATATGCTCATGAACGACCCCTAACTAGTCCTGTACAACTTCTAATGTGGTCTGCTCTTAGTGATTTACGATGCTTAAATGGAAGTGAAGAGGTGAACTTGAGTAATCATAATCCAAAACTATATTAACCCAGTGATGGAAAAAATGTATTAACCAGTTAATCTTAAACATGGGTATTCATTCATTATTTTAAAAATCATAGGTTTCCATGAAGAAGAAGAATTGACTGGTAATATTGAATAATTCAAAATATAAGACATATGTAGAGACAATATTTATTAACAATAGTGCAAGTTTATTTATTATAATTTATTTTGCTTTGAAAATTGATAATGAAATTGATTTTATTTTCTGTATATTTTGATATTCATTAATTTTATTATATTTAATATATGATATAGTATGCATTATACTGTCCTCTACCCTTATCTTATTTCATCTTTACTGTTTCTTCAATTCAATTTTTTAAGAGAGTTTACTTTCCAGAACAGTATTAGATTAATAGGAAAATAGTGAAGAAGAGTTCCTATATACCCCACACCCATTTTCTGCTATTATTAACATCTTTAAAAGATTTATTTTTGTTTGAATGGCTTTTGTTTCATCTCAATTTTTACTTTAATCAATATGACTGATATACTTAATAATATAATCAAAAAGTACTAAGAAGCTGATAAAGAAATTCATCAGTCCTTGCTGCATTCTTCCCCATCATAATCACTTTCATTTGTATAGCTATTTCTTCTAGCTATTTCTTCTAGAAGCACCTCTGTGCTTCTAAATGACATATTTATACTCTAAATCCTTAATTTATTGATATTAGAAATTTTGATCTTTTTTTTTTAAATGATCCATCAGTTTTATCACAGACCTATCAATATGACTTTCTGAGCAGTCTAGTGCTATCAGATAATCCATCCATTTCATTTATTCCCTTTATTTCCATTATAGAACCACCATTCTCTTGCTCCAGACTGCAAATGATGGGTCTCTAGGCTTCATGCAAAGATGAGACTTCCTTCACCAATTTCCTGTGTTGGATATCCTCTTTCTCGTTTTGTTGGAATAGATCTAATCACTTGGGTCCACAGGAATGCTGAATTGAGTGACAAGGGGGTGAGACAACCAAGAATTCTGTTGAGTCCCTGGATTCAGCTGTGCTAAAGCCAGATCCACACTTGGGACTTCTTCATTAAAAGAGCCAATAAATTTTCTTTTTGCTTGAGTTCATTTGAGTTGGATTTCTGTCACTGGCAACCATGCATCCTGACTAATAGACTAAGGCAAGGCCTCTTTGAAACACAATATATAATTAAGGCATATCTAAGTACACTTTGTTGTCCCTAATGGTACATCTGCCAAGTAAAGATTATAAAGTTATATGACTACAATGTAATGTTAGCTTAATTTTCTTATAGCTTTGCAAACAATTCCACTATTCACATATAAGCAGCCCCAGAGTGTCTACTGTCCAGATGAAAAAATGTACACGTGTGTGGAGGTAAATAGAGGAGAACTGGAGAGGAAACTGAAGCCAAAGGAGCACAGACACTATTGGTCTAAAAAGTTTTCAAAAGTGAGATACTCAGTGTCTGTACTTTACATGAAAGACTATTAGTTATTTAGGTTCAAGTCTGAGATGCTCTAGTTATAAAAGGAAGAAAATATATTAGAAAGAACGTGACTCAAATTCTGAAAGACAAGCCTTGAAAACAAGGAGAGAAGTTGGTTTATATCAGATTCATGTTCTTGCAATATATGAAAAACACACTTCTTAACAAAATGTCTTATACTATAGCTTTGCTTTTTTGGGAAAACCAGAAATATAAGATATATATGATACTTTTCAATAAAATGAAGAGAACTAGATACCCAATATCTGCCAAGTTCTTTATATAATTCCAAGTGTTATGTACCTTTCCCTGTAATTTCTCTTAGTGAAAAAAATTTCTCTTCGTGAAATAAATATAACGTTTTACCACAATGTGAGAAAATCTCACTGTCCGAAGGTTGGTTGCAGCTATACAGGCTGGAACTCCTCTGTCACATGTCTGACATTCTCTGTACCACCTTCAAGATGTCTTGCTTGGACATGTGAATTCTCTCCTGCAGGGCATGCTCCATGAGCTGATCTCTGGAACCATTTTCCTTCTTGCTACATCCTCCCCAGTTAACTCCTCAGTCAGAAATATATATATATATATATATATATATATATATATATATATATATATATATATATATATATGCATTCTAGACTAAAGGAATCATAGAACTAGTATAAAAACTGCAACATTATCTTTTAATAATTAGTTTTCACATCCCTCTCTATAAAATCATCTGGTGGGCTGGCTGGGTGGAGCATTGTTTAAGAGTTGGCTTGGGATGCTGCTCTGAGCAGCAGGGCCCCAGTTCAGATCCCACATAGAGGGCCAGTGACATTGCGCCCTCTACAGCTAACTTGGTGAACAATAGCTCCACCTGGAGTTGGGCTGCTGTGAGTCCCTAGCAACAGAGTAGGCTGCAGTGGGGCTAGCTGGCAGCTGGCATGCACTTTTGTGAGCTGCAGTGGGCAACCATGAGCAGCCATCCAATGGCCAGTGAGCGACTGCCTCACCCAGGAAGAGTGCAATGGTAATACCAACATGGGCCAGTAAAGCAACATCCTCCACAGCTAGACTGAAGAACAAAGGGACAGCAGCTTGTCTGTTCCCCTTTCCCAATTCCCCAATAAAATCTTAAAAAAAAAAAAAGCTCATCTGGCATCTTTGTCTTGCCTTTGCTTACTAGTGCCTCACAATGCATGGCACAAAATGAGTACTCAATAAATGCTGACTGAACAAACAAATAGAACATTCCAAGGAAAAGACCTTGGAAATTAACCGCCACTTTATATAGGAAGAAAACTAAGGGTCTCAGAAGTTAAGTGATGTTCCAAGAATACAAAGTCATTAGTGGTAATCCCAGAACTAAGACTCATGATTCTTAATCTAATGCGCATCCACTAAACCAGAGTTTTCATGCATTTTTTAATAATGTTTACATTGTAGACATGTTCCCAGGGTATAACCAGAGATGCATTCAACTCTGAGATATCACTGTGATCCCCACTCTAAGCATATCAAGTGTTTTTTTAATCATTAGCAAATATTTGTATTTAAACCCTTAATTACAAATTTTTAAGACATTCCTTAAAACATATGGTGACAGGGCCGGCCGAGTGGCGCGGTGGTTAAGAGCTGGCTTGGGATGCCAGCGGCCCCGGTTCGGATGCCACATATGAGGGCCAGTGACACTGCCCTCAAAAAACAAAACAAAACAAAAAAACATATGGTGACAAACTAGTGTGTTAAAAGATCAAAGAAGCTGAAACCAGTATACTAGACTAGGCTAATATGTACAGGTCCCAGAGGACACCAAAATCACCCCCTTTTGTTTTACCTTAGAGTCATTTTTCTTGAAGTCATCAGATCTTGGGTTTGTGTGTCCTGCTATTCTACACTCATTGGTTCTCATTGGTTATGGACATATACCTCCATACCCTGTACTTGAAGTTAGAAATTATATAATTCATCTTTGTATTACCAGAGCCTACCTCAAAGCCAATCACTCAATAGACACCATTTATAAGACAAGTGAGGGCAATTGGACATCTACATGCAAAATGATAAACTTAGACCGTCATTTCATATCATATACAAAGATTAACTCAAATGGATCACAGACTTAAATGTAAGAGCTAAACAGAAAAACATACAGGAGAAAACCTTTCAGACCTAAATTAAGGCAAAGTTTTTTTTAGATATACCAAAAACATATTGCATAAAAGAAAAAAATGGTATATTGGACTTTATCAAACATTAAAGATTTTGCAATACAAAAGACACCAAAAAGAAAATAAAAAGACATGCAACAGACTGTGAGAACATATTTTCAAAACACACATCTGATGAAGGATTTATATTTAGAATACACAAAGAACTCTACAACTCAATAACAAAAAGGCAAATGACCCAATAAAAGAATGAGCAAAATATATAAACTGATATTTCACTAAAGAAAATATGCAAATGGCTAAGGACTAATAAAAACATGAAAAGATTTTCAACATTTTTAGTTTTTAGGGAAATGCAAATTGAAACAAGAATGAGATGTTATTTCACACCCACTAGAATAATTACGATAAATAAAGCAGACAATAACAAATATTGGTGAGCATGCAGAGAAATGGGACCTCCTCATAAGTTGCTAGTGGGACTATAAAAGATGACTGCCACTTTGAAAAACAGTTTGGTATTTGTCAAAAAGCTAAACAGGTAACTATCAAATGACCCAGCCATTCCACTCCCTAGACATCTACACACACACACACACACACACACACACACACACACAACATGTGTACACCAATATACATTATTAGCATAGAAATGTTCATAGCAAAATTACTCATAGTAGCCCCAAACTGGAAACAACCAGAATGTCAATCACCCAGTGAATGGAAATACTAAATGTGGTATATCCATGTAATGGAGTACTATTTGCCTACAAAAAGGAAGGAACACTAGCACGTGCTACCTTATAGATGAAATTCCAAAACATTATGCAAAGAGAAAGTAGCAGACACAAGAGACCACATATTGCATGGTTCTATTTATATGAAGTGTCCAGAAAAGGTAAATTTATAGACAGAAAGTGGATCAGTAGTTGCCAGGGCCTGGGAGTCGGAATGGAAACAACCATAAATGGGCAAATGGGCCTAAGGGAATCTTGTTGAAAAGATGAAAATGTTCTAAAACTGATTTCTGGTGATGGTTGCACCACTTAGTAAAGTTACTAATAGTTACTGAATTGTATACTTAAAATGGATGAATTTTATGAAATGTATTAATAAAATATACCTCACTTAGTTGTTTTTTAAAAAAAGACAAGTAAATGAATCGTGGGCCCACTTCTACCACTTGGTAAGATCCTTCTCTTCGTTGTCATTTGATGTTTCATTATGTAGACATGCTGCCAGTTTCCAGAAGCTCTCTACTCTCCTTATATTTAAGATCCTTACCCTCCCCACCCCTGGCCAGCACAAAAACTCTCTCAAAAGCCCTTCATACATTTTAGCATGTGTCCCAATCCTTTCACTCCCAGCAGGGAAATGTGAGCCCTTTGACAGTGGCTCATTCACATTTTTATGGAATCATTATCCAGTCAAGGTACTTCGCCCTCAAAATACTCCCAGTTTGACAGATGAGATAGAGGATTCACAGAAATAACTATGAAATAGAGGTTCTGAGGATGGCAAGATTCTACTAGAGTTGGAAAGAGGAAGACCAGGAAATTCATTCTGCAAGAGGGGCCATTCAAACAAGACATTGCCT
Organism: Aselliscus stoliczkanus; assembly: GCA_033961575.1. Lineage (NCBI taxonomy): Eukaryota > Metazoa > Chordata > Mammalia > Chiroptera > Hipposideridae > Aselliscus > Aselliscus stoliczkanus. The sequence goes on from CM066728.1 coordinate 48,022,148, forward strand.
GACAGGATTCACACAGGTGGAAATGAGCTGTACAAGACCTCTTTGACAAGAGCCAGTGGGTAGGTACAGCTATTCTGAGTGCTTTAAACTACAATCCGCGTTCCTGATCTTTCTCTTCTCTTGCCAAACCACATTCACCTGCTGTTGGCTCTTTTATCATGCCTAACTACTCAAGCTCAGGCAGATTAAAGAGAAGGAATTGCATAAACAATTGAGCTTTCATCTGAGCCCAGTGAATAAGTTATCTCCATCCTTATCAATACATACTTATACCTTAAAAGGTACCATTTCACAAATGCTTTTTTTCTAAAATGCAAGCTCCTGACACCCAGAGACAGTGTCATAGAAGGGAGGGCTAGAAGAGCAGGAGTCCTGCCAGAAAACAAGCACTTTTAAAGCTCTGGAAAAGTACACTTTACTTAGTGATAAATATCTCAGACATATGGGTACAGTTTTCCTTGATAATATGTGAATCAAAAATCTCCATGCAGGGGCCGGCCGAGTGGCGCATTGGTTAAGAACTGGTTTGGGACGCCAGCGGCACCGGTTCAGATCCCACATATGAGGGCCAGTGACACTGCCCTCTACAGCTAACAACAGCTCTACCTGGAGTTGGGCTGTGCGAGCCCCACAATGGTGTAGGCTGCAGCCCCTGCTGTAGTGGGCTGCCATAGACTACAGTGAGTGGCCGGCAGCGAGCGTGAGTGGCTGGCAGCCAGCATGAGCTGTCCAATAGCCACAGTGAGCGACCATCCAGAGACCGGAGACCCATCTGCCTTATCCGGGAAGAGCACAATGACGATACCAATATGGGCCAGTGAAGCAATGTCCTCCGCAACTAGACTGAAGAACAAAAAGACAGTAACTTGTCTGTTCCCCTTCCCTGATTCCCCAACGCTGTTCCCCTCCCCCAATTCTCCAATAAAATCTTAAAAAAAAAAATAAATCACCATGCAGTATCTTATGTTTGACCATGTATGGAAAAAGAATGCTGGCTTTATTGGGGGAAGGAGGTTGTCACTTTGAGACATAAAAAGTATAACTATTGTACTGTTGTACAACTGAAACTAATTTTTAAAAAGTGTTTATTTCACAATAAAAGAATAAAAAAAAGTTTAAGTATAAAGAAAAAAGAATGCTGGCTTTAGTGAGAAACCCACTAACCCAGAAGTTTGACCCTTAGAGAATCTGTTGAATCGCTGTGTGGAAAAATATTACTCAATTTGCTTCTTTGGTTCCAAAGCATTCTTAGCTTTTGAGTGACACGGATAGTAAAGTATCACTGTTTTTAATATTTTTATCATTTACTATTAATCACTCACTGAACAAATTCAGCCATTATGTAAATACAGAGTACCCACCATGGGCCAGGCACTGGGCTAACACTGATGAATAAGGATACAGAAGCATGGAAGATACACAAGAAGTTCAAATATAGTCCAATGTTTATAAAAGTATGGTCTCTGGACCACCTGCATCTGCATCACCTGAAAGGTTATTAAAATGCAGATTCCTGGGCCTCACCTTAGCCCAATCAAATCAGAATCTCTGTGGGTGGAGCCCAGGCATCTATATCTTAACAAGCTCTGCAGCTGAAGTTAGAGAATTCAGTGCTGTGCTGAGTCCTAGAGACTCACATCACAAACAAGTGTAACACAGTAGAAAACGGACATCTCCATGAGGTTCACTGGTAATTAGGTGCCAGGGTGGCCATTCTCGATGCTGATAACTTTTACATAGTAGCTTCTAGAATAAACAGTCTCCGAAGAATCTATTATAAAATTATCAATATCATGAAAATAATTATCATTGTTAAATAAGAGGCCAAAGGAGGACAAGATTGGCTCACCAGCATCAGAAAATATCATGAGGAAATACTTGAGTTGGGTCTTACAGCTAGAGCTCTGAACTGCATCAGCCAGCTTAAAGTTTGAGGTTTTGTTTTAGTCTGGATTCTCTCAGTATCACACTTAAGAGTTGAATGAATCGAGTTGTTGCCACCTCTGATCCTAAGAAGGGTTAGCCTCTGCTATCCACTCTGGTCAGGAGAATGCCTTGTGACCAGCCTGTTTCCTCCCAGACCTCACTTCTGAGCGAGGGTCTTCCTTGGTGCATCAAACTGGTATCACCAGGTCACATATCTGGACACTGGCTACAGGGGAGACTAGGAAACATAGCTTTTTCTTTTTGTTTTTATGCTACCTTGGAAGGATGAAATTCACAATACAGGGAACTATCAAAATATGGAGTATATGGTCATGAGATTTTGAGCTGCTATGATGTTATATGTCTACCATATAGTCTATCTCCAGAACCTAGGCTTTAGGCCACTCTGCTTTAATGCTTCTTACTGAGGCCAGGGGTAGGTAAGTCGTACTCTCATTGCCCATATCTGGGTCCTTCGTTGAATGTAGGAAGTTCTATTTATCTGTTTGGGCTGCTAGAACAAAAATACCACAAACCGGGTGGTTTATATAACAACAGAAGCTTGATTTCTCACAGTTGTGGAAGCTGAGAATTCCAAGATCAAGGCATGAGCAGATTCAGTGTCTAGGAGGACCTGCTTCCTGATCCATAGACACTTCTCGCTGTGCCTTCACGTGGCTAAGGGATTGCTCCATGATCGCCTTTATAATAGCGCTAATCCCATTCATGAGGGTTCTGCCTTCATGACCTAATCAGCTCCCGAAGGCCCCACTTCCTCATACGACTACCTTGGGGAGTATGTCTCTCCAAAATTGAATTTGGGGGAGACATAAGCATTCAGTTCATTTCAGAGCTGTTTGGAGTAGGAGAGGATGAGCACTTGACAGAACATATTCTAGTTCCCAAAGCAATTTAATATAACTGTTTCTGAACTCTGTCTCCTTTAACCTTACCTAAACAGCCCGAACTGGATTCTGGCACAGTAGATGGAAATGCAAAAATCCTCTCTTCCACCAATGACCTGAGACCACAGGAAGTAACTGAATCTGTTGATCAATTGCTCCAGAAATTAACAACCCAATATCAAATATGACAAGACCCAAATCTTCATTTTCCACATACAAATCCAGCAGCACTTGGATAGAAAATCTAAACAATTCAATAGGTCAACCAACATTATCTGAGGTTATTTCTCGAAGATAACTTGGCAGGCTTATCAGGTAGAATAACTCAAATCTAAACATTGTACATGATTCATATTCAAGTTCTATAGAAAATGTAGGTGACTGTTAAATCCTATCAATGATAGTCTTCTCTACCTGTGATATAAAATTTAGAAATTCAACAGAATGCTTATCTAAATATTAAGCAGATAAAACCCCATGTGGGGAGGAGGGAGGGAGTGGTGAGGGGTGACAGTGGGGGTGGGAGGGGTCATGAGTTTCACTAAGGTCAGAGTGTTTGATTGTCATAAAAACATCAACACCTACAAACCTCACTTTTAGATAATACCTTAATACTTCTCCACAGACTTCAGCCATACATCCTTTCCACGGGGTAGAACAACAGGGAGCTGTGTACCTTACTCTTGCTCCTAGAAAAATATGATTTATTCATGGTCAGGATAAGAGTCAACCATATGAAAAATATTTCCAACTTTTTAAAATCCTTTAGAAAATATTGCCCAGTGTGGTAGTTACTGTTCTTATGTGAAGATGCTCACAAGAAAGTATTCTTTCCTCATTGCAAAAATGTCTTCTGACAGGCAAATCCTCTTCCATTTATGACATAATAAAAAGTGTAAAGCACATGCACGATTTCATTTTTGTGTTATCTACCAGGAACTATGAAGCTAAATTTAGAGCTCAGTTGCAATAATTACCTTTAGCTGTTTTTTGTGGGGTATAATTGACTTTTTTCCTTTATGATTTGGTTCATAGTCTTTTAATAGTGTGTTATTAATTTCAAAGTCTCAAATTCTTTTTTTTCAATTTATATTTCTATTGGTTAAATTTAACACAAAATTCACTCATTTTAAATGTACAATTTGATAAGTCTTCACAATTGTATATAATCTATTGTGGATCATCACTACAATGAAGTTATAAATATTTTCATCACCCTAAAAAAATTCTGTTTTGCATGATACCTCCCTTGACATCCAGTCTCAGGCAACCACTGGGCTACTTTCTGTCACTATAGTTTTACCTTTCCTAAAATTTCATATGAAGGGAACCATACAGAATATAATTTTGTGACTTTCACTTAGCATAAGGCTTTTGAAATTCATCCATGTTGTTGTGAATCAGTGTTTCATTCCTTTTTTAAAAAAATTACCAAATAGAATTCCATAATAAGATTATACCACAACTTGTTTATCCATTAACCACAACTTGTTTATCCATTAACCAGTTGATGGATAATTGGATTGTTTCATTTGAGGCTATTTTGAACAATGTGGCTACAAACATTCACAAATAAGTTTTTGTATGGACATGTGTTTTTATTTCTCTTCGGTAAATAAATGCCCAGGAAGTAGGAATGCTAGGCTCTGTGATTAATATATGCTTATCATGTAAGGCAAGGCCAAGTTGTTTTCCAAAGAAGCTGAGCCACTTTGCAATCCCACCAGAAATGTATGAGAGTTCTAGTTACTCCATATCTTTGTCAACATCTGATATTGCCAGGCTTTTTAATTTTAACTATTTTATTAAATGTGTAGCGGTGTCTCATTATAATTTTAATTTGCATTTCCCTGATCACTAGTGGTGTTGAGCATGTTTTCATGTGTTTATTGGCCATACATATATGTTCTTTTTCTTCTTTTTTTTTTTTTTTGAGGGCAGTATCACTGGCCCTCATATGTGGGACCCGAACCGGGGCCGCTGGCTTCCCAAGCCAGCGCTTAACCACCGTGCCACTCGGCCAGCCCTTAGATGTTCTTTTTTGAAGTGTCTGTTAAAATCCTTTGCCTACTTTGTATTAGGTTGTTTTCTTATTATTGGTTGTAACAGTTTTTTAATATATTCTGAATTCAAGCCTTTTGTTAGATGTTTTGCAAATACTTTCTCCTTCTCTATGATCCCTTTCATTTTCTCAACTGTGCCTTTCACAGAGCAAAAGCTTTAAAATTTCATGAAGTTCATTTTGTCAATTGCTTTCTTTTATGATTCATGATTTTTGTGATCTACCTAAGGACACTTTGATTAACCCAGGCTTTTTCAGCCTCTCTACTACTGATGTTTTGGACCAGATAATTCTTTGTCACAGAGGACTGTCCAGTGCACTGTAGCATGTTTATCAGCATGTCTGGCCTCTATTTATTAGATATGAATAGCATACTCCCCATCCCAGCTGTGACAATCAAAAATGTCTTCAGACATTGCCAAATGTCCCTTGAAGGGCAAAATTGCCCCTGGTTGAGAATCACTGGCCTAACCCAATGCCACAAAGATTTTCCTCCTATTTTTAGACATTTTATAATTTTAGTTCTTACATGTAGGTCTACAACCCAACCTATGCCAAGTTAATTTCTGTGTAAGGCTGAGTTAAGGATCAAGGTTCCTTTTTTTGCATACAAATAGCCAATTTTTCTAGCACCATTTGTTGAAAAGACTATCCTTTCCCCCATTGGATTGCCTTGAAACTTTACTCGAAAATAAATGATCACATAAATGGGAACGTATTACTGAACTCCCTTTTCTGTTCCATTTCTGTATGTCTATCTTTATGCCAATACCACACAGTCTTGATTATTATAGCTCTACAATAAGTTATGAAATTAGGTAATCTAAATACCTCATTCTTTTTCAAAATTGGGTTGGCTACTCTAGGTTCCTTGCCTTTTCATATATTTTATTTTATTTTTTTAAGATTTTATTGGGGAATTGGGGGAGGGCAACAGTTTTGGGGGATTGGGGAAGGGGACCAGCCAAGCTGTTGTTCTTCAATTTTCATTGTGGAGGGCGCCAGTCACCATCTGGCTGCCCGTCAGCACCTCGTGGCCTCTAAACTCAATGTGCTGTGTTCAGTCTTAGTTGCAGGTGGGTGTAGCCACCATCCTATGTGGGAGTCCAACCCGGCAGCCTTGTTGTTAAGAGCGCACGCCCTATCCACTGAGCCATCTGGGCTGCAGCTCAGCTCAAGGTGTGGAGTTCAGTCTTAGTTGCAGGTAGGCGTAGCCCACCATTGAACAGGCAATCTTGTGGTTAAATCAGCTGAGCCATCGTGCCACCTGTTGGCAGCTCAGCAGCAGCTCAGCTTGGGCTCGGCATTCACTGGGCCATGTGGGAATCGAACCAGCGGTCCTGTTGCTCAGAGCACACACTCTAAGCCAACTCTTAACCAACTGAGCCACTCGGCTGGCCCCACCTTTTCATATATTTTAGAACAAGCTTGTCAATTTATTTTCTTCAATAAATTTTTAAGTTTGGAATAATTTAAGATTTGCAGAAAAGTTGTAAAGATAGTATAGAGAGTTCCCCTATACCCCTAACACAGTTTCTGTCTCTCCTAATGCTGCTATCTTACATTGTTGTGATACAGTTGTCAAAACTAAGAAACCAACATTGGTATTAAAGAAACTGTAGACTTAATTTGGATTTCACCAGTTTTTCCATGAATGACCTCTTTCTGTTCCAGGACCCAATCTAGAATACCACATCGCATTGAGTCATAATGTCTTTGCCTCTCTCCTCTGGCCTATGACAGTTCTCAGACTTTCCTTATTTTTCATGCATGACCTTAAAGGTCTTGAGTAGTACCAGTCAGGTATTTTGTAAATTGTTCCACAATTTGTTTTATCTGATGTTTTCCTCATGATTAGACTGGGCTCATGGGTTTTCAGAAAGAATTACAAAGAGGTTAGTGTGCTTCTTATCACATAATACCCAGATACCTGCTATCTGCAGGGCATCACTAATGATGTTAACCTTAAAGTCAATTTCCTTTTTAAAAGCCTGCTAGAATTTTGATCAGGGTTGCAATGAATCTATACATCAATTTGGGGAAAACTGCCATATTAATAACATGGAGTTTTCCAACCCATTAACATGGCTTAGCTCTCTACTTATTTCAGTCTTTTTAAATTTCCCTCAGCTCCTCCAACCATGGATTTCTCACCAGGATCTGTCTGCTTCTGTTCATTCTCCTGTACCTTCAAGTATCTGCTATTATCATTATTACTAATTATCATTATTATTATTCTTATCATTAACATTATTCACATGTTTCCAGAGTCTATAGTTTTTATCTGGAAAAGGTAAATTCAGTAAGATCTAAATGAGCCATTACTGGAAGAACCCAACATTTCATCAAATACTTTTTAAAGGTAGATAGGGAAAAATAGATGGACCAATTCATGTTATTATCTTTAAAAGACCCATAGAGTCATAACCACAATCTAAGCTAAGCCATCCTGCAATCTTAAAGTTCACTGACAATTAATAGATATACAGTCTGTGGTCATGAAACAGACCTTTTCTCTGTGTCAAATGAATTTGACTATATGAAATTGATGGCTTTGTACTTGTTTAAAATTTCAAATCCTAAAATATCAAACATGGGAGAATCATATTAAAATCTTGGTAAAATTCTTCAGTGCTGTCCACATTACGGTAAAATGGGCATAATTCTGTAGAGTAATATTTTTTAAATGGTAATATAGCTTGGTAAACTCTTTTGGAAAGTAAATGCATAAAGGCCTTAAAATTATCTTTGACCTAGTAATTCCACTTCTGAGACCCTATCCAATGAAAATAATGCTAAGTAGAGTCAGGGGAAGAGTGACCCTTATGCATAAATATTTTCACTAAAAGCATTATTTATAATATAAAAAATTTATGCTACTTAAATGTTCAATAGAAAAAAGAAATGCTTATATTCACACAGCCATTTCAAGAAATGATGTTTTTGAAAAGATTTTAATGTTATAATATTACACATATGTATGCTCTGTATAAGCTCAACTCTAATTTTTTTTTTTTTTTTAAGGGTAGTGTCACTGGCCCTCATATGTGGGACCTGAACCGGGGCCACTGGCTTCCGAAGCCAGCACTTAACCACCGTGCCACTAGGCCAGCCCTCTAATTTTTTAATATAGAAAAAAGACTAGAAGTTAATATACCAAAATCTTAATAGTGGCTAGTGGGACTGTAAATTTTTATTTCTTCAAAGTACTTGCTGTTTTTCAATAGTGAGCCAAGAAAACAATAAGATTTTTTTTTTTTAAATCTTATAAAACTTTACCTTATTATTGAATTTCTGAGCTGGAAAACACTTTAGAAAGTTCGTTCACTCCCTGTACTTCATTGATAAGACAATTTTCTTATCAATAGAAGGCACAGAGAGTTTTAAATATTTGTGTAAGTCCACAAAGTGAGTTGGCACTACCCTGAAACTGATACCTCCTGACTCTTTGGGCATGATACCACATTGTGGTTATTCTTGCTGTGTTCCAGCCTCTGTCTCTAGGATTAAGGGAATGGGAATAGTTCACATGAACAATATTTAATTAAAACAATTTAAAATTTGGGCCGAGGCCGGCCGAGTGGCGCGGTGGTTAAGCGCTGGCCTTGGAAGCCAGCTGCCCCGGTTCGGTCCCACATGTGAGGGCCAGTGACACTGCCCTTAAAAAAGGAAAAATAAAAATAAATAATAAAATAAAATAAAATAAAATTTATTAAATAAAATACGCCAAACAAACTTAACTTTAATATGAATGCTCTAGAACTTGGAATATGGAAAGCATTTTAGAGTTCTGTTCCCAATGAATATTTCAAATACTGAGTAAATGCAGAATTTTATTCTAGAAAGCTTTCCAATTTTGCGAATTAAGATGCCTAATAAAGAATCTATATTACATTTTATTTATTAAAAGCTGTGCTAAAGTTACTACTGTTTGCAGTTGCCCAAACAAAAATGACAGGGTACAATGTGATCTTATAAATCAAGGCTGTCTGTTATGAGCTGGTCCACCTTTACTGTTCAGCTCCCATGAGCTAATGACATAGTAAAAGCATTGCTGATAATTAACTGCTAAATAGTACAATGGACGTAATGACCTTTCACTTGGTTTCCCAAACATTTTTTCCTGAAGTCTTTCAAAATAGAAAAAAAAAATTTTTAGTTCAACATTTCATACCACTGTAAAATAATCTAAAAGGAATGTTTAAAGTTAGTAGAGTGTTTATCTTATCAAAAGTGATTTGGTCTCTGGGTTACTGTTTGGATTCGAGCTAATCAGATCTATTTACTAGTTGAAGAACTTTCACCAATTAACAGTGTTCAAACAGCACCAATCTGTTATGTTATTTCAGCTGGGAAAGCAGCTATATGAACCAACACAGCTTCCTTACTAAAAATAAATAGTAGCACTTTCCACTCACTGGGGAGATAGTTTTTAGGTTTGTCACACGGTCACACTGAACAACAAAATAAAAGAGTGTGAAACATAGAAGTAATAAAAAACCCAAAAGACATGCCACATTTTCGGATTTAAAAAAATAATAAAATAACTGCCAATAAAAACATCATTGCAGGAAGACTAAACAAATATAAAGTGAATTTAAGAGGTAGGTTGTGGTCTCTTTTCCATCAACAACAGTCCTTGTTTTTAAGGCCACTTAGTTATATTACAATTTTTAACACATGGTAAGTAGCTCAAATCAACAATACATTTGCTCTTCAGACTTTGACACTTTCGCAGCTGCTAGGCTTGTGCTTAACCAAACAAGTGCAGTCGTGCAAGTGGAACATTTCTGTAAGACAGAAACTATAAATCTTTTTTTGAGAAACAAAGAGGCCTTCACATTCTAGAGATATGACAAATGGATAGAAGAGCATTCTATTTTTAAACAGATGTAAAACTCCTGTGGAGAATATATGTATCTTGTAATTAAAACTATCACATCATTTGTTTACTGACAAAATATCCTTTCTTTTCTCTAAATAATTTTTTAAAGGTCATAGAGCATCAGTCTGGTGTTAGATGTTATAAGAAGGGCTCTACATGTATTTTTTCATTTAATCTTTGTAACAATCCTAGGAGGTATAGATGCTAATATTTACCTTAATTCTGTAGAAGGAGAAACTGAGATTTAGAAAAATTAAATCACCTCCCCAAAGTCACTCAGCTAGTAAATAATGAAACATGGTTTAAACTCAGGAGGTCTGACTTTCAGAGCCTGTGCTCTTACCAACACTAGGCCAATCAAAATGACACTAAAGAATATTTAGATAGAAGGGATATCCAAATACATGAAATAAATATTACCGATAATAAAATCATAAAACACATCCTATTTATGGCCTTTCTTTTCCCATGGACTGATATTTAGTGACTTCCCTTGACAATACTAGCTCTTTCTTCTCCTTTCTGCCCCTTCCTCTTCCACTTTTACACACACACACAAGCTTCACTGATATCACCTGTGATCCTAAAAAGTAAGGCAGGAAAAAGTTAATGTTCGACTTCAAAAAATGGACTAAATGGTAAGTGTGGCCTCAGAGGTTGTAGGGTGGGACGGGGAGAAGAGATCATTATTTGAACAATTGATTGGATGTTCTCACTTGTTTGTTTACTTCTAGGTAAAGTCATTTACAGGTATATAGGGACAAAGAAAAAAAAAACTCCATCGAAGAGCTGGTTACTGGCTTTCCTTCACTTCTCTGCTCAAGCCAAACAGCCTGCTGTTTACCTGACAGAAACAAATGTAGTGAATTTTCCAGAATAGAGTTAAAAATGAATTTTCCCTGAATAAACATAGCTCTCCGTGAAGCAGATCCTATAGACTAGCGTTTTCCAGTCTATAGAACTTTCTGTGATGAAAGACATGTTTGACATCTCTGCTAGTCAATATGGTAGCCACTCACCACATGTAGCTACTGAGCACTTGAGATGTGGGTAATGGGACTTGGGAAGGAACTTTTTGACTTTCTCGCATTTTAACAGTCACATTTACGCAGACCAAGAACATTTGAACAGACCAACCATAGACTCATTTCAATAACCACTATTCACTGAGTTTCTACTATGTGCCACATAGCTACCTTTGAGGAAGTTACAATTTTGCCCCCATTTTACAGACAAGGAAACTGACTCTCAGAGAGATTAAGGGACTTGCTTGTGGATGTACAACTAATAAATCTGTTTTTACACCCACGTTTGTCTCTCTCAAGGCCTGATGTTTTCACTACCAGTGGTTATCAACACTGGCTGCATTATTAGCTGATGTGATTTTCAAAAATACTTGTCCCCAGGTCCCAGAAATTTCTATTTAATTGCATATCCCTGAAACTTCCAGTGTGCAGCACCATGGTTGGGATCAAGCTCCCTAGCAGCAGGTAGCCATTTCCGCAAGGGACTGCGGTAAAGTCCTTCTACCTCTGCCTCTCCTCTTAAGCATGGTTAACAGTTCAATTCTAAAAAGAGTCCCACTCCTTCCTTTTGCAGATTAAATGACCAAAGAGCAGCTACTGTGAGCTAGAGTGAGGTCACATGGCTGGCGTCTTGGCAGAGCTAAGACCAGGGCCCAGGTATGAGTTATATATAAATGCTCCAGCGTCTGGAGTTGTGGAGACAGCAAAAGAGCAAAGGTCAGGAAAGCTGAGGGATTTAAAGCCCCAGGCAGCCACAGGAGCCTGAGGGCAGAGGAAGCCGGAGAGTGTGTGGCTATTTCTAGAGGTGGGAATGCACAGCTCTCCTAGTCTGGTCAGCTTCATCCCCTCCATCCCTTCTTTCTGCCCCTTCAAAGGTCCTTAGGGGTCATCCAAGGGCTTCTGTGAAGTATTTTTCACTCTGCCAAGGTTACTTCTTTTTTTTTTTTAATTGAGCTAGAATTGACATATAACATTAATTTCAGGTGTACAACATAATGATTCCATATTTGTATATAATGCAAAACGATCACCACAATAAGTGTAAGTAACATCCATTACAATACATGGTTACAATTTTTTTTTTCCTTGTGATGACCTGTCAAGGTTATTTCTTATGGGTGTAACCCTACCCTGGTATACAGTAGCTGCTTAATATTATGACTGTGAAATGAATGAAAGCACATTTTGGAATTCAAGAAACAGATTATTCAGCTTCTAGATTGGTTTATATGCCTGAATATGTATTTGGTAAATAACTTGTTTTTTTAATGAAATTTAAAAGTCCCTTCAGAACCTTCACACTTGCCTCACAAAAGTGGTTAGAGAGTGGCATCAGTGTTTAGGATTACTTTTTTGTTTCAGGGGCTGAAAAGCTGGAAAGTGAGGAAATAAGAAGAGAAAATGCGAATATTGACAAAAAGAGGAATTTACACCATCCCCATACATCCTCCAAGTGTCCTGTGAAGCAAAAGCAACCTGCATTTATCCTTGTTGTGGGACAAGAGGCCACAAAATCAAGTTCTGGGGCTTGAGAAAGTCAAGATGCAAGGGCTTGAAGGAAACTGCCACAAAAATAGAAGATGCTGCTGTAAACATTACCCCTCAGACTAGCCAAGTATGTCTTTCTCTCCTATGATAAAGGAGTAAAAATAAAAAGAATTTATGTTTTCGATTATTCTCATGAATGGTGTGGCTGCAAGATGCACTGAGGCAATCATCTCTCCATTCAAGAACTCAGCACAGCTGCTCCCATAAGGAGGCTGTGGTACATCCTGCAGCTAAACAAACTGGTGCTCTAAGAATCTGTCTTTAGAAGTAACAGCTCTGAAAGTCATGAGCAAAAAATCTCAAGGATGAACGGAGCACATAGCTTCAAAGAGAAACATCTAGTTTGTTGGCAAGTGCCCTTTAGACGGCAGGGCTTGAATTCCCTTGAAAGAAAATCACCAATCATTCTTATTGCCTGCTGCTTACAAAAGTAGTTAAAGCACACAGGTTTTTCCTGCTACAGCTGCAGAGTCAAAAATTAGTTTGGACCTGTAGATTTTGCTTTAGCAATGTGAAAAGTAAAGCACCCCAAAGAGAGCAGAAAGAACAAACTAAGGGTGTTTAGAAATGCAAAAGAAGATAATGGCAGAAAGAGCCACTTCAAATATCTCCAGACTTGAATTTCAAGCCATGGTTTCTTTTGAACATTATCTGTCTGCTTTGCATCCCACCCCACCCTAAACCTTTTTTCTTTCTTTCTTTCTTGATACATGGCCAAAGTTTAAAATCAACACAGAGGGATGTAAAATAAAACATTAAACCCTTCTAACCCCTAAAATCTCTCAATACTATTCCAACTCCCTAGAATTTTATTTATTTATTTTTTAATTATTGTCTAGCTCTGAGAAGGTTAAAGAAACACAGCGTGTGATGTGTAGGTGTACTAAGGAGGTCTGTTTCCCATGGCCTTGAATTTTCCATTAGGGGCCAGTTGCATAAGCTAGAAAATAGGAGACAAAGCAGCAAAAAATGGAAGCTGTACTCCTCACTTCTTTCCACTGTGTTTGTGCCTTTGGGCAAAGTACTTCCCTCCCTAGAATTATTGTGTTGTCGGAAAAGTCATGCATGCTTCACTTTTGCAACGAGAAACATAGAAAAAATACATCATGACTTTTCCGACAACCCAATATTTTCTGTCAGGAAGTAAGAAAGGTGAAAACGCCGATTCTTGGTTCATTTCTAATGCAAACCTTCTATACCAGCTCTAACAGAATCATCAGTGAGCTATAAACGTGAGCCACATTGGTAATTTAAAATTTAAAAAAAAAGATCAAATTGATTTTAAGAATACTTTTTTCATTCCAATTTAAAATATTATCATTACAACATGTAATCACTATTAAACATTATTAATATTTTAATATGATTATTAGCACTTTACATTCCATTTTTCAAACGAAGTCTTTGAAATCCAGTGTATACTGGACACAAGGCATCTCAATTCAGAGTAGCCAAAGTTTAATTACTCAGTAGCCACATAAGGTAATTACTACTGTCTTGAGTAACACGGTTTTAAACCAGTGCTGGATGTTATTGCAAAAAAGCTCTATTTCAATGAGTAGCTCACTTCTGCATCTGTATACTTGATTGCCTCCGTGGCAATTATTGATTATAATTTGTTGACAATATGTAATTATCAGCAATAAAGTGTTGGATCTACTTAGATTACTCATAGAGTTTCAGTATCAGAGCTTTGATTAATACCAGTATTATTTCCCAATAACACATATAGTCTTCAAGTGAATTTTCTTGTAGATCTCAGTCATTCTTATTGCATTTTAGATAATTTACTCTGAGCTCCACAGGACAATTAGGATATAGTATCTTTGCTAATTAATATCTTTGCTAATTAACAATTTGAAACATATCTTATGCTTTTTAAAAGCAGGTTAGCTACCTGCATCCTGTCAATCGCATTCTGCACTGCTCAACTCTCTCACCAACAAAACACCTAACATGTTACAAAACATAGAGCATCGACAAGCAGTGAAAGTTCAGTAAGTGAAATATCATTTAAACATTGTACTGTTTTCCTATAAATTCAACAAATAGCTCATAAATACCTTCCACAGGCCAGGACCTGTGCTTGGTGTTAAGGATTCCTACCTTGGTGGTCAGATTTCAGAGGTTCCATCACAGTAGTCCATTATCAGAGGCTCAAGCATGTGTATGTTGGGGCAGGGGTGTATGTCTGGTTCTAGGTCATCTTTTCCTTCCCCCCAAATCAGACACGTCTTTAAGTCAACCTCTTTCTATCCCTCCCAGTTTATTCTGCCTATAAAACAAAATACATTGAAATACAGATATAAAATAATACACACACACACACACACACACACACACATAAAATTACCTCATCTTTTTTAGTCCATGGTATAAAACTGAATGAAAGGCCTGATTAATAACCAAATTATTTTTACTTTTTGGTCATGATGAATAATGCTGTAAAGAACATCTCCGACATTCATCTTTAAAAATCAATTTTTTTAACTTAAAAGTAATCCCACTGTTGATGTAACCTGAGGTGGCATGTTAATTATTTCAGAACTCTTGAAAAATTTCAGTTCCAGTACAATACAATTTTAACAAGTGATGTTCATATCTTCTAAATTCTAGACTCCTTTTCAAAACTTTTATTTTCCTTAGAGGCAAAGAGACTACTTCAGAATACATTGGTTGAGTTTTTAAAAATGTAGTCCCTAGATTGTTGGCATCACAGTTACTGGAGGATCTTAAAAGGCACATTTCCGAGCATTCAACAACTTTGCAGACGGGTCTGATAAATTAGTTAGGCTAATCTAAATTGCTATAACCAAGAGACTCCAAAATACAGTGGCACCAACAAGACCTGAGCTCTCTTCCTTCTCATTTACCAGTCCAGTACTCCACAGCCCAACCAATGGGGAGAAGGCAGCTGTAGTCCATTAAGTTGTCCATGGAATCCAACTAATGCTGTCTACCTGCTCTGCTGATCTTCAGGGTGTGGCCTGGCTTCCCATGATACAAGCTGGCCCCCCACCATGTCGATGGGCATCACAGTCTCAGCAGAGGGAAGGAGAACACAAGAAAGTAGAGCAATTTGTCTGAAAGCACAGAAACTTCTTCACATGCCATTGGCAGAAATCATGGCTCTGCCCAGTTACAAAGCAGGCAGGGAACAGGTGGTTTCTAGCTCTGTGGGCCATGTGCCCTCCTCAGACTGGCAAGATGCAGGGTTCAATTACTAATAGGAAGAAGAGAATGGATATCGGGGATAATTAGAAGTCTCTGCAGCCCCTGCGAGTCTACATCGTTAAGTGCTCCAACTCCTCTGTCCTCATGGTATGACCAACACTAGGTTGGAAAGCAACTCTTCCATAATTGGTTTGACGTCACTTCTCACAAGTACCCCTGGAACTCCGTGGGCTTTCTACACTTACTGGGAACACCAGGAATCAATAAAACATAACAGCTAAACTCAATAAAGTGCTAATTATGTGCCAAGCACTTTACATGAATTATTTCATTTACTCTGCACAAGTGTATCAGGTAAGTACTGTTACTCTCTCCCTGATTATGCATAAGGAAGCTTAATCCTTCCTTATTAGGGAAGTTCCTTGCCGGAGTCCTATAATTAGTCTGTAATTAATAAGGGCTGGAACTTGAACCCAAAGCCTATGTACTTAACTTTAGTCTGTACAACGAAGGGTTACATTTAAAAGAAAATTTATCCATAAAAATCTATACATGGTTAATATAAAAGTTGTTGAGATCAATAGTTTGAATATAAAGAAGCAAAATTTGGGGCAATTGTTAGAGGAAGGGACCCAAAGTCAGCCCTGATATGAATGATACTGTTAATTGACACTGAGCATTTATACTCTGCAAAGCACTGTTCTGCACCTATAAGAGTTAGGTCCTGTAACCATCTACAATTGACAGATAATAATGAAACTGGGGCATAGAGATGTTATAAATCGCTTAGCCAAAGTCACACAGATGATAAAAGTAATGTGCTTAATTACCAGGCTCTACCACCAAAACACAAGGAGAGGCAGCCATAGTCCCAAGAGAGGTTGCTAACTATGAGTCACTTACCAAAGTCCTCATACATATTGCCTTTTTATGGGGGCATTTCTTAGGTAACAAGTCTTACTTTATGTGTGAGGATTAGAGGCTGTCTGATGCACAGATGAAGCAATTAGCAAGCCCTGTGAACATTATAATAAAATCTTACTTTATCATTATCAAGTAATTTTCATTGATTTCCATACAGAGTCCTGGAGATCTACTGAGTATATCTGGTTCTTATTTTTCATCATGGCTCTTTTAAGTAAAATGATTCCCAAAAGTTTGCATGTGCCTTTGGTTATGCAAGGCACACTCCAGGATGAATGGATGACACTAGAACAAAGAAAGTTGTATCTCCTCCAATGACGGGTGTGATTTTTCCCCCACCAGCTTCACCTCACTTCATTGCCTCAGTGCACTTAGAACTGCCAAACACATGATTTGCTACATTTTAGAGACAATTCTCACTACTAGAAAAGAATAGGTGTTGTTATTGTATGAATTATTGAAAATTATCAGTGTATTGTGTACATCCGGGGTTGGGGCATGAATTAAAGGGGTAGCATGGGAAAGTTCCTCCGTGGTGATAGAAGAGTTCCATTTCTTAATTGTGCTGGTAGTTACTCAAATCTCTACATGGGATGAAATTATAGACAAATATACACACATACATATATACACACAAATGTATGCAGGTAAAAACTAATGCAAGTGGTATCAGGTCTGTAGTCTAGTTAACAGCATTGTACCAACGTCAATTTCCTGGTTTTGATATTCCATTACAGTCATACTACATATTGTTTTGTATTTCATGTAAGATGTCACATTTGGGGGCCGAAAGGTACATAGGAGTCTGTGTACTATTTTTGCAACTTCCTCTTGCAAAATTATTTCCAAATGAAATCGTTTTTTTGTTTGTCTGTTTTTTTGGTGGGGAGGTGGGGTGGAAGGGTCATTTCCAGGCCAGCTTTGGCATCAGCTGGGAACCTGATAGAAATGCAGAATCTCAGGCCCCATCCCAGACCTACTAAATTGGAATCTGCACTTTAACAAGAAATTCAGGGATTCATATGCACATTAAAGTTTAGAAGCATTGCTATTAAAAAAAGCAAAAGTGATATTCAAGTATTTCTCACTGTTTCAAAAAAACAGTTTCTTCATTTTCGTGTGAGAAAGGTTATTGCAGAGGCCCAGGGCCTGACTCATTAGTATGCAGCCAGTTCAGTCGCACTGGGTATTGGCCCAAAAGACGCTCTTCCCCCTAGGAGATTTAATACTATCCTGAAATTCTTAATAATTTTATCTTTGCCTTTGTGTTTTGTAAGTGAAGGTCCATGAGACCACAGAGTGTTCACCAGGAGCTTGGAGTCTTAGCTTACCCACCAACCCACTTCCCTGCCTCACTAGGATGGGTTCTCAGTTGCCCTGACACTCTGGGACCCCTCCGCCTCCTCTCTCCTGGTCCTCATCCAGCAATTGCTGCTGACCTCCAGCCCCAGCAGAGGTCTGGACAGAAGGTTGTTGATGCTCCATGCCATCTCAGGGCAAGGCATCGCAGCGGCCATGCCCATGCAGCACTGGCAGCAGCATGGAGTCTTCATGGGTGACTGGTGTGTGGAAAACAGCCTCTAGCCCACCTCCAATCCAGGTACCTATGACATTCCAGCATGGAGGTTGCACTAACCTCAGGAGGTCCCCATCTGCTGTGCATTCCCATGGGTGGTGGCCCAGGGAAATGGGGGATGTCTGCTATGGCTTCTCTGCCTCCTGCCAGGACATGGCTGCCAGCAGCCAGTGGGGGGGCGTGTGTGCTTAGTCACAGGATGGGGACCTGTGATAACCTGCATTTGCTGGGCAACTTTCCCCAGGCCTGAGGACATTAAATAACAAATATAAACACCTTTACTGACTGAATGACTGTGGAAAAAAGGAAAGAGCTTTATATTTTAATTTTCTTGCTCTTTGAACAAAGGGTTCCACATTTTCATTTTGCACTTAGCCTGGCAATTATGTAACCAATGCTGCAAAGCCCATTGGGAATCAAAAGATGAACTTCCAACACCTACATGGCAAGTACATGGGCTCAATGGTGAACTCTAATGAGTACCAAAAGCAGCCTTCATTACAAGATGGCTCTAGGAATCCTTCTGCAACATCAGGTTTGCTTGTCCTTCTCTTTAAAGGAAACAGACTTTCCACCATGGAAAATAAAAGACTCCACCAAGAATTAGAAGCACAGAGCTCTCAATTCATTGTGTTTATACCTACTAGCACCCAGTTGCACTTCTATATTTTCTAAATTTTAAAAAAGAAGATATAATCAGCAGTTCTTTTTTCACTTTTAAAAATTAAAATTCCTGAGTGGCAGAACAGGAAAAAAAAAAAGTGGGACTTTGGAATAATAAGTCTGGGAAGAAAGACAAAGAAAGGATTTAAGGTTTTAGGGAATATATTTCTATTGCTATTTGTTTAGTTCTTCTTTAATCTGTTCATGAAATAATTACTCATTGAGCCACTCCCTAAAAGATCACTAATGAACTTAACCTATTTTTTCTCAAGAATTTTTTGAGATCCTACACTTTTTCCATAATTTTAAATCCTTGCCTTTTTCAACTCTCCCCCATAAATAATGTATTGACAAATTTTTAAAAGTGTATTAAAAATAATACACATTATTTATTCTTCATTGTCTTGTTTCTTCACCCAGAGTAGTAACAAACTTCCTTTTACTTACATCCTTTATCTTGAACTTATTAATACTTAGCATATCTCATGTATAACTGAGGAGAAAGCAAAGGCTCAGAAGTTATTTTGTCTCATGGGCGAGCCAAGTGGCACGATGGTTAAGCACTGGCTTGGGAAGCCAGCGGCCCCAGTTCGGGTTCCACATATGAGGGCCAGTGACACTGCCCTCAAAAAAAAAAAGTTATTTTGTCTTGCAAGGTGCTCTCAGTGAGTTTGTTTAATGGGTTAATGGGATGCGTGCAAAATTTAATCTCATGAATATATATAATTGTGGCCAGGAGGAGCTGATCATATAAAGTTCTTAGTAATGGTTGTTTCAGGGTATGGTATTATAGGAGGTTATAGTTTTCTTCTATTTCTCTGTATTTTCCCCGTTTGTCTGCAGTGAATATTATAGGAAACATTAGCAACATTACATGATAGGGCCCTAATGCCTCTGATACTCATTATTCTTTAATATGAACTACTTGGATTTTTTTCAGAAATGTAATTTGATCTTTCGGATCCTGCCACCAGTTCACAGACAGGAGTGATGAAGCTAAGTGTGAACTTTCCACATTTAAGAGGTGTTAATTCATTCACTAGCCCAATTAAGTCACCACCTGATAACCCAATTCATTATAACCTATCAGACTCCAAACACCCAATTAATTTACTCTTCTGCTCTACATGAGCATACATACCTGTCTTTGTTAACTGAATCATGTAGATAGTTTTTTTTTTTTTAACCAGTTATTTTCCATATTATACGGTAGGACAGTTAATTGAAGCAGCTCCAAAACTCCTTATTATCCTTTTCAGTTGAAAAATTGCTTGACTTAGAATCATGGAGAACCTATCATAATAAAGTATATCCAGTATGTACACACTAAATAATTGTAACTGATAATTTTCCATACTTTCTACAGCTTTCAATAACTTCTATGTTCCCATAGTATTTTCTACACATGATTTAAACTGTAAAATGAAAGAAAAGGAGGCAGAAGCATGTAAGCCTTTATCACTGCTATTCAGGACTAGATTTTGAGAGTCATTTACTCTAGTGGTTCTCAATCCTTACTGTGCAATAGCGTTTCCTAGAGAGGTTTTTTAAATATACTGAAGCCTGAGTCCCACTCCAGATCAATTTAATCAGAATCTCTTGGTGGGGCTTTATGTACTAGTCACCATTCTGAGTGCTTTTACATATGTTAAATCATTTAATACTATTCCTCATGACAGGAACTATTATTATCTCCATTTTACATGTGAGGAATTGAGACTTACTGAGGTGCATGGAAGTAAGTGGCAGATCTAGGATCACATCAGACTGCATCACAGCCTGTGCTATGCTATAGCATCTCATAACCCCCAAACCATCTTCCCAGAGCCTGGAGCACTGCCAAACAATCCTTGGTACTGCAGAATTCTACCGGGTAAGATGTAGCCAGAAATGAATAAATGCAGAACACACAGGCTGGTTTTAAGAGCGCTAAAGGTGCCAGAGCAAATAGGAGAGAGGACAAAAGTCTTGTAAAAGACACCCTGAAATGATTAAAATTAAGATAACATGGTCTGGCTGGTGGTGATCTGGATCAAGCTATCATTTGTTGAGTGCCATTCTAAAGGAAAGGAAACTAAGGCATAGAGAGGTTAAGTAACTTGCCCAAGGTCACACAAGTATTAAGTGACAGGGCAAGAATCTGAATTGAGGAAATGCGGCTGCCAAAACCATGCAAATGGAAAATAAGCAATGAGAAAGGACATCTGCCAATTTAACAATCAAATTCATCAATATTTAGGTCATGTCAAATGTAGAGAATTTTTGTAAGAGTTTATTTGAGCCCAACTGATGACACATGCTGGGAAGCAAGATTTCAAATGTTCTGGAGAACAACCGTTTTGCAGTTTCTTTTATGCACTTGATATTAAGGAGGGGACATAAGGAAGATTACATTAGGGTGGGAGAAAGCAAAGCAGGGATGAATTACAGGGTAAAGGTTCTGTGTTCTCTTGAAGGCAGTCAGGCTTTAGAAGGAGGGGTCTGGAAGGGTGTGCTCACCGAGATGCACAGAAACAATGGGCAGGATTTGCTTAAGGCAAAAATAAGCCTTTTACTAAAGAAGTTACATGCCAGGGGTGTTACGAATTTGCTGCTCAGAAAAACTCTGGGAGGTTACCATTCATAGACCCCCTTTGCCATCCACAGTCAGTTGTGCAAAATGAAGCCTTCTTCTGAACTTGATTATTATGCTATCTCATGGTGATTAAAAATGCATATGAGTGGAGGCCAGCTGAGTGGCACATTGGTTAAGAGCTGGCTGGGGATGCCAGTGGCCCCGGTTCAGATCCTACATATGAGGGCCAGTGACACTGCCCTCTACAGCTAACAACAGCTCCACCTGGAGCTGGGCTGCGAGTCCCAGCGACGGTGTAGGCTGCAGCCCCTGCTGCAGTGGATTGCCATAGGCTACAGTGAGTGGCCGGCAGCCAGCGTGAGTGGCTGGCAGCCAGCGTGAGCTGCCAATAGCCACGGTGAGCGACATCCAGAGGCCAGGGACCAATCTGCCTCATCCAGGAAGAGCGCAATGACTATACCAACATGGGCCAGTGAAGCAACGTCCTCCGCAACTAGACTGAAGAACAAAATGACAGTAACTTGTCTGTTCCCCTTCCTCAAGTCCCCAATGCTGCTCCCCTCCCCCAATTTCCCAATAAAATCATTTTTTAAAAAAATGCATATGAGTAAAACAGCAACTTCTCCCTTAGGAAGCTGACAATTAAGTGGCAGAAACAAAGTAGAAGCAAGATAACATTAAGAAAATAGGTAAACGATGGGACTAGATGTTCTGTAAAGTACCTTCTAACTCTCTGGAAGATTCTACAGATCTCTTTGCCTCGTCAAAGTTTTGCTTTGAAAAGTTAGCAAAGTTTCTTAAGGTGCGTACATGAACCCCAAGCACATGTCTTCCAAGGAGGGAAAAATGACCTCTGTGTTGGGTGTTCTAATTCTGCAAGCTGCAGAATTTGAATTTGAACACCAGGTCAGTTCATCATATTCTCTTTGTTACATACAGGAAGAACCAATTTATATCCTATCCTATTCATGTGTGCAGTTGCTTTGAATCCAGAAACTAGAAATGCTCCATCTTACCTAAGTATCAACAAAAGGAAGGTTAAAAAATCTATTCAAAATATATTTAAACTATTGGTGTAGGTAGGTGCAATGCTAGGTCTACAGAATACCTGGTGAAGAATCTGGATTTGATTACTTGTCTCTGATGGGATTTTCAAAATACTTCTAAAAGTAGGTCATAAGTGCCTTCTTGAATTAGAGGAGGACTCTAGTAGGGACTCCTGCTGTGTTTTAAGAAAACTCCTTGGGAGCACAGTTGCCTTGTCCTCAGAAAGGAAAGTGCCCTTGAAGATTATAGGCAGTAATTTCTATCTTGACTCCACCATGTCCAGAAAGGGGTGGAGCCACAGGATTTGACACTCCCTTGGCTATTGTCAAGGGACCAATTACTACATTCACAGCTAACTTAATGGGATCCTGAGTAACATCATTAAGGCCACAGTAGGCTATAAATGATTACAGAGAACCTCGTGAAATTCCCCAGGTATCCATGCCTGTTCTACCTCCTTATCTGATACCATCTGTGGATGCACAGATGACCTAGAAATGGAAATTGTGTAACTAATAACTTCTAATTGAAAGAAATCTAACTTAAGTCTCTGTATACTGCTCATTGCATGTACATTGCATGTACATAGGGAATCTAAACTAGTTATTGCTAACCTCCTTGGAACACTGAAGCTCAATCATTAGATTTCATAACACCTACTTGTGCTACGTGAAATAGTTATTTAAAAAATTCAGTTGACAGACAATAGTTTTTGCTAGGAGAATTTTGTAACTTCTTAATAGATGACTCACGGTGCCAAATGGAGTGAGGCTGTTGTTAAAATGCAGATTCTTGGCCATTCACTGGACCTAATAAACACAGACTTTTGAAGGTTGAAGCCCAGAGACCTACAGTTTAACAAGCTCCCCAGAGGGTTCTTATTACTTTAAAACTTGAGAACTTCTGCCCTAGAGTATCACCAATCCAAAGCTAAAAATTACTTGTTACTACCAAATGTTATAAAATGTTGAACTTCTAACACAACTATAATTGGCTAAAGGAAACGAGCACTTCTTAACGTTACAAGAATTCCAGCCGCAGTTTGACTCTGTTACATTCAGGGGTATCTTTCAACATGTGGCAAAGATGCTATACAGCATCACTATAGAAACATGGCTGATTCTCTACAAGGATGCTAGTTATAGGTTCCCTTTCCTCCCACCATGCTCACGAGTACCATGATTGGTATGTTCCAAACTTAATCAAGGTCTTTCTCCTTCATCATCAAGCTCTCTTGTCATCTCTAAAGCAAGGACAATGGTAATTTGGGGTAACTCATAAAAACCAAGATACTTTGCTTTTACCAAAATTTTAAAATTTGTTTTCCTTATATTGTTCTTTTCAGTGTACTTATTGACTGATTGGCACAAAAACTTATCATTTTGTTAACTCAGATAGACCTATGAATACTATTTCAAAGCAGGATGCTTGTTAGGAGGTTGAAGAAGTTTGCAAACATCAGGACAAATTATAGCCCATTCGAATTTATAATTAATATATAGATTGAATGAAGATAGAAAACACTAAAATGTTGAGAAATAACACATTTGTTTGGATAAGAAGATTGGAAAGGAAACTGATGAGAGTGCTATAGAGAACTTGTTTCTTTCTGACAGAAATGTTTAAAGTTAATTCTACTATAAAGCTGCAATAATCATGATAATATGTATGGTATTGGTGAAAGGATAGACACATGGATCAATAAAGAATAGAGGGTCCAGGAATAGGTCCACATAAATGCTATGGTCAATTGATTTTTTTTTTAATAATCTTTTATTGTGAAATAAACACTTTTATTAAATTAGTTTCAGGTATACAACACAATGCAATAGATTTTTTTTAACCCCTCAAAGTGACAACCGCCCTCCCCCAGTTTGCCACCCCACTCTCCCCCCATAGCATACATGTCTACTACAATTCTTTTGATTCCCTTCCACAGTATACTCCACATCCCGTGACTATTTATATATTCAATTACAGTTGGCATACAATATTATACAACATCAGCTTCAGGTGTGCAGGGCAGTGATCAAGCCTCTACTCCATCCATGAAGTGGTCTCCCTAACAAGACATGTGACTATCTGACATGCCACAAAATTTTTACAACATTATTATATTCCCTGAACTGTGTTTCAAATCCCTGTGGTAATATTGTAGTTGTCTATTTATGCTGTCTAATCCCTTCCCCTTCTCCCTCATCCCCACCCCCTTCCCAACTAGCAACCCTCAGTTTTTCCTCTATATCTATGAGTCTGTTTATTTTGCTCGTTCATTCAGTTTTTCACATTCCACGTATAAGTGAGATCATATGGTATTTGTCTTTCTTCGACTGACTTATTTCACTTAACATAATAGTCTCTTCACAACATTATCAATTACATTCCCAGAAATGCCCCCCATATCTCTGTGGCAACATTGTAGTCACCCACCTATGCTGTCCAAAACCTTCCTCCTCTCCCTCATCCCCACTCCCTCCCAGCCAGCAACCATCAGTTTTTCCTTTATATCTGCTCGATATGATTTCAATCTTCTTAAATTTACTGAGACTTGTTTTGTGGCCTAATGTGGTCTATCTTGGAAAATGTCCCAGGTGCACTTGAGAAGAATGTATATTCTGTTTTCTCAGAGTGAAATGCTCTAAAAATATCAACAAAGTCCAGCTGGTCTAAAGTGTCATTTAAGGCCCCTCTTTCTGTGTTGATTTTCTGTCTAAAGAGTCTGTCCATGGGTGACAATGGGGTGTTGAAGTCCCCTACTATGATAGCATTACTGTTGCTCTCTGTCTTTATGTCTGTCAAAATCTGTTACAAGTAATTAAGAGTTCCTATGTTGGGTGCATAGATGTTTATTAGGGTTATTGTGCTCTTCTTTGTTTTTTATTGTAGTCATTTTAAAGTGTATTTTGTCCAAAATAAGTACTGCTACTCCAGCTTTTTTTTTTCTCATTTGCATTTGCATGAAATATCTTATTCCATTTGTAAACAGCATATACATGTGTCCTATTTTCTTATCCACTCAGCCACTCTCTGTCTTTTGATTGGAGCATTTAGCCCATTCACATTTAAAATGATTATTGATAGGTGTATATGTATTGCCATTTTATTATTTGTATTCCTGGTCTTCTTGGGTTAGCTTGTTTACCCTTTTCTTTTGTTTAAAAAAGCCCTTTTAACATTTCTTGCAATGCTGGCTTGGTGGTAATGAACTCCTTAAGCTTATTCTTTTCTGAGAAGCTATTTCTCCTTCAATTTTAAGTGATAGCCGTGCTGGGTAGAGCAATCTTGGTTGTAGGCCTTTATTTTGTGTCACTTTGAATATCTCCTGCCACTCCCTTCTGGCCTGCAGAGTTTCTGTAGACAAGTCAGCTGTTATTCTAATAGTAGTTCCTTTGTATGTAACCTGCTATCTTTCTCTTGCTGCTTTTAGGATTCTGTCTCTGTCTTTAACCTTTACCATTTTAACTATGATGTGTCTTGGTGTGGACTTGTTTGGGTTCAGCTTGTTTGGAACCCTCTGCACTTCCTGGGCATGTATGTTGATTTCCTTCACCAGGGTCAGGAAGTTTTCAGTCATTATTTTTTCAAATATGGTCAATTGATTTTTGACATAGATGCAAAGACAATTCAACAGGGAAAAAGACCATCTGTTTAATAACTGGTGCAAATCTATACAAAAAAATGAACCTCAACACATCTCATACTTCATGCAAAAATTAACTCAAAATGGGCCACAGACCAAAATATAAATGTAAAACTATAAAACATTTAGACAAAATATACAGGGAAATTTTTGTGATTTTGAGCTATTCAAAGGGTTCTTAGATATAACACCAAAAAGTACTATCCATTAAAAAAAAATGCTAAATTAGGCTTCATCAAAATTAAGATTTTTTTTAAACTTTATAAGAAGGCATATTTTGCTTGCAAAAGACACTTTAAAAGAATTTTAAGGGCAGGCCAAGTGGCGCGTTGTTTAAGAGTTGGCTTGGAACACCACCTCTGAGCAGCAGGGACCCAGTTTGGATCCCACATGAGGGCCAGTGATGCTGGGCCCTTTACAGCTATGATGGTGAACCACAGCTCAACCTGGAGCTGGATTCCAGTGAGTCACCGGCGGTGGCGTAGGCTGCAGCCCCTGCTGCACTGGACTGCCATGAGCTACTGTGAATGGCCGGCAGCCAGCGTGAACTGCTGTGAGCAGCTGTCCAAGGGTCAGCGACCAAATGCCTCAGCTGGGAAGAGCGCAATGATAATACCAACATGGGCCACTGAAGCAACGTCCTCCACAACTAGACTGAAGAATAAAAGGACAGCAACTTGTCTGTTCCCCTCCCCCAATTCCCCAGTAAAATCTTAATAAATAAAAAAAAAGAATTTTAAAAACAAGCCACAGACTGGGGGAAAATATTTACAAATCACATTATCTGACAAATAACTTGTATCAGATTATATAAAGAATTTTTAGATCTCAACAACCTGAAAACAAACAACCAAACTTTAAAAATGGACTAAAGGCCTGAAGACACTTTAACAAAGAAGATGTAAGGAAGGCAAATAAATATATAAAAAGATACTCTACATCATTAGTAATTAGGGACATTCAAAGTAAAACTACAATGAGATACTATTATAATATGTACCCTCCAGAATGACTAAAATTAAATGAAAACAAAAAATTGACAATATGAAATGCTGGCAAAGAAACCCAAATTCTTTTTTTTTTTTTTTCAAATTCTTAAATGCAAAACGGTGCAGCCATTTTGGAAAATTGTTTAGCAGTTTATTATCATATTAAATGTATACTTACTATATGCAGTACTCCCATACTTAGGTAATTGCTCAAGAGAAATAAGACTTATGTTCACATTCAAAATTATTTGTGAATGTTTACAGCAGATTTATTCAGAATCACTACAAAATGGATAAATGGAAATGTCCTTCAGCTGGTGGCTAAACAAAGGGTGGGACATTCATATGAGGAAACACTATTCAGCAATCAAAAACAAACAAACTACAGATACAGGCAACGACATGGATGAATCGCAGGTGCATTGTGCTTAGTGGAAGAAGCTGGACTGAAAAGGTTACCCACTGTATCA
The DNA here is from genome assembly GCA_033961575.1 of Aselliscus stoliczkanus. NCBI lineage: Eukaryota > Metazoa > Chordata > Mammalia > Chiroptera > Hipposideridae > Aselliscus > Aselliscus stoliczkanus. Next base: position 48,049,557 of record CM066728.1, read on the forward strand.
TTCCGTTTATATGACATTCTGGAAAAGCAAAACTATAAGGATAGAAAAGAGATCTGTGCTTGCCCGAGGTGAAGAATTGGGGGAGGAGTGTCTGATAAAGGAATGAAGTATGAAGGGGTGTTGGGGGTGATAGAACTGTTTTGTTTGTCAAACATATTTGTCAAATATAAAAAGTAAATTGTACTGTATGTAAATTAAAAACAAATTTTAAGAGTTTATTCTGAACTCACACTTGAATATTTTACAGTATACTTTCTGGGATAATTGTCATTGCAAACCAAAAAAAGCCTTCAAGTTTTCTATTTTTAAAGTAAATTTCCAATGCCATGTTTCTATTTTGGAAAATATTCAAAAGCAACATTCAATCGATCTATTCAAGCCTATATGCTTAGAGTTAATGGATAAAAATAGGCTAATTTTAAAACTACAAGATAAAAACTTTTTTAAAAAAGATTCAGGAAACTAAAAATGAAGCAAAGATACTAACCAAGTCAAAATCTACATAGGACAGATTTCTTCCTTCATGCAAAATACAAGGTTTGTCAACAATTGACAAAGCTAAATCATGCTGTTTGGCTTTCTTATACTACCGAAGTTTAATCCAATCTGCTAACTCCAGTACCATTCTTGCATGAGGGGTCAGAGTCATAATAAATCATTAAGATCCCGGACTGCTGTTGTTTGAAGAAATGTGAAAGTCCCTGATAGAAGCTAATACTACTTAAAAAAAGAGAGAGAGAGATAATTGACATATACGTTAAGTTTAAAGTGTATAACACATTGATTTGATACATTTATATTGCAATATGAGACTAATACTCTTCTGCAGGAAAATCAAATCATGCCCTATACTTTTTAGAATTTTTATGTTGGTGCAGTTGAGAAATATTGAGGCGAAACATCACAATTCAAATAACCAGAGTATTTAAATCACCTGAAATCATTTTACACATACGGGAAGTGATTTATCCAAAGCAAGCGTTAGAGGAATGGAATCAGAAACAGGCAGTTCTCCTTATACTCAGCTAATGGCCCTGCTTCTGAGATCAGACTACAGATTATCAAACACGTCCTGTTAATCAGTCATCGTTAAAATTAATTTCCTATAACAATTTGAAGGGGGCATTATCACATTAAGTACTACATGATAATATCAGCCCTTGGAGACAAGTGTATTCCTTTCCTTTTCCAGTTGTATAACATTACCTGGGATTGAACTGAAAGTTTAATCTATTTAGGATGGACAGTATTCAACATACACCCAGCAAACTTTGCTCAGTATGTGGCTACTGTCAGCATCAATGATCTCTTACTCTTAAATGGTGTTTGCAAATAATCATGTAAACTTCACCCTATTTTTTATTTCCAACTCCCTATTTCAAACTCCCCAGCCTTCTCTAAACATTAGTCTCCTTCCTTTCTCCCCAATAAGCTCTTGTTAGCAGTACAGTGCAGGCTATCCATTCAGGCTCCCCCCATGACTGCCTACAATACCTAGTTTCTGTCATAACACACCCAGGGAATGAGGTGTGCAAAGCAACACATCTCCTAAGGAGCAGTTGTTAGTTTACCTCCCTTTCTCCCACTCCCAAACACATGTTTGAGTGCAAGTGACTGAGGGTGATGTGACTATTGGGGAAAACTTTGAAAATGGGTACAGGAGTGCACACACACACACACACACACACACACACACACCCCTCAGGCATAAGATACCCCTGTAAGTAGTGTGGCCTGCCATAGCTACGCTTCTAAATGGAAAGGAGGTGAACAGCATGGTACAGTGTGGTGGGCCTGGCTTGGGAATACTCTCCACTTTCTTCCCTTCTCCTCCTCTTTCCTTAGAACCTCCCTCAGAAAACTTGTCCAATTCCATGACTCCTACTATTATCTAAACGGGACTGACGTTGAGGCCTAAGAACCACATTTCCAAATGCCTGCCAAACATTTTCACTCAAATGATCTACCATGACCCCTAACCTACACCAGCTCTTTTTCCTGATTTCCTTATTTCTTTTCATATCAGTACTTACTTTCTAGTAACCAAACTTGAATCTAGTAATTGATGGTTTTTCATGCCCACTCACCTGTCATACCCAAATAAAGCTGCTAAATCAGTCAACTCTACCTTTGCAGAGCCGTTCATATCCTCCTCCTCTTCTCCATTCTCATCATCAATATTCTAGCACAGACCTTACTACTTTTTGCCCTCTAATTCAGCTTCCTTTCTCCCGTACTTCCCCCATATTTCAATCTATTACCCATACTGCTTTCACTTGGGTATCCTAACACATGGGTTAGATTATGCCACTTCATGGTTAGAAGCCTCCAAAGGCTCCCTATGGCTCAAAGATAAAAGTCCATACCCCTTATCCCAATATTGAAAGCTCTCTTCACAATCTGTCCACAACCCTTTTTCTGTCTCCATCAATCACCTTCATATGCCCCATGTGCCAGTTAAACCAGATTACTGCCTTTCTGCCAAAACACCTTGTGTTTATAAACCACTGCTTATAAGATCCCTAAACTTAGAATGTTTCAATACTTCCATCATCACAGCTACAAACCTTTGATGTTCCAATGCTAACTGTTCCATGAAACTTTGCCTAGTGCCCTGAGCTAAGTATCTTTTATCAATTCAGAACTCCTACATCTCTGAATTAGGACCTGTATGGTACTTGTCATCTAATATCCCTTAATCTCATGTCTTCTATCCTGTATTAGACTATACTGTCATGTTTCCAATTATGTAAATATTCTAACCTAGAAGGGTTATGTTGGTTCTTAAATTTCCAAGTCCAAAGCAACAGCAAAAACTTCCAAATAGTAGGCCTTAACAGATCAAAAGGTCAAAGACAGGATGATTGAATGACTGGCTGATTAAAAACAAAATAGGGTCAGGGTGACTACATATAATTATAGATATGACATGAAATAAAAGCAAAGATGGTTGAATGACTGGCTGATTGAAAACAAAATAGGATCAGGGTGACTACAATTCTAATTCTCTCAGTAGAAACAGAAAAGTCTTCTGTGTCATATGATATATTTATTCTCTATTTTTTGCCATAATGCGCTGTTATAGAAACCATGTTATAAAGTGAATGGTATTTTCCCATGGAAGTGATATGATGGGGATTGTGCTTTTAACCAAAGATTCCTAATCAAATAAATTATAGATATGACATGAAATAAAAGCAAAGATATAACAACTGTAAACCCTTATAATTTAAAATTATAATATGAACATTTTTAAATGGGACTGCACATATTTGTTATGCCAAGGGTTCTAATATATCATAAATTATGCCGCACATAAAATTAGTTTTCATAAATCTCATCATACATGTTTTGGTGCCCAGTAGTGGCTATGGAGAGTTGTGGCCTTTCTTCTCATAATCCCCATCAGTGCCACCCTCAATCCCACCACCAAACACACGATCTATATAAAACCAATATGTTTGCTATATAAACGCAGTTTCAATTCAGGTCATTTGATTCCTTCCATGTAGATGGCATTCAATCCCAAACCCTTCCTAAAGGGAAATTTTGAGCTTCTAATGGATATACCAACAGAGATGGACACAAACCAGGGAGGCTTGCTTCCCCATCCTTTCTGGGACCTTTGTAAGACTGTAGGTTTATTGTTCTACTAGTCGATAAGACAGGGGGACTCAGAGCCAGATTTATCAGTGATGATGATGATGATAAATAATGCAATGTGACATTTCTTACACTTAAACAGAGTGAAGTAAAAACAATCATACATGATACAATAATTGGGCAAAGTCTTGGCAGGAGAGCAGAGTAACGGTGGGGCGTCAAACACATTGGGGGCAGGAGGCATTGGAGAATTTCAAGGGGAAAGAATTTCCACCTGGAAATTTTTCCAGAGGGCTTCTCTGTTATGACTCTAAAGGGTTCTGTGTTTCTTAACTGAAGCCATTGCCTTGTATTAAGATATCAGTACAAACTTTTTTATAAGTGGCTTTAAGAAATAACTCACAAAACTATTAAGACAGTATAAAACAGAATGGCCTTTTGTACAGGAAATCACTAAAGCAGAGGTTGAAAACTAGAAAGCTGTGTGCTAACTCAGGCCCAAAGACTTTTAATGTCCACAAAATGTTTATTGAAACTTTTAATTAGTCAGCAGATAAACATCAGAAAGCTCATGTAAAAATTCTGTTATTTCTAGCTTTTCTTGAAAAATGAGCAGATTGTACAACACTGGGCCCACTGGGTCCCTGCATCTTCACCTGGCAACCATCAGCCACCCCAGAAAACCACGGAGCCTTTCAACACCCCCAGCTCACCACAGTTCAGCACCTTCAGTCCCAGTGTCATTGTGTCTGGCCTGCCTCACTCATTTTGGGTACCTAACTGTCCCTGAAGGCATCAGAATTCATGACCTCAGCTCCAGAGAGAAGTGAGAAATGGTCACTAAGTATGTGGCAACCAGAACTGAGGTGGCTTGGCATTTGAAGGCCAGCAAAGGCCTTGGTGTTCACAAGTCCCCACCTGCACGGTGTGCTGGGCATCAGGGATAGAAGAGGCCCTGTGGCAGGTTACTCCCCTTTTGCCTCTTCCTTGCACTGCATTACCATGTAAGACATATTTTTTTCTCAGTTATTAAACCCAAATAATAGCTACTCAGTGTAAATAATGACTAGAAGGACACTTAATCAGCTGATTTACAGTCTGCCTCTCCTGGTTATAATAAGTTAGGCATCAAGAACATGAACGAAAGAAACACAAAAATTGTTTGGAAGCCATGCAGGGAGAGCTCTCACATACTCCCACTCTTGGAAGCTTCTATAGCCAGCAAGAAGAAGGAAGATTTCTTCTCTGCTTGCCTCAGCAACAGCAGCTGCTCTCTGCTTGCTGCCAATACAAAACCGCCACAACCAAGAAGTCTCCTTCCCCACCAATGGGCTCCTGTTCAAAACACCCCTCCCCAGTGTCGTCCTGGAACCCAAGAAAGCTGACCTCCCTGTCTCTTCGGACTTGCCTGTGGTTCCCAATACTTGGCATGTCCCAACTTGTAACTCCTTTGCTCCAAATCAACTCATTTGCCGCTTGAATAACTTTGGCTGTCTTAATTTTTAAGGTGGATAGCCAGTTGCTTTTAAATTGAGGTGTCTCCGTTTCCTCGTTCATAAAATGAGTGGGTTCAGCTAGAATGGTCACTAAGATCACTTTTAGTTGGCCTCTCCCCATGTATACCACCTCCACTTACCTAGAATCTACTCAGCCCTTGAGAGATGTTCCAATTCTACCGCCTCCACCAAACCTCTCCAGACTTCTTTCTTTAAATTTTTGAGCTTATCACCACTACCACTCAAATTAGCATTTCTTAAATTCACTAATTGCTTTGCTTTCAGTATCTTAGTTCATGCACCATGTTTAAACAGAAAATCCCTTTAAATAAGAGACTATACCGTTTAATTTTTAAATCTCCACAGCATTTTATACTTGTCATTCAATGATTATTTAATTATTTAAACTGAATAATGATACAGAAAATATCTATAAAATGGCAAGCTTCCCAAAGAGCAACTTTCATCAGCCTCCTCAAAAGGAACTACCCTTATGAGTATCACAACTTGCCCATCTGATTCAGGCAGGCATGTGTATTACCCAACACTACTAGATTACCATATTACTTTGTACATGGTCATTGCTTCCTACCATCACTTCCTACTGAAAAGCTCAAAAGAGGAAAAAAATACAAAAAACAAGAACTCACTACAATAATTTATTACCCAGTGACAGATTATGTTACCTACTAAAATAAGGTATGAGAAAAAATTTTCGACAATTAAGGAAAGAAAATTAATTACTAGAAAGTGGCGGCAGGTCACACATTTGAAAATTACAATGAAAACTACCCTTGCTCCTCCCCCACCTCTCAGATGTCAGAAATTCTGAGTAATAGAAGGCCAAGTTAAGATGCCATGTGGGTGGGGATTTACCCACCATCACCAGAAAAGCAGTGGGATACAGGTTTTACTTGTTCTGGTCAAACTCCTCCCCCTCCCCACCTCCACCCGCAGTCACCCCCAAATAATTAAGGATTTAGATATGCCAAAGTAAATACCTCCCTATCAAAATAAAGCAAACACAAGAAAAATATAATTGAAGTATAAAATTATATTTTTGGATTTTTTTTGTGATTGCCTTAATTTCTCTATTCAATGAATTTAAGATAATTAATGTTCTAGTAAACTAAATGAACAAGTGTTAATCATGTCTTAACACAGCCAATTCCAGTGGATTGAAATTAAGTCCATTTAAAAAATGCTCTCATGTGATAGAACAACACTTAATACTGGTGTTTCAACTTAACCCATTGCTCTATGGAAGAAGAATTAGTTCTGTAATTCATACTGTACACATACAATGCTTGAGAGTCTGAATCAAGAGGTAATAATGTACCTATAGGCTAGGGAAGGGATTTATTCAGTGCGTGTGCCGGGGGAAGGAGGGGAATGGGAAATCATGAAAAACTCCCACTTGGACCTTTTTGGGAAATGTAGCCATATCCAATTTTAAAAGATGGGGAATACTGATTAAATGCCTGTGGGTTTTTCTGGGGAATCCCTGTAAAACGCATTGATGTTTTACAATCTGAGGGAAACAAGAGTCTCAATTTTTTTTTTTAAGTAACTTTTTAAAACTGCCTTGCAACAGTTTCAAGCCTTTCTTTCAATGGTTTGTTTCTATCTGGTGTTTCTGATCATCCACCCAGTCAATTCAACCTCTGACGGAAATCCTGTCAGTCTATCCACACACAGCCTCAAAAGGGCTCCTGATGAGGTTCCCTCCTTTAGCCACGCCTACACGCGGAGCACCGTGAGGAATGGAAACTATGCTAGGCCTCCTCACACCCTCACACCCCCGTCAAGAGCTTCAACCCTAGCTAGGTTTTCCCACATCCCTGTCAACTGAACTGGACAGAACTCAAACAGATCCAGACAATGAGAGGTGAAGATGTTTCTCTTCATTTAGGCGGAGGCCACGTTTTCTCTCCCACGGTCCTTTAAAAGGAGATACCACTCCAACCAAGAGTGCCCCTCCAAGTCCCACAGAAAGGCACAACCCTGCCCCCCTGGGCGAGCTCCAGAGGAATGGAATACGTTCCTATGGAATCACAAGCGGGCATGGCATGGGAAAGGCTTTGAAGTTCAATTTTCCATAATTACTATACCCACTACACCAAAGGCATTGAAGCCTGAGGCATGTATTTAACATGTTCCACACACAATCTAGCACAACTCCTAAAGCCTAGGGTCGACTCCCTAATTTCAAGTTTAGTGAAAAGACGACGAAGGGTCTCCTCCCCAATTCCATCTGCTCAACAGCACTAAACTGAGTTTTGAGACGCTCCCCAAGTGACTCCACCAACTGGATCCTCCCTGACAAGCACACACCGATCTCAAGAAGCTTCCGCAGCCGTCGGGGGACAGAGACCTACCTGGGCCACACATTTAGGGTAAGGGTCTCTCTCTTTCTCAGGATCACCAGCTCAGAAAGAGACACTGCCCTACTCTCCACTACTATCCCCCAAAGGGCAGAGCTGCGACTTCAGGTAACCAGACCAAGCAACTTGTACACCCAATTAGCAGAGGATCTCCCCAAATCAGCCTGGCCAATCCCGGAGGGCGAGCCAAGACGACTAGACGTGACGTCAGATACGATTAAGTTGGCGCGTCACCTCGACGTCAACCTCTCACCTCTCGGACGTCCCGTCCCGAGAGCAAAACTCCGCGACTTTGGGCTCCGCCCCGTCCGAGTGGATGGCAGCCAATGAGGGCGGTTCTGAGGGGAACGGGGCCAATGAGACGAGCTCAGGGCGGGGCGCGGGGCAGGAGGGTGGGGCGGGTGGCGGCGCTGGCAGCCCGAGCTCGGGCTGCGCGCAGTATATGACAGTACGTCAGCAGCGGGATGGCCGTAGCTGTGGCGGCGGCTGCAGAAGCCCGAGCAGCCGCGGCCGCAGAGGAGGCTAGTGCCCGAGCGGCGTCGGCGGCGGCACCCCGGGGAGTTTAAGATGGCGGCAGGGGGGGCTGCGGGCCTGCGGGAAGAGCAGCGCTACGGGCTGTCTTGCGGGCGCCTGGGGCAGGACAACATCACCGTACTTCATGTGAAGCTCACCGAGACGGCGATCCGAGCGCTCGAGACATACCAGAGCCACAAGGTGAGCGGCCCGGCCGGCCCACCCGCGGGGCGCGGGGCGGGAGAACGCGCGCCTCGCCGCCCGGCCGCACCTTCCCGGGCCCCCCGGCACCCAGTGCGGGGCTGGCGGAGCCGCTGCCGTCAGCGCCCGCGGCGGCCGGGCCGGGCCGGGCAGGGTCGCTGGCGCCGCCGTCCGGGGCCAGCTCGGCACTGAGGCGTGGGGCGGCGGGCGGGCGGGCGGGCGGCCCCTGGCGGCGGGGCCGACGCCACCACCGCAGCCCGGGCTTGGCCGCGCCGCGGCTGCGGGACTTTCCGACGGCGCCCGCGGATTTCCTGGCATTTTCTGTCCCAGGGAGGGAGAGAGGCGCCAGGAGGCACGTGTGATGAGGGAGAGAACTCCGCTGCCCGCCCCGCGGCGGGGAGGGGGTCTGTGCCTCCTCCTGATAACGAACCCGAAGGGACGCCGGCACAAGTGGTCCGCGTTTGGGGGGATTGCGCGTAGGCACCGTGGGCGCGCAGAGACGGAGACCCAGGCGCTCCGCGTGGGGAGGTGGGACACATTTGTACTCGCAAGGACTTGGGGGGGACCTGGGCGGTACGCGTATGGCGGAGCACTCCGTGTACGAGCACAGGCTGGGACACGGGCGCCCCGCGTACGAGCGGGGAGGGGGACACCCCGTGCGCTCCCCGCGACTCGGGGACGCGGGCGCTTCGCGCTCCCAGGGACGCACCAACACCGCGTGCTACACACCCGGAGCTCTCCCGGGAGCAAGACAGCGGTGACTGGGGAGAGCGATTCGTGGAGGAAAGACGCGCGGCGGTCTCGGGTTGGATCCACGGACGTAGAGACCTGGAGCGAGCGAGGGGGGGAGGGCACACTGCATCCCCGGCAGAGACTCCCGTCTCTCACCCTGCACCGCGTTTCCGGAGAGACATCCACGGACACAAAACTCGAGTACAGCGAAGGCTCCTGTAGGCGCACGTACGCCACATTTTGGAGTACAAACTCCGGAAGGCGTTCTCACGTTGAAAAAAATGAGGGAAGGGGGGTGAGAGAGACCGAGAGAGGAGACACAGCAACCAGAGTGCGTGGGGAAGCCGTTTATGGACATGTAGGACTGTGTGTGGACGAGGAAGACAGGAGGGGACACATGGTGGAAGGGGAGGGATATACCATATGAGGAGGGGTTACGTTTACTCTAAAAGAAGAGACCGCTGGAGAGAGAGAAACCCACAGAGCATCCTGACAATCCAGTCCATACCAAGGAAACACGCTCCAATGAACTGATCGCATAAAACAGGCACAGAGGGGCACCCAGATGCAGACTCAGCTATTCAGAGAAAAATGGAGATTTAACATCTGTTGAGCTCCCACTAGTGCCAGGCACTTTAAATGCATAGAAGGAAGACAGAGTTGGAGGCAGAGCCACTGGAGAAGTGTGAACCCTGATTCACTGGGAATTGTGAACCTGGGCTAAGGGAAACTCACATTGAGAGAGGCCTTCTGCACAGACATGCACACAGGGAGGCACACAATTGTGCACAGCATGGAAAGTGCATGAACTCACATTAAAGTGTACGTGTAAACATCAGGAGAGACTCGCAGAGGTGAGCCTGCTCCCAGGAGGGCACTCACAGGAGTGAGTGGACACCTGGATGTACACTTCAGGGCACATGTGCTACCCACCAGAAAAGCATATGATGAAAAACACTCCGACTTGGGGGCGGGGGTTGGGGGTGTGTGCAGGAGGAATGCATGCACAGGGAGATACTTGCCCACATACCGTGAAATCCCAGGGAAAAAGAATCTCTTGAATGGCTCCGAGGTCAGTGTACAGCCAGCAATAGGCATGCAAGGAGATACAAGAAATATAAAACATGAGTCAGTAGCTACTCCCAGACAGGTGCACCCCCACCAGCATGGAGTGGGAGTCCCACCTGGGGGCAGTCAGACCGGCAGGCAAAGGTACAGAGGCAGACACTAGAGAGAAACTCAGCCCTGCAAGATCGAGAGATAAGCTAGCCTGTTCCAAAAGGAGAATGTAGGAAGGCACGACAGTGGGAAGAAGGTAGGTCAGGAAACGTAAAGAGAAAAACAGAAGCTGGAGAGGATGAAACCAGCAGGAACAGGCCCACCTCCACTCAAAAACAGACCCAGGGAGCAGAGCAAGACTGACACAAAGGGTAGAGAGACATCTCTGGGGACAATAGGTCAGCCAGCCACCTTGGGAGAACAACAGGCAAACTGTAAGGCTGATTACAGTGAGACTGACAGACACTGTACACTTGGCAGGGATGGGGTGCGTGAGGAGGCCCACAGGGGGGAGCGACGGTACCCAGGGAGAGTGAGGTGACAGGCCCCCAGTGCTCAACTGATCTGTGTGACCCACTGGGGCCCAGGAAGGGAGTGCTGTTTGTTTTCCTACCTTTGTTCCTGCCTCCTACACCTTAGTGTTTGCATATTTGGCATTAAGAGTGGAGTGTTTTGACTCCAAAAGCCCCCACATTTATATACCACCGTCTTCCAGGAGACAGGAGATCAAAAATTCTTTCTCTCCCAATCCACCACTTAGTTCTTGATTTTTTTAACTAGTCAAAGGTACCGAAGTCAGTAGCTTTGCTCGTGACTACTTCTATTTCCTATTACTGTCATTACTATCTTTTTCCATCTTTGTATGCAAATTAATGGATGCCGTCAGTCTGTACAGAGGCAGAGAAGGGAAAGGGAGACGACTTCCAAGCCCCTCCACTTTTCTGATTGTAGAGCCAGGGAGAGTGAGTTAGTCCTAGGATTCCTTTTCTCCTGAAAAGCTGGTGGTAGAGGCAGTGGTGTGCAGGGAGAGGGCGAAGAAATAAGCTGACTTGGTATTTGCAATTGGACACGGCCTTGTTTCTGACTTAACCAATTCCTGTCCTAGGCCTCACTTTCGCTTCAGCCACTAAAACACTTTTTAAGGGACTTGGAAAAGTAGTAATTGGGCTGAGAATGTTAACCCCAAATGACTGAAAAGTTGGTTACTTCAGGTAAGCCTCCCAGGAATGTCCTCAATGCCCTCCTCCTGGCTCTGGCCAGACCAGGGCTCCCCGATCTGCACAATAGCAGTTACCTGTGCTAGACATCAGGCTGAGCTTTTATCCTTCAGTGGAAGGATATTTGGTTGGTCTTTTATACCTTTCACCCTGATCAGAAGTAGAGCTTGGTGACTCAGCTGTAGCTACTGTTTGGAAATATGTTGGCATGTGTTAACTAATTGGGAAGAAGTTTCTGGTGGTCAAGCCTGTTCTCTCGCTAGAAAAAAAATGACTTGACTTTCTCACATAAAACTGTCACACCATTCCTGTGCTCAGATAAGAAAAGTGCTTAATGCTTGAGAAGTGGCCTCCAAATGGCGCTGACCTGTGCAAGATTATGTATTGCTTGTCCTCTTCTAGTGACTTTTAAGATCCAGAAATTTCAACAGGTTAATTTCCTAAATTAAGCATCAGAGTTATTTTTATCCAGATTATTTTGTCCACTGGATTTTTTTCTTCTAAATAATCCACTTGATCTAAGGCTTCAGGGAGGTAAATGTAGGAATTTTAGGAAATTATGATTCTGGCAAAATACAGAAATTCTTTAGATATAATCAAGTATATGAAATTATTAGGGTTCATGAAAACAATCTTTCACTGGAAACAAGACAAACAGTGCTAATTGACTTTCATTCAAGTTTTCTATTTTTAGAGGAGAAATGAATGCTAACTTGGGAACCTTTCTAAAAAGGGACTGGGATGGGGGAGAGAGATGTTGTGAATGCATGTCGGAAAAGTCATGGCATATGTTTTCTGGTTTTCACTGCAAACGTGTCATGACTTTTCCGACAACCCAATATATTAAAAAATGTTAACTAGAACATCATTTTCATAATTTGCAGAATAAATTTAGACATACTAATATAGACATCTAAGATATATTGCAAAGCTACTTTTTTTTTACTGTAGCTTAGTTATTTTGAATGAGAGGACAAGTTAGTAAATAAAATCACACATTGCAACTTTATAGACATTCTAAATTGATGTCTGTGATTGTGTGGTCTATATCAATCTACAAATTTTAAGTGAGCATATTTTACTGTTATTACGCATTTCTCCCAAATGTATCCTAAAACTATACATACAATTAAAACCCCAAATTCTAAAATATATCTTAGCTAATTTCTTCAATAATGTAGCTGGCTTTATTTCAACATTTGAATAACTCATTTATAGTAACAAAGATCTTATCAGAATATTGTTTTCAGATTCTGTCATTGCTGATCCTGTCAATTTATTTTTCAAAATGTTTGCCCAGAGCTTCAAGGGTGTGGCTCAAATAATATCATGTTTACCAAACTAATACATGAGAAGTCTTGCATAGATGCATTTGGGGCAGGGGCCTGGCCATTCATTCTTTATGTCTGAAGATCAGAAAGCAGATGCTTTTAAGGATTCTGTTAACACATTCTCTTGTTAACTCTAATTATTGGCTTAATTTTCCTGCCTTGATTTGTGTCTTCTAGAAAAATAATACTGTTTCAAAAGTTTGTACAAATATACTTAAATTTAATTTTGCATGAGAAACTCAGTCTTTCTCAGTTTTACCAGATACTATTATTTCCAGGCAAAGCATAAAGTCTTATTTAAATCTCCCAAGTCACTGTTCTTCACAGCAGTTCCCTTTAATGTGTTACTTGATCCTTTAAAATCTCTGCTCCCACAGGCCACTGGGGTAGGTGTGATTCCCTCTCCAGGCCTGTCATTCTATTAGGGAACTTTTAAGTATTTGATTATGGTTTAAGGCACAGAAAAGCCTAATACCTTACTTTTACCTTATCTCTTACAATTTTGAGTGTGTGTGTTTTCAGCCTTGTAAATATTACTGAAGACCCTGCCCTCCTGAAGGCACCACTCAAGCATCCAGACCTGCCAGCACAGAGCTGTCATTGTCATGGGACATATTTATGAAGTAAAATAATGAGGTTTGCATTAGCACATTACTTTTGTTGAGCTTTTAAAATGTAGCCAGGTTCAATTTAAATAAATTAATCTTACTGACTTTTAATTTAGACCCATTGTCAGGCTGAACTTGATCTTAAAATGCCTTTTATCAAGTAAAGTTTGTGCTCCATATTGTAGTGTTTGAAAAGTTTCTTCAAATGGTCAGGTACCCAGTACAAAGGAGGGTGCTCCTCCCATTGAAAAGCATGAACCAGATTGCCTAAAAAGATAGACAGGGAATCTTGGCACCAGAATTGGGAAGAGAAAAAAGAACATATGTGAAGGATTGGAAGATGTTCAAGAACAGAATTTAAAAGGAAAGGGGCATAGAATTCTTGGAATGATTTACGGGAAAGCTTACCAGAGGACAAACACCAGATCCAAGCCTTTCCGTTTGCTCCATTCGCACTTGTAAAAGGAACTATAGAAGCTGTGCTCATAGCACTTACTAGGTAATTTGTGATAAAGCCACCAGAGGGAGGAAACTGAGAATTTCATTTAAAGCACTGCTGGGACACTAAGAATTCACGGTGACCACCGAGAGGCTCAGGAGCCTGGCACCAATGTCCAGCACACTTTTTTTGACAGTTTGGGCCAAATGTATTTGGAGTATGTGAGAAGATGTCCCTAAAATGTGATATTATGGGCATTTCTGCATTTAAGATGAGCTAAATTTTAGAGTAAAGAAAACATGTATATAACCTCACATTTGACTCACCTGCATACATCAGCTCCACATGACATTTCCCATGACTTAAGCAAAAATCTTCTTTAAAGAGCTGGAGTAGAATATGTAAGTTAATGGCCATGTCTCATTGCCAAATTGAAGCTAAAAAACATAGCATGACTCAGGTCTGATTTACCAGGAAGACTTGTTCTATCTTTCTTTCCCTCCCTTCCAATTTATTTACCTATCTATAAATTCTGTTGTGGGATTATGGCTCTTGAGAGCCATATTAAATCTTTAGGAAGAACAGGTTTAAGGGTCACCATTAATACTTTGCCAGCAAAGGCCAAACCTAGCATTTCCATGGCTAGCAGTATAATATAAGATATAAGAAGACAGAATCTCATTAATTAGGGTATATGTTTCCTAAAGATTCATGAACCAAATAAGCACTTTGAATTGGACTCTACAATCAGAGCATTTGGCCGCTTGTTTCTTAGTAGCCAGATTGTTAGACAAGTACCAAAAGTTTCTTTGCTCAGGGCCGGCCGAGGGGCGCATTGGTTAAGCGCTGGTTTTGGGATGCCAGCGGCCCCGGTTCGGATCCCACATGAGGGCCAGTGACACTGCCCTCTACAGCTAACAACAGCTCCACCTGGAGCTGGGCTGTGCGAGCCCCGGTAATGGTGTGGGCTGCAGCCCCTGCTGCAGTGGGCTGCCATAGGCTACAGTGAGTGGCCCGCAGCCAGCGTGAGCGGCTGGCAGCCAGCGTGAGCTGCCAATAGCCGCGGTGAGCGACATCCAGAGGCCAGTGACCGATCTGCCTCATCCGGAAGAGCGCAATGACGATACCAACAGTGAAGCAACATCCTCTGCAACTAAACTGAAGAACAAAAAGACAGCAACTTGTCTGTTCCCCTTCCCCGATTCCCCAACGCTGTTCCCCTCCTCCAATTCCCCAATAAAATCTTTAAAAAAAAAAAAAAAAGTTTCTTTGCTCATTGGGGATCCTATATGTTATTGGTCTAAAAAACATCCTGGGGTCTTAAAGGATTTTAGCAAGATTTTAGCAGGCAGAGGGATGGGCGACCTCATTTCCAGCAGAGGGAATGGCGCAGGCAAGGAAAGGACAGCAGCAGAAAAGATAGGTGCAGGCTCTGAGAATTGTAAGGAATTTAATCTGGAGTGTAGTTGGATTTAAAAGGAAAGGCTGAGTGGAGCAGGGTGGATTTTATTCCATCAACACTGGGGAGACAGTGAGTAGAAATTTAAGGTAATTTGAGGTATACTTTCAGATTATTCTGGCCTCGGTGTACATGATGAATATAAGGTAAACCTGGAAGGAAGTAGACAAGTTACTAAAAGACAAGACAGGCAGCTAGAGACAGGCATTGGGTCTCTGCATTCATGCAGGTCCCACAAACTGTGATGGCCCAAGAAGACCTCCCTATCTTCCCCTACAGGGAAACAGATGGGTACAAAATACCTGACTGGAATAGATCAGTTACTCACACCGGCACAGTAAAGACCACAACAACCTTCATTTCACATGGGCCTCATTATACCATCATTATAATATCATTCATATGCCCAGAAATTCATTAATATCATTATAACAAACTGAATTCTGGGAAGGAACGTGCGCAGTCTAAAGAGATGAGCTAATAGCCTGTTGTCAATAACAGGTAGTCCCATGCCCAAGGGGGGACAGCCCATTCTAAGAAAAAGGGATTAAAAACTCCAAGTCCTGGCCAGTCAGGGCCTTTTTTTGAGCCTTTTGAGCTTCCTTTGCTTGCCCGCTCCAAACTCTGGAGTGTACGTTCTTTTCTAATAATGGCCCTTGAGCCACTCTCTACTGCCCAGGCCTGCTTCCGCTTCTTTGAAATGTATATTTACTTCTAGTGAACTATCCTCTGCTACAAAAAAAAACCCAACCAAAACAGAAAACACATGTGGTCCAGGTCTGAGATGATTTGGGTCTTAACTAGGATGCTTGTGGGGGGCGGGACATTAGAGATCAATAGAATCTATAGAAGTTAACCAACAAGTTTTAAAGGAATAGGGTTGAATTGAGATTTCTAGCCATTAGCGCTAGGAGGGGTACCCTTAGTAGAAAAAGGGAAATCAGAAGCAGTTGGGAGAGCGCGGTAGGGGATATAAAGACGAGTACCATTTTAGTGAACATTCTATTTTGTTTGGTGACTAAGAGACGTAGGTTTGATTAGGTGTTTTATATTTGAAAAGTATATTTGGGGGTCTAAGGCTAGACTAGAACAATGCTATATTGTTTACTGGTCTCATATAAACTGTTTTACATTTGGATGGAAATTTGGGGGATTGGTGATACTTGGGGGGAAATTGAAATTATTAGTTGGAAGAAATTTTGGTTTTAGCAGGGATTTTTAAATTTTTGTTTGTATTTTCATGGACTTCCTTTATTCAGTAACCTCTATAAATTGCATTTCAGACCATCAGAGAACATAGGTAATATGAAAATTGAATTTGATTTTAACTTGAAAATGAGACCTTCTGTGGTTTCTGTCCCTGATGATTATTGAAACATTAAGTAACTGGAATGTGCCTGGATGTACATTTTAAGCATTTTGAAATGATTTCTAAAGGCCTTAAAGGCCCTTCCAGATTACCTGCATTTCTGTGTCAGTGTTTTGATTCTCCTCTTTTTTTTTTTTTTTTTTTTTTGAGGGCAGTGTCACTGGCCCTCATATGTGGGACCGAACCGGGGCCGCTGGCTTCCCAGGCCAGCGCTTAACCAACGCGCCACTTGGCCGGCCCTCCTCTTTTTTTGTTTGATGGCTTCATTGTGAAAAACAAAACAAAAAATCATGAGTACATAATGATTTTGTCATCCATAGCCATGGACTAGGTAGGATGTCTGGTTCACAAGCCATGAGATAACCTTGGCCAAAAGACTTTTTCACTGGACAGTGAGCTTATTCAAGGGTGGAGTCAGGCTTGAACTCAGGCCCATAAGATACACTGTGATACATTAGGATCTAATATGCTTACCTGGCAACTTAAGTGATAGCATATTTTAAAATAACGTTTACTTAGTATCATTGCTTTTGGTTTCCATTATTGGAAACCATGTTGCCTCCAAGAACCAGAAAACACATGTAATAAAAACTCAATTGAGTATCTTAAAATGTTTTTTCTTTAATAAAAGATTAAGAGGAAGGAGTCAGAATCATAACTACCAATAATTCATTTAGCAAACGTTTATTAATTTTCCGACATGTGGCAGGCATAGAACTAGCCACTGGAGATATAAAGCTGAGTAAGTCATAGATGGTCCCAGCCATCAAGAAAGTATAGACATATTTTTAAAAAAAATGCAATAAGGCCTTTATTCAAGTGGGACACCTAAAATGAGAATGGCTATGTTTGAGGATGTCTGAGAAGCAGTGTTTGCTGCTTCACCTGTCATCCTCTGCTCAGGCCGTCCAGTTGGGTCACACTCCTAAGATGGTACATGACTAGGCCACTCTTTCCCAGGCCAGTGGTCACCTTTCTGTCTCTGTCTTACCTGACCTCAGCAGCATCCCCTTCTGTTGTCCCCTCCTTCCTGTTCTGAACAACTCCCCTGGTTTTCCTCCTGCCTCCCGCCCATTCTTTCTCAGTCTCTCCTGCTGACCAGCCCCTGCTTGACTAGCCTCTGAATGCCCCAGATCCTAGTTTCCTTCTCTTTCACTCCCCCAGGTGAGTTCATCTAGTCCTATGGATTTAAATGCCATCTAGAGGTTGCTCACTTCCAAATATTTATCACCAGCTCTGACCGTCCTCCAACTTCAGGCATTTATTTCCAACACCTCATCTCCTTATCAAAGTTTAATAGGTATCTCCAAAAAAAAGCCGCCGTTATTTGTCTTCAGGACCATCACCATGGACTCCCAGCCAGCCTCCAAACTTGCCCTCTTCTCCCCGTAATTCATTCTCCACACAGCAGCCAGAGTGAGCTTTTTAAAACATTAAGTATAATCAAGTAGTTTCCTAGTTTCAAGCTTTCTAATGGCTCCCTTAGTGAAAGAGCTTTTGATGCTTCATTTTATCAATTTATAGTATTTTAAAAATAATTAACACCTTTCAATCCAAGCTTATTTTACCTTACCGCTTCCCCTTACACTTCTGCTCTAGAGATTATGATCCCAAGGAATAAACCTTCATTTACATGTAGTCAGATTTGACATGTAAGCTTATACATTTATGAAGCTCACATTAAGCTCTCTTGAAAAAAATGGTGGGGTATTATGCTTCAAGTATTGTTTGTTTGAACAGTGACTGACGTTTTAGCTGGTTCAGTTTTGATTTTTGCCTTCCATGTTCCTTTAAGAGCTATTTGAAATAGTAAGATTTAAAACAACAATATTTTTAAAAAGTTTGGCCTGCATCCGATGGCTACGGTTTGCCAGAAGCTATCTTTCAAAAACAAGGATTGTGTTAAATAGGTTAGGTTTTTTACCTCTTCTCATTATTGTTTTGGCAGCCCCTCTTATATTTCACTTCCCTCTTTTCTGGTGCTATAATGGCTAGAAATAAATTATTCCTTATTCCATGTGCTCTTCAACCTGGTTCTTCCAAACCTTCAGAGAAGGAGTTTCTCCTACAGGTCAGGTTGGATTGACTCACAAAGCAAAATACTATATAGATTTTGTGAAGCTTAAGGACTTTTTTTTTTTGTGGGGGGCGTCCTATAAAAGATTGGTGGCAATGAAGGAGACACCCTTTATTAAGGCAGCTTTGGATTATCTCTAAATTTTACATTCAAGCTGTCATTCTAAACATATGACCAGCTTATGACTTTAAGAGCTGAGTATATTTGATTTCTTCAAGGTCAACAGTCTGATTTCCTGTGCTATTTCCTGCTTTAGCTCCAATTTTCTTTCTTCCTCTTATTTCCCTGCCTAGATTATTTGTATTACAGTGGTTAAAATATAATTGTTAAGTAGTCTTTGGTCTCTCTATCAGGAGATGTTTTAAAGAACAGAATAAAATAACTTTTTAAATTAAAAAGTCATAACTAGGAGTTATTAAAATGGTATAGTACCTCGTATAGTACCTTAGGAAAGAAAGATAATCCATTATATACAAATTATATCCCCAGGGAAGTGATAAACACTTGACTATTTACTTGCACAAGTGAAAACAAATTTAAGTGCCTTTTTTTAAGCTATAGTGTAAAACCAGAAAAAAGTGATCCCAAAAAAGCTCCCAATTCTTATCAGTTCTTAATTCTCTAGTTTTCAAATGTTTCACATTTTATGTAACTATTGTTGAGGGGCAGGTGAGGCTGGCTGTATAAAGTGGTGGGTAAGAACACAGTTCTTAAAGTGAGAGAGGCCAGGGTTTGAGTCCCAGGTCACTCATTAGCTATGTAACATTAGGTAATTCATAGGATTTACCTGAGAAGTGGAAATAATAGTATTTACTCCACAAGGGTGTTCTGAGAATTCCCAGAGGTGATAGTTAAAAATCATAGTGCCTGACACATTTTAAGCACTCAATAAATAGTAACCAGTTAGTTATTATTTCTTAAAACAATTCCACTTAAAGCAGTCACCTACCTACCACCATTTATAGAAAGTTTTCTGGTTTTGACAAAGTTCCAAAACTGTATTTGACTTTGGAATTTTTTTGGGGGAGGAGGGCACTACTTGATCATAATTTATAACACAGCTTAGGTATTCAGATATATATCAAGTATTTAATAAATGCCTTTTGGTTGATTTTTAAATAATTCAAGAATTCCTGAATTAAGTAATTCAGTAATGATTCAAGAGTTAACTTTCAGTGAAGTCAGAGGTCCATGAGGGGTTCAGAAGGGAAGCATAAGGTATTTCAAGTACCTCTCTAACCTTAGGGAATAAAGTTACAAGGATCTCTATAATATGTTTCCTAGAGAAATCACTCTTTTCTAGGCCCAGAATGCTGTTTCTTATGTTTGTATATTCACAAAAACCAGTGGAGTAAAAGTAACCATAAATTTGATTTGTCTACATGGATAAGCAATATGTAAATAAAGAGATGGTTATAACTTTTATAGGATAAGTAACTCTCTTTTATTCAACTTCAAATAAACCTGAGCTTTTCTTTCTCTCAAACTCTAAAAGAATCATGTCAGAAATTAATATTACTCAGTAAAATTAATATTACTTAGTAAATTAGATATTACTTTTATAGTCCTGATATATTACAAGGAATAGTCCCAGAAAATAATGTGCATAGATTTCTTTGGTCATAGAACAATTTGTGTTGCAGTAGAATTGGCTTGTAATGGCTGATGTCAAGAATATAACCAAACTTTTGAACATTTTATTATTGCTTACACTTTTATTTATTTATTTTTTAAAGATTTTATTGGGAATTGGGGGAGGGGCACAGTGTTGGGGAGTTCGGGAAGGGGACTGGCCAAGTTGTTGTTCTTCAGTCTTCGTTGTGGAGGGCTCCAGTGGCCATCTGGCTTCCCATCGGCAGCTCATGGCCACTCAGCTCAAGGTGCTGTGTTCAGTCTTAGTTACGGGTGGGCGTAGCCACCATCCCATGCAGGAGTTGAACCAGCAGCCTTGTTGTTAAGAGCGCATGCTCTATCCACTGAGCCATTTGGGCGGCAGCTCAGCTCAAGATGCTGAATTCAGTCTTAGTTGTGGGTGGGTGTAGCCCACCGTTGAACAGGCAATCTTGTTGTTACACCAGCTGAGCCATCCTGCCACCTGTTGGCAGCTCAGCAGCAGCTCAGCTAGGGAGCAGCGTCACTGGCCCATGTGGGAATCCAACCTGCGGCCATGTTTCTCAGAGCACACACGCTTAAGCCAACTCTTAACCAACTGACCCACTCGGTCGGCCGTAGCTTATACTTTTATTCTGTGCTTAACAATGCCCCACATTTCCCATGAGGTATACAGGGTTAATTCTAGGAGCTCTAAAACAGTGAAATGACTAAGAGTTTAACAGAGTCTTTTGATTGCAAACCTTCACCTTTATCAGGTTGGTGAAGCATTTGTCAATGGGAGTTTCCCTAGGCCTAGCCAGTCCAGCCTGTATTGTTTCTGGGCTGAATGAAGATACCAAATCACACAGTCTTACTTAGATTAAGTTTGACTACTATTCAGTTAATCCCTAGAGTTACTTGATTTTTAAAAGAGCTACTTGGTGCAAATATTTAATTAAAGCTGAAAATCAAAAGCTGAAGCGCTATTGAAACTCATTTGTAATGGGAGTGTCCTTAGTAAGTTAAACATTATTTTAAAACATGCCATGTAATATTTGGCCACCTATAATTACATTATCTTTTAAAATTGAATTGCATTTTTTTTTAAAAGATTTTATTGGGGAATTGGGGGAGGGGAACAGCGTTGGGGAATCAGGGAAGAGGAACAGACAAGTTGCTGTCTTTTTGTTCTTCAGTCTAGTTGCGGAGGACGTTGCTTCACTGGCCCATGTTGGTATCGTCATTGTGTTCTTCCCGATGAGGCAGATCTGTCGCCGGCCTCTGGATGGTTGCTCACAGTGGCTATTGGCAGCTCACGCTGGCTGCCGGCCACTCGCTGTAGTCTATGGCAGCCCACTGCAGCAGGGGCTGCAGCCTACACCGTCGCCGGGGCTCGCACAGCCCAGCTCCACGTGGAGCTGTTGTTAGCAGTAGAGGGCAGTGTCACTGGCCCTCATATGTGGGATCCGAACTGGGGCCGCTGGCATCCCAACCCAGCTCTTAACCAAGGTACCACTTGGCCGACCCTTGAATTGCATTTTTAAAATACACAATGAGTTCAGGTCATGTTTGTGCAATGAAACTTAGGCTTAAAAACATTTAGATGAGGGCCGGCCGAGTGGCGCTGTGGTTAAGCGCTGGCTTGGGAAGCCAGCGGCCCCAGTTCGGGTCCCACATATGAGGGCCAGTGACACTGCCCTCAAAAAAAAACAAAAAAAAAACACACACTTAGATGAAAAACTGAACATGCTTGAGACATTTGCTTAAAATAATATTGACTTACAGAACCTATTATTCCTGGTAACCATCCCATTAACACAGTGGTCAGATACATAATAAGTGGTATAGACTTCTAGCTCTTTCCTGTTGTATTTTTTAAAAAACATGCAAGAATTATAACCTAGTAACATCTTATCTAAAATTGGGATTAAAATCAATAAAGCACTTAAGGTCATCTTAGTCTTGTTCTCTTCTAGGCTGTCAGACATCGTAAAGGAATTTTTCAGTAACAATGATCTTAGTTTGTCCTTTTTGGATAAGCACCCACAACTATTCCATAGATGAAGGTTTTTATTGTTTGTTTTAAAGAAAAATGCTAATACTAATATTTATATATGTTCCTTTATTATGCATGGTTTCTATAGCAAAAACAAAATATTTTTAATCAGAAACTGAATTTTGGAAACTGTAACAATTGTATGAAATTCATTTTCCTTGGAAACAAGCTGCCAGAAGAACTGAACTAGCATTTAAGGACTTTTAAATGCAGCCTGGGAGGTAACCTGCTACAGAGGCAAGAGAAGGATTCAAAGGGCTGGGTATGTGGTCCAACTCTGCCAATCAGCAGAGTGGTGGTCCTGACCAACATGCTGTACCTGCTGGAGACTCATTTATCTCCCTCTGAAATGGGGGCTAATGATGCCTGCCTTGCCTACCACCCAGGACTGGTTTTAGAGGGCTCACTTGAGACAATGAATATAAAAATGCTCTGTGCATTACAAAACTATGTAAACAAAAATTACCATTTTTGTTGAGAAATCGAGCAATACGGATAAAACTATAAGCATATAAGGTTAGGTTCTAAATTCAGGTGATGAGGCAAAAACTGGATAAAGTAAAAATTACTCTTCAAAGTTCCTAAATTGATGTAAGACATAGTTGTACTGTTTTTCTATACAACACAGTAATCTGTAAACTATATAATGTACGTAGTGTGCACCACATAAAGAGAACATGGCCAAATCATTTTATAATACTTTAGCTGAGCATAGTATAGATAAATACTTGTAAGGTAAATATGTGTTAGATTTTTCTGTATCATAACAACCAGGAGTAAAGCAACCTATGAAAAAATACACCCCAGTGTAGTAGAATTGTAGACACAGGCATCTGGAAAAACAATAGCTATAATAACAGGAGTTAACTGCAAGTGGGCATAGTTCAGAATTAGCGAAATGGTGGCAGTCATGTTTTGTTTGGCCTGACAAACATTTAACATTTTAAAATCTGAATCTTTCCTAGGTTGGGTGTTCCTTCTCCAGGGACTCACCATCCTAGTTGCTTTACCTCCTGGCTCTCACATTTACCTGCCTTGCATCCTTAAACACACGGAGTCTTTGATTCCTGATGTATCCAAAGGAAGACCTAGTTGAGGAAATGAAACTTGAATGTCAAGTAAATGATTAGCATGGGTTGGCAAAATGTGTCTGAGAAGGTATGCCAGGTTGAAGGAACAGGAAGGTGGTAGAAATAGAGAAGAGAATGTTTCCAAAAAACAAACAAGCAAACAAAGGTTAACATGGCTGAGCCACAGTTGGGAGGAAGTGGAAGATGAATTGGTTGGTCCTGTAGATTGAGGGTCTGTTTTCTGTGTGGAGGAGTTCACTTTGCTTTGATGAACCCCACTGCAGGCTGTGTAACCTGCCAGGAGTGGTGTCTGAGAGCTGCTGCTGGCTCTTTGAATGAGGAGTAACGTTTGGAAGGAATTGAAGGGAGGAAGGCCTTTATGTAGGTGCTTAGTAATAGGGCTCTGAAATAGGCCAGGGGCTTTCAAAGTAGAAACTAGGAGCTTCATTTGAGGAAGTCAGGGGCCCATGGCCAGAAATCATGATTGGGAGTCCCTGGGCCATCTTTGCTTCAGTTTTCTTTGGTGCGTGATAGTCAAGCTTTCAGCACATTTTATCATCCTTCCTTAGGAATGTCTGCTCATTTCCACCAACCCCTGTTGGCTCCAGGTGAAATCATACTAATTGAATTTAAGCCTTTATCACCAGAGTATTTCTAAATAAAGCATCCCCTGGAGCTGATCTCTAAACCTTTTCTCTCTCCCCAGTCCAGGCCTCTCCACCTTTCTTACACATAACTGAAAGAGCTGCTTTCCCTGAAACACTTCTTTCAGCAACTAACTCACTTTCTTATTCTCAAAAGTAGGAGAGCCTCCAATTGTTTTATCACTTAAAAGTCAAAACTTAAAGGCTCTCCCAGAGGGGGTAATGGAGGGGATTAGGGTAGGGTTATTTCACAGGGTGATAAACCTTTTGAAATCCCCAAGGCCTGAAATTTAAATTACTGTCTTACTTATTCTGTAGTGGATAGAAGCTAAATCTGAAGTCAAATTTTGAAGTCAAGGGAAAGATTAAGCAGAGATCTCCAGGTCCAATTCTTATCCTTTGTGTAGTCTTTCAAGTGTGAAAGAACTCTATAGGCACTGAGACCTGCCTTCTGCCCACGTGGTACCCGTTCCTGTCTGTCTTTTTTGTTCAGAGTACTCTCTCCCCTTGGGGATTGTCTTTCCTAAATTGCTACCCAAGATCCATCTTTTCCATAATACCCTTTTAGCTTTTCTAATATGTCTTCTAATCCATACCCTTCTTTCCTTTTTGAGGGTTCTCACTGCACCTCCCGGTAGTATTCAGCCTAGTATAATCATTCTCTAATGTTCCCCACTAAAATGGGAACTCTCTGGAATGAAGGCTTAGGCCCCCACATTCTTGAATCTCTCCTAGCAGATGTGTGCTCCACACTCAGGTAGTAGAAGAAAAGCAGCGTGACAAAATAGGAGTGAGTCCTGGGTTCTGCCCTCTGCTTGGTTATTAATGGGACACACTGTCCATGGAGAGGGGCATTAACTATATTATCTCTGGATTCAGAATTCTGTGATTCTAGTGGCCAGTAACTGACTAACAGAATATGGGAGGAGAAGAGGCTATAAATGACATTTAAGATTATAAGCCCAGAGAACGAAACAGAGAAGTACCCTTGCCAGAAAAGTGCCAGTTTGGGGGGTCAGGCGGCTTGGTGTTTGCCAGTTTTGCTGCCATTGAGAGGTTCTAACGCAAAATGTTTTAGGCAGGGATAAGCGGCAGGCTATGGAGACGTGCAAGGTGGGGAAGAGAAGAGATGCAGCATCATCGCCAGACAGGCAAGACGAGCCTCCCGGAGGGGAAGGGGACAGGCACCAGCTTTTGAAATGAAAGGCATGATTCTGGCGCGAAGTGGAAAGCAAGTGGTGCTAGACTGTGGACAAGTGAACAATTGGAAAATTGAGAAAAGTTAGCATTTGTTTGACCAAGAAGAATTAATGAACTGATAAAGAATTTCAAATTCCCTCGTGGAGCTGAAGACAGCTTCTGGATTTCATGGAGCGAGGGAGGAAAGTGTAACCAGTCTCTGAGATGTTCAGTGTTTGTGATTTGAACGGAGAGCCAGGGGGTGTGAAATCCGCAGCCTGGACCTGTTACCCAAATTGTAGGACCACCTTGCTTCCACAGGAGTAGGGGTCCCCCTGGACTCCTGCAAGGCATGTTGCCATTACCTCAGCAGGAGGTTTAGCTATGGGTGGGGTTTTCTCTCTCTCAGGAAACACAAGTTAGCAGTAATCTATATTTTATATTTTCATAAAATGCCATGAATTAGAATGAATCCCTACTAAAAATGATTTTAAAATTTCAAGCATTACCTTCCTGTCTTCCTCTTTTTTTTTTTTTTTTTTGAGATACACATTATCAGTATGTATTTCATGTCTCCATGCATTTTAAATACAATTTCAGGTTCAATTTGTCTTTTTTAATTTGTGTTTGTCCACATAATTACATTGCTTTTTACAACTAATTAGATTCCTCAAATCCTATGTTCTGAGAGAAAGGTAGGAATGTTCCCATGCACCCTCGTCTAGATGCTAATGTAATGCGTCCCTTCTTAAAACTAATGTGACTGTGCCTTTTTGTGTCTTATGCTGGGTAACAATTAAAGCCTTACTGAAGCTTCAGAAGAAAAAAAAAAGTATGTACTGAATTATATTAAAACTTAACCTTTTCCTGGTTTGCAAAGTTTTCTTAACATTATACTGTCTTCCCTTTTTTAAAAACCCACTTCTCCCACATCAAGAAATGAGTTTTTGTTAGGAGGGGTACTTTGAGTCTGCTGATAAGTTTGAAGGTAAAAATGATCATTTTAGGGCAATAGAACAATGATAATAATATCTACTGTGTTTTCTCCAAAAGGATGTTTATCCATTTATATAAATAAATAACAGAATGGTTTGAGCTACCACATGATTTTATATTCAGACGTTCTCTTCCTTTCCGTATTTCTTAAATCGTAATCCTGATTAATAAACCTTTAAATCTGCAGAGAAGTTTTGGGAAGTAACTGGAAGTAGTAGGTCATGTTCAGTGACTGAAGGGATGAAGCTGAAGGGTGGGGTCAGAGGGGCCCAAGTGCCTACCTCTGAGTTTCTATTGGAGGTAGAGACAGACCAGAAACCACTGTTTCTGTTTTTGCGCATTGGATTTGTATATAAGGATGTGAAGGATACTTTATAGGCTGATGCGTCATTATTGTTACTCAAATCTGATTTTTCCATGAATTTCTGTTAGCGATTTGGATAAAGGAAGCCACGCCTGAAACTATGGTAGATATTTACAATTACAGGTTTTCTTCTAAATATATAAATCTATGATAAAATATTAAAGCTATGAGAGCTCATAATAAAACAAAACACTGTTCTAGAAATTATATTCTCCTGGTGAGAATCTTGTGAAAAAGTTTTTGACCCTCAACTAAAAATTAATCTCTGGTAAAATGTGAAAAAATGGAAAACACAGGTCATTCTCAAATACTTTAATTTTATATTTCTTTGAGTTTTAAATATTTCTTTAATTTTACATTTCTAGCATCCTGTTAAGAGTTTTGCAAGTTCTTCCAATGATCTCTTCCCTGTCCCCACCCCTTTTAAAAAACATGAAAAAACTAAACAAGAGTGTTTTTTTTGGTTTTTTTTTGGTTTTGTTTTTTAAAAAAACCGGAAAGACACACTGGAGAGTATGTTTTTTTAATGTAAAATTGAATTAGTATACTAATCATTTTTGGCCAAATCCTGTCAGTCATTTTCAAAAACTTGATTAGCTATATTGCCAAAAGATACTTTTGATTGTGTGATTCAGAGAAATGTCACAGTATGATACTGTTCATCAAGGCATCTTAATATAATGACATGTAAACCTAAGGCTATAATGAAAAGATACTTTCCCAGCACTGACCAAATGCACCCGATTTAAGCTTAAACATTTAATTCTGTATCACAGTAACCAAGTCTGACCTGTTTGTTTTTTATGTTTCTTTTAATAGAATGTAATTCCTTTTCGACCTTCAATTCAGTTCCAAGGTCTCCAAGGGGTGAGTACTCATTGATTTAGTAAGAAAATCTATTTTTCTTACACACATATTTAATTCTTAAAATTCGTTTTCACTTGTGCCTCTTAATATACCGTCGCTCATTTTGTGAACTTTGTGACTAAACATAAATTTCTGATACCTTTTAGACACTTGAATTCTCTTCTTGATTTATTTAAAAAATAATTCAGATATACTTCAGAGTCCTTTTTTCCAAATAATGGGGAATTGCATTTTTTAACCTTTTTATTAAAGTATAACATAGATCAGAGTACTATGAGAATATGTTTTGTTTACCACAATTAAGTCACAAGGAATTATTAATTTCAGGAAAGTTATAATCATGTGGTTGTTTCTGTTAAACTTTTGCTACCTGTTGACTTAATTTCTTTGTACATACTAGGCAATGAAATGTATAAATAGAAAATTGAGTTTCCAGTACGCAGAATAAAGAAAATGTTATGTCTATTTTATTGCTGCATTTAAAAACATAATAAATGATCATTTATTATTACTAATAAAATGCACCTGTGAATTTTGTGTGTATAATAGATAAGCTTTACAGTAATGTCGGTATTATTTAATTATTACTATTAATATTAATTAATAGATTCACTCCTTCACTAAAATTAATATGCATTTCTGAATTTGTCTCTATGTGCTGGCTGTATGGAGAGTTGGAATACCTGTAAATGGATTTTAAAGCTATAAAGCTATAGAGACAAGCTAAGGGTAAAGATTATACTTGTCCTTACTATAGATCTACATACTTGTGACTTTGCATCATGTCACAAAATGCAAAACTTCAATGTAAATAAGTACAGCCTTTCTAAAGTTTGTAACTTGAAAATATTTCAAGAGTCAAGTGATTAATTTTATCATTCAATACCAACTAGGAGTACTTTTAAATCTGTGTAATACTCACTTGAAGGAGATGTTTGTGTGTGGATGTCAGAGCTTTTCTACATGACAGCTTTACCAAGTCCTTGTATTTTCTCCCCCAGTTACTGAGTGTTCATGAGTGGGATCCTAATTGTAACAAGCGTTCTCCTAAATTTTTTTTTTTTTACAGCTGTTTATAGCCTGCTGACTCTGTGAGAGATATTAGTTTCAGTTGTTCACTTAAGGCTTCTTGAGTTAAGAGCTAGGAGAGGAGAGTTTAAGGTTTGAGCTGCTTTTCCCTCACTAGCAGCTGTCCCATTGTTTGGACTCAGCTTCTTCCCTTAAATTCTCTCTTTCTCCCATTTGGGATGTGGATACCAGGCCAATGCAAGTGAAGGACATTTTCTGAGGAGTTCTTAGGAGATACCAGGTCAGACTGAATAATGAGGAACCAATCTGTGCAGGTTTTCAAACTCTTTTGACTCGGACACATGCTGCTTTCAGCAGCCTTAAAAGGAATATGGTTTTCTCTGGCATACCAGTTTCCCCCAGGCCGTCGCCACCATTGCAAAGCAGGCAGTTTATATTTGAGACCTTGGACATCCTTTTCTGAATTCTACCTTCTTCGCCCAAGCTTTCCTGTCTCAGGTGTCTAAGCTTCCCCAGTTTATCTTTGCAAGCTCCCTTCTCTTTTCCTACTCCATCCTTGCCTGAGCATAGTTCACTGTTAAAAGTAACTTAAATATAAATGACTGATAGCTTTAAATCTTAATAGGTGTTTGAATTCTAACAGATAAGCTTTTTAACGCAAATGCATTGTTATTGGATAGTAGAGAAGAAGGTGGAGGGGAAGGCTGACAGGAAGGAAGCTGCATACTGAGGGCTATGGAATACTTGGCCTTACCTTGCCTACTCTGGGTTCTGGCTCCTTGACCCCCCACCCTCACCGCAGTCTCTTTTTTATTATTCTAACTGGGAACAAAATATATGGACTCAGCATTGTTTCAGAGCCTGCAGCTGCATTCCATCCACCCCTCCCCCCTTCTCTGCTAGCCTTCTCTCACCAGCCCTTTGGGACTTAGTAAAAACAAAGAGTCATTACAAGGGAGAAAGTGGGTTGGCACAACCCACAGGGTCTATGCAGAGCCCCAAATGTGAGGGTCTTCTGTACAATGCTTCTCTGTTTTGCTCAAGAGCCGTGATCATGTAATGTTGCTGGTGCTGATGGCTTTGGAAGCCCTGAAGGAGACTGCTTACCCAGCTTTACTATGTGGAAAAGGGTTAGGACTTCAAAATGGAAGGTTTCCAGTTAGATTTTCCACGCATCACACTTTTTCTTACTGAGAATTTTAGTCATCTTTTAATACAGTGTTTCAGAAACTTTGTAAGTTTTCCTAGAAAGGAGTTGGCAAATCTAACAGATTTACAGTTTTTACATCAAATGTGATTGAAACTATATAATTATCATGCTAATGTCATGTACATATATTTGAAGTATAGCCGAAGTATTGTTAAAATATCATTTTAAAGGTAAACATTTACTGTTAAACTTATCCCATTTCCCTGATGCTAAGCACTGCATGGTTATGCTGTTTCTTGTTACTAATTATAGGATTTCCCCCCTCAGTAATGTCTTTAGAAGGTCAGAATTTGGGTCTTGGCAGGTTAGCTTTTAAGCACATTTACTTTTGTGCCTGGACATGTTCTCTTAGTCTGAAATTTTCTTCTAACTAAATGCAGGCTGGAACATTAAACAAAGCATTGCAGTATGCTGTTAAAAGAGTAAAAAAAAAAAAAATTCTGAAAATCATTAATTACCTGGATTTTTATCATCACAGTTGGGCAGCAGCTTTTATAGCATAAAAAAATGTAAATTGTGTCTTTAACAATTCATCATACCCCTTTGCCTAGTGGAAGAGGGTGCCCAGGAAATTGAATGGTCATGGTGGCATTTTATAAAAGGATGCAGAAAGAGGAGGAAATATCAATAGGAGCAGTTGATTGTGATTTCTAAACTCATGAATATCAGGAGCCGCATAAATCAGCCAAAAATGCCTTGCTGGTTTTGAAGAGTATGGGTCAACCAGTCATCCTCACAGTCCTAATCCATACCTGAGCTACTCATGACTGAAGCTTTCCTAGGATTTTCCATTTCTATAGGCCATTCTAATTGAACAGAAAAGGTAACTGGTAAGAGTCACTTGGGCTACAGTACTGAGGTGTTCAAGTTACAATGTTCAGAGGGATGTACTGGTCAAATGCACCTGGTTTCCAAAAGCCACATCTTCATCACCAGGGAAGCTTAATACACACCAGAATAATTCTGTCTCATATTTTAACTGGATACTGAATATGTAGCAGGTGAAAATTTTATCAAAAAGTGTGTTCCAGTGAAGTTTTAAAAACTAAACCCTGTATTTTTATGTTTCAAAGTTTCTTGTCTAAAGACGCAGCTATTGGACTCAGCTGTAGCTACACGCTAGGTCTCCACACCACCACCAGGGGCAAGTTCTCCCCGCTGTTACTGCACGGCGTTAAAAAGAGAGGTGCTCAAAGCAGGTTAGCTCAGTATTTTTAAGTCATGGCAGTTGTTGCTGATGCAGTTATCTACTAACATAATTATTTTTCACAGTAAACTATAAACATATCTAATCAATAGATGTGCTAATAGGTTTATTCTGCTTGTTTCTTATTTATTGCACATTCTTTCATCCCTTAGTAGCGCCAAATAGTTTGCTAAGTGCTTAGTGTACAAAGATACAGGAATGAGGAAAACATGGGATCCGCTTTCAGGGCACTGAGAGCCTGCCAGACACAATCAGACTAATACTCAGAAAAGAATTAATAATGTAGGACTTACCGAGAATGCTCCACTGGGAACTTCTGTGGAAACAGACTGTCAGGATCAAGGCTTCTGTGCGTATTTCTGATTGGAATGAATGAGTGCTTTAAACAAAGGTTTCATTAGATGTAAAATATTATATCCTGGCAATAAGTATGTAAAACTCCCGAAGGCCTGTTATAATCCATGTCCACACACATGCACAAAAAGGTAGATCTGTGGTATGTTTATAATTCAGATAAAATCTGAAATGGCAAGGTTTCCTCGAGCAAATAAGAGCCACGTCTCTGGTGAGTGGTGGCCTTGCAGAGTGGACTCACCTGCTGCCGCAGGGACTCGTAGTTGGGACTGATTGGCCCAGGACACTGAGAAGCAGTGTTAACTTTGTCACAGTAAATGGGATTCCAGACCACAGTATTAACTCAGTACTTGTTACGAGATTGTCATTCCAAAATCCTTTGTAATTTAATTGCTAACTTCAGACTCAGCAATCCCAGAGGCTTGAGAAAATAGAAGTTGGTTTTGCATATATCATTTAGAAATTATTTTTATGAAAAGGACAGAAAATAGACAATATTTTCTTTAAGTACCATGGAGTGTCTTCTGTAAAATACCGAGTCACACACACTTTTCCAAGAATAAACAAGGACTAGCCAGCCAAACAAGTTTTAAATGTATGTCTTCCTAAAAGGCGCAGTGACTTGAAGACTTAATCAGCATTTAAATGCTAACTTTAAAGGCCTGAACAGTGCTATAAAACTCCTGCAGTGGAGTCATTAGCTCTGAAGAACAGAGGTTCGATTTTTCCTTCTCTCTTTTTTTTTTTAACTTCCAAACTCAGCACAGCATTCAGAAATTTTTAAAAATTATTTTCTTTTGGAGGGCTGGGGAGAAGATTGGATCTGAAAAACTAAATTATACGGTATTTGAAATTAGTAGGCAATTTCAGCCCACCTGCAGATGCTTCCTGCAGACTACCCTTCTCTAACCTACTTGATACCTGGGAAGCAAAGATAACTACGGGCTTGAAACAGCAGCAGAGTTAAAAATAAATCCCCAGCACTGCCATTCCTTCTCAGATGATATGCCTGCACTCCGCCTGCTTTCCCTGCTGTTCCTGGGTTGGCTAGCCCACCGGTATTGCCAGCAGTTGTGTTTAGCCAGTCTGCTCTAAGGTTCCTCACTAACAGCTACCTTTATATACTCAGCTCTGAATGTAATTAATACTAGAAGGATGTTAAAATTATATCCTTTTGAAATGGCAGTTCTGTTTTCATGCTTTACGATTACAGTGGTTGACCTGGATAGATACCATTTTAATATTTGCATTGAATTATGACTCTTGAACTACATGTTAATTTACTAGGGATTAATACAGAAGTAAATGGCCTAATTTGAAAGAAATATTTAACTTTGACATGTAGCAGAGTATATTATATATTATAATTTTATGTATAGTATCCAGCATGTAATTATATATATATATATATATATATATATATATATATGTAAAACCTCGTATTTGGACAGAGGAATAGGCTGACATTCTGGAATTTCATATTATCTGAGACAGTAATTGAATCATATTTTGAAGCTATTGCAAATTGACCGACATCTTTATTTTTTGTTGTCATCATGTCTGCCCTCCTTTTCTATCTGGATAAGAACTAGCTGCAGGGGGTGGGTAGGGGGTTCCAAATAAGAGAGCAGTGAGCTAAAGTCACCATCTGTATCTTCACACTGGCCAAGTACCACTATACACACCAGTGACATGAAGGGGGCCCACCCCACCCCCTGCCCTGGAAGAATGCAGTATGATGGGGGATGGCAGAGTGACTTTCTATGTTTCTGGTACCCGAGAAAACTGTCTCAAAGTACACGCTGACCACAGGCTCCAACATGAGGATAAGCCTCCTGAAACATGACCAGGAACAGGAGTTGAAGGCAAAACCGTCCCGCTCTGCCCTTCACCAAACTGGTCACTTTGGAAAGTGACGATCAGAGCTGTGATTGAAGTCTGAATCTTCCATAAATACCATAAATTGCATTCTTAGCAGTGAGCTAAACGTACTGTCTTCATTCAGTAAGCACTTATGAATACTCACTGTGTACCAGGCACCACAGTAGACAATGTATAGACAGAGGTAAATAGGACCTTGAAATAGCAGCTGCTGTTCCTAACTGACATCATCTATTTGTCAATAAAACCCACCACTGATGGCTTTGCTTTTTTTGTTTCCCACCCAAAACAAGCTTGTGAAATTGAGTCATTTATGT
Source organism: Aselliscus stoliczkanus (assembly GCA_033961575.1). Lineage (NCBI taxonomy): Eukaryota > Metazoa > Chordata > Mammalia > Chiroptera > Hipposideridae > Aselliscus > Aselliscus stoliczkanus. The sequence continues at coordinate 48,082,812 of CM066728.1, forward strand.
GACACACATTGTCACTTTAATAGCACTCACTTATTTAAGCTTGGAAAAGAGTCTTTTATCCTTCTGTAACACCTGTGCTTCTTATAGCTAAACCAACCCTAAATTTGAACCGTGAACATTATTTAAATATCCTTTGACCTCTTACTATATGTAAGGCCCCATCCTAGGCACACAATATGAGCTTATAAGAGCTTTCTTCAAAAGAAGTCAAAATTTAAAGCAGGACAAACAATGTAGCAGAATATCTCCAAGCCTAGATCTTATTTCAAACAGTATTTAATACACCCACACAAAAATGCTATATGTCATTGATTTCAATGTGTGTTTTCTTTTTAACATTGTACATCTTTGAAATTTGAATGCATCTCGTCCGTGACATCTTAGTATTGTGTCATAGCTTGTCAGCATTTTATATAGGCAGTGGGACATAGAGTCATGAATAGCCTTGTGCTTACTGGCATCTTAGATTCAATGAACTACATAGAGCGATGTGGAGGAGGTACTTAGGGAGTCCCTGTGTTCCACTGGAAGACCTTACCGAAGTCGGATCCTTTGAAAAGTCTGATTCCCTGACCCCACTCTTGACTAGCTTGCTTCTTAGCCCTATATGTTAGATATTTACAGGGAGAATTTACAGGGAAGGTATATTTTTATAACCATTCTTGAATTGTGATTTAAACTTTGTGAAGGAACAAGAGTATGGAATTAAAATGTGCTCAAATTTGTTTTTAGGCTAAAAGCCTTAACTTGTAAAAGTAACCTATTTTGAAAACAAGTTTAGAAGAAAAGAGTTTTACTGACTTAAAGACTTGAAAAGCCCACCCCACAGCCTTGCTTTGAGGCTAATGAATGTACCCTTATCAGGCTAAGAATTTTCAAAACTCTATACTTATAATTTGTACTATATGTAGCATAAATGCACAATTATCCTATTTTGTATATGAATTCTAATTATTTTTCAATAATTACAGCTAAAATTTATTAAATATTTTATGCTAAGAACCCTATATAAGCAATTTGTGTTTATTCTTATTCAATCCTCACAGGAATGCTATAAAGCAGATACTCCCATTTTGCTGATATGTCGACTATGGCTCTGAAGTTAAATGACTTGTTGCAGCTCACACAATTAGTGAGTGAAGGGGAGCCTGCACTGAAATCTAGGCATCAGATTCCAGAACCTGTTCTCTTTACTACACGGACCCACCTGCCTATAATAAATGTTCAGTGAGCATTTTATTCATTCTCACATTCACGTAAATATTTGTTGAGCACCTCCCCAATTAGCAAGGGGAAGAAGGACGGTCAGGAAGGCTTCAGAGAAGAAGTAATGTTTGAACTGAGGTTCCAGGGATTACCAGGAGTTGGCAGATCAAAGGAGCAAAATACTTTTCAGGCCTATAATTCAGCATCAGCAAAGTGATAAACAGGTGTGGCAAATGTTCCCACCTTCTTAAGGAATTTGAATTCCACCTTGAAGATCAGTGCTTCTAATCTATAAAATCTCCCTGGGGGGGGCGTCTATGATGATGTCCAGAAATCTGTGTTCACTATGATAAAGAAGATGATAAAAATGTTAATGTTTAGGTATATGTACATTCTTTTCTCAGGAGAAGGTTCATAACGACTACCATTTTCTGAAAGGGATCTCTGACCTCCCCAATAGGGAGTAGATACAGTAGATGCTTTCAAATACATTTAGAAACAATTCACAATAAGAAAAATCATTTTATTTTGTTTTCTCAAATGAGTTTCACAGCACAAAATTTATCCTCCATCAGTGTACTCTAATATTTTCTATTCTATTTCTTTTTAAAGGAATCCTGGTCACAAGCCACTAAATTAATGCCATGACCTTTCAGGGGTCAGAATCTGTGATTTGAAAAACACTGCAGGAGATTATCATCTCTGTATTTAAAAATTTTTAACCAGGGAGTCATATAGTCAGATTTGCATTTTAACATGCTTGTCTAGTAGCTACCTTGCCTTAGTTATTCCTTATTCATGGGAAGGAAGAAAAGGGAGGAGTCAAGGATGGATCCATATTTATGATGAGCATTTGGTTGGATGCTGAGGCCATGATTCAAGATCTGAAATAGATGACAGAACCGATTAAGGCAGGAGACATGGGGTGTGTTTGGCTTAGGACATGCTGTGTACATGAGATGTCCAGATAACATGCTGTACCTCATTCTATCAGGGTAGAGCTGTCTAGAGGCATTGGCAGGGATTTAGAACAAAAGGATTCAAGAAGGAGCTCCAAAGGACATTTTATAGGATTTAATTATACTTGGAAGTCAAGCAGTAAGAAGAAAAAAAATGTGTATTTACGGGTGGAATTCTAGTATAAAGCTATATTTAAAGATTTTTTTTTCCAATTGTCAAGAATATTTATTTACTTGTGAACACTTTTGAGTGTTGATACTTTTAAGCTACTGACATTTAGGGAATTTGAAGCTCCTTTTGCAAAATTTTGTTCACACTGATTAAGAACAAAGGCAGGCTAATAGAAACTGCAGCATGCTGATTCAGTGGGAAAGTACACAACAGCGAAAGGCAGCGATTTAGAGTGCTGTGCAACATGGCAGGGAAAACTAAGTGGGCAGATGACTATATGTGGTATGACACTCATTTTTATAAAGTATAACAACAGGCAGAATCAAACAATATAGTGTATGTATACACCCATGTGATAAAACTATTAACAAAAAAAAAGAATGATAGTCACAAAAGTTTGAAGAGTTGTTCCCGCTGATAGAGACAGACAGGCAGAAGGGGTAGGAGAGAAGCAGACGGGTATATATATTAGTGCTGATGTTCTGTTTCTTAAGTTGGACAGTGAGTTCACAGGTGTTCATTATATCACCAGGCTTCATAACTATGAAATCGTAGTTTGCAGAAACAATTATTACATAAATTAAAGTTTGTTCTCATTATGACTAACTTTAAATATAGTCTGTCATCTTCATGGATTTAAATGAGAAAAACCAGAACATATTTCAATAGATGCCACAAAGGCATTTGATAAAAAAAGTTAGTATTTAAAATTTAGGTAAGTAGGGAGTAGGAAGAATTCTTCCTTAACATGACGAAAAATACCTTTGCCAAACTAATAGCCAGTTACCATACTTAGTGATAAGACAGTATATCCTAATACATGTTAGCAGCAAAATACATCTGCCCACTTATCTCGAGAGTTTAACATTGTTCTGAGAATGCTCAGTATGTCATGGAAAGGAAATGAAATCAAAGCTATAGATAATGGATAAGTGGGGGCAAATTTGCCAGTATATACACACAATCCAAGTATACCAGGTTAAAAACTATAAGAACTTACAAGATTTCTTCAGTAAGGTGGTCTGTTTAAAAACATCTGGCCCAATATTGGGAAGGCAGAATGAAGAGAAGTTTCTTTTAAAATGGAAGAAATAGCAAAATATTTGTACAATGATGAGACTATTGTACATATATAGATGCTACGTAAAAGATCATGTGGTATTTGTCTTTCTCTGACTTATTTCACTTAGCATAATGCCCTCAAGATCCATTAATGGTCCTTTATCTGTTTATCTACAGAGGGACACTTAGGTTGTTTCTATCTTGGGTATTGTTACAAAAAAAAAATGCAGTGCATATAGGGGTGCAGATTGTTTTCAAATTAGTGCTTTCATTTCCTTTGTATAATACCCAGCAGTGGAATTGATGGATATATGGTAGTTCTATTTTTAATTTTTTGAGGAATCTCCATTCTGTTTTCCATAGTGGCTGCATGAATTTACATTCTCACCAACAGTGCACAAAGGTTCCCCTTTCCCCACATCCTTGCCAAAACTTGTTATTTCTTGTCTTTCTGATGATAGCCATTTTAACAGGTGTGAGGTAATATCTGATTGTGGTTTTGGTTTTCATTTTCCTGATGATTAGTGATGTAGAACATGCTTTCATGTACCAGTTGGCCATCTGTATGTCTTTAGAAAAATGCCTTCTCAGATCCTGTGGCCATTTTTAAATTGGATTATTTGTTCTTTTTGCTATAGAATTGTATGAGTTTTTTATATATTTTGGATATTAGCCTCTTATCAGGTACAAATGATTATGTATTATATAACATACCAAAATTTATGGGATGCAGCAAAGGCAGGTCTAAAAGGGAACTTAATAGTGATAAATGCCTACCTCAAGAAACAAAAAGTCTTTAGTAAACAACCTAACTTTGTAAATGAAGGAACCAGAAAATGAACAAATGGAGCCTGAAATTATTGGAAGGAAGGAAATAACAAAGCTTAGAGAACAAATAAATGAAATAGAAACTAAAAAGACAGTAGAAAAAAATCAATGAAACCAAGAGCTGGTTCTTTGAAAGGATAAACAAAATTGACAAACCATTAGCTAGACTCACCAAGAAAAAAAAAGAAAGAGGACTCAAATACAATCAGATATTAAAGACATGTTCCAACTGATATCACAGAAATACAAAGGATCATAAGTGACTACTGTGAACAATTGTATACTAACAAATTGGATGAGCTAGAAGAAATATTATAAATTCCTAGAAACATACCACCTACCAACATTGAATCAGTAATCAAAAACCTCCAAACAAATCAAAAACTTCCCAATAAAGAAGTTTACAGCCAGATGACTTCATTGGTGAATTCTACCAAGCATTCAGAGAAGAATTAATGCCATGTCGCCTCACACTCTTCCAAAAAATACAAGAGTCTTGAACTCGTTCAAATTCATTTTACGAGGCCATAATTACCTTGATACTAAAACCAGACAAGGGTGCTACAAGAAAAGATAAGCCAATGTCCCTGATGAACATAGATGCAAAAATCTTCAACAAAATATTAGCAAATCAAATTCAACAATACAGTGAAAGGATCATACATCATGATGAAGTGGGATTTATTCCAGGGATGCAGGATGGTTTTTCACATCCACAAATTAGTGTGATAATTAACAAAATGAAGGATAAAAATCATATGATTGTCTCAATAGATGCAGATAAAGCATTTGACAAAATTCAACATCCATTTATGATAAAAACTCTGAACAAGGTATAGAGGGAACATTCCTCAACATAATTCAGGTCATTTATATGACAAGCCCACTGCTAACATCATACTCAACAGTGAAAAGCTGAAAGCCTTTCCATTAAGATCAGGAACAACACAAGAATGTCCACTCTTGCCACTTTTATTCAACATAGTTTTGGAAGTTCTAGCCAGAGTAGTCATACAAGAAAAAGAAATAAAAGGCATCCAAATTGGAAAGGAATGAATAAGTGAAACTGTCACTACTTGCAGATGACATAATATTATATATAGAAAACTCTAAAAGATTTCTTCAAAAACTGTTAGAACTAATAAATGAATTCAGTAAAGTTGCAGGTTATAAAATTAATACACAAAAAGTTGTGTACACTAAGAATGAACTATCAGAAAAAGAAATTAAGAAAACAGTCCCATTTCAGTTGTATCAAAAGAAAATAAAAATACCTAGGAAATAAATTTAACCAAGGTGTAAGACCTGTATATTGAAAGCCATTATACTAATTTAAAAATAAATACACAAACAGAAGTATAAATCCACAAAGAAAATATGAAATGCTGTATAACAGAATGTTGTAATTGGTGACTTATTGGTATACTATAAATTATATATTGTTAATCTATATTTCCTAATTCTTCTAATTACATAAAAGAAATTTTTTGAGATGCCAAATTTAAGTATGTTAAGAATCCAGGAGATTGGGCCAGCCGAGTGGTGCGGTGGTTAAGAGCTGGCTTGGGATGCCAGCGGCTGGGGTTCGGATCCCACATATGAGGGCCAGTGACACTGCCCTCTTAAAAAAAAAAAAAAAAAGAATCCAGGAGAAAGGCTGCCTATGTAAGGTTTAAAAAAATAGGGTGACAAGGAAAATGGAGAAAACAAGCCTTAGGAGTTATCTATAGCTAGACACCAGCTAAATATCTTGCTAGTCAACTTCTTGATCAAGTTGCTTTGTCATCTATCAGTGGAGAAAGCAAGTGTTCTCCCCATGTGTGATCTTTCTCCAAAGCAGAAGGAACGTACAGGCAGAGTTGCTGGTGTTATCAGTGGCGTGGGAGGAGAGGCCACTTTCTTTTCTAACTGTTGACATTTTGGAGCAGTGGTATTGTGAAGTGACCTGGGGAGGGGTCGGGTCTAGAAAGGACAGATATGGGAATGAAAAGTAATAGTTGAATTTAAAAAGATAAGGTTCTTAGGGAGCTTCAGGTTATAAAACTCAGAATGCCATAGAGAACTGTCCCGTATTGGTACTTAAGCAGCCATAGGAAAAGGGCAGTCTTTTATGATACTTAAAAAGCTTAGAGTGTTTAATAATCACTCAATTATATTGGGGATATCTTACTTTAGAATGAGAATATAAGGCATAGCCATAGCCATATGGATTAATACTCTACTAATCAACCCTAAGAAATTCTTTCTAAGGACTGAATGCCTTTTAGTTTTCTTTTAATCTAATTGTGCTGGCAATTCATTAAAGTCAGTCTTCACAGATTAGGAAGGAGGGAAGGTACTTGAGGGTGTTCTATTTCCACTAAACAGTAAGATGATGCTGACTTACTGTATATTCCCACAGCCGTTTGAGAGTTTTCTGTTTGGCTTTAGAGAAAAACTTTGTACTAGGGATGTTTGGTGTTTGTTTTATTTCGTTTTTGTAAGGAAGATAGTGTTCTGTTCCTTCCTCAGAGAACTTGAAGAATAAGATAATTATGAATTAGGATTAAGTTTAGATAGTTTTACAGCATCCCACAACTTCTGATTCTGTAATTATATATATGTATAATTTTTTTCAAAAATATTTAAGGTGATTAAGTTATGAAGGGAAAATATCAGTGATAACTTAAATTCTAATATTTTTTTAAAGCAGACTATTATTTTTCTGATAGGAAAACAAATTAGTACACATTTGAGAATTGTGAAAAGTACATACAAGAATAAAGATGAATAATGAATGTCCCTAACAGTGAAAAACAGTTAGTGTTAGATATCTTCTGGTCTATTTTTCATATTCACACATACCTGTTAAAAATTGGATTCCATAGTGTATTTACTGCTTTTTAAATATCCTGCATTTTCCGTTTAACATATATCATGAGAATTTTCCTATGTGATTAAATAGAAAAGTTCCTTTTAAATAGCTACCTAACAATACATTTATGGATACTGTAGCATTTCTTTAGCCATCTCCTATTACTTATATAATTTTGATATATAACATTAATGAAGAATATTCTTGTGTATAAATCTTTATTCCCATTTTTAATTATTTCTTCAGGCTAGATTCCTAGATGTGAAATCATGAGGCGGGAAAGTATGAATGCATTTACAGTTATTGATAACTGTGTCGCAGTTGCCCACCGGACTGCCACCCTTACATTCAGCCCCACCCTCAGAAAGCTGCTACAATATTTCCACAGCTGTTTTAAAGTCCCTTTCATGAGGTGTTTTCCCTGGCCAACACTGAGTACCTGTTTCCTTTTAATTTCAAAATTAATCATTGGATAATGTTTAAAAACTGACAGTGTGATTTGCTTGATAATATCTGGCATGGGTAAAGTACTACAATATGAAGTACTGACATACTTTGCTGTCTCCGTCGGATATTGCTAGGAATGGTTCTGAGTTTTTCATTTCTTTACTTGTTTCTCCCAATACAGTGGGAAGAAGTTTTTATTTTAGTAATTCATGGACTTTCTTTGAAATAATTACTCTATTTCTCTATGTTTTTAAAAAGTTACTCTATTTCTCTAACTTTTCACATATTTTGCTATTTTGCCATTTCTCTTTGCCATTGTTTATGGTCCTAATAATTTAGTGATTTTGAGTTTCCACTCTCATCTTTAGATACCAGTCTTCCTTACAAGAACATTACAAACTTCTCATGAAGCCTAGTGATATAGATACCTTTCTCTATGGGGCAGTAAAGTGGTATTGGCAAGGGGATAAATGTTTTGCTCCCTCTATAGTTTCATTGTTCTAGAGGAACCCTGGTGTGTGTGATTCTGCCTGGTAACAAAATGCAATAACTGTCTAAAAGAAATCAAGCAAATGTTTTGTGATGTGAATTATCCAAATGCAGTAGTTACCTTAGCTGCCTAAATGTAAATCATTGCCCTTTCTTTGCCAACATATCTTTTTCTCTATTTGAAGACATACTTTAAGTTTGATGGCTTTGCCAACAGCCCAAGCATACTATGCTTAAAAATTTAATCTTTTTAGTTCTCTATTTCTTACAATCGTAAATTAATTGATCTGAGAGACTTGAGAGGCCCTTTTATTTGCATCAGGTCAGCCAAGTCTTTTAGAAATCAGAACTGCAGCTTCTAATTTAGTCCTTGGTACACTGTGCACATCAACAACCTTATACATGTAAAATCAGATATGTTTGATTTCCTTTATAGTCTTAAAGGGAATTAGCAAGGGAAAACTGAATAGAAATAAATTTTATGAAATAAACCTTACCTCAGAAATGTATTTGCAGGAAGGAGCTCTATAAAAATTAAAATATTGTAGGCTTTGACACAGAAAAAAACCCCACAAACTTTAAAATATTGTTCATATTTATGAAGATTGAATGCTGTAAAGTCACAGAGTTGTGGTTCCCATGAGAACCCTTAATTCTATTTCTTTGTTTCTTTGTTGTGTCGTAGCTAGTATCTGGGGCTCTCTGGGGCTCCGAAGGCAGCATAGTTTTTTACGGAGAGGGCACTTGGGAAGCCAGCCGTGTTTGCTACCCTTCTAGCGGAGCAGCAGGTATCTAATTTTTCAGCTTTCCATGGGCAGCTGTTGTGACTGATTCGTTCTTGTATCTTATCTCTCTGTACTTTGACCGTGGAACAATTAGAAATATTATTGCTAGTCTTTCAGTTGTTGATTTTCCCAGATAGCTTTTTTGGCTTCTATTTATGCTAGCACTTAAGTTTTGACCTTGAAGGTTTCTAGCCCCTTACTTTTGTAAAGGTTTTAAAAAGAAGTATTCAAGGATTCAGAATAAGTATTGTCAACATTTTTTTTTTTTAAAGACTGCACTCTTTTTTTTTTTTAAGATTTTATTGGGGAATCGGGGAAGGGGAACAGACAAGTTGCTGTTTTTTTGTTCTTCAGTCTAGTTGCAGAGAATGTTGCTTCACTGGCCCATGTTGGTATCATTATTGCATTCTTCCCGGATGAGGCAGATCGGTCGCTGGCCTCTGGATGGTCGCTCACCGCGGCTATTGGCAGCTCACGCTGGCTGCCGGCCACTCACTGAAGCCTATGGCAGCCCGCTGCAGCAGGGGCTGCAGCCTACACCGTCGCCGGGTCTTGCGCAGCCCAGCTCCAGGAGGAGCTGTTGTTAGCTGTGAAGGGCAGTGTCACTGGCCTTCATATGTGGGATCCAAACCAGGGCTGCTTGCATCCCAAACCAACTCTTAACCACTGCACCACTCGGCCGGCCCTGGCCTATGTATAGTTTCTGTTGCAACTACTCAACTTTGCCATTGTAGCGCATAAGCAGCCATGGGCAAAAGAATATGGCTGTGTTCTAACAAAGCACTATTATGGACACTTAAATTAGAATTTCATATAGTTTTGTTTTGTTTTGTTTTGTTTTCAGGGCAGTGTCACTGGCCCTCATATGTGGGACCGAACCGGGGCCGCTGGCATCCCAAAACCAGCTCTTAACCAATGCGCCACTCAGCCGGCCCAAGTATTGTCAACTTTTGATTATCAACTTTTGAAGGGCACTTATTGCCAGTCCTTCATCATTTGAAAATTACTTTAACATCAGACACATCATTATGTTAAGGAAGGAAGGCATGCATGTGCTTGAATCAAAGAGGCCGAAATCAAAGTGGGAGCTCCCCAATATTGTCTTCACATCATCAGAGCAAACATTTTTGGACACATACTATGTGCCCGACATTGTGCCAAGAACCTTAAATGGGCTATCTTTTTAAACTTCACAACAACCATATGAGATAATATCATTATCTTCGTACTGACAAGGAAACTGAGGATTAAAGAGGTCAAGTTACTTGCCCAGGGTAACACAGATGATCGATTCCAGAGCCAGAGTTGGACAGTGGGCAGTTTGCTGCAGAGCCTGTGATGCAGCTCACTAGATGTGGTCTGTTTGTGCTGCTCCCTTTTCACCTGTGGACAAGAATTCTCACTTTTTCCTTCTCTAACATTGAGGGAGACCCAACTTTGAACTGGAAATACAAAGGGATCCAACAATAAAGAAAGTATTTTAAAAATGAACGAGAACAAGACAGCAGGACACATTTCCTATCTTTGGTATCTTTCAAATATCTGGCATTAATTAGCATTTTTTAAAAAGTGCATAAGAGTTCATATTTTGTAGATGATCTTTTGTATTTGTCATTTAAGATGTGACCAAAATTTAATTAATCAAATTATATCCCCCGGCTACTGTCCATCTTGTGGCTGTTTCTCTTTCCTTAGTGTGGCCTTGGATTCCTATCTGATCCGCAGAGCCTGGGAATTCTGTGATGTTACCACAGTGGTGCCTCCGCAGCCCAGTCAGTCTCTTATCACCCCTTTCCCCAGCCAAGGCAGCTCTGACTCTATTTGTACTACATGTTGGGTTTCCCCATAAGATTTATTTTGAAAACGTTATTATGTAGCTTAAGGAAAAGGGTTAATATTATTGATGTTGAAAAACAAGAAGAGTTTAACATACTTCTAAATCTACATGGAAATAGTCTTCAGACTTAAATATTATTTGTTATTGAATTTACAAATTTTTATGGTAACATTGATTGGGTTTGGGTGAAAACCATGTGTTGTGCAAAAATCTAGGGCCTGGTTCACTTTTAACAACTTAATTCTGAGGATTCACATTTGTCAAATACCAGTAAGTCTCTCTCCTAGACTTATACAACTGTTGCTGACTGCCATGCATGAATTCTATTCCCACCCTTGTTTAGCCAGCAGTTCCTCCTGGCATAATACAAAAAGCTTTTTTCAAGACTCCAACAGAGTAAGAAAAAGAAAAGATTAGCAATGAATTTGGAAATTGACGTACATTTAAGATTTTTTTTCCTTGTCAAATTCAGGTTTGGGCTTTGTTTCTGAGAAACAAGTCATTTTTAAAACAAAATTCTGCTCATTGCTTGACCAAGAGAATTACTAAATTTAGAATTATTTAGTGTGGTCCCCCTAAGTCCTTTAAAATACGAAGTGGTTTTAAAGATGCTAGATCATATTTTCAAATGGAATTTGGTGAGGCCAGAGCGTTCTGTGATGTTTAATAAAGATGAACATGGTTTTTAAAAAGAAAAACTTATGAATTAAAGTTCTAGAAACCCAAGAAGCCACTTGGCCTAAGTTTTGGGGCTAAATATAGCACAAGAGAGGTCAGAAACGATCTCATCCTGATGTTTGTACCACATGGCAGGCAGCTGTGGGGGATTATTTTTTCTCCTTTCATTTTGTTATTTATTTTTGCCTCCCCTGGGGAGACCTGGTTGTCCAGACTCTTTAAGTAATCTATTTCAGATACATCTCTAATTTTTCAGTATTCTTAGCGTAAGACTTCTTCTGAGTGAACTGAATCTAGTCCCAAATTTAGTCAGATGAATCCAGTAAATATTTACTATGTTCCAAATATGTATGAAAATAAGACCATGGTCCTTGCCCGCGAAGAACTCGAAGCATGGAGGGGAGGAAGACAGATAACCAGGTATTTGGTGTGCAGTGAGTGCAGGCAGTGGTCGAAGTCAGCCCAAGGGGCTGTGGGAACCCCGAGGAGGGCTTTCTGAACTCACCTCCCTGAGGAAGGAAAGGTTCCTTGAGGGAGGGCTTAAATGTCTTAAATAAAGGCCAAGTTTGCACAAGCCGAGACAGGAAGTGGGAACATCAAATACAAGTGGAGAGAGAGGCCCAGGTCTATTGCCAAGGAACCATCCTGTCCTATTAGGGAGCTTTGACTGTATGATAGATATGTAGGAGGGTGCCATGCAGAAATAAATAACTTTTGGGACTGACATGGTCAGACTAGCATTTTATGAGACTAGTTTTGGCAGCTGAATGATTAGAGGATGGGATTGAGAACAGGCAAAAGTGGAGGCCAAAAGACAAGGTGTCCAAGCCACAGGTGTTATTGAGCCAAAGCAAATGAGGGAGATGAGGACAAACATTTGAGAGATAATGTAGGAAGTAAAAGCAGTCGGGCCTGTGATTATCTGGATGCTGAGAAGTGTTCAGTGATGGGAGAGAATAACCAAGGTTGACTCCTCAGGATGCCAGTAATGTCAGTAACTAAATGAATGGCGGTCTGTTGACTGGGTGGGATGGTGGGCAGATTTAGGGATAAGATGTGAATTCTTGTCTTATACTTACATTTTAGAAGGGACTGGTTAATAAAATGAAAATGAAAAGCAGTTTTACGATAAGAGTTACACAACTCAAAGGGAGGTTTTAGTTTTAGCTGTCAGAGAAAGATTTATGGATTAGCTCAGCCATGAAGTTTGAACAAACTTCTCGGATTCTCTTGTGGCTCTCTCACTTTTCTTCTGAAAGCTACTTTGGCATTGAGATCAGTTTTGCAGTCATTTTTAAATACTGATTTTCTATTACTTTCCTGCTCCACAGTTTGCAATACCTTTTCTGTGATACAGTATCTCTAGTATCTGCTATTTGCATCTTTCCCCTGCCAATAACTGTCATCTCCCGTTTTTTCCTGGAAACACTCAGTGACCAATCAGCTATACCCAATCAGCTATACCCAGCCACCTGGTCTTTTCTAAATAATTTTTAGCCATGAAGATGCAGAATGAGTCATAGCAAAACTCACTTTGAAGCCTCTTTTTAGTTGGTGAAACCAGCATTGGTCATTTGTACTTCAGTGCACTTACCTAGTATGGATTCAGTTACACTAAGGTACTCATCTTCATATTCAAGATTACACACACACACACACACACACACACACAACTCCAGTCTTTTAGGGGAAAACACATTGGCGTCATCCTTGATTTCTTCCGTTCATTACTCACATTGAATATGTCTAGGAATCCTGCTGTTCTCCGTGCAAAATATATCCCAAAGCCCTCCACTGGGTCCCCACCTCCTGGTGCAAGCCACTGTCCTCCCACTCCTGGATGTCTACACATATATATGTGCCATGATGGCAGGAATCTTTGTCAGTGTTACTTATTAATGTGTCTCAGAAACTGGAACAGCGCCTCACACAGTAGTCACTCAGTTAACATTTATGTTATAAATGAATTCAGTGAACAAATCCATCAATCAGTGTCATCTTCCTGGACACACCAACATTTAGAATACTGATTTTATACTAAGAGATCCAAAAAACAAGGCTTTTTTTGTTTGTTTTGGTTATATGGCACGCTACTTGGGTATATTTGACTTTTAAAAATTAGGACTTGACTTCCATAGATGTTATTGCTTATTTGTAACCAGTTAAAATTAGTTTTGAAATGTTGCCATCAGTGGTTTCTCCAATATGGCCATAACTTTGAAAGAATATATTAGGAACGAGAATGCAATTTTCAGGAACGGTTTTTCTAATAAGACCATCGTTGCCCTTGGAAGTGACAGAACCAGGAAGCTTAGTATTGGCCCACTCTACCATTACATCGAGAACTTTTCAGGAAATTCTAATATTGGGTCTATAGAAATGATGTGACGAATAATCAGGAAAGCTATTCTCCTTTACTTTTACGTTCCTTAATATACATCTTGCTAAAGAGGAAAAATACAAGGAAATACATGGACTTATTTTGTCCTGAATTATACGTATCAATTGCTGCGAAGCCTGAATTTTTTGGATAACTGCCAGCCTTTCTTTTTGTGCTAGGTATAGTTAGCATTTTGCACTCTCTCGTCCATAAAGTATGTTGTAGAAATTTCAGATGTTCCTAGCATGTGTGGGGCCCTCTCCACCCTCTGCCTTGCCATGTCAGTAGGACATTTAGCTCTTCCTGATCTCTCTAATACTACTTAGCGTTTTCTGTGACAGTGGAAGACACCCTGCCCTCCCTAGTCCCTCACATCTGCCTAACATTGATTTCTACATCTGGGCTGATCTGAGAGGCTTTTTTTTTCCCTTCCTTAAACCCGTAATGCTAGGCCTAAAGTCATAACTGCAGCTCTAGTTTGAAAAAATAGAACTTGTGGCTTTCAGGTTGAGGTTTCTATTTTCCGTTCTGATTCTAGATTATGTGTTCTGCCCCTAAACCCTGGAACCTGAACAGTTCATGCAAATGCATTTCTCTAGCTAAACTGAATTTTCTAGATTGTTAGGAAGTCACAGAGTCATTATGGGCCTGGAAAGAATTTAAGGATAACAGAGAGTGCTAATGTTTAAGTGTTTGTAGCAACTTTTATGTCTAAGCTAAGATACATAGTTTACATGTAGTAAAATAATAGAAATATTAGTCAAATAACATTAAGAGACAGACTGGTCTCCTGAGATATCAGAGGAATGGAGGAAGTAGATTCTGAGGTCATACAAATTGGGAAACTACTATTCAGTATGAAAGGACCTATAGCAAAGAAAGTTGTTTTGTTTAACCTGGCATTTCCCAAATTTGAGGAGAGAACCCCTTTTTACATATAAGGAAACTTTCAGTGTAGTCTGGAAATATTGGTGGAAAGAAAGCGGACACTTCAGTTCTAGTCCTGGCTCAGGTTTTAACCAACATTTTTTCATTCAACAAACATGTATGGACCATCTTTTGTGCCATATGCTATTCAAGATGCTGGTGATCATACACATGGAACAAACCAGACAAAGGCCTCCATCCTTCCGAGGACTATATTCTAGTCAAGGGGGAGAAAGACAATAAACATAATCTGTAAGCAGTACAGGTACTAAGTGTTTTAGGCAAACATGGAGCAGGGTCAGGGGATCTGGAGTCCCGGGTTTGCAATTTTAAATACAGCCATAACCTTGAAAACGTCACTGAGCCTCTCTATGTTCCTATTCTATAAAATGAAGAACTTCAACTAAATGATCTCAAAAGACCTTTCAGCACTATGGGTCTGCGTGAAGGACCAAGAGTTATCCTATCACACGTGATCCTGCTGTGTCGTGGGCATCTCATCAGGCGTTTAAGGTGACATTAACAGAAAAGGTTGGGTATTAAAATTCATAGAATTACTGTCAAAGAAAAGCTTCTGTAAGTTTAAATCATTTGTAATACCCACAAAATAACAAAGCATTTATTTAAAATAAATGGAGGGAAAAAAACCTCGATGGTCCTATTTTTAATCTAGTTTGTGCCTCAATCCAATACTGAGCAGAAAGTATTTGACTTAGGGTAAAAAAAACCCTGCAGGGAAGGCACCAGTGGCTTTTCAGCCATGTCAGCACGCCTGTGTGAGAAACTGGCAGCAGTGTGCACACTGCATTTCTGCCCTACATCCTTATGTAAATAGGAGGTCCATGGCTTTGGGTTGAAATGACCTTTCAGACAGTACTCTATTGCCACATGCCTGAGCCTGTATCTCAGAATAATTAGAAGCTTTGACTTATACAGCTTGGTATACAGTGTTTATGTTAATTATAAATGTCTGAAAGTTTCCTGATACATTTTCTTCATAGCTTTTTATCAAAGACAGACTGGAGTTCGGGAGGAGGGTTGTGGACTGTGGTCCTAAATCTTTGATTTTCAGTCTTTCATTTTTGGAACGAAAATTAAAATCTACTTTTCCAGTTGCCCAGAACATAGTGGTATATTTTTATGTTCTTCATCTTGAATAAGAAGCGGTTTGGAATCACAGTCTTTGATACTTTTTAAATGATAGTTCACTCTTAAGGCATTTAGTTAAAATTGTCAAGTAGACCATGGATCCCTAAATATAAAGGAATTCCCACTGACCTATAGGAAAAGCTTAAAATACAATAATTAATATTGAGAAGTTCCTATTACACAAAGGGATACTCTTCCAAGTTTACTTCTAAATCAGACCTCAGAATTTCTTTTCCCATGGTGGTTAGCCCTGTCCCCAGAGCCTGCCAATAACAGTCATTTCATTTCATCTCCCCTTATTCATACTCTGTAAACTCAAAGGCCAGTTTATAAGAAAATGCTTTGTAACCATTCTGAAAGAAAGGACTGATTCCTAGTTCACATTGAGACAAGCTATAGTATAGGCTCCTGTATAAGAGAGATGAGTGATGAGTATTCCCAAGTTCCTCTGAAGTCCAGTCTCTGAAATGGCTCATTTATCACCCTTGATTAGACGGTCTCAGATCCCACCTTAGCTGTGGCCTTCAGCAGCCCCACAGGCTCTGTTTCACTCTGAGGTCCCCTTGGCTTAGTTCTAAAGCCCCCACCCCCATACCGCAAACCCCACCCCGCCTGCCCTAATTGTCTTACACAGCCTGCTATTTCCACTAAGTCTCCTGAATTATTGCCCATGGGGCCAAACTGTTATGCAGACTTACCAGGTATAAACATAAGTGCTCCTTTGTACATCTATTTCATTCTTAAGAGTATATTTAGATAAGGATACAAATAAAATTTGTATCTAATTTGTACCATCTTCTTCAGGAAATTAGATACACTAAATCTATAGACCATGACATTTAAGCTTTTGAAATTTTAAAGATATAAAGATTGTTTGGCAACACCTTGCTCTCAGATCTTTTACAGGAAAGCCCGAGATTAGGTCAATTTGTACCATCTGCATTGCTGTTGTTCTGAAAACAACTGAGGAAAAGTGATGTAGCAACTCAGAACACCATATTCCCTCATCGTTCCTTAACCTCCACCCCTCCACCCCCTACCCCCCCAGCCCAGCTCCATAGCTGGAAAAAAACCCATGATACGCATCAAGGGTCACCCTTGAGTTGTCAAATGAATATAGTTTGCCCTGATGCCTGCCCCTGCCGCCGTCCACACACTGCTCACATACCCACCCACAGAGTGGGACAGTGGGTAGAAGGGACTGCTGAGAAGTGCTGTGGCCATGCTCCATCATACTACCTTTCTTTCACAGAACTGAGGACAAAGCTTGCTTGTCACTGATAGTCAGCAGCCTGAGAACCTTAACAAGTGTGGTACGTTTAAGAATAAGAATGATAGGGATTACAAGCACTCTTCAGATTAGTGTTAACTCTGTTTTGGTGGGGTTTTCTAAGTAGAAAACTATACTAGTCTTTTCTAATTATTGCCAGTGAAATTTTTGGAACTTACTAGGGAAACAATTCTCAGAGACTGTCACTAAAAAGATTCACTTTCTTTATCCTGACGTGATTCTTTGTCATTTTGAGAGTTTATTCATAGTAATTACTATTCTTCAAGACCTCCTTTTTAAAAATTGATGTCTAAAGTAGGCATTCCAAAAGAGTTTATAAAATTATAAAAAAGCAGTCTTTTATAACTGCTATTAATCCATTTGTTGGTCTTGTAATACTTAGGAGAGGTTGCAGAAATTAATTTGCAAAAGACACTTAATCTTTACGTTCTCTCAATGGCTAAATATACTGTAAACATGGCTCATGTGTACTTACTTACTTTTTAATGTCTCACGATTGGAAATTATAAAACTGGAATGTTTTAAATAAGTTAAAATGACTCCCTTTCGTTTGAAATAAAATGCGTACTTTTATTTCTTTAAACCACTTGATTAATTTTCAGAAGTCAGTGAAGTCAGGATTCTCTGATTTCTCTTCTCAGGGACTGGTCTACTTCTATCTCTAATCCATAGTTTCTCAACTATGGCCCACTGACATTTTAGACTAGGTGATTCTTTGGGGTGAGGTGGGGTGGGGTGCTGTCCTGATGTATGCTTGCAGACAGAATAAATTAAGACTTCTTCATAAAGTTCCAGCATTTTCAAAAGAGTAACTTTAGGGCCCCCCAAAAATATAATTTATAGAGTAGACAAAAAATGTAGAAGCTTGTTACTCTAGGACTTGGAACTAATTTAAAATAGGGAGCCAAAGATAGTTTAAATTCATCTATGATAGAGGCCCTATGGGATATTATCTGAGGCCCTATGGGAAATTATCTAATATTCAACATCTTTGGTTGAAATTTGGCCTGTCAAGCTCTACATGAGTCTTTTGAATCTCCTTTGTAAAGGAGAGTCATGGATTCTTATTTCTTCTTGTTCATTCTTCCAGCAAGCATTTATTGCATGTCTACTATGTGCCAGACACTGCAAATTATTTCGCTTCTTACCTTGCGTTACTTTTTTAGGGGTGGGGTGTGGGTTGAAATTGGCGGCTCCAGATTCATTTCTGTAGGTCAACGGTTAGGAGCCTTTTAAAAGGCGAAAGATTTATGCGATCTGAAGAGAAACCAGAGTATAGGAGCCTTTTAAAATGAGCAAGTCAGAATTGTAGGGCATCCTACAGGGCCAACCAAAGGTCACACTCAATTATGCCTACTAGCACATTCATGTGTGTATACACACTCACACACACCAGCCAGTTAGCTCTGAGTCTTATTAACCTTCCGGTAGTGAAAAGGACAGATTGGTGGGAAAAGAATGAGAATTACAAAATACTTTCCCCTCCCTATTTGTCTACTAAATTACCAAGATCGTATTTGGGGGCTGGAGAGCAGGATGTCATATTTTCCATTCGTGCCTACTTACCCTTTTTGTAATTATCACCATGGTGGCCCCTGCATACCCAAGGGAAGAAAGGACTCAGGAGCTGGAACGGGTGGAGCAGTTGAAAGACAGTAAGAAGGTTGTAGTTCATTTGTTCACAGATGTTTCTGAGCCTCTACACGTGCCAGGGAAATGTGCCAGTGCAGGGGCTCATTCGTCTAGCTCAGGCAGCCCTGTCCCTTCACTCACGGACAGGGCTTCCCATCTAGTAGAGAAACCAGACTTGGAGCAAGAGCATAGAGGACATCTGCTTGTTTCAGTGTTGCTTGGGGCTGGGCCTTGGAGTGCCCTGCAGAGTCATCTCTGTGGGCTGCTGAGCCTGTGCTGTCAGCCTGAGGGGGAATCAGGGAATCAGGGCAGAGAGAAACACCCAGCTGCATTCTGTTGTGAATTTAGTTGTGGCGTTCCCCTTATGCTGCCTGTTATTCATATATATATATATATATTACTCAAAGAAGCAAGAATTAAAATGAAATGTGTATACAATAAGGAGCAAAAGATTGGGATATATACTGTATCTCAGAGACCATTTAAATATCTAGAAGGTATTCAGCAACTGTTCAGCAAGGGGTCACAGACAGCACCTGTGTACCTGAAAATAGGAAGAGCTTTTTGCCCAATTCACTAATAACGCTTCCATGTGAACTGTAATTATTTGCTCATTTGAAATGAAGGGGCATCCTCTTCAACTAATGACTGAGTAGAAGTGATTATGACACTTAACGGTAGAAAATAGACATGAGAACGTGGGGAGTTACAGGCATGCTTGCTAGATTCCTCAGGTATATTTGGGAATTTAAATGCTCAAGAGAGCTCAGGTATACAATGAATGTTACTTGGAAAACAGTCTGTCAGTCATCACACCATTCTATGGAAAATGTATAATTTGAGGTGCTTCTCTCTTTTTCCGTCCTTTTAGCTTGTCAAAATTCCCAAAAATGATCCCCTCAATGAAGTGCATACGTTTAACTTCTATTTGTCAAACGTGGGTAAAGACAACCCTCAGGGCAGCTTTGACTGCGTCCAGCAAAGGCTCTCCAGGTAAGTGCGGTTTAAGATACACTGAAGGGAAACTAACTGAGCGTTTTTAAATTAAACAATAAAATACGGAGTAGTCATTCATAAACATTTATTGAACTGAATGGCAAAGCTCATTTATTTATTTGAGAAGTATTGAGCACTTACTATGTGCTAGAAATTCTATTTCTCACTGTGGGATACAGTCACAAAATTTTAACATTCTTGCCCTCAAGGATAAAGGTGGTTTGTTTATTTTAATTGAAAACAAGTTTGGGGATTTATTCACTGCTTTTAAAATAAGAATACTTTTATAACATACTCAAGGCATGCATTCAAGAGTAAAGGAGAAAAAAAATATATATGTATGTGTGTATATATCTTATGTATCCCCTTCCTTCTTCCCTTTGCAAGCCTTGTTTTAAGATAGAATTTTTTTAAAAAATCGTTATTCTGCAACAAAATGGAAATGAGAAATTAACCCCAGTATGGCAGTCATTTCTGACTAAAAAAAAAAAAAAGGCGGGAGGAAGACAAGAATACACACCCTCATCCCAGGGTACCATGGAACCCTTATTACTGAGATCCCCGGTAAACAATACACTACTTATTTCACTCTCTTTGCGGTGGTTGTTTCTGATTAAAGAATGGGCCCCTTGAGTAGGGGGAGTGTGTTCTGCCTGTGGATAAAGACAAGGCCTTACAGCCCCCAGCCTCCCAGGGGACTGATATTGGCCCAAAGTGCCAGGCCCTTCATCCCTAATTCTTAACTGTGCTGTACTCGAACCTGTGTGAGGGCTCCCCTGAGTGGGAGAAAGCCAAAAGGAAAGTACAGAGATATAAAATAAGACACATCACTGAAAGAGTTCTGAATTTCTCCTCCCATTTAAGGTGACCAAATCACATTTTGTTTTATCTTCATCTGTCATTTTCCTGAGTATATGTTAATTTTGTCCACTCCCAAGCTTATATTTTTTGGTATAAATTGCATATGTTCTAGATTATATAGACCTTTCTACACTAGTCACTGTGACAGCCACTGGCCATGTGTGGCTATTTACATTTCAGTTGATAAAAATGAAATAAAAGGGAAAATTCAGCTCTGCACTCACACTAAGCACACATGACGGGCATAATAGCCACGTGGCTAATGGCTATCAGAGCGGCCAGCACAGACACAGATCATTTCGCCATTGCAGAAAGTTCTGTGGGACAGTATTGTAATACATTATAGAATCACCAAGGATAAGGGTCCTTGATAATTGTGGAGTTCAACCCCTTCTTTGCATAGGTGACTCACCCACAGTTAGATAGCTGGTTGTTCAGTGACTGGGTTGAAAATGAGAACTGAGTTCTAACTCCCAGTGCAGTGTTCATTGCACACCGCAGAGCACACCTATTTCAAATGGTGGTGCCATTACCTGACATGCTTGTTTTTAGAGAATTGTTTTATTATAGTGAGAACATTTTGATATTAAATGGAACTACATATCCCATTAGGAATTTTATGAAGGAACTTAATCCCCTCTTCAAAACCAGTCATATCATCATAGGTGATATGGTTTCTCTCTTCCACCACCAATACCCTGTGTGTTTATTTCTACCTTGCTTGTTTGGAGAAGGATTTAAAGTCACGTGTAAAGAAAACAAAAACAATGCAGCAAGAAAAAACAAATCGTTACTGTGAGAAAATTGGGGCAAATGCAGTAGTATGATCCAAGTATAAAAGTATGATCCAAGGTGCTTTATAAAATGATGTGGCATGGATATAAATTGAAATTTGCCACTATAATGACAAAAGCACTCAAACTTGCAGTTCTCAACCTGGGAAGCAAACCTTCTCATAATCTGCACCCACCTTTCCTATGTAATTTTTATTTACCCATGGATCCAGCCTCTCCTGAAATTGCACACGCTCCTCAAAGGCAGGGCTTTTTTATGCCCTCTTTCTAGTCTTACAGTGTCGGTGAAGCTCAAACTAAATGCCCAACAGATGTCCAAAAATTACATATTGACTCGTCTCCATTCTTACCTCTCTTTTTAAATCTCCTTAAGTCGCACTTTTCTCATATGTAAAACGAAAGAAACCCCAGAGTCAAAATTGCCTTTCAAAAATACCTTAAATTGCCCATTCACAGCCCTGGTAAGAAACACTTAGTTTTGGGCATATAGCCCTGCACAGTAATGCCCACTCAGGTGTGGGGAACAGTGGGCGAGCCTGGAGAGAGACTGTGCGACCGTTTACGCACATATGTTAATGTTAGCTCAGTCAGAAAGGGATGAGTGGAGAATTCTAGAGTGTCTTGCCTGCAGGGTTTCACTCTAACTTAGTTTTCACAAAAGATCTGTTTCTTGATACTGAATTGTGTAAACTAAAACTTCACCCTGATTGGCAACAGGTTCAACTTTTTCTTACTATGTAAATTAGTTGGTAAGTAATAGGGGGAGATATTGAAATTCAGACTTCCTGCCACCATACCCTGATACTGTCATCTTTCTGTGCTCTCCTGCCATCTTGTCTTCCTTCTCTTCCTCCTACATCTCACTTCCCTGGAGGACTAAACCTCTCTCCCTTCCTCCTTCCCCTCCTTTTATTGGTTTTTCAGCGTTCATACATGCTCAGGGGAGTCTCATTTGAAAAGAAAAAGACAAGCTTCTTTGCACTCAGTTCTGGAGCCAAAGTCTGGCTTTAGTTCTCTTCATTCTGCCGAAACTGTTCCCCTGAGGGGCCCCGGACCGCGTTACCGCTGAATCCAGTGAATGCTTATTAGATTCTCATTATTCTGGACTTGGTGCCAGCATTTCACACTGTTGACCACTCTCTGATTCTTGAAGCAGTCTATCCAGTGGCTTGCATGACACTGCTTTTCTGATTTCCTTCTACCTCTTGGGCTGTGCCTTTTCAGTCTTCTATGGTCTTTTTGTCTTCCTATTGCTTATTTTAAATATTAGTGTTCTTCACACTTGCTTCCCCCCTGAGACTTCTCATTTCTTCAAAGTCACCATGACCGATACTGAACTCATTTTCTCTCTTCCAACCTTACCCCAATGTCTCAATAAATGGCAGCTCCACACACCTAGTAGGTAACCTGGGCAGGATCTTTAAATCCTCCCCCGACCGTCTCCCTCTATGGCTAATCACTGACCAAATCCTGTCAATCCCACCTCCCACCAGCTCTGGACCCTTTCCTAGTCTGCATTCACACCACCCTGCCCTGATTCAAGCCACCACCACTTCTTGCCTGTGATCCTTCAGTAGCCTAACTGCTCTCCCACTTTCACTCCTGTGTCCACTTCCTCCCGATCTGTTTTTCATCCAGATTGATCTTGCTACAGTACAAATGAGGTACTTTCTCTCCCCTATTTTCAGCCTCTTTTTCTTGGCCTCAAGTCCAAATCCATACCATGACCGCCAGACCTCTGTGTAATGTACTTCTCGTGCCCTCTTCAGCCTCATTTCTAATTGTCCTTTACGCCTCTCTTTGGCTTAACTGAAAAACTCTTCCTTTCTACCCCCCGCCCCGCCCTGGGCCTGCACAAGTTACCAGTATAACTGTTACTATGATCCCTTAATATTAGCATAATACTTTGAAACAGAGCCATTTTCTGGGCCAACATTAATATTCAAGTTTTAAAAAATATTTCTGCCAAAATCCCTTGTTCAGTATTTTCTTCAATATTTTCTATATAAATAGGTCCTCTTATATAGAGATTAACAAAGTGGTAAATATAAATTCTACAAATGTTTAGGATTTTTGGGCTAATAGCCATAAAGTAAGCTTGAATGTTTGGCAAGATTTAGCTTTATAATTAGTATCTTATTAAAAACAAAAAGAATTGTGGTGGGTCGGTTTCATCTAGTCAGCTCTAAAACATGCATATTATGGTTCCACTGAAAGTAAACTTTTAACATTTCTCATATCAGTGGTAGATACTTCTTTAAAATAGTTGACCATTAAATGAAAGTAGAACCATATTGCCCATCAGGACTCTGGTCTTCTCTCCAAATACTGATATTTTTTAAAATCAAAATTTCATGGATTTGGTCTCTGAGAGCTCACTTCACCTATTCTCTTCACAATATAGAAACAAATGTGATATGAAATGAAGAGAAACTCATATTTTAAATAATCTTTACATTTAAAACTTACTAATAGTAGGTATTTTAGGATTGCAAAGTTACTTGGGCTGCTGATTTTAGAATTATACAATTCTTGCTTTGCCTGTATTGTGCAAAATGAGGGGCATCTCTCATAAAGCCACCTTCTTATTTGACAGCTCTGGAGCCTCCCAGCTCAATTGCCTGGGATTTATACAAGATAAAATTACAGTGTGTGCAACAAACGACTCGTATCAGATGACACGAGAACGAATGACCCAGGCAGAGGAAGAATCTCGGAACCGAAGCACAAAAGTTATCAAACCCGGTGGACCATATGTAGGTTTGTATAGATATCTTTCTTCTTCTCATTCATTGACTGGAATAATTCAGGATCACTGTAGGTAAATACCGGTAATATTAATTTCATAAAAACACAGAAATTAGTGCAGAACATTTTGGATAACGTGGTCAAAGCCATTTGTTTTTTTCAGACTGCCGGTTAATTGAAGAGCAGATTTAAAACTTATTTCTTTCATAAATCCTTAATCCTGTGTTGCTGTGTGTTGTTATTATGTTACAATACTGGGTTTTGGTACCACTCTTTTTTCTTTGTCATTGGATGATGTAATTTCAACAGTCAACAGTATGTTTTTTGTTTTGCACTTTTGAAGGGTTACCTTTTTAAAAACCCTATTAGTAGGATTTGAGCCAGTAATCTCATTGTTGTAGCTTTGCTTAAGTTTTCAGAGGATCTTTGAAAAACGGAATTTTTATTACAAAAGTATAAGATGTGCTTTTCACATTAAGCCAGCATTAAGGTGATGGCTCCTTGGTACCTCAATTGTGATGTCATTTATGGATCCTTTTCCTCAGCTAACCATTAATTAAGAGCCTGCCCCAACCCCATCATGTTTATCATCAATTCACTCAACTATCCATTAGACTGAAGGGAAGGAAGACCAGAACAGCAAGATGAGTGTCTCCTTTATGTGCAGTGACCCCAGCAATTTTAAAGAGTCGATTCACAGTGCTTATTATTAACGGTAATAAAGAGAATTATCAAGAATGAGAATGAGGTCTTTGAGGACTTGGCCAGTTTAATAACACAAGTCACTAGATAGTAAATGATGAAAAGGACATCAATTTGGAAACACAAATACTCCCCAAAACAGCCACTTGATGAACCAAACCCCTTAATGCCTTTCCATGGTTTAGTAGGATTCTACTTCTGCATTTCCCCACTGCTGACCCAGCTACAATACATGTAGCCTTGACAAGCTCCACTGGTGTCTTTAAAAAGTATTTCCTTGGAACAAAGCCAGTGCTCCTGGGACTTGGTGCTTAGCTTAGATACATTTAGTTTGGTTTAACAACAATTCATGGCTTCCCCAGATATCTATGCCCACGGGGCCCAGTTCCCTGCCCAGTAACTTACCAGCAATGAGATTTTTCACCTTCCCTTTTCCTGCTGAGTAAGGTAGTGACTTCCAGCCTCCTTCCTTTCTCCTTTCTTCTCACAAGTAACCTAATTAACTTTCTGTGCTAGTAGGCTAAATCTCAAAATTTTAAAATGCACAGGATCCACTATACTTAGATTTAAGTACAGACTATGAATTTGCTATCCCTATTGCTTTGAAAGTCTTTTTTTTAATTCTCATATCACCATTTTATAAACAGTGAGATGAATTGATGTGTTTTACAAAGGAAGAGAAAACTCAAGCCATCAAAATGATTTTCTTTCGCTCCCAGTGTAACTAGCTGAAAAACCTTAACCTTGATTTATTCCAAAGCCTGAAAATCAGCAGTGATTACTGTACTTTTCCATTGAATGATCCTTGGGTGTCCCCTATGTTCATGTGTTTTGTTTGTTTTGATAAGGTCAGGAACAGTTTATTTGCAGCTTACACAACAGACTTTTCAACACCCACAATCCCAAAGGCCATACACCCCCTAATGGTACGGAAATTTTAGAATTTGCAGGGTTTCTTGTAGGCGCTACACATGATGTGTATACATTTTTGAGGGTGACCACATAAAATTTGGGGTTATCTAAATTTCAATCGGAACCACATTACGTCTGCTCCATTCTCAGAAGAGGTGGCTACCCTTGCCGCACGTGTGTTCCCACCTCAGAGCCCGCTGGTGATTGGTGCCAGCCCAGGTGCTCCGTCTGGCCTGTTCCTCTAGGCTGTGTCTTCGGTACCCCAGCCGCTCACCATCACAGCGCCGTATTTTGCTCTGGTCTGAAATCTTGTCATTAACCTCCTCGGCCTTTTACTCTGTAGGTCAAATAATCTTAGCTCCTTTGAACTTTTTCTTAATATGGCCTGAATCCCAACCCTTTAATTATTTTTATTGCTCTCCTCTGGACTGCCTCTAATTCCTCACCTCAAAATTCCTAACTGGACACGCAACTCATAAGAAAAGTCTGATCAGTTCTGAATGAGGGGAGCCGAAGACGAGTATCCTGATTGACTTTTTGGTTGATTGTTTTTCATTTTTTACTGTTCTTTGTTATGGCATGTTTTGATCTTTTTCTTTTACCTTCATCCATTGTCAGCCCTTTACCATGTTTCTTTCCTTCCAGGTAGCTCGGTATATATTTTCTGTATCTCAAAACTGTCTGGCTTGTTGCTCTTTAAAATGCCGTCAGCCACTCTTCAGTGCTGATATTACCAGCACTCAGTGCCCGTGGCGCACAAGGCGCTGGGTAGCTCTCAGCATGAGTTACTCACTCACCTCCGCCTCACAGTCACCCCATGGCGCAGGTCAGCATTGCCTCCATTCACACATCAGCACCCGGCAAGTGATTGGGGTTTGGCCTCATGAACAAGTTATGTTATTTTCTTAAGACAGGAGGAGATACCTCTTAGTTCATAATTGAGTATCTCGTATAAAATGATACCAAAAGCTCCTCTGTGCCAGCTTAGAGGGACCTTGTAGCACAAGGTTTCTTTCCACAGTGTCTGCCTAGGTAGAGGACAGATGAGAGTAATGCTGGTCCCACTGTGGGCTGTGCTGGCCTAATGCTAGGCCAGGCCTCTGACGGTTGAAGTAGGGCACAACTCAGTCTAAGGGGATGAAGATTGCGCTCCTGGGGGTCAGCTGGCCTCGTCGCCCAGGAATATGAGCTTCTGCAACCCTCTTGTGGGCTGAAAAGAAACCCACACCGATTTTTGCATAGAGGGGAGCAGGAGAGGCTTAAACCTAGAAAACATTATTATTATTTCTTCAGTAATATTTCCACTTCTAGTCATGGCATTTATATCCCAAGTGAGCACTGTCTTGTTATACTCCTTCCCTTTATTAAAAAATAATCACTACTGCTTCAAGTGTACCACTCTGCTCACTGACTTCTACCTAATTTCTGGAATTTTATTGAACTGAAATTTTTATACATGCTAATATTTATTTAGGTATACAAAGCAATCCAACCAGTCTAATTCCTCAGATTCTGTTCTCCATTTTCCCAACTTCTGCCCCATCCTCCTTATTTCTGATGAGTCAGTACACGTTTGAGTGACCTTAGACAAATCATTTAACATTTGTGGACCTTAATTTTCTAAAATATTAAATAAGAGGTGTTTGAACTAGATAACATCTAAGGTTCTTTGTAGTTCTAACATTTTGTGACTGTTGTGTGTATACATTTTGATAGTAAACCTTTTGAAAAGCGATCATAAATGCCAAATAGTGGGGATGGATTCCACTCAATGGATCATGTATTTAAGCATGACAGAGTCACCCCACCATCAAGGCCCTGCCAGTGTTTTTACAGCCTTAGGTCAGTGTTGCCAGGGCTTCCGGTCAGGTTCCACAGGACAGAAAAACAACCTCCGGAAGTGGCTGCAATCCCTGCTCTCTTTCTGACGGACTGTCCTGCACCTTCCTTTCAGATTGTTTACTCAGAGCCATTAGATGGAAGATAAATACTGTTACCGTCTCATACTAAATGGAGAAGCTAGAAGTGGAGTCCTTGTTATGAAACAACGGTTTAGATAGAGTCCCAGATTACCCAGCCCTGCTGGACCCACTGCTGCTGTTTATGTCTGGAGCCTGGGGAATTGATTAGCAGCTGGGTCTGGGAAGAGAATTAGGTTCTCCCACAGGCTTGATTCAAAGGGCTTTTTGGAGGCACATGTAAGAAATAAAAATAAAACCTTTTTATCTGCCCACTTTGAACCTGGCATCTTCTTGCTTTACTTTTTTCTCTTTTTTTCTTTAGCATCTCAACTCTTTAATAACTACTTATAGCACTGATGTTTTCTTCATCTGTAGGCTCTCTTACCTTCACCAAACGACTCCTTCCTGGTTAAATAGGCACAAATTGATAGGGAGTCAGTGAGCGAGTGATCCTTGTGTAAAACTCAGCGGCCCAGTGTGGCTGGGTTATTCTTGCAGTATTTGAAAGAATTGGGTTACTTCCCCACGACTGTCTGTTGAAAAGAAAAATGAGGCAAAGGTGAAGTGAGTGTGTTAAGGGTAGGAGATTGATAGACTGATGGGTGACAGCCTAGCATGAGGTCCCAGATATGCCTCCAACACTGTCATATCCCTGACCAGACTCTAATTTCTTGTCAGTACTTACACCCCTCTTAGGGGCCAAGTGTGCCTCCCTAACTGGTCTGCCCGGTGCCTACTTCAGGGAGGGTGGGGCTCTCCTGAGCCTGAGGATCAGGTGGGTCAGACCTACAGGAAAGGTAGGCCTGCCGGGAACACAGCGGTAGTACTGTCAGTTCCTGTTTTTATTTTATTTGCCCTCCTTGCTGGCATGAATTCATTCTAAACGACCAGTCCTGGTGTGTGAGAGCTTAGCTAAACATGCTCTGCCCATCTCCCTCTCCAGAGAGTTGGGGTGAGTGCGCTCCACAGTTAGCTTGCTTTGGGGAAGAATCAGTTAAACAGGTTTCAAGGGGGGAGGGAGTGTGGAATTATAGCATTTCGTAAACTTTTGTGACCCTGATCCTATTTTTTATTTTTTTTCACAAATCTCTATTAGAAGTTCAAGGAATAGTACTGTTGGTTAACATTATTGCAGCTGAGAAATGGTGCATTGGGAGGTTTTGCATTTGCCACATTAGGAATTTCTGTGTGTCTTCAGGTTCTGGAAGTCTGGCAATGTGGAAAGCACACGCCATATTGATTCCAGCTCCTCTGCTGCCTACTTGCTCTCTTGCTGTCATCCAAACACTCTGTAGTCATTTCACTTTGCTAATCATCAAATTCTAATTCATGGTCTGCTGATGGATAAAGCAGCCACAGCTCTGCCTAAACGGAGCTTGCAGCCTAACATGAAACAAGAACAGATATTAGGCATTTGTTCATAAAACCTTTCCCACAAATAAGTACAAGTAGGAACACTTGGATATTGATCATAGAACCTTCCGAATGATGAGTACTGCGCCATTGGAGCTTATCCCATCAAAGGCTTCAGTTTTCTTATCTGTGAAATGGGACCAACACCTACCTCATCAGGTTACTGTTAGACCTACTGTGTGTGAACCTCTTAGCACAGTGCCCCCCAGCACATAATTAGTGCAGACAACTAATTTGGTCCTTGATCACCTGACACTGATCGAGCTGTCTCAAAATTAAGGAAA
This sequence comes from Aselliscus stoliczkanus, assembly GCA_033961575.1. Taxonomy (NCBI): domain Eukaryota; kingdom Metazoa; phylum Chordata; class Mammalia; order Chiroptera; family Hipposideridae; genus Aselliscus; species Aselliscus stoliczkanus. The sequence continues at coordinate 48,112,179 of CM066728.1, forward strand.
ATTCAGAAACCAGATCTAAGTCAATCTCCAAAATTCTAATCGTACCTTAATAGCTATTCTTATCATTGGGCAATGTCCCTTTAATATTGAGTTATTTGTTGTGCAGTATTTTGATCTGATATTTACAATTAGTTATGTCCAGATAGTAAAGGACCATCCTTTCCCCGTATGAATGGTGCCAAAGAGCACCCCCTGGCCAGGCCTGGGGAGCCCAGCATGGAATGGACAGAATTACTTATTCGGTAAATCTCCTGCACCAGTAAGTCATTTTTACCCCAGACCAGCACTTAAGAGACTGCTTTTACTTATCCGTTGTTTCTAGTTGCTAGTCCTATACCTAATGCAGTTGCCCTCCCCCCCCCAATGTATGGCATTACCAGTTCTTTCCCCTCTTTAACCAGAGGGCATAGAGTTAGGGGCTTAGAATATACTAAATGAACTATCAGATTCTACCTCAGAAACTATAAAATGAGGGTCTTATACAGCTGCAGTCTAATTTGTGTTTCTTTAGCAAAGAATGGTTACTAGGCGTTGTCAGTGACCTGCCTGATGACTTCTCACATCCACATAGTTTCCAGGTCACTTCAGCCTAAAATATTTTTCTGGAATTAGCCACTTGCCAAATACTTGTCCATATTAAGTCTAAGCAGAAACTGAGTTAATTATGTGAATTGCACTGGCCTGTGTGGGAATGGTGTGAAAGCTGCCTTTTTACCGTTTTCCATCCCTGTCTCGCACTCACCTGTGTGGTGTCAGCACCACACAGGAGAGATCTTGCTCATCTGGCCCCCTGAGATTGGTTGTTTGGTTGATTGGTTTTGTTTGTTTTTGCTTTTTTGACTCCTAAAACTTGTTACGGCTTGTTGAAAAGGAATATCACTTGTGGGTATTGATCCCACATTATGTTTGACTTCCCGCTTTGTGGCTTTTAAATCTGTGAAATTATTAAAGTAGTGCCCCTTCAGCCAAGTGAGGTACAACAGGTATTTCTCACATTCCCTGTGTTTGCTGTACTCGCATCTGCCAAAGAAACGGCATATAATATACAGATTTAAGCTCTGTAAGGGGCCAGCCCAGTGGCTCAGTTGGTTAAGAGCTCACTCAAGAGTGCGAGCTGAGCTCTGAGGAACAGCAGTTCTATGCCTAACCGGAGCTGAGCTGCTGTTGAGCCGCCAACAGGTGGCAGGACGGCTCAGCTAGAAAATAAATAAATAAATAAGCTCTGTAAATAGCACAGGTGAGCATCAACTACCTATAACCTTAAAATTGCCAGTCTGTTACTATGGTGAGTGTCACTAATTATTATCTATGTGTAGCTAAGTGGCCAAAATACTTCTATAGTATATATTTATTCCAATAAATGATTCCATCAAAAAATTCCTAATTCATATTTTAGGCTATTTATTCAGAATGTTTTCTGTTTGCATATGTCTTTAAAGTAAAAGCTGAAATAAAGTAGTGGTCTTTATTCCCTCTAGAAATGAACAGGTACCTAACTGAGATTTGTGGAAACTGAGATGCTCATTATATCATTACCCACAAATGTGTAACAGTGTCATTTCCACTGGACTTTAGGGAAAAGAGTGCAAATTCGGAAAGCACCTCAAGCTATTTCAGATGCCGTGCCAGAGAGGAAAAGGTCAACCCCCATGAACCCTGCAAATACTATTCGAAAGACATATGGCAGCAGCAGTGTTTCTCAGCGGCCATATCGGGACAGGGTGATCCACCTACTGGCACTGAAGGCCTACAAGAAACCTGAGCTGCTGGCTCGACTGCAGAAAGATGGTGTCAATCAAAAAGACAAGAACTCCCTTGGAGCAATTCTGCAACAGGTGAGGACAGCTGGAGAGGGTGCCCGCCACCCACCTTCTCATTGAGAAGTTCAGTTAGGAAGCTTTGTTGGTGTTACCATTGTTATTGAGGTAGAGACATTTCAGGGTCCTTTTGATAATGCTGTATGAAGCATAACTCCTGAATATTCAGTAAAATCTTGTTTTAAACATTGAATTAAAAACTAATTAAAATGTGGGTGTTTATACTAGGTTTTATAAGTTAGAGGCTTCTGAATTGTTAATAAAAAAAATTAAAGTTTTGAGTCACTATCTTCATTTGGATTCAATAAATTTTGGCCTGAAATTCCATTAAAAAAAGTAAGCAAGAAGCTTTAGTTGTCTGTTTTTAGTCTTAAACCACAAAAACTAGTGCTGTAATTTTTATTGGTTTATATAGGTGAAGTTGTGCAATGTATTATCGGTCTTTGGTTGGCATAAACTAGAATACTTTCACCTACTAAATAGTTTATAATGTGTCTTACCCTGCATACTCTTTGTTACTTGTATTCTGCATTTTTCTTCTGTTGGATATGTTGAGATCAGTCATGTTTGTCTTATATATAAAGTAGTAGCTCTGATCAGTTACCTTATAATCACAAGCTTAAGTATAAAAGTAGGTCATTAATTTTGTTAAAGCCTACAGTTTGTCAGACTGTAACTTCTTATATTTTTCATACTGACTTTGGGTCATAAATGTTAATTAGCATTCAAATCCACCATAAATGGTAGTCCATCTATTTGCTTTTTTCCTAAACCAGTAACATTTCCAAAGTTGTTCTTCTATTCTCTCTCACATTCAAACATGATACAAATGAAAAGAGACAAACCATAATCTCTAGTTCTGGGGTATTAGTATGTATAGTGCTCAGGATAGTAGAAAATCTAAGGATTGTTTCATTTATTCCACGTTGAGAAATCTGATTGTATCTCCTATTGATTTATTTGTACTATTGAATTTTAAGATAAGCCTATGATTTTCTACTGTATAACAACAATAACATTAGATTAGTATTCAGCTGAGCTTTGAGGGAAGCATATATATTTATTTGATAGTACTGTTAAACACAGAAAGAGGTCAAATTATTAAAAAGACCTTTCCAGTAGGAAATGACAGGAAGAATACCTTTCTGCCAGCCTTAAAAATGACTCTTGGTTTGGCACTTCAATTTGTACATTTGTGTTGTTAACAGAATCTAGGCCTGGATACTCTAGGGATTGTAGTTAAGGGATAAAAAACGGTTATCCTGGGAATAAATTGGCTGACTAATAACATTTATATTTTCATTTATTGGTTTTCGGGAATTTCAAGGACTTTGAATAAGTGGTTGGTTTTTCAGAACTAGCAGCTACAAGGAGCAAGCTTAGAACTATCCAAGAAAGTGGCAAACATAGCTATCAGAATCGATACTATTTATGGAGATCATTTCTGTCGATTACTGAAGGAAAAATTTGTAACCTAACATTTGGACACTGTTTGGTTTCTACTTAATGCAAGGGACCATGGATTTTTACTGACTCAAAAATAGATAATAATGAAGAATAATAATGACGATGAAATTGATAACATAACTATTTTGGGATTCCTTTGACTAGAAAAAAATAGATTGTAAAAAGAATCTTCCTTCACTTTTTGCCTGGGTGCTTACTATTTGATTAGAAATATGACAAATGCAGTGGGCCATTCAGGGAAAAAATTTAACTGTATATATAAAGTTTTAACTCCCCAAATGAAATTGAACAACATTTATTAAAATCTGGCATATGCAAAACTAGCAGTCCCTTTGTGGCCAATTGATAGAATAGTTTTCAGTATAAATCCAAAAGGTTGCCTGTTCTAGGTGAAGAAATAGCAAAAAAGATCTAATGCTCTGTTTTCACACCATATACCAGGTAGCCAATCTGAATCCTAAGGACCTCTCATACACCTTAAAGGATTATGTTTTTAAAGACCTTCAAAGAGACTGGCCTGGATACAATGAAATAGACAGACGGTCATTAGAGTCAGTACTCTCAAGGTAAGTTCTTTGTTGTTTTCTTTAAAAATGATTCAAATAAGTAATTATTTTAGTCCTTGTTATTTTAGTGTGGAGATTGGAAAAGAGACGCAAGGGTAAGCTTTCTTTCGCGATTCTGTAAAAATTGTCTCCATAACTGAACATGTGTGTCCTTTACAGAAAACTAAACCTATGTCAGAATGCTGCCAGCACCAGCCACTCAGAACCTCCTGTATGTACTAGTAGAGACACTGCATCTTCTCCGCAGGTATTTCATGAAATTATATGATCACAGTCCTGAAGTAGACTGAGGGGCAGTCTAGTTCAGGGCCTCTTATTTCTATGTGAGAGAAGCAAGGCCCACAGAAGTCGCACAGCTCGCCTATTGGAAGTCACATGGCCAGTTCATGGCAGAGCTCAGTCTAGGCGTCGGGTCCCAGCTCCCAGCCCAGAGCCCTCTCCACTGCACAGCACTGCTGGTCAAAGGACTTAATATCTAACTGCTTTTCCATTCTTATAGGTTACATTTTGGTTTAAGATTATCTACTTTCCCTCCTATGCTACTTATCCAGTCCCATACACAGTCTCAGACTATATAGGAAGATATTTAATTTTATCTGGAACATGTTCCAGGAAAATATTCTTAGGGGGAAATGTCCTTTAAATAAGTGAATAAACAAAAAAATCTGCCATTTTCATACATGTTTTCATAAAGCACTTTTTGATTAGATCCCAATCAGTATACTCCAATTAGACTTTAATCCAGCTGGGTGTCCCCCAAGAGAGTCACTTTATCCTGGAAAATGCTGGGGTGACCCTGGATAGTGTTAGAGTTTAAGCCTGCCTGGTTCTGAGGACCTGGCCAGCCTTGAACTCTCGGTTTCCCAGGTCTTTGGGGTTGACAGTGGGACAGATCTCTCTTCCGCCATCCTGCTGACAGTGTGCTCCTGTCTCCGGACCCCCCTTCCAAGGAATTGGGAGACAGGACAGTTATGTGGAGAACAGTGAGCAAGCCCTGGGCAGAGGCTATTCACTCGTCAGAAAATGTTAGCAACCTATCGTGAGGCACAGAGGAGGAACAAAATACAAGCAATTCAGCCCATGCGAGTACACTGTCTACAGAAGCCTCGAGGCCAATGCCAACTACTGTGAAGCTACTTTGAGCTCTGATCTTAAAATACACTGGGTGCCAAACCAAAGGTGCTGAATTGAAAACAGAATAAATGAATGGGATGATTCACTTATTTTCTCTCAAGCTCAAGTTTAAGCCACAGTATTCCATTGGACGTATGCTTTATACTTTTCCACTGTCTGAATTTCCTTTTTAATTTAAATACTATTGTTGTTGCTGGATTAGGCTAATATTAGCATGATTTAAATTTTTTTTTAAACAAACATTAATTCCATATCATTATGTGGACCAATTATTAAAACTTATTTTCCAATCTAGTGAAGAGGTACATTTAAGGGAGGAAAAATGAATAGCATTTAAACAATGATAAAGATAGTTAGAGAAATTACTCTGAAGGTGCTGGCTGTTCCCATCTTCAGGCAGGTGAAATAGTAAATGGCAGCTGAAATACTCATAACTGGCACATCTTAGCACGTTAGAGATTATAATATAAGTGTAGTGTTACGCCTTTTACCCACTCCTGTGACTCCTGACAGTAAAACGGTACCGACTGCCTCCTCCTCTTACTTACTATAAATAGGTCAGCCATGGCCAGCAGAGAAAGGAGGCCACCTCTATTTAATATCTCTGGAGTGGGATAATTCACATAAATTGGCGTAGTATCTCAGGGAGCTTAGGGTGGGGCTGTATAGTCAGAAAGTATAAGTGCTCCAAGAAATACACATTGGTCAGATTCTGCTTTTTTACATTAGATCTGACAATTTATTTCACTTTTGTTTTTGTGGCTTGCTTGTTTGTTTTTGCTTAAGCTTGGAGAAAGGTTTACTATAACACCAGTGAAAACTTAAGTATGAATAAAATTATGCAGTTGTTCTTATGGTAACCAGTGATGCATATATTGAGTTTTAGTGCAGACTGGCTCATATATTTTCCTGTTCTTTTCCCCCCAGAAACGACTTTTAGATTCAGATTTCATTGATCCTTTAATGAATAAAAAAGCTCGAATATCTCACCTAACAAATAGAGTGCCGCCGACGTTAAATGGTCATTTGAATTCCACCAGTGAAAAATCTGCTGCAGGCCTCCCGCCGCCCCCTGCAGCGGCTGCCATCCCCACTGCCCCACCACTGCCTTCAACCCACCTGCCCGTCTCCAATCCCCCTCAGACTGTAAACTCTAACTCCAACTCCCCTAGCACTCCAGAAGGCCGGGGGACTCAAGACCTGCCTGTCGACAGTTTTAGTCAGAACGGTAGTGTCTACGAGGACCAGCAAGACAAATATACCTCTCGGACTGCTCTGGAAACCTTACCCCCTGGCTCAGTTCTACTAAAGTGTCCAGCGCCTATGGAAGAAGACCATTCAACGTCTCATAAAAAGTCCAAAAAGAAGTCTAAAAAACACAAGGAAAAGGACCAAATAAAGAAGCACGACACTGAGATGATTGAGGAGAAGGGAGAGGACCTTAAAAGAGATGAGGAAATTGCCAAGCTGAACAACTCCAGTCCAGATTCCAGTGAAGGTATTTGACACGTGTATAAATCGACCTCACACATAAATGAATGGGAAGAGGGGACTGTCATGAGTGTGAGATCATGCTGTTTATCATTAGTAATGCTTTTTTATCAAATATGCTACCACTTAGTTATTAGTCTTAGTATTGTGTTTTTGAGCAGATTTTTTTCTTGCATTTTATAGCAGTCATTTTTAGCCAACTATTAAACATGGTTTCTATTTATTTGTTAATAAAATGGTGACATTTGAAAATGACCCTGTCTTCCCCCAGAGACCCCTTTGGAAGGTGGGCTTGGGTGCTATTTTCCGTAACTGTCACGGTATTGTACAACCTCAACATGACCTATTATATGCCATTCTTGAACTGATTTAACCAGACACACAATTAGCAATAAAAATACTCATTTCCTTCTTTGCCAAAGAAACCGGGTCACCCTTGCTTTAATTAATATCAGCACAGGGGAAATGTTAAATTCTTTATAAAACAGGCAAGGCAAAATTACATTTGCTGGTCCATAATGTCATCTTCACTCAGAGTAAAAGCAATTTGTCTTACGCAGGGTTGTTGGCGATTAGCTGGAGAGATTTTAAGAATTTTTTTTCAATTTTGAGAACACTGTTTTAATAAACTAACATCAGTTGTTATTACTAAAATTAATCATTTCAAGCTTTTGGAAGCTTTAAAAGCCGAATATCTAGAGACCCAAAGAAGCTTAAAATAATGTTTTACCTCTAAAGAAAAGTTAACCAGTAGAAAGACTGGCTTACCTGAGGTATACTGATTTTTAAAACCAAATGACAGAATTAGGTTTTTCTTATTTAAAAATGAAAGAGTTGTCCTCTAAAACTTAATGCCTTGCATGCCAGCACATGGACTATCCAAGCCCTTCACTTAGCACTGCTATCAGTTTTAAACCCAACATAACTAAGGCAAAATTCCCCAGAAGAAATACAACTTTAGAAAAGTTACTTTAATGAATAGAGTTTAAGGAGTGTTGCCTTTCAATAATTTGCCTATAATACTGAAAATCTATAATCCTTAGATTTAACTGACCACTTTCACCATATGAGAGAAGCTTTGATTGTAGAATAGTATGATACAGTGTGCCTTTTTGACCTCAATTAAATATATTGCATGTCAAAACATATCTGTTGAAATATTTAGATTAGTATCATACCATATATATATTGTGGCCTAAGAGACAGGTGTTAGCTTTTGCCCTCAAACTCCATGGTACTTGAATTTGCCAGGTTAGGAAAAGGCAAGAGGTAATAAAACCTCATGTTCAGAGTTAGTAATGTCATCGTTGCTGAGTATACCCCACTCTCTACATTTCCCACCCTCAGATGGTGGTCCTGAGTCAGAGGCCAGTGATGGCAGGACTGTATTCCTATGTGGTGAGACCTTCTCAGGGCTGGAGGTCTGGAGAAGTGACCTAGTCCCTGAGCCCTTCACTGAAGATGCAGTACCTTTCAAAGACATTGAGATTATCACAAACTCAGGATGGATCCAGCCCCACATTCCCTGTATCTGTTGGCACTTATCTGGCGTCTGTGGCAACGGAGAAGTCAGGTGACTGCACTTGATGCCTTGCCTTGAAGACTCAGGCTGTTGTAAAAACAAGCTCTTTTACCCAAGCCTAAATCAAATATACTGTAGTCCCCTGCCTTATCCATGGTTTTGCTTTCCATGGTTTCAGTTACCGCTAGTCAACCACAGTCCAAAAATATTAAATGCAAAATTACAGAAATAAACAATTCATAAGTTTTAAATTGTGCACCTTTCTGAGTAGGATGATGAGATCTCACACCGTCCCTCTCCGCCCCCTCAGGATGTGAATCATCCCTTTGTCCAGCATCTCCACCCTGCATATGCTACCTGCCTGTCAGTCAGTCTCTTAGTAGCCCTCTCAGTTATCAGATCCACTGTCTGGGTATCCCAGGGCTTGTGTTCAAGTAACCCTTATTTTACTTAATAATGGCCCCCTAGCACAAGAGTAGTGATGCAGGCAATTCAGATATGCCAAAGAGAAACCATGAAGTATATGTGTATGCCTAGGAAAAAAACATAGTACGTATAGGGTTTAGTACTATCAGTGGTTTTAGGCATCCACTGGGGGTTTTGGAACATATTGCCTGTGGACAAAGGGGGACTACTGTGTGTGTGTGTGTGTGTGTGTGTGTGTGTGTGTGTGTGTATGAACAATAACTCCACAGTCTGCATAATTTGTTAAATATGTTTTGTCCTTTAAAATATTAAAACAAAAAAATTGTCAGATATTCACTTTCGTTTTATATTGAACACACAGGTTTTGCCAGCAGGCAGGGTTAGGGTATGAGTTACCACTAATTCTATTTTGAGATTAAAAAAAAAAATCTACCCTAGTAAAAAGTCTAATAAATAAACCCTCTTTGGAAATGGAGCATCCAAACAAAAAATATACTGAGGAATTTGACACACTTTCATGGCATAGTCCTGAATGACTAAAACTTTATTTATTTATTTATTTATTTGTCCTTTTAAAAACAAATCTGTTATTATGAGGGTCAGAGAGTAGAGGAGTGTGCATCAGCATTCAGTAATAACTTATTTTAAATTACCTTAAACGGATGAGAAACCTTCCTCCCCAGTTCCACTGTCTGCATACAAAAATGGGAGCAGTAAACATACAGTGACCGAAACAGTCTGCTACCTGACTTCATTGTCTCATCTGCCTTGTTTGAATCTGTGAACAGTAGATGTTGATGTAAAATTTGTATCTCCCATTGTCTGGCTGCATCTGCCACCACAATCATTGAATTGCTGGGCAGATGCCACAACTGTTGTTGAAAGAATAGAAGATTGACCTTTGGGTTAAGATGGAATTCCTTTATTGTGCAGACACTGCAGTCGCCAGGGTGCTTTCAATGCTTGGCGTCAGTTCTGCTGGCGCTGGTCAGAGGGCCTCCATTGTTCGTGTTCAATTGTATTCCTTGCTCACTGTTGCTTACTGAGATGGAAGAATAGAATTTGAGGAAAAGTGTTCCAGATGTTTCTGATCTATTTTAGAATTATAGGCATTTTATAACCATACTGTTTGGTGAACACTTGAATTCTTTTTTCTTCGTAGGAGTTAAAGAGGGTTGCACTGCCTCTACGGAGCCTTCTTCAACAATTGAACTCCCAGATTATTTGATGTAAGTTCAGATGTCTGCCAGTGGGAGAGAACTGTTTAATTTTAGAAAGTTTGCAAATTCTGTTCCCCTAATTTGCAAATCAGAAAAGTAAGATCCAGAAATAGAGTCCTGGAGCCACCCCTGCAATTGAAAGGCTGCCATAAAGCCTGCCCGTTCCCCCATCCACCCTCGTCAGCTTGAGCAGGTTGTGCCTCCCCTGCTCTGAGCGCTGCTTGGTGGCCTTATAAGTATAGAGAAGCCTGTCCTTTGTTCCGGGGCCAGGCCAAGCATTTGATTATGGAAGATTTCAAGGATCTGACTCTTCAAAGCTGACAGCCTATCAATGCACAGTCATTCCCTGTGCAATATTACTGATAAAGTGCTTAAACCCCGGCAGTTAATGCAAAGTAAAGACAGATTGTTTTTTACTTAAATAAAGCTCTGCCATCAAATTAATTCTAAGAAGAGAGAATGGTAAAATTTGGTCATCTCATTTTAGTACAGGTTATAATGTTTTTCTTGTTATGACAACAAGTTTCTAAACGCTGAGCTGGGGACATTTTTGTAACTGGTTATCACAGAAATTATAAGTTGGACACATAATTCTAGCTTTTTTACAGACTCAAAGGCTTCCATAGGAAGAAAATAATTAAGTTGCAAAAGCTAGAAAAATGGAGCGTGAAAGAGCAAACAAATCTGACAGTCGATAGCTTCAAAAATGAACACATGTGCAAAATAGTTTGAATGTAGAATGGAAAATGAAATCTGAGCTGTATGAACATTTTTTTTCTCCATTTAATAGCATCTCATGGTGGACAAAGTTAAATTGCTATTTAGCCCACCATGTCCTATGAAATGTTCATCTCCAGTGTAGAGAACATTTTATACTTAAAATGTGTTACTTTTGCTTAACAGTAGTGTGAAAGCTATACTTACTGGGGAATGATGCAGCATGAAACCATAATGCTGGTTTTTTACCTCTTAACTAAAAGGAACCCAAGAAACCATGCTGAGTACTGTCTCCCTAAGGTATTGTATGATTTTAGAGATCAGTGAGGCAGCAACCACCACTGCGTTGGCTCAGGAAGGGTCAGTTGGGGGACAGTATAAGTATATTTTTGCTTCTTTTGGTTATGAATTATCCAAACTGTTTAAAATTTTATTCCATCACTGCATTAAGAGCCAACTGTAGAACTCAGAATTGTTAAAAATAGTGAAATGCTTTCTATAGAAATGCCAGTATAATTAAATAACCTTCTATAGTAGCAGTACAACTGTTGGCCAGTTTGTTATTTTTCGTAAGGTATCTATTAAATGAAATACTAAGAATGTGGTTTGGGAAAGCAGGATAAATATTTTGTATAACAAATTGAACCTGCGTTTTACCACCAGTTTAGCCATTTTGCTTACGTATGCTTATCCCCACGGGGCTCCCTCTGAGATTGCTGTACAGTCAGGACAGTCCCTGTCTGGGGAGTGCTGCCTCACTGCTGGCTGGACATGTTCTTTTCACAGTGAAGTCACAAGCAGGGCAGCTTTAAATCAGCATACTGCTAGTGTCTCATGACACTTAGAAAACTAAGCCTTCACAACAGTCTACCTCAGCATGAATAAAAATATTAATGAGAACATTAGGGTTGCCGCCTAGGCACCTGTGCTGCCGCATTTTAAATAAAGCTAGTAAGATCAACTAACACCATTTTGGGGAGGACAGAACGCCAAGGTTTTCCCACAGTGAAGAATATTGTGTATCCCCTGGGGGCATTCTGAAATGCTTTGAAATCTCAATTTTCAACTCATAAAAGTCAAGGGAATTTTGCATTCCATGACTGAAGCAAGCACACAGTGTAAAGACCCAGAGCAGACCCTGCTGTGGCCCCCATTCTCAGACCCACAGACAAATAATATTAACCCCGTTTTAATATTAATACACACTGAATAAGCTGACACTCTAGGAAAATGGCCCTCACTCCCCTGGTCCCTAGAAGTATTCACACTCCAAAGTAAAACGCATTTGTGACATTTTTATTAAGTAAATTATACTGATAGTATCATACTGTAGAATGACTTCCATTCCACATAGTATGACATTTCAATGTTTGAAACTAACTAAAGAAATATACCTTTTTTCTTTTTTTTGTGGTCTGTCATTTTAAAAAATGACAAACAATTTCCCTTTTGTATTTTACATATTTGCCTCGTCAGAAATGGGAGGAAAGGGGTAAAGGAAATGCGCCCTAGGCGCCTAGATGACAGCGGGTGTGCAAGGCCAGAAGACAGAGTCCTTCTCAGAAGGCAGCAGGTCCAGAGAGAGCTTGACTTCAGCACTTAGTCACTGTGGGACATTAGCCTGGTTTCACGTTGCCCATCGAGTTCTTCTGTCTCCGTGCGTCTCATAAGAGATGGGTTGGCCTCTGCTCCTAGGGTGATAGCGAATTATTTGGGGTAGAGAAAGGTTTAGGAAGCTACATCTATGTGAGTGTTGTTTTCTTTTTACACAGTTGTACTTTAATTCCAGTGCCTCCATGTCTTTTTTCCGTTTCCTCTCCTTCATGGACACTCTTAAGCTCTTCTGTGGGGCGATTTCATCTGGAAGGTCTGAAGGACGGACATGGCAGTAAACAGTGACAAGCGACATTCCACCTAGGGAAACTTGTGGATATAGTTTCTAAAGATTTGGTTTCAATCTGGAGTTCGTGCATTATGTTTACACTGTAGCTACTTTCCATTTATCTTTTATCTTTTTTTTCTTATTAGAAAATATATTGCTATCGTCTCCTATGAGCAACGCCAGAATTATAAGGATGACTTCAATGCGGAGTATGATGAGTACAGGGCCTTGCACGCCAGGATGGAGACTGTAGCTAGAAGATTTATCAACCTGGATGCCCAACGAAAGCGACTTTCTCCGGGCTCAAAAGAGTATCAGGTAAACACGTTTCTTCCCAGATGAGCTGACTTGCATGTTTTACTGTCTTTCTCTGCCCCGCCCATCACCAGGCCTCCTAGTAGCCTTCAGAGCAAGTCTCACTGATCAGCTTCTCTGCAGCTTTTGGCTTTCATTGAAAATTAGCTAGGACTAAATATTTGGAATAGTTTTGAAAATAAGTAAACACAATGAGCCCATTTTTCTGCCAGTGAAAAAAAATAACTTTTATATAACATAATATGTGTAAAGTATGTGATATATACTTATACGTTTATTATAATGTGTATTGAGAAAAATAGCAAACACAACTAAATAGGAAAAAAAACATTGGATTTGAGATTTATGAAAATTCTTGCATTGCCGACTCAACTCAGAATACAGCTCCTGGATCTGGTGCCCTCACCCAGAATTGCTATTTCATGAAAATATTTTAATTAGTTTTTTTTTTTTTAAAAATACCTCAGTCTGGCACAGAATAGGGAAAATGCAGATACAGAGGTTTGGGGTTTAAGTGAAGAAGAGCTTGGTGCTTCCAGCTGTTCAGAGGCTGACATGTGTAACAGGTGTTAATCTGTTTTTGCCCCCTTTGAGTGGTAATATTACTACAGACTACAAAGAGCAGTGGCAGCCTGACCCAAGTGTCCTCCTAGTTCTTAGCAAAATGATTACCAGGAACGATGGTCCGATGGTCCGTCTTTGTGTAGGCCGGATAACTTGGTCACACCCATCCCGCCCACTGCCACTGTTCTGACCAGAACCTCAGTGCGAGGGATGGGTTTCCCCACAATGGGGAAATCAGCCTGAGCGCGCCTGTGCCCTAGAGATTCATTATGTTTTCCAGTAGTTGGCCTAATCTCTTAAATAAGCTGCCTAGCACTGCAGGAGATTTTGCCAGAGGAGTTGGCGTTTAGGGGTGCAAGAGGTCGGTGATACGGTGGTTTCGGATTTGTGTTTTTCTATATAGTTATTTACCAGTGTACCTGGATTATATTTATAATGTAATTGCAAAATTGCTTAGTGGTTAGGAGCAGGCTCCAGAGGTTTGATTCCCAGCTCTGCCATTTAATACTTGTGTGACCTGGGGCAAGTTACTTAACTCCTCAAAACCCCCATCCATAAAATGTGGTGATACAGAGTTGTGCAAAATGAATGTAAGCATTTGGAAACTGCTTCGATCCATCATGCATCAGGCTATATGGTACATGAGGCTTAGCCGTTTTCCCCAGCCACCCAGTCTCCCTCCCTCCAGGCAGTCGGTAGGTAGTATTGGCTTCCAGTGTATTCTTTCAGGGGTGTGTTTGTGTGTATGTGTGTGTGTGTGTGTGTAAACAAATTCGCATATATATACCACATTTAATTAAAACTAAGATGTCATCAGTTACAAGATGCATCATTGTCTTATGTTCCAGTAAGTTAAACTATGATACACTATTATTTATCAGATTTCATTCAAATGAGAAGAAATGTGCATCTTAGAAGTAATGAAATTCTTAGAATAATATTCTATTTCCCTCCTTTAAACAAATAATATCAAACTGTATAAATTGTTCTGCACTTTGCTTTTTTCACTAAACAATATAATGCATCTTAGAGAATTTTTTATATAACTACATAAACGCTTCCCCCCTTTTAATAGCCTTTTAGTATTCTTTTTTATAGATTAGTGAACAGTTAAGATTTTTGTTTACTGTCTTTTGCTTTATTAAACAATGCTGCAGCCAGTAGATACATGCATCATTTCACTCAGCACAGGTAAATCTGAAAGAAAAATACAAGTGCCGAGTCAGTTTTGCATTTGCTGTTTTCATTAGCAGTTGCCAAATATCCTTCCTTAAAGATTATACCAATTTACATTACCATCATCGATACTTCCCACACCCATGCCAAATGTGTGTTGGCTGTTTATATTGAAAAAAAAAAATTCTCTTCTGATTTCTAATTTTTAATTTTGTAGAATGTTCATGAAGAAGTCTTACAAGAATATCAGAAGATCAAGCAAGTAGGTATCAGCATTGTTGGGATTTTTTGACCTATAGTTGGGAAATGTTACAAATTCTGCAACCTGATTCATCACTGTTTTTGTCATCTGCAGTCGAGTCCCAATTACCATGAAGAAAAGTACAGATGCGAGTATCTTCATAACAAGTTGGCTCACATCAAAAGACTAATAGGTGAATTTGACCAGCAGCAAGCAGAGTCATGGCACTAGAGCTCTGCCTCCAGAAGATGTGAATAGACTTAAGCTTATTTATTTAAAATTCCAAATGAATTACTCTAAGATTCTAAAGAAATGTAGCTTTGCCTGTTAAAAGTTTCTGTATTTGTAAACTTGAGTTACTTTTTCGTGTTTTGTTTTGTTGTTTTCCATTTTACTTTGCTTCCCTGCATTTTTGAAGCTGCTTTTTCTGATCCTTTCTCCCCCCCTCCAGACTTGTGTTTGTCAATAGAAGTACATTTTTTTTGATATTGGGGATCCAGTATCTACACTTCAGATTAGTTTTTCTCCCTTAAAAAACTTGTCATTAGACATGACTTTTTAGATATTGGGGATCCAATGTCCACAGTTTAAAGTTATGTGTTAAAAAAAAAACAAAAAAACTGTAATGTGCAAGGTGAAATGCTTTTGGATAAACATAAGCCTATTTTCTGATGTTTCTTAATGCGAACTCTTTGCCTTAAATGGTAGAATATTTAGAAATTTGCACAAAATACAAAAAAAAATTAAAAAATTGTTTTGGAGGGTTAAGAAATAGGAAGGTGTATAAGTATGTAAATGTGTATAGCTACACATATACACGTGTATGGACAGGCTGACCTGATCCAGAACAGTAAACCCGCCCTGCAGGTTAACCCCCCACTACAATGGTTGCCTTAAGGTGTTTGCTAGTTGTGTGCAGAGTGTGGTTAAGCTTAGCTACACTGCTTCCCCACTGCCTGGAGCAACGGGAAGTGCCCTGTGGCCTACCAGCGTCTGAGAGCGTGTGCGCGACCTGTGTGTGTGCAGAGGTGGCGTGGATGTGAGTGTGCGTGAGGGAAACGAAGCTGCTACTTTCAGTAGGCCAAACGCTCAGGTTAAACAACTAACGAGTGTTACTGTAGGGTTTTGTTTTGTTTTGTTTTGTTTCTGTTAAATTGCTACTTCTATTGTGGAAGACAAAAGCATTTCCATTTCAACAGTTTGTCAGCTTTATTGTTGGGCAAAATTGATATGTTATGAAAATGAAACAGATCTATAGTTTTGGGGCAAAATTATAAAATTAAATGTGTAGGTAACCTATTTATATACTACTATAAAGTATTTTTTGAAGAGAGATATGCAAAGAAGCTATTACCTACATGAAATGTATATTTAAAGGTTTTTTTTTCATCCTGGGTGCCAGGAATATAAAAAAGAGGGGATATATTTACCATAAGATACTGTGATTCATCAAACAGCACAAACTTTCATTTCATGGAGTTTATCTGTTGACGTTGATTTAAACTATCACTTGTTTTATCATGTGGGAACATAAGTTATGTCAAAAATATAAGGATTTTGAACTAATGTTGATTCAAGTTGTGTTGTCTTATCGTATTTTTTTTTTCCAAGTGCTGCCAGTTAAAAAGGGAAGCATTATGTTTACAAATCTGTTTTGAAATGTTTGCCAAAATTTTGGTAGTATCTTTAATAAAGATGTTTGTCTCCAGCATCCAAAAAATAACTAACTTTGTGTGTATTGCTGTAAACCAGAAAATGTTAGTATCTAGAAAACCCGAGAGAGCACGTAGATGAACTTCTCTCTTTGGAGTTCTTCTTAAACAGGTACTGGAAAGAGTAGATAATATAGTAAAAGTATAAAGACTGAAACAAGACCCTGTGCACGATAACTTGACTGCGGAAGTTAGATTTCTATGTAGCCTGGACCTCCTAGGAAATGCTATTTCTTTCAGCACTGAGACTCCTGGTGCTCTTCCTTTTACCTCAGAGTTGGTACAATCATTATTAAATGTTCATCAATTTCAAACTTTCAGTTGAAAAAAAAGATAGGAAAGGAAACCTAATTGGGGGTAAATTCGGTCCTCATAGGGTTGTGGAGTCTGCTGAGGGCTTTTGTCTGTAGTAGGTATGACCTCCTCAGTGTCATTTCTTGGACATCTGAACCTTTTAATCAAAGATTGTGTGCTGCTATTTGCTATGAATGGTGTTTCGCAAAAGCAAGGTGCTTGGACCACTGACATCACCCAGATTAGAATCTCTGAGTACAAGGCCCAGGTATCCACATTTTCATACGTTTCCTCCAGGTGAATTTTGCAAGCTCAAGGATGAGAACCAGTGGTTTGGACGTAGTGCTAAACCGTAGGTCTTTAGATCTCAGTCTTGAAGTTGGACTAGTGGGTTTTTTTTTTGAAGCCTGTGCCAGTCAGCAGGTACAAATCACTTTCCCCCTCTCCATGATGTGAGGCCCTCTCCCGTCAGAGAGACAGAGTTGTTTCCCTGCCACTCTTCTTTCCGAACTTGTTTACAAACAAGGCTTCCGGTTGGTTCATTGTTAGCCCTCGGAGCTCCTACCCCACCACATCAGCACATCGCCTGTTTTACAAATTGGGTAATAATAGAAGCTGGAGGTGCTTTACAACAATCCAGACTGCACACCCGTGGGCTTAACCCCCAACCTAGAAAAGCCTTAATTGAGATGTTTGTTGTGTACATTGGGCAGATCCTTACCAAATGTATATCTGTCTGTCTATCAGTTGCAAATCTGAGAGCTGTAAATCTCTGAATCTGCTATTACCTGAGGCTACTTCTCTTTTGAAGATGGCATAAGCCTATTAAAATATTTATAATTATCCTTCATCTCCTACGACTATATTTTTAGATACTTCCAAATAATTGCTGCAGGGATGGGTGGCCACTCAGTATCATTTCCTCTGTTCAAAGAATTTAGTTCTTTAAGAGAGGAAATGTAAAACACCATTGTCAAGATAAGAGAATGAGTTTTATTTCCATCACATTTCATCTAAAATAACTTAAAGCACTCTTGAAGATTTTTACCAACACCCATAAATTAACTCTAGATTGAATGAGCAATGGATTTAATACAAACAAAAAAGAACACTAACTAGATATGGTTTTGTTTTTAATGTGAGGGTCTGGTTTCCTATCTTGTTGGTTTTTATTTCTCTTGGCACACTTTAGAGGGTTAGCTGTCAACTCTAAGTAGTGATAGATGTTCAGTATTGGCTCTCTCAAAAGTAATTGGTAGGGTCAGTTTCTATCACTGTTCCATGCATTGATTATAAAATCTCAGTATTTCCTTTCATCTCTGATTGATCTTTTAACCATTAAGAGTTTTCTTTTCCTTTAAAGTATTTCATTTTATTGTGTATAACAAATGCCTACTTGCACACTGGAAGCAACATGTTGGAATGAGGCTTAGACACAAATGGTCCATTAGTTTTCCAGCCCTCTGCTTGATTGCCCTACACTTTCCATTACTTTCTTCTTTGCTTTGGGCACTTGCCGAAACTCTCCAGCCAGCTCATTGTCTTTCTGGCAGTGTGAGTGTTGAGTCACGTATGCTCGGTATATGCCTTTCCTACTTTTGAGGTTCTTACAGTTTATCACTTGCTGGAGTGTTACTAAACCCTTTTCTTAAGTGTACTGGATGGGGGAAATTACAGCCAGCAGTTTGAGAGGAATGTTTAGGGGAACGATATTAACTGACACTACTAAATGAAGGCAACAGAAAATGTTATCAATGTCCTTTGTAACCTGAAAACTGAATAAGGCTGTGAGACTCATTTCAAAATATTTTGAAGTGTTAAAAAACATAGATCTCTGCTGTTTCTCAGTTGTTCCAGCCAAACCATGTTAGGACTCTCGAAGGTAAAATGTCACAGGGTCTTTTCAGTTGTTACTGAGCTCAGCAGCTGTGGTGGCCCTGATGTTCTACACCAATTTCAGTTCAATAAAAATGTTAACTTTGCAATTCTGGTACTTGTTTTTCCTTTGTCTCATTTCAAAGCCCGTAAGTTTGTCTTAAAAACAACGACTCCACAACAAAGTGCTCTGTGATGCCCTAATGTAAGTGATCTTCCTGGGACAGAGGTATCACTTACTGGCGACTCTAGAAAGTGGGAGCAGGGTATGTGCTCTGGGACCCTGCCTGTTTTATATGTGTCGGGCATACCCTCCCAAGGCAGTGTGTACTTGGGGAATGTCAGTAACCGTACCGTTAGCATTTATTGAGGGTTTCCTGTGGGTTACACACTTTTGGTATGCATTGTCCCATTTTTGCTCACCACAACCCTGTTAGACCCATTTTATAGATGAGTCAACTGAGGCTTAAAGGAGTGAAGAAACTTGCCCATCACACAGCTAGTTAAACGGTGGAGGCTGGGAAGCCTGATCCCTGCGTCTGTGTTCTTAACCACTTTTCCAGACTGCCCCTTGTGTGTTGGTACCTGGTTAGAATAATCCTCACAGAGGGACAATTCTAATATCACTATACAGACTAGACAAACTTCATTCAAAGGAGATGAGAAAGTGAGGTTTGGGGGTGATGTGGATTATTCTCTGAGTTGATTTAATCAAAATTGATAGATAAACTTAAAGGAAGGCCAAAATGCTTCTTGAGAAAAGGTGGTTTTGTTTTGTTTTGTTTTTCTTTTTGAATGTGTGCAGTATTACCAGTGGGCTCTTTGAAGGATATCGGGGCAGAGTCTTGGAATGACATCATTTTCTCGTCAAATAAAAAGGCTGTGTCACTACAGATTAGCTCTGTGAGGTATCCCATCTGAATTAGACATAAGGACATTCTCCTATCTGAATCCTTAACCTCTAGCTTCTACAAGTTTTATGCAGGCATAATGGAGGAGGAAAGGAAGAAAACCTCAGTTAAACATTGGCATTAAAACCTAGAATGTTTAGTGCCAGCAGTGACGGGTTAGACCCAGGACGACTCAAGGGGGACTGAGGTTCCTAATGTCATAATTGTGGCAGCAGCCCTCCCACCCCCCAGACGTTTACCATTATTTTTTTTTAGTTATTTTTATTATTATTAATAGTTACAGATGTACAAAAGTATGCAATAGTTATCTTTTTCACTCCTTGCAAAGTGCCTCCCCCCTCCCCTCGCACCCCCCCCCATATCACACATATCTATTACAATTCCATTGTATTTCTCTTTTAACCCCTTTCCTTAGCTGCAACGTGAACAAGGCCCTATTGGGTATGGCAGAGGCTTAATTATTGTTTGCAAAGCACTTGGCAGCTCCCTGAAAAACAGCTATCTAAATTATGCATTCTCTGCTGAAGGCGATAGGGAGAGTTTGTTGGAGCATTCTTTTTCAGGTAAGAATGGGTGATTCTGACTGATTGCCAAGGGAACTAAGGCAGAGAGAGGCTTGAGGTTTGCAGGTGGAGTATTTGGGGTTCGCTTTATTGAATGCTAGGCCTTCCCCTACCTGCTCCACTGGTTTTGCCTTTGTGAGATTGGGCCAGGAGACCAGCAGAGATAGTAGGTGGCTCTGCTATTTTCTGATTGCTTAATGCTCAGGCTGGGGTCAGATGATTCTCTGCTTGTGACCATGGAGATGTGTCACTTACAACCCCTGCTTGCTTAATTCCACTGGCCAGCCAGGCTGGTTTGTCTTACTGTAATAAGATGCTTGGTACAATGTGGGCATTTGTTAGATGACAATAAAAACTCATATCTGGGTCTATGGAATGTAGGAGAGTGCTTCCCAAAGATGAGCTCCCATAATTCGCCACCATGTTGGAGTTGAAAGCTGGGGCTCCTAAAGGAATGGCCAGCTGCCTTTCTCCACTCTATGGGTTCCAGTGGGCTTTCGGAATTCCACTGTCGTCTAGATGGCAGCATGCTCTGCCCGGCCAGCCTCATCTGCTACTCCCACTCTCCGCACACCAGGCACACAGGCCTGCCTTTAGGGTCCCCAGTAACCCCAGCTCCTGCTTTCCCAAGCCCTCAATCATGGCTGTCCTTTTGGCACCACCAGCTCTGCCCTCCACCCCTTCCTCACTTAGCTGAGACCTCCTTACCTTCAAGATCTCTTTGAACATCACTTCCTCCAGGAAGACTCCCTGACCCCTCAGACTAATTCAGGTCACCCTGGTATATGCTCTCATCTTACCCATCTCCTTTGTGGCATTTATTGTAACTAAATGCTAGTTGTAGTATCACTATTAATTAAATAAGTTCCATGAAAGTAGAGACTGTCTTGTTCCCTAGGGTGTCCCCAGCTCCTAGCCTTGTGCCTGGCATATAGAACGTACCAAATACTAATTTATTGAAAAAATGAACGAACCAAGCTATTCATCATGTGATTTTTAAAATTCACATGGCCAGAGGGATTGGACTAGTGCAAGAGTCCACTCTATCATTGTGCCTTGCCACTTTCTCTTCCCAAAGTCCTGATTTAGGAATTAGTCACGGACGGCAGCCTGCCCTTACTTTGGGAATCCCTTTGCTGTGATTAACTTACTGGCCACCTTCCAAGGGGACGTCTCTTTCCAACATTGTCATTCACCCCTCTAGTCTCCTCTGAAATATGAGCACCTATATTAGTCTATAATGGTTTGCAATATAGAATGAAATGGTTTAAAAAGTTACTTTTATTATCATAACTGACAGATTCTGATTTCATTTTCTAATTGTTTTTGCAATGGCTTTTCTCTCACTTCTCAATGACGTGGGAAGGACAGCAGCCTAAAGATAGTGTTATATATCATTTTTCCACCTTCATTAAAGCATCTTAGCTTGACTTTTTTTTTAAATTCAATTTGTGCTTTTATTGCCATTTATTCTATGCCTAGCACTTCTGTACCCTTCCAAGCGGTAGACATATGGAGGATAATCGAAGGACTTTGGGATTCCTATAATGATAAAGCTAACAGAGCCCATCAACTATCCAGAACAACTGCCTCCATGTTGTAGATGATGAAATGAACACGTTTGAATGATAGCACACGGAAGAGCCAGATGAGACCCCAGGAGCTTACATACTCTTCCTGGGGAGGGGCTGAGGGCAGCCCAGCAGCCACTACTGGAAAATGATCGAGACAGGGGTTGGTGATGAAGCGCCTCCTGAGATGTGCCATTCACAAGCCATTCAGGACAGAGGCAAGCCTGACAGCGTGGTGTAGAGTCCGGATTCTGCCACACAGAAGCTACAGACATGAGCAAGATTATAAAGCCCTCCAGCATCAGTGTCCCACTCATGAGTGGCATAGTACCCACCTCAGAGGGTTGTGATAACGAATATGTAAAGTGGTGCATGGCACCCAGTAAGTTTTCTATATGCCTTTTTTTTTTTTTTTTTTTGAGGGCAGTGTCACTGGCCCTCACATGTGGGACCAAACCGGGGCCGCTGGCTTCCCAAGAGAGCTCTTAACCACAGTGTCACTCAGCCGGCTCTATATGCCTTTTTATCATTTGCTTTCTAATTATTTTTTTCTATCTTTATTTCGATTGGAGAGTTCTACAGCAATATACCTGATAAGCAAGCAGCCATCCAGAACTGAAAACCCTATTGGGTTAAAGTTTTACACAACAGTGATTGAGGCCCTATGGTAGATTAACACAACTATAACATTTAAAAGTCTCTGCTCTCGATTTTCCATGAAATAAGTTTTCTCTGTGAATCTGTTCAAGTACCACATTCGCATTCCTAAATGTCATGGCTACCAGCAACTTAGATAGAGTGCTGACGCATTTGTTCCACACTTGAGCTTAACCATTAATATTCTCTCTATCAATTCTCTTTTCCAGTTGTCTTCATAGGGGAGAGTTTTTAAAAGAGCCTTGTTTTCTGTAAGCTTACATGCTTCTTGCCACCTAGTTACTAGAGGAGGTTGACACAGTTCATTTCAGGTAAGAGGCTTTGGGGAAAAGTCAGCTGTGAAAATGACTCCCTTACACCTGTAAGCTTTTTCTTCTCCTCTCAAGAATAGTGCTCATTTAAGTCAGCCTCGCCAAAGGGGTGCCAAGAGGGTCTCCAGGGGTCTCGTGGCCACCTGAGCTACAGAACTCTGCAACTGACAACAGCTGTAAGGGGACACTTGGGACTGTTGGCAAAGCCACCTCCTATCCACCCTCACCCTTCCTTCTTCTCTCTCTGCCTCTGTTGGCAAGGCTTTACTGCTGTGGTAGCCAATTATCACCACCCCACCTGCTCCTCCCTTCTCAACTCACTATTCTCACCTCAGTGAACTATCATGGTTCCTCCCTTCTGTTAAGGTGCACATTTTATCATTTCCCACTGTCTCTGGTTAAAGATGACTTGGCTTATAGTGAAACGGCCAGTTCAGAAACAGGGACCTCCAAGCAACACATGAAAAGTTCGGGACGTGAAGCTGAAAATGCTTTGTGGCATAGAGAGCAAAGAGGGAGCATGGAGTCAGTCCTACATCCTGGGTCCGAGTCCTAGTTCTGAGATTTAGCAACCTGTGACTCATGAAGATTTGCCTAAAACCCCAGACCTTTCCTTCTGTCATCTCTGATAAATCAGGGTAATACCTACATACCATGGTTCTGTGAAGATAAGCGATTGTGACACTCAACTGGAGGAGTTGAGTGGGGCACTCATAAAGTGAGGCTTTATTCTCACACGCACCCCTACAAACCCATCTTGGTGGCTCTTTCTCTGCCCTCAATGATGAAATCTCTGCCAGGAGATTTCCTCCAGGACAGCTACTCCAAGGAAAAGTCCTGTGGTCAGTTTTAGCATAGGTCTCATTTCCATAACTAATAAGCCTAGTCTTACATAATAGCCAAGACTCTGAAATGCATTTCAAAGTGAAGCTGCTGCCCTCTTTCCACTTAGGCCTGCTTTAGGCTGGAAGCAAGTACCTCTTGCCTTCCTTCCGCCTTCTCAGTGTCCCCCAGGGTTGAAGGAGCAAAGGTTGGCAGGAGAGATGAGGGACAGGAGAGGACTTATTTGACAGTAGCACCTCTGAAAGCTGGTCTTGGCTTCCTCTGGGCATTGCCAGAGCCCTTCCTGGGTGCCTCAGACTGTGCCCTGCGGAACTGCAGTCTCTCGGGGTGCTGCAGGGCCTCTCCTTTGGCCAGCCCTCTGATGGCACCCCCCCCCCCCGCATCTCTTCAAGCAGGAAGCTAGTCCCTTAGGGCCCCTTTCTAAAGGGCCATGGCCAACATGCCAACTAGAGGTGCCCTCTCTGGTCTCTCATCCACCCCACACACACACACACACACACACCAACCATAAACAAAAATAAGCACTTTTAGACTGGTACCCATGCAAATGGAGTCACTTCCTAGACGCACCTTTGATTCTACTGTAGGGTTGCCATTTTCAGTTCTGAATCCAATACCAAACCCCTGTACACCCCAAGCTGGAGAAGTCACAAGTCGGGGTTTTGTTTTGTTTTTTAAACCACTTCATTGAGGTATGGTTGACATGTAAAAAGGTGTACATATTTAATATATACAACTCTGAGTTGGAGAACAAGTATACACCTGTGAAACCATCACCACCATCAAGGCCAGAAACACATTCGGCACCTCCCAGTTTCCTCTCACTGCTTTATTAGTGTGTGTGTGTGTGTGTGTGTGTGTGTGTGTGTGTGTGTGATATAAGAATACTTAACATAAGCTCTGCCCTCTTAACAAAATACAATACAGTATTGTTAGCTACAGGCATCTCTCTGTGGAGTGGATCTCTAGAACTAATCCTGCATAACTGAAACACCCTTTGGCCCTCACCTCCCCATTTCCCCCAGGCCTCAGCCCCTGCTCATCACCACGCTACTCTGCTTCTATGAGGGAGACCATTTAATATTGCACATATAAGTGGGGAGAATACATTGCTTGTCTTTCCCTGGCTTATTCCATTTAGTGAACATCTTCCAGGTCCACTCATGTTGTTGCAAATGGCAGAATTTCTTTTTTAGGCTGAATGTTAGTCCATTGTGTATACAGAGGGTTACAAAAAATGAATACACATTTTAAGAAAGGAAAAAACTGTATTAAAATTGCAATACTTGGGGCCAGCTGAGTGGTACGTTGGTTAGGAGCTGGCTTGGAACACCAGCTCTGAGCAGTGGGGCCCCAGTTCGGATCCCACATATGAGGGCCAATGACACTGCCCTCTACAGCTAAGATGGTGAACAACAGCTCCACCTGGAACTGGGCTGCTGTGAGTCTTTGGGACGGCATAGCTGCAGCCTCTGCTGCAATGGGCTGCCATAGGCTACAGTGAGTGGCCGGCAGCCAGCGTGAGTGGCCGGCAGCCCATTTGAGCTGCCAAGAGCCACTGTGAGCAGCCATCCAGAGGCCGGCGACCAATCTGCCTCACCCAGGAAGAGCGCAATGGCGATACCAACACAAACCACTGAAGCAACATCCTCCACAATTAGACTGAAGAACAAAAAAGGACAGCAACTTGTCTGTTCCCCTTCCCTAATTCCCCAACGCTGTTCTCTTCCCCCAATTCCCCAACAAAATCTTTAAAAAATAAAAAATAACAAAATTGCAATACTCAATATATACTGATAAAAGATGTGTACAAGTCAGATTTGACTTCTGCAAATACAAGAGGTGCTCACAATAGTTTTTTTCCTTTCTTAAAATGTATATACATTTTTTGGGCACTGTGTGTGTGTGTGTTTGTACATACATTTTCTTTATCCAGTCACCCATCCATGGACATTTAGGTTGTTTCCATATTTTAGCTATTCTGAATAGTATTGCAATGAGCGTTGAAGTGCAGGTATCTCTTTGAGAATGTAATTTCATTTCCTTTGGAGAAATATTCAGAAGTGGACTTGTTGGATCATATAGTAGTCCTATTTTTAATTTTTCATGGAATTTCATACTGTTTTCCATAGTGTCTATACCAATTTACATTCCCACCAGCACTGCACCACATTCCCTTTCCTCCACATCCTCGCCAACACCTAAGTGGTCTTCATAAAACTGCTCTCATTAGCCCGTGGTGAGGGGAAGCACACCCTCAACTCTACAGAAACCTGATTTCCCACATCAGCTGACTTCTCAGTATCAACCCCCTATGCCAGTGAGGAGCCAGACACTAAGGGGAGCAAAGTGGGGGGTTATGACAACCTCCAATGCAAGCTCTGCATATGTGGTCCAGCATCTTGCTGCATATTGTGAGGGTAGATGGCACCCCATTATCTTGTGATTTCAATCAAAGCCATCAGAAAGAGTCCTGTGTCAGACCCTGTTAATATACATTGTGAATTTTCATATATATGTGTTTCTAGGCATTGTGCTAGGTAGTGGGAATATATCATTGAACAAGACAAATGTGAATTACACATATTTTTTTATTCCAATTGTGGTAAATGCTGCAAAATAAAAGGGTAACCATGAGAATGAATAAGGGGACATAGGACAGTGGGCGAATGGGGCAA
The DNA here is from genome assembly GCA_033961575.1 of Aselliscus stoliczkanus. NCBI lineage: Eukaryota > Metazoa > Chordata > Mammalia > Chiroptera > Hipposideridae > Aselliscus > Aselliscus stoliczkanus. The sequence continues at coordinate 48,138,132 of CM066728.1, forward strand.
GATGTCCCTGGGGAAATGTCATGGAAGTGAATACTTGAGGGACGAAGAGGAGATGGATGAGGAGAGTGTATCAGAAAGAGAGAACATGTTGGAAAAGCCTTGAGAAGAAGGCACTTAGCACTCACTGAACACATGTTTATCCATATTGCCTTTCATTAACCAAAGCCATGTAGGGGCTTACTGTTTTGTTTCCCTCCATTGCTGCTTTGCCCTTACTAAGCATTTCTGGGGAGAAGAAGCCCAGACATGCTTTCCCCCTGAGGTCCAGCACTTCAGGTTACTGCCTTATCAGAGGCATTGCTGCACTTGGGGGGTCTTACATGGTGGCCTTCTCATGTTGCTAATAAGTCCTGAGGAAAGTTTCCAAAATAGAGAGATATCCGCTTAGCAGCCAGTGCATCTCACACCGGTCCATGAGCTCTCACATGGGAACATTTGAGCAGGGGAAGGACAGTGAGTCCCTTTCCCAGAAATTGGCAGGCCCACCATCTCCCCTGAGGTTGGAGGCTGGTGCAGAAGGCATGCACGGTTGCCAGGTGCCCTCCATTGGTGGAGGTTCTGGGATTATAGGAAGAAATCTCAGCCACATTGACAGAGCTCTACCAGCCAGAGGCAGTGTCTCTGAGAAAGAAAGAAAAGGATATCTGTACTATTAAAATTACCAACTAGCTCTCTCTTGTCAGCCACCCAGGCAAGCCCTCTGTGTGCTGTGACTCTAGGTAATGGGCGGGCAAGCAAGAAACCAGAACAAGAGTGGCGAGAGAAAGATGCCAAAGGTCAGAGAACCTGAAAAAAAGAGCACTTCTGGGAATGAAAATGAGCAAAAATCGGGAAATTGAGGTGGCTATTTTCTTTTAGACCTCTTTATAATGTACAATGCTTTGTGCCTTTTCCAAGCATTTTTGCAGCTATTCTCAACTGGTCCTCCCTTTATTCCCTTTACAGCCTGAGGTGGGGAAGCCCATGGAGAAGAAACAGGCCCAGAGGGGTCACTGTTCTCAGCACTGGAACAAGAATACAAATCTTGTCACTCTACTGTTGCCACACTTCCTACCTTTGTGCCTAAGGATCTTGCCCTCTAGACTTGCTGCCAATTCCCAAGAGTTACCTGTTGACTGAAGGGACCCAGCAAGGTATCTGCACAGCCCACTCATGTTCTGCCTCCCTGAAATTTAGTTTTTCCTCTAAGAGCAGTGACGTTTACCCCTATTTACAGGAGGTCAAATTTCCAGCCCCTGCCTCTCCTCTGAGCCAGGTATTCCTCACTGCCCTGGTGTTTGCATCAGGTAAATACCTCAGTCTGCTCTGACAAGGCCTGTTTTTCTGCCGACACCACCTTGAGTTCAGGCCGTTCCACATGTCACTGACAGCCTTCCCAGGTTCCCCTCCACTGTGATACCCACCCTCCCCACAGACCCCCCATCCTGGATTCTGCCTGCAGGTGGGATGTGCTCCGTCCTGGCCAGACTGCTTCCGCCCGGCAGTGGGAACAGAATCTTAGGACAGTCCTAGGCTAGTCAGTGTCACCAGAAACCCACTGACCATGACTACTATGGTCATCCAATAGAAAAGTCAAGTTTGCCCTTTGTCTGTATCTTAATCTGTTGTTTAAAAAAAAAAAAGTAGTTTCTGCTCTTTGCAAAAATTTTAAACAGTACATAGTAAATAAAATAAAAAGCAGGAGGCCTCTAGTCTCGCTCATGACCTAGCCACTAAGAGTACATATCCATGTACGGTTTTCTCTTTTGTTCAAATAGGATATCAAACTGTAGATACACACCTTAATTTTTCACATAGCAACATCGCTTGAACGTCATTCCATGTTAGCTCCTGTTCACTTATTTCATTTCTTTTTAATAGCTGTATGATATTTCATTGTTTATATCATAATTTCATAATGTTATCACCCCTGATTGAGATACAGAGAATTCCTAATAGTGAAAAACTGAAATCAATACCCACAATGGCCAGATAAATTCTCTTTTTAACTGAATGGCTTAACATTTTAGTCACCATCCCTGCTGACAATCTCTACCTTACTTTGCCTTACTCACCAAATCCTCTTAAAGAATAAGAAAACCATAAAATATAAAGACTGTTTAGAGGATAATCAGATATCATTTACAAACACAAAAATTCTAAATATTGTACATTAATTTCTAAAAGTGTTCAAGTACATTTTGTTTCTTGAATACAGCAACCGTTGATGGTAGCTATGGCTCCATGCTATCAATGAGGAGAGAAAAAGCTAATTTCCCTATTGACAATGTTGGACTATCACATGTTTATATCATTCTTTATGTTTAGGATTTACAATAGTTCCCTTCTGTTCTTTAACCATAATTTTGCATGCATCTGGTTTATTTCTATAATTAAATGGATTCAAGGCTTTACTTCAGTTCTTTGACACTAAGCGTTCCCCTTTCCTAAGATTTTATTTTTATTCATCTCATAGTTAACCAGATTTTGTTGTTTACTTTTTTCTCTAATTGAATATCTCTGTTGAGAAATCTGAGGTCAGCTGGCCCTTTTCCCCTTATAAGAAACATGCTTTGTCTGTCTAGATAGCCATGGAATCCTTATATTGTCCTTAAAGTTTAGTAACTTGATTTATTATGTATCTTCGCATCGATTATTCCATTATCAGGATTTTTCCCCCTGAAATTTCTTTCAATCTTCAGATCATACTTTATTTCCATGGAGTTTGCTTTAATTTTTGACATTTTTGTTTTCTGCTCCATTTGTTCAATTTTTCTACTTCAGGGCCACCATTATGCCATATACTGACTGGCTGTTGGCTGTCTTTTAATAGCTGTCATCTTCTTCCTATTTAATTTTTATTTACTTGGGCTTTTTATTTCTGTAAACACTATTTCATTCTCTTTAGTCTGACATCTGTATCACTGAATATGTTTTCAACAACACCTGTTCTAATATTTTTATTTCTAGGATGGTCTCCTCCTCAATTTATTTTACCACTCTTAGCTTTATCTTCTTTTGCCATTCTTTGTTGATCTCATACTTCATTTATAAATTATTTCACAAAGATGTGTACTTTTTACATTTCTTTAGGAGTGGAGACAAATCTGCATCTGAAATTCTTTGGTTTGCTGGAATAATTCTTTTTTTTTCTTTTGTGAGGGCAGTGTCACTGGCCCTCATATGTGGGACCCGCACCGGGGCCGCTGGCTTCCAAAGCCAGCACTTAACCTCCGCGCCACTTGGCCAGCCCTCTGCTGGGATAATTCTTAAGAGTACTATTCTTCATCTGCCTTTTGATTGTTGAATTCTGTCTTCATTACTTTGTCTTTTTTTATTTTTTTATTTTTTTATTTTTTTTTTTTTTGAGGGCAGTGTCACTGGCCTTCATATGTGGGACCAAACCGGGGCCGCTGGCTTCCCAAGCCAGCGATTAAACACCGCGCCACTCGGCCGGCCCTGTCTTTTTTTTTTTTTGGTTTTATTTCTGACCTCTCGAGTGAGTGGACCACCCAAGCAAGATGTCAGTAAGAATCATGGTTAGAGACTCCCAGCTCTCAAATCTTTTGTTTGGTTATTTATGTTTATTTGTAGCTGCTTGTTTGAATCTGATCAGCCACTGCAAAGCTGGTTGCCCATTATTATTTCATTCTCCCTACCTCACCTCCTAAATAGGAATTCTATTTTGGGGTAAAATAAACATGTCTTGCCCAATAACTTCCTTCCATTTGTCTGATCATCCTCTCTCCTCTGAAATGGAGAACAAACCCCCAGAAGGATGTCCTGCGTTTCTCTTGTGTTCCATCCACACCCTCAGTCCTTGCTCTAAGTAAAAGATTATCACCTGAGCCCCTGATAGCATTTACTTTCAGAGAAACCTTCATCCTAATTGGAACCCAGAAGATGAGCTTCAGCTCTCTATGGCTGCCTTTGACTAAGTCCAGATTCACAGGATTTGGCAGATAATGTGATTTGAGATTTTAGCTGTTTCCTGGTTCATTGCAGATGGACTTTTTCTATCAAAATTTCTTCCTTTTTAATGTCACCCATTTTGTAGGTTTCATGGAAGGGGATAAAGAAAACATGACTTTACAGAACCATCTTTTAGCTAGAACATTATATATTTTTCAAACTCTAATCAATAAGCTCCCTTGATTATGAACATTTTGCTTCACTTAGTTTCATTCGAAAAATGTACTGAGTAGATATTAGATGCAGAAGAGAATGTGAGATGCTGCTTAAGACATAAAAATGAGTAAAGCTCATCACATACTTTCAAGGAACACATGGCATAACATGGGTAAAGCAAGAAATCTAATAATAATAGTAAGACGCATTAAATGGTTTCAGTGAATTATCACCATTATTATGATGGTGATAATGATGATGAAAGGAGCTACAGAGTTCAATCACATCCAGTTAAAGGGAAGATGAAAATCAAAAGAGGAAAAAATGGGCAACATTCATCCTAGGAACTTGAGGCATGGTGGCATGACGGCAAGACACTGGGCTTTGGAGTTAGGCAGACATGGGCTCACCTCTCAGATCGTACAATTACTATGATGTGCCCTCAGTGAAACCACTCCTCTCTGACCATCGGCTTTGTCTTAGGTTAAATAAAGATAGATAGATAGATAGATAGATAGATAGATAGATAGATAGATAGATATAGATATAGATATAGATATATATAGATATAGATATAGATATAGATAGTGATATATATATATAGTGATATATATATATATCACTACCAACCTGTTGCAAGGCTCAAGTGGAATGATGCATGTCAAGATCTCTACGTAGTGCCTCATTCATAGTAGGTATTTCACAACTGTTTAATTTCTTCCTGAATTAACTCTACTTGTTTATCATACTTTATTGCTTCATTGCCATATATGTTATATTAACTACTTAACACATAGGAAAATTTTTTTTTAAAGATGATTGTTCTTGCCCCCTTGTTAATTTTATCTGTTACCTAATTATATAACTCAACTATATCATACTTTATTAACTTTATCTCTAAAAAAAATCAAACGAGACAATTATGAAAGTGGTCCTCCAACTGTCAGGTAATAGCCGGTATAAGGAAATGGTATTATCACAATGTATGCCTTACTTTCTGTTCTGTCCTTTGAAAAGAAACCACAGCCCTTTCTCTGAATGGGAGACACCTTTAGCAGATTTGAACTGGGTTTTAGTGTAGTGTGTATTTAGACAATTTCTCTCCTGATTGAAGGCCATTTATCTGAGAATATTTAAAGTCTGCTTAAGGCTGGCTTGTGACCTTTTCAGTGCTTTCCATAGAGATGCAATATTATAGACACAAAAAGAAAATAGGTCAGAATCTCCTGTGGTTTTGCTGCCTGGTTCCTCAGCTAAAGGTCATTCTTAATCCTCCTACAGCTTCCAGAACGCTGTGCATTTTAAATGTTCCAGGAAGGAAATGGCTTGTATAAAGAAAAGCAGGGAACAGGTTTTTTTTTGGGGAGCAAGAGACCCCAAATGTTTCATAATCCTATTTAAAACACTGCAAAGATGAATTCTAAGGAAACCTAATGGTGGTATTTTTCCTATAGTTAAAATTTGGAACTACATTCCTGGATAGAATCATGGCTGGGACTGTAACCATTAACCTTCTGGGAAAGGAGATGGAAAATGAAAGGAATTCATGGGCCAGTGTCACCACAGAGTGCAGAGGATGGTATTAGCATAGCTGGAGAGTTTCCACTCAGTGGGATCCCAGTGACCATCAAGGGGACCAAAGTGAGACTTATACACTGATTCTCAGAAACACCAAAATCCAAAGAAACTCTGAGAATGCCATAAGGCACCCTCAGCCTGGTAGGAAACATGTGACGTTGAACAAAGAGCAGAGATAACAACAGCAAAGCTAATCTGGACCGCTACCTTCGTGTCCCCTCAGCATTCCCACCTCTCAGGGGGAGCGACAGCTGGCTCCTCCCAGCCCTCTGTCTTCAGCCAACCAAGTCCATTTCCCAGAGATACTGGCAGCTCCTCCGTCAGCCTGAGTATTGCCCGCCAGCAAGACGGCACAGTATTTACCCTTTCAGACACATGGTTATTTTCAAAAACAAATTTGTTGTTCTCTGTACATGATCTCAGTTCCTAATATACCACACAACTTGAATTCCCTTTTTTCTATTCATAGCAGTTTCCTCAGCCAGTTTCGACTCAGCTTTTATCAAAGCATGTGTCACTCCCTCAGACATTTGTCTGGAAATTCTGCATATGTGACTCAGGGGCAAAGAAGTGAGTAAGCGTGAGCACTCATGCATCATCCCTTTGGTTTATTACCCTTTATTTTCTAAAAGTGATGCTTCTTTACCCAGGTATTAGCTAATAATACATACAAGAACAAAACTCTACATGTATACAGACAGATACACATATATACATACATATATAGCACACAGTTTACAAATATGTGTGTATGTAAAATTTGGCTGATGCCAATATAATTTACTACAGAAGTACATGAACAGAAAAACACTAGCTGTATCTAAAAACAGGATGCTGAAATTAAAAACTATGTCACTGAAAAGTTAAAGCATATTAGTTCTAAAGATCTATTAAATCCTTTGCTTTCTTAAGCACACATCCTATACAGATATTGTCTAACTGTGGACATCAGTACATTCTATGCCTCCTCTGAGCCCCTAAAATAAAGCCAGTTCCCCCAAACCAATGATTAGGTTTTGTTTTTATTGTTAGGCATGTGGTATCTTCGTTCATGCCAGGAAAGGGATTGCAAATGTGTTCACTGTGAAATTGGTAAAAATACCTTGTTTGGCCCCTGCTCTATGGCTGTCCCAAGCCTGGGGCCGAGAGATGAAGTTGTGCACATCTCTGTCCAGCCTGGGCTCTTTGCAGTATCTGAGCCCCAAACATTTCTTGCTTCTTCTTGCTCCCACTCTCACATTACACTCTACTGTGGGACTTAGCTTACCTTTATGTTGCTGTTAGCCCACTTTTGTACAGACCCCCTCAGCTTCCCTCAGGGGCCCTCAAAGTCAAGATGACTTGCAATGTTTCTTGAGACATACTCTAAAACCTTCATTGACTCTAGTTCTCATATGAATTCTACCTTCATTTCTTGTCATTTCACAAAAGAATGCAATTTGGAGATGAGCTGTGAAAGTTGGGTTTTATAAGTAGAGACACCAAGAAGATACTAGTAATATTGCTCTTCTTGGTCCATGTGGCTGTCCTATGGGCCAGTTGCAAAGAAGCCACTCTGGGAGAAGGGCTTGCCCTGGGTTCCACAGACACCCCCGGGGCTCTTGGGTGGAATTCCAGGGTTCTGTCAATTTGGATGTGGAAAAGACTCATTTATGTTAACCTGTAACTGATATTTTGCATGTCTTTCAATTATGAAAATAGGTAGCAAACTACGATAGTTACCTGTGACTTTGTCATCAATAGTTATTGCACATTTCTTGAAATATCTTTAACATTTATCACTACTTTGAAAGTATGATACTTACTAAAACCACCAGTAGATCTTATTTAATGTATTAATAAAGAAGCATCAATATTACTATATCAGATGTTTTTTAAATGTGTTTGATAACTATTCTTCAATATAACTGATTTCCTTAGTATCCTATATATTTTGTTTTATATATGTAATATATTATATATATTATATATTATATATTATATATTTTTATATTATATATTATATATTATATATTATATATTATATTATATTATATTATATATTATATATTATATATATATTATATATATTATATATACATTTTTTTTTTTTTTGAGGGCAGTGTCACTGGCCCTCATATGTTGGACCCTAACCGGGGCCACTGGCTTCCCAAGCCAGCACTTAACCACTGCGCCACTCGGCCGGCCCTATTTTATACTTTTAAGAACATCATTCTGAGAAGCAGTCCACAGGCTCTACCAGAATTCCAAAGTGGGCTATGGCTTAAAATCAAAGATTGAGACTCTCTGCACTAGGGTTTCCCAGACGAAGTTGAATTGCTGGTGTATAAATTCATCAATCACAATAGAAACATGGCAGATGATAATGACCCATGCTTACATAATTTAGGCGTGAGTTTCTAACAGGTGTTCAAACCCTTCTGGGTAAAGAAACTTCAATGAAAGGGTAGAGGGAAAGAGAAACTATTGTCAGTAAGCTTTCAGAACTGCAAGGCAAGCCATTGCATAACTATAAGCTTGATTCACTGGTTGGCCTCCTTTTTTCAGCTTGCTGAGATTATGATATTCTTGTCTTCAAGGATGATGTTAGGTTACTGGGCCTGCAGGTTTAAAATTGCCCTCTGAAGCTAATTGTAAATTCCTCTGACTCTGTTCATTGCCTATTGAGTTCCTTGGTTCTTTGCCCTGGAAGTTCTAGCTTATTACTTTGACCGAGGGTTTCATTTACAACTTTACAATGAAAGAAGGTTCTTCGTCTTCAACAGAAGTTGACTCCATGGAGTCAGGTCCTACTGGACTTGAGATGATTCTTCCCTTAATTTCAGCTGATTCATATTCTCAATGGCTGACTCAGAGCCATGACTCAGTAATGACGACATTATTTTACACTTATAAAATTTGAGGAGAACTACGGACAGAAATAGAAAGGGGAAACATGTAAAACAAATGATAGGAATAAAAAATACCAAATGAATGACTACCAGTGTTCCTTTGTCTTGCAATAAAATAGAAACTTTACTAATAATAGCACATGTTTTAAATCTGAGTAATGCTTTCAGCAGCATTATTTTGTTGGATGTCCATAACAAGTCTGTACACAGTTACAAAAGCCGAATCCCAGAGAATTTAAAGGACCAGCCATAGGCCCTAGACTAGAAAGTGGGGCACAAGCCAGGGCAGGAAGCTAAGCACCCTGCTGCGGGGACACAGGCTTCTCCTCGCAATACAGAATCTGAAGAGCCCAGGGCCCTTGAGAGCGCTGTGCTAGGAACACTAATAAACAAAACAAGCAAACAAACAAACATGAACTGTGTGCCAACTGAAAACTACATGAGGCTCAGCAAAATATTGGGTTGTTGGAAAAGTCATGACGTATTTTTCTACATGACGTTTTCCTTTGCAAAAATGCATCATGACTTTTCCGACAACCCAATAGTAGACATAGGCACAATTCCCAAGTTTTCTGAGAGAGATCATTCCTAGTGTTTATAATCCTGAAGATAGAAAAAGATAGAGAAGCATTATTGGCCATTCTAAGCAAGAGAATGATAATATATACAGACAACAGGATCCAGCAAAAGAAACTGGTAGTTAAAAGCAATTGAGAATCTACGTTAAATTATATGTCAATATTTAACAAGTTTATTGCCGTTCTACCCATAAATTTGGTATTGATTACTGTCTTCTATGGTTTTTAAATATATTTCCTATATGGTTTTCTGAATAATGTCCAACAAAACATATTATGTAACATTCTTTAATTTTATTCAAAAATAAGTAAATAACTTCAACTTTTGGTTATACTTATTTTGTTTGTTTTTTAATGATCTCTTTCCCAATTACAGGGAGACCCTAGTGCTCATAAAAAAAAAAAAAAAAGGAAAAACAACAAAAAAAGAGTATAGACGTCTCTGGCCGTCTCTAGGCATTGTGCGTGCAAGCAGTTGCTACACAAGTTTCCAGAACCTGAATTGAATCACAGAAGCAAGATCTGTGTGTGTTTCACAAAAGGCCCTTTGAAACTCCTTTCACTTCCTGAGATGACAAAGACTTAGATGACTGACCTGGAAGGGCAGGCGCCATTAGTTTGGATGGGCCTCTGGTCTCCCACGAAGGCCTATGACCCATGCTCATCTGTCTGGGATCTGCTGCCTACTTCCTCCACTATATTTAGCCTTTTGGTTATTTTCCTAATGAGCTGTCTGCTTGCTGCCAGCCTTCCAGTCAGAAAATAAATGTGTGCAAATCATAAACTAAGTGCCCAGACCTTGAGAGCTACAAGGAGTTGTTCTATACATTTTGAAATCCACCCACTCCAGAGCTCTTGCTGGGTTTGTCTCTTTACTCTGTTGGCCCTGTGGCTGGACAGGTGTGCTATCCTCTTAACCCGAGCTGTCTAAAGCCTTGCACCTAATTGTCTCAAATGATCACCCCCATTGCTGCCCTTCCCACCTCTCCCCACCTTGCTAGGTTAGCTTAGGTAGTTAACAGGTAGACGAAGCGTGTGCTTAGGGCAGCAGCAATTCAGAAAGAAAGTAAAAATCAGCAGTACTTTAATCAAGCAGGTAGTATGATAGGAGAATTTTTTACATGTGTAGTGTGGCTTTGAGAAGTCTTTACTTTGAATTATATGTGGTACTGTGGGGGAGAATGAATCTTAATTTTTTTTGATTCATGGGGACTGTAAATGTCACCATCAGGCCCTGCTTTCTAGTGTCCTATAGATTGGATTTTGCTATTCCGCATTCCCCAGCTAAACTTCCACCCAAAGTTGATGTAACTCAGAGAGTTCATCCTGCTGGAATCTGCAACTTGTTTAGCCTCAATCTGCTTTAATATAAATTATTTAGCTCCTACTATTCAACTCTTCACGGCCCCAATAACCTAAGGTAATTGTAGAAACTCAGTACTTACAGTTTTTAAAGCCAAATGATAAACCCAAATGATTTTTTTGGTGTTAGTTTGGAATCTTTTTTTTCATGGAGTTGATGAACATCAAAATATATATGGTGATCTCTTCACATGTGTAAAATATTGCGTGACTCCCGCTCCATGTCTTCTAAAAGACATATGTGCATATTTTAATTAGGTCCCATAAGACCCACTATATAAAAAGGACATTGATTTTATATATATATATATATATATATATATATATATATATATATATATATTAATTTTAAGACCTATGAGGTGCTATAGAACCAACCTCTCCCTAAACTGTGAAAAGCCCACATTCAATCTGTCCATGGGCATCACATGGATGGGGCACAGCCCCTGGGCAACAACAGTTTTACTCAAGGCATCACCGAAGAGGGGAAAACCGTTGAGAAGATTTGGGGTTGACTGATAGATATCATCAAATACCATATGAGTGCTCGATTTTTCAAACCTTTGATATATTAAAGAGTACATGAATTTGCACAAAATATAAACCAGGTAGACCTACCTTTCAGAAGATCTACCTCAGCACTTCTTTAAAAAGAAAAACAAACAAACAAAACTAGTACATTGCCTACAGCATTTAAAATATAGTTTAGGCTTTAAAACTTAATTTATACATAGCTTTTATACGTAGTTTTGGAAAAAAGTAAAACTACATGCAGAAGATCTAATGATTTGATGTGCAGTGAGAATTTCAAATTTTTTCAGAGCTCAAACCCCCAGTAGTACACCCCCTCAGCCCCAGCATCCGACCTAACCTGGTTTTTCTCTGGAAACTTTGTGCCAGGCAGAAACGAAGGGACAGAAGTTGCAAGGCCTCCTTGACATTATGTGCCTACTTCTCCTGCCCTGACAGGAAGAAACCATGGGGCCTGGAATTTTGTAAACATGAGGTTCTTGCTCAATGCTCCAGGGAAGGTAAACCCCAAGCCCTGGCAGAGGGGAAAACTCCGCCCAGTTTCCAAAACTGGACAGTCAGGCCCAGTCTGAACCACGGGATCCAGCTGCCCCAGAGGAGCCTGGGTGGCCACACTGTGGCCACATCAAAGCAAAACACACAAGCAATATGGGGACATTTCTCCTGCAAGTTTTGGATGGAAATACGAGTGGGAGGAAAGGCTGTGATGGCCCCAGCCTCTTTCCCTCCAGGTCCCTGGTCCCCTTAGGACCTCCAGGATACACTGCTCCCTTGTGGTTTGGGAGTCGCTTCTGGAGACAAATGGTTTGTTCAGCCTGACACGTGAACATAGAGCAGATGGAGACGTAATCCTCACTGGCCACTGTGAGCCTCACTTCCCCGAGTGGTTTCTTCCCCACGCCCCTCATGGAAAGCCCTCCACAGAAAAATCCATCTCCTGGTCTTTAAATCTGCCTTCTGTCCTAGTGAGAGGTTGCAAAGCATGAAGCAGCATTACGGACGGACGGGGGTGGGGGGCTCCCGTCAGCAAACAGGGCCTGGGCAGCCGGAAGGAGAGAGCTGTACGTTAAAAGCTTTTAAATGCTGCTATATTTTTAAAACCACTTACTAAAGAGGTGAGTTATTTCCTACTCCTCCTTCCCCCGAAACACGGCCATTAAGGTTACCTGGAAACCTGCTCAGGAGGCGCATGGCAAACAGCAACCATGTAATAGAGACAAGCAGATCTGACCTCTAATGGGAGAGTGTTGGCAAGATTGTACTTGGGTAGCGTGGAATAGGAAAGTCCATTAGTTTGCACGGAGAATAACCTGAGAACGATCTGTTTTTGTAAGTTTTAGAAGCAAAATGATGTACCATGAAGGAATGTCTACTCGGAGGACATGAAGGTTTCATAGTAAACGAAGGTGATTTTGAATAAGGTCTTAAGAGACAGAACAGAGAGGAGGGCATAAAACAATAACTAGAAGATGAGTTGCTGGACTGAGAAATTTATAGTGTTTATTTTGATAGTTTAATTTTCACAATTATATGGATGGAGAGGTGACTCCTCTGTCTCTATATAACCTTAGCTCCAGACTCGGGGTGGGGGGGAGGCGGGAACCCTTCATGTTGTGAAAGCCGTTTTTTGCTGTTTCTGCCTTTTTTTTTTCCTGTTTCTAAAGAGCTTATTTCTAATGTGCTATTTCATTTCCAACCAACACCCTTTCTATGTCAGATGAGGTGATAAACTTTATAATTATAGAGAAGAAGCAAAGCTGTGACTCAGCTGTTTCACCATGAAGCCTTGCCCACAAACACGGGGCTTTAGGAACTCCAATTGCCATGAAAAAAGGAGCACGGAAAGGGGCCACCAAAAAAGAAAAACAAACAAAAACAAAAAAACATGATGTGTGAATATTTGCTGCACCTATTTCCTTTTGCTTTACCAAAAATATCTTTTTTTCTAATTCAGCACAAAGGGTAACTAATGAAAAATCTGTAATTCTGGAAAATAAAACTTGTGAAAGATAAAACTATCTACAAAACTTGTGAAAAATCAGCTGAAATCAATAAAGCAAGCTATGGGCCAATTTCTGGGCTTTCCACACTGCCTGTTTTCCATTCAACAATTATCAGTTCTATCAGGGGCATCAGGGCATCTGTGTGAGTCAGTAAAACATGTTCACAGATACTTGAGCAACCATGGAGAATGAAGACACTAAAAATACAGACAGGAAATCTCCATAATGTAAACAATCCTCAGGAAGGGAAGAGGGGTGTGTGATAAAAGCCTGGCTGACATGGCACCCTCCTCTCAAATGACATAAAACCAATGCTGTCAACCTGAGAATATTGACAAATAGTCTAGCCCATCTCCCCACCTTTGTAATTCACAAATGCTGGATGCATCAGGCACTAGCCCCAGGGAGGGGAAGAACACTCACCTGAGCTTTGGGGGGCATGGCTGTGGTCTTGGTAAGCCTTCTTGAACTGTAGGAGGCACTTGTCCTCAACATCCCTGAAAATGGAATGAGGCACTTATCAGTCCTGCACCTGGTCTTTCCCAGTCACCTCGCACAGGATAAAAGGCAGGAGTTGAAAGACATGAATTGGAAGTCAAAAGACTTAGTTGCCCGTCTGACATACCATGGTCTTGGGAAACTCACTCGAGCCTTCTGTGAGTCTCTGTTTTTCCATCTCCAAAGTGATGTAAATCTGCTTTATCAGTTCCACGAAGTCAGATATGAAAAATGCCACACCAAAGCAGGATTCTTCACGCAGGAGTGGAGTGAGAGTGCGTGTGTATGGGTAACAGTTTTAAGGAGTTTTTTTTTTGTTCTTGTTGGATTTTTTGTTGTATTTTTTTTTTTTTTTTTTTTTTCTTTTCTTTACTGTTCTACATACACTACCTTGATGCATTGGTATCATCCATAATCTATTACTTAGCAAAATCACAGTTTGCACTTGTCTCCTCTCTCACATCAAACGGACACACTCAAAAAAGAATCAGACTTCTTTTTCTTTAATCCCAATGTTTCTCTGAGGAAAAAGGGATAGAATTTCCATTACAAGCCAAGAATTACTCATAACATTTCATACATCTGTGAGAATATATTACACATATAAACATCACTCTTCCTGTGTGCCCTGCCTGGTGGGCATGTGGATGGGGCAAAGCTAAACTGCCCGACTTGGTTTTCAAAGTGTTTTGGAGTTTTGTTTGTTTGCTCACTCACTCACTCACCTGAAAGTCATATCCTTGTGTCTGAAAGGTGCTCAGTGTGTGTACTGGGCTCCAGCTGGGCTCCCACCCAATTCCACTAAAGCAACAAGAGGCCAGCCTGGCAACTGAAGAGTCATTCCCTACCCCCATCCCCACACTCACCCCAAGACCTGAAGGAAAAGGGAGCTCAAGAGAATCCACAATTTCCTACCTTCCCTTCTTAAGGAAAGGTGAGAAAGAAGGAAAGAAGGAAGGAAGGAAGGAAGGAAGGAAGGAAGGAAGGAAGGAAGGAAGGAAGGAAGGAAAAAGCACAAAAAATTCAACCAGACATAGACATTTCTGTAGGAGAACTTTTAGGGAACAATGAGATTTGAGAACATTTGAAATTTCACAAGGTGAGAAAGGGGATTGGCTATCAGTAGAAATAATTCCTGGGGAAATTGGGATGCAGGGGATTTCTCAGGGATACATTTCCTTTTTTTTTTTTTTTTTCCCCAGAGCGCAGTATCACTGGCCCTCATACATGGGATCCGAACACGGGCCGCTGGCGTCCCAAGCCAGCTCTTAACCACCGCGCCACTCGGCTGGCCCTTACATTTCCTTCTAAATGTGGTAGAGAGTCAGGGGCAGCACAGGGGAGAGGCAGGTAAGAGACACTACCTGATGTGCCTTCAAATTCAGGCCAGCGGCAGTTCTCCCTCTGCAGAGGAAAAGCTTTCCCATGCACACGCCTCCTTCCCAAGTTAGTGCTTTACCTGATGGAAATCCAGGGTTTATTCAGACTCCTTGCTCACTTATCCAAACCCTTTCAAATCCTGTCAGGTGTGTTGTTTCTCTCCAATCCTACCTAACCCCATCTCAACGCTTTGCCCTGATATCAAAAATTCTGCCATAATTCTCAGAACAGATCAATTCCAGTCATCTACATTATTTTCTAGGTGCAAAAAAATAAATAAAAACGGTTTGGGCTGGTCTCCTCAGTTCACTTCCGCTTCACCTGAATTTCTTGCCCCCATGCCTGCTCTAGTCATCATTGTCTCCATAAACAATCTCCTCTCGGGTTTCCTGCCAGAAAAATATTTTGCAACTTTCATTTGCAAAACAATATTTCTACACAGCATACTTGTAGTGTAAATAACATGTAAATAATGTTTAAGACCAACCAATTTTTGGTGCCAAGAGTGACACCAACTAAAATCTCAAACTACAACTCTGTCCCAAGTTGGATTTCCCCTCTAAAAAAAATAGTGCTTATAAAATACTAGAATCTTCTCATTTAGCACACATTCAGTTGGTGACCTAAAAGTCCACGTGATGGCCCAAAGTGAGGGCAAGTGTAAGGTTGACTCCGGCTTACAGAAACTGCAGCTGAGTCATGGCAAAGTCCTGAAATTTCACAGGAACTCATTCTGCTTGTAAATGCCCCAGAATCAATGATGAGCAAATAAATGTGAACCCTGGCTAGGCAGGCAGCTTTGTTTTCCACTGGGCGGGTGACGCCAGATCCCCACTGCTTCTGACAAAGACCCTCGTCAAGCCGGTGTGTCATCATTTGCGTTTGCCAAGGCCACAGCTCCGCGGGTGTATGCGCTCAGCCCCACTTGCCGGACTTCCAGTAACCCTTTGGCCTCTGCAGGAGCAAAGGCAGACAGGCCTGGTCCACGCAGGATGTAGTGCCACCTGCTGTACGCTGAGTGATCCAGCAGCAGACTAGATTTGACGGCGGAGGCCAAAAAAGTCTTTTCAGTGCCTTGTTTGCTTTGATTCAATCGGCCAGGTCTGACTGTAAGAAGAACCAAAACACTAGCCGAAATATGCACCATTTATCCAAACCAATCCTCAGGGCCACACAGGATCCTTTACTCACTGTAGAATGTGGCGTGGTGGGTGTGCACACGCGTGTATGTGGACATGTGACTGCACATTTGGGTGTGTAGTTTTTTTTGGTAATCTCTCAAAGGTTGGGAAAGTGAAATCATTGTCATCCCCCTTGTTGGATTTCTAAGAAATTCTACCGTTGACAGACTTTTACATAAATTATCCCATTTAATTAAACTCCCACTACATACTCTGTATGGGTAGATAAAACGGTCTCAGCCAAATGAACTCCTAGCATGCTGGCTCTCCTAGCAGAATCACTCATACCACTTTTGAAGGTGACCACTAGCTAATGACCTTTCACCCTTTTCAAAAGACTTCACCAACATGGAAACCAAGACTGTCACAATCCCTCAGCCAAGCAGGACAGGCCATCGGTGTGGAAGAAATCAAGGCTGACTCTGAGATGAAGTCAACCCTAAGGAGGGGTCTGAAATCAAACTGCAGCGGCTCCAAGTGGCTGGGAATGAAGATGTCAGAAAACAGACAAGGGGGCACGGGTAAGGTGTTTGTTCAGAGTTCTAGGAACACCAGCAGCCAACAGACTGATTTTTCTGGATTATCTTGAGGACTCAATAATAAAAACGACAATAACTTGAGGGCTTCCTTTGCCAGGCAGTAGGCTAACTTCTTTGGTTTTGTTTGTTTGTTTGTTTGTTTTTTAAAGTAATCCTCACAACTGCTCTATAAGATACGCAGTATCATCAGCTCTCTTTACAAATGAGGAAATGGAAGCCCAGAGAGGTTAAGTCACCTGCCTAAGGATACACAGCACTGAGGAATAAACATAGGACTCAAGCTCAGGTCTCTTTAGCCCAAAGACTACACTACTAATGTTTACTCTACTGCTTCCCAGCTGTTTGTATCTTGCTAGGCCCTGAACTATAGTATATTTGACTGTTTATTTCAGGGCCAAAATGACTTATCAGCCACATGACCACACCATTCATTTTCACTGACCCCCTGAGTGTGAAAGCACTTTGAGGAAAGAGTTTTTGTTCACTTTGTTTTGAACTAGGAAGACTGGGGAATGGTTGGAACAAATAGTTCTGGGTCAGAGATCAGGGGACAAACTGCACAATGACAGCAAAACCAAACAAGGCTTCTCACAGCAGCTCTCGATACCATGTGAGGACCCACAGGCTCAGGCTTGCACACGTCTCCGAATGAGATGGACCAGATCTGAAGGGTGGCCTGGCCCCTTCTTAGGCAGCTGGGGTGGATGAGGAAAAAAACTGCCCTGGATTCAGCTTCCAGTTCTGCCACATACCAGCTGTGGAGCTGTGGGGCAGGCT
Organism: Aselliscus stoliczkanus; assembly: GCA_033961575.1. NCBI lineage: Eukaryota > Metazoa > Chordata > Mammalia > Chiroptera > Hipposideridae > Aselliscus > Aselliscus stoliczkanus. Next base: position 48,155,557 of record CM066728.1, read on the forward strand.
TGCAGAGCAGCAGACAGCAGTGTCACCTCTGAGAACTTCAGGGATTCCACAGGTTTTCACTGTAAAGTGGCGAAATGACAACCATTGTGCTAAATTGTTGTGGGGTAACATAAGCTAATGCACATGAAAGTGCTATTATGCTCCAGGCCTCAGTAGATATTAAGCTTTATGGTTATCAGTTCCACAGGGGAAAAAAAAAGTACTGTTACTCTCATTAATTCTGGGGTCCATTTACATGAGAAATGGCAATGGGAAGTTATCCTTGCAGTCTTTTGCCTTCTGGTGAAAACTTTCTGGACAGAATTACGTAATTTGAAGTTTGCATGAGCAGTTTGACCTGACTGGACAATCAGTGACATGTTCATCAAAGCGATCCTATACAGCCTGAATTCACTTCCACCAGCACCAGTGCTATTGTCCCCATTAAATCAACCAGTCCTAAGGGCCAAAGAAACTACAGTTGTGCCCCGTTATCTGTGGGGGATACGTTAGGAGACTCCCAATGGATGCCTGAAACCATGGATAATACTGAACCCAGTATATACTGTACATACATACCTATGATAAAGTTTAATTTATAAATTATGCATCATAAGAGATTAACAATAATTAATAAAACAGGACAATTATAACAACATACTGTAATAAGAGTTATGTGAATATGGCCTCTCTCAAAATATATTATCGTACTGTACTCACCCTTCTTCTTGTGATGATGTCAGAAGATAAATGCGTACGTGATGAATGAAGTAAAGTGAGTGATGTACGCATTGTGACTTAGCATTGGGTGACTTGAACACAAGTACTATGATACCACGACAGTCTCTCTAATAACCAAGATGGGGGCTAAGCAACTAATGGGCAGGGAGTACATTGGACGAAGGGATTATTCACATCCTGGGTGGGACCCAGCAGATGACTCAATATTTTATCATGATACTCAGACCAGCTCACAATTTAAAACTTATGAATTGTGTATTTCTGGAATGATTCCATTTAATGTTTTCAGACTGCCGTTGACCAAGGGTAACTAAAAACTCAGAAAATAAAACGGCGGATAAAGGGGGACAACTGTAGTTCCAGGTTTACATCTAAAGACTGAGGAACGCTGGATGGATGAGCATAAGAGGGGCATGAGTCCTGAAGACCAGTGCCCCTGTATGAGCAGAGAAGTAAGACCCAGCCAACCTCTCCACTCCCTGGCCTCCAGGAAAGGCCCATCCCCCTATGCGGGTGTGGGGAAGCCACCAGGCAACTGGCACTCACTAGGTGGCACAGGCCCGAAGCTCTCAGATAAAAGCCTTTTGTCTGGGAGGTGCTGGTGGACACCACACAGTATTTCTTCCTACACTGATTTTTTTCTGAATGTTATTTAGATCCTGGAAAGCTATTTCCATGAGTTGATTTTAAGATATCCTGCAAGTGAAAAATCATCAGCAGTACAAATATCCACCATTAGGGGAACGGTTAAGCATAGGCCAGTGCATCCTATGATGCTTATGAGTTTATCAACATGTAGACGAAGAGTGCAATAACGTAAATAAGGGATTGTGTGAGGCTCTGACATAAAAAAATAGAGAAAAAAAAAAGAGCTGCCTGCCAAAGTGTATTACGGCAGGATCTGACAATATAAAAGATAAATGGTAAACCTAATTGGTATGATACTGTCATGGTGGATGCATGATCTTATGCATTTGTCAAAACCCATAGCACTGTGCAACACAAAGTGTGAACCTTAATGTCAATGATGGATTTTGGTTAATAATAGTGTTTCAATATTGGTTCATCAATTCTAACAACTGTACCAGCTAAGGCATGATCTTAATAACAGGGGCAGCTGTGTTCAGGAAAGAAAGAAATGTGATTAATATTTGCACTATCCACTCCATTTGTCTATGCACCAATCATCTCTGCCGAGCAGGCCCAGCAATCTTTCACCTGACCTGCAGAAGCAGGGGCTGACCATGTGGCAGCCGGCCCGAGTCCTGAGCTCACTGACCCCATCCATGTCACTGTTCAGAGTTCCTGCAGCAGCACTTGGTGGTTCATTCAAAATTGTCTGAGACCTTTCTTCACAGGTCAGTGAAGGACAAACAGGACATGTTTGTCCAGGCATGTAGGAAGAGAGGGTGGGTATCAATTATGGGCTGAACTTTACCCAGGAAAGCCAGGTGGGCAGGGACAGGACCCAGAGCTTCAGGTTACACAGAACAGCAGGTCTAGGAAACAAACGGGCCTTGTTCTGTATCACTTACTGAGGAGTGTCCTCAATATCGCTTTGCTCTGAGAAACACAGGCATTTCCTTGGTAACCAGGACTCACCCTTGGGCGCTGTGATGGGAGTTTTCAGTGCAAGACCAAGACTGTGCACACACTGAGCTTTTCAAATAGGCCTTGCAGACACTCACGTCCTAACAAACTGCTTTTTAAACCTGTTTCCTTAAAGAGATATAATTTTCAAAAGTCCATAAATTAAAGAGAATCAGAATGAATAGTCTTTCAGACTTCAAAGTGTCTGACTCTGACCTTAGATCTGAATATGTCAGCCTCTTTTCCAGCGGACAGGCTCAAAATCTTCCCAGCCATTTCTCTAGATGCCAAATGAGGTGTTCATAAACAGCATACCATTACTTACGAACTTGGCTTAGAAATGTGCTATCATCTGCAGTCTATGTGTTATCCATGTACATTTTTATAGAGATACAACTAAAATATCTCAGTGATATGTTGTTTTTATAATATAAACAAGATCCCAGTGAGTGAATAAAATAATGGCTATTACATATCAGTGCTTTACATATACTCATTTATTTGTGCTTGTCAATGTCTAAAATAAAGACCACCAGAGCTAATAAATAAATAAGTGAAGAGATGGATGATGATGGATGGATGGGTGGGTGTATAGATCGATGGACGGATGCATAGATAGATGGATAGATAGACAGATAGATAGGTAGATGATAAATGAAAATAAAAAGCTAAGTCTATTGACTTGCCAGATAAAGGAACATCGGCTAATGAAGAAATTCATTAGTTAGGAGTCACTGAAAGGGAAAAGTCAGAATTTTAAAAGTGCTAGCTTGGTGTGTGTGTCTGTATGGGGGGAGGATACCTTCTGTACTCAGCTTTTTCAAAGAAAGAGAAAAATGACAATATTATGACTGACTACTGCTACTACCAATAATAATAATCATGGCTGCGATGCATTCATAAATACTATTGAGGAGTTTATCTATATTTAAAATTGTTCTCTGTTTGAATGGATAACGTATTACTTGCCAGAATCCAAAGATATAAAAGCAACATAGGAGCAACAAATTACATATGTATGTACCTATGTACATGGAAGCTTTCTTCCTATTCCTTTCCCTGGACCTTTGGTTCTCCCCAAAGGCCATCACAATTATTGGTTTATTAGGTATCCTTCCAAGGTAACAGAACAAGCATGTAGTGACGTATTGTAAAACATATATATACCTTCTATTGTGTTTCTCACATAAAGTGTAGCATTCTATTGATACTGTTCTACATCTTCTTTCTTTTAACCAGTTCTACATATAAGAATCTTTCTTTTTAATGGTTACATGGTATATTATTTGTGGATGTACCAAATTTTTAAACATAGAAACTTAAATGGGATGGAAGATTTCTTAAGAGATGTTTTCCAATCTCCTACATGTATATAGCACTCTACAATAATAACTAGTGTGCATTATGATGACATTGACATGTTTGGAATCATAAGGAAAAGGCTAAAAATTATGTTCTGTATAATTTTGCTTTAAAGCATATTTTCAACGGAATTGTTTTTGGAGATAAAGATCCGTAAGTGGTATTTATCTTACTATCCACCCCTTGGAAAGAGTCGTTCATGACACGCACTATTCTTCGCTACCACTAGGTGGTGCTCCTACCACAATGTCTCTACCTGAGCCTCAGGTATCTGTTGCACACCGTCCTAGGTAAGGCCCCAGTGAACAAAGCCACTCTTGAATAAAATCGCACCATACGAAGTGTGTTTCTAAAACCACTGAAGTCTACACAGGACCCTAGAGTGAGGATAACAGTGGTAACTCACTCTATTAAGGAAAGCGGCACTATACCTACAGTGGTAGGGAAATGGCTAAGGCAGGTGGGGTACTAGTGACAGGCCTGGTCTTTTCCTCCTGGCGATGCCTTCAATAGTAACTAAGCCTTCCACCCCAGGGCCTGCCCCAGTAACGCTGAAAGGCGAGGCCACGACCCAGCTCACATAGGTTATCTTCCATGATCTTCCAATCACCACGGACTGGCCCACACGTGCACTAAGGGCAGAAGGTCTGGGGGAGGACTGAGAGGCGGGTGGTGGAGGTGGCGAGGCTCAGATCTGTGCTGGTCCTGCTCTGCCCTGGTGCGCGCTCTGGACTAGCAGCTCAACTTTTATCAGCACAGGCGACGCTGAAAGAGGCAATTTCCCCAGCCTGTGAACAAAGCCTCTCTCCCTATTTTCTGGAGTTCTTTCAGTTGCATTCAGTTTCTCAGGTAAGCTTTGAGCCACTTCCCAAAAGCAGCCCATGGACATGCCAGCTTCAAAGAAAGTCAAATCTCCATATCTAAGCCAGTTTACAAACATGGCCAGGTGTGTGATATGCTCACAAATGTTATGGTACACAGAAAAAGAAGCAATCCACGTGGGCCAGGGTGCTGTAACATCCGGAGCTGTAACATCTGGAGCTCAAAAGGGCTTTGGCGAACATCTGGGAGGGGTGTTTCAAACAGTCACTCTGAGTCCTAGAGGTTTGGGGAGCTGCCTCAGGAGCCTCAGGAGCATCCTGGAGGCCGAGCAGAGAGGAGTCCCAGCTCACCACACCCATCTCAGCCCAGATAGCTCCAGTTTGGTGGGTTTCTACACAAGCTATGTTTGAAATAAGAATCCTGCTGCTTTTTCTTTTTCTTTTTTTTTCTTTTTTTTTTTTTTAGCTGAGCCATCCTACCCGTTGGCAGCTCAGTGGCAGTTCAGCTCGGGCTGGGCATCAAACTGCTGTTGCTTAGAGCTCATCTCGCACTCTTAAGCAAGCTTTTAACCAACTGAGCCACTCAGCCAGCCCCCTGCTGCTTTTTCTTTTTCTTTTTCTTAAGTTGGAACCACTGATCTAGCCCAAAATGCTCATTTTACAGATGCAAGCGTTGAAACATGCTGGGTACACTCCAAAGTCACACACAGTTGGGAACATTTTGGATGGGCGAAGATGGGTGTCTGCGTGGGAACAAGAAAGAACCACATCTCAACTGACTCACAGGTTAGAATAGTATGTTTGTCAAACCATTTGAACCTACAGGCAGTCGATATTTACCCCCAGGTTCAATTAGGGGATTCATTTTCTCTTACCAGAGACACAGACATGGAGCCTCAGATGTAACACATATTTAATACTTTTTAACTCCCAAACCCATACCCACAGAACTTGAAAAGTTAAGAGAATACTTACTTCCATTGTCCAGGTAATTTTTTTTTTCCTCTTTCATCTTTTCACTTACTGTCTCACTTACTATACTACGCTTTGTCAAAATGCCTTCAATACAATTAAGAAAAAGGCAGCACCCCTTCCTGGGCCCATGTCACAGGCTTGGCAGTGGATACACTAGTAGACATTTGGGCTCAAATCCTATCTCATTGTAAGATATTCTACTCTTTCTCGCCAATTTCCTCCTTATTTTACAAAATGTGGAGTTAATTTCAGACTAGCTTAAAGAGCTTGAGTCAAGACGTGAGTTGGGAAAACCAAGAGATTCTTAAAAAGTGGTGGAAAATTTATGACCCAGGTCACAAGGAAAAAAGGACCATGCTGCGTTTCTACTCCACTGGTAAAGAGAAAACAGAAGATGTCCTCAGCTTCTTGTTGTATTTAAATGAAAGCCTACCTCAAACCGACTTAAGCAAAAAAAGAGAATTTATCAGTCCAGGCAATGGAAAAGTGCAGGGGTGGATCACATTCAACCAGAGGCAGGTGTTCAAATGACGTCATCAGTCATCGCTCCTTCTCTTGCTTCCTCTTTATTCTGATTGACTTGATCCTCACGCAGGCTCTCCTGAAGGGAAAGCAAAACTCCAATAGTTGCAGGCATGTAAACTTAAAGCCCTCCAGGAAGAGAGTACTTGTGTCCGAATAGCTCCAGGTGCTGGAAGTAACATCTCATTGAATTGGATTCATATGCCATGCCTTTAACATACTGGTTTGATTCTGATTGGTCAGCCTGTCACATGAGAGCCCCTGGCACTGGGAGTTGAGGATTTACCAGAGGTCATATCCTGCAAAACTCAGCCTTAAAAGATGAAACCCAAACCAAGGGCTACGAGTAGGAGAGGGATGGTTCTTCAAAGGGAAAAGATAGGTTTGATTGCAGGAAGAATGGATGTTGAGTAGGCAAAAACCACAGCTGTGGACTCCCCTTCACTGGGCCCTGCAATGCCTCATTCTATGCTGATCAGGAAATGCACACCTGATGCCTTTAATGGGCTGCAGAGCAGGGAAGTAACAGAAACAATTAGCTAAGCTAGCCTGCCTATTCAATGTGTTCATTAAACAAATGTTTATTTGCAGTAAACCACAAACTTAGACTAAGCACACGTGGGGAGTGTTGTTGGGTATATTGGATTCCAGGAGCCACTATACCGGGAAATACCACAGGCCTAGGTCATATTCTGGGCCTTGGCTGATGATCAGCTTTTTCTTCCTTCCAGCAGTACCAGCCATTTTTGTTTTTCTGTCTACTCTGTTTCCTGGGAGTTCCTCTTTTCCTAACTTTGGCTAAGCCTAGGATATGTCTTTCCAGTTACCTCTGATATTATTGAAAAGAAGGAACAAAATTTTCTTTCATTAGAACTGCAGATACACTGAGGACTGGGAACCTTGCAACGATTCAGAAATCTTACAGTTTTCTTATGGTCATTATTCCTGATCATCACCCTTTTCAGCTTCCTAACCTTAGGGGGGCGGTCCCTGAACCTTCATAACATTTCTCTCTTGTGCATGAAATGAAACTCCCAGAATCTCTCTTCTACGCTTGTGTATTAGCAATACCAGCTACCATTTACTGAGTACTCACTCTGGGCCAGGCACTATGGAAGATACCTTAGTATATTGTCTCGCGTAATCCTCCCTCTCCTCAGAGGGAGGATCCAATACCATCTAATCTAATACCACCCACCAAAGAGGAAACTGGAGGCTGGAGTGATGAAGCTACTTGCCTGAATTCACATTGCCAATCAATGGCAGCCAGGGATTGGAACCAGGTCTGCCTGACACTGAAGCCATGCTCTTTAACACTACACACTAGCCTCTGTGGACCTCTGCTTCAGGAAGCCCTTTTCCAGCATGACGCCTCAAGGCACAGAATGACAAGAGCAAACAAGGGTGTACAGAAGACCCCTCAGGAGCCCCAGAGGTTCAGGAAGGCCATTGGCACCTCTTGCTACTTGGCTGAGTAATTTTAATCTAAATGTCTGACAACACACCCTCTCTACCCAACATACACGAAAGAAGTTATATAGGGGTTTTCTTCATGTGTTACCACGACTGGTACTTAACCACAATCACTTCTATTTTATGTAGTTCAGTATTTCTCAACCTTATTTCATGCATGTACCCTTCTGATAAGTGGAAAATTCTTACTACCACTGTCCCAAACTGCAGTATGGTCCCAGTAGTTTCTGCGCTCCCATTCTGCCTTTCTTTTTAAATTAATTAATTTATTTTTAATTAGTTTCAGGAGTACAACACAGTGCAATAGTTATACTTTTTACCCCTCAAAGTGACAACCCCCCTCCCCCATTTAGCCACCCCACTTCTTCCCCCCATATCATATATATCTATTACACTTCCTCTGACTCCCTTCCACATTATAATCCACATCCCGTGACTATCTATATATTCAATTGTAGTTGTTATACAATATTATACAACCTCAGCTTCAGGTGTACAGTGCAGTGATCAAGCCTCTACTCCATCCATGAAATGGTCTCCCTAACAAGACATATGACCAGCTGACACCCCACAAAATATTTACAACATTATTAATTATATTCCCCGAACTGTCTTTCATATCCCTGTGGCAATATTGTAGTTGCCTATTTTTGCTGTCTAATCCCTTCCCCTTCTCCCTCATCCCCACCTCCCTCCCAACTAGCAACCCTATTTTTGCTCTATATCTATGAGACAGTTTCTGTTTACTTTGCTCATTCATACAGTTTTTCCAATTCCACATATGAGTGAGATCATATGGTATTTGTCTTTCTCTGACTGACTTATTTCATTAACATAATAGTCTCTAGGTCCATCCATATCATTGCAAATGGTATGATTTCATTCTTCTTTATAGTGGAGTAATACTCCATTGTATAAATGTACCACAATTTCTTAATCCAGTAATCTACTGATGGGCATTTCAGTTGTTTCCAAGTCTTAGCTATTGTAAATAGTGCTGCAATGAACATAGGGGTGCATATAGTTTTTTGAATAAGTGTCTTGGGTTTTTCAGGATAAATACCTAGGAGTGGAATTGCTGGGTCAAAAGGTAGTTCCATTTTCAGATTTTTGAGATACCTCCATACTGACTTCCATAGTGGCTGCACCAATCTGCAATCCCACCAACAGTGCAGCAGGGTCCCCTTTTCCCCACAGCCCCGCCAGCACTTGTTGTTTGTTGATTTATTGATGACAGCCATTCTGACCAGAGTGAGGTGGTATCTCATTGTGGTTTTTATTTGTATTTCCCTAATGACCAGTGAGGTTGAACATTTTTTTCATATGCCTGTTGGCCTTCTGTATGTCCTCTTTAGAGAAATGTCTCTTCATATCTTCCGCCCATTTTTTAATTGGGTTGTTTGTTTTTTGGTGTTGAGTTTCATGAGTGTTTTATAAATTTTGGATATTAACCCCTTATAAGATATATCGTTGGCAAATATATTCTCCCATTCAATAGGCTTCCTTTTTGCTTTATTGATGGTTTCCTTTGTTGTGAAAAATCTTTTAAGTCTGATATAATCCCATATGTTCATTTTTTTCTTTTACTTCCCTTGCCTGCAGGGATGTATCAGTAAAAATATTGCTCTGGGTAATGTCTGTAAATGTACTCCATATATTTTCTTTTAGGAGTTCTATGGTTTCAGGTCTTACATTTAAGTCTTTAATCCATTTTGAATTTGTTCTTGTATATGGCATAGTTTCATTGTTTTGCATGTGTCAGTCCAGTTTTCCCAGCACCATTTATTGAATAGACTATCTTTACTCCAATGTAAATTTTTGCTTCCCTTATCATAGATTAACTGTCCATAAATGCCTGGATTTATTTCTGGGCTCTCTGTTCTGTTCCACTGGTCTATGTGCCTGTTTTTATGCCAATACCATACTGTCTTGATTACTGTAGCCTTGTAGTAGGTTTTGATGTCTGGTAGCGTGATCCCCCCGACTTTGTTCTTATTTCTCAGGATTGCCAAGGCTATTCGGGGTCTTTTATGGTTCCATATAAATTTTAGGATTATATTTTCTATTTCTGTGAAAAATGCCCTTGGTAGTTTGATAGGAATTTCATTGAATCTATATATTGCTTTAGGCAGTATGGACATTTTAACTATATTAATTCTTCCTATCCATGAGCATGGTAGGTGTTTCCATTTATTTGTATCTTCTTTGATTTCTTTCTTCAGTGTCTTATAATTTTCTGAGTACAGATCTTTTACTTCTTTGGTTAAATTTATTCCTAGGTATTTTATAGTTCTTGAAGCAATTGTAAATGGGACAGTTTTCTTAATTTCTCCTTCCATTAGTTTATTATTGGTATATGCAAATGCAACTGATTTCTGAACACTGATTTTATATCCTGCTACTTTACTGAATTCACCTATCAGTTCCAATAGTTTTTTGATGGAGTCTTTGGGGTTCTCTATATACAGTATCATGTCATCTGCATATAATGACAATTTTACTTCTTCCTTGCCAATTTGGATTTCTTTTATTTCTTTTTGTTGTCTGATTGCTGTGGCTAGAACTTCCAGAACTATGTTGAATAAAAGAGGAGAAAGTGGACTGCCTTGTCTTGTTCCTGATCTTAAGGGGAATGGTTTTAGCTTTTCCCCATTGAGTATGATGCTAGCTGTAGGTTTATCATATATGGCTTTTATTATGTTGAGATATAATCCCTGTATTCCCACTTTGCTAAGGGTTTTTAACATAAATGGCTGTGAATTTTGTCAAATGCTTTTTCTGCATCTATTGATATGACCATGTGATTTTTATTCTTCATTTTGTTGATGTGGTGTATCACATTAATTGATTTACGGATGTTGAACCAGCCTTGTGTACTAGGGATGAAACCCACTTGATCATGATGTATGATCTTCTTAATATATTGCTGAATTCTGTCTGCTAATATTTTATTGAGAATTTTTGCATCTGTATTCATCAGGGATATTGGCCTGCAGTTTTCCTTTTTTGTGCTGTCTTTATCTGGTTTTGGAATCAGGGTGATAGTGGCTTCATAAAAAGAGTTTGGGAGCCTTCCCTCCTTCTGGATTTTTTGGAATAGTTTGAGAAGAATAGGTGATAGTTCTTTTTTGAATGTTGGATAAAATTCACTTGTGAAGCCATCTGGTCCAGGGCTTTTGTTTTTTGGGAGCTTGTCAATTACTGATTCAATTTCCTTGGTAATAATCAGGCTATTTAGATTCTCTGTTTCTTCTTGAGTTAGCTTTGGAAGGTTGTATGCTTCTAGAAAATTATCAATTTCTTCCAGATTGTCAATTTTTTGGCATATAGTTGCTCATAGTAATTCCTTAGAATTTTTTTGTATTTCTGTGATGTCTGTAGTCATTTCCCCTCTTTCATTCCTGATTTTATAATTTGAGTCCTCTCTCTTTTTTTTTTTTTTGATGAGCCTGGCTAGAGGTTTGTCAATTTTGTTTATCTTCTCAAAAAACCAGCTCTTGGTTTCATTGATCTTTTGTATTGTTTTTCTGTTCTCTGTATTGTTTATTTCTGCTCTGGTCTTCATTATCTCCTTTCTTGTACTCCCCTTGGGCTTCTTTTGCTGTTCTTTTTCCAGTTCCCTTAGGTGTAAGGATAACCTGTTGATTTGAGATTTTTCTTCCTTCTTTAGGTAGGCCTGCACTGCTATAAACTTCCCTCTTAGGACTGCTTTCGCAGCATCCCAGAGATTTTGGGTCGTGGTGTTTTCATTTTCGTTTGTCTTGAGGTATCTTTTGATTTCCTCCTCGATCTCATTTGTGACCCACTCACTATTTAGTAGCATGTTATTTGGCCTCCATTTATTTGACAGCTTTCCGGGGTTCTTCTTATACTTGATTTCTAGTTTCATAGCATTGTGGTCAGAGAAGACACTTGAAATGATTTCAATCTTCTTAAATTTATTGAGACTTTTTTTGTGGCCTAAATGTGGTCTATCTTAGAAAATGTTCCATGCACACTTGAGAAGAATGTATATTCTGTAGCTTTGGGTGAAATGGTCTGAAAATGTCTGTTAATTCCAGCTGGTCTAATGTGTCATTTAAGTTCACTGTTTCCGCATTGATTTTCTGTCTGGAGGATCTGTCCATTGGTGACAGTGGGGTGTTGAAGTCCCCTACTATGATAGTGTTACTGTTGATCTCCGTTTTTATGTCTGACAATATCTGTTTTATATATTTAGGAGCTCCTATGTTAGGTGCATAGATGTTTACTAGGGTTATGTCCTCGTGTTGGATTGATCCCTTTATTATTATGAAGTGTCCTTCTTTGTCCTTTATTATATTCTTCAATTTAAAGTCCATTTTATCTGATATAAGTATCGCTACTCCAGCTTTTTCTCCATTCCATTTGCATGAAATACTTTACTCCATCCCTTTACTTTCAGCCTGTATGTGTCTTTTGATCTGAGGTGTGTCTCTTGTATACAGCATATGCCAGGGTCTTGCTTTCTTATCCATTCAGCCACCCTATGTCTTTTGATTGGAGCATTTATTCCATTTATGTTTAACGTGATTATTGATAGGTGCATATTGATTGTCATTTTATTCTTTGTGTTCCTAGTCTTCCTTAGTTAGGTTGTTTTTCTCTTCTGCTTAAAGAAGCCCTTTTAACATTTCCTGCAAAGCTGGCTTGGTGGTAATGAATTCCCTTAACTTGTTCTTTTCTGGGAAGCTCTTTATCTCTCCTTCAATTTTAAATGATAACCTTGCTGGATACAGCAATCTGGGTTGTAGGCCTTTATTTTTCATTACTTTGAAAACTTCCTGCCACTCTCTTCTGGCCTGAAAAGTTTCTGTAGAAAAGTCGGCTGATAATCTTATGGGAGTGCCCTAGTAAGTAATTTGCTGCCTTTCCCTTGCTGCTTTAAGGATTCTGTCTTTGTCCTTAACCCTTGCTATTTTCACTATAATGTGTCTTGATGTGGGCCTGTTTGTGATCATCCTGGTTGGAACTCTCTGCACTTCCAGGGCTTGTAGTTCACTGTCCTTTGCCAGGTTAGGGAAGTTTTCAGACATTATTACTTCAAATATGTTCTCAATCCCTTGCTCCGTCTCTTCTCCTTCTGGTACTCCGAAGATCCAGAGGTTATTGTGTTTGATGTTGTCCCCAGCTCTCTTAAACTATTTTCAATGGTTTTCATTCTTTTTTCTTTTTGTTGTTCTGCTTGGGTGATCTCTGCTATCTTGTCTTCTAAGTCACTGATTCAATTTTCTGCTTCGTCCAATCTGCTAGTCATTCCATTAAATTTGTTATTTAATTCAGTAATTGCATTCTTAAGTTCTAGTTGGTTGCTTTTCATGATTCCTCTATCCTTCTTTATATTTTCATTAATTTCCTTGAACATTCTAATAATCAGTGTTCTGAACTCTGTCTCTGATAGGTTGTTTACCTCTATTTCCTCTAGTTCCACTGATTCAGGAGTTTTCTTCTGTTCTTTTATTTGGGTTGTATTTCTTTGTCTCCCCATTCTGGTTTACTCTTTGTGCTTGCTTCTATATAACAGATAGATCCCGCAGGTCTTTTCTGGGTAAACTTATATGGTGTGTGTCTTTTCTGGGTAAACTTATATGGTGTGTGTCCTTTATATTTGAATTACTCAATCTCCCTATTCTCTTGTGCATGTATATCTGAGGTGTTCCTTGTGTTGTGTGTCTTCACCTGTTGAAGTTTAGCTTTGATTACTTTTGGCTTGTCAGTAGGTGGGATTGACTTCCAGGCTGATCAGCTGTGAGGATCAGCAGCGTCTGCAGTTTATGAGCTGCTGTGTGAGGGTTGACCCCTATGATGAGGCTTGGACCCTTTGGGCCGTAGTGCCTGTAGCAACTTCCTTTTGGGTGTGACTCCTGTAAGTCAAACCAAGAAATGCTCTGGTTTTATCTAAAGTTGGCCTCCGGGTATGATGATTCTTGTGTCTCCAGTGCCAGTCTTGGCTAAAGTCCACCAAGTTCTCTTCAGGTTGTCCTCTGCTGTACAAATATTCCTCTGCGTCTTGTGGGAACAAGACGGCCACCTGACGCCTAGTGTGATCCTGGCACTGCAGGTTTGCTGTACATGAGTGTGGTTGTGACGTGTGATTGGTAGTTTTTACAAAGTCACTGCCGTTTCTGCTTTCGCCTGTCCCAAGGCAGGCTGTGCACCCTGCAGGCTCAATGAGTGTCTTTGGGCACCCTTTCCGTTGACAGCGGTGGAGAATGAGAGAATTCCTTGTTGCCAAAAGCCAGCTGCCAGGAATCTATTAGTGCGTCAGCAGCTGAACCTGCCCTGCCTCCCAGGCCTTGCAGGAAAGGTGGGGGCGGGGTAGGTATCTCACTCTGCAGCCTCTTCTGGGGCGGAAATTCTCGACCCCCTACGGGTAAGGAATACCTCTGTAGTCTGTCCTTACTGCTCCATTCTGGGGTCAGTTTAAAACTCTGGCTTGGCAAGGGCCAAGGTTTCTGAGGGAGGATGGGGGTGGGTTTTAATTTCTGTTTGTTTGTTTTTTGTTTGTGTTTTTTCCTTTCTGTCGAAGAGAAGAGGAAAAACAAACAAACAAGCAAAACAAACAAACAAAATAATACAGCAACAAAAAAACCCCACAGTTCCAACACTGTTTTGAGCTAAGGCCTTTGCCTTATAGGCTCCGGAGAAGTTCCTGCTGCTCTCCCAATGAGACTGCCAGGGTTTAGGGGGCTGCGCGCACCCTGCAGTGGCTCAAATCTCCGGTATGTCTCCCGGGGACCTGCGTCTCTGCTTGGGCGCGCTGCGTCTCCCCCCACGGAGGATTCTTTCTTCCCCTGCTCGTCTGGTTTTCCGCTTCTGCCTCGGAGCCTGTGCGCACCGCGGTATTCCTGCTGCTCTCCCGGAGGGACTGCCGGGATTTAGGAGACTGTGCGCGCCCTGCCGTGGCTCAGATCCCTGCTCTGTCTCTCTCAGGGACCTGCGTCTCCACCTGGCGCTCTGTGTCTCCCCCTCCCCGCGAGTATTCTTTCTTCCCTTGCTTGCCCGGTTTCAGGCTTCTGTCTCAACGTTTGCGCACTGAGGTGCTCTTGCTGCGCTCGGTGGGACCCGGTGGGCGCAGAGACTGATCCCTGAACCAGGCAGGAATTGATCTTGCCCTGTCACTGCTGGGCTCTGCACCCTGCTTTCTGGGGACCTGGGGAGCTGTGGGTGCAGCTGCACATCTCCTCTCTCTCCTCCCCCTCTCGCCCGGCCTGAGGCTTCTTCCTCAGGCTGCAGATCATTGTGCTCTTGCTGTGCTCTAGGCAGGCCGTGGGGCGCAGGGAGCGAGCAGTGGGAACACTCACCATCTGTTCTCTGGAGTTTGGTCCCTCTGCAGCTGCGGGTGCGGGCTGCACCTCATGTGTCTCACCTGCCTTCTTTCCCCACTCTCCAGGCCTGCCCACCTTCCAGCAATTGTTGTGTGAGACTCTTAGTTGCTCTGTGTGATGAGTAGACGTCCCTTTGAAGAGTTACAGAAGTTCAAATTGTGGATATTTCCAGGGAAGAACTCAGGGAGCCCACCTCACAGCCGCCATCTTACCGGATCTCCCCCGCATTCTGCCTTTTGTATTTCCCCATCTCATTAGCCAATGGATTATGCTGGGCTTCACTTCCTGCAGTTTGAATTACAAAAGAAATTCCTTTTGATTTTCCATCTATAAAATTATTGTGTAATATTGAATGTTTTCAGAATACACCCCAACATATTTAAAACATTCAAAGCCTCAGATAGCATGGGCCTCCACCAATCAGAACACTGCTGGTCCTTACAGCACCCTGGTGGGTACTGGAACACCAGGCCTGCATGTCCTCCAGCTGTCCTTCCTGAGGCCACCTGTCCCATTGCTACAGTTGTGAATGACTGAAATAGGCCCTAGTGTTTCTGCTCGTTACCACAGGTAAGGAAGAAACAAAAATTGCTTAATTCTCTTTCTCCTTCCTTTTACATAAGCCTTCTTTCCTAACCAGTTTCTTCTTGTACATGAGATGGCATTATCAAAGGTGAGTAACAACATCCAGCTATGTTACTGTGTGTCAAAATGAGGCCCTAACATCCATCAGGTTGCTCTTAGGTGGCATCGCCCTCCTATTCATCCCAATATTCAACTATTAGGAAACTCAGCAGGTTCTAGACAGCAGCCACCCACTTATTCCTCCCAAAGGAGTTGCTATTTCCTTTCCAGGTCATGAGGGAATGAAGCACTTGGTTTCATAAGCCCTGAATGTTGACCCAGTCCTGGAAGAAGCAGCCAACACTCAAACTTGGCCATTTCTGCTCTTGCCCAATTTGGAAGAGGAGCCAAGGACGTGGCTGGAAACGGAGTCCTGTCTACTCCTGTGGAAGGGTGCACACAGCTCAGAGCCTTAGGGTGGCATCCCAAGGGAGGAACGCCGCTCAGTAAAACCGTAGCAGGGCCCAAAAGAGACAGACTTACAGTCAGGAGGAAGGTTAAAAAGTATCAGAGCCATCATGCCGTTGCTGAAAGGATTCATTAAGTTCCCGTGAAATACCCTCTGCTGATTCCCAGATATTACGGGAAGCTCTTCTTAAGGACTGCAGTTCTCCACTGGAAGATTCAGAGAGAAAACAAAAACAAAAAAACTAGTAAAATAGATGCTCTATATTTGTTCCCCCAAAAATACGAAATATTCAATTCAATAAATTTCATGGAAGGAGCTGTAGGGAATGTTAAAGTGAGTTTCTCTCCAGGAGGCCCCACAGCAAGCACAATGGAGGAGGTTAGTCAGGTATTTCTGGCATTCTGAGGAGTGAGAAATGGATTCATCAGCTCTTGAGATGTCCAGGATCACCTCAACTCTCCAGTCCCTGGGATGGGAAGCCCCAGGGTGCCCCAGTGTTAACAGTTCCCTAGGATTTTAATCTCTCTCGGTCCTCTGACTTCAAGCCTCTCAATCCCCCTCCGGCTATCTGTGCAACACCAGGACTCAGACTGAAACAACCCAAACCCTGACAACAGGAAATGGTGAGGTGTCTTATAGGACGTTCATAAAAAGGAATACTAAGTAGCATTAATAAAGATGAGTTGGAGCTCCATATACTGTAGGTAAATTGTTATGTGACCAAAGCGAGGGCAGGACAGTGGGCAGATGTGTTAGGGTTTAGGACAAAATACATAAACAAGCATCTCCAACAAAAAGGACCAGGTAACCATAGTTGTGCATGGAGAGAGGAGCTTGAGGCTGGGGTCAGGCGTAAGAGGGAGCATATCTTTTTAGCACATCATCTTTTGTAACAGTGAATCAGAGTTACCTTTGAAATCATGAGGAAGCAGAGGGAGGAGATGCCACCCACACAAAAGCATTAGGTAACAAGTTTCATCTGTACTGAGTCTGCCCCTTGAGGAGGGCGGGGAGGGCTTTATAGCCACACCCACGAAGAGCTGCAGAGATTCCTGGTCTCAAAGACCCTTTTTGAACACCTGCTACTAGAAGCTTCTCTGCTGGCCTCTTCCCATCCTACCTCCAGCTCTGCTCTTTCCATGTGTTCTCCTTTCTCCACACACCAAACTTCAATTCTCCCGTCCCCTCCCCTCCCCCTCCTTTAAAGTCACTGGATTGGAACTCCCTTCCTCAATGATCTACCCACGAATGTCTGTGTGTCGTGGGAATCACTCTACTACCTGAGAGCACAAGAATTGCCATGTTTCTTAGTATCTATAAAGAAAATGCATTCTGGCTCGGTCCCCAGCCGTTCTGCCCAGTTCTTCCTTTAGGTTCATCAAAGAACTCTAGAGTTCTAAAGTTTCCAGGGTCCAGGCACATTGAGCAGGAGCCTTGCCTCCATCACAGTAGCCATCCCATCTCCCTGCCAGGCCCTGGCTCCACCCGCAGGCTCCTCTGGTAGCCTCCATCGTTGCCAGGCCCAGGCTCTTTCCCTCAGCCCCAGGTCCTGAGACTCAGTGTTCACCCCCTGATCTCCATAGCCTCCCTCACTCGACTCATCCTGGGTGTAGCGCGGCTCGGGGTTCTGGATGGTGAGAAACACACAGGTCCCTGCTACTCAAGACCTGCCACCCTCTCTCTGCCATCGGAGCCAGGCCATTCCCTTCTTGCCCTTGAAACCTGCTTCCCATCCCCTCCTTTCTCCAGCTCTTCCTTACATTTCAAAATCAGTATTTCCATGCTGAAAAGCAAAAGAGAGTAACATTGGCCCCTTCCCTGTCCAGGACAGAAGAATTTCGAACTCAGAACACAAAGGCCTGCTCATCTTTCCTGTAAAGGAAGTTCCCTGCATCACCACCAACTCCGCACAGGAATTATCAGCCCACCACTCTCTTACACCCTCTTCTCAATATCTCTGAGCTTTGTAAGGGGGAAATATGTTCCATAAAGAAATAGGGATACTTCCAAAGAAAGGCAAAGAACCTGCTTAGCCAGGGTATCTGAGTCCCAGTTTTGCAGATTTAATGTTACAGTAGAACAGCACCTCGCAGAGTCAGTAAGCTCCTCTAGGTTTGGCAGGTAAGTCTGAGCACAAAGGGAATTTCCTGTCTCCTGGTAAGGACAGAGAAATCCTCTTTGGGTGGGATTTCCTCTGAAGACAGGAGGTCTTTGGCAGGAACATGAACCTAAGGGGTTCTGATTCAGTGGGTCCAGGGTAGGACCCAGGCAAGTATTTTTAAAACTCCCAGATATATCTCATGTGCAGACAGAATTGAAAGCTGATCACGTATAAGTTTAAGGCTTTAAATTTCACCTGCACTGTAGGTTCGTCTCCCAATCTCCATCTCCCCATAGTGTGTTCTCAGATAAACACCCTTTGCGTGTTCTCCAAGTTTTCATGCTCCACACAGAGTTCATGCCACACAGTTAGATGCTGATGTCCCCTTCTCATGTCAGAGCCCCTGCTCCTCCTGGGTCCCCTTTGTGGTGTCCTGCATGTTGGAAGGGGAGCCCTGTAGCAACCTATCCTTAGGCATGAGAGAGAGAAAAGCTAAGACCCCCTTTGCCTTGGTAGCCAGATGGGATGTGGGAGAGCAGAACAGTAATGAAGTGCCATGTCAGGCTTTGGGAAAGCTGCAGATCAGTGGTCCAGGGTTTCTACAGCTGTGTGCTACACCCACTCTGCCTAGCTGCCAGGGCCTGGATCCTCACTTCCATGCTGTACCCCGTCAGCCATGGAGATAGACAAGCACCTTGCCTCTCTCCCCTTCCTTCACTGATTTCACTAGCTACGAGTTCAACATCTGCTTTCCTGCTATTGAGACAGTGGGACCAGCTCCTCTTGGAGCAGTGAAGCCTAGGGAGGGCTTATGATCAGTCAGGCTGATTAGGAATGGAGCTGTCACTCAAGCTGGCCCTGTCAGTCCCATTGTAGATGGACAGGCCTGGTCCCACTGTTGGCCCCGAATGTCCTTTAATGAGCATTCTGTGGAGGAATCATGAAATCTGAGAGTTGTTAGGTGGGGAAAATATGCTGGACAAAAGAAATGGAGGGAAGATTCTTGGGCAAGGAAGGGCTAAGAGGCTGGTATTTCCTCATGATCCATCACTTAACTCTGCTGGTGATGCTGTTCAGTAATTACTATATCCCAGTTTCAGCTTCTTTCAGTTTTACCTCAGGCACTAAGGACAAGTCATTCCAAATTACAGTCTATGCACATGTGCCCAGCGATTGTCCCTGGGTTGGAAAGGTCTCCTTTCCCATAAAGATGTTCTGCTCCTAAGTGATTCATTTCCTTTGACCATCTCAGCTCATGTGTAAGGAATTTTGTCACAACCAGTTGAGCATAAAGGTATAAGGTACTTCTGTATAAGGCAGGTGCTGTACATGTGATAATTTGAAAGTATTAATGTAATGTTTTGCTGCATTGGTAACTATTTGGCCCTAGGTGGTTTGCTTTCCTCTAGTGCTGCCTGCCTGATCACACAGACCAGTTGTAGGGCCATTTCGCTAAAGTAAAGTCGTTTCCCAAGAAAGGCTTGACAGTGCTCTAAAAAAACAAACAACAACAAAACCCTTTTATTACTGCTTTGCTTCAGCTTTTCTATCACTGATGCTCATATTTGGTCACACGGCCAAGCATCCATCAAGTACTTGCTTCTGAGCCTGCATTTCCCGTCACTGAACATAACTTCTTTTTTTATTATTGTTTTTTAATTCTTGCCACTGAACCAGTTTGTCATCTTCATTTTGAGATGAACCTCTCCCCATTCTGCTCTTTCATCATCTTCTCCTGGCTTCACCTGCCCCCTCTCCGGTCTGGAGTCCATGTTGGGCTGTTTCAGCCATGTGTCAGAGTCTAGAGTCCCTTGTCTCTAGGGTTCTCTTGGTAGCCACCTGGCTTGTCCATCTTCAGCCGCAGCAATCCCCTGAAGATGTTCCCTCCTTTTCACAAAGGTTAACCCCACTGTCTGACCTTCTGTCCCCTATTCTCACCTCTGTCTGTGATCTCGCTCCATCAAGCATCCTCTCTCACTCATATTTATATTTTCCTCCTTCAACTGGTCACTGCCTTTACACAAACAAAAACAAACAAACAAAAGCAAAGGAGCCTTACTTAAGCTCCCTCATACTAAAGATACTTTTTTCAACTCTGCTATTTCCTTAAACTTATCATTTCCCCTTCTCCTGCCAAAGTTCTTTAAAGGCCACTCTGCACTGGTTTTCTCCACCTCCTTTCTGCCCAATCACTTTTTACTTTAAATAAGTAAAAAAAATTAACCAAAAAACAAATGTATGCATATGGTGAAAATTCACTGAAAAAGGTATTAAAAAGAAAATTAAAAGCCTCTGCTTGGGAGGAATCTTAGGGCAGCTACTCTGTATGGTGGAACATGTCATCAGACATTTGTCCAAACCCATAGAATGTGCACTACCAAGACAGAACCCTAAGGTAAGCTATGAACTTGGGTGATTATGATATGTCATTGTAGGTTCACCAATTATAGCAAGCGTGCTCTCTCTTCTTCAGGCCCAGAGAATGAGGTATCAAGCATACATCAATGTGCTTAGGGAAGAGAGACCCTGACTTTGGGGTGGATATGTGAACCAGTTCCAGTTCAGGAAATATTATAAGGGAGGTCTGCCAGGGAAAAAGCATGGAAGGGGAATGCCCTGCCTGTGCCAGCCTCTGCCTCCTACCTCACACAGTTGTGTGAGGGCAGATGCTTGGACCAGCTGCAGCCAACCTGTAATCATGAGGGGAGGACCAGAAGACTCTCAGAGACACATGTCCAGAGCCCTGTATCACTGAGCCTCCGAGCCAACTTCCTGCCTCTGACTTCCTGACAGACAAGAAAAACAAACCCTTTGAATTGAAACCAGTTTTAATTGGGTATTCTGTTACTTGCTACCTAAAATATTTGAATTGATAAACTTGGTTAGAGGCTGAGGCTCCAAAAGGTGGGGTATCATATTCTACTTGTTCAGATGATGCTCTAAAATGTAAATCTATGTGCTGTCTCTCAAAGCATCCTAGAACCCCTAAGGGGGAATCCAATCACAGCCCCAGGGAAATCCTTAGCCCTCCGTCTATCCCCAACCCCAGCCATCCCAAAGGAGACAGGTATGATGATGCCCTGTGAGACCTTCTACTTTGGCAAGAAGGGCTAGGAAAAGACAGATAGATACATAATGCCATTTTCTTCTTAATGCCCCTAATAAAAAGATTCCTAATAAACTCAAACTAAATAAAGGGCTTAATTTAGTTTCTGATATGATTAGGTTAAGGAGAGAAGAAGCATAGGGGTTATTCCCTTCCAAGAAGCCAACAGTAAGAGTAAGATGGTGAAACATCTAGAAAGAGCAAGGATACAGTCTTGAACTTATATGACAGCAAGAAGCCTCAGTCGGATCCAGGGACCTTCAGGTCATCAATATTAGTAGGAGACATGCCATACCTAAACTGAGCCTGGATCTTAGAAAAGGTGGCGGCAGACACCCTCCAAACGGTGAAACTTACTGGAAAGCAGCCTACACTCCAGACCTTGGTTGAACTTCAGGTCCTCCAAGTCAGGGATACTTTCCTGATTCCTCTAGTCAGTCTGGGATCTAAAGTATTTACTTTTCAAAGTTGCTGTAAGGATTAGAGATGATCTATGTAAAGTTCCTAGCACCGAGCCTGGCACACAGTAGGTACATACTTAGTAGATGGTGGCTGTCAGTGTCACTGAGTTTAGCATCAAGTAGCTCCACATAGAGTACAAGGTGAGGAAGTGGTCTGACCAGAGGGATTACAGTTAGAGTCACAGTCAGAAGTCCTCCATGGTCAAATCTGGAGGTAGAATCTACAGTCAGAGTTGGACTAGTCCCCTGTGGTCAAATCTAAAGCGATCCGGAGAAAGAACATAAAACAGGATCAGACTCTGAAAACGGGCCCAGCAACAAACCAGTATCTTCCTGTATCTGAAGTTGGAAAGGGCTGCTGGCAATATGGCTTATTCACCTGAACCCCATGGTGACATATCATAGGCCACGATCAGTGTGGGGCATATTGAGAGCAGCTGAGCTGCCCCTTTTGCACCACTTCCAGCCTTGTGGAAGCCAGGACTGATCCCAGGGTGAGTCTTGAGGGACCTTGAAAGGTTTGCCTGCCCCGAAGTATTCCTACCACTCCTTAGAGCCTTTCTGTGGTCAAACTGCATTTAGACACTCATTGTACTACTTGGGAGATGTGACAAGGTACCTTAATTCATCAAACATTTAACTGCAAATCTACTCATGCTTAAAATATACCTATTATGGCTCCTTGCTTCTTATCTGTAAAGTCCTTACTACACCCATCATCTGCCTGCTCTCCAGCTGTCTTTCTCGCCTCTCCCTACCTCAAACCTCTAATACTCAATCTCACGCAACTACACTCAACACCAAACACCATTGATGCCAGTCTTGCTTTTCCTCTTCCTTTGCCGGCAGTGCCCTTCCTTGCCTTGTAGACTCACAAACATCTCATCTGTCAGGATTCTTCCTAGCTCACCTCTGTCAACATTTCCCTAACTCTCCAGGTGGGAATGGCCACTCCCTTTTGGTTACCCGAGTGCCCACACATACTTCTGTTATACTACCTGGCATACGTCATACCACTGTTTCCATTGTCCATGTCTGTACCACCCACTAGGCTCGGTACAGGATGGTACTCGTGGCAGGATGAGCAGATATGGAAGAGAAAGGAGGGTGACTTCAGTTTTGGTCACACTGAAGCTGAGAGGCCCCAGGAACACCCAGGTGAGTCTTCTCAGTAAGCAATGAACTATCCATTCCTGAGGCCAGGAGAGAGGTCTAGACAAGAGAAATAAACATGGTGCTCATCAACAAATAGGTGACAGTTGGAGCCATGTGTACAGATAGAATCTTTCAAGGACGATGTGTACAGTGAGAAGAGGATCAAGCCCCAGGATATGTCACATGTGTAGACAAAATTTCTGAGAAAGAGGCTGAGACAGAATACCCAGAGATACAGGGAGAATAAAAAGATTATGTTGCAAATGACATTGGGGAGAAGAGAGCTTTGAGAGGGGAACAGTGATCTATAGGGTCAAGTCCTGAAAAGTGGGCCAGAAAAAGCCTGAAAAATGTTGATTTGTGGCCAAATTTCCCCAACCCTCATCAGCCCATGGGTATAAAGGGGATCACATTAATAGTAACAGCCCATATTTTACACTAGCTTGTCAAACATCTGCATAGCAGGACCTCCATTTCTTTTTTTTAAAAAGTCCTCATTTCTCAATATTTCTGGGAGTGCATGGGGGTGTATTGCAAAAGCCCAAGAAGAGCCCTCATGTGCTCTTCCACATACCACATATACCCCTTCTTGATGTCCATAGTATTTGAGAACGGGGCTCCCCTGAAACCTCCATGGCAGCCCCCCGACACCCGAGATGCCCCTGAGACCCATGGGTTCCCTCTCGGATGTGCCAAGGCTACAAACCTTCATGATGCCAGTGCAGCAGATTATTGTATGCTTTGAATTCTTCTGTGAGCTGAAGCCACAGCATTTTCTGAGAAGTGGAGGAGCAGCCAGCCCCTGTTTGCCATCTGTTTGTGTTCCCTGTCTCACATAGTCCCTCATGAAAATGCCTTCTTCAGCTGTGTCCTGGGGCCATCTGTCCTAAGGCTTCGGAAACTACTACTTCCTGGGGCTGAGCCGTAGGGCGGATGATAGAGTCCCCCTGTACCCCAGCCTCTGCCCCAGGTACCCAACCCCACAGGGAGCCCCCATGCACACAGATCCTTTGGAATGCTCACTCCACCAGATTATCAAAAACTCCATCCACACCCACACTTGGTCTGAATCAGGACACCTATCTATTACTACAAGGCGATTTAGCAATGCAGAGGTCATGACTGACGTTGGCCAAAGGAATTTCTGCAGAAATGTTTATCAGAAAGTCTGACTGCATTGAAGTGAGGGGCAAGTAAGTGGTGAGTCAAGTACAGAAAGCAAACATAACAGTTTGCTGAAACTTGTCTGATAAGGAAAAGGCAGAGGGAGGGAAAACAGGGCCAAAGGTGGTGGTGGTTTTTAACAAAGGAGAGGCTTGAACAGTCCCACGCTCAAAAAAAGAGAGCCAACAGAGAGGGAGAGGTGAACCCTAGAGCTGAGAAGAGAAGGGCTCTGAGGGGACGGCCAGGTACAAGGTGGATGATAAGCCTTGGGCTGGGTGAGTGGAAGGTGGCAGCCCAGAGGGTCTTGAGGAGAACCTAGGCCTCAGGGAAGGGTTGGCCACAGGGGTCGAGCTAAAGGAAGACAGCAGAGAAAGACGACACGGACTCTCCATGAGTTTATTCAGGAGGAAGGTGAAGCTAAGGGTTGAGAAGTCCCAAGCCCTTGTCCAGGACAAGGACCTCAGGTCTCCCAGCCCGGCACAGTCTTTCTGTTGACAGGTAGCTCCCTTACTCGCTCCATCCCTGTAACTCAGAT
Source organism: Aselliscus stoliczkanus (assembly GCA_033961575.1). Classification (NCBI taxonomy): domain Eukaryota; kingdom Metazoa; phylum Chordata; class Mammalia; order Chiroptera; family Hipposideridae; genus Aselliscus; species Aselliscus stoliczkanus. Next base: position 48,179,921 of record CM066728.1, read on the forward strand.
TCTGTGTTTCTCATTTAATTTAATTAATTAAATTCAAGCAGTTTCTGGGAGTCACTTTTCTCCCCTTAAGAAATCACACTATACTTAGGGTTCCATGGACATGACAATCAATGGAGATGTCCAGCTCTGAACCAGGCCCCATCTCTCTGAAGGTACCCTAGTTTCAGTGTAAAACTGAAAAAGGATGATTCATGTTCAATGGGGCCTTTCCCTGGTTTGTTTATTTAACTTATTGCACATAGAAGGGGTCAGGCCTCACCTAGAACAGAACTTTGCTCCCAGTACTAGGGGAGCATGGGAACCCCAGGGAACCATATCAGATTTCCTCTGCCCTATCCAGAGCAGACGACAGCTACTCAGCCCCAGCTGCTGCCACAAGCAGTGCAAGCTGTCTCGTCAGACTTGACTTTTCAGAGACGTGCAAGTCCGGACGCCTTTGCGAAATCCCCAGATTTTTAAATGTTGGGAACTAATTCCATTAAAAACAAATGCAGCAACAAAACCCCTGTGCAGCAAAGCAGAAGGCCCTGGGAGCAACCTCAAGACAGATGCCAAGTCACGATTTCAGTTTCACTTCCTCTAAAGGGATTTCAGTGTGTTCTGTTTCTTGAATGATTCTGTTTGCAAGCATATTTTTAAAACCACATTTTTACATTTTTTTTTTTTTTAAACCGTGTCTCAGAAGGCAAACAAAGACTTTATACTCTGGGAGGTCACCGCCTGCTCAGAACTTTCCGTAGGGCTACTCCTTGGTGTGCTTTGTGCTTCCCCAGAGGCTGATCTGATCCTGCGCTTTGTGCCAAGGGCAAGGGCTCCTGTAAGGTCTAGGGACAACTATGACACCTTGGGCCCAGCTATTGATGAGAAATATGAGTATGCATTCCTTGGCATCACTAGCTGGTGACACACCAGAGAGGGATGACTTTGGAGCTGTCCCTTTAAAAATGGAGCACACTGCACGCTATCAGGCAAGCTCCTCCTCCAGGGAGGTTCCTTTAAATGAAAGCCAGCTGTCTGGGCCTCCGTTTTACTCCGGAGCAATACCTGCAATTGAGGATCGCTCCCCAGGAGGCAGCAGCCTGTCAGCATGGCTCAGGCGTTTGTGGATGGCAAAATCCATCCTGGGAAAGTGGTAGTGTTCATCAAGCCCACCTGCCCGTACTGCAGACGGACCCAAGAGCTCCTCCGTCAATATCCTTTCAAACAAGGGACTTTGGAATTTGTTGATATCACAGCCAGGAATGACACAGACCAGATTCAAGATTATTTGAAACAGCTCACAGGAGCCAGGACGGTGAGTCTGGGGTTTTGTTCTAAAAGGTTGGGGGAAAGATGCCCCGATTCCTTTTTCTTGTCAGGGCTGTGAAAGGGTACGCCTGTGCTTTTCTCTAGGACACCGCTAGGGCTCCGTCACTCAAGGCTCCCGGGAGGGCTGTGCAGGGTGGGGGAGGGCGCCTGAGAGATGACACTGCTCCCTGGAATCGGCAGCTGGACTGCAGCCAATGGTCCCCTTAGAGCCCAGGAGGGGACACAGCTGATTGGGCTGGGCATCGGAGTCCATGAGCCCAGCAGCTGTCCGGAGTCATTGAGGAATTCTCTGGAGTCTTTGTTTTAAGCACCACTGTGAAGTGACAATTTTCAGCCTGCAGGGCTGGCGGTAGAAGGTGGCGGGGAGGAGCCAAGTGTGACCTGTATGGTCTCTGTGGTCCACATGGGAAATCCTGTGCACTCTTTTTTCTGTTTTTCCCGTGGCCAAGTAGGATTCGCTGTCCTTCAGTCTTCTCTAAGCTTCCTCTAACCTTAACCAATTTGGCACATTCTTCCTTATCCAACTACTTACATTAGAAAATATTTAATGGTTCCTCATTTGCCCCTTGTTCTAAGTCGTGGGGTGTTTCCAGGCCTGTCACAGTAGGAAGTCCAGAGGCCAGAGGTCTGGCCCGGCTCTCACAGGCACTGTGCTGTGTGATCTTGGGCAAGTCACCGCTCTGGGATCCTCAAGGACCTCCTTGGCTGCAAGACCGGACCAGAGTTGACCACCTCTAAGTCCCCTTTGCTCTGAATAGTCCAGAGGACCATCTGAGAATTGCTGTCCTTTTTCTGAATCATCCTCTTCCTCAGCACCCTCAGCTTCTTGTGGGATGCCCAGCCAACTAGATTGCCTGTATCAATTCTGGTGCTGGCTGGAGGGAATGGTGTCCCAACCAGCTCGCCCAAGCTCCCTTTCAGAGCACACTCGAGGAGACAGTGTTGGCAGGAGCACATAGTCTGGTTCCATTTTAGTTGGGCCTACAGGGCTTTCTTTGAGCTCTCAACGTAAAGCACAGGAGGCTGTTTCTCTCTGCCTCTCCGGTGACAAATCAGCATTCTGGAGCAAGGGGAGGCTAAGCATGTCACACTGTTGATTCCAGGGCCCCAGCTGTGCAGCTGTGAGCTGAGGACTCTTGTCTCTGGGCGGACCTGGAGCAGAGGACACCAACAGCTGTACAGGCTACCTGGGTCCTGAGAGGGAGAGGGCTGTGCAAGCACTGCCATGGCCCCCACTGTGATGGGCCCGTCTCTGCCATGGTTCCTAAACATTGCTGCATGTTAGACTCACCTGAGGGGTTTATAAAAAAATATTCTGATGACCAGCTCATACCCCATATTAATTAAATCACCATGTTGGAAGTGGGAACTAGGCCTCAATAGTTTTAAAGACCTCTAGGTTAAAAGGGTACAAACTTTCAGTTATGAGTAAATTCTAGGGATCTAATGAACAGCATGGTGATTGCAGTTAATAATACCATATTGTATACTTCAAATTTGCAGAGAGTAGTTTTTTTTTTTTTTTAAAGATTTTATTGGGGAATTGGGGGAGGGGAACAGCACTGGGGAATCGGGAAAGGGGAACAGACAAGTTGCTGTCCTTTTGTCTCAGTCTAGTTGTGGAGGATGTTGCTTCACTGGCCCATGTTGGTATCGTCATTGTGCTCTTCCCCGGGGAGGCAGATCGGTCACCGGCCTCTGGATGGCTGCTTACGGCAGCTTTTGGCAGCTCACGCTGGCTGCCAGCTGCTCATGCTGGCTGCCGGCCACTCACTGTAGCCTATGGCAGCCCACTGCAGCAGGGACTGCAGCTATGCCGTCCCAGGGACTCACAGCAGCCCAGCTCCAGGTCGAGCTGCATTCACTATCTTAGCTGTAGAGGGCAACGTCACTGGCTCTCATGTGGGATCCGAACCGGGACCCTGATGCTCAGAGCTGGCATCCCAAGCCGACTCTTAACCAACGAGGCACTCGGCCAGCCCAAGAGTAGATCTTAAGTGTTTTCACCACACCCAAAAATCATAACCATGTGAGGTGATGGATGTATTAATTTGATTATAGTAATTATTTTACAATGTACACATATATTAAATCATGACATTTTGCATCTTACTATACACAAATTTGTTAATTATTCCTCAGTAAAGCTGGAAAAGAAGTAAAGAGTTTATTTCCTATCTAAAAAAAAAAAATCCCCAAGTGATTCCAATTTGCAAAAAGCTTTGGGAGCTATAACAGCTGGGCAGCATCTATTCTTTAGTAGGAAAAACAAACCTCTTCAGGGATTCATTCAACAAATGTTGTGGTGTTTTTTTTCATTTCTTTGTAAAGCAATGATTTTTTTCTTTGGGTGGCCTTTAAAGTTTGTTTTCTGAACTTTTAAAAATATTGTTCACAGGTTCTTGAGTCCTAAATGCTTTTCTCCAAGGGGAAGAACAAATCCTTTCAAGCTGTATGCGTCATGGCCCCCAACAGTGATGGGTTTATTTTTGAAGAGGTTGAAAACTTGAAAGCAGTTGTCATCTTACTTATCCTGTTATGACCTGTGGCACTGCGTAAGTCAGAGCCCAGCAGGAAGTGACTGATTACAGGAACTCATGCCTCCAGTCAGGCCATGTACCTGGAGAAATCTGCTTGGGTTTTGCTATAGCCACGGCTCCTGGGTCAGTGCTTTCATTTATTCCTTCTCTAAAAACCTTCTCTTCTTCAGGGAGATTTGAGGTTTTGACCTCTATCATTTTCCTTCTCTCTGAAGAGCTTCTTTGAAAATTTCTTGCAAGGCAGCTCTATGGGCAACAGGTTCCCTCAATTTCTGTGTGAGAACGACTTTTATTTCTCCTTCAGTTTTGAAGGATGATTTTGTGGGATACAACAAATGTTTTAAAGCACTTACTCGGCACTTGTCTGGGCATTGGAAACACCTCCATGAACAAAACAAACAGAAACTCCTGCCTTTGTGGAATTTATATCCTTGTAAATACAATAAATAAAATAGTATGTTGGAAGGTGGTAAGTGATATGTGCTATGGAGAAAAACTAAGGAGGGAGGAAGGGAAGTCGGTAGGTGGTGGCAAGGCACAGTTTTATTTGTTTGGGGGTTTTTTGTTTTTGTTTTTTTAAGGGCAGTGTCACTGGCCCTCATATGTGGGACCGAACCGGGGCCGCTGGCTTCCCAAACCAGCGTGCCACTTGGCCGGCCCTTAACGTACAGTTTTAAATGGAGCCACTGGGCCTCACTGATTTGAGTAGGTCTCTAAAGGAGCAAGGTGTGCAGACATGTAGGGGTCCAAGTGTTTCAGTGGGAACAGCAGGAACAAAGGGCAGCCTTCTAAGGAGGCCTATGTGCCTGGAGCTCTGTAAGCTAGTAGGTCAGTAGGAGGAGATGAGGGTTGGGAGATAACGGGGTACAGGTTGGGAAGGCCTTTCAAGCTATCATGACTGTGACTGGTGACATGAGATGAGCAGAGCAGTGATCCGATCAGTCTTAGGTCTGAAAGGATCACTCTGGCAGCCGTGGGAACAAGAGGCTGTAGGGAGGACAGGGTGAGGGTTGAAACAGAGACATCTGGAGGCTAGAGCTTTAATTCAGATGAGAAATGCTGGTGGTTTGTACCAGGGATGTAGCCAAGGAGGTGGTGAGGAGGGTGGTTGGGGAGTAGCTTTGAGTAACTGCGTCTGAGTAACCTTAGGGCTCAGTAATGCCACCTAGCTAAGGCTGGGAGAAACCTGCCCCCGGAGAGGAAGGGTCCCCAAATAACCAAGCTTGTTTATGGTAGCAGTTCTCTTTCTGCTTCTGGACAGTAAGAGACTTTCAAGTTCCTCTGAAAATGGGAATGGGGCCAGAATGGGGTGGTCTCTGAGGGTGCATTTCTGCTTCCTTCCTCAGCTGTCAGGCTTCCTGTTTTGTCACCACAGCTCCCCCCACTATTGGCCCCCCAACACACACACTGTTGGGTGCAGCTTGTAATTCTGCTCCTTTTGGGGTGATAGGAACTGGTGGCTTTAAGGTGGCTTTGCTGCTTCGAAGACTGGAGGGTGGGTGTAAGGGGGAGAGGCCTTTCAGTTCCTTTCAGTTCTCAGGTGAGCCAGCTGCCCTGCAGATGGTGCAGATGGTGTGTACAAAACTCCGCCCTGGCCACGGCCCTGATCACATTTCAGGGCCTGTCTCTGGCATCTGGGGGGGTGGCTGTTGGACTGTGGGTTTTCAAAGCCTCAGTTACCCTGGGAAGAAGGAACAGCTGCTCACTGTCAACCTGTCATTTGCAAACACACTGCGTAGAGAGGCCGTGTCAGCATCACTCGGGAACTTGTCAAAGATGCAAATCCTGGGCCCCCAACCCAGATCTCCTGTATCAGAAATTGGGGGTGGAGGTGGGGAGCAGAAATCTATGTTTGTTTGTTTTTTGTTTTGTTTTTTTAGCTGAGCCATCCTGCTACCTGTTGGCAGCTCAGCGGCAGCTCAGCTCGGGCTAGGTATCGAACTGCTATTGCTCAGAGCTCAGCTTGCACTCTTGAGTGAGCTCTTAACCAACTGAGCCACTCAGCCAGCCCCTCAGAAATCTGTTTTAACAAGGCTTTTGGCGGGCCTGGTGCACGTGCCACTGTCTAAGGAGAAGGCTCCTTGCTTCTCAGGGCCTTCTCTCCAACTAACTTCACGCACACCCTCGTGGCCAACACCTTCCTCACAGGTGAAGGTGAGTCAAGCTGTAGGAATGGTGACCATTGCTCAATTCTTTGTGAAAAGATATAAAAGTTCAAGAATGAATACCTCTCTTCTTTGAAGCTCGGGTTATTTGTTATTTCATTAGGCGCTGCCTTCAACAGTTCTGCAATATAATTATGTTAGGATTACATTAGGATTCTATCTACTGTTGCAACAGACCAGAACCAAGCGTTCTTGGGGAGACAGAAGCCAAAAGGCCCTAATAATTTGTGGGAGGTGCTTCATTTTTCTCTAAAATAATGGCCAGCCCTCAGGGGAACACTTAGGTTTCTGTCCTCAGCTTTCTGCGGCTATTCTTCCTTCAGCTCGTCAGAGCAATGCTGCCTCGATGCCACTTTGCATTTGCAAGGTCCCCACACAGGCAGGTAGTGCAGGTGACTTCAGGGGACACACCCAGGCTTTCTCTCTGGAACGCAGGTCTATGAGCTCTTTCCCACTCTGCAGGCCCAGGAAGTTGCTGTGGAATTGAGGTGCAGGACTCCTGTTTTTAAATTTTTGGCCTTCATTTTTAAAGCCTATTTCCACCCAGACTCCCTTCTTAATAAAAATAATGTTAAGGACACATCTGAAACAACTCAGCCCTTGTTCTCATCTCTCTCACTTTTTAAAAAGCTCACTTGAATTATGATGCCTTCTGAGGAAAAGCAAAAGCTTTGAGAATATGCTTCCTGCTTCTCCTCTTTCACTTCCCCCACCCCTTGTGGTATGTTCCTAGCGTTCAGGAAGAGGACCTGCTTGCTTCTGACCACTCAGGTGACCTTTGTCGTGCTTTTTTCTTCACTGCCAGTCAGCCTTTCTGTAACATCCTTGTTACAGAATAATCCTTGGCCTGGAAGTTGTCTGGGCCAGAGCGAGAGAACTCACCCGTCCTCCAGGATTCCAAAAGCCCTAGGGATTTCTGGAATGTGCCTGGACCGAGCCGCAGGGCAGGAGCTGTGTGTGGCTGGATGAATGCAGGCAGCAGGCGTCATGACCACGTCAGCCTGTTTGCCTTGGGTGACCCACCAGGGCAGGTGTGACACTAAAGCACAGGAATGGCCTTCCTCCCAGAGCTGCAGCACTGAAACATCTTATGATGATAGGCCAGGAATTAAAGAAGGAGACTAACATACAACCACCCCTTCTGCAGCTGAGGACAGAGCCCATAACAGAGAGAGATGAATCTAAAAATCAGAGACAGGGACCTAATGCAAAATGTTTCCAGCTGTATTTAGGAACAAACTCCTTCCCAGTTGCCATGGCTCTCACTTTAAGATCTCAGGTGTGGTCCCAGCTGCACAGAAACCAGATTTCAATCAGGGTGGTCTAGCGGCAGCCAACCAAAATTCTTTCCCTGAAATGTGTTTCTGTAGAGTGAAAATTTTAAATCACTTTGACACATTAGACAGTCTCATGCGCAGCACACTCAATTTGAAAAACATCTTGGCCTAAAAACATTCTCTTGAATAATTTTATGCTAAGAACAAAGTTCTGGCCTGAAATACACATGAGGGAATTGTAAAGTGATTTGAAAAGCTTTGTATCATGGGAAATATTTAGAGGAGGGATAAAATGTCATTCTCCCTATCCTAATAATTAAATTCCTTAAATGTCCTGGCTTGTTTGCTTTTTCAGGTACCTCGGGTCTTTATCGGTAAAGAGTGTATAGGTGGATGCTCTGATCTAGAAAAGATGAATCAGAGTGGGGAACTGCTGACGCGGCTAAAGCAAATGGGAGTTCTACAGTAATTACAGGTGAGTGACAGGGGACAGGGGGCTAGGAACACTGGGAGATGGTGGAATTCTACTGCCATTATTTTCTTATAATCTAGGAAGGCACTCTGCCTCAGGAAAGGATGATTTGGAATGATCTGAGGAACTGTAATGTCATTTATGAATTTCCAACTTTACAAAGAAATTGTGTTAATGGGAGAAAGCTTTCGGTAAATTTTCATTTAACAAATATTTATTGAGCATTTACTATGTGCCAGACACTACTAGGCACTAGAAATATTGTGATGAACAAAAAAGATAACATGGAAGTTATATTGAAATAGAATTCCTGAAACAAATGAATAGAATAATGTGATAGAATATGGCAGGGGGTGGGGAGCAAATTTAGCTAACAGAGTGAGAGGAGGCCTTTCTCAGAAGGGATGGCTGAACTGAGACTTGGAGACAGCCAGGTAAAGATGAAGAAGAAGGGTGTTTCAGACAGAGGGGATAGCGTGTGCAAAGGCCCTGAGGTGACAAGTATAGAATATCTAAGGATTAGAATGCAAGCAAGAGCAGACTGGGTCAAGTGCAATGACAAGGATGAGTAGTAAGGAATGTGGGCAGGGTCGGAGCTCACAGGGCATGGTAAGCAATTGGATTAAAAATGCAATGTGAAATCGAGGTGATTTTGCTTCACCTGTGTTCACACTGCAACTCAATTCAATCTAATGGGCTTCCCAAACACCAAAACAAAGTTTTCTCACAGAGATCCTTGGCTGAATGGAGAGCCTTAGGGTGATGAACTCTTTAGAAAGGAACCAGGATACTTTTGGGGTGTGATAAGCTCCCCTCTCCCCCAGCTCTTGTTAGTAGTGCAAGCTAGCTTCTAACTAGGCCAATTCTACTGACTCATACACAGAGAGACTCAGTGGTTGTTTTTCAGTCAAAGGAGACATTTGTGGTTCTTAAATCAAAATGTTCTTTGAGGGAGATTATGGCCCACTAATTAATAACTTACCCTTGAGCAATGAGTATATATAATTTATGGTGGTTACTCAGAATAGCCACAGAAATAAAAGTTCTGAAAAAATACAATGCAATCTCTTGAAACAAAACTCAATATTAAAAACCTTCTAAGCACAATTCTACAACATTATCATAGCAGGTGAACACTGTATCTGTTTGTGTTAGTTAGCTTTCTCACCCCATGCACTCAAACACTCAAAACCCAATTAATTATGGTGCCAAACGTTTTCTATGCTAGAACACTTTTTTAGCAGTTTAGGTTTAGATTAAGAATGGGGGAAAACTACTGACTTTCCTGGGAAGATGGGAAATATCATGTCCCCAACTACCTCTGTGTTAGGGTGGACACTAGGGTCCCCCATATTCACAAGACCTCCTTATTTGCATTATCCTTCAGCAGTATATGCTCTCTGTATTTTGCTGGCGACTGCATCTCAAGGCCATCTGTAACAAGTTGTGTTTAAATAACAAGATTAAGTGTTCTGGTAATGAAAGGGAGTTGAGGGGGTTTTTATCCTTTCCAAAAAAAATCCAATTCTTTGTATTTTTTCCTGGCAGAGCAGACCCAGGCTGATCTCAGCTGGATGTCATTGCAAATCATGGCAACACTTCCTGGTGGATGGATCTCAGGCTACCTTTACCCAGCTACAGGAACTGAAGTTCTGAAATATGTAAACCAAAAAAATGGGAGCGGGGGATATGGTGCAAAAACAGGCTTTTCTTTTCTTGACTCAGTATTAAGTGGATCCACTTGGCCCAAATCACAGGTCTGAGAAGATTGATGGACATCTTGGGTTTCTTCTGGACTGGCCCTTGGGTTCCAAAAGACCATGAGAAGTTATGGCTTAGGATTCACTCACTGACCCAAAAAGTTCTTTCTCTTTGGCACATGGTTCTTACTCTTCTTCATGTGCTAGGACTCCTCTGCCTCTAAGATAGTGTTTCTCAACCAAGTTCATCCCAGGCCCCCTAGGATGAATCTATAACTGGTTTTCTGCCACTGCCTGAAAATTATTATATTCGGTTTGATTTTTACAGAGTTTGTATTATGAAATCACTAGGAATTTTGAATGTGCTTTTCCAAACTACGGGTGTCTCCCCAGTCACCCCCCACCCCCATCCTACCTGGGGGTGAGAGTCACTGCTCTGAACAAGTGTGCTCAACCTTGACAACTCAACAACTCACAGATTTCATAGGCATTGTGAAGGGTCTGAGGACCCAATTTGAGAAACGCCACATGAAAAGTTAAGCACAGTGGGTCTTCACTTGGTGCTACGAGGATTAGAGGTATAAGCGCACATGCTGTGACCATGTGGTAACACTGTGTGATGTATGATGATCATCCAGTTATGAACAAGGGTGTATTCACTTGTTTAGATTATGAACAAGAGTCAAACATAAGATTTAAAACATCTTTATAGAAAACTTGCAACCCTCCCCCCAAGAATATGTCTTTGAAAGTAACCAAATTTGAGAAACACTGTCTGAAATTATTTTCTCTCCTCCCCTACCACTCTATGAAAACTGAAGGAATCCCTCATTGTGAAGTTTGTTCTAGAATTGCAAGATACAATTAATTCCTTTTTGCAGTCTCTAGTGTGAAAGGTTGATTTCTTTTCTAGTAAAGAAATGGTCATAGATGACACAGTGATATTTGTCCAATTCTTTTCTATGTTCTCAAGACCTTAAGGAATGCTATTAGCACAGTGAGATACATCAATTGGAAGTTTTATTCATGTTTGTCCCCACCATTATAAATAAAGGCACATGCTATTGTCCTTCACTGAGTACAAATGCTTGATGTGATTTTTAAATTTCATACTGAAATGATAGATAATTCAAATATGTCAACACTCGTCTATTGAATAACGTTTGGGTTTCAATAATAGTCTTATTCATTTCACATCCACCTTTCCATTTCTTACCTAATACCCTTGTACTTGTGCCTTCCTTTTCCTTCCCTGATGTGCCCCAGCCTCTCCCTTCAACCAGATTGCTGTGGATTGGGCCTGTTGTGCAGGTTTCGCACTGTGCAACACAATGAAAGCCACTTTCCGGAGGCTGTGCGGTATGTAATCTGCAGTCTCTGATCCACTCCAACCCCTGGCCTGTGCCTCTTTCACACGGGCATCCTTCCTTGTTCACTGGCTTTCTTCTCCTTTGTTCTTCTTTCAAAGTCCACCTTCAAGGCCTGATTTACAGACTATCTCCCCGATATCTACCCTCTCTTCTCACTGCTTTTCTAAGAAAGCCATTGCTCCCTCTTTGGGAATCCTAAAGCACTCTGCATTTGGGTACTTCACCACCCTCCTCAGGTTGTATTATAGTTAATCATCTGTACTGGTCACTTGCCAGATTCAGAAATACTGTCTTCAAAGTCAAGAGGCTCAACTTAAACATCTTCGTATGCCCACTTTCTAGCACGTAAGCTCTGCTTTATCAAAGCAACATACATGCATGTACTTTAAAATGTCACGCCATACTCATTCTTCCTATTCCACACCTCCCAAACCCCAGTCCTTACCATATGTTTGTCTGTTTCATGGGTATTGAAGCCTCTTTAGAAATATTGTAAAATGTATTAGACACATATAAGAGTGTATAGCAGGCAAAGATCTATTTAAATTAACACCCGGGTATCTGCCTCCTTGGTTAAGAAATGAAGCACCTACGGAACAGTGTTAGTAAGGTCCTGAGAAAGCACGTGGGGGCCCACGTGCCCCATCCCAGTGAATCCCTTTCTTCCCTCCACAGAGGTCCTCTAGCTCATCACTGCTGTTAATCATTCTGATGCTTCTCTTTACAGTTTTACTCTACAATACCCCTTAGCAATACATTTTAGTTTTGAAAAGCAATAGCAAACATCAACCTAGCTGTGGAAAAAAGGGCAATACTATCACAATCAGATGAACCACCCCGAGGAGAAGAGAACAGAGAAGCTCAGCTTCCCTGGGAGTTTACGGGGGGTGGGGGGTAGGTAGTGGTCCTGAGTGAGTCCTTGGAAACACTGGATACCTGGGGGTCCAAGAGGCTACTGTGGAAACAGGTAATGGGCACTCCCCAGAAATATGGTCAATGGAAGTCCTCTGCTTTGCCTTTTCTGCTTCCGTGGCCCACTTCCAGCTTGTAGAAACAGGTCAAAGAGTACACCACCCTCATCTAGCCATGTCTGTGGCATGGAAAAAGGAATGTCATCAGCAGAAGGCAAGTGAAGGACAGATAAAGATCTGCTTCAGGGTCATTTAGGCTTTCTAGTCTCAGGTTGGAAAAAAAAAAAAGCAGATTCAACAGGAGAGAGAGTCCTCACCATGGAGGGTTACACGGCTCCAATCTGCATCGGGGCACAGTGCTCTTCCTGGGATCTCCCTTCACTCGTCCTGGGCATTCCATTTCCCTCTCTCCTCTCCTGGGTGAGCCTCCTGTTCCCCGCAAAATACACACACACACATATATATCTATACACACACATACCAGGGGTGCCAAAAAAAAATGTATACACATTTTAATAAAGGAAGAAAACTATTAAAATTACACTGATGGTAACCACTTTGAGCACCTCTTGTAGTTGCAGAAGTCAAACATGTATTCATCTTTTGTTATTGGTATATATTATTACAATTTAAAACACATTTTTCCTTTCTTAAAATGTGTATACAGGGCCGGCCAAGTGGTGCATTGGTTAAGAGCTGGCTTGGAAGCCAGTGGCCCCGGTTCGGATCTCACATATGAGGGCTAGTGACACTGCCCTCTAAAAAAAAAAAAAAAAAAAAAAAATTATACGTTTTTTTGGCACCCTCTATATACACTATCATCTATCTATCTATCTATCTATCTATCTATCTATCTATCTATCTATCTATTCCTACAATGACATAAAATTGTAAATTGCAATAGAAGCTTATTTCTCTCTCTCATAACAGTCCAGAGGCAGGCAGGTGGCTTGGCTCCATGGAGTCACATCAGCCCAGACGCTGTCTGCACCACTCCTGCTCACGTCCCACGGGCCTGGACTTAGTTCATGGCTGTGCTTAGCTGCAGGGGTGGCCCGCCTGAGAAGCCTCTGGCCTGGCAAACTCTCAGGGGCATCTATACCGAAAGAAATTAGGGGAAAATTCGCAAGCTGTGTCTTTCTCTGTTTTGGTCTTCTTTTTCATTTCAGAGGACCATATATCCTCCATAGGTTTTAAGAAAGACAGGATGGGAAGTAAACGTTTTGAAACCTTGCTTGTCTGAAAATATTGTTATTCTACCCTCATATGTGATGATAGTTCATCTGGTTGGAAGTCATTTTCCTCTGGAAGTTAGAAGACACTGCTCGTTGTCTTTTGCTTTCAGTGTTAAATCTGAAGCCATTCTGATTCTTTATCCTTTGTGGATGACCTGTTTTGTTACCTTGTTTGTTTTATACTCTGGAAGCTTACAAAATCTTCCCTTTGGGTCCTGTGCTCTGGTGTGCCTTGGTGAGAGTCTATTTTCATATATTATGGGGGTTACTTGAAGGTTTTGCGGGCCCACTGGGAATTTTATTGGATTATTTTATGGCTACTTCCCTTCCTTCCATTGTCTGTGTTCTCTTTCTGGAACTCCTAGTAATCAGACATTGTTCTTTAATTTTTGTTATATTTTCTTTCTCTTTTTTTTTCCTGAAGAATTTACTCATCTTTATTTTTCTATTTTTTTTAAATTTCTGGTATCATGCTTTTTAAATTTCTGATAGCTCTTCAATATTACCTGAATGTTCCTTTTTATAGAAGTGTTCATTTTGTAAATGCAGTACCTTATCTCTTGGAGGTTATTGCAATTTTTTTTTGTTTCCAACTATGCTTTTTTCTTATTTCCAAGAGTTCTCTTATTCTTGGTTTTTTCCTTTTTTTCCTTGCTCTTGTTTTATAGATGCTTTTTTTTTTTAACCTCTTAAAGGATATTAATTATTGTGGCCTCACAGCAGCCTCGCCGTCTGCCTCCCTGCATCTGTCCATAACTGCAGAGCCTCATGGGGACTGGATTTTCACTATGCTTATGGCAAACCCCCATGGGACCCCAAGAGAGACTGCGGGATAGCCAATGACGGGCAAGACCCTAAATATGCGCATTAGGGCAACCCAAGCCAGGCACCGTCCTGGGAGGAATCAAGGAGGTGAAGCATAAGGGGCATAAGGGCCTGTGACCCCTTAACTGCAGAGCTAACAGCCTGCCTGAGAAGTCTTCCCAATCAATAACATCAGTCCTCCTTGCATTCTTGCCTCTAAGTGTCATAGTGAATCATTAACTGTTCCCCTAGGAGGCATTGTTGTATTGGTCAAGGGTCTTTCGGCTGAGGTGGTCTTTGGGACATAGGGAGATTTGGAAAAATTCTTGGAGTGACGTATGTGAATTACAGACCATGGAAAGAACAAAGCTCCTTCCCTGTGAGTACTCAATAAAAGCTGCAGTCTGACCAGATTCTGGGCTCTTTGTCCTTAAGACGCTGAGACCCCTGGCTCACATTGCCTTTAAACTATACTTTGTCCCTTGCTCTTTATTTCTATTTCTGAGTCCCCGCCGGTGCTCTCGAGGAAGCCAGACCCAGCCGTGCACGACGCGACAGATTATAGTTGGGGCTTTTTGAAAAGCTGTATTCTGATTCCTGTGTCCTCTCTGTTCCGTCTGAGTCCCTGTCTTCTGTTTCTGCTTTATATTTGAAGGCCTTCCAGCATTCTGCACTGTGCACTTGAAGATCTGGCTGTCTGTAAATATTCAAGAATGATGCAACAAAAACGGATTGGAAGATTTATGTGCATATTCAGGGCTTGTCAAGTGGTGGGCTTCACCATAGAGTGTTGGTTCAAATGTCACCTTCTAAGCAAGGCTCTCCATATCACCAGATTTAAAAATTTCACTGACATTCCCTCTACTTCTTCTTTGTTTTTCTCTATAGCATTTATCACCTAATATGTTATATGCTTTACTTATTTAGTTTACTGTCTTTACCACTAAAATGAAAGCCCCTTGAGGCCAGGAACTTGTATCTGTGTATTTACTGCTGTATCTACAGCATTGAGAAGACTACCTGCACATAGTAGGCACTTGATCAATGTCTGTTAGGTGAATGAATGAATGAATGAACGAATGGTCAGATGCAGATCCCCCAACTGTTAGTTCCCAGACCTTTTTCTTTCGAGCCATTCACTTTCTCCATTCCACAGCTGGGGGGTTGGGCCCTGCCTCCACTTCTGGCTGCTAAACAAGGGAAAGGGATAGAGAAGGCCCTTGGTCAGTGTGCAGACTCTCCTGTAATCTCCTGTTTTCTGCAGCTTCTGGTGGAGTAATTCTGTGTGAAATACAGACATAGAAAAGACTATCATCCAAAGAGCACTGAGAGGTTGGCACAAGAGGTTGGCAGAGGAAAGCAACAAGAATAACCAGGCAAAAAATTCCTAGCAAAAGCTCTACTCCTGTTTATTTAAAAAGCAAGTGATTCAATCTCCTATGCATGTC
This sequence comes from Aselliscus stoliczkanus, assembly GCA_033961575.1. NCBI lineage: Eukaryota > Metazoa > Chordata > Mammalia > Chiroptera > Hipposideridae > Aselliscus > Aselliscus stoliczkanus. The sequence goes on from CM066728.1 coordinate 48,195,151, forward strand.
TCATTTGAATAACTGCATTCAGTCTGCTGCTTCCAGACTGGTCCCTGGAGAGGGACAACTGGCAGTCATTCCTCTCAATTCAAGGGTGTCCAAAGATGGCCCTGAAGGGGAAGCAATGGCCAGGGGTGATAAATTGGCTTGTGTGGCCCAGACCACACTATTCATATCCTCAGTGAGTATTATTAGGCCATTATCTGGACATTTGGCTGTAAGACAAAGCCATGCTCCCTAATTCACTGCACCATAAAAATTGTTAGCGGATCCTAGGAAATAGTTTAAAGAACTGGGCTCCTGAGATAGTTGAAGTAAAATTCCTTTCTTATAATATTAATAGTGATCTTTTTTTATTAAATACATTGAATCAAAGGGGCAGAATTTAATCTTATTAATCAGTGGAAAAGAATCCTGGCCTGGCCCTTTTAAGCACAAGTGATATTTAAACATGGGTCTGTATTTATGCACAGAATTTTATTTCCCATCCCTAGGTGATTTTTTTGGTGAGCTGTGCAGAGCTGAAGAAAGGAAACAAGAGGGGTATCAGGAGAGCCAATAAAAGCAAAAAACTTTGTGTAACCATGCTGGGTTGCATCTAGTGTCCCTGGGGCTTCATTCTTAGGGGCTCTTCCTGCCCCGTGGGGATTCTCCCTCCCAGCCAGCAGGGCTGTGGCCTCTGCGCAGCAACTGCTGCTGTTTTCTCAGAAGAGAGCAGAGCAATGGCTGTCTCACTTTTCTCTTGTGTGCCTTGTGAAATTCGGAATACTTCGTACATAACATTACAGTAGTTCTAAGGTGGGCGTTCTGCACTTTTCTTATTAATCTTCCAAGTCACCCTGAAGATTGATATGGATGTTCTTTAACGCAATCTGTCCTGGGTTCTAACTAGATGTGTCAAACATAGACCAGAGGATCCACTCTCGGAATGGAAGACCAACAACTCCTGGGAAGGCCAAATTAGAGAACTCAGCTGGAAGCTGTGCCCCTAAGGTTGTACCCCAGCATCTAGTACATGTGAAATGAGTGACGGCAGTGATACAAGGGGCAACAAGGAGAAATAAAAATTATTTTGATATTTGAAAGTAGATTTGGAGTAGTTATAAATGTATATTGCAAACTCTAGGGCAACCACTGAAAAAAAAAAGTTTTAAAAAAATTGATATATTACAAAAGGAGAAAAAAATGGAATTGCACAAAATACTCAATTAAAAAAACCACAAAAGGCAGTAAAAGAATGAAAGACAAAAGTGGGAATAATGAACAAGGGCAACAAATAGAAAGCAGTAACAAATAGGGTAGATATTAATCCAACTATATCAATAATCACTTGGATTGTCAATAGCCTAAACATGCCAATTAAAAAAAAGAAACTGTTAGAGTGGATCAAAAAACAAGACTCAACTACAGGTTGTATACAGGAAAATCCCTTTAATGTAATGGCACATAAAGATGAAAAGTGAATGGATGCAGATACACTATGCTAACACTAATCAAAAGGAAGCAAGGGTAGCTATATTTATTTTAGGCGAGCAGACTTCAAAGCAGGATAAGTTACCAAGGATAAAGACAGGTGTTATATAAAAATAAAGGATAAATTATTCAAGACACAACGATGCTTAACCTGTATGTGCCTAACAATAGAGCATCAAAATACATCAAGCAAAAACTGATAGAGCTGCAAGGAACAATAGATGAATTCACTGTTATAGTTAGAGACCTCTACAACCCTCTATCCAAAATGAACAGATCTAGCAGGCAGAGAATCAGTAAGGATACAGCTGAACTCAACAACACCATCAACTAACTGGATATAATAGACATCAATAGACTACATCCAACAATAGCAGAATACACATTCTTCCTAAGCTCACATGGAACATCCACCAGGATCAACCGCATTCTGGGCCATAACAAATTTAAAAGAATAGAAATCACACAAATTTAACACATTAAAAAAAAAAAGAAATTATACAATGCTCTCAGACCACAGTGGAATTAAGCTAGAAATCAGTAACAGAAAGGCAAGTGGAAAATCCTAAAACACAGGATTAAACAACACACTTCTAAAAAACACATAAGTCAAATAAGAAATCTCAAAAGAAATGTAAAATATTTAATCTAAATGGATATGAAAAGGCAACTTATCAAAATTTGTGGGATGTAGCAAAAGCAGTGTTTAGAAGGAAATTTATATCATTGAATACATATATTTAAAAAAGATCTAAAACCAATTATCCAAGCTTCTACCTAGGAAATTATAAAAAGAACAAATGAAACCCAAATAAAGCAGAAGAAAAGAAATAAAAAGTAAAGCAGAAATCCATGAAGCTGAAAACAGGAAATCAATAGAGAAAATCAATAAAACCTAGAGCTGGTTATTTGAAAAGATGGGTAAAATCAATGTCAGGCTAACTAAGAAAAAAGGAGGAAGAACACAAATTACTAATACCAGAAATGAAAGAGGATACATCACGACAGGGCCCCATGGACATTAAAAGGATTATAAAGGAACACTGAACAACTCTGTGCCCACAAATTTGATAACCTAGATGAACTTGACCAATTTCTTAAAAGACACAATTTGCCAAAATTCCCACAAGAAGAAACAGACAATCTGAATAGACCTACAGATCTATTAAAGAAATTGAATCAATAATTAATAACCTTCCAAAACAGAAAACATCATGCCCAGATGATTCACTGGTGAATTCTGGTAAACATTTAAGAAATTATACCAATTTTCAGAGCATAGAAGCTGAGGGAATACTTCCTAACTCCTTCCCCCAACCCTTCCTTCATTTCTTTTTTCCTTTCTCTCTCTTCCTTCCTTTCTTTTTTTACAACTTTATTTAGGCATATTTTATAGCTCATGTAACTCACCCATTTCAGTTGTGCAATTCAATGAAAGAACATTCATCTAAACTACACAGCAGCTATAGGAACTGGCCCAAAAAGCCTGAAATTGCTGCTCCACAGGTAGATTTCTGTGGTTTTGAAGCAACATGGGATTGAATTCAAATTCTGGTTAGTCTATTTCCTAGCTGTGTACTGGTGGCTAAGCCAATTTCTCCAGTTTGGGTTTTCACTATAAGAATTCAAGTTAATGAAATTAATCAAATTAAAATTAATTAAAATGAAAGAATTAACAGAGAAACCTTACTCTCTGGTTGTTGGGGTTGAATAGGCCCCACATCTAGCTACTTTTCTGACTACTTCATACCAGGGTATGTTGTTTGGTTTCCAGTCATTAGCTCTGGGTTACTTACTTTAAATATTAATCACAGGAATGGTGTGTTAACCAGTCATAACATTAGAAAACTCATGATCAAATAAGACCTTGGAATAGTTTCTTGAGAAGGGAGTGGAGGGAAGGCAATGGAGGTAGAGTAGGGGTGATAACCTTGATGATTTCTTGACCTTCCTTGGCGTCAGCCTTTCAAGGAAACTCAAAAAGTATGTCTCAGACCCAGGGACATATCCAGTGTGGTCAACCCACAAAGCCAGCCATGTTGCAGGACCTTCAAAGGAGCTTCCACTCCAACCAGAGTTGGATTATTTTATATTGTTCTTAGAATGCTTATGGAGGCCATTTGCTAGTTGGTAGAGCATGTGGGCTTTGGAATCAGGTCTGGGTTCTTCCCAGCTCTGCCATTTATTAACTACATGGCCTTAGGCTGTTACTCACTGTGCTCATTTTATTTTATTATTATTATTATTTTTTAAAGATTTTATTGGGGAACTGGGGGAGGGGAATAGCGTTGGGGAATCGGGAAAGGGGTCACTGTGCTCATTTCAGAATGGAAATACTGATAGCACCTGGCTCATGGGGTTGCTGGAACAATGTGATCATATCATCATTTACAGACTGCAATTATTATGTGTATGGCTTCATTTACTCTTCCCAAATCAACTATGAGGTTGCTGTATCTACTAGCCCCTTTTTATAAAAAAGGCAAACAAAGGCCAGAGAGAGGCCATTTCACCTGTCCAAGGTCACATAATGAGAGGCAGGGCTAAGATCTGAAGTAATTCACCTGGGGAGTCTGGCTTCATCATCCCCTATTTAATCACCCCAACAGACTACTTTCCTGTGCTTTATTGTCTCTTCTAAAGGCAATAACACATGCCAAATGCCTGGCACTTAGTAAAAGTGTAATAAATGGTAACATTGAAATCCTAAGTAATGCTTCAATTTCCGCAACCCCAATCAGTCTACAGAGTTCATACAATCGGTAATAACAGAAATTTCTCTCGATCACACCTCTGCTTGCAGGACACAGGTCCCTAAGTTTCTCATTGTTCCTGGGTGTGGAACGCAACTCTCCTGTCCTTCCTTGCTTGCCCCTCCCTGAAGGGCCTGCCCTTGAAGTCCTATGAGGGTAGAGCCTCAGCCACTTCTGTTGTGAGTGTCCTCTGTGCAGCTCCACAGGCCAAGCCCTCTGGTCAAGTTCCCTGGTTCGTAAGCAGAAATGGGCACCTGGGCCATCACAGTCAACACTGTCAACTTGGAGACCAGGAACTCTGCTGGGTATGCCATAACCTGGGCCCTGTTACATACTACAGACATTTCTTAAGCAACTATTATGTTTTGGAAATAGTGGTAGAAGACATAAAAAAGACGATACAAGCAATTAGTATGTCCAGACTGGTACCCAACAGCTGCTTAGGAGCACCTGTTGCCTACTGATACTAAGGCTCCATACACGATCAGCCTTTCTCACCATAGCCATTAAAATTAGTGAGGGTTATAAAATAGAAAGTTTTGTTGCTGACAGCCGTTGTTGTGGTGGTGGTGGCAGTAGTATGTAGCTTTGGGAAAAGCCCCAGGCAATACTTGACAATATCTATTTACATTATTTAAATGTGTATCTTTATATTTGAATTCTTGCTACGAAAGTATCTTAACTTTTGCTTTCCATCTAGTCAAAGAAAGTATTTGAACCTCTACTGGGTACTGCAGCACTGTAATCCCCCTTCCTAACCATTACCAGGGCTTCTCTGGGATTTGGGTATGTCCTAATTGACTCTGAGACAATTTATTCCTCAGAGGAAGTCACTGTAAATTTAGAAAACCACACCTACTCTTCTTCCAACCATGGGGACATAAGACCCAAGAACAATGATGTTCAGTCAGCTAGGTGACCAGGAGGAAAGAATTTGACAAGAGATTTCCAGGAATATAGAAGTTATGGAATACATACATTTTATGAAAACTGAAACTGTAGTTATTTTTCTACAGCTTTAAACTTACTAAAAGTGAAAGCAAAAGCAAGATACTTCCAATCAGGAGGAAGGGAAAAGCACTCAGAATTTGGAAGCAGGCCTGTGTGAGGGGGACAGTGGTCACTCAGTAACTCCTGCTACCTGTGATAAGAATGCCTAGGGTTCACAAAACTAGTTTCACCAAACTTTGTCCTACAGGCCCTTTGGCTTAAAAACATTATAGGGCCAGCCAAGTGGTGCATTGGTTAAGAGCTGGCTTGGAACGCCAGTGGCCCCGGTTCAGATCCCACATATGAGGGCCAGTGACACTGCCCTCTACAACTAAGATGGTGAACAACAGCTCCACCTGGAGCTGGGCTGCCATGAGTCCCCGGGACGGCATAGCTACAGCCCGAGGCAGTGGGCTGCCACAGGCTACAGTGAGTGGCCAGCAGCCAGCGTGAGTGGCTGGCAGCCAGTGTGAGGGGCCAAGGGCCACAGTGAGTGGCTGTCCAGATGCCGACGACCGATCTGCCTCAGCCCGGAAGAACGCAATGATGATACCAATATGGGCCAGTGAAGCAATGCCCTCCACAACAACTAGACTGAAGAACAAAAGGTCAGCAATTTCTCTGTTCCCCTTCCCTGGTTCCCCAACGCTGTTCCCCTCTCCAATTCCCCAATTAAAAAAAAATCTAAAAACAAAACATTATTTATTTATGTGCTCCAATAGTGCTTCATAATTCTTACAGGTCAGCTGCATCATTTTTTAAAAATCAGATAACAAACAGGTAGACAATTTTCAGGGGAAGGAAGTATATTCTGAGATGTAGCAAAATCGGTCCTTGTAAACAAGATAGGCACTAAGTCAGGGATGAATGACTAAGCTCAGCCGCTAAGGGAAATATACTCTCTTGGTTAGTTTGTTTTTGAGTTCAGGAGTTCTCCTGAGGATCTTTCCAGTCCAAGTTTCCAACAAGGGAGAGGGACTGAGATCCCATCTCCTTTCCATTTAATTTTTAAAAATAAGGAATAATATCGTGTCCACTAAATTGTGTGCTATTTTCTTTAATGGGAGTAAATAAGAGCGCTCTTTGCTCTGAACACGTACAAGAATGTCAGACACTCTCATACTAATGCTAAGCATTAGCTCATTGTTGAATATTAATATATAACTGTAGAGCAGGACAACTAAGATTTTGAGAACATAGCTAGCTGAGTGCCAGGGAAATCATCTGCATGAAGTTTAAAGGATCATTTGCGCACAAACACTATGCTTAACACTGGGAACCAATTCCCTTCATTACGTCATCCAACAAGAACTCTTCTGTGCCTCCCAACTCATGTTGCTGCCCAATCTCCAACAGAGACTCCAGGCAGAGGTGTCCCCAGGGATCATTTTGTACATGTTCTGTATCCCCTCAATGGTCTACCACTTCTCACTTTTTTGTCCAATGTTCATCAACTTCCCAGACAGACAGCCACTCGAGTTGCCAGGTCCCATGTGCCAACTGACTGAGACTGCTCCTGACACAGGGCAAACGGAGCTTCAAATGTAAGCCCACTTATTTGCATTTGAAAGTTTTGATTATTGTTCCGGCGGAGGCAATCTTGCCTTTTCTGTGCCATTTATTTTATACACACAGTCTATGTCTGTCCTTGTGCCTGGTAGAAGGTTGGGGATGGGGTCACAAAGATAAATCACGACATGGTCTCTGCCCTTAAGTTATAGCCATCAACACATAAATATAGAAAATGCGGTACATGGCCAACCAAGTGGCTCAGTTGTTTAAGAGCTCACTCAAGAGTGCGAGCTCTGAGCCACAGGGTCACCGGTTTGATTCCCGGCATGAGCTGAGCTGCTGCTGAGCTGCCAACAGGTGGCAGGATGGCTCATCTAAAAAGAAAAAAAAATTAAATGTGGTAAATGCCATAACAAAGGTATGACTAAAAAGCTAAGAAAGACACAGGCAGAAGCAATTAATTTTTCCTGGGACAGCAAAAGGGATACAATGTTTAAGTTGGGCTTTACAGGATACGCAGGAAAACAAAGTAGGCAGGGAATGGGAACCCAAGAGGAGCAATAGGAGGGATATGAGGTGTACAAGTACACAGGCAGTCTGGACGGGCAGTAATGTGTGTCAATGTAGAAAAGACAGGATATGTTATGAAAGACAGTGAGGGCTTTGGAGGTTCTTCTATAGGCAATTTGGGTCTTCTAGAAGGGTGTGTTCCCAGATCAGATTTGTATCAGAAATGCAATCTCCATGGAACTATGGGAGCTTTCATAGGTTTAGTAGCCTTTACTGACAATTTGGGAACCTTCCGTGGGGAGGAATTGTATTACATGAGGTATGATTAAACAATATGGTGAATGTTCAAATAAAAAAAAAATATTACGGTAAAGGATACATTGCCTCCTCAAAATACTGCCCCTCATTTCGAACACACTTGTCCCATCTTTCTTACCACTTTCTGAAGCAGCTCTGGAAGTCCTCTTTCGTGAGTGTCTTTAGTTGGGCTGTCATGGCTGCCTCGATGTCCTGAATCATGTTGACTTTGGGGAAGAGCCAGAAGTTGCACGGTGCCAGATTTGGTGATTAAGGTGGATGTTTTTATTTGACAGAAATTGCTGTAGTAGAAGCAATGTGTGACGTGAAGTGTTGTCGAGATGAAGGATGATTTATGGCACACTTTAAAACACACCTTCTCTCAACCATAGCTCTCACACCTGACTGACTGCACAGGACAAGTTGAAACTTGTCACTCACTGTTACTAAGGTTTGATGCGCCGCTTCCCGTATTGAAGATCTCTGCCTTTCTGTTGGATGGCACTCGGCAGCAGCTTTCAGTGTATTTTGTGATCACAATGGAAAGGCTCTGTGTCACATATAGCTTCTGGTATGGCAATTTCTGTCCAATAAAAACATTACGGTGTGTCCTCATCCACCTTATTCACTGGATTTGGCACCGTGGGACTTCTGGCTCTTCCTCAAAGTCAAAATGATTCAGGACATTGAGGCAGCCATGACAGCGCAACTAAAGATACTCACGAAAGAGGACTTCCAGAGCTGCTTCAGAAAGTGGCAAGAATGATGGGATAAGTGTGTTTGAAGTGAGGGGGAGCATTTTGAGGGGGATTAAAGGCAATGTGTCTTTTACTGTACTAATTTTTTAAATTTAAACATTCACTGTAGTTTTTGATCACACCTCATATAGTGCACACTCCATTGTCATGTTAAGAAGGCTGGTCTCTCTCCTCCTCCTATCTGGGCTCCTCGGCTCTGGAAAGTTCCAACTTCTTATCTATGTAGAGCAGCTTCTTAAATTCTCAAAAGTCTTAGCCCCAGCCACTAGTCAAACCTACAGGGGCTCATTTCTATGCTCAGTAATTATCAAAGCATTTTTCTAAATAAAGGCAGTTATTTTGCTAAGAGAAATTCTGGTAACAGCTGTTAAATATGATTTTCCATAAAACTGTACTATAAATGTCTTTATCTCATCACACGCATGTTAATTATCTAGACTATCAACAATATTCTAAACATTTTACACATAATGGAAACTATCTGCGAAACATAATTATGCTTGAGAAATACAAAGCAGTATTCCCAAATTCATGCCAGCATTTTAATACTCAAGATAAAATAACTACAGAACACTGTTAAACTTTTTTTTTTTAAAAAAAGGTTTATTTGTTACAAAATGTTAAATACTAAAGCTAAAAACATATAAATTCAGGTCAGGCTATATTAAAATACACACACACCCTTCTCTTTGCAAAATTATTAAAGATTGAATGAAACAGATGCTTAAAATAAAATACTCTTGACATTTTTGTCTAATAACTATATCAGTGTAGTGTAGTTTTTAAAATTATAGTTGAAAAGTTTGTCTCAGGAATCAAATTTATCCAATTCTTCAGTTTTCTGCTACTGCCTAATACAAAGTCCGCATGCTGGCTTGATGAATTTCAGTTATATTACTAAAACTTCTATATCACAAGCCTACTCTCCTACAATATGAACACAGAGTAGTCAGAAGTATACAAAGGGTTACACAAGGTGAAAACCTGGCCTAGAAAGAAAAGACCTCAAGTCTACAACACTGTATCTTCGCTAAAATGATTGGTAAATATATTGAAGCGGAGACCAGTACAGAGCATACATTCATCTAGAAATAATCTTTCAATTAAAAAACAAAACTCAAAAGAGTACTCATCTCATTTCTACAAGATAGCTTAAAAGTATTTTTAAATTTCTTGTTATTTTAAATTGAGTTAATTCAAAGGTTTTAATCTAGGTTTAAAATCTAATTTGATTACCATTCCAACTAGCTCTGGAGAGCTGTAACATCTGCGTGTTTGAGTCACTCACACAGGTGGCAAAGAACTTGCAAAATAAAAACTACATGCTCAACACCAACAGAACGCCAATTTCCAAACTCAACTCAAAGCAACCCTCAAACTATCTATGGTCTAGTTAAAGGTTAAATAGTATTTGCAAGAAAATATTTTGCTGTAGATCTTATATTTTTCAATTTCCTAGATTAACAGTTACTAATTTAGAATTTTAAGTGCTGTAATTCACATAGGGGTAAGAATATGCTTTATGAAGAACAAAATGCTATCATCATTATATTTTAAAAGTTCTTAAATATGAGTGAATTTCTAGAAATATACTACAGTATCTATTGTTTACAATGCTTATCCTTGTCAAATGGGATTTGCCAATAGTTGATTAACTCAAGTGATCAAAATAAAACACAAAACAAAACACAAAATGCATTCCAGTAATCTTCATGAACACAATTCAATTAAAATCAGGTTTCTTGGAAGACATATGCAGGGAACTTTTATTGTTTTATTCTGATAGTGTTGGCATATATCTAAGGACTAACTGTATGTGGTTCTAGTGCTATAATATAAAACCGTTTAATCAAACCTTTGAACAGTTGGAAAACTATGTGTATTCTAAAGTAAGTCGAAATTAAGAAGAAAAATATATCCAATACTGCATTACAGATGAAAATGATGCTAGCAATTAAATAGTAATCTAGTTTTCCATCTCTCAGCTTGTGAGCCTCTGATGTCATTATTTTTGGTGATATGAAATACAAGAGAAACTATAATTCTGTCCTCTATCCTAGTACCATTTTCTCTGCGTGTAACAAGTCTTTCATTTTATATCCTTTATTTTAACTTACTACATAATCTTGAAGGACAGGATTCATGCTACTCATCACATCACCTTGCGGTCCTCAGAAAGAATTCAAACAATTCATGCCACTGACATCCTAATCTTAGTAAAAACACTAAAACAAAAATGTCTTGAGCTTTCGATAAGGAATTCTCTAGAAAGCATTGTTTCCTATGCACGTCTTTATAAATTCGTATTCAAGTCACACCGGTCAGTTACTTTTTATCAATATCCTGGTCTTACAGAATGATCAATAAAGTAGTTGTTCACCTATGATAGTCAAAGCTGCTTTAAAGCTAAGACAACACAAGGCATTTCGCACTTGCCAGTGGAGGTGGCAGCAGAGGCTCTGGGTGGCCGAGACTTCTCCAAAGATCCCAGAATCCCCATATTCTCTCTTCCTTCCAGAAAGCCTCCTTCTCTTCCCTTGATGTCAGTGCCTCTTTTCTGCTTTCAGGGAGAATGATGTTCGAACAAGAAAACACAGTACGTATCCTGCTAGGTGACAGACATAATTTTGGGGGCCCAGTACTCAGTGGAAATGCAGTGCCCTTCTTCAAACATTATTATGAATTTCAAGATGGCGATAGCAGAGCATTGAACTAAGCAGGGGCCTTTCAAAGCGTGGGTACAACTACACAGGTTACCTGGCCATAAAGTCATCCCTGTTTAGGTTTCCTGCCTAATCAGAATCCCAGGGAAGAGACAAGGTGGCTTAATTGGGTTGTTCAGATAAAAAAACCCAGGATTTTTTTTCATGAATGTTCAACCACTGTCACTGATTTGGAACCAAGTGGCATTTCACATTCAAAATCCCAGGCAAATTTATATTCCTAAAGTCTCAGAGTGAGCAGTCTTCCCCTAGATTTTTCACTATAGATATAGTCATACTGGGTTTTTTAATACCTCTTATTTTAACAAAGCAATTCATCAGACATGATAAAATTTCTGTATTAATCCTATATGATTTAAAAAAAAATTAAACATTTCTTAACTAAGGTTATTAATATCACTAAAGCAAGAGTGCATCTTAAAAGTAGCTGTACAACAGCTTTATACACTAGGGTGAAGCTTTAGATTTATTCTACGGTATATTTTGCTCCCTTTTAAGATCACAATAGTAGTTTTGTTCAAAGAGAGCTAATAAACACAATAAGCTGTTGGGTGATTTTTTTTTTTTAACGCCCATATTGCAGTCACAAGAATTTTACTGGAACCCAGAGGTACCCATTCTTCATAATAATAATTTAAAAAGTATGTATATAAAAGCATCAGGTTACATTACTAAGCAACGACATTTCCGGGAGTGAATATACTTCCTGTATTCCGCAAGCTGCTTCAAATACATATTCGATGGCCATCTGTGCTTTTCAACAAAGCTGCGTTCTTCCACTAAAATTTTTAGAAAAAAAATGTTAATTGAATATATTTTATTTGGGATCAAGTTTAGGTATTAATTGTTGGTTTCTTATTTAATGGATGAGATCCAAGCTCTGCTATATACTCCCTACTCTTCTTTGAAGCCTTCCAAAATCATTGAATACAATTTTGGTTAAATCCATCATCATGATACATCTTGTTCATTGTTCCATCAAATAGTATTTGATTATGTTCTTTTTTTTTTCAAGTAAGATTTGTTTTTCCTGAAGATGATAACAAACCCCCCCCTTTTTTTTTTTTTCATATAATTGCTTTTTTTCTTTGTAACTAATTCAACCTTCCAAACTCTTTCAAGTCCTCTCAAGTCTATCTTTCACCAAGCCAATTACCAGATAACCTATCCATTCCTGTAGTGGTGTCGTTGTTGCCCTGGAGACCCTTTTCTTAGAGCCTGGTACCCTTTTGCTCTGTAGGCCTGCTTCATGCTTTTGTGTAGGATCCCTCCATTCCTGGACTCTCGGTCCTTCACTTTGTTTATTCTCTAGTTTTGGTGAAGCAGAAACTTGATTCAGCTTCCTGGAAAAGGGAGGGGTGCATAAGAAGTATTTTTGAGACCTTGCTTGTGATGAGAAGCCTTTAATCTATCCTTGCACACAATTCAGTTTGGTTTGGTATAGAATTCTAGGTTGAAAACTGCCTTCAGAATGTTGGACAGTACTCCACTGCTTTCTAGTTTTCAAGGTTGTTAAGGACTCCATTCCCACTCAAACTCAGTCCTTGGTAAATGATCTTTTTTTTTTTAATCTTGTTAATTTTTAGATTTTTCTTTTTACAGTTGGCATTCTTACATGTCGCAATGGTGTATTTTGTTCATTCAATAAACTGAACACTTAGCAGATCTTTTCAATCTGTTGACTCAGTCCTTTATTACTATAATAATTTCCTGTATTATTTCTTGATAATTTCCTCCTCACTGTTTTTTTCCTGCATTAACTTCATTATTCAGGTACTTCACTTCCTGGATTGAGTTTCCAATGTTTTAAAAAAGTCCCTTTTCTCATAGCTGTCTCTTTATCTTTCTGTCCTACTTTCTGGAAGATTTTCTTACCTTTATCTTTCAACTATTTTATTTAGTTAGTGTTTTTTGCTATCATATTTCTAATTTCCAAGAATGACTTCTTGATCTTCTATTGTTTGTGTTCCTGATCTGCTATTGTATGTAAATTGTGGTAACACACATAAAACAACATAAACTATCTTAACTATTTTAAATGTGTAGTGCATGCTAAGCAGTGTTAAGTACATCCACACGGTTGTGCAACCAAGCTCCAGACCGCTTTCCATCTTGCAAAACTGAAACTCTACACCCATTAAACAACAGCTCCCTATTACCCCCTCCCCCAGTCCTGGAAATCACTGTTCTGCTTTCTGTCTTTACACACATTGTTTCTTTTTATACCACTCTATCCTTACTTTCTTATGGATGTATATCTCTTATTCTTGGAGGGTATTAGAGTTTGTTTTGTTTTAGGTTTCCTTCGACTCCTTGTCTCTTTATTCCTCTAAGTACCTTTCTGTGAGAAAATAGAAAGTATATTATCGGTCTCTGCCCCAGTTCCGGGCACAGAACTGAAAGCCTTGCCTCAGAATTACCTCAGTGATGAGAGCGCTAGGGGCACCTTGTGTTCTAATGTGTGATGTTCGACCCCAGTTCTAGGTACAGGGCTCCTGACATGTTTGTAATTTCCTCAGTGATTGGAGTGTCTTTTGTTCTAATGAGGGGACTCTGGGTGGGCTCTTGGATGAGGGCTGGTCACCAGAAAACCATGATTAGAAGCTTAGAACTTTCAGCACCCCTACCACACCCCTCTTCTCTTAAGAAGGAAAAAGGGCTGAAAATGGAGTTAATGATTCATCCTGCCTAAGAATGAAGCCTCCATAAAATCCCAAAGTATAGGGGTTCAGAGAGCTCCCAGATTGGTGAACACATCCAAGTACAGGAAGGGTGACACACTCCCAGCTCCAGTGGGACAGAAGCTGCTGCACTCCGGATGCCCCCAGATCTCACCCTAGGTATCTCTTCATCTGGCTGCTCATCTGTATCCTCTAATAAACTAGTAAACATAAGTAAATGTTTTCCTGAGTTCTGTGAGCCCATCTAGCAAATTAACTGAATCTGAGGAGGGGTGGTCACTGGAACATGTGATCTATAACCAGTTGGTCAGAAGCACTGAGCTTGCGACTGGTGTCTGAAGTGGGGTGGGGGACAGTCTTGTGGGACTGAGCCCTTAGCCTAGGGGATCTGGCACTATCACCATCCCCAGGAAGAGTGTCAGAATTAAGTTGTAGGATTCCCAGGTGGTGGTATGGAGAGTTGCTTGGTATGGGGTAAACCCTCACACACTTGGTGTCAGAAGTGAAGTATCCTGTGTGAACACGAAATGAGACACACAGGAGAAAGATTCACAGGAAAGGAATAACCAGGTAAAAAGACTGTAGGTTTTTCCTATTTACTTCTCTTTTGGTTTTGTTCATTTTGTTTCGGTTTGCGTATCTATCTTTCATTTTGAACATTGCCTCGACTATCTCTTGATCTTCAGTTATCTCTTTATATTGAAGAGTGAGATACTGGAAAGCTATTTAGAAACCTTTGGGGCATGGGTAGTTCTTCTTGACTGGTGGAATCCACCTACGCATGACTAAGCAGATTGATGCTGGGTTCACTGAGAGAATTCCCCAATGATCGCACCTGTACTTTGTTTTTTCTCTGAGGCCAGAGAAGGATGCTTCAGTTTCATGCTCAGACTATGGCAGTCAAGGTAGCAGATACCTGGCTGCCAAGATTCTAGAACCTGGATATAGGAAGGAGGTTTACTGTATGTGCACACTTTCATATAATCCCCATGTGTTCAGTCCAGCTACTTGCCAGATCTCAGCTATGCCCCAAGTTCATGATTTTATAATATTTTTAGTTTAATTTCTCCCAGAATAAACCTTTCATTTCCTGTGATGATGCAGGAAAAGCAGCCGCGTTTGCCTGGGTGGTATGGTATGTAGCAAAAGCTTCTTAGAAAAAGCTTACTTAACATTGAAGTAATTCAGCTTTCAGCCCAAAGCCTCATTCTACTTTCCGAAATACCTGGTCCCTAAGGTTTTTGGTATTCTGCTGGGTGAATCAGCTTGCTTCTCATTAGTATTCCCTTGTGCAGGCACTCAGGTTTCCTTCTCCTAAGTCAGTTTCCACATTTCCATCTACAGTTTGACCTCAGCTATTACAATTTGGATTAACAAAGTCTTCATCCAAGCTGTGGGACCTGGATCAACAGAAACAACCTAGCTGCTCAGGGAAATTAGTTCTAGGTTTCATTAGGAAGCAAAGGTAACATAAGACTACTCCCTCAGTTAAGATAAAATAAGAAAAAAACTTATCACAAATGAGCTCTGGCCAGCCAAAAAACCCCAACACAAAACAAAATAAAAACAAGACAAAAAAAACTCCATAATATAAGATACATAATACAATACTGTGCTAAATTAAACTCAGTGTGAGAATAATGAACCCACAAATGCCAGGTGTAACTTGTATTCCTGTGCATTGCTGTTTGTTTTCATGAGTCCAATGTATAAAATACATCTAATATTTAATGGGTTATTTAGCTGAGTTCTGATGTATCAGTGCCAGCATTGACAAGAGATCTTTTCCAGTCTCACCTTTCAATGTCTAAATACTTCTAAAGAAAAATTCTCAGCTGAAACAATTTGCAGAATTCCAAAAATTTGCTAAATTTTGAAAGGGAAAATGAGAAATTGTTTAGGAAAGCTGTCAAGAGATAATGACAAGAATGCTTTTCAACTTCAAGTGGCCATGTGAAGTAGGCCCCGTGTAAGGCAATGTAGAGGA
This sequence comes from Aselliscus stoliczkanus, assembly GCA_033961575.1. Classification (NCBI taxonomy): domain Eukaryota; kingdom Metazoa; phylum Chordata; class Mammalia; order Chiroptera; family Hipposideridae; genus Aselliscus; species Aselliscus stoliczkanus. The sequence goes on from CM066728.1 coordinate 48,210,826, forward strand.
GAGGTGACTGTGACAGTCTGACTGTGACAGTCTGGAGGACATGCTTCTTTAAGTAGGCAGCTACTGCTCAGTTCCAGGTTATTGTCATGTGGGAAGATTGGCCCAGAATAGCTAAATCTTCCAACTTTTCAAAAGAAGCCAAAAATTTGGATTTTTAAAATGTGACATCACAATTTTTAGATGTTGACATTAAATTAAGCAAAACAAACAAAAAACCACATGGCCCAAATAAAATGCCTTGGCAGACTATGTCAGTCCACAGGCTCCAGTATGTAATCACCTATTTAGACTATCAACTTCTCCCTTATCCAGAAGGGGCTTTTTTTTTTTCTGCCCAAGAGGAAGCATCATGGCAGGTCCTGGACACAGACAGAGCACTTGTAACACCCTTTGAATTCCCAACAAAGGAACATAAGACAATCACTAACACAGCCTCATCTTCATACCCCGCCTTCTCAAAATACAGCCTGGAGTCCTGCTTTTCATTATGCCAGGTGGTCATAACATACTTTATAGGTAATTGTATAAGTGATAAAAGTTAATAAGTCAAAGGATTTATACAGCATCTTCCTCCCAAGGTTGTAGTAGGACTCTCCCTGTGTATCCTACATTTATACAAGATGGTAAGTGAAAAATAATCTTATCTTTCTTTTACAAATGAAAGTGACCTAAGGTGATATAATCAAAGTGCTTCTAAAATCAAAATGTTCATTCATTTCATTTCTAATTGACCTCTTAAAGACTAACTGTCTAAGAGTGTCCCTACTAATGAACAGCAAGCCGAAGCATGCTTTATCTTTAATGGACTCTGTTTTTTTATTACACAAAGTAGATGGTTAGTAAACATCTATTGTTCTGCTTTATTATGTTACCCTATGGCACTAATGGTTGAATTCTATGTAAGGAGGCTCCCAATAGGCATATAATGTTTGTTCACTGACTGAATATGTCTGCCAACACATCTGCCAAAAACTGACTCTATTTCTTGGTTTACTTCGTTGTATAACAAGTAGCTGAATGAAACGGAAGAGTTTCACATCTTCTAGTAGCAAGATTCTCTTTTACAAGTAAAATTTTATGTAGAATTTCAAGATATGAAACAGATAAAAGTGCAACAATTTTGGCTGAAATTGGGAGGGAGGAGTCTAAGAACTACAAATTTTAGCTTTCTCTTCCCTTCTCTTCTTCGCTCCCTCCTCTTCCCTCACCCACTCCCTGCTCTCTGCCCTCACCTCAGAAGCATTTCAGGCATCTCCAAGGAGTGCTGTTTAGTTTCAAACTACTTGACTAGGTGATCTTTAATTTCCTTTTCCTTTTAATTTGATTATTCCTTGAATCTATTCTAGGTAATAACATGAGCAAACCATTTGTCAAAACTGACTGTCTAATGACTAGTCTAGTTTCATTTTCTCTCCTCTTATAATACAAAGAAGTTTAACTTTTGATTGGTTTTAATCTATATAATTTACCTTAAAAATCACATTATGTGTACTCTCCGCTTAGTAAGTTTTGCAACAATTTGATCAGTAAAAAATTATTTCCAAGTAATACAGTGAACTCCTATATTGATATACTTAATAGATATCAGTGCAGTATATCTATATATTATAAATAATACACAATAGTTACAATTCCTTTACAAAAATAAAAAGTTTTTAAATCTGTACTGTTTAAATGTTGCTTCTGACTTGGGTGGTTAAAACCAAGATCTTGTTTATCAAAACCAAATGCCACTTGAGGCCACCTTATCTCTATACTTCAGGAAAAAAAATACATTTAAAAATAGACGGGAGCTTTAAAAGAATCATTAGATAACTTTCTTGTGTAATACAGGTCAAACTGCATATGTAATACATAAGTCAGTGTCCTCAATTACCATACTGCATACTGAAAAGGAATGTATTACATCGACTCTTTAAAAAATTACAATTCCTATAAATCATATCTGAAATCTAAAAACAATAAACATAATTTTCTTTCAACATAGCAATTGGCAATCTACCTGAAAGATCCTGAAATTCAGGCTTTTGACTGAAGATGAGGTAGTTAGTGGCAATGAAATGAAGTAGCCAAGTTGAAAGGCAATCAGAGTGGTGAAACTGCAAGAAAAATGAAAAGTTGAAACATCACCATGGTGATTAGATCAGAGAGAATGGTCTGGGAGGACTCATGAAAGAGCCCAAATCCATGTTCAATGTGCCTGTACCTGATGGAGCCTTCAGCCTACCTTGACAGCAGAAAGGAAAAGGGAGCATTAATACCAAATAATAATAAAACTACATCAACGAAGAAATCGAATCAAATGAATAACAAGCTACTGCTGCTGGAGTGGCTGAATGCCTTTAAGCGGATGCTTCTTGCATCTCTGGTTAACAAAAGACTCTTTGAGGTTCTTGGGGATTTAGTTTAAGCTTTTACTCTAAGGTCATGGCCTCCACTGCCCTCACTTGTATCTGTTTGGCAGAGATAAGATTATGGTTTGCAAAGGTATATACACACTTGACCATATCTAAACAAATTCAACTGAAGAGCAAACCAAAAAATATTTTGAAGAGGAAATGTCATCAACCTAAAGGCACTTGTACATATTTCTATGAGAAGGTTATGTCTGAGTAGGTGCTTTTAACTCAGATGCAGTGAGCAGGCTTTCCAGCACACCTGTCATTCTGAGTTTCAGTAGCTAATGGAGGGGGAGCTCAGAGCAACTTGGCCATGACATCATCATCTTGGTGCCAATCCAGTGACACTCCATCTAACCACTCAATTTAGATTACGGGAACTTGCTGGCAGGCAACAATGGTACATGAAATGAGTATAGTTCTTCTTATTATTATTGTGGTAAAATATACATAACATAAAAATTTCCATTTTAACCATCTTTCAATGGCATTAAGTACATTCACATTATTGTGTAACCTTCACCACTACCTATTTTCAGTACATTTTTATCATCGCAAACTGAAAGTCTTTACCCGTTAAATAATAACTCTCCTTTTATCCCTACCCCAAGTCCCTGGTAACCACTATTTTATTTTACCTCTATGAATATGACTATTCTAGGCGCCTCATACAAGTTGAATTATACAGTACTTGTCCTTTTTCTGTCTGGTTTATTTTACTTAGCATAACATCCTCAATGTTCATCCAGGTTGCAGCACGTATTAGAATTTCATTCCTCTAAGGCGGAGGAGTAATATTCCATTGTATGTATATAAACATTTTGTTTATCCATTCATCTGTTGTTGAAGGACATGCGGGGTGTTTCCACCTTTAGGCTAAATATAGCTATTTTAAAAAGAAACTCAAAAATATTATATAAAAAGTAATGCTAAATTGAAGAAAGATTTGTAATCTCAAATCTTAAGGAAGAAACTCAAGTATTACTCTTTTTAAAAGTTACAATGTGGGAAGATTTTAACATATAAATTCATAGGTCCCTCTGAGTTTTATTACACAAAACCAGAATTTTTCAGTTGTAAAAGACTTTCAAGTTCATCTAATCCTAAATCACATTTGAACCACCTTTTTTCACCTCATCTTTTAGCAGATGGATGTGAATGATCTCAAAGGAACAGAAGAAGAACATGTAGCTATTTTAATAGAAGCCATCAGCACTATTAGATGATTAACCCAGCGCAGCTGACCTGCCAACAGAAGTTCACAGCATAGCCTAATGGCCATGACTCTGAAAGGGAAGGGAGGTCACAGAAATGAATAGCTGGCTACAAAAACATAGTTCAAATGCAGAATTTTATTTTTGACGAAGATTTAAGATATCATAATTGTGGGCTCTTGGCAAGAGAAGGACTGCATTTCACTATAAACTACTTTTGGGGAAGAATATGTGTTGACCTGAGAAAATAGGTTTAAACTGAAATAAACAACAGAATTTTTTTAAAAAAGCATTAAAAAAACTATAAACCAAATGTTATAGCATTCAACAGCTCTGTAAAGAATAATAATGGTGGAGAAAGTACCCTGAAACTCACCAGGAAAAGGTCAGAAACAAAGCTGGTAGCCTGAAGCAGTCAAATATTAATGCACAGATTAAAAGGGGGTTTATATAAAAATTATAAACTTTATAAAACTTTAATATGAGAGTAAATAGGACTTCATAGGAATCACAAGTTTGGCTTGGCCAGGTTTAAAGGGGAGTAGAGATAAGGAAATCTACTTCAGTCTGAAGGAACTGATCTTGTTAAGAGGATGAAGCACTGTTACACGGTAAGAGCTCAACTTGATGGAAAGAAATGAACCTAAATGCAGACTCAATGTAAGGAACTGAGAGAGATTAGGGGAGGGTGAGAACACAAGTGAGAGAATATTAAAACTGCTCATCTATTTTGAAGGTGTGAATGATGCTTTCCTGACACACGATACAAAACTGGCAGAGATGACACCTTCTATTGGAAATTTCGACTATTCAGAGAGCTACTGGAAGTCTAAATCTGCTACAAGACGATTTCACTTCCCAGAAGTCAGAGAAACAATGAGGAAAAGGTTAACTAGATTCTGACCACAGGATGAACTGGCTGGTGAAGTGGAACCTCAAACTAGGAACTTCAAAGAGAACTTGGGAAGAAAATTCTCCTGTTGTCTGGGATCCATAATTGCCAAATTAGGGACCACCAGGAATAGAATAGAGGAAAATTGGTAAATGTAGGCTTACTCTTAGCAAATGGAAAAGTCTTCAAAAACAAACAGTACAATTTAAAAAGAGTATTAAAATGATACATCAAAATTGAACTCAGGTTGTGAAAGTTCTAGAAAGTCTAAAAAAGAATTTTAAAACTAAATCTAGAAAGTAGCTACTTATCCCAAACTCACTGTAAATATACTACAAAGATAGATTGGGGTTACTCCATTTTTAAAAATTTGTTTTTATCCCTAATATTTAATACATATGCTCCTAAGATTGAATATGAGAGAAATGAACTCCAAAATAGTTAAGGAGATAGTCAGAGTTGACCTAGATGCTTTAAATGAATTCCTTTCTATGCCCAGAAAGAATACATGTTGATTAATGAACTCATCTCAACCTGGAGGCCAGCTTTTAGCTGTCACAGAATTGGTCCTTTGCCCCAGAATGTGGCTCTACTTCAGCAACTTGAAGACAAATTTATCATGTTTTTCTAATTCTGGGTGTCAAAGTTGATAGGGTTAGCCAATATAGTGCATGCCAGATAGTAGTTAACACTGTACTGATAGTCTGTAATGATGGATCAAATATATTCCTGTGAAAAAACCTAGGAAGGTTTAGCTTACTGCAAGTTCAGTACACATTATGTGCCATGACAATTGCAAGTCCTAAAACTGTCTTAGAGCAGAGGATGGAATGGTAGAAACCAAGGGTCAGAGGACCCATCTGGATAAACTTCCTGCTTCTAGGAATAAGAAAGAATGGGAATGAGAAGATGGTAGATGTCTGACTGGGACAACATCTGAGAGTCCCAGAAGTAGATTTCAAGAAAGCAGACCTAGTTTACTTATAGACCTAGCCCAGTCCTTTGTCAGATTCATATTCTAGGGTCTTTGTAGCTACAGTTAGTCACGATTAGTTGAATGTGTAAACTCCGACTGTTCCCTGGAATGTGAGCAATACAATTATTAAAAACAAAAAGGCCTCGAGCTTAGAAGAGGCCAGAAAGCATGGGGTACTGCATTGATTCTCAACTCAAATGTTTTTACTGAATATATTTCCAGTAGAGTGAGACAGATCAACAAAAAATGGTTTGCAAAGATTGATGAAGTATATACAAACAACTGGAACTTCAAAGCATGACGTGAATGAACGAATAATGAACAAATAAATCGGTTTAGCCTAATCATCTTTATCAGTATGTGTGCCCCAATCCTGTCATTTTCCTTTCAGGAACCCTAAGATGTGATCATTCTGGAGAAATTCAATGTAAATTCTGTTTCCTATAACACCTATATGACATTATGTAGCATCACGCTCAAATGACTCTAACAAGAGTTCCATTTAGTTGAAAAAATCCCATATCAGCAAATTCTATCTCCTTAGAAAGCGACTGTTCAAAAACCCTGCTTCAAAATTACCTAGCCACAGAAATTGTTGTGAGGGCACGTTAGCTGCATTTAGCCAAATTTTCAAACTGAGACAGGTACTAATATAACTTGTAATAAACAGAAATTTTTAAAAAGTAGTATAATCTTTTTTTATAAGATTAAAAAAAAAAATCAAACAAGCAGATCCATAGGGCCAATCACCTTGGCTTTTTTGAGCAAGTCAACGATATCGAGGTTCATGGATGCCAGCTCCCTGCTTGGCATGCTCTGCAGCTGCGTGATGATGAACAGCTCACAGATGTGCTGCAGTCTGGACACCTGGTACATCTCAGCACAGATCAGGAGGCACATGGCCTGGAAAATGCCAGCTGTGGCCAGGAGGGAGACAAGAGAAAATAGACAATGAAGCCATTTATTTTATGACCTAAAACAAAATAACAACAACAAACAAAAAAATGCTGACTGGATCAACCAATGTAGAACAGAGTGCCTAGACAAAACCTTAAAGGAGTAAGCATTCTAAACTATTATTTGATTTAAAAAGGAATTAACATAAGCCTTCACACTCAGAAGTGAATCTGTGTGTTGCTTCTGTGTTTTAATTTTCCAGAGAAGGCAGTTCTACAATTGCCCTTAATACCCAATTCCAGAGCTAGGAGGTAATTCCTTCTGCTGGCTAAACTAAATCCTTGCAATTTTTCTTCTTCTGGCTTTAGTTTCAGGTTTGTTTGTTTTATTTTAATTATGGTAAAATAAATACAACATAAAATGTACCGTTAACCATTTTTCCAGTTAAATAATTGACATACATCACTGTACAAATTTAAGGTGTATGGCTGATGATTTGATTTATCTATATTGTGAAATTACCACAATAGGTTTAGTTAGCATCCATCATTTCATACAGATATGAGAAAAAGACAATTTTTTTTTTTTAATCCTTGTGAAGAGAACTCTTAGGATCCACTCTCTTAACAACTTTCCTAATATAGTAACAGCAGTGTTAACTATAGTCATCATTTGTACATTACATCCCTGGCACTTATTTATCTTGTAACTGGAAGCTTGTACCTTCTGACCACCTTCCTCCAATTCCCCCTCCCCATCCTACCATTAACCATTTTTAAGTGTACAATTCAGTGGCATTAAGTACATTAACATTGTTATAAAATCGTTACCATCATCCATCCATTTCATCATTCCAAACTGAAACTCTGGGTTTATTAAACAGTAACTTCCCACATACCCCTCCTCCCAACTCCTGGAAATCACCAAAGTTTGTTTGTTTGTTTTAACACTTCTCCTCCTTAAATTCCTAATATTTTTTTGTAGCTAGGAACCAAGAATGCTGTACATAATAAATATTTAACATCATAAACAGATTACCTTTCTGTGGTTTTTCCAATGCAAACATTCTAGTATCCAGCTTAACTTTTTGATTAATTTTGACTCATTTTCCCCACACACCTTTAATCAATTTTTTAACATCCTTTGTTGTATAGTTGTTTTTGCTTTTCTGAGCATTTTTTCTAATTAGCAAGATAAAATTCAAAAATCGAAGTATCAATTACTCTAGGATAGGATGACTTGGAAACCAAATTTTCTTATTATTCCAAATCTGGTCAAATTTTTTTATTTAATAGACAGATTTGCCAGTATTAAAATAATGAAACAAACATCAATACTTATTCTGATAAGAATCAATGCTTTCATTTTTATTAAGCAAAAAAAGAAAAAACCAGTCTTTAGCACTGACAATAATAACTGTAACTGGCTCCAAAATACTCTAGTTAGTTGCAAGACCAGAATTAATTCAATTAAAAAGGGAATTTCTATTTTGGAGCTTCTAAAACCTTGGACTGGAAGGCTCCTGACTTGTTTAAAACTTAAAAGAGATTTCAGTAACAAACATAGGATACCTTCCAAATCTAAACATCCCAGCCGTAACTCTGAAGGTAGCGATGGCCTGAAAGTTGTTTTCTTTTTTTATTTACTAGGGTGCCTGGCCAGTTTCTGTAATCAAAGTCTCAGGCCCCTGGATGAAGCCACAGGGCGTTATTCTAGCTGTTTGAAGTGGGAGCCATCTGGTGGCTAAAGGGTGAACAAAATCAAAGCAGGATACAGTGTCTGCATCCCAAGGCTCTGAAACCTGTTGAAAACATTTTCCAATTTTTCCAAGGGGCCTCCAGCTACTGAAAACCTGCAAGATTTGCTCCAACCTGCAACTGCCACAGATGGTTAGTTCCTGGTCAAAGGCAATCCTAGGTCAGTGAAAAGGGAAATAAACCCTATGGTCCACTGGGCATTCGAAACATCTTAGGAGAAGTTTTTGGAGAAGTTAGCTTTCGGAGAGTCTCCCTTTAAGAGAACTCAGAAGAAAGCCTTAAAAAACCCCATATGCTGGCCGAGTGACACGATGGTTATGAGCTGGCTTGGGACGCCAGCGGCCCCGGTTCGGATTCCACATATGAGGGCCAGTGACACTGCCTTCAAAAAAACAAAAACAAAAAACAAAAAACAAAAACCCCACATCCTCTGGGCCAGAATAGTGAAAGTCCTTAAAAGTGCCTTAGTCAGAATTCTGAGCTATAAAAGCAGTTATCCAACCCTCTTCTACTCACAGAAGGGATAGTGGTTGAAGAAGCTCTCTGCTCCAATCTCTAGAATTGGAGTAGCCGCTGGGTGCCACAAGACACCTCCATTTCCAGGGTACCCAAAGTGACCACCATGTTGTTGGTGCCGGTTGGGACATGTGAACTTTTGTCAGAGTCTGAGGGCCCATAAGCGGTACCCAATCACTGCTCTTCCACTTGAATTCACTGAAAATTCATTGTTGTCCCAACACCACCTCTGTCTGCTTAGCACATTCCATGATGTCAACTCTGATACACCTTAAGTAAAGATAGATTTTACAGAAAGCAATTTATCTAAAGAAAGACTTATGAGATAATATCTAACATTGATATAGCTCACCTGGGCAACAAGAGTCTGTGTATAAGTATTCCAAGAATGACAAGAAAGTCTCTTTGGAAACACCATAAACTGGAATCAGAACACTCTTTGCTTCCATGTAATTCCCATTAAACATGGCTGCCATCACTTCACAACGGGCCACCAGGATGGCCCTGTGGGCTGGCACCGTTGAACCTGCAAGGTTCAAAAGGGAAACAAAGCTAAGTAAGATAAGCCTGCAGAGTTTATTCTAGCAATTTTCCTTCTAATTAGAGTAGTACTGTATTAGACACAGCTAAGCTGAAATAGTGAATTCCAATTTTGGGGTGCTAATAACTAGCATTAATTCCAAGACTTTTTAGTTTTTAGTTGAAAAATAAAGAGTTCAAAAGTTGACTTTAGGGCCAGCCAAGTGGCGCGGTGGTTAGGAGCTGGCTTGGGATTCCAGAGGCCCCGGTTCGGGTCCCACATATGAGGGCCAGTGACACCGCCCTCAAAAAAAAAAAAAGTTGACTTTGAAACCAACATTTTGCAAGTCAGGCAATTATTTGTTACTTAGTTCATATTTCCTGAAGATAGAAACCCTAAAATGAAATATTGTGCTTCATGTGCTTATAATGAAACATCTATTCTTTTATTCTTTCCAATTGTCTTGAAATACTACCACCCAACACACTGCCCATGTACCTCCCAAGAAATCAATACCATTACCTTTCTTGGCCAACTCACAGAACAGTCCTGACCAGGATTTTCCTTATCAGAAATGGGAAACTAGTAAATAAACCATCCCTGGCCTAAGCAGTCCATAGAGGCCAGAAGAAATGCCACAGGAATCTCTTATGGAGCCAAGGGGGGCATTTCAGGTCTTACTGAACATTTGGAAAGGGATGGCCTAGTCCCCTGCTGTTTCCCTGCATACTGCCTCCTTAGGGAACCTCTCTTTCCTAAATTAACAATACCTACTTCTGCAAGAATCAGAGCTATTTAAAATTTTAAAGGCCCCTCAGCCCATGCTCCTCACTGAAGCTCATTAAACTAAACTGACTCTCTAGTAAAAGCTTGCTTCTCTAGCTATTATGCCACTACACCAAGGCACCGCCAAAAGGGACACGTCACCAGGAGCCTGTGGTTGGAGAAGCAATTCATCACTCCCACCGCCTTAGGAAACCAGGAATCCACAGCCATCCTTCAGTTCAGTCTAGATCAGTTCAACAGGTCATTATCGAGCACACACCGTGCGTTAAGTATTAAAGATACAAAGATGAGAAAGACAAAGCTACTCTGCTTAGGAGTAGTGAAGCTTTTAGTTTGGTGGAAGATACCACAGCCAGTGTGACAAAGCTGTCGCCTTCTGGAAAGTAACTTGATGATCCAAACCACCCTACTCTGCCAAAGTGTCTTCACCTAAGCATCCCTAAAATCTCATACTTCTCAGGGGAATATATTTTTCTCTAAAATATTGACAATTATTGGATTCTTCACCCTCTTTAATTGCAAGCAAAACATCTTCTGGCTCAGAAAAGAAGAAAAGAGTTCCATCTAAGCCCAGTGGCTTTTCCAAAGCCAATAATCCCTCAGGATTCAGAAGCAGCTCCCAGCATCGCCACTGCTTGGCGCTGTGTGCTCATTGCTTGGTGCTGTGATTCTCACAGGCACACCTGCCACAGGAGCAGGGAGAGGGGGCCAGTGAGCAGGTCATCACACATCTGCTAGGAGACATCCTTGAGCCCTTCTGGGCTCCCCTTTCTGCGTTTGCCGTTAGGCCGCCTCCCCTTAAAATTAGTGTCCATCTACGGGACGGCCAGTTTCCATGCTCAGAGCATGTCAGATGAATTCTTATACAGCAGTTAACAAAGAATTCAAACAGGTAATGTAATTTTACTTAGCATTTTAAGGTTTAAAGTCTTAAATAGGGTACCATGAAAAAAAGAAAAGGAAAATTAGAAGCATGGCTTAAATAAACTGGATGACCTATCATTTGGGGTAAGCAGAGGGGTTTTTACGTGGGAACAAAATCAGCAACAAACCAGTACCTTAAATTAGCATTTTCAAGCCAATTTCAAGCTTGGAATGTAGTGTGGAAAGCCATTATAGCTCCAGTTAAGAAAACATCAACTTCTGTTTTTCACCTTTTAAAACTACTGTTTTGGTGTTATAAATTGTTCTATTGTGAAACTCAAATGCAGCCATATTTGTAAATACTGCATATAAACTGTATAAATATATAAACACTGTAGGAAACATGCTGAATAATCATAATGCAGTGTTTATATACTAAACAGCAATAAGATAGAGCTGAAGAATTACTCAGGGAGGAAAAAAGAAATCAATTTTCTAGTTAAAAGATAAACATGTTCCTTGAAAATGTCAAGGCCCAAAGTGTCTTTCCTTTGTAGGATCTAATTGCTGTCATAGTTTTAAGAAACTGTTTTTAAGAGAAAGAGTTTTAAGAGTGAAATAAAATTTAAAACCCCAAGTTTTATAGTGAGTAATTTTGCATAGGTTATCAAAGACCTTTGTTTTATTATATACTAAAATAAGTACTGTATTTCTCATTCCTTCTTCACCCTACTTCCCAAGTTTTAAAAATGAGATTTTTTTTTTTAGAAATATTTTTTTTAAATTCTGAAAATAGTAAACATATCTAGTTTAAGGGAGAGTTAGAGTATGTACTACTTAAGTAAACAGGGACCGAATGTAAAAGTATTTTTTGTGAGATGCAGATTCAAATGTCACATGGAAACTCATTATCTTTCTATATCAGATCTAAACATTTACCAAGACTAGTTTTAGAATTGTTATAGTAGCTTCTAAAAGACACTACCTAATGGAAAAAAATAGAAACCCAAACAACAAATTGGGGGTGGTATTTTTTAGATGACTATCTAGTGCAGGGATAGTAAATAATCCCATGTCACCTCCAGCCAGTTGATGATGGTGGCCTGGAACCTTTGAAAAGAAGGACCTGCGGAGGTGCTGGGTTCAGCAGGAAACACTGCATCAGTCCACCGGTGCTGGCTGCCCCTGCAGCGGGGAGGGAGGGGGTCTGCCAGTCAGGCCTCTATACACCTTTACACACACCATCTCAATCCCTGCAGCCACTTTATCGGGTAGAAATTAGTATCCCCATTTTATAGGCAAGGAAACAAAGGATCAGAAATGTAAAGTAACACAGCCAAATCTATCATATAGTAAAAATTCAAGCAAGATCTTTCTAGGTTTTTCTAGTCCCTGTCACTACCACCTCATCAAGCTTAACAGTAAAAAGGACATTTTTAGAATCTATACAGTTTATTGTGTTCACATTGCAAATGAGGAGACCTAAGGCCAGACATGTGACATGACTCTCCCAAGGACACACACTGGTTGGAATGCAAAGCTGGGGCTTCAGACGGAAGGCTTGGCTTCCTCTGGGAGACAAACTGCTTGCTGCCTTCTCCACACTGGAAGCAGCCCTCCCACACTCCTCAGAAACTGGGCTTGTCTCTTCTCCAGCTGATGGCAGAGAAATTGTCGCAAGACCCTGCTCCAACCCACCCATGCTTCTCTTTGCTCACGACTCCCTGGGAGGCCTTGGTTTGGAGCTGGAAAGGCTACGAAGAGCACTATAGCAGCTGCTGATCAGACATCGCACAGGCCTACAAACTAGACCTTCCGGACCCAGCCACTGCACTGGGCAGGTGCCTGCAAAAGGGTTTGTAGGTGGCATCATGGAAGAAAAGCATGAAATTACAAGGAGAAAGGATTCTCCACATTGCTGTTTATTTCTTTCTCTCCGAATATGACATATGCCAGGGGTGAAAAAAAAAAAAGGTATACACGTGACTTGTATTCATCTTTTGTTATTGGCATATATTGAGTATTACAATTTTAATAGTTTTTTCCTGTCTTAAAATGTGCATACATTTTTTTGGCACACTCAGTATTTTCATGGGTTGCATATTCCCTTTGAAAATCTTTTCAGTAGGTTACACTAACAAAGTTTGGTGTCAATACCTCCTATGCGAATTACAAATAGGTGCTAATGACTCATGCAAATAAGCAAATTTGGTTTTTTGTTAGCTCTTTTTTTCACATTATTGTTTTTATGTATTTCAAGGTCACTCGAATTATCCTACTCTCAGCGCTCCAAGCTCACACTGCAGACAGCGCTGACAGCACAGTATCAGGAGGCATTCTGGCAAGTTTCTAATCCACCGTTTGTCCTGGCAAGTGGCCCAAGTTAAAAGTAACATGAATCCTTTAGGGGAAAATTTTAAAAAGTAAATGACTGTTAGCTGCCATACATTTCTACCATGAAATAGAATTATATCTTCCTTGTAGAACTAGCTCACCTGAAGTTCTACTTATTTCATTTGAACTCCTGTCCTTCTTGCATAATTGAAGGTATCTGACATTCATTTTTAAGATTATGCTTTTAATCTACTAAAGCGACAGAATTACCCAAGTGAATAATCAATAACAGGCATTAAGCAGCTCATCTTTATTGAAATTAGGCAGCATTGCTTGCCTACAGAGATAAAAAGCAGCTCTCAGTTGCTCTGCTGCTGTGTCTCAGAACACTGGGAGGCATGACTGCAGCAATATTTGCAGACGCCTGATGTAAGCCAGGTGTGACCCGCAACCCATGCTTAGTTCCTTTTGCTCTAATAAAAAGGAAGAGAACTGGACAAAATAAGGTAGAGGTAATATAATTTTAAGGGGGCTGCTTTCAGAGGACTCACAAAGTAGGATCTTAAAGAAATACACCAACAAAAATACTTAATGGGGTATATTACAGACCACTGCCCCTCTTGCTGGTCGTTAAAAGTTAATAAACTTTTAAGGGGAAAAACAACAAGGAGAATATAAAATTCTTTTCTAATAATAATGAAGTAGTTTTAATAAAATACTTCATTTCCCAGGAAGATTTTGTTGAAATTCAGATAATATTAACTTAAATCCTGCAATAGAGAATAGTCATTCCTACACCCAAAATATTCAAAGCTGAAATAGAAAGGTAGGTAAGAAAACAATAAAAAGGAACAATGAACATTGTAAAAATTGAACCATACCTTGTATTTCGAAGACAACATCAGCAAGCATTGGTTTATTAAGGAAAAATTTGAGGGAAGTATTATAAAACCACAGAGGTTTTCTGGCTTGATAGGTTTTGCAATTCCGTAGGCAATTAATCTGTAAAGAAAAACAAAAAATACAAGGGTGAATGTTATAGAAAAAGCTTGGATAATATATATGGGCTGGCTAGAGAATTCAAAATAGTGTGCTAAATGTCTAAAGAAATAATACTTACTTACTCTATGGCATCTTTGATCATAGCTTTCATGGGAACTTACCATCAAGGAGTACATCTGCTATCTGTCATGAGCAAACTTTCTCTGCAGCACTCACAGCAGTGAATGGCCTGGCTAAGTGAACACTCAAGTCTATGGCAGAGAAGCTGTGGGGTCCCAAGTGCCCCCAGGTCTCTGTGTTACCTCGGAAACGGACAACAGCAGTCCAACCTCATAGGAATGCCTATGTTTACACGTACAACTTGCTCAGTTCACTAATTAAGAAAGTACATACATAACAATTTAATTTGTAATTAAGAGAAATAAAAAACACAAAACTATTTTCCCCTTATCACTCCATATTCTACTGCTTAAAAGATCACTATTAAAATACCCTGAAACTAATAATAAAACAAATAAAAAACAACAACAAACAAACAAAAATAAATTATCTGACAGTGATGAACTGGTTCATCTCCACCTCTACAATTCTGTGGTTCTAAACATCAATCCTGCCCACAGCAGGGGCTGCTGGCATCTCTCAAAGGTTGCCTGGATCTCTGGTCTGGAGCTCCAGGGAACATTTTCCATACCGACACCTCTCTGCTCACACCTTCCTGCTCTAGCCGAGCCTCCAGTCACAGTGCTCTGTGTGACCTGGTGGTCTCCAGCACTACTCTGCTGCCAACTCAAGATTTGGTGCTTTGTCTATCAGTCCTGTCATCCTTCAGACAGCCTCCCTACCTGCCCCTTATGCCCATTTCCCCTGCTGAGTCTCAGAACTTCAGCCTGGGTCACAACTATGAACTTTGCTTGCCAAACCAGGGAACACAGAAAGATTTAGCCCTAAAAAATAATCAAACATACAACTTTAGCATTCAGAATAAATGTCACCTACTCTCCCACTCTGGATTAATCTATGAAGGTGGAAAGCTAAAAGATTTGGTGAGGGACGGGAAAAAATATACCCTTCCTCAGAAGGAAGAAGAAAACACTCCGGAATGCTATCCATTAGCAAGACAGAGAAGCAAAACAGGATTAGACAAATTCTCTCCTGTAAAGTACATCTCAGATCCTATACACAGTACACCTTAATTCACACTGAAGGAACTGGTGGAGAGGAGTCAGGTGACTGTCACATATAAATAAGAGTAACAGTCAAAAAGCATCACAGAATTTGAGAGCTGGTAGGGGCGCTTTAAAAATCATTCCGTTTATTCCTCATTTTATGAATAGCCTCGAGAAGACTTGCTCAAAGCCACAGAGATAGTCTATTAGACGTGGCACAATTTAAATGTACATTTCCTGATTCCCAACTCACCGTTACATCCCTGTGTCACACTCAATGAATGACAGAGATACCTATCCCAGAAAAGCACAGGAAGGAAGCAAAGAGGAGCTCTTCTCTCCTCCCATGCAAAGGAAGGAGTTCAGTTCAGTATCATGGACTTACATAATCCCCAGCCTCTAGACACACACACACACACACACACACACACACACACACACACACACACACACACACAGATTCCGTTGCCACCTATGCCATGAATGTGAGGGCAGAAGTTTGGAGAGAAGAGAACACACATGTACATCATCTACATTTTCACTGGTCCATAAACTAATCAATCTAGAGAGCTTTTAAAAAACAGAATGCAGGTTTATGTGAACATTTCTACAAAAGCATTATTTAGTTGAATTAGACTGCAAGAGAGATAGCGCCCTGCCATACATCTTTAAACTGGACAGCTCTGTATACCTACTTCAATGTGTTATTGGAACAAGAGAAGCAAGGTCTTGCCCCTGAATTCCATGTTTGGAATTACTACTTTGTTAAAAAAAAAAAAAAAGCCTATTTTCATAATTAGAGAATAGTTGGGAATCTTCATTACAAGCTAGCCCAGTTTCACATTTTTAAAATATGAACATAAATGTTGACTTAGGTTGTACAATTGATGAAGTCATCTGTATAAAAAAAAAATGAATAAAATTGTTTCTTATATTTCATATAAACCTGCTAGGTGTTGAACATAATTTAATTTTTTATATACTGTAGCCAATTTGTTTATCACATAATCTGAAATAAGAATCCACTAGCTAAATTTTGTAATGGAGTTTTAAAATGTAACAGATTTACTTTGAAAGCCCTTACAGACTCTGTACAATCTAAACGACTAGAGTTTTAACATGCACAAGTTTATGACCATATAGAAAGTCTGTATTATAAATATCCTTTAAATCTACCTTATACTTTTGAACCTAACCTACATTAGGTGAAAAATAATCCCTTAACTGTTCACTTGGTCAGGTTTCTCAGAACTCTTAAAAGAAGCTCACACAGATACTGCGTTGCTCCTGAAAGCTACTCAGACTTAAATTTTAAGGAGTGAGGAAGCATCCTCCTGCAACAAGCGTATCTGAAACTAGACAAATTTAACGGCCCTTCACTCCTCACATAGGTTGCATATTCCTGGACCACAGGGGGAATGTTTCAGAGGATGGAATCCACAAGGTCACATTTTAAAGACATACTTACACATATTTTCATTCTTACGTGAATTAAAATCTGATAGTGAGAAACGTGTTTACAATTAAAATATTTAAATGACAAAAACTATACTTAGGGAAACCACATTTGTATATTATTGAGTCTTCCCATAACTTCATATTTTACTATTCATGTAGTATATCACTTTATAATTCAGAGAACATCAAAGTAAACTAACTTAACAATAAACTAACTTACCTTTCCTGGTGTTTTTAAAATGCATTTAACTTTCTCAATTACATTTGAAACATCCCCAGAATCTTTCAACTTCTTTCTGATATCTTCTTCCAATTCTTCCCACTGGAAAGCACCTGTAAACAAATTAATATATATTGGATTTTTCCCCTGAAGCAGGAAGAAAAATAAATCTCTTACTAGATATCGATGTTCCCTATTTTTCAGTATCCTAATTTTTCCTTGCCAAATATATATCCTTGTAATTACACTAAAACATTGAAACAGGTCTCACATTTAAAAAAAAAAAATCAGTTTGCCTTCCTCTAAATTACTCAAAACCTGAAGTCTCCTTCCTTAGACAGCTGTCACCTCTCTGCAGTAGGTGGTCAGCTAGTCACACCAGCAATGGTCAGAATATGAGTCAGCATCACAAGTGGTCCAATACCCACATTATTTACTTAACCCAGGTAAGGCAGATGTGGTCTTTCCTAAGGTTGAATTAAATTGTACTAAGCATGGAGAGCAGTGACTATCATTATGTAGAGGAACGGTGGTAGAAACAGCATACATTCAGAAGGTCTCATGCATTGTCAGGGTCACATTAGGATATGTTTCACAGCCATCTCTACAGAACCAATCTGAAGACGGACGCTAGGTAATTTTCTGATGAGCTACACGACCATGGCATCGGAGCCTAATCACCCTACCTGGTCCCTCCCTCCCCTTGTCTCCATCCCAACACACTTCCAAGCTCTGTTTCTAGGCTCACTTCACTTCCGTCTCACACTCTGTCAACCCATTCTCCTCTGTCTTATGAGTCCCGATTTTACAGTCAGCAAAAGTTTACCTTTTCCTCAAGCACTCCTCTCATTTGGCCTACAGCACCCTTCCTATTATTCCCTAGTGGCCTTTTCCTTATCAAATCTGTCCTATTACTCAATGCTGATACATTTCCAAAAGTACAATTCTGATCATGATATCCTGAGAGATTACCCACAGAAAGCTCTAGCTCCTAAAACTATAACTCAAAAAGGTATAATGTAGGTAGACATAGTTGAGAGGCTGGGTTCTAGTTTCATCTTTGCCATTAATTACTGCTTTGACTTTAAGCAAATCACTTCACCTCCCTGGGTAACTTGGGGTCCTTTTCTATCTGCTCTCAATCTCTTCTGATGCTTCCCTTAATGTATCCAGAACTTTGTCAGATGCCTTCATGGATATTGGGTAGTGGAGAGGGCACATAATAAATATGTACTGAACCAATGAGATCAGGCAATTGCAGCCAGTCTGTACCAACAAGGTCCAAAGCTAATGTGAAGTCAGACTGATGGCCCAGCGGCTCTCAGGCCTCGTGACAGTGGAGTCCTGCAGCACTGGGCCCTCTTTCATTATCTTTATTTTATTTTTATTTTTTAATTTTTTTTGAGGGTAGTGTCACTGGCCCTCATATGTGGGACCCGAACCGGGGCCGCTGGCTTCCGAAGCCAGCGCTTAACCACCGCGCCACTTGGCCGGCCCTCTTGCATTATCTTTAAACTTCTTCCCTGACCTTCATGATAATGACAGTGTATCCTGGAGAGACAAGGAGGAGGAAGGAGAACCCTGATTTGAGGTATTTGCTATTTCTATGGCATAAGGACTCCCACCAGGGCGAAATTCAAGCTACCAATAAGACATTGCAGGACACGGAATTGGGAATAAACATCATCAGTTCTCACGAGCTGGTACCAGCCGGGGCCAGCACGCCAGGAGTCTTCCACCTTCGATCGCTCTTTTTCTGACTTCACTGTTAGGTTCCCTTCTACCACCTCAAATTCCCAAATGTGTGCAGTCTATAGTTTTTGTAGTCCTCTTTCAGCACTAATGATTTTTAACTTTAAGGTCATGTACTCTTTTCACAATCTGATAAATCTTTGGATCGTCCCTCCAGAAAATTTCACATGCACACACAGATATTAAAGTCTATATAAAACTGTCAGGAGCAGAAGAACCCTTTAGAAGCCAAGGGACACGAGATCAAGAGATGATAATGCTAAGAGAAATAAGTCAGACAGAAAAAGTCGAGAACCATATGATTTCACTGATATGTGGTATATAAAACTGAAAACAGCAAAAGAACAAAAAAAAAACAAATGAAGAAATAAAACTCATAAAACTCATAAGACACAGATAATAGTTTAGTGGTTCCTACAGGGTAAGGGGGGAGGGAGGTTCCAGATAAGGGTAAAGGGCACCAAATATATGGTGATGGAAGAACTGACTCTGGGTGAACTCGCGATGTGATATAAAGGTGATGTATTACAGAATTGTACACATGAAATCTATGTAACTTTGCTAACAATTGTCACCTTTATAAACCTTAATAAAAAAAAAAAAAAGAAAGACAATTTACTCTTTGCCAGTGATTCTCAGTTCTAGCTGTGCATTATAGTTACCTGGAGATCTTTTATAAAATATACCATCAGAGGAGGTCTCATTTTCAGAGCAACTGAATTAACATATCTGGGACTGGGGCCCAGGTATCAATTTTAAAAGCCTCCAAGGTTATTCTCATGTGTACTGAGTGCTGATGACCACTTCTCTTCCCTTAGACATTTCATCCATCATCAAAACCCAGGGCTTGTGGTATGCAGCAAACAGTACGGTTAGGTATTTTTAACTGTTTACAGTCACGCATGTTAAAGGAGAGCACAGACATTGCCTTTTCAAAGTAAATTTTATTAACTAAAGAACACCTATATAATACCTCCATTCAGAATATTACTTGAAAGAAAGCAAGCATCAATAAATATATGGGTTAGGCCACTGATCTGTTTGAGGACAGAGAAAGATCCAATAACTAAAAATGAAAGTAAGAGTAGTTCCTAAGGGCACTCCAATGATCGGGCTGTTTTTGAAATTAGAAATGCTAATCAAGTCATCTCAACACCTTTAGATCCTAATAAGACAATAACAGACGGGGATTTCCATTTTTTTTTATTGTGTTAAGACCTTTTTATATGAACTCCGTCCTCTTAACAAAATTTTAAGTGTTCAATACAGTATTGTTAAATAGGTATGATGTTTGTACAGCCGATCTCTAGAACTTATTTATTTTGTGTAACTGACTGGGGTTTTCTTCATACCTCAGAGCATTTATTTACTTTATAGACTGTTAAGAGAGCCTGGCCAACTCGTGTGTCCTAAGTTGAGTTTCTATGAAGTGCAGAAAAGAGCAGGCTGCCGAATAATTCCCGGAGCTAGAGAATACTATGGACACTGAAGATGAACGTGTGCTTTTTACCCTGGCCGCATTTCAATAAGTGGTGTGAAATTCTAAAGGCCATCTGAGGCAGGAAGAGTGCAAAGCTAAATTCTTGAGGCTTTTACAAATATTCCAATTCCTAGCTGTCTGAGACCCTGTGACTCAGGAATGTGCAAGCATAAAGACTGCATCAAGTAGTGTAAGAATGTTACAATTGTATGCCATGTAAGGATTACTCCAGAAAGATGGGGAAGCTGCTACCCTCGCTTTTCAGAGATGACTCCTTATTTAATATTCGTCATTAAGTATTTATACATCATGCAATGTTATCTGGTATCCAGTGGAAAATTAACATATATAAAACAGACATACTTTCACAGTGTTTACTCAGAAATTTGAATAGGAAAATAAACTGAAACCTTATACATCGGTGTAATGTGTTAACTGGACTACCAAACAGGCTCTTCCTAAATACAAGACCCAATTGTCCTATATATAAAATTTCAATTTCCTAAAGATTTTTTTTTAAAGTGTTATTTAAAAAAAATTAAGAAATTCTTTGTAATTTGGTTCTTTTTTTACTTTTTTTTTAAGGCAGAAGCGAGGTTTACTCTGGCTTTTCAGCCCATGTTTGCTCAGGGCAACTATTCCTGAATGTGCCATGGAATGGAGTTTTGCCCCTGCTTTCCCAACTCAGCTGATGAGAGCACAAATAGCCCCTGTCCTGACAGTGTTCTAATACAAACCGTGGGTAGGCCAGGGCTACCTGAGTCTTCAAACCTATGCTCTGTTCAAAAGTTTTTACATGTTCAACACCACGAAGGAAGGAAGGAAGGAAGGAAGGAAGGAAGGAAGGAAGGAAGGAAGGAAGGAAGGAAGGAAGGCAGGCAGGCAGGCAGGCAGGCAAAGCCTACAAGCCTGTCCTCTTTACTGAAGTCTCTAAGAAGAAAATTGTAGGTTGAAATTTTTTGTTTCATTTTATACAAAGCGTTTTTAAAAAAGCAGTAACCAATTTCGAACAAACATTAGTGGCTAAAAAAAACACATCAATAAATCTTTCAACACTTGAGAGTAGGGATCTGGTTGATTTTTTTTTCTCTTAATAAATGTTCTGTATTTTTCAAAATAACCTTGACTGTGCAAATACAGCTTTAATATCTTTTAAAACATAACTTACACGTAACATACTTTTGCTTGAGTCTGAGGTGATACTATGTAAATAATTAAAGGAGAATTCATAGGCACCTACGGAAGCATTTATTTTCCCTTCTCCTCAACCAGCCGCAGAGTCTTCCTGTAGCCCCAGCGCAATGGCCTGTGGCCCTGCTCATACCTAACACCACCTCTTGCTGGGCCATGACATACAAAGAGAGATCAGTGTCAGATTAAGAAGCCTGAACTCTGAGCCCGTGAAGGGCTTGCATATCAGCAAGTGCTACTTGCCCTCATGCCCCTCCACCCTCTAATCATTATTCCCAGGCTCACCTAGTGTCCATTTAACCTCCAAGCCTCCCCTTTTGCCACGTTCAGGCAGAAGGTACAACAGGGCACTGACAGGCCCAGCGCCAAATAGCTCTGCATAGGTCAGCTGCAAGACTGAATTTTTGACTTTGTGCCCTAAGACTGAGTGCTGGGTTCCTCTCCTGGGCCTATCGTGTAAATTCCAAGCCCTTACCCTCTGGCTGTGGCTGGTACCCAGTTCTTCCAAGAGCAGGTGTTGCAACTGCTGGTCCAGAGCATCTGCACCGCCTGGGAGACTATTGGAAATGCAGAATCTCACGCCCCGCCATGGGCCTCCTGAATCTGCACATTAACAAGATCCCCAGGGGACTTAGATACACTGAAAGGCACTGTCCCAGATGATGGACAAGCTGCAATGCTGACCAACTGTTGTCAGAATGTCGGCCTTCCTGAGGTTGCCTGCAAGGGGAGGGAGCCTCCTAACTGGACTCCCGTCTTGTCTGCTCCCATCATTCCTCCTGCCATCACACAGATGAGTTTTCTAAGGCCCACTCTGATCATGCTTAGAATTCTACAGCAGCTTGTAAGAATGGCAGGAACAGGTTCCACCAGGTCGCCAGCCTCATCTCCTTCCAGCCATCACATCCCACCCCATACTCTAGCCATGGGGAACTACCTGTGGGTCCCCAAAACAGCAGTTACCTAAGATTACATTTTCATGAATGCAAATTTCCCAATATTTAATATCTTTCAAATAGTATTAGAATGAACATATAAAAAACTGATAATAGGTCATTGACTTTGGGGAAGGGCACTGGAGGATGAGAACTTTTTCTTTTCTTTTCCCTTTTTTTTTCATCTGCATGTATTAATTTTGCAATTTAAAAATCACTCCCTATGAGAAAGACAAGTAGGTCCTGTAACTGGACAGACATCCAGCAATTTTACTGCTACAATATTAAAGAGGATATAACTGACCTTAACGTGTTCATGTGCCTTTGTAAGTATTCAATGGATTTTGTGGGAAACTTGCTGAATAATTCATAATTTGAACAGTAAAATCATTGGGAAAAAAAAAGCCAAACACTTCCTTCACTGTTCTCTAAACATATCATTAAAGTCATTTTTTTTGTTTTGTTTTGTTTTTTGAGGGCAGTGTCACTGGCCCTCATATGTGTGACCCGAACCGGGGCCACTGGCCTCCAAAGCCAGCGCCCAACCACCGCGCCACTCGGCCGGCCCTTTTTTTTTTTTTTCTTTTAACATGTAAACATTTTGGTTTTTCAAAATTAGTCTTCCATTCTGATCTGGAGATTCTCGGTTTAAATACAACAATCTGCAGCACTACATGAAGTCTTTAGTCTGGTTTATTTATATAATGATTCGCAGCTACTAGAGTCTGCTCATTAAATCAAGTGACACTGTCATGTGGAGGACACTGCACTGGTGTGCCCTGGGGAGTGGTTACTTGTGCCTTTTCCAAGCCAACGTTCACTGAACAATGGGTTTCACACCTACCATCACATTCTACTCCTATATATATTTTTTTAACCCACTTAAATCTGCATGCTGCAACTGTACTTTTCACAACCATTAATTTTTAACTTATAAAATTATATAACCACAACCCAAATGAAAAAAGGAAAATCTTATTTTTAGCATCCATCATTTTAACTGATGGTTATCCCAAACGTTCTTACCTATAGGGAATGATACGCCTTTCTTTATTTGAAAACCTTTATAAACTTCTTATCTGTCCCCAATTCTGAAGTCTAAAAACAGATTAAAAATGTTTCTCCAGACACAGTCCAGAGAGGAGTGACCTTAACCTAGTATTTCCTTAGCATGTGTTTCCAAGAGGAAAAAAATTTAAAAAGAAAGAAGTTCTCAGAAATTGTATATGTAGATGCTTCCTTAAACTATTTTACATTCCGTTTTTTTTTTCATTCTTATATGTGATACTTAGGTGTGAGACCATAATTCATTTGCTAAAATGACTCACGTAAAATTTCTATTCTTTAAAACACAGTTGCTACTGAGTTTTTAAAAGGGCAAGGAGCAAAATAATAGATAAAGTGAATCATAAAAAGAGCACAGTAAGAAAAAAAAGTCTGAAATAGTCATAGCCAAAGTTGATCAGATCTCAGCCTAAACTACCTTTAGATACTGTTTTCAGTTCCTAAATTGAATGCTATAATCCTGTTAATTTCTCTCAATTCCTTCCAAAAATCTAAGTGTCAAACAGAAAAGTGAATATATAGCTAGGTTTTAAGACACAGGTATTTATTTTCATATACACCTAGAAAATTTTTTTTCTTTCAAGTTAAACTGGGTAATAAATTCTTGTATTTTCACATTGTGGATATTTCTTCCTCAATAGAAAAACAGATTATTGTCTTTACAAGTAGATTTAAAACCAAGGCAAGTAAACTTGCAAAGAACATGGAAAGCTTGGACCAATTCCTGCACACAAAGCAAATTCTATTTCATGTATAATCTTTAAGAAGATCAATGTAAAACTAACTAATACAGCTAGGACCACAGGCATACCTCATTTCAAAAGCTTAAGAGAATGTACAAGAACTATTTTACCAGGTACCTGAATAAATGAAGCGCAGAATGTCCGATAAACATGAACAGAAGAGGGCGTCTTTAACAACGACTCGTAATGGTGGGTTGCCTGGAGAATCCTGGCTAGCACCTAGAAACGCAGTATCTCTGTTTATAGCAAAGAGATCTTGGGTAGTTCGGATGATGCTCGAATCCTGAATGTCAGCGGGGCTCTTCACATTGAAAAGCAGCATGAAAACATGGCTGACGGCGCACAGAACGATCTTGTGGGCCTCTACAACCTCCTTTAAATCTGGGTTGTAAAATACCACATCCACACACTGGCAGCAAAACAGCAAGTTATTTAAGTCGGAGTTATAATGTGATGCTTCAGCCTTCAAGACGGGCATTTTTTCTGTTTCAAAAAAAGAAAATAAATGTAAATACTCTTTAGGTATACAGACCCAATGGTTTCAGGTTTATGTTAAATACAATAAAACAATATTTTTTAATGCTATTAGGTTAAGCCACGTGACATTGCCAATATTTGGCCATTTTTGACCTACAAAACAGCAATTATATACAATTTAACCCAATGAAAAACATATGTAAACAAAACACATATAAACTAGTTATCCAGGAATTATAGGATTTCCTAACACGGACACACAGAAATGCTGTATTTATTTTTTCTAATGCAAATGAAAAATCTACTAATGCCATAACGAGCAATAAAATAATATTTCTCATTATTTCTATGTCCCCAAATAAAACAGTCCTCCAAATACTGAAGTTTAATATGTTGGTAGTCATCATTCTTTACTGTCACCTGATTTTAAAACTTTGAACAAATTATTGAATAAGTTCTGAAGAACCCAACCTCACATCTGAAGACCTTTTCATCCTGGGCCTGGAAGTGGAGATGGAGGGATCAACTGTTAAAACTGCCACTTCTCAATGCCAGGGCTCGGAGTCTTGAACTCTATTGTTTGAAACCATCTTGTCCATTATATTTTGATCCTAAAATTAACATAAAACAGGGCCGGCAGAGTGGCGCGTTGGTTAAGAGTTGGCTTGGGACACCAGCTCCGAGCAGCAGGGCCCCAGTTCAGATCCCACATAAGGGCCAGTGACGATGTGCCCTCTACAGCTAAGATGGTGAACAATAGCTCTACCTGGAGCTGGGCTCCTATAGGTCGCCGGTGATGGCATAGCCTGCAGCCCCTGCTGCAGTGGGCTGCCATGAACTACTGTGAGTGGCTGGTAGCCAGTATGAGTGGCTAGCAGCCGGCATGAGCTGCCGTAAGCCTCCGTGAGAGGCCGTCCAATGACCAGTGACGACTGCCTCAGCCAGGAAGAGGGCAATGATCACAATACCAACGTGGGCAAGTGAAGTGACATCCTCCACAACTAGACTGAAGAACAAAAAGGGCAGCAACTTGCCTGTTCCCCTTCCCTGATTCCCCAACACTGTTCCCCTCCCCCAATACCCCAATAAAATCTTAAAAAAGAAAAATAGCATAAAACAATATGCTTTCCCAGAGCAAGCTTTTTCTCCTCAGCACACTTCAGGTAGTGTTGTCGAGGCTCTCTAATTTCCAAAAGAGGATGCAACCTTTCATTTCCTAGTTCAATCACTAACAATATAGACTAGCCTTCAACCAATTCAAAATGTCTATACAGAGAACCATATTATAGGCCCTCATCATAGATCCTAACTGTAAAATGTCTGTTGTCTGATTTTTATCCAAAGCTGGGCTGAGGAAAGTGTTATCATCTGTGAAGGGTTGCTTACAGGATATGCAATCACCTAAATCAGTGAAATTCATACTTGTTTAGCAATGAAAATTCTGTATTCTAAAGCAAATTCTAAAACAAGGTAATTTGGGGGCCAGGCTTTTCCTGCACTGAACCCCACCCATAGTCCTGAGCACCTTTACAGACACTTACAGGCTGAGAACAGTCTAAAAGCCTCATGCCCAAGAGCCTTAGGACAAGTCAGACCCAGAAAGAATGTATACCCTGGCCTCCTGGGTGATGTTCAGTGTGATAACCACAGTTCTCCTAACAAAAAATACAAGATACAGCCTTGTGAAATTTGAGACTGCATTTGTGGATGGGATATTTCTGAAGGCCCTGGCCACGATATTACCTGGTACCCCCAAAATGAACACCCCTAGAGAAACTTCTTCTGGTGCTAAATGACATGAAATGCTTTGCTTTCTCTGAGGACAACTGGTATGTTTTCTCTTCTTCATTAATAAAAACCAAGAAATTATCTATCCGCATTATTTATTTGGCTACTCCTGGCCCACCTATTCATCCTGGAAGTATTTAAGTCCCCAGTTTTTGCTACACAACAGACCATGTCTCTCCTTTCACACCAGGAAGTTCAAAGCAAAGTGGGTATCATTTATGGTCTATATATTTGCATTTTTGTTTTTAAACCTGGAATTGACTTCTCATACTAATTTATATTTTCCTGATTTTTAATTTTCATTCATTCATTCATTCATCCATTCATTCATTCATCTATCAAATACTTATGAAGTACCTATTTTAAAGCAATATCCATAACAAATTGATCTGAATAGAGTACTACTCTACTATGATTTTGTACAAAATTATACAAAAAATCCTAATAGTTGATGTAATTTTATTCATTTTTAACTTTATTTTCTTCTAATATTATAAACATTTTCCAATACTCAAAAAAGTTGAAAGAGGGCCAGCCAAGTGGCGCAGTGGTTAAGCACTGGCTTGGGAAGCCAGCGGCCCTGGTTGGGTCCCACATATGAGAGCCAGTGACACTGCCCTCAAAAAAAAAAAAAAAAAAAAAAAGTTGAAAGAATGACACAATAAGCACATATATATCCTCCCTTTCAATTCTGCAATTATTATAAATACTTTCACATTCATCTCCTAAGAATAAGGATATTCTTCTATTAACTGAAATAGCATTATCATACATAAAAAATTAACGATAATTCCATGTCATCTGATTTTCAGTCCATATTAAAATTTTACCCAATTGTCCCAAGAATGTCTTTTAGATGTTTTTGTTGAACCAGTATCCAATCAGAGCTCATGAATTGCATTTGGTTGTTATTTCTCATTAGACTACAATCTAGAACAGTTCTGCACAATACACACTATTGTAAGAATCTATAGGTTCAACTTATTACTACAGTAGTCCTGAAAATGTGCTTCAAGTACCACCTGCTTCAGAATTACCTGGGGAGCTTCTTTAAAAAGCCGACTACAGGCTCTATCACAGATTTACTAAATCAAGATGCCAGGTGAGTCCTAAACATACTCAAATATGAGAAAAATGGCTCTCAGACTTCTTGGGAAATGATCTATAACAGATATTAACTGTATGTCTAGACATGGGCTAATAATGCACCTGGTTGTTCAAGCTGAGGTGGTCGAATTCCATGAAACGAGCTGCTCATTTTCCTTTTCTTCATTTTTTCACTTGTCTTCTGATTTAAGGCTTGAATCATAAAATACTCCAACTAAAACATGAATCAAATTTTAATTAAAGCTTCAAAAAAATTATGTATCTGACATGATTTTTGGTACCCCAAATCACATTGGCCAAATGTTTTTAATGTCAGTACCATCTACATGTAGGCTTTGGCAAACACTCTTAAACCATTTTTTTTCCCAAGTAGAACAGATTGTGCCTTGTCTAAACATAAATAAACAATACATTCAAGAAGGATTTGTTTATTTTCTCAAGTCATCAAGGAAGCCAAGCAATACAACTGTGTGACTCAATAAGCACCTCGTGGGCAACCACAGCAGTTAATATTAGAGAAAGTCAAGGGAGGACCAGATCTGGCTCTGTCACATATGCTCATATCAACCGGGGGAGTTCACATCACTCTGTATTTTTTCCTGAATAAATTATTTTGAAATACATCCTTTATTTTATAAATTAAAAATCTTAACCATGTGTTAAGCTGATGCCTGTGCTATACACTGTGAGGCCTGGGGCAAAAATACAAATGGAGGTTAGGTACCACATACCTAAATATTTAAACCATATAAATCAAGAAAAGGGTATGTAGAAGGTATTCTATCTACCTGCTGTGACAAATATACCATCATAAAAGCCTGGAAGGCCAGGTTCGGATTTCAAGTCTCAGAATCCCCAGCTCTCCATGCAGTACAGGGAGAGCTGGGCCCTAACTCCTGGGCCCCAAGGCCGCCCCTTCTGTCCTCACCCCTCAGGTCTACGGTCCAGCTTCAGGAGGGTGGAGCCAGGAAAGAGGCCTGCACAGGCCTGGGAAGCAGACCCAGGGCCAGCTACCCAGAGAATCCCCAGGGCCTGCGTTTTAGAGCATGGTCACAGCACTGTTCAATACAACTCTGTTCTGTGCTGATGGAAATGTTTTGTAAAATCTGTGCTAATCAATACAGTAGCCACAAGCCACAGGTAGCTACTGAAACGTGTGTCTGAAATGTGGCTAATGCACCTGAGGAACTGAACTTTTTTATTAATTTAAATATAAATAGCCACATGTGGCTAGTGGCTGCCATATTAGATTCTGCAGGCCTAGACAGGGCTACCAGCTCTAGTGGGCACATCCCCTTGGCTCCATCCTCTTGTGCTCTGTGGAAGGGGATGCAACTAGAGGAGGTACAGACAGAGCTCTCTAAAGCTTGAGGGCATGTCTCTCTGGTGCCAGTCTGAAGGTAATACTGTACAGCTCTTTATTCCTGACGCTTAAACACAAGATTTTAAATGTTCCTCTCACTCTCACATTATCATCTCCATCCATATTTTTGCAAATACCATTATTTCTAATACTCAATATCTCAGTTGTACTGTACTTTTCAAGAGTGTCAAGAGATTACTCTGATATTCTTTCCATATTCTCAGTAAGTCTTGAGTTAAGGGAAAAAGAAATCGCCGTGTCTTTCTCCCAGCACTGACCACCTCTTCAATCCTTGTCATGCCTCCACCCCTAACTGCAACACTAGGTATTAGGAGCAAAGGAAACAAAGAAGAGAAAGAGAGAAGAGAAGGTGGTAGTTAGGAGGCTGGAAAAATGAGCCTGAGTATTTCATGTTCAGGAACCTGAATGGGGAACAGGCCTAAGAACTCCCAAGAGAACCAACCCCTTCTTCAACAAGTACTCACCCCAACTGCCTAGGCCTTTTAGATAAATATGAGTCTTAAACTAATTCCGATTTTTAAAGCCCCAATACAATCTGCTTGACAGGAAAAGTTAGATTTCACCCCTCTGTCTCTTTCTACCCACTGCTTATCAATACAAATAAATAACATGAAAGCTTCTCAGTCATTGATAATATCAATATTGTGAATATATCTCCCTAATGGTTCTTATTTTATCTTTGGTTCTTATCTGGAGTTTAGTAACTTCAGAACAAATGAAGTTTCTATAGTCATCTGTGGAAATCTCCGCATTTCAACATGAATCTACATAATGAATGCTCTTGCATATTGGAAAGGGTACGTGATGAAGAGCTGGGGAACTGATGGCGAAGTCCAAAGCACTCCTGCTTAATGTAGCATTTACTTGGTTTAAACCTCTTAATGACATTTACTAGATATGTCTATTGAAAGGAGTCACTTCTTAGAGGGTTGGAAAGATAGTGCCAAGATGGGCTTTAAAAAGCCTGCAGAACCCATTGCGACAGAGCGACAAACCCTGGCTCCCCATATTTCCAACAAGAAGCAATTTGTGTAAGTAGTTCCTCTGGATATTTTCGAGCTACACCAAGATCAGAAGTATATGAAATCTTGCCGAAACACACATAGAGAAGAATAATGATTCTTTTCAAGTGGTAGAAAGAAAAGAAGGAGAGCTTTCAGAGCCCGCTCATTCCAGCTGCCAGGCTCA
The DNA here is from genome assembly GCA_033961575.1 of Aselliscus stoliczkanus. Classification (NCBI taxonomy): domain Eukaryota; kingdom Metazoa; phylum Chordata; class Mammalia; order Chiroptera; family Hipposideridae; genus Aselliscus; species Aselliscus stoliczkanus. Next base: position 48,240,937 of record CM066728.1, read on the forward strand.
TTGAGTTGTTTAAAGAGTACCATTAGAACTGACATCACGGGTTTGTGTAAGTAAAAGTGCTCTAATAAGTGGAAAATTCCAAAATACCACACTAGACAACAGAAAATGTTTCATCTGGAGAGAAAAATAAAATCAAATTTTACTCTAACAAAAGCTTTTTTCTACTTACTCTCATGTTATTTCTCAAGGCTAAAACTAATCACGCTTTTAAAACCAAAGTTCTAATTGAGGTTCTGGAAAATAACTAAAGAGCCAACCTGACAAATGGCTAATTTATGTAATAACAACTTCTACTCACCACTCCTCCAAAATATTTTCCAATGTAGAAGTCATCAAGGCTGTGAAGTTCTAGATAGGTAGCTCCTAGTTCTTTAGCAAGTTGGATCCCCTCGGTGGTACTGACACAGCTCCCTCTGTCAGAGGTACATAGTGGGCACGTGCAAGGTAATTCTTCTGAGAAAATGAAGGTGAACAACAAAGACCTTTGAATTTAAACAGCCAAAAAAAAAAAAAATACATAGACCACCTGAACATTAAACAACAAATTAAGAGTTCATACCAGAAACCACAGTTCAAGGGCATTTACTTATTTATTTATTTTAAAGATTTTATTGGGGAATTAGTGGAGGGGAACAGTGTTGGGGAATTGGGGAAGGGGAACAGACAAGTTGCTGTCTTTTTGTTCTTCAGTCTAGTTGCGGAGGATGTTGCTTCACTGGCCCATGTTGGTATCGTCATTGCGCTCTTCCTGGATGAGGCAGATGGGTCTCCAGCCTCTGGATGGTCTCTCACTGCAGCTATTGGTAACTCGTGCTGGCTGCCAGCCATTCACACTAGCTGCTGGCCACTCACTGTAGCCTATGGCAGCCCACTGCAGCAGGGGCTGCAGCCCACACCGTCGCTGGGGCTCGCACAGCCCAGCTCCAGGTGGAGCTGTTGTTAGCTGTAGAGGGATCCGAACCAGGGCTGCTGGTGTTCCAACCCAGCTCTTAACCAATGCACCACTTGGCTGGCCCTCAAGGGCATTTAATACCATCATGATCCACTAGACTCTGAATAAAAGTGTCAATGATAATCAAAATGTCCCTAAAATAAATAAGCTTTAACTGGAAATAAACAAACCAACAAACAGTATTTTACAGAATGAAGGATTTAAAAGTAAGTGAATGGATATTACCAAGGAATGACACTAATTAGACCAATGAGTCAGCAATGGCAGGTCGGCTTCCTTTTACACGACCCTGAGAAACTGAGTATCAATACAAACTTAACAACTTGATTGTCCACAGAAACCATGGAAAATGGCGGGCTTTTATATATATATATTAAACTTTAAATATATTTACCACGTTTGAATAGACCTTATACTTTTAAAAAAATCCTCAATTTGACCTGACTCTTCAAGGCTGCAGAACTGCCATTCTCTTTGCAGATTTCATATAAAGTATATTATTAATCCAGCCATTTCAATTATTAGACTCTAAAGCATTTACCTGCAGAAACCAAATTTAATCACTCTAGCTTTTTTCTTCAAGATTAAAAAATAAAAAAACTAACGGAATAAAAAGTGTTTACTCAAAATGTGAACTGTCCCAAGATTCATGGTTGTACCATGTACAGATCTTTGACAGGGAAGGTGGCAGATCAACCCATCTACAAGGACACTTCTTAACAAGGCTACAAAACATACTCGTATGTTCAATCAACTCTGTATTTGTTAGCTAGCTTCATTTTGTTTCATGCCTAAACATCAGATATGTATTGTTCAAAGACAACCAAGTCCAAAGTGGGTAAATCCATTTTTAGAAATGCATGTTGTTGAAGGTGGGCTTCTCTGGGAAGCAGAATCTGATAGGGACTGGTGGGCAAGGGGTTTATTGGGGGTGACCTTGGGAACAACTAACTCTTTGCAAGACTGAGGGAAGTGGGACTGGGCAGAAGGAAAATTCAAACTGCAATATAGTTGCAACAGAGATCTCAGCTGATCCTGGAGGGGGTTCCGGAGCCTAGATAGCTCTTAGAGTGGTTCACTATTTGGGGAAAAGCAGCTGGGCCTTTGTATTCCTAAGAGGAGAACTGGCACTGTGGAGGGCGCATAACCTTGAGCAAGTAGCTTCTATCTGCAGAGGGTAATGCCTGGAAAGGGACTCAGTTATGTGTCATCAGCAGCCAACAAGTCCAGTAACTGAGGGAGTGAGTATAGTGGCCCCGAAAGGGCATTTGGGCAACTCCGCACAGCATGTATGTACACAGCAAATTTGCTACCAATGAACTGCACATGGATGGAGTACACGTGTCCATATAGGGTGTATACTAAGGATATTTAGTGCACGTACAGACTATGTACGTAACTGTGTGCACACATACATGATGACTTAGATCATTTTAGCTTCACTGAAAGCATTTTGGAGCTCAGAAACCATGTATATAGTCACATCCTTGTTTTATAGAAGAGAAAACTGAAGCTCAGAGACATTAAGTGACTTGTCCAAGTCTCCTTATGTATTAGAGATGGAGAAACAATAATAAAATTGTTATTTGCTCCACCTGATAAAAGAACAGCAAAAAAATATAATAAAAATTTAGTTTGAATAAAGAATTATTGATTCCAAACATACAGTGATCTAAAAATTAAGCTAGCGTTCTCTAAATTATGCCATAAATCCTGAATTTTTGCGTTTACTTTTTCTAAGATCATTTTAGGTTTGGAGCAAATAAAGTTGTCACACAGCATTCAGCCTACTTTGAAAATAATACATGGTATTTCACATTCTTTACAAAGCCTTCATAAACAGTGCCTTTGACTTTCTGAAGACAGAGGCCTTCTTATATCTACAAAGCTCTCCTTATGTTGATGGAAAGGAGTGGGTAGGCAGGTCATTTTCTTAAGACTTTCTTTCTACACAAAAATCAAGCCACGTCAGTAGTGTTTCAAGTGAAAAATCAAGTGTACACAATGTAAAATAATCTTTAACAAATTATCTTGATTTGAGGGAAAATACATCCATATCAGGCTTAATCCAGCTGAGTGGGGTTTCCCATTTTGAGTAGCCGGAAGCATCTTACTGACACGCCTGCATCGAAAGTTCCTCCTTATATAGAATCTTTGTATCGCCTCTGTGTCACAGAAGACATTTCTTTTTCTTTACACACACCCAAAAGGAAAAATGCCTAGTCATGATGTGTTGAGTAGGCGAATCAACAAAACACGTATGGATTAAATAACCCTTCAGGGAGCATTTCATCAGGATCAATCAGAGGGCCCAAAATAATTTTAAACTGCAGTGCCTTCTTTAGGAGCTCACTCCTGTGAGCCTACCTCAGGGTCACAGGGACCCTGTGAATCAGAGAATTATGCCTCTAGTTAACACTGTAGCTTTGTTTTTCTTTCCTTATATGTTGTCTTTTAAGGTGTTATCACAAAAGGTCTATTATTTTAAAGCAAACACCATGTAACTCTGGAATTCAAATGAACGGCATTTCTTTCAAAGCAGTGGCTTTGAGAATCTATACATGATCCTTACAATGTTGCCAATGCTTGAAACTGTTAGAAATCCCTTTAAGAATACTGGCCTTGCAATATACTAGACTCTATCAGAGCTTCAAAGAGATAAGAAGACAGGATGTCAGTTTTCAAGAGCTGAAGGCTATGAATACACCCTGGGCATGTTTGGAAGAATGTTTCTACTTTAAAGACAGATTCAACATTTAGTAAAAGTCAAAAATCTATTCAGAATCAAAAATGATGAAGATACACACAGTCAAGCTTGTCAAAACACCGGGGAAAAAAGGAAAGAGATGAGACATTGTGTTTGCTGAACTAATTCTCAAAAGAGACCAAGAGAGGAGTTACGAGAATACCCAGCAGTTTCAAATATTGCAAGGGATTGGTGGGGGATGGGAGGAACACTAAATGTCCTTGAGTTGAATAGCTAGATTTAGCTTTGTAATTATTTTGTGATCACATCTTAAATGGTAAATTAATTTCATCTCATCAGTGAAATTGAGTTTTTTCACTTATGTTTGTCATTCATAAAACCATCCAATCCCTCATTGAACCAATGTTTATTAAGTAACTATCACAAATCACATACTAAGGATATAAGGACGTACATATAAAAGAAGCTCACAGTCAACTGAGCCAAGATAGACATGACTGCAAACAATTATAACATATGACAAGTACTAAAATAAAGGTGTATAAAATCACCATGGGAACAGAATATTCCCCGCCCGCCCCCCCCCCCCCACCATCTGGCAGATTATGGAAGGTTTCACAGAAAAGGTAATGATTTAAAGAATAAATAGGAATTTGCTATGCAGGTATGATAGGGGGTGTGCAGAGGAGCACACCCTCTGCACGACCCCCTTTGTATGTGACACTCACATGATTAGAGTGCTCTAACCAGAGGATATGGCATATGCAGAGGCCTGGAAATGAGGAAAAAAAAAAACCACATTCACTTCTAGTTTCAAGATGGCCAGCTAAAGCCCACACTGCAATCTCTTCTTCCTGCTAAATCATGAAATGATGAAATAAAGGGAGGGAGGGGAAAGAGGAAGAAGGGAAGAAAGGGAGGGATGGGGGAAGGAGGAAGTGAGGGAAAGAAGAAGGGAGATACCATATCCAGCAACACTCAAAAAATCAGAGGAGAGATTCTTATCAGCCCCAAAACTAGGAATGCCTGAGAGGCTGAAGGCAGATGGCACAGGACAAAAAACAAACAAACAAAAAAAAACCCCTGAAGCTCAGAGTACAGGTGGGATGTCAAGCAAGCACTGTGGCAACATCAAGAGTGCTTACTGCTTAATGATGGCGGTTGTGGGTGGGAGAGGGGGAGGCCCAAGGGCAACAGAGTGGAGATTAGCTGGAGTACCACAGTGAAAGCAGCCAGGCTTGCAGGTCCTGCGTGTACTCCACTCCCATCCCCACTCCAGAGAACAGCTGGGTAGAGGAGGAGGAAGGCATCCATCCAACAGGGAATCTAAAGTGGAAAACTAGGCAAATTGAGAATTATCCAACATTTGAGAAGTATCCATACTATGAAATAAAATCTCATCAAATGTAATGACTTACAATGCTCCCCTCAAAACCAGACTTAACAGACCAATCAAAACAGAATCTGAAGGGCCGGCTGAGTGGCTGGCGCGGTGGTTAAGCGCTGGACTAGGAAGCCAGCGACCCCGGTTCGGTCCCACACATGAGGGCCAGTGACACTGCCCTCAAAAACAAAACAGAACAAAAAAACAGAATCTGAAAATTAAGTACAATTAAGAGAGGGCATTTTTAAAGTATTTATATTCTTAAAACAGGAACAATAAATTATGAAAAAAAAATAGCCAATTAGAGATCTTGGATATGAAAAGCTGTTGAAACAAACAAACAAAAATTTTAATAACACAAAATAGCAAAATGAACCCAGCAGAACTAATTTGTGAGCTGGGGAGAAAAAAAAAAAAGGTTGAAGAAATTCTCCCACAATGCAACAGGGGGAAATAAAGGGATACAAAATATAAAAGAAAGAGAAATGGAGGAGAGATCCAGAAGTTTCCATTTCAGTCCAACAAGAGTCCCAAAAGGAGAGAATAGAAAAATAGAAAAAAATGGAAAGAAGGTAATATCTGAAGTCAGAAAGTTGAGACTCCCAGAGCTAAAGAAAGACACTAAGTTTTTCAAGTAGTTCAGTATGATGGGCACATAAGACACAGGGGATTGTGTCTCATGTCCTATACAGGTTCTAGAAGTAGTCAGGGGCTATATCATGAAGGATCTTGTATTTTAGGTAAGACTTTACAATAGGAAATTATTGAAGTGACATACAAATACTGGATTGGAATAAGGGTATCAATGAGAGCCTAAGTGTATGTATGTGTGTGTGTGTGTGTGTGTGTGTGTGTGTACACATATATATATACACACACACACACACATAAAATTTCCAATGAAAGAGCCTAGAAGCCATGACAGTAAAGTAATGAACACCACTGGAACCCAGATCTTGGTTTCTAAATATCATTACTCACTCCAAGGAAACAGGTCTCCTGAAAAAAATGACTGAATCCAGGGGCTGGGGCAAGCAAAGTCTAAGGAGAGACTGGAACATCTTGTGCCAGAAAGACTCAAAAATTAATTGGAGCTAGCTTGAAGAGTCCCCCTACAGGCAAATTTGGGGTAATTTGAGCATCAGAAAGAATAATGAGAATATATTATAAAATACTGAATTTAAAGAGCAAATCCATGAAAGACATGGGAGCAGAAAGAAGGGAAAGCCCTATTTACAGAAGAATACTAACTAATAAGTGAAGGAATGATAAAAAAAAAAATCACTATTGTACAACCACAGTTACCACAGGTCGAAATAATTGTGCAAAATATTGGGCTTGGATTCTTTAAAAATGCCAGTGTCATGAAAGACACCTCCTTCCCTTCCCCACCCCCCAAAAAGGCTGGGGATCTTTCTGGATTAAAAAAGGCTAGAGAAACATGACAATTAATTACAATGTGTAATCCTTAATTTCATCCTGGATGTAAAAAAAAAGAAAAGCTTTGCAGTAACTGGAAAAATATGGATTACATTTTAAATAATAGTGTAATAGATAATATTGTAGTTACATTTCTTGAGTGATGATTGCATTATGGTTAATAGGAGGATGGCTTTTCTCTTAGATGATGCAGACTTAAATAATTAGGGAAGAAATCCCACACTGTTTACAATTTATTCTCAAATGGTTCAGGTAAGAAAAGTGTGTGTGCATGTGCGTGCATGTATGCATGTGTCTGTGTGAGTGTGTGTGTATATAATTTCTAGGGTTCAATATCCTATTCTTGTGAATTTTCTTAGCTTTGAAATTCTGCAAAAGAAATTTAGGGAAAAAGAAGACAGTTTCTAAAGAATTTAAAATTTGAGTATCATGATTTGATTTGTATTCTAGGATGATTATCATGAGAGGATTTATTTCAGAAAGAGGCAAAGCAGGAACAGGAGACTAGAGGCCAATTTCCCATGAAGCTGAGAAAGCTTAAGTCAGGTCCTTTTCTTGTGGGTTCCTTCCCAAAGCCCTGGGAGGAACCTGAGCAACAGATTCTTTCACATGGTCATATGCTTTGGTAAAATTTGTAAAATAAGATAGTTTCATTACATTTGGTTAAGGCCACTATCTCTTTCCACTCCAACTTAATTCACCTTGTTATCAGGCAGCTCTGGAGCAACCAGAGACATTTGTGGGGTTGTGCTAAGTGGAATTTAGGTTTAGTGAGATATCATTTGTGGTCTATAGTCAGTGCACAGTGAAGTGTCCTGGTACATGAATGGCCTTCAGGAATACTTCTGCCACCACTACGGTAATTTATTTGGTGTCATGACACAAAGATGCCAACCTGGAAGACAAACACAACACAAACTATGGGGCCCAGAACCAATACGGAAAGTGAAGAAATATATTAGGAGAATGACTGATTATCGTTTTTTTCTCTCTATAGAAAATATTAAAAAGTCGTTATCATATGAAGAAGTGCTCAAAGACTATGCAGCCCCCCAAAATACAAGAAAATTTAAAGAAGTGTCAAGCTGTTAAATAATACAAACATTTTTAAAAACTTTTTGTGGCATTTGACAATTTTTTTCAGATTTGTAGATTGTTGTGCTTTCTTTTCTCTTTCTGAATAAATATTCACTTTAGTACATATATGTATCTGTAATTTTATAGTTTTGGTTTTTTTTTTCTTACATAGAACATCTAAAATTGTACAAGTTTCAGGTCCAACAAAATCTGGAACTGCCCCTCAGGAGACTAAAAAGAAGGCCATTATGACAGATAATTAAAAGACCAGAATCTGAAATCCAGTGAAGATGTAGAGAAAACAATAAGTTTGAGATTTACTTAAAAATGTTAACTCGAAAGAGATTCTTAGTCAACCGGCTATGGGGAATGGGAGAGGAAGCTGGGTTGGATAAGTCTAATTTGGGTGAATGGATAGATTTGGCATCATTCATCAAGACAGGGAATTCAGTAGAGAACGGAGGCTGTAGGTGGAGCTGTGTGTTGGTCATGAGAGAGACTGGAGCCACAGAAACAGACTGGGTAATCATCAGTCTCCATACAGGGCAAGCAAGGGCAAGAGATTAGTGGGTTCACAGTGAGAGTAGACAGCAAGGAGAGGCAAAATCAAAGGACGGAACTCTGAGCAACAGCCACAGGATGTGTTGGTATATGTGTGTAAGGTAGAGGGGTTGGGGGGCAGTAAAGAGGACAGAGAATTAGAACAACTAGGGAAGAAAGGATAGCTTTATTAAGAGGAGGGAGAGGTATATTTGAATAATTTCAATAGGGAAGTTTTATTAAAATGTATTAAATTTGGCAATAAGCATATAACCTGGTAACCCTGAGAACGAATTCAGTGTAATTGTAAAAGTAAAATCAGACTGTAGTGCACTGAAGAATGAATGGGAAGTTAGGAAGTGGACTCAGGAAGTGTGGAGGGTTCTTTCAATAATCATGGCCAGCAATAAAAAGAAAGATAGGAAAATATAGGGGATATGGGGTCAAGGAAGGGTCAAGTCTGCTTTATCTGAGTCTACTATTGCTAATCATATACCTACCCGATGACCCAACAATCTTTAGGTAACAACCTATGCAACATTGAAGTGAGAATGGATTAATAAATTACAGCATATTCATATAATGGAATAATATGCAGCAGTAAAAGAACGAAGTATAGATAAGCATAACACAGATGAACTCCAAAAGTATGCTAACTGAAATTAGTCAGACACCAGACACCACACACTACATACTGTATATGTATGTAGTCCATTTGTACCAAGTTCAAGAATAGGTAAAACTAATCTATGTTGTTAGAAGTCAGAATAGCAGTTACTTCTAGGGAGGCGTGTTATTAAGTGGGAAGAGGCACGAGAGAGCCTTGTGAAATGCTGCAAATCTATCTTGATCTGTGTGATGGCTGCATGGATGTATACATACATAAAATGCATTCACTTTACGTTCTTTATGTTGCTATCCCTCAATAAAAAGTAAAATAATAATAATAAATGAAAAATGAAATGTTATAAGAAGCTTTACTGAGGAAATACCACTAAAACCAACTATAAAATACCACCAAATGCATTTTGAGTTGGCCCTGAGATATTTGACAATAATATGGATACCAGCAACTACTGAAATAAAACCAACTTAATCCAGCAGCTACAGAGTAAGCAAGTCTCCCTCTTAGGCACTGTTGTCAGTGTATTCAGCTCACTTATTGCCATCTATCTAAAATCCCGGCTCCCAAGCCCACATCCTTATGTGGACAATCAACCCTTCCCAACAGGACAGACCTTCAGATTGCCAGGAACAGTTTTCCAGGGCTCCGCATTACCTAATACCTCTCCTGTGTCAACAGAAAACAGTCACTGCCTTCCTTCACTTCTGTAGAAGAGCAATTTAGAAGACAAAGTTGTACCCATCACAACCACAGGAGAAGTTTGCAAGACTTCCCTTTAATACCTTGTTATTCTATCCGATGGAGAAGAGGTAACAGTTGGCATTTGAATCCACAGTTATGTTGTTTTCTTTTTAAAAAATAGGCTGTATTGATCATTAATAAGCTTAGTTCAATTTAGAATTAATTTGGTACCTGCACTCTTATTATAAAAAAGAAAATTAAATACTTACCATTTTGTCTGGTACCAACAGCAGCAATGATTACTGGAACTGAATTTAATGCTCTTTTTATCACAGGAATATAATTATCCTTCACTTCGTGGAATGAAAACTTGTCATTTACACTGTATTTGATCACAATGATGTCAGCACCGCCAATTAGATTTCGAGAGGTGTACCAATCACTGTCAAAAATGTCCTAAACCAAAATGCAAAGAGCAATCTTTAGTCCATCTTCAAATCAATCAAGAAATAAATTATAACATATTACTTTAATTTTTTTGCTATATTTTAACTTTTGGAAATTAAAAAAAAAATAATTTTATTTTACAAAGGTAACTATACTTACTTTTTTTGTTCACTTTTTATTTATTCATTTAGCCTAGACCACTATATATAATGGCTACGTAGAAGATCTAGAGAATTCCTGAGAGTCTGATTAAATAATCAACTTCTTTCAATATTTATATTAAAAACTAAGCATTCTCTTTTAAAATTATGCCTTATTTTTATCACCTAGTAATTTCAAAAATGTAACACCATACATTAGATACAAAAACATCAGTATGAGTAAGGAAGCATCAAAGGATTTTCTGTGACCCAGTCAGACACTGCAGGATTGTTCAGTGTTTTGAACTGCAATACACTGTGAATTCTGTGGAGTTCCGTATGTTTTATCCATATTTTCAAAATTCATATATACTTTTCAACTTTATGATACATAAAGCCATGGACAGCACTGTATACATACAGTGTGTACATCATGTACATGGCGGGGGAGGTGCCTCAAAAAAGAGATACCATGGGGCTGGCCGAGTGGTTCAGTTGGCTAAGAGTTGGCTTACAGCGCGGACTCTGAGAAACAGGGCCGCTGGTTCGATTCCCACATGGGCCAGTGAATGCTGCATCTGAGCTGAGCTGTCGCTGAGCTGCCAACAGGTGGCAGGATGGCTTAGCTGGTTAACAACAAGATTGCCTGTTTGATGGTGGGCTATGCCCACCCACAACTAAAACTGAACTTGGCACCTTGAGCTGAGCTGACACCCAGATGGCTCAGTGAATAGGGTGTCCACTCTTAACAACAAGGCTGCTGAGTTCGACTCCCGCATGGGATGGTGGCTACGCCCACTCACAACTAAGATTGAACACAGCACCTTGAGCTTAGAGGCCACGAGCTGCCATCGGGAGGCCAGATGGCAACTGGAGCCCTCCATAACAAAGACTGAAGAACAACTTGGCTGGTCCCCTCCCCAAATTCCCCAATAAAATCTTTAAAAAAGAAAAAAAAGAAAAAAAAAAGATACCGTGTATTACAGGGTGCTTACATGGCAAGGAATATATTTGCAATTCATGTATTTTGCTCATATACTTTCTGGTTTTGAAATCTTTAGTTTTGGGCTACAGTTAATAATATTTATATTTAGAATTGGGGCCAAAAGTAATTTATTAGGTTATCCTATTCCTTAAAATTTAGTGCTTTAATATTTTAAAAATAATTTTGCAAAATTTTTGTGTGAATAATGGTATAAGGAAAATATCTTGATGTATTTTAATACCACTGCTAAATATGCAGAGTAGCTTTGTACTCATAGTCTAGTTAACTATTAATCATTATTTGTCCTTTCACATGGCCTTTAGTATGTATTTCTAGAACGTAATAAAACTAGATTAGGAAACTAGCTATCAGGCAAATCTGGCCCAACGCCTATTTTTTGTGAATAAAGATTTATTGGAACACATACTGCCCCACCCCCCAAGAAAGAAAATACACAGTTAAATGGGGATAATGGTTCCCAAAACCGTGGAGCTATGTAAGTTTACACATTGAAATATGAGTCTAAAACAGGGTCAGTAGTGTTTGAATCAAACAATCAAGATTCATGTACTTGTGACAAAGCTTTTATCCTATGATGGAATATTCTGGAGAGGTGTTATACATCAATGCTCTTTTGCAGAGAAAGCCCCAGCAAAGCCTCTCCCAATTACCTATATCCTGTCAACCCACCCATTTCCTACAAGTACACTCAGAGTAACAAGAATTACAGAATTTTTAGACATTAATACCCTACTGAAAGTAGGATGGACAAAGCATTTTTAAAGGAAGATTAAAAGAACAACAACAAAAGAAGGGCAAACTATGGGAATATAAAATGCACCGTCTTGCACTTAGCAGAGGGTATAAGAGCAGGGAGAAGTGAAATGGGGCACAGATCAAGGAAATGTGAAAGCTTCCCAAAAGAGCTCTACGCTAATTTCCAAATCCCAAACCACAAAACCCATTCAGGTCTAACTGTATCTGTTACAGTATTCAAGTTCAAAGTATACAAGTATAAAAGGGTGTATAAGTATAACAAAGAAAAAGAACTTCAGAAGAACGGGTTACAACAACTAAACATTAAGGGGGACCCATATTGAACAGACATTTAACTCTGAGAGAATAAAATCAAAAGTAGCTGCTCTTTGCATTCCAAAATAGTTCAAAATTCCAGAGTTACTGGAGACATCTATTGGGGGGGAAAGGGAAAAGGAAACATTTAAGGCAAAATGTCATGAGAAAACAGGTTTGGGCATCATTAATACTGTGGTATTGAGGCTATAAAGACTTAAAAACAGTTTTATTTTTAATACAGTCAGAGCTTCGAACCTTGTGCATACATTACCTCACTGCTTCTTGTGCAATATATTTGGTAAACAGGAAAAGATCTAGAAATTAAATAATAATATAACTGCACAAAAAAGGGGTGGGTTTGAGAGAAACATACTAAAGAATGAGCTACATAAAAAGAAATTTGAAGCACATTTATTTTAAAGTGCCAAGTATACATGGCAAGGATCCAGAAGTGAGGCTACAGATCTACAGACTAAAACTAGAAAAGAGAAGCACAATTATCTCACCCCAATTCCAAGAAAACAACATCACACTTCTTCACAAACTGTGTCAAAGACAAAATGCTCCACTGGTTTCTAGAAATACGAAGGAAATCAAATTCTCCCACCCCTGGTAAATCAGTTCCAGGATTTCCTCTAGGAGATTATGCAACACAAGGCTTAGAGCCACATTTGGAGAATAAAACTCTTTTAAAAAAATAATGTGAGTTTTTACAACAAAACAACAATTTTACTCTACTTGACTGTGGAGCTGCAAATGCAAATCTACTGAGTACTAACACTGCCGCCTCAATGTACTGTATTTGTATAAACCTTGAATGGTGTGTGGGAAAACTTTACTTTTCTGAGCATAAGTGATACATGGCTATGCTAAAGTTGTAATAAATACTCCATTATTATAGTAGCTACCATTTATTAAGTACCTATTACACGCCTGCCTCTATATTAAATACTTTATATGTACTGCCTCATTTATTCTTCAGCACAGCTCTAGGAAGCAGGGATTATGTTTATTTTATACATAGGGAAAAGAAGGCTAAGAGAGGACAAGTGACTTACCAAGGAACACAGCCACTAAGTAGCAATGTTGGGATCTGAAATCAGGTCCTTTTGATATCAAAACCTGTGCTCTATCTCCTCAGCTATATTTAATATTCTGACTCAGTACATGTCAAATATCAGCTGATGAATACAATCAACTCTGATATCTCTGATGGGCTTTTACTAAGAAAAGCACCTTATAAAGAGTAACTCTACAAATACATGCTATGTCTGAAGACCATTATAACCTAGAAAGTGATACCTGGTTACAAACTCAATGCCTTAAATAGGGCCAGAGTCTAATCAAACAAATGGTGATTAGCATTAAAACATAACAGTATACAGCAAAACTCCAAACTACTGAGGCTTATTTTAATCCATTTGGAAGATGCATTTATTACAATATATAAGATCACAAGTATTGCTTTTTGCTAAATTCATAACATAAAGGAGTTAGCAGCTCAAAAAAAAAAAATGTAAAAAGTAACCCTAACATCCTAATTCAGCTTATGTTGTTTTCCCTGCTATTATTTCCTCTATTCACTCAATGTTCAACTTTGTGTAGAACCAATAAGTTTTTAGGCTTTAAGATCGATCACAATGAAATGACCAAAGTTAAAAGAAGTGTTTCATTTTTTTTGCATGGACTCTAGTCAATAAATTCTCTTATCAATCCTTCTTATGATCAGCATCATCACTGTTATTCACTAGGAGTTTAATAGCATCCCTGTTGTTAAAAAGCTTGTTTATCATTTATTTTAGCCTATTAACACAAATTTCCTTTGACTGAAATTTTATTTGGGCAAGTTATCTTTTCCTTCCATAATACAGAAATCTGCATAAGAAAATTTTCTATGTACATTCTATACATTTCTTTAGAAAGGTAAATTAGTTCCTTATAGGCCCTAATTCAGTTTTAAACATTGCTGTTTAAACGTAAAATCTCACTTGATAATTTGTATTTTCTTTTTCAGAGGACACTAAACTTTCTTCTGTTACAAAGTACAATGTTTAGCAGCAATATAACTCCAAGACCAGTAAAAAAACAGACATTTTCAAGTAAGATTAAATGAAAACATTCAAAATAACAATGTTATTGAGTACTGAAAACATATGTGTCAGGGAGTAGAGTCCTTTCTCCTTTTATCAAACACTCAAGAATAAGACTAGAATTTATCGACTTCATTACAATGTCTGTCAATTAATGCGCAATTTAAAGGTTTATTAAAATTCCAAGCTGTATTAGTACTATCATTTCTGATGCACGAATCACTAAAAACAAATGCCTACTATATCAAGAGTATCTATATTATTAAAATTCAAACCACTAATTAAAAAATGTCAAAGGTCGGCAATAATATAAATGAGTTCTTTAAAAATTAATTCTCAGTCCCTGTCGTTCCCCCTCCTTTCCAGGGGCCCTATTTTTGAACTGTCCCAGTGAAATGTACTTTTGCCTGTGTTGAGCTTTCAGAGGGCTTTATTTTTAGAACACTAATATTACGCTATCGCCCAAAGCATAAAAAACAAAACAAAACAAAACAAAACAAAAACCCACTGCTGTCTGCTGGTGAAACTTAGTGACCCTGTCCCTTGGGGTTGGCATACTCAACTGTCAGCGTCTACCAAGAAACAACCCCAGTCGTGAAGTGTAAGCGCTCCCCTTTCCCACTGGGGCTTTCTGCCTTCTAACCGTGTGTTCTCTGTGCTGCCTTCTGCCTGATGAAACAAAGCGCCAAAGGTTTCTCCCAACAATATTGGAACACTCCACCCAGGTGACCCGGACACTTCACATTCATGAAAAGGGAAAAGGGGGAGGGGGGGTGGAAAAAGGAAAATAACAAAACAAAAATGGAAAGGAAAGTTCCGCCAGCCTCGGCGCAGAGCGGCTGCCGCGCCTTACCCAGACAGGACAGTCGTGGACCACCAGCTTGACATTTCCAAAGGCGCTGGCCTGATACTCCGTGAACACGGGGCGCGCAACCGTGCTGGTGGCGTTCAGCAACAAGCTGCTTTCGTCCCCGGAGACCAGCGGGCTTCTCCCCAGGTAAGTGCGGATGAGCCCCGACGGCCGGTTGTCCTGGTGAAACGAGTCCCCCTCGTTCCCCAGCGCCACGATGTGAATGGACCTGCACGACAGAGAGGGGGGACAAGGGGCGCGTGGTCAGCGCGGGGAGCCCCGGAATCCCGACAGGAAGTGCGGGGGGACGCGCGCCGCGGGGATGGGCTGCAGCCCCTGGTGCAGGGGCGCACACGCGCGCACACACACTTACACACACACACACGCGTGCACACGCGCGCCGGGGCACAGACAATGGCAGGACCGCGACGGGTACGTACATGATCTCCACTCCAAGGGCAGGGCGGCGACTCGGAGAAAGGCTGCTGCTCACGGCCTCTCGGGCCCGTCGGCGGCGTATGTGCCCGCAATCAGCTCATCCCTGGCCGCGGCCCCCCCTCCCGCGCCTCCGCCGCGGCGCGGTCGACGCAGAGCGGGCCCGGGCGCGCCAGCGAGGGGCCGGGGGCGTGCGAGTGCCGCCCAGGGCGCGCTGCCACCGAGTCAGGGAGAGCCCGGGACCATCCCGGGCCGCCGCCGCAGAAGGGTCCCCGGGCGCTGCAGCCCCTCTCCGCCGCGCTGCCTCGGCGGGGCAGCTGTCGCCTGCTGCTGCCGCCGCTGCTGCCGCTCCTCCTCCTGGCCCAACGCGGGCTAGGAGGCCAGCTGGGCCTCCGCCCCCTCGGCGGGCCGGGCTGGCGGGCGTTCGCAGCACGTGCCGGCCTTGGGGGGTCGGGCGGGCGCGGGGGGCGCGCTCCCCGCCTAGGCCCCGGAGCCCGGGAGGCGGCGGCCGGATACAAAGGAGCGGCCCGCGCGGAGCGCCGCCGAATATAAATTAATAAATACAACGCCCAAGCCCGAGAGCTCCCGCTCGCCAATCCGCCTGCAGCAAGTTTGTTCAACTCGAAAGGCTGTAACCGGAGCCAGGGACAGGGGGGTGGGGCGGGCAGGCCCCCCGCTCCCGAAAGGCTGCAGAAAAAAAAAGAGGGTTAGTGAAGCTCGGGATTCAAGCCCGTGGGCCGCTCCAGCAGCCCCCGTTGGTCCCCCTTCTTGGCCTTGACCGAAAGTGTTTTTACTACGTCTGCCGGTTTGTCGTTGGTCAACATGCACGCCAGCTGTTTAAAATCATGCTTGCGAGAGGGAGGGAGCGAGGGAAAAAAAGGCAACGTTTATGCTGGTGCAGAAAGGACTCTTTGTTCACACAACAACTTGCTAATATCGCTCTGGGGTGGGGGGATTATTTACAATTTGAAGCTATATTTGGCATATTAACCAAAAATTGCAGGATTTTAAGTGCTGGGGTTCTTAGTGCGATGGTTTCAAACAGAAGTTATGCATGAGGTATTGAACGCGTTTACAAGCTAAATGCTACTTTACTTGGAGATTTTTCAGTACACGTTATATGGCTACAGACTTCATAATAGCTCCTCAGACAAACTGCAAAAATAATGTTCCTGCTCATGCAAAGGTACTTCAGATTCCTTCATGGTAATGCATTGAAGTAAAGGCTGTGAATGTTTCTGAAGGGCCTCAAACTGCCTCAACGCGAATGAACATTGGAAACCACTAATACCAAGATGGGCCAGAGGTTGCTCTGCGCTCAATTTCTCCATAAACATGAAAGTTCGTACTGTAATCTGTGCTGAAGGAGTTCTTGTTTATCCCTTTATTCATTTATTTTGCCCTACTTTAAAATGTTACTGCTGCTTTTCTCAACAGAGCTATTATAAGGGTATGAAACAGGAGGTACTGAGTAAGGGAGTGAAAAGGCCAGGGTAAGAGGCCCTTGGAATGTGAACAGCTTTTTATTATGGGCCCTTGTTGCTCAGGTGAAAGGAGTGTTATAGTTTCTTAGGCTCAGGTAGGGTGTGATAGGAGGCATTCTTTCTGTAGTCACTGATTTTTCAAAAAATCTAACTTCCCTTTGCACTCAGTAAAATTTCTCTCTCAGTCTCCAGAACCTAAGTTCATCCTGAAATATTTAAGAATACAGGATCACTTTTTGTCTTTAGTCAAAAGAAAATATATTTTCTCAAAAACAGACCCATAATGGATGAATAGATAAAGGAAATGTGGTATATACATTCAATGAAATATTCAGCCTTAAAAAAGAAGAAAATCTGTCATGTGTTACATGAGTGACTCTTTAGGGCATTATGTTAAGTGAAATTAGCCAGTCACAAAAAGACAAATACTGCATTTTTCTGCTTATATGAGGTAACTAAGATCATCCAACTCTTAGAAACAGAAAGTACAATGGTGGTTACCAGGGTTTGAGGGGAGGGGGAAATGGGAAGCTGTTTAGTTTGCAAGATGACAAAATTCTAGAGAACTGTAGCAAACAAGGTGCATACAGTTAATACTGCTGTAATATACACTTAAAATAGTAAAGATGGTAAAATTTATGTTGTGTGTTTTTACTACAATACCAAAAAGAGAGTGAGGGACACTGGGAAGTGGCAGGGAGAGAGCATGCGTATTTTCCCCCAGTTATTGAATGTGTGAGCTAGACCTATGCTGAGTAGGCATGGGAGATGCTAATTAATATACACAATACTCAGTCCTTACCCTTGAGCAGCTAAGCCTGCTATTAGCAATCACTATATTCTGAATATTAATGTACCAGATCCTTTTGAAAGCATACTGATTCCTTAAATAATTTTAATACAGACTGATAAATCTAGTTAATAGAGGTAGGTACAAAGTAAAGGGATAAAGTCCAATGAATATTAAGAAGAGATCTGTGCCTTCATTGTCATCAGAGAAGTTCATAGAGGAAGTAAACATGGTCTTAGGTCTTCAAAAATGAGGAAGAGCCTGAGAGATTTGGAGGAAGAAGAGGTTGGAAGGGAAGGAGAGCTGGAAAGAATGGACGGACATCATATGCAAATCACATGCAAAGATGTAAAGACATGGAAGATCATGGCTTGTTCTGGGAAAAGAAAAGGCTGAAACTAGTCCTGGCCTGTAGATTCCTATTATAACAGGCAGCAAAGAGAATGGTAAAGACTTCCTAAGAGATTTCCAAAGGCAGACCTGGTGATAGTCAAGACCAGGAAACCCTAGACCAACCTCTGTGAGTATGACAAAACCCAGCCAGATGCAGACCAAAACCCATTTTCTCTTGTAGAACCTGTAGACTAAACCACATTTTCTAAAGTTTTTGCATGTAGGTAGGGCCATGTGGTTAGTTCTCATCAGTGGAAAATGATCCTTGCTGAGCTGTTAAAAGAAGGTGTGCCTTCACCACTCTCTTATCTTTACCTCTACCAGCTGGATTAAGTCAGGTCAGCCTTGACATCATGTGTTTGAATTTTTTGGTCTGCAGCCAGGAAGATGCCTGGGTCCCTGAATGACTGGTTACTGCAGAGCCTCCTCACAGCATGCATTGTGATATGAGCGAGAAAATAGATCTTTTTTATTGAGTTAAGCCAGACATTTTTGGGTCAATTATTACAGCAGTTTGTCTTACTCATCTTGAGTAATACAATATCACAGATGGTCCATCTCCTGATATCTTAATGATTCTTTTCATCATTATCTTAAGACTTTTATAATTATTTCCCTTTTATGTACAGTTTTTACTTGGTTTATATTATTTGTAGTTTCCCTCATTAGTAGCATTATCATTATTATTTTTAGCCAAGGTGTAACAAATTGAATTATCATATGTCCTTCAACCTCAAGCTTCCTGGGGAACACACAAAGGAAGGGCCTCCAGCCCAAACAATATGCTTTTCTATTTTGTGGCTGAAATGCTACCATTGCATATTTACTTTGACAGATATTCTTATCCTCAGATAGCATGTAGCCACATTTGGCTAACATGTAGCCACATAATCAGTGAGCTATTATTGGTCCCCAGATGGTGAATGCTAATATGCAAGCCTTAGAAAAACATGCTGGCTTCTTAATGATTAGAGAAGCAAGTGTTAGTAAGGGCGGGTCTGAAGAGCTAGGCTTGGCCTAAGATTTTTCCAATTGTGTTTCAAGGAAACTAGATTTCCACAGAGGAATCTTCGAGTCCACTTGAAGAGGTGGGGGAGAAAAGTGCCCAGAGGTCTGAGTATCTACTCCTCCCATCTTGAAGACAATCAGAGCAAACTTACTGCATTCTTTAAAAAAAAAAAAATTAGTTTTATGTTCATTTTTATTAAAAAGAAGGGGTTTCTATTGTTAAAAACAAAATTTTAAGACTACTTATCTAGCACAAGTGTCTCCAAAGTAGGGTGCAGGAGATGACCCCTGAAATTCCAGAATAAGGTATTTGAGCTTCTATTTACATATATATATATATATATATATATATATATATATATATATATATATATCTCCAAAAAGACAAAAAGAGGGAAGGAAAGTAAGCTTTACTAATATTTAATGTGAGGATTGACACTGGCACTCCCACTTGGCAGTCAGTGGGCAGGTGCCTGGTGTTCTTGGGGTGGTTGGGAGCACAGCACAGAGTGGAGAGGGCTGTATCCTTTGTTCACTTGAAACATATTGCCACATGTTGCAGTTTCTGTATCTAAGTGGATTGAAGGATGAGAGTGGATTTATGTAAACTGTTACAGCGTGGACCAATGGAGATAGTGTTAATAATGTAAGAACAGGCAAACACAATTAGCTGAGCTGACATTTCTGACATTTGGGAACCATATGGGAAGGTACAAAGCTAATGACTAAGGTCTGACAATAAGTTGGCCATAATAATTGAAATGATAAAGAACACTATTTTAAGTATGAATTTACCTTTTGCTAACTGAGTTCACTCTAAGTGATATTATAGTTAATAGATAACAACGTTCTGAATGGATCACAATTAGCCATTTAAAAACTAGACGTCCAAACAGGAAGATAAAAGTCAACAATATTTCTAGGATATTTAAGTAAAGTACTTCAAGCTAGTATGTAAAGAAAACTTACCAAATATAAATGCTAAAAAGCCTTTTCTGAGATTTCTTAAAAATGAAAGTCAGAAGCAACAATTGGGAAAATGGTTTTTTTCTTGACAAGATAAAAATGGCTGAAATATACATGGAAGAAAAGTGGAAAATAAAAACAACTGCATTCTTTTGATAGCAAGTACCTTGAGAATATGCGTATGAAACATTGCTCAAGACCCAAAGACACAAGTATTAGAACAAGTTACACAGTGTGGGAAGTTTACAATAAGGTTACTGAAAGCACAGATGTTTTTAATATGTTTCACCTTAAGGTATTTCATAGATTCTGTTTCGGTGTGGTATTTACCAGATTGTGTTTAAATAATAAAATACATTTTCAGATGACTTCTTTTGTGAGCCATTAGAGGAAAGCTATACTAGAGAAGATACTCTTTCTCTTCAGCATCTTTCAATATTTTAAACAATAATTGACTTTTTAAAAATAAAAACTGTTTTATGTAACACTTGTATAAGTGAAACCACTGATGGACTAGTTGTTTGGACTAATTATATATGTGTGTGTGTATGTATATATATATATATATATATATATATATATATATACACACACACACATATATAAAAGAAGGAGCCCAAGGTAAGATTACAGTGATAGCAACCACATAAGATTTATTCACAGTCTCTCTCATAGTCAGTTAGTTGTTCCAGCAAAGAATTTGGAACCAGAACACACAGCTATATATAGAATGTTATCAATGCGGTTAATTTTGTAAAAACAAAACTTATGTAGCAGGTTGTTTTTTTTTAATTTGTTCATTGTGAAATATAACACACATATATAAAAGTGCATAATACCAATGCACATAAGTTAAATAGTTACAAGACAAACATTTCTAAACATCTCCCAGTTCAGACAATAGAGCACTTATATCATGGTGTACCCCCCCACACACACACACACATCTCCACACACACATCCTCAGTTACAATCCTCTTCTTTTTCTCAGAGATAAACGTAAGCCTTATTCTGTGATGATTATTGATTTTTTTCCTTATAATTTTACTACCTATATGTGCATTTCTAAACAAATATTTTGGTTGTACTTCACTTCAAACTTTATATAAGAGGCATCATAATGTATTGGGTTGTCGGAAAAGTCAAGACATATGTTTTCTATGTTTTTCATTGCAAAAATGCATCAAGACTTTTGCAACAACCTAATGTATACTCTTTTGTCTTGGTTTTTATTCTCATCACCATTCGTAAGATTTATCCATGTTGACGTAGCTGTGATTTGTTTCTTTCACTTCTCTCTATTGCTGAATAGCATTCAATGGCTAAGTGTGCTGACCATTCATTTATCCATTTCATTGTAAATGGACATGTACTCATAAGTCAGTTCTGTTTTTTGCATATTAACAAACAAAGCCACTAGGACTACTCTTGTTTTAAAATATAGTTTCTTGGTGGGTATGCTAGGTCACAGGATATGTGTATGTCCTATTTTGATAAATAATAACCCAACTGATTTTGAAAGTGATTTTAATGATTACACTTCAGGTCATGAGAATATATAATCCCCTACATACTTAAATATACTTATTATGCCAGATATTATACTAAGTCTTTACAAATATTGACTTATTTTATTCTCATATGACCCTATCAAGTAGGTTCTATTACTACCCAGGAGAGAAAATTGAGGCATGAGGAGGCTAAGTAACTTGCCACAACTATACAAGTAGTGAGTAGAGGAGTTGGGTTTCCAACTTTGACAATTGCTTCCAAGGTCTAGACTCTTAACCCACTATGACAAGGTGATGTTTGATGGATCACATTTCCTTTGTTACATAATTTTTGTGATTGAAAATAATGCATGTAGCCTGTAAAAACTCTTAATATCTTACAGGATTTTTAAAGCAACCTAAACATTTTCTAAATAAAATTTATATGGATTTTGAAACCATATTGTTAAAAATATAAAAATATACAACACCTGCTAATTAGTTTGCAGGAATAAATGAGTAACAGTAGGCAAGATGAAAATGTATTCATTAGATTTCAACCAAAATCTTTGCATAATGAATGATGGGACTAAAAAGTAAGTATTATGATTTAGTAACCCAGCTAATGAAACAGTTCTTCCATTTGAATCCACATACCTATGTGAGCTCTTCTCAGAGAACCTATAAATAAACTGAACATAAAAGCAGACATCTGCTTTGCTGTATCACAAAATGTTAAACCAAGATTTTAAAAATAAAGAGGCATATTCAATTATTGTTCTCCCTAAAAAGCTTTATTAGCAATAACATTTTAGAGAAAAATGTATTTTGTATTATTATTAATATTTTTTTATTTTTTGAGGTCAGTGTCACTGGCCCTCATATGTGGGACCGAACCGGGGCCGCTGGCTTCCAAGGCCAGCGCTTAACCACTGCGCCACTCGGTATTAATATATTTTTAAATGATTTAAACTATGATTTATCTCATCTTTATGTCATCTATTGAAAATTTTCTATTTCAGTATGTTTTGTTGTAATCATGATATATTGATAGTAATATATGTATGTAATTTATAAAGATATTTGGGTGTCTTCAAAATTCTTTCTGATACCATACCCAGCACTCATATTAGGGGGTACACACCCACGTAATGACACAAACACATACATACACCCCTGGCTCCCCTTCCTCAGTTACAGTCCTCTTCTGCAGATCACTTGGTAAGTTATATAAATGTCTAACCTACAGTGCTGTACACCTGAGACTAACATAACATTGAATGTCAACTGTAATTGAAAAATAAAATAAATTAAAAATAAAGTTTGCAGACCTGCTGGTCTGGTGCCTAGAGCTGAGATCTAGAGAGCAAGCCCAGGCTGTCAGGAAGCAGAGTTGAGAACCTGGACTGGCTGCTGGGGGCAAGGGAGACTGTGAGAGAGGAAGTAGGGAGAAGAGAGGAGAAGGCCACACAGATAAACTGCAGACCTAGTTGCCTAGCTCTGCCCAGTGAGAAATGTATTTGTATTGTATTAACTAATCTAATGAGAGATAAAGTTTGCAAATTTCCACAAAAATCACGAAATTCAAGATTAGCTTTTTTTTTTTTTTTTTTTTTTTTTTCCCCTCTAACAAGAGCTTGCACGCACTTCTTATAGAGTAACCTAAGCAAAGTCATGTACCAGGGTAGGTAACCATGCAGTTAAGTGATAAGAAAAGTTGACTTTGTTTTCTTACCTGGGTAATTTTTCCTGCAGAAATAGGTGACAGTTTTCTTCTAAATTGTGGATTTCTTCTAAATTGCAAGGCTGCAATATCATCAGTTCTATTTGGAGAAGCTAAAGTGAGAATACAAAATGTTATTTATATGCAGAACACAACTACCCTAAAGCTCTTTCAGAAAAGGTCTAAAAATGTTTGTTTGTTTGTTTGTTTGAATTTATGTTATTCACCCATGTCTATCATTGTTCCCAATCAAGGTTTTCAAACAACTGTTCTGTTTTTCAATTAAAATGTTACTTGAAAATACCAGAACATATGTTCCTTTGAACCAGGACTGCCTGTTTCTACCAGCATTTTTCAAAGGGCTGAACTTCAAAGAAATCTTATTGTTTGGCCTTTAATATGCCTGCTCTGTTATTTAGCCCTTGAAAAATATGAGTAGATATACAAGTATCATAATCAAGCACTATTGATTATATCATTTATTTATGCATAATATTTTGTGAAATTTTCCATTTGTAGCTATACAGATATACAAGATATTAGATTTAAATGGTGTGATACTTTGCTGATAAACCTTCTTTTTGAAGAACTTAAATACATTAAAAAAATATAACTTTCTCAATATTACTATAATCTGGCTCTAGTTTTAACTGTGCTAAAAGTAGTGCCATCTACAATGGTAAATTCCTCTTAAGTTTGTCCCATCTTTTGCACTCCTTGTACTTGTCATGTCCATGCGTCTCCTCTATGGCTATCCACTGGGGATGATCCACAAGCATGCTTTGAAATGTTCTCCTTTTTCATCAGTAGCTACCAGAAGCCACTTAACCTGACTTCTGCCCTCATACAATATTTCTGATTTTTGTTTTTCTTGACTTGCTTTTTGCGTTTCACTTCTGAGTCTATAATCCTGCCTGTAGTTCAAAACTCTATTTTACAGTGAACAACAATTGAAATTTTCTTACAGATCTTGTTTTCCTGAGGAGAGCCCAACTGATAGCATTAAATATGAAGTTGGCAGCTTGGATCCTTGGTGAACAGTCCTTTTGGCATTGTAACCAATCACCTAGCTGAGGCATTTACATTTTTTTCTTATCTGAAGGACATTTTTTCCTCTTGTTCCCTGCCTCTCACTTTCTCCAGCGATCCCCTTGGGGCACATTCTTACTGACACTGATCTCCATGCTCCTCTTTAGAGCCCATTCCATTTTTTTAAACCTTAATCTGGGACACCAGTATTATTTTTGATTGATAATTCTCTCCTCTCACCTTCAAATGAAAACATCTAGACTTGTGTAATTATTGCTGGCTCTCCGGCTATTTGACCAGTTTCTTTCTCCACTGTAGCTAGATTCAAAACCCTTTTTCAGCCCATCACTGCCCACCTCCTACAGGGCCGATACTGCTTCTACTAATGAAGGGGCTTGTTCCCATGTGCTTCTTGAGATAGTCTTGTGTTACAATTTCAGCCTAGTGTTAGGACCAGGGTGGGATAAGGGCAATTCAATCCACACTAAAAGGCATTCATATCTTTTTCAGTGAAGTGATAAGAAGGGAAAACAAAGCGAAGGTGTTTCTGGACTAATCCCAGTGGCCAGCAGAGCCTCTCAAATTTTGCTTTGAAATATCCCCAAAAAGAGAGGTACTTGAACAGCCCCCCCAACATTCCCATCCCTAACTTCCCACCCAGGTGGCAGCATCAGTTGCCCACTGCAAGCCCAGGATATTTTTTTAAATTACTTGACCACAGGTAAAATGAAAGGGTGAGCCTTGTTTACAGTGTGACTTTTCTTTCATATACCTTGGTTTACGACTATGGAAATTGGGAAATCTTAAAGAAGATTTATGGAATTCTGACAGGCCAGAAAAATCTTTTCTTCTATTGAAATTGGGCAAAACAAGTGACACTTGGTTGAACTGGTTAATTGTAAGCTATCTTTTTGTAGGTGAACAGAAACAAAAGGATAATCAGTAATTGTTATTGGAATGTTTGCCATGTTGGAAAAAAATCCTGTTTTTACTGACCATTATGTCTAAGTCTTTAGAATTGTGGGAAATGTCTACGATTCTATGAACAAAAAGAATGAGACACTCAGAAATGTGCAACTCTGGCATAACACAAGAAGCAATGAAGTATCCTATAATACAAACAAAACACAACAGACAAAAAAGCAGAGTTTACATTGCTTTGTTTTGTTACAAGCATTTTTAGAACTCACTAGCTGTAGCCATAAAATGGAACAGTCTGTTTCTAGGGCATTACCCATGAATAGTCATAAATTGCATACTGTTAGTAACTTCCCGTGCTCGATGCTAGAATTAGGAGACATTTTCAGCCAGTGAATTTTATAACTCACTACAATTTCTAATACATTACTCAGTTCTCTTGCATTAACTATGATTACAGCAATGTTTTGGTAACAACTCCATCATGGTCTCCAAGATTTTTATTGCTGGAGTCAAATTGATTGAAATAGAGCTGCTATTCTAAACAACTGAGCTAGAAATGCCATAGAGAGATGCCAGCTGAGCTACTTAGGCTGGCCTCAGGATGACATTGCCTCAGTCAAGTCACATTTTCCAGAGCTCATTCCTTGGTTTTGCAAGTCCAGAAACTTTATTTTGTCAGGATGCCCAGAGCTGATCATACTCATGGGATGAGGCTTGTGCTAACCCAATGCACAAGAGACCAGTGTGTAAACTAGAATACTAATTTGCTTATTTATAATGAGAAAGGTTATTATCAAAGGGTCTAGAAACCTATGGTATGAGGCCAACACCTCCTTTCCTCTGTAGGAAAGCCTACACAGAAAGCCTGTTATTATCTTTTTAGTTCAACAAGCATTTATTAAGCACAGGTCACTTTGATGTTTTGCATATATAAACATTTTAATTAGAATTATGGTAGCATTGACTCCTCATGAAGACATTATTTTCCAAAGCAAACTACCTTAAGCCAGTTTATGCCTTGATCCATTTTCTAAAGTTTTCTCTTCTGATTGGCAGGTTCAGCCTTATAGGAGAGACTAATATCTATCTACATGATGGAATTAGCCACAGAGATCATCCAAAAGCCACATTGATGAAGCCACCTTCTAAATATGGGTCTTAACCTAGCACTTCCCAGGAATCTGATAACCCGCTGAACAGGTATGCAAACAATTGCATATAATGATCATGTGTTTTTCTACTTCTAGATTTTCATATCAGGAAGTGACCTAAAAAACTTGGAGTCTTCCAGAATCGATGTGGACATCTAGGCCACCAGTACTACCCAGAACTCAATATCAGGGCATTGCTAGGGCATTTTCTTCTTGAACACTTTATAGCCAGTTTAACCTAACATGCCCCATTCCCTGACATCCTTATTACAGCTCCAACTAGAACTATCCTGGTCATCCAGATTTGCCCATGCTTTGCTTCCTGCCAAACCTTTCTAGTTTACCTTCTGGACTTCCAGTTGGAATGGAGGGAGAGCCAGACCATTACTCCTACATCCTCCTGAAGAACTTATCTTTTGAAACCAAGGGACACTCCCCTCCCCTTTCTCTCTTCTGTTGCTGTTATTTAGCAGCCTCCCAGCCAACTCCCCACTTCCCTCCCACCCCACGTACGCTGTTCACTGTTCCCTCTACCCCAATATGTTCATGGTCCTCCATGATATCAAAGCGCTTCTCGCCTTCGCACTGCCCTCCGTCTCTGACTTGGACAGTTCCTCCCCACCCTCCTGTTTTCTGTCACAGAGAAAGGGGAAGCAACAGATGGGGGAAACTTCCCTCAGTTTCCCACTATTCAGCTGACAAATCTATATGCAGCCACATACATCCTTTCTTTCTTTTCCTTCAGTCACAATGCAGTATATTTCCCTCATCTTATCCCTCTGGCTAATCCCATTGGCATTGCTGTGTGTGCTCCCCTTTGACAGTGGAGAGACTGCACTCCCCCGACTTCCCCTTTCTTCCCCTGGGTCTTCAACGTTTACCTCTCTACTCTTCTTTACTATCAGCATTTAAACATATCCAAGACTCTAGCTACTACTTGTTCTTCTCCATCTGGCTCGAAGCAACTTCTTTTTTTTTTTTTTTTTTTAAGAAAATATCTTTTCGTTATGAGTTATTTAAGTCTTTCACTTGTATACTTCTCTATAACAAATTTTCTTGTGCTTTCAACAGACTTGTTTAAGGGTTACCAACATGCTTCTCTGGAAAATTATTATGACTTCTAGAACTCAAATATTAAACAAGTTCTTATTGTTCAGCATTGATTTCTTTAAACTTTTACATTATGAAATATACAAAAAGCACAAAATATAAATGTATAGTTTAATGAATAATTATGAGGCAAACATTCATTTAATCACCATTCCAATTAAGAAAATACCCCCAGCCTCTGTGTCCCTTCTGGGTCATTGCCTTCTCACCCTTCTAGAGGTGACCACCATAAATTTTATGATAATAATTTCTGGGCTTTTCTTTATTACTTTAACTCTTTCTCTGCCCATCCAGGCCCACTCTTCTCTCTCCTCCACCATGTTCTGTATACTGGGAAGCCAGGCTGTATGAATGATATCAACAGACTCCTTCTCCTTTCTAGCTTCTGGTTGCTTTTAGTCAATGTGTGGATCAGAGGGAGCAAAATGAGACAGGAAGTTTCCCTCCCCTGGTGCCTCCCCTACCAAGTCTCCCAAAGGGCCAGCTGGGCTGGTTTTGTCACCAACTGTATTCATCCGGATCAGCCAGAGAAACAAACCAATAGGACATGTGTGTGTTTCTGTGTATACATGTAACACTGTTGTATATACTGAAATGTCATATATACCAAGGTGCAATCAAAACATGGTGAATGTTTAAATTTAAAAAAAAAATTTATTGCAGTAAAAGACATTGTCATTAATCCCCCTCAAAGCACTCCTCTCATTTCGAACACACTTATCCCATTGTTCTTGCCACTTTCTGAAGCAGTTCTGGGAGTCCTCTTTCTTGAGTATGTTTAGTTGTGCTGTCAGGGCTGCCTTGATGTCCTGAATTGATTCAAAACGTTTACCTTTCATGTTCATTTTGACTTTGGGGAAGAGCCAGAAGTTGCACAGAGCCAGATCCAGTTAAGAAGGTGGATGAGGACATACTGTAATGTTATTATTTGACAGAAATTGCTGTACCAGAAGTGATGTGGCACAGAGCATTGTCAGGATGGAGGATGAAACCATTTGCCCATTTCATGTTAGTGTATTGTTTGTGATCCATGATTTATGGTGTACTTTAAAACACCTTCTGTCAACTGTAGCTCACACCTGACTGACTGCACAGAAAAGCTGAAACTTGTCCCACACTGTTACTAAGGTTCAAAGCGCCGCCTCCTATCTTGAAGATCCCTGCCTTTCTGTTGGATGGTTGGATGCCCCCACCAGCCCCAGCAGCATTCACCATATTTGCTGATCACACCTATATGAGACGAGACTCTAATAATTCGCTGTAAAGCAACAGCTTTGAGTGACCTGATGACTTAGGGCTGGAATCACCTGGAGGCATCGCCACTTACATGTCTGGCAGAGATGCTTGCAGTGGACTGGGATTTCAGCTGCAGGACAACCACATGTCCTCCCCTTTTGGTTTCTTCAGCACGTTGACAGTCTCAGGTAGTTGGGCTTCTTGCCGTTCAGAAGTGAGTGTCCCACTGATCAAAGAGGAAACTGCATCACCTTTTCTAATGTAGTCTTAGAATGCACACAGTGCCACTTCAGCTACATTCTCTTCATCATAAGTGAATGACAAGCCTGTTCAGATTAAAGGACGGAGGACTAGACCTCATTTCACGATGAGAGGAACACTAAGGCCACACTGTAGAAGAGCACGTGGGACAGGCGGTATTGTGGCGGCATCTTCGGGAAATGTAATCTCGCGGATATGTTTTGGATACACCAATTTAATATCATGCGAACATTGACTCTTTTATCAGTTAATGTGTAAGTTCAATGTATAGAATGTCTCCACCCCACTCCCAACTTAGATGTAATTATTGTCCAATATTTTAGCTTTCTTTTCTTTTCTTTTTTTTTTTTTGAGGGCAGTGTTACTGGCCCTCATATGTGGGACCGAACTGGGGCCGCTGGCTTCCCAAGCCAGCACTTAACCACCATGCCACTCGCCGGCCCTTTAGCTTTCTTTTTTTAACTGCTAAACTTAGTCCTCGTTATTATTATTTTAAAGATCAGTGGTTGGTTAGATATCCATGTGTTAATCGATCTCTTTTATTAACATTCCTTCTCACACATCCATCCTTCCTTTAGCCAAGTTGTCATTCAAGAATAAAAATGAATAGGCCCTAGGCCCTAGCTGTGGTATATTCTTCTGATTTTTGTCTGAAAAAAACCTTTACTTCACTTTTATTCTTGAATGATAATTTAGTTGACTATAGAATTCTAAGATTCATTAATGTTTATCTATTTATTTATTTATTTATTTATTTATTTATTTATTTATTTATTTTTAAAGATTTTCTTGGGGAATCGCGGGAGGGGAACAGTGTTGGGCAGTTGGGGAAGGGGATCAGCCAAGCTGTTGTTCTTCAGTCTTCATTGTGGAGGATGCCAGTCACCATCTAGCTTCCCGTCAGCAGCTCGTGGCCTCTAAGCTCAAGGTGCTGTGTCCAGTCTTAGTTGCGGGTGGGCATAGCCACTATCCCATGTGGGAGTCGAACCAGCAGCCTTGTTGTTAAGAGCACACGTCCTGTCCACTGAGCCATCCGGGCTGCACTCAGCTAAAGGTGCCGAGTTCAGGCTTAGCCCACCATTGAACAGGCAATCTTGTTGTTACACCAGCTCAGCCATCCATCCACCTGTTGGCAGCTCAGCGACAGCTCAGCTCGGGTGTAGCATCACTGGCCCATGTAGGAATCGAACCGGCAGCCCTGTTGCTCAGAGCTCATGCCCCTAAGCCAACTCTTAACCAACTGAGCCACTGGGCTGGCCCATTAATGTTTATTTTTGATGTTACATATTTTTATTAAAAAATGCTTTTGTGTCAAAACAACCTCAGGTTCAAAAACAGTAGGCTCAAAATGGCAAGACTGAATCCTCCAATATCACATTATATTATACATGTAAATTGATCAGACGTGTTTCTGTTAGCAAGAAGCTTACTGTCTCTTTAACTGTAAAGTAAAAATATTAAAGAGAAAAATGAATAAAGATATACTTTACATACAAACTTTTATGCTACATATATATTTTTAAATGATATAGATTTCAAACAAAATAAATTTTATTAAAAGTTTGGATGAGGCACTGAGTTTCTGTTTAGGTAAGGTTAAGAAAGGGAGAGATTGCCCTCATTTCTATTTATGGAAAGAAATATTACAATTTAAGATTTTATTAAATGATCAAAGGAATGAGCAGGGAAGGAAACAACTTAATTTACCTTTCTGGTGGAAAGCAGAGGACCTGCCTGAGATCTACCTGAGATTGACCTGTGGAGCAGTTCCTCTAGGAAGTAACCCAGTCCTCTCTTGATTCTGGAGGATTTCATAGACTAAAGGAATCAAATGGACCATCAAAGGATTTGTTACTAATCAGTCTAAAAGAAGGTCTGGGGAATGGATTTTGTTGTTGTTGTTGTTGTCATTGGGGTGCCAAGAGATGAAATGGATGTGCTTCAGAAATCTGTGGAATCCAAATTTTGTCTTTCCTCCTTTATTCCCTTCGTGCCTGCCTTATTATGTTCCTTACAGAACTAGAAAAGTAAGGAGATAGATGAATCCTTCTGGAATATTAAAAACAGAAAAAAATCTGGGAAGATTTCTGAGTAATAGAAACCGTAGGCTATTTATGTTTGAATAGAAATTGTAGGCAAGCACTAGAAATATAGTACTCTTGAGAGAGATTTTGACCAACTCTTGTTTGAGATTTCAGTTAATGTTTGTGTGTTTCTTGATAGTTATTAGCTATAAAAATATTATTTAAAATGAAAAGGCTTCTTACATCATGGTAAAAAATTGGATAACTATTATATTATAGTAGAATTCAATCTCGTTTATTGTCATTTGAAAAATATATAATGTTGGGCTTAAAGCATACTCTCCACAAATACTCAATTTTCTTTTCACAAAATTATATTAGGGAAACATATACATAAACATTATTACCAGCTGACTTTTATTAGACCTTTAAAGAAAACTTTAATCGTTAGCTCTGTACATAGTTATAAAACTGAAAATGTTGAGAGAACCAGAGAACTTTTTATTATGACTAAACCATTAATATATTTTTTAAAAATAGTTACTAACATGGAATTATTGAATTTCATGAATGAAATATTTAATAATATATATTTATATGACATGTATTGGGGGGCTAGTTTTATCTCTCTACTGCATGCTTTAATTAATTAATTGATGGATACCCATATTTTATTTAAATCTATTTCTTATAGATTAAAAACATATAAAATTTTATACATAAGTCTATACAAAATAATTTTTTTTAATTAAGTGAAAACAATTACTATCTCCTATCAAGTGTTCCATATTAATTTGTTCTGATTCCCTAAAGCTATCTGCCATTTCCTTACACTAGCAGCTGCTAAGCCATGCATCTGTCACATGTTCCAAGATAGTCTGATGCCCAGTGCAAATAGATAGAATAGATGATTTAGGCACAAAGACAATGAAACAAAAAAGGGTCAGTCAGAGAGCTATCTTTCCATTAAAAGAATGCATACATTTTATAATCGGCAAGCATGAAGAATATTGCATTCAGGGCTTGCAAATGAAAAAAAAATACTAGAAAAATTTAGACAATAATGAAAGCTATTTCCAAGATTAACACCATCAGATCTCTGCCAAACTCTTTCACTTACACCAAAGTAAACTTGAATGAGACTGTGTATGTATCTCTGTGCCTGTGTGTGTGTGTGTGTGTATGTGTGTGTCTGTGTGTGTGTATCTGTGTCTGTGTGTAGGTGTGTGTGTGTGTCTATTGTGTGGGAGACTGTCTTGTGTTCTTATATTTGTGTCTGTGTGCATGTCTGTCAGTGTTTGTGTAAATGTCGTATCTTGGGACAGGATCCAGGAGGTGGGAATACAGAGGTATAAAAGAAAGGATTGAATATTGAATGTCAACTGTAATTGAAAAAGAAAAAGAATTAAATAAATAATTTTTTTAAAAAAGAAAGGATTGAATCCATTTCTATGGGTATCCATCTTCGTTGGATAAGAAAAGAGAAGTACATTTTTATTACCAAAAAAAACCCTTGGACAGTAGGTGAAAAAACTGAACGATTTTATATCTATATGTTTCAAACTTTTCAAATAAAATTTTGTTTCAGAAGAAATACATGTTTATTATTTCATGTTTCAAATAAGCAAGCCCAACCACCCATTGATAACTACTTGATATCCTTTTAAATATTTTTATGTAAAATACATAAAATGTATATTTTTGCAAAATGGAATTATCCTAAATAAATTACCATTTACCATTATGGAATGAAGTCAATTAATACTTGTTCATTCTGTGTTATGTGTCCCTAACACATAACACAGTGCAAAGTATATAGAATGCATTCAGAAAATATCTGTTAAGTAAATGGAGGGATCTTTTGTTTTGTCTTTTCCCCTTTGGCATGTTTACATTTTTATTTATGAATTCCATAGGTGGCAAAGATTGTGGCCCTGTGAGATAGAGATAGATATATATATATATATATATATATATATATATATATATAAATATATTAAATGCTGTTTTCCCTTATTTATATTTAATTTTAATTTTTCTTTTCCATAAGAATAGAAAATAACATTTGAGCATATAGTATGATTTAATTGAATAACAAAGTCATCTGATTTAATACAAATGGTGCCTTACTGTGACTTTTAAAGAAATAAATGCAATATATAGGAGCAGAGTGCTGAATGCACCTCAGTAGAGATTCTGCTATTTGTATACAGGAGTGTGTGTGTGTGTGTGTGTGTGTGTGTGTGTGTGTGTGTGTGTGTATGTGTGTGTGTATAAAACAGGAGTGCAATAATATCTATAGATATTAGTACAATCTAACAGCAATTTTTTTTCTTTTTTAGCTGAGCCACCCTGCCACCTGTTGGCAGCTTAACAGCAACTCAGCTCGGGCCGGGAATTGAAGCGCTGTTGGTCAGAGTTTGCACTCTTGAGTGAGCTCTTAACCAACTGAGCCACTCAGGCAGCCCTAGCAGTCAATTTTTAAGTCAGATGGACTTGGTTCTTATGTCTGTCACTTAGCATCTGTGTGATAGGAGAAAAATGTTACTGCATCTGAGCATCTGTATGTTGGGCATATTGCCCAGTAGCGCCCAGCAAATTGTCTCTGACATGGCACCCATTGATGATTACTTCCAAAATGGATACTTATTATTAAATATGAGAACAAATTATTAAATATGAGAACAAACTAGACCTGGAGCCCCAGATTGGGCTAAAATTCTCTGCACAAAATTTGCAGATAACTTGAAAGATATATAAAATTTTCTTTCCAAATAGGAAAAACTTATATATATATATATATATATATATATATATATATATATATATATATATATATATATATATATTGGTCATAATTATTTTTAAAGATCTTGGTTTTGAGGTGTCATGGTTTATTCTTCTTGGAGAGAAGTTTTTGTTGTTGTTTCTCTACCAACTTTGTTGACTAAAAGCCAAGTACCCTGTGTTCTTAAGTTTTCCTTGAAAGAACTTTGGTATCATAAAATGGAACAACTAGTACAGTTTTAAATGGAACAAGGATTTAAATATATACTCCATTAACTTTAGTTCAGTAAAAGTAACACTATGAAATGCTTCAGTCCACTGTTATGTTTTTTTTTTTTTTTTTTTTTTTAATTTTATTTTATTAGTTTTCGGTGTACAACACAATGCAATAGTTATACTCTTTACCCCCCAAAGTGAAAACCCCCTCCCCCAGTTCGCCACCCCACTCCCCCCCCATATCATACATATCCATCACAACTCCCCTGACTCGCCTCCACAGCATACTCCACATCCCGTGACCACCCACATATTCAGTTGCAGTTGGCATACAATACTATACAACATCAGCTTCAGGTGTACAGTGCAGTGATCAAGCCTCTACTCCATCCATGAAGTGGTCTCCATAACAAGACATGTGACTATCTGACACGCCACAAAATTTTTACAACATTATTATATTCCCCGAACTTTGTTTCATATCCCTGTGGCAATATTGTAGTTGTCTATTTATGCTGTCTAATCCCTTCCCTTTCCCCCCCCATCCCCACCCCCTCCCAACTAGCAACCCTCAGTTTTTTCCTCTACATCTATGAGTCTGTTTACTTTGGATCATTCACTCAGTTCTTCAGACTCCACACACAAGTGAGATCACATGGTACCTGTCCTTCTCCGACTGACTTATTTCTCACAACATAATAGTCTCTTCACAACATTACCAATTACATTCCCAGAACTGCCCCCATAACCCTGCGGCAACATTGTAGTCCCACATACACTGTCCAAAACCTTCCCTCTTCCCTCTTCCCCACTCCCTCCCAATCAGCAACCATCAGTTTTTCCTTTATATCTGCCTGATATGACATCAATCTTCTTAAATTGTCTCTCTGGGTTAGCTTGTTTACCCCTTTCTTTTGATTAAAAAAGTCCTTTTAACATTTCTTGCAATGCTGGCTTGGTCGTAATGAATTCCTTAAGCTTATTCTTTTCTGAGAAGCTCTTTATTTCTCCTTCAATTTTAAGTGATAGCCGTGCTGGATAGAGCAATTTTGGTTGTAGGCCTTTATTTTGTGTCACTTTGAGTATCTCCTGCCACTCCCTTCTGGCCTGCAGAGTTTCTGTAGACAAGTCAGCTGTTAGTCTAACAGGAGTTCCTTTGTATGTAATCTGCTGTCTTTCTCTTGCAGCCTCTAGGATTCTGTCTCTGTCTTTAAGCTTTGCCATTTTAACTATGATGTGTCTTGGTGTGGACCTGTTTGGGTTCAGCTTGTTTGGAACCCTCTGCACTTCCTGGGCATGTATGTTGATTTCCTTTACCAGTGTAGGGAAGTTTTCAGTCATTATTTTTCAAATACCTTTTCAACCCCTTGCTTCTTCTATTCTCCTTCTGGTATCCCTATGATTCGAAGGTGGTTGCGCTTCATCTTGTCCCATAGGGCTCTTAAACTATTTTCATTGTTTTTTATTCTTTGGTCTTTTTGCTGTGCCAACTGGGTGAGTTCTGCTATTTTATCTTCCAAATCGGTGATCCGCTCCTCTGCTTCATCTACTCTACTGGTGATTCCTTCGAGTGTGTTCTTCATTTCAGTTATTGTATTCTTTAGTTCTAACAGGTTGTTTTTTATGGTTTCCCTATCTTTCTTATGTCCTCGCTAAGTTCCTTAAACATTCTTATCATCAGTGATCTAAACTGTGTCTCTGAAAGGTTGGATCCCTCTGTTTCATTTGGTTCCATTTCTGGAGGTTTCTTCTGATCTTTTACTTGTGACATGTTTCTTTGTTTCCATTCTGGCTGTTGCTCTGGGATTGCTTTGATGTATTAGATAGATCACCAGGAGAGCCCTGGCTGGATCACGCAGGCACACAGCTCACGGCCCAACACTCCCAGGAGAACTCCCAGTCTCAGCCTGTCCCAATCAGCTGCTGGCAGATCAGGCCGAGCAGCCCGACAACCAATCACCAGCCTGGCAACTCTGCAAGCGCAGTGTGGAAAGCAGAGACCCAAGGCGGCTTGCGTGCTCCCGGGTCTCAGTGAGCAGCCTGTTGGAGTCGGATCACTCCCACTAGGCGTTTCCCTGGCAACACAGCACAAGCCGAGCGGAGGGTGGGGATCCAAGGCGGCTCGAGCACTCCCGGGTCTCAGTGAGCCGCCGTAGGAGCCGGAGGGCACCGCCCTATGTTTCCCTGGCAACGCAGTATAAGCCGGGAGGAGGGTGGGGATCCAAGGCCGCAGGCGCGCATGCGCGCGCGCACACACACACTTCGCCAATTCCACCAGACCAATTAGGTCTCGGACCTGATCCTTCGTGGGAGGGCCCAAGCCCGACAAAATGGCGCCCTCCTTACACCACTCGCGTGCAAGCTCCGCACCACGGGAACAACAATCCAAAAACCTCCAGCCTTTGCACCAAAGGTGCTCAGCTCAGTCCGTCCCCGCAGGCTCCCGGCTCACACAGCCACTCCCTCCATCAGGAACCAGGTAAGTGCTCACCGGCGAGCAAGCCTGGGCGCCGGCCCCACTGATTCTCCAGCCGCTCTTAGCCTCACCGAGCTGAGGAAAGAGAGTCCTTACTAATTTATTGCCGGCTATCTTAGAACTCCTCTTCCCGGCAAAGGAGCTCTGGGCTGGTGAGCTTGGGGTGCGGCCGGAGGGTCTCTCCCCCAATCAGACAAGCTTCCCACAGCTGGGGCTTCCCTCACGGGGCTCGCCCTCTCTCGTCTCCGCCCGTCCTACCAGACCCGAAGTGTCCTCCTCTTTAAGTTCTTCGTTTAGTGGTTCTGTTCCTCCAGTGTTCCGGGGACCTCCAGGGTTGAATGCTGTAAATTTGCTTGTAATTTTGGTGTGATCCTGGGAGGCAGTTAGCACAGCGTCTGTCTATTGCGCCATTTTACCGGAAGTCCACTGTTATGTTTTTTCCTAGAACATTACTGAATTATAAATCTGACTTTACTATTAAGTGTATTGCCAACTATATGTAAAACATAGGAAGGCTGTCAAGCTTTCTAATGTGGCTGTTGTACAAAGTCTATATCTCATGGCTTTGAGATGTGGTGTTTACTCAGACTGCAAATATTTACTATAATACAGATCTTACTCATATGAATCTCCTACTAACACTTTTGTCCAAGTACAAAAGCTTTTATTATTTTCATGAAATGAATTACAGATCTTTTTTTGGGCGGGGAATGAGGGGAATCCAGTTTATTAAATATTAATTTCTTGGCAATTGGCCTAATAAAATTTTCTTTCCAAACAGGAAAAACTTCCCCCTTATCTAGCCAGGTGAGAGTATCACAAATTTTGATTTAATAAACTATGAATGAAGCTCAAGGCTAATATGTTGCATGTTGCCATGATGATTTAGTTAAATTGTTATTAAAAATAATAGGATTGCAAAGACAGTTCGGGGAATATAATTAATAATTTTGCAAATATTTTGTGGGGTGTCAGATGGTCACATGTCTTGTTAGGGAGACCATTTCATGGATGGAGTAGAGGCTTGATCACTGCACTGTACATCTGAAGGTGATGTTGTATGATATTGTATACCAACTGTAATTGAATATATAGATAGTCACGGGATATAGATTATACTGTGGAAGGGAG
This sequence comes from Aselliscus stoliczkanus, assembly GCA_033961575.1. NCBI lineage: Eukaryota > Metazoa > Chordata > Mammalia > Chiroptera > Hipposideridae > Aselliscus > Aselliscus stoliczkanus. The sequence goes on from CM066728.1 coordinate 48,278,560, forward strand.
TCAGAGGAAGTATAATAGATATATATGATATGGGGGGAGGAGTGGGGTGGCGAATTGGGGGAGGGGGGTTTTCACTTTGATGGGTAAAAAGTATAACTATTGCACTGGGTTGTATACCTGAAACTAATTAAAAGTAAATAAATAAATAAATAACAAAACAAGAAAACAAACAAAAACAAACAAACAAAAAATAACAGGATACCATATTTTCATTAAAAAAATACATGTTATTTTTGTTTGAACAGCTATTAGTTTATTCTCCCATTACCTAATGTATGAAAGTCCTTTTGAGGGAGAAGCCACAGGAAAAAACTTGTGGGAGCTATGATAAAATCTTTCAAGCTAACAGGGTGTTTTTTCTACAATAAGACAGTGATTAACTGTGCCCCACTGGCTACTGACCTGATAAAGTAAGAGACTGACACTGACTCAAAAGAATTAATGCAGTAACCACAAGTTTCTGCTTTATATCAGGAGACTAAGTGACCTAGGAGATAGAATTCTAAAATTGTAGAATTGCAGGGTTATCAAGGACTTTGGAAATCATAACTCACATTTTACTGATAAAGAACTTGGGAAATAGTGAGTGACTGGCTAAAGGTTTCAGAAGAATCTGACTCAATAGATTCAATGGTGTAAGACATATACAAGTTCCTTGCTAATTCAATATCTTAAAAATCTTCATGAGCTTTATGAGCTCTATTTGGCTGTTTGAACGTTAGGGAATATCCGTAAACTACAAAAAAAAAAAACTTGAAAAAATTCCTGTGGTGCGATTTGTTCACATCACATAAATAACTGTAGTGAGGAAAAAGAAAAAAATGAACAAAGATGAAAGATGAATGAAAGATTACATGAATCCATACATATACTAGCATGGCATAGAATTGTACACACATGTACAAAATGAGTGCCTGTAACACTTGTAAAATCTGAATAAAGTCAGTGGATTACACCAATGTCAATTTCCTGGTTTTCATATTGTGCAGTAGCTACATAGGACGTAGTCATTGGGGGAAACTGGGGGAAACTGGGAAACTTTACTATTTTTGCAACTTCCTGTGCATCACAATTATTTCAAAATAAAAAGTTTAGAAATTATGAACAGCTGCTACAAAACTGCTTTTTTACCATAATTAAATATTTATAAACTATAGACAGTTAGAATTTAATGTAAAAATAATTACAACATGTGATCCTGGTGTAGTGCTCCCCCATTTGCCCATTTCTTATGTCTCCGTATCTGTGACTATTCCCAGAAATGGTCTCTTCTTGACACTATCCATTAGAAAACAGATTAATATTCATGGTTTCAGGGTCCAGCTCTATAGTAAAGGGCCCGGATCTTCCTATCCGGCCTAGAGGTCTCATTTAAACTCCAACTCTTTATTAGATTGTTCTCTCTGGAGAATCTCGTGTCTGACACCAAGTAAGCTCTGAAGAAATATTAGATGAATGAATGACTTTTCACACATAGGATATTTGCTCTTGGAAGTCCCACCATCACCTAAGTTTGAACTGTAACAAAACTGATATTTTCTTCCCACCCCTCCTACCTACACAACCTACTTATGCGGCCAATGTCTGTATTTCTCCCATTTCTAATATTCTCCCATCCAACCAAGCTTTAAAAATGTAAGCTCAGGGCCAGCTGAGTGGCGCATTGGTTAAGAGCTGGTTTTGGGATGCCGGCGGCCCCGGTTCAGATCCAACATGTGAGAGCCAGTGACACTGCCCTCTACAGCTAACAACAGCTCCACCTGGAGCTGGGCTGTGCAAGCCCCGGCGACGGTGTGAGCTGCAGCCCCTGCTGCAGTGGGCTGCCATAGGCTACAGTGAGCGGCTGGCAGCCAGCGTGAGCTGCCAATAGCCACCGTGAACGACCAGCCAGAGGCCGGCGACTGATCTGCCTCATCCAGGAAGAGCGCAATGACAATACCAACATGGGCCAGTGAAGCAACATCCTCCGCAACTAGACTGAAGAACAAAAAGACAGCAACTTGTCTGTTCCCTTCCCCGATTCCCCAACGCTGTTCCCCTCCCCCAATTCCCCAATAAAATCTTTAAAAAAAGAAATGCAAGCTCATGTTGATGCTTCCTTTTTCTTTATTTATTATGTTTGTATTATAGCTAAGCAGTTACCTCTTCTGTTCATTTTCCTCTCAGATATTCCTTGTATTTGTCCCTTCACCTCTATTTTGTCCCAGTGGCTACACTATAACCTCATCTTATTACTCAGTGTTTCTAATTTTTCTCCCTGCTCCTAGTCTTGATTCACCTTCAATCCATCTCACGTGTTAATGTCTCAACTACTAAGACTAAGACCATAATGATTATAGTCATTGCTACCATTTATTGAGTGCTCACTGTGTACCAGGAACTGTGTTAATGTACATATATTATGTACATTACCGCCACCCTATGACATAGGCACTATTTATCTCCATTTTGTAGATGAGGAAACTAAGAATCCAAGAGATTAGCAATGTGTCACATTTTTAAGTAGCAAAGCTAGGATGTGAACTCAGGTTAGCCTGGCTCCAATCACTCTGAAAACACCATTCTTCTAAATATTAATATATCTTGTCCGTTCATTGAAACATTCCTGGCAGACCCTCAGCTTCGCAAAAATAACTCCATAAATAGCGATTGGAACCACTTTATTAAAGAAGCTGAAGTCAGTAGGGTGGAAGCTGAAAACAACTATCTCTTTTCTCCCACTGTCCCTCAAACTTGCACTGCCAGTGTGTTCCAGCTCAGCCCACTGTGCTCCACCTCCACTCCCGTGAAATCTCAGGTAGATTTTACAGTTTTTTGCTTGCTCTCAGCTAATCAATGAATAGTCTTTTTAGTAATTAGGATCCAGTCCAATGTAATCATCCAAACTCCAATTTTGTTCCATTTAAAACTTCTTTTCTTTCTCAGTTCAGTTTTACTCCAGGCCTGGAAGTCTACAGTGGAGGAGGAAAGGAGCTGTGGTCAGCTGCTTTTCCTCTTCTCAGTACTCCTTCTCCCTCATCAGATGCTGCTTTTGGCCTTTTCAGGACTAAAGAGGGAAGGAGAAAAGGTAAGATGGTGGAAAGCTCTTATTTCATTGTTTGGTTGTGTTTAGAATCGGTGCCCTCAGGAGTGGTGAATAGTTCCTGTTGACTAGATAACAATCCTGAGAAGCTCGTAGAAGTCTAGCAGTCCTCCTCTTTCACACTGCCCCTTCAGATGGGGACTATTTTGTGAGGGTCCCAGGCCGGTTGCCTTTACATATGCCCATATCAAGTCCATAGCATGTTCCCAACTTACCCTTTCCTCTCTTTATTCTTGAACATAACATGCTCATCTCATTCCAACCTGCCTGGTTTTGCTCATTTACCTTTCCCAACTTTCCTCCTCTGACAGTCTAAATGTAATTCCCAGCCAATATCAATACACACCTTTTTTCCTTGAAGCTTTTCCTGATTTACCTTTTCCTACTATGATTTTCCCAGTCAGAAGTCCTGAGCAATCTAGTCTATACCCAAAATAACCAACCAAACAAACAAACAAAAAGTCAGTTTTACTTAAGAATATTCTGGATGAAGTGGTAAAAGTGTTTAATTTTTTAAAATATTGACCCTTGAGTATACATCATTTTAATATTCTGTGTGATTTAGCAGGAAGTATACATAAAGCCCTCTGCTGCATACAGAAATACTTGATTGCCTCAAGGAAAAGCAATAATATACTTCTTTAAGCCGTGCACTGAACTAGCTGCCTTTTTCATGGAATATCATTTTCACCTGAAAGAATTATTAACACAGAAACTGTGGCTTTATAGAGTTGAGTGTTTGACAAAATGTTTTCTCAAAAATGAAAGAAGCCTGTCATTTCAAGGAAAACAACAGACAGTATTTATTACCAATGATAAATTTGAGTTTTTAGGAAAACTTGCATCTGGCACCATGGGCTTGACAACTTGTGGTGGTTGTGTAGATATGTCTCCACATTCTTTGATATAGCTCCCCTCAAGAGGTGGAGCTTAGTTGCCTTCCTTTTGAGTGTGGGCTATACTCTTTCTAGCAAATACAATATGGCTGAAGTGATGAACTGTCATACTGAGATTAGGTTATAAAATGACTGTGGCTTCTGTGTTGGATGGGCTCCCTTATTTCTCTCTCTCTCTCTCTCTCTCTCTCTCTCTTTCGCTCACTCTCGCTCACTCTCGTTCACTCTTGCTGTCTCCCTCCCTCTCTCTCTCTCTCTCTCTCTCATCATTCTCACCAGGAAAGGCTGCCTGGAACAGGGAAGTCAACTGCCACATCACGAGGAGATTCAAGTAGTCTATGGAGAGGCCTACATGGCGAGGAACTGAGAATTGCAAGCAACCATGTGAGTCAACTTGGAAGTGGACCTTCTGAAGCCTGCCAAATTCACATGAGTGAATTTGGAGGTATATGTCTCTGAGTTGAGCCTTAAAATAACTGCAGCCCAGCCAACAGCTTGACTGAAACCTCTTGAAAGACACCAAGCCAGAACCACACAGCTAAGCCACTCCTGGATTCCTGCCCCACAGAAATTGTGAGATAATAAAGTTTGTTGTTTTAAGTTGCTAAATTTAGAGTAATTTGCTATCAAATAATAGATAACTAATACAACCGCTTTCCCCAATTTAAAGACTTTTCTGATAAGAGCAGTGGTGATATTAACAAAAGGGTTTGGTTTTTTTGGCCGGGAAGGGCAGGGAGGTTGTTGTATAATGAATTGTGTCAATAGATCTGCATAACTCACCAATATTATCCAAATGATCAATTCATGAGGTTACAAAATCACGTGTCAGTAAAAGATTTATTCAAAGTGTAAGACAGACCAATAGATGTTAATTTAACAAGGTATATGGTTTCTACATCATAATTGCCCTTGAAGAAACTACCATTTGTTGAATGCTGGTGTAGGATCAAAGAGGTATATCCACCATTATCAGAAAAGCCTGTTAAAAATACTCCTTCCTTTTACAACTACATATCTGTGTAAGCCTATATTTTGTTCATATTTTCAACCTAAACCATGTACCACAACAGATTAAATTCAGAAGCAGATATGAGAAACCAAATGTCTTCTATGAAATTAGACATTAGAGAGATTTGCAAAAATGAGAACAATATCACTCAGATTTTTCATTTTAGAAAACATTATTTTTCATAGAAAAGATTTTGATTTTTAAATGACTTGTATTAATTATATATTGCTGTGTAATGGAATACCCCCAAATTTAGCAACTTAAAAGAGTAAATATTATTTCACCATTTCTGTGGGTCAGGAATTAAGGCAGTGTCATTGAGAGCTGGGGCTTAGGGACTCTCACAAAGCTATAATTAAGGTGTCAGTAGGGTCGTCTTAAAGCTTGACTGAGTGATGACTTGCTTCTCAGCTCACTTACCTGGCTATTGACAAGACCCAATTCCTCACCATTGTTAGCCAGAGACATCAGTTCCTTGTCACATGGGTCTTTCTATAGGACAATTCACAACCTGGTAGCTAGCTTCCCTCAGAGACAGAGATTGAAAGAAAGAAAGAGAGAAGACAAGCAGGACAGAAGTCTTTTTGTATCCTAATCTTGGAAATGACATCCCATCATTTTAGCTATTCTATTTTTTTGAAAGGAGGCAGTAAACCCATCCCATACTCGGGGTGGGGATTGCATAAGGACATGAACACCAGGAGCTAAGGATCATTGGGAGCCATCTCAGAGGCTGCCTACCATATGACTTAATAAAGATGTTATAAATTTCTCAACATTCATTTCGAATAAGGTATTAATAGATATAACTCACATAAACAAAAGCTATTTGGGGTTCCTCAATAATTTATGAATGTAAACAGGTTTTGAGACAAAAAAGTTCAAGAATTGCTGTTCTAGTAGTACATATATTGGCTTTTCACATGCCAAAGTTGCAAGGCATTATTCAGGAGTTGATAATGCATGTCTTACTTTTATTATTCATAGCTGTAAACCCTTTTCTCCTAAGTGATAGTATTTATGATAGTATTATAAGATACACAAATGCATATTGAAATATAGTTGCCTATGTCACATGTTCAAGGTGTGATCAAACAGTATAGTAAATGTTTAAATTTAAAAGAATTATTATAGAAGATATATTACCACTAATTCCCCTCAAAAAATACTCCCCCTCACTTTGAACACACTTATCCCATCATTCTTGCCACTTTCTGAAGCAGTTTTGGAAGTCCTCTTTTCTTGAACATTGCTAGTTGTTTTGTTGTGGCTGCCTCCATGTTCCGAATTATTCAAAATGTTTACCTTTCATGGTCATTTTGACTTTGAAAAAGAGCCAGAAGTCGCATGGTGCCAAATTTGGTGAATACAGTGGAGGAGGACACACCTTAATGTTTTTATTGGACAGAAATTGCTGTACCAGAAGCTATATGTGACACGGAGCCTTTCCATCGTGATCACAAATGACTGTAAATGCTACTGCTGAGTGCCATGCAACAGAAAGTCAGGGATCTTCAATACGGGAAGCAGTGTGTTGAACCTTAGTAACAGTGAGTGACAAGTTTCAACTTGTTCAGTGCAGTTAATTGGGTGTGAGCTATGGTTGAGAGCAGGTGTGTTTTAAAGTGTGCCATATATCATGTATCACAAACAACACGAAATGGGCAAACGGTTTCATCCTCTATCATGACAACGCTCTGTGTGAAGAAACCTCTGATAAATAATGGATACTGGGTTGACAAAAATTAAAAGGGGTTATCTTTTAGGATTAAGTCTTTCTTGGATACTGTTCTTTTGCTTTATTCCTAAAACCATCATATATTTCTTCAAAATGATGTATTTCAAGACTCTTGTCCCTCTAGCTTTCGTTTTTTAACACAAATAAATCAAACACATGCTGCACCATTTGCGCTTCTCCACAGGTAAAACTTCAAACCCCTGTGGCCTGAGGGTCTCACAGGAGTGCAGTTCTTCCAGATGGCATTTAAGTCTCAGGTGCGAGGGCTCTGAGAGTGTCCAAAGTTAGGGGGGTTGGGATGGCATGAGTTGGAGGAGAAGCCAAGACAACCCCTGGGTACCTGTGCTACATCCGGGACTTGGAGGGGCCCTGAATACCAGAGCCCCGATTCAAGCAGCCCAGGAGCTTCTCTGGGCCTGGAGTCTCCTGCCTGTCCCATGCTACCTCTGGGTCAGTTGGCTGTGTGCATGACCTGTGGACCTCACATGTCATGGCATGTGCCAGGGGCCTGCGAGGACTGGCCGAAGGCCTTCGGTTCTAGGTGTTTGGAAGTGGGAGTAGTTGGGTGCTGGGATGCTTGCTGCATTAGCATCTCTGGGTGGGAGGCTGCAGGTGGAGGCCAAGGCTGCAGCACAGAAGGCCACCGAGGCCCCAGGAGAGATGCCAGCGCCAGTGTGAGTTGGCAGCCTCTGTCCGGCACCTGGATCTATGCCAGCTCACGGTGCCCGCACCCTCCTCAGGACCCCATACTTCCCAGAGAGCTGGGTGAGGTGAGGGTGCCATCAGCACTTTGTCACCATCCCCACCCCTTCCAACCCGGCCAACCCCACTGAGAACAGCCCTGTCTATTGAGAGAAACAGGGATCTTTTATCATTATTTTTAAACTGGGGAAAAATGAAATGGAATCAATAGATTTTGAGCTATGCCAAAGTTACACTGTTAGCCCCAAAGCAAACTCTATATAGAATAAACGTGCTTAGTTAAAAAACAAAAAACAAAAAAACTTGGCTAATTTTGACCCAAAAGTTAAGCAATAACAATTTGAAGGGGCACACACCCCTGACTTCTCAGGTGTTTCTCCCTGTCTCATGGGAGTTCTTCCTGGACATGCCAATTTAAAGTAGTGGCCCAGTCTTCCGTATACATCGCTCTATTTCTTTTCCATTATAGCATTTCTCACTACACAGGATAACCTCATTTGTTTGCTGTCTCCTCCCCTGCTTAACACAAGCTGCATGAGAGCTGCGATTCCTGTCAGTTTTACTTACTGTTGTCTCTAGTTTCATGTACAGTGCCTGATATGTTTATCAAATAGAATCTTTTCTCACTTTGGCCAGCCAAAGTTGGCACCCTTTCTCTTGCTGGCATTGGTAACATCCTCTTCATGCCTGTGTTATTGATTTTAAAATATTTTATTGTAATTGTCTCTGAACGTGTGTTTTATACTGCATGCCCCTTTATTTAGATCAAGGACTTTTTTGTTCATTTTTGTATCCCAAGTGCCTGACACAGTGGACACTCAGATTTTGATTGAAAAGGTGAAAGCCATCATAATAGAATTTCTGGTAAACCATATCTTTTAAAAAAAACAGACAATCTTAAATAGAGCATTTTTCTTAATGTTATTCTTTTACTTTTCTCCCCCGTCTTGAAAACCACTCACTGCAACTAAGAGAAGCAGTACGTGTGGTGAAAGGAATTCAAAATTTTGAAAAGAGAATCTAGATGAGTGTCCTTGCTCTGCCACTTGCTGGTTTGGGATCCTTTCTAAACTCCTCAGAGCCTGGTTCGTCATTTGTATATACAGATAGTAACACTTATGTGTGGTCGACATAGCCATTCTGTTTTCTATCTTTAAATAGAATATGAAATAAAAAATCTGCCTTTACTACATCCCTTTAAAAGTAAAAACAATAGTACTTAGCTGTCCCAATCCTCTGACTACATAACACATATTAGATATATTTCGTTTTGAGTTTTATTGACTTTTGTGTAAAAATATTGAGTGAAAACCATAAGTTAGGCAGGTATAATTTAAATCTTTGGCCAGGAAGACTTTATTTTAAAATACAGGGCATGGGGCCGGCCGAGTGGCTCATCGGTTAAGCGCTGGTTTGGGGATGCCAGCGGCCCCGGTTCGGATCCCACATGAGGGCCAGTGACACTGCCCTCTACAGCTAACAACAGCTCCACCTGGAGCTGGGCTGTGCGAGCCCCGGTGATGGTGTGGGCTGCAGCCCCTGCTGCAGTGGGCTGCCATAGGCTGCAGTGAGTGGCCCGCAGCCAGCGTGAGCGGCTGGCAGCCAAGCGTGAGCTGCCAATAGCCGCCATGAGCGACATCCAGAGGCCAGCGACCGATCTGCCTCATCCGGGAAGAGCGCAATGACGATACCAACAATGAAGCAACATCCTCCGCAACTAAACTGAAGAACAAGAAGACGGCAACTTGTCTGTTCCCCTTCCCCGATTCCCCAACGCTGTTCCCCTCCACCAATTCCCCAATAAAATCTTTAAAAAAATAAAAAATAAAAAAAATAAAAAATAAAAATAAAATAAAATACAGGGCATTATTATTAATATATTTTATGTAGTCTTCACAATGTAGGACAGTGAGCAATTTATTACATTTTTAATATGTAAGAATTATTTTCATACAAAGTAACTTAGAAATATCTAAGAGGATTGGTTGGTACTGGCTGAAAATACATGTAGTCTCGTGGTGAGCTTAGATAAATTTGTACATGGTGAACTGTCTTGTCTGGGCTCAGCTGTAAAGAGGTGTCATCAACTTGCTGTCAAAGTGATGGATCAAAAGAAAGAATGGAATGCATCCTTTAGTGTTTCATTTTTAGCATGGTTGAGTGAACATAACAATTTTCTTTCTTATGATTATGTCGAATTACACGGAATAACCTATTTTCTTTTTCATTATGTTTGAACATTATTGGTTTGACCAGGAAGGGCTGCTTAAGTATCTAGGCAATTTAGTTGTACATTCTATGACCATAAGTGAAGGTACAAAAATACATAGTCATGCTCTACAGAGATTACAGCATAAGTAAATAAGTAAATAAAATCTAAGACTTATGACCAAAGGCCATACAAATATATAGATACTTAAATGTATTTAATATGTATTTAATATTGCTCTTATTTAAATGCTTTAATTATAGATTCCCTCTTTCCAAGGTGGAAGAGTCTATCAGAAGACGTGAGCTGCTCAAAACCCTTATTAGAAATGATGACTACAGATTTGATGAGTGAGATATAAGAAAAGAAAGGTTTTAGTTTAAAAAATAGATTTATAACAAAATTTTCTAAGACTAGAATAAGATCTACTTTTCAATCAGAGGAATATTTTATATCATGTATAGTTAATTTTTTCAAGCGTTATGTAGAATGCTGTTGTGACATATTCACCTCAAAATCTGAGTGAGTTACTGATGAGAGAAATGGCTTCTGTAGGTTCATAGAAAATAGCAAATAAGTAGTCTGTCCCATTGTATGTATGTATGCTCCAGTAGAGGAAGGGTTTTTATCTGGTTTGTTCACTACCCAACCAATCCCCAGTGCTGAACAGTGATGACACATAGTAGGTGCTCAATAAATACTGGATGAATGAAAGAAGTCCCCTTACCATTATACTGGAATAGCCTTTCAAGATAATTTTTCACTGAAGTTGTTACAGCAATTTGTTCACCAGGTTATTTCATTTAATTGTTTTTATTAATAATGAGACTATATTATATATATATATGTTGTTGTCAGGCATAAAAAATTATAGTACATTGACATCTGTACACATGGTTAAGTTTTAGAAAAAGCATGTTACCATTGCCTTCGATAACATTTATGTGCTGTTATCCAATCTCATCTCTTCATCCCTCCCTCAGAGATAGCAACCACTATCATGAATTTTATTGAAAAATTCCCTTGCCTTTTTCTCTGTAGTTTTACCACATATGTGTGTACTCCTAACATATTTCTCAGTTTTGAATGTTTTTGAACTTTATATTAATGGAATCTTGCTGCGCTTTATTTTTCTGTATCTTTTTCTCATTCAAAATTATTACATTCCTGAGATTTATTCATGATATTACATGTAACTATAATTCATTTTTACTTCTCTGTACAAACCATTATGATGTATTGTTTATTTATTAATTGTATAGTTTATGGATGTCTGGGTTGCTTACAATTTCTTGATATTACAATTACTCTAGTACATATCTCTAGTACATTTTAGTACATGTCTAGTACATGTGTAAGTAGAGATATTTCCAGGACTGGAATTGGTGATCATAGCTATGCATATTTTTAATTGTACTTGATAATACCAATTGCTTTTCAAAGTATGTATGCCAGCTTACATTCTTACTACCAGTGTGTAAAATTACTGAGCTCTGTGTCCTTGGTAGCACTTGATGCAATATGAAAACAATGAGAAATGCAAGGAAAATTTCATGAAAGTACAGAAAGATTTTAACATTTCTTTTTTTGGTAATAGAGCTAATAGATAAATAGTAGTGAACTGTAAAAGGACTGAATAACACAATCAATAAACTCAGTTTATTATATTTTTACATTCTTTGGCTTAAATATATGTTTCCTTTGTATGCCTTAGGACATTTATGAATATTTGGCTATATAGTTGGCTAAAAAGGAAACCTTAAAATCAGGAAAGTAGAGATTTTATAGGTCATACTCTCTGATTTAAAAGCCAGTAAAGTAGAAATAAATAATAATGAGTTTAGAATCTTCATTACTTGAAAATTATAAAACATAATTATGATGGCTCTTGGAACAAACAGGAAATAAGAAGAAGCATTGAAAAGAACTCTTCTTTAAAAATCTATGGGATAAAGTGAGAGATATATTCAAAATATTTTTATTATTAAAGTAGAAAGACTAAAACCAAAGGAAATTTTGCAGTTATCTTAAATTCACCCTGAGCATGGATTAAAGAAAAAAGAGAAAGAAAAATATGTAAGATGGGAAATAATATAGGTCCAAAAAATTAAATCAATTACATGCAACTCTGTGACAACACAATTGAATATCTTATAGAAGAGGGTTTCCTAATAAAATATAAATTATCAAAACTGCCCAAGAAGAAGAAAAATGTAATATACAAATAGAGATATATGAAATTTAAAAGTTGGTAAATACAGCTTTTAAAAAATATCAGGATCAAATAGTTCCAAAATTGAGTTGCTAGCATTAAAAAAAATAATAATAAGGAATTTTATTGTATGTAAATTATGCCTCTGTTTTATAAAAGGAAAGGCAAAGAAAAAGAATTCCAAATAATTCTGATATTGTCCCAGACACTTCTGAAAGATGCAAGCCTTCTCAGTTCATATGCACATAAATTTAATACTAAACTGATAAGGACAAAAAACAAAAGCCATGAATCAATCTCACTTATGAATATAGTTGAATAAAGTGTAAGTGAAATGTTAGCAATGAAGTTTAGCAAAATATCAAAGGAATAATCCACTATAATCAAGTACAAATTCTTTTTTCAGGAATGCTATGATGTTTTCAATATCAGGAAAGTTAATACATAATTTATTATATCAACAAATTGAGGGTGGAAAGGGATCATAACCATAGAGCATGAAATGGAAGTTGGTAAAATTTAATAACCATTCCCAGTAAAAATAAACAGAACCAGAATGGGAATAAAAGGAAACTAAATATGACAAAGATTGTTTAGAATAACATTTGCTATTGGTTTTTAGTAAGCACTAAAATATTGAAACCATTTAATTGAAAACAGGAAGGAGAGAAGCTATCTATCCTGTTGTAATCACTATTGTTCAGCTTTGTTTTGGAAATCCTAGTGAATTCAGTTAAATACAGTAATGAAATAATTGGTACAGAAATGGGAAAAGAAACGCTAAAATGACCTGTTTTCCCCCAGTAATACTGAATTATTCAGAAAACTCAAAAGATTAGTGGAAAAACGAAGATTAGCCAGGGTGGTGGGTTTTAGGGGAGGTGGGAACACTACTAGAAATAATATAATGAAAAAGAAGAGTGGCAGAGACTTTCCTTAACAGTAAACAAAGCATACTATAAAGCCACTCTTATCAAATCAATGTTGTGATGACTTAGAAATAGACAAATAGATCAGTGGACCAGAATAGAAAGTTCAAAAATAGTTTGTAATATATACCTGTGTGTATGTGTGTGTGTGTGTGTGTGTGTGTGTGTATCAAAAGCGGTATTTCATATCATTGAGAAAACAATAACTTATTTACTCAGTAGTATGAAACTAATTGGGTATTCAGATGGAAGAAAATAACAGCCTATTAAAAATGAAGCACAGATGGATTGAAAATTTTTGAAATAATAAGTTAATTTTTAAAGAAAGAAAACAGAAGAAAAATTTAAGAGACTATATGTATAACTTAGGGCCTGGAAAAACTTTCTTAACAGGAAAACCAGAAGCTTTAAAAAGTAAAGATACCTATATTTGACTGTATAAATATTTAGAAATAAACAAAATATTACCTTTCTTGTTTTATATACATTTCTTTTTCTCTTTCTTTCTTCGCCTTCTCCTTTTCTTCTCCTTCTTCTTTTTTATTTTTTTATAATTTACTTCTAATTTGCAAAAGTATTGCTTCTTCACTCCAGTTTGAGAAGCACCAGTTTAGATTGTTTGTCTACCTCCTGTATTTATGGGAAACTGGAAGGAAGATGGACCTAAAAGTTAGATGAAGTTGGAACATTTTGGCTAGGATATGTCATAGATGATATGAATTTCATATTGCATTATATTAGGAGACACATAATATTTGTTCCATAATTAGTGATGCTACCTTGACAAATGGATTAGCATGATAATCCTGCCACTGTAAAGCCCAAATCATCATGTGGAGGCCAGTCAGTAGAAGCCCCTTCAGTCTGGTTTCTGGCAACGGATTGCATTTTTCAAATACTAAGCGCATGGTTATCTTAAGCTCTAGGGTTATGATGGAGGAAAGCAGGCTCTGTAAAGGTTAGGAGAGGTGGTTGTGCTGTGGCAGAGAGGGTTCTTAGGCTGATTAGGGCTAAGGACAATGTGAAATGGGGCATTGGTCTGGCTGCATGTGCTAGAGGAGTCCTCTGATGAGCATTCATTTCTCTCTCCCAGTTTCCACAGAGACCTCCAGCAGCCACTTGGTGCTTGCTGAAGAAAACCATATAGCTACAATTAAATACAAAGGCTTCAAATTAAAATGGGATTTGAGCTAACCAACTCAACTCATCCTCACTAAAATATAACTAGGTAGTCAATCAGTTCTTCATGAGATGCCATTCTTCCCAGATTTGATAAGAGGAAAATAATGATCATCTGAAGGGGGAGAGTACTAGGACGGGAAAAGATGAAGAAAAACAGGTTGAGATGTTGAAAGCAGGCAAATCAAAGACTTCACAATGTTGCCCCGTGATCCTCATTTGGGGAAGGAAAAGCAATCTTTTCCTTCTTTCAGCATTCTTTCTGAATTCACTGCTGGTATTTCTTTTCCACTTGGCAACATATGTGAAGCATTTCTTTTAAAGCATATGCCAACTCTTTTCAAAGGGAGGCTTTGTTCTCAGATGATCCATTAATTGAGGTATCACTGCAGAAATTGGGACAAAATTCAATTTATATTGTAGAAACCCTTAGCGTGGTTCATTTTCCAATCCCTGTTCTCCTCCCCTTGTGCCTCAAAACACACCTTTCTTCTCACTGCCAGAGTGATTTCAGAAGATTCAGTAACGAGTTCTCAGTGGCCCATTGTGCAGTAACAAGGAATTCCGGCAGTGAGCTGCATGTTCCGTCCCTGCCTGTTTTCCTGAGTGGAAGGCTGCCCTCACCCCTCACTAATGGTAGAGAAGGACAAGCATAGCCCAGGCCTGCAAGCGTGCCAAGCACTAGGAACCTAAGCAAGAACTCATCGTGCCGATCAAACCTGTTGGGTGGATATGTGGGCAGGTGTTGAAGAACTTTTCTGGAAAAAGTATATACAGTCTTGTTGTAAAGGGGATATGGGTGTGGGAAACAGGGAATCAAGTCCCCCAGGGTTTGCTTGCTTTTCCAGTCACCTAGGCAATGGACCCAGTGTTTAATGTTCTTTTGAATTATGCTTATGGGATGTTTTTAGTTAAAGCACTTTTTTTCTAACTTCTTTTTTTTCTTAGTTGAGGGGATCCAGAAAGTAATCATGGACCTTATAGATGAGTTTAAAGATGAATTCCCTACCATTGTAAGATTGTCACAATCTAATCAGGTAATGTGATTTCATAACTCGGAAATGGATTATAAAAAGTAGATTGTATTTTTAGTCTCATGCCAATTATTTAATGCCTGATTTTGAGATTAGTGTTTGAAGCTTAGGAAGACACTAATTTCACCTCAGAAAAACAAAATTCAACTCTTGCTCATTGGGAGAAATTGGGGACAAGAAAGTAAGGTAGATAGATAAATTAAGTTGAAAGACAGTCACTGATTTATTAGATTGGAAATCTAGAACTCTCTCATAGCCACAATTGCAATGTAGTTTACTTAAGATTTGCTTAATGTGAAATCAGAAAAATACCTAGATATACTTTAATTAAAATCTACGGCAATTACATCTGTGAAAAAACATAACTGACAAATTACAACAATGGAAAGATAAGTATTGTATGAGTGTGTGTTTTACTGTGGAAATAAAATAGTGATAAAAATTTAACAGTGTATATATGCATATGTTTTAAATGTCTGTTCTAAAAAGGATTTGAGACAAAATATTGGAAGAGAGTTTTGAAGAGAGACATATGGTCAGGAAAAAGTAACATCTTGTTTAGGGGGCACACGTAACCTAATTTACTCAAAAGTACACAGCTCTTAATGGAAACATATTGTTTCAGGCATTTTGACTACATTTGAAATGGAATATGTTATATGGTACAGCAAAAATGTATTTATCCAGATAACAGACTTTTGGCAATGTCAAATATGAGAAACCTGAAAATAAACAAAGAAGCACTCTGAGTAACATAGTAATCATAAAGTCTGTATATTTCATTCCAAAGAAGAGGTATTAGAGCTACCTTTTACTATTTATCCAGACAACCAGGCATCAGACATTTACTAAACACTTACTATTGCCTGAAACTGGGAAGAGGGACTGGAGAGATAAACATGACAGGATTCCTCCAATCAATGGCTTAATCTCATGGAGACAGAGTTGTGAACAAGCAATTGCTTTGAAATATGGTAAAATGCATACCCAATTTAGAGACTTGAATGACTTTACCTAGAATGGTCAGAGAAGGCTTCATGGAGAAAGGAGGCTTAAATTGAGTTTCAAAGGATGAATTGGAGTTTTCAAGGTGAAGAAAAGGATAATGTAAGTGGGTAGGAGAAGGTAGCAGTGTCAGGCCAAAATGTATGCAACAGCATGTTCCCAGAAAGGCACGTAAATGAATAAATGGCATGGATCTTGAGTCTAGGCTTTGGGGAAAGGTGATACTGCAGTGTAGGCATCTGGATGCAGTGATATGATGGCATCCAGATGGTGGTGTTTAAGCAGAATAGGATAAAGATTAAAATCTGCAGGGGAAAAACTGGATTTTATAATTCTGTATCTTAGACTTGGTGCCTAGTTGCTTCCCCTCTTTGCATTCGCCTGGTCTTGGTATATAAAGTCTATTGAAACATTGGAGACTTTTCTTTTCTGTGCTCTGGAGTATTAAGGAAAAAGACGGGCAGGTGACCATGTTGGATCTGGGATGTGAAATGGCTAAGGCTGGCCCAGTAGTAGCAGTGATTATTGAGAGAGTGTCAAGGTGAATCCTCAGAAACCAGGGACAGGCCTTGGAAGCCCTGTTGCCCCTTCTAATTGTGATTCTCCCGCCATTGCCAACATTAGAGAAACTGGGGTTTTATTTAATCAAAGAAGTTGCAACTTTCTTTACATCTCCCTTCATTTCTCCCTATCCTTTGTGCAGCTTCATTATCACTAGAGCCATAACATGCTATCTGATGAAACAGATTGATATTCTGATCCATAAAGAAAGAGCTTTCAAATTCCTATTTCCAATTCATTGAAGTCATTTACTTATAAGAAATTTACCTCACTCAGAAAAGAATATAAACATAAAAACATAGTTTCTCATTTTCAAAACACTGAACATTGTTCTTTTCCCACCATTTACTTTAGAGAAACCTGAGGAGGGGATATTTGCTCTTCAAAAACAAATTATCCAGAAAATAATGCTAATACGCCATTGCTAACTAGATTATTTTTGAAAGGTCAGATTATGAATGCTGCAAATTTTATTATTTCCATCATGGTTCCCAAACATACTGAAAGGGCTTTATTAATTGTTTTGTTTTTTAAATCTCTAAATTTTATGATTAGTATTTAATTGTTTTAAAATTTGTTTTAAGCATTTATTTAGGAAAAAGCCATCTTGCTGTCCTGAAGAAAAAAAAAAAAAAGAATTGAAAGGAGTGCTGTGGAAGTTTTATAGAAGAATCTACCCAAAGTAATGGTTATTATATAATTCTTCAAGACTAAAGATTTTGAAGAAAGAAATTTTTTTCTGGGGCTGGGGAAAATTAATTTTCGAATCTTGGCTTGAGGTTGTGGTCCACCTCCTCCCTCTTAACCAGCCTAGACCCCATAACCTCAGCATCTATTTCCTTTAGTAAAAAAGTATCTAAAGTTTACAGTAGCAAATGCAAATGATTCTGTATGAGGACTTAAAATAGTAAACCTTTAAGTATGAACAAGTAAAAAATGCATACTACAATTGGAGAATTAAAAATTCAGATGATTTAATTGAATGAGAGAAACTTTGTGGTAAATGGGGTCAGTTTTTTTGGGTTTTAATTAAGAACGGTGATTATGTGCTTTATTCTTTAATTACCTTGAACTTAACTATGTACTACAAAATTAGGAATTATAGACAGAATATACCAGAATCCATGCAAAATTTGGATTTATACATCTGTAGAAGTACTTTTCTAAATTCTCTGTTTTGTTTTGTTTTTTTAACATGTGGGACAAAAACTGCTGGGGATGCACCAATGATGTCAGGAAATTATTTGTATTGGTATTGGGTTTCTAAATATTAGAGTAGGACTCTAACTAGAATGTTCTGTAATTCAATTATATTTTTGTCTTTGGTGAGGTGTTTCATGTGGGGCACTATCATTATTGTGAAAGTTACAGAGCATATTGTGTACTGAAAACTTTCTGGGCGGTTTATAATTTAATATTTGGTATATTTCTCTGATATTTCTCAACATTAACTTGTTATATTTTTCTGATACTCCTCATTCATTCATTTTAGCATACATTTATAGAGCTTCTACTATGTGCCAGACACTACTATAGGCTTTGGGGCAAAATGAGGAAGCCAAATGGATGTAAAACACTGTCATAGAACTTACATCCCAGTCAAGTAGGAAAACAATAAACAAATAAAATAAACTACATATTATGTTAATCGTAGTGCTTAAGGAGAAGAAAAAAAATATAGCAGAGAAGGGATATGGAAAAGGGGTAGGGATAGGGAGAATAATTGATGTTTAAGACCCGAAAGGGTCTTAGTGAGACAGTCATTTATTTTTGTAAATCAGTTTCAGGTGTACAAATCAATGAAATAGTTAGACATTTACACCCCTCACAAAGTGATAACTCCCCTCCCCCAATCTACTACCCCTCTGACATCATATATAGCTGTTACAGTTCCACTGACTCTATTCCCTGTGCTGTACTCCACATCCTGTGACTATATATATATATATATATATATATATATATATATATAAAATTATAGTTGACATTCATTATTATTCAGCTGCCTGACCACTGCGGTGTACACGCAAAGAGAAGTCATTCTTGAATTAAGGCTTGAAGGAGGTGAGAGAGTAAACCTCGATATCCTTGAGGGACCAAATGGCATAGTTAGTGCAAAGTTCCTGAGGTGGGAGTATACCTAACACGTTCATCAAATAATGAGGAGAGTGAGGGAGAGAAAGAGACAACCTTTTAGGGCCTTGTAGATCATTGTATGTATTTGGCTTTTACACTGAGTGCACCAGGAAGCCACTGAAGAGGTTGAGCAGAAAAACGAGATATGATCTGATCTAAATTTTAATTGTATCTCTCTGGCTGATATGTTGAGAACAAGAACAAAAATAGACAAGGGTGGAAGCAGGGAGACCACTGGGGAGGCTCATTTACTAGTCAGGAGAAGAGATAGATGATGGTGGTATATAAATATGATGGACTGAGTGTTGGTACTGGGACAGTGAGAAGAGGTTGTATTTGGGGAATATTCAGAGAAAGATTTGCTGACAGGCTGGTTTTATAGATATAGAATAGTAAAAAGCTGATGTAGTAGAAATTGGAGTTTAGCATTAAAACTGCTGATGATAGAGAAATGGGCATAGCGCTAGAAATATAAAAAAATAGAAAGGGAAAGCAGGATATATATTCAAAGAATGGAACTCAAATAGAGAAATCTGGAGCAGAATTTTTGAACCAGGGCCGGCCGAGTGGTGCGGTGGTTAAGCGCTGGCTTGGGAAGCCAGCGGCCCCGGTTTGGTTCCACATATGAGGGCCAGTGACACTGCCCTCAAAAAAAAAAAAAAAAAAAAAAAGGCATTTCTAGAATTTTTGAACCAATAAGATTAATTGATGTTAAGTTTGTTTTGGTAAATAGTCTTTAAATATCTTTGTATGTCTCTGGTGTTAGTGGTGGCTGTGAGTTGGAATTCCTTTTCTGATATATGTTGATGTGGTCAGATGATGATGATGAAAAAAGAATTTTCTAAACTTGTAAATTTTGCAACCAATTTGAGGATGTGTAGGCCAAGAGACAAAAAAAAAAAAAAATGGAGAGAAAAGAAATGAAGGCTTTAATTTTTTAATTTTACACACATGGTTTGGTAAGAAAAATGTAGCATAGCTAATAAACAAAAAGGAAAAGCTGTTAGCTCACAAAAGGGGAAGGCATTTAAAAATATTTTTCTACTAGAGCTAATTAAAAGGTAACTAACTGGACTCTTAGTCATAAACTGGGGACTTTTCTTTTTCCAAAGAAGAATGTCTGAGTCTGCATCTAAAAGAATGTAAGTAGCCTGTTCTCTGTTGTCACTTTCATATTCTCAGAAACATGTAGAACCATTGAACATGCATCCCGGTGCCCACAGTTGGTTTCTAATACTATTCTTCTTAAAAGAAATAAACGGTCTTCTTGGGAACAAGTTGATTCCATGTTTTGTGGCAGGGAAAATAAAGGTGGTCAGAAATATTTTGTTGTCAGAAGTAATAATTCTTTCAGAAGTATCTAGGGAAGTATCAAAAAAGGAAAGCATTTAAAAAACCATGAAGGAATGGGTAGTCTGTCAAACTATAACCATTTGAGCATTAAAGGAAACAAAGATGATATTAATTAGGAACAAATTAAGTCTGTTGGAAAAAGCCATGAATTCATGATGAGACTAAAGTGAGAAAGATAATACAAAGTGTGCTAAAGCATTATTATAAGGCACTCTTGAATTTTTATAAATACTGTTTATAATCAATGCCAAATTTTGCCTAACACAGATTATGTGAACCCTACAGGAGAGTTTTGATGCACAGATTATCAATTACAAATAAACTTCTTTTTCTGAGGGGATAAACATTTAGAAAGACAATTTTGTAAAAGGAGAAAGTTGAATGGATCAATCTAATATAGTGTTTTGGGGGAATTAATCAAGATTGGCTAATAGAAATACGTGCGTAATGTCAGTGAATCCAGGCCAACATGTACAAAACACCAAGACTTTGTAAAGACACTTACAAAATAAGGAGAGAAAAATTACAGAAAGTTAATGTTTTCCAACTGCACAAATGAAGGGTCCCTAAAACATTGCATGGCCACCATGTACACGAGGTTTCAGTAAAGGTGGAACTGCACATATCCCTTTCCCGTTTGCCCTGGCAATATGGCCTTCACCTTGTGATTATATATTATAGTGAGAGAAAGCACAGTCAATTATAATCAGAAGTAAAACCAAACTTATTCTAGCTGTTCTGCCTGGAGGAGGAGTTGGGAGGAAGTGTGGATGTGGTGTTGGGGGAGGGAAACTCCTTCCTCTACCCCTCCTGAGTTCTTACGGCTGGACTAATAGTAATAAAATTGGCACAAGACCAGATTAACAGGAGCAAAGCCAATTGAATGTGTGCACACAGGACATCATAAATGATACTTGGAGAAATGACCAAAGCAGCCTGCTTTTTATATCTTTTAGACAAAGAAACTATATATTTATGAAGCATTAACAAGATAAAAATTTAGATTTGGGTATGTATTCGTGAGGAATCCAAGCAAAGTTTTAGGTTGGGTAGTAAATTAGTAAAATAAGTAAGTAAGTAAGTAAATAAATAAATAAATAAATAAATAAATAAATAAATAACAAGGTTTGTTTATACACAATTCTCAGCCCTGAATTCCCTAACTCTGGTGACAACGACGTCTCTCTTGTCAGACTGCAGGTGCAGGGAAAGCACCTTTCACATAGGAGATTTGTCTTCTGCTTTCCAGGGGACAAAGGGAGAGGTCGGAGTTCTTGCACTGCAGTTTTTTAAGTCACTTTAACTCAAAATAATCAGTATGCCATTGTGGGATATTTGGGGGTGGCCTGCCCTGGGCCCTGGCAGCAGCAAAGCATAAGGTCACAGAGAAATTGAATCTGTATGTGCAGGAGCTGTGGATACTGCAGACAGTGCGGTTTCTCTCCCCAGTATGCTCACCACCAAGGTAGGAATAATATCAAGTGACTGCACCTCATGTCATTTTGCTTGCTCTGCCTGCCGTGTAACTGCTTGCGAGGGGTGCTCTGATGTCAAGTGGCTTGGCCTCATAGCCCGTGCAGCAGCTCCCAGTTGCGATTTAATCCTCTCCCGTTCCTATGGACTAGGAGGGTTAGGACCACAGAGGGGCTAATGGGACTCTTCCAGTAAGGTTAAAAGATGAAACCACAGCAGGACGCCAGGTGCAGCAGAAATGCAGCCTCATTGACAGGCTGGAACAACTGTTGTTTATCTCGTGGCAAATGCTGAACAGTAAGAGAAGGACTGAACTTTGGTGACAAAAAGAACAATAATACAATTATTCAGGCATTTTTAAATGAATATACAGCATAGTAGTAGCTCTTAGACAAATATATGATGGTATTCATTATACACCAAAAAAATCCATCTAAAAGATGTTTTGTACTTTAATCTTTTGACATAATAAATAGGTTTTATCCTAAAAAGCCAGGAAAGCCCATAACATTACTTAAATGAATAATGGAAACTATACTTGTCTGTTGCCTGGAATGCAGTCTGACCACATTGTAAGTAATTTCCCTGTGCTTCTCTTTCTGGTAGGGCAGAGAAATGCTGCACTGTATGCGTTTGGGTAATGCCACCAATTTTTCTATCAGAATGCTCATAGAAGTTTTGAAGGTTTTAGAAGTAAACGTTTCCTAAGCCTGTTGATTAGTATATAGGGTACTGGTTTTATTTTTCTTTAAATTGTAAAGTGCATCAGACATGTACACTATATTTTGTCATTTAAAAATTATTAAAAAAGTAAGCTGGGAAATATTTATAAGTTTTGAATAAGAACTACTGGTTGAATAATTCAATCACTGAATAATGTTTGAATAAGAATTATTTTTGAAAGAAAAGAATTTTTTTTAAAGCAATGCAAAAAGTAAATAAGCCTAGAGAGAAAAATGAAAAAATTGATATCTTTGGGCTAGTAACTAAATTCTGGATATTTATCCTGAGGAAAAACACATATATTTATATGAAGATTTACTTTGTAGAAAGGGCGAGGATATAATTATTGGACACAGTATGTGCGTAGGACCATGCAGAGTATACAGTTCTGTGATACTGAGTCTCTGCCTGACTTAGGTTTTAATAATTCACTGGAGAATCACACATCAGTCATTTTTCAAGGCCTTATTTTCCAGAAAAGAGAATCCATGCAAAAAACATCCAAAATCAGAATGGCTGTCGCTTTAGCCAAGATCAACCGAGAAACATTGATTCAGGGTCTAAAGAGCATATCCGCGTCCTCCAAATCAGTGGCCAAACTTCTACAGCCTCAGCTTGTTTGTAGGCTTCTAGAGTTAAGGGACATATCTCACCGCCTGCTAAGGGAAGTGAATGCACCAAGGCAGCCCCTCTATAACACCCAGGTGAGTCAATGTTGCGTTTACACAAGGTATGGGCCCTTCTTATAGAAACTGTTTTGAAATTACAAGATTTAAAAAGTGAAAAATGTAGCACATCTAATGGTTCTACCTGTAAAACAAGAATAGTTGGATAAAAGAAATGAATTGTTGGGCCTTTTTTCAATATAGTATATTCGTTGACCTAAACAAATCTGAAAGAGGAAGTAATGTAGACTTTTCTACCTTGTTATTTGATTGAGCTAGATGAAACTGTCAATTTCAAATGGTTCAACCTAAATATAAGCATACAAATTGCCACTTATGTCAAACCTAAAATCCTACAATGGAGCTTGAAAATTATTGTTTTGTTCCCTTTTCCCCGTAAACCTATGTTTTCCAAGATAATCCTTAATTGACATCACATATTGAGTATATTTAACTATAAACTCACTTTAATAGACCCATCAACATCCAGGTATATTTCAAATTACGTGTTCTACATTGTTTCATTGAGGTTCTTTTAAAGGCTAAAGCCGTTATAATTTTTTCAGGACCAATTTTTTTTTTTCCCCTGAACTTTCTGTCATGGAACTGTGGTTTTTTTCAACCTGGACATTATTCAAAACATTCTAAATGGTACAAAAACTAGGAATCTTACAAGTCTGGAATGTAAACCCCAGAGTTAATCAGTTCTAACTCTTTTCTGAAGGGAAAGGAAACCTGTCTCAAACTGCGTTAAGCCAAAAAGGAGATGTATTAGTTCATGTAGTTGAACAATACGGAATTGTTACGGTTTCAGGCGTCGCTGGACACAGAGTGAGGCCTTCAGGATCCTGTTTCTCTCTTTCTCTCCATCCCCTGGCTCTGCTTTCTCTGTGTGGACTCCATTCTCATGCCTTGTCTCTCATGGTCACAAGATGAATTGCAGGTGTTCCAGGCCTTCATCCGTCCAGGTTCAAGGACAGCAGCAAAGAGTCCTTGACCCGGCGTTCCAGGCCAGGTCCTAAGGTTCACTCTTAGAGAATGACTGACCTCTAAACCAGGGAAATGGGATGCACTGATTGACCTAGGACTCAGTTACCTGCTTCATCCCTAGAGTCGAGGTTGGAGCCCCATCCAGACCACATGACCTGAGAATGGGGAGAGAATGAATCCTCAAACAAAAATCTGGGTTGTTTGGAGAAGATGAGAAAATGGATGATTGATGTCTATAACCAACCAAATATTCATTACACAGGAATCTCTCTCTAACCAAAGATTTTAACATTTCCAGAAATCATCAGCTATTTCAACAAGGAAATGCCTGAGACAGCATTTATAAAAGGCAATTCTGTAATATCTGATGTTTGAGAAAGTAAAAAATGGTTTTTATTTGTTAGCCACTGGATTCTCTAAGCACCAAAAGCCTCTTCCTGTATCTTTAGCTCATCAAAAAGAAACATAGCTGAACCACATTATCTTAAATTCCCACTGAAATATCTTTCAGAATCTATGTTTTGCCTCGATGTTTCTTTCCTTGTATTGTTTTTACAGATTGACATAAGAATTATTCTTTAAGACTATTTCTGTATTTAATATGAAATGATGTTTAAAGACACTGTCCATTATATTATTTAGAGTCTTCTTTTTTTGCTCCTCTTTGCTAAGTCGGAACTGTGAAAGATCTGAGATTTTTACACTAATTACAAGCAAACACATACACACACACACCACACACACACGGGACACACACACACGGGATATACACACACACATACATACATACGGGACACACACACATGGGATACACACACACACATGGGATACATACACACGGGACACACACACACACAGGATACACACACACACACACGGGACACACACACAGGACACACACCCCACACACACACGGGACACACACATACATACCCCCCACACACACACGGGATACACACACACACACAGGACACACACACACACACACACACACACACACACACACACACACGGGACACAAGATCCTTGAGGCGGAGACACAGATTGTTGATTCACAGCACAAGCAGCAAACCAGAACAGTCAGTATCTGGTGTCGGTTCCCCACACCTCAGTTCCCATCGGGCAGTGTGATGACAGCCAGATGTCACTTGTGCATGTTCCTAGTAAGTTGCATCACAGGAGAGAAACCCTGAAATTGGGAGATTCAGCTTTTTATAGGGATGCGGGCATGTCTGCCGAGTCTCCGGGGGTGTGGGTGGGAGTGGAGAGAAGCAAATGGCTCTCCGGAGGATAAGGGTAGCATTTTGTTTTGTTTTGTTTTTAGTGCTCTTTGACATGTCTTGGGAGGTACATCTCTAAATCTCTCTAGAGGAAAATAGTTAAAGCTGTTTGCTATTCAACCGTGCCCTTGGCTCAGAACACCCAATCTGTACAGGAATGAGTGACATTCATGGAGAATTGTCTTCCAATACTCAGGAAAATTCAGTGGCAGAAAAATTCATTTCCAGTTCAATTTGTGTTTCCTTTTATCCAATAATGAGAACAAAAAAATACGTTCTTTTAGTTATTCAATGTGTTTTATATTTCAAGGCCTTTTTTGCCTTGACCAACACTGAGTTTGACAGATAAATTTAGGGCTTAGTTGTGATACCTTATTCCAGAAACCCCAGATGAGAGAAACAGCTTGAAGGATTAAATGCCTTGTCCATATGCCACCTGGGACTGTCTCTTTTGATATCAGTTCAAGATCAACACCTATGAAATCTCTTCTCCTTTGTCTGTTTTAATTGTCTTATGACATAACTTTACTTTCTAAAATTCTTATCAATAAAGTATTTCAAAATATATAGAAGGTAGTTTATCAGAAGTCCCACCCAAATTTACACTGGTAGGAATATTTTCCGATATTGCCTCCAGATATCTCCTTTATAAAAAGAAATATAATTAACCATCTTCCAGTCCTGTCCCCTTTTTCTTCTCCATCAAAGGTGGTAATGTTATCCTGAAGTTGATGTGAGCATTTCCATGTATATGTTTGTATTTTTAGTACAGTTGTATACATCTATCACTCTATGTATACTTAAAATGTATATAAAATGTATACTGTATTTATCCTACTGAAACTTCCTTTTTCATTCAACATTTTTGATATATGTAGCTATGATTTATTATTTTAACTTCTTCATTCTATTTTAAGAAAAAAATAATCCATAGTTTATCTCTTACTGGAAAGATGGACAATTCAGTTTCCAATTTTTTTGTATTACAAACAGTGCTTCATTCTTGTAAATGACTCCTTATTCATAGGATGAGACATTCTCCAGGTTTATATCTAAAAGAGGAATTGCTGGGCCATGAAGGATGCATGTCTTCAATTTTATTATTTGTTGTCAAATGCTTTTCAGAATGGGTACACTTGGGAATCATTGTGATTCTTAAAGCTGAGGATACTTTCTTCGATTCTGGAAAATTCTTAGCCATTATTTCTTCAAATGTCACCTCTTTCTCATTTTCTCTAACCTCTTCTTCCAGAATGCCTATTAAACATAGTTAGGACCTTCTCATTTTATTCTTTGTCTATTTACCTTCCTCATATTTTCATTTTCTTTATTTCTTTTTGATACATTTTTAATAATTTCCTCTATCTTCCATTTAACCAGTTACCTCCAGCTGTATCTAATATGTTCTTTTAGTTATTAAATGTTTTATATTTCAAACATTATGTTTATCATTTCTAGACATTCTATTTGGTATCCCCCACCCTACCCCCTGCCACTTTCTACTTTTTTCTCTTCAAAGTATCTTTTATGGGTTATGTCTTTAAAAAAAAAATTTCTTTAATTATGTTAAATATACTTATTTATGGTCTTTTTAAACATTATTCTTTGAGACATTTGGGGGATGCTAAGCTTTCTGATTACTGTGATTTATATCATGTCTCACTCATAGTAGATCATTTCCTTTGCAGTTTATTTTTCTTTTAACTGGAAGTTTTTCTTTAACAGGGATTTTTCAAAAATAGAAATCCCTTCTGGCAGTAGAACTTTCCTTGTGGAGGATTTTGCTAGTGCTTCAGGGTAGCAGTCACAGGCGGAGTCCAGTGTCCTTACCTGCTTCCTGGACTGGTGGGTGCGGTTGGCCTAGTCCCACTTTCACTGAGACTGAATCTAAGTCTCAGTGAAAGACGTGCATCTAAGTCTCATCTCCAATCTCTTGATTAAAACTCAAGCCCCCAGCAATTATTCCACTTACATACTCACTGCTCTGGCTTTTAGTTCCCTCTGTTTCCGGCAAAGGGGATATCTCTCTCTCTCTCTCTCTCTTTCTCTCTCTCTTTGTCAACTCAGTTTTATATTAACTTTTTGGAGTATGATTTCATATACAATCTGTAGGGTTTTCAGTGTGAGGGGTTCCCTATTGGCTCGGTTGGTCATGTTGCTGGAACCAGATGTCCTTCAGCTATCCTTCTTAATATCTTTTACACATTTTAATATAAAATGGTTGAATTTCTTTTTTGAAGTAAGTAAAGTATAATTCTACTTTTTCATTCAGTCAGCAAATATCTATTGAAAACCTGATGTGTAAAATCACATCAGGTACCTAGTTTAGGTACTGAGGATTCGCAGATGCCTTGCCTTGCCTTTTGAACTATGGAGATGACAGGCAAGTAAGCAATGCAAGTAAGCAATGCATGATCAAAGTGTGCAAAGTGTAATATGGAAGCATCAACAAGGGGCATGTAATTCCAAAGACTACTCAGTGTTTGCTTTGTAGAAGGTGATACCTGATCTGAGACTTTGTTACAAGCCAGGTAACAAAGTAGGAGAATCCTTCCAGGAAGATAACAGTGTATATATTAAGATGCTGAGGTGAAAGAAAGCATGACTCACGAAATGTAAGTAGTTCCACATGACTGGAGTGAGACAAGTGGGCAGAGTGCCAGGTAGGAGTGAGGAAGCAGCTCTCCTTGGGTAATATTTATTAACTACGGCAGAGAACCAGAATTGCCACTGAGAGGAAACTTAAGTTTTGTAGCAAGGAAGAAAACAACACATCTTCAATCTGAAATCTCGGTAATAGAAGTATGAATAGTGAAGACAGCGGCCTGGAGAGTCAAAGGAACAACTAAATAATGTGTGAGGTGTGGTTGAGGTCAACGGCTTGGTCTGTGAATGGAGCCTGTCGTGGTCCCTGAGTGTGCTGAGAGGTAAGTGGCATAGGATGGGCCTAGAGGAGCTAGGCCCATCCGGGTACGCTGCTTGGCTGCCTTCCCAAAGTGACAGAGTTCAGCTTACCCAGAGTGGATTTCAACACGAATTCCTTCAAGAATTGTCAGGTAGCCTGTGTCATGGCGGAACTTTGTGGGTACAAAGTAAAAGAAGTGAAATCTGGAATTACTGTGCAAGGGGATATGCTTGGTAGATGCATGGAGGACCTTACTTTATGTAGGGGAGTAAGTGGCCTAGTTAACCTAATCTGTAGCTATATGTCAAAGATCCTCTTCATGTCCTCAATCTCACTGCTGGTAGGAGGATTATTTACCTGGGACATTTTAAATGGTTCTACCCAGACTCTGTTGAATATTATGTAGCTGGGATCGCCAGTCAGGCGGAGGAGCATTTCATTAGGACAGATTCTAACCAGAATAGTGGTTTATCCCTTTGATGTGGTCTGAGATGAAGCTGATAGTTAATGGTCTCTTCTAGCTCATTAGAGAATGGACATGATCACAGGAGTGCCCTGGACAATCTGCCCAGGCCCTTGAGGTTGGATGATCATACCTTAAGACATTCAAAGATATGCCAACTGTGAACTACCCAAAGACCCAAATGATACAGGTGACCCGAAGACAGTCTGATGGTTCATTGTGACATGAGCACAGAGAGTTGGGGATAGGAGTTTGCCGCTGGCCATGTTATTAAAAGAGACTGACTTTGCACTTAGCTCTATGGGTGCTGAGTCAGGTGGCTCCCCAAACCCTTCCAGGTTCTGCAGAACTGAGATTGCAGTCACATCTGCTAGTTCTACAGGGGGTCTCAGGAATGGAAAACTGGATAGAGAATCTTCTGGTGGTTTTCCACATTCCCAGCACCAGTATTTCCAGAAGGGTGCATCTGCTCAGTCTTGTGAACTGCCTGGCTGAGTGAAGCTTGCAGTTGCTCTAAGTTGCAGTGACCTAGATAATCAGCTTGAATGCTGACTTCAGCCAGACACGTCAGCTCCCAGACATGTTTGTTGACTTTGGCAGGGCAGTGCAGGGCCACAGGACCAGGCGCTCTTCCTGTGATAGAATCTTTCTTACAGTGGCATTACAGATGTCTGTTTCTACTTTGTACTGTGGGGTGATATGGGCAAAATTGAAGAAAACCTGCAGTCTCTAAAATACCTGTGCTGTAGGCGGATACCAGTGCCTTGTGCTCCCCTTTTTCAGGATGAAAGTCAGAGGCTTTTCTAAGTAAAGTGTCCCCCTCACCTCAGCCCTCCAAGGTAGACTCAAGTTGGGGGTTCAAACTAGAAACCTCACAAATATCAGGAACTTCTGTAGGTCCTTGGTAGAGCCTGCCATAAAGCTATCTTGGGTGGTATAATTTAAGACGTGGGACAAATGACAATTCCTAGAAAGCAGGACCACTGGAAACTTAAAGTCTTAAGTCTCCAGTTTGGCCAAGAGGTTGGGACATTTGAGGTTTTACAGGACCACCTGATTAAGAGCTTATTCAAGAACAGAGTTCCACAAGCTGTTCATACTGGGATAAACAAAGTCAAATGGCTTTCTTTACTGTGCATTGCTTGTGAGGATTGTGGGTTGCTAAGCAAAGACGTTCTGTTTTCAGGAGCTATCCATGACCATCAGTCAGTGCTTCTTGCAACACTTATTTGTGAATCACTGACTTAGTTTCCCCCAAATTTCCTCCCCACCCACACACGGGTATCCCTCATCAAAGTGGTTTTGGACAACATAAACTACGTTGGGTCTGGTAGTTCTCCAACCTTTAGATCATCTATAAGTGGATATTTATTTTCTAAACTGCTTATAGTTTGCTTTTTTTGTGATTTACCTCATTAGTGAAAATCAGAGAGTTTTTTTGTTTTTGTTTTTTTGTTTTGAGGGCAGTGTCACTGGTCCTCATATGTGGGACCCGAACCGGGGCCACTGGCTTCCCAAGCCAGTGCTTAACCACCACGCCACTCGGCCGGCCCTCAGATAGTTCTTTTATGAGATGAGGCAGTCCGAATTATGTGGGACAAATTTAGTTAGAGATTGAAATGTTGAATTACTGTTGAAATATCCTTATATCTTATGTGTTAATATCACTAAATTAAAAAAGAAAAAGAACTATGTGGGCATAATATTAATACCAAGATACTTTTAATGTAAATATACGAACAATATAAAATTAATATAACAAAAAGGTTAAGATAAAATTTTTGAACTTGGCCAAGGCAATCTAAATAAAGCCTCCCATTTACCAAGTTTCTCCTGTTTATCACTATTCCTGCTCATAGCCAGCCAAAAATGAAACTAGGTAGCTTATAATATGAAAAACATGTATTGCAAGTGAGCCTTAAAATTGAAAAATGGCTACTTGCCAGTAGTCACATGAATTTTGGAGGAAATGTATTTTCTATGGGGATGGTTTGTCACAGGAATAGCAAGTATTTGTCAAAAGCATTAAAATGGTGAAAAGGTGACCCTTAGGCAATACGCAACAGATTCATCATCATTCAGAAGCATAACATATATCAAATACATAATTTATTTAGAAACTAATCAGTTCCAATTACTTTTAGGTGAAAGGCAAAATCTGAAAAAGATGCAGTGAAACAGAAACAGAGTAATTTCTTATGCACGCAGACCCCACTTCTATTTTTATTGTATATGGTCTACCAATTATTGAATATGGACCTCCCATTTACATTCATATATTCATAAACTCATAATCATTTCCTCTGCTAGGAGGCACTTTGTTGGAATGCATCTGCCTTCCTTCCTAATGTCTGTGTCTGCTCTCTGCTAGCACAGCAAACACCTCCTCGTAGCCTAGTAGTGGGATTCAAAGGCACAAAGAATCATTTTGATTCTTCTAGCTAGAGGGAAATAGCAACAGCTGCTTCATTTCCTGGAAACTCTTTCCAGAAGTCAGGAACTCTGGGAAATTTTCCAGACCGATTTACGGAGAGAGGGGGCTCAGACTGCACTTACCTATCTTTATATGGAGGAGTTGGTATGACCTGAAAAATAGGGACTAAGAATGGAACACCCCGTCCCCAGCCATCTCTTAGCTACCAGGCTCGACAGTATTCTCGCTTCAGCATTCCAGAATTCTCTTCGAAGGGAATTGTGATGGGCAATTTTGTTTGTGATTCAGTAGTGGCAGCAGTAAGCAAAAAGTTCACCACAATAACAAGCACTTAGAACAGGACCTGGTACCCAGTGCCACATAAATGTTGTTCAATAAAATGTTATCCCACGTTCATTAGAAGCACTTTTTTTTTTAATAAAAAAAAGTACAGGCAACAGCATTATTCAAACACTCAGTATTAATTTGTTTCAAAATGGATTACCTCCTTAGCCACACAAAACTATAGGATACCTCTTGTTTGTTACACATGTGCCTACTTTCTGTTTTGCTGAGAAAGAGGTGTTTAATTGTGTAACAGTTTCTTTCCCACAGAGGAATGCCACAACTGCCACCATGGAGAACAGCTGCAGACCAGTAGCTGTGGAATAGAAGCACCTTTTAAAGGCTGCAATATATTGTTGAGTGGATATAGCAAAATTTACCTAATCATACTATCATTAGTTCAGTTGTCAGTGTAATATATAACTTTCTAATGAACACGTACCTTTGGTTCTTTCTAGTTTGTGTGCGATTTTGCTGGGCAGTTGCACCGTCATTCGCTCCAGCCTGTGCCTTTGGGGAGTTACTGATGCCATTGGGGTCTTGGCTCTTCATTCAGAGCAGCATGGCTAACTGCCACTGCACTGCTGAATGGGAAGGGAATGTTCTTCCTAATGTCATTTCCTATCCTGCTCAAGGCAACAGAGGCGGCCTGTAAGAGTTTAGTTCCCTTACACTGAATAAATGATGCTGTTATGTTTTAGGCAGGGATACCTTCTATTACCAGAAGCTAGAAACATCTGAGAGGCAAATTAATTATTGGTGTAAACTTTCCCGGTGTTTCAAAAAAGCATGCTGGATATGAGCACGGAGCACTTCCTGAGGGTTAGCGATCCCCTGAGGTTAATGTTGGCCTTCAGCCGTCTGCTGATTAACATTTCCATGCAGGCCATTAATCTCCAGGAAATGCTTAGTATTTTGATTGCTGTTTGCTTAATTGAAGAAATGAATAATTTAGTAAAGGATGATTACATGAATTTGAACAAAAGACTGTTTTTCTAACATGCACAGCAGCACCCCCTAGTGAGAACTTGGTAAATGTATAAAAAGTTAAAGTAATTGAGATTTGGAAATGCAAGATTTTTTACAGATTTGTTATAGGTTTTGATTAGCAAGAGAGCATATCTTTTTGTTAAAGGAGAAAAACAAACTAATATATTTTCAGAATGTGAAAAACACTCAGATCTAAAGTAGATGACTTTCTTTAGAAAGAAATATTTAAATTCTCATTTTTCAATAACATTGTAAAATTAAACATTGTAACATGGAAAACTTTTGCTTTAATAAGAAAATTCTCTTCTGTTTTTGCAGGTCAGAAAGGGTTCTTTGTTTGAAATCATTTCCTTTCCAGCAAAGACTGCTTTAACTAGTATAATTTATGCTTCATATGCAGCACTAATTTATTTGGTAAGTTAAAAAAAAACAACAACTAGAATCTAGAAATAAATATACGTATTTTATGTAATGTTAAAGATATACTGTACAGTCTATTCATAAACCAAAGTACTGGTCTCTTGTTACAAAAAA
Organism: Aselliscus stoliczkanus; assembly: GCA_033961575.1. Classification (NCBI taxonomy): domain Eukaryota; kingdom Metazoa; phylum Chordata; class Mammalia; order Chiroptera; family Hipposideridae; genus Aselliscus; species Aselliscus stoliczkanus. Next base: position 48,311,389 of record CM066728.1, read on the forward strand.
CTTTACATTAAAAATTTACTTCAATCCACCAAAAACTAATTTGCTTAAATAACTAAAGTTATCTTATTCTTACAGAGTTTATTATTGTTTGGTCAAAATGTTTTGGTTTTGCTTTCATTTAGTTGGTGTTTTGTTTCAGCTATTGTGCTGTGGTTGGCTAAAATTCAGAATTCTATTCTTTAGGTATGTGATTTTAGGGAACACAAATATTTTTTAAAAGTGTAGTTTGACTTACAAGTGCTGTAATTCAAAAAGTGTTCATTAAAAAGCATGACAAAAATATAAAAGATTTTATAAATTATAAGGGGTTATTTTCTTTTAATCCATTGCCATTTATATTTAGCTGTAATTTTTCTTTTTAAAGTATAACACAAAAAGAGAAGTACACAGCTTGATGAATTGTCACAAAATCTATTAATCTATAAGAAATGAAATATTACCATCATTCTGGAAGCCTCTTTTTTGGCCCCCTAACAATCACTACCCTCTTCTGTAAAGGCAATCACTAATTTGACTTCCAATTCCATAGACAGTTTTGTTTGAATTGTATATAAATGAAATCATGTTCTATATATTCTTCTGTTTGCCTTCTTTTGCTCAACACTATCATTTTGAGGTTCATTCATTCGATACCTATAGCAGTCGTTTGTTGACTTTCAGTGCTGTGTAGTATTCTGTTGATTCACTATATCACTATTTATCCATTGTACTAGTGAAGATTTAGATTATTTACAGTTTTGGCTATTTTGAATAAGGTGCTATGAATATTCTGTACATATGTTTTGGTGAAACTGGTATACCATAGACTATGCATGTATTCATCTTTAGTAGATATTGACAGTTTTCCAAAATGGTTACAACAATTCTTCCCAGGAGATTATAAGAATCCCAGCTGCTGTTATATCATCACTGACACTTAGTATTGTCAATCTTTGCCATTTTAGCCATTTTTATGGGTATGAGTATTATCATATTGTGGTTTTAATTTACATTTCCTTGATTATTAATGATACTGAGTACCTTTTTATACATTAATTGGACATTCGGATATCTTTTTTTGTGAATTTCTGTTGAAGTCTCTTCTTTCTTTTCTATTAGGAGTTGTCCATCTTTTTATTATTGATTTATACTTTTAAAATATATTCTAGGAAGAAGCGCTTTTTGGGTTACATATGGAAAAATTACTTTATTCTGTGACTTGCCTTTTCATTCCTTTAGCAGAATCTTTTAAAACAGAAGTTCTTAATTTTAATGCAGTCTAGTTTATTTTTTCCTTTATGTTAAGTGCTTTATATGCCTTAATTAGGGAATTTTGACATACACCCAAGGTTACAAAACTATTCTCTCAGAATAGTTTTCTAAGAGCTTTATTATTTTACCTTTCACTTTTAGATTTATAATCCATTTGGAATTGGTATGAGGTAAGGGTCAAACTTTTCCTCCATGGGTATCCACTTGAACTGACTCAATTTATTGGGAAAAATAAAACCCTTTTCCTATTTTCCTGGAACAGTTCTTTTGTCACAAATCAAGTGTCCTTAAAGGTCTATTTACAGATTCTATTCTATACAGTTGATCTAGCTATCTATTCTTGAACCAATTCAACACTGTCATTTACAGGAGCTTTATAATAAGCCTTAATAACTGATAAAAGAAGCCCTTCTTCCAATCTGTGAACATGTTATATCCCTCTATTTAGGTCTTCTTTAATTTCTCTTAATAATTTTTTATGGTTTTTTGTTAGAGGTCTTGTGCATTTTTGCAAATATGTTTTGACCATATTGAAACACACAGTAATAAAGATTACAATTTCCCCATAATCTATTGCTTCAGTGCAGTCCCAATTCAAATCTGAGCAAGTGTGTGTGTGTGTGTGTGTGTGTGTGTGTGTGTGTGTGTGTGTGTAAGTGACAAGCTTATTCTAAAATTTATAGGGAAATGCAGAGAGTCAAGAATATCCATATCTTGGAAAAAAAGTGAAAGTACATTTAAACATATTCAGCTTTAAAAAACCTGAACTTATCAAATATTTTGCAAGTGTTTTCAATTTTTGAGATGTCATCAATATCTTAAATGTAAATTTCATACAAAATTGACATTCAACTGAGCTAGGATGCAGATACACTACAAAAAATGGGCAGGATGAAATGGCTATGGTGAGACTAAAACTAACTAGACACAACACCAAAATTAAACTCATTTGAAATCATTCCACATGATTTGTCATGCTATAAACGTTCTAAGTAGGTAATAGGAACAATTTTTGTGACCTGATAATTGGTCATATATATGCATCCAAGGCTTAGGAGGGGTCAGATCTGGAACTATGGTTTTGAAGATAAATAACATGTATGTTGGAAGTTAATACCCTGTGAGTAGAACCGTGCCAAGTGAAAAGAGTGGAAAGTCCACAGAAGTGTAAAGAATAGCAACATTTAAGGTAAGCTAAGAAGAAATCCATTAGGCAATAATCAGAAAAGTAGGAAGAGAATCAGGAGAAACAATGTTAAGGAAATAGAGACTCATGAAGTTGTGAGTGATTGTTAAATACAAGCAGACAAAGTCAAGTAAAGTGAAGATTTGAAAGTGTCCATTAGATCTAGTAGTAAAGATATTGGCGTTAACCATCTTGAGGACTGTTTCAGTGGTGTGATGGGATAAGGAAGACAGAATGAGATGATAAAATAGAAACCATGAATGTAGATTCTGGTTTGGTCAAGAAGAGAGTGTGTGTAGCAGTCAAGAGGGAAAAGGGGTCCCAGGGATTTTTTTAACTTTTGAATTTTAGGATGGAAGATGCTTGAGCATGTTACAGGTTGCAAGGGTAGACCCAGTCAAGAAAGAGAAGTTGAAGAGGCAGGGAATAATTGATAGGGAAGATGACCGGGTATAGGTTAAAAACAAAGACAGACACTGACCTTGATCGAGACCTTTCATTTTCTGAGACAGAAGTGGTTAGAATGAGCACAGATAAACGTTTGTAGGTGAGGGAAGAAGAGATATATCAGATAGGATAGGGTTTCCCAACCTTTTTTCACAGCATGGCATATATAGAAAATGATCATATTTTCTATTTGGGATAAATGGATGAAGCTGTTCGCAGCTGGAAGTGATGGATCTCGTTTTATAGCTCTAGGTTTGGATCTACTCAGATGCAAGTAACAAAAAATACCTGCCAGTGTCTTAATGGATAAAGGCATTTAAATATCCCACTTCATTAGAAGTATGGCGTTAGGCAGTTCCCAGATTTGTACAGTGGAGCTATGATGTCTTCATGAGCCCAGGGCCTCGTTTTCTTCTGCTATCCTGTTTGTTCTTTATTGTCCTTAGGTTTGTGTGGGTATCACATCTATATCAGTGTCCAAAGCAGGAAGGAGGGGGGAGGTAGAGGCAAAAGAAAGTTTGTCTTTATAGGAGGAAAAAAGCTTTTCCAAAAATCCTCCTGACCTTCTCCCCAGCAGACATATTTTATTTCTTTGTCCAGAACAGGGTCATGTGGCCACACACTCACTGCAGTGAAGTAAAGGAAAGCATCTGATGTACCCCCATTCCACAGTGGGAGGCAGGCAAGAAAGGAGGAGGCAGGTCAGGAGGAAATCGAGGCACTTCAAGCAGAGCCCCTCAGTTCTTTCTTTGTTACTCTCTGAAAACCTTCTAAGTGTTTACAGCCAATTAATCATGTCAGTTTGAGGCACGGCTACTAAAGTAAGTTAGTGGTCTTCTCATAGTTTATGGATTTTATTTTTGTTGCTTACCTGAAATACTTGGCATCATCTTCATCATTAGTAAACTTACAGAATAAGTTTAATGGATATAGTTCTTAGTGGCGCTCACTTTTTGGAGATATTTTTCTCTATATGTTTTGTTTTTTGACATTTTCTTAAAGTACTGAATGGAATTTTTTTCAGGGAAGGTGGATCACGTTTTTGCTTAGAAATCATTGATCTACTAGCTTACTAAAATCTTACCAAAATGTTTATGCCCTTCCAACCGTACACACAGGTATAAGCAAAGTCTAGGGGGGGAAAAGCAAAAATAAAAACTTACTTTGAGATATTAACATGTTTGGAGACAAATTCCATCTCTCAGAAAATGTTTCACTGAATTAAATCAAGAGAATAAAGGAAATGTTTCATTTAATTAAATCAGAGTATAAAACTATAAAATATCTAATGAATTGAGAAAATATATAAAGCATTCTTTATTGAATCATACTAGGTTTTAATTTTCTTTCTACATTATGGTGTAATAGATTTAAAATAAGGAATCAATCTCCTGGTGTTTATCATGTGCTAAAAGGAAGTGCTTCTTTATTAAAATATGTAGATTAATGACTTTGTTAAATATTTTATTGCAGTTTCTACCTGTAAATTTAGTAGCTTAAAAAGAAACTTTAAAAAATTTTGTTTATTGTTAGACAATCTGTGCTAATGCTGTGCTGGAGAAGGTAAAGAAAATTATCCAAGAAGAAGAATCCATAAGGCAAAACAGAGATGGGCGTGAAAATCTTAGAAAAGCATTTTCTGAGCCTGTGCTTTCTGAGCCTAAGTTTCTTGAAGATGAAATCAAAGCAAAACCTTACAGGTCATTACCAGAGAAGCCAGGCAGTATTTCAGATCGCCTCAAACTTCCTGCTAATAAGTTGAGTAATAAGATCGAAGTTTTACATTGTGTGTTTGACCAATCAACTGAAATGAATGAATGAGCAAATCTGAACATACACATCACTGAAAAGAGCTTAAGAGTTATCTATCGAGTGACGTTTTGGCTGATGAAACTAGGAAACTAGTTTTCACATACTGACTGCTCTGCTTTTAAAAAGGGAGGTGAGGAACTACTAATAAAGTGTCATTCTCAAGCATCTATATGGTAAAGAGAATAAAATGAATCTTGATGTAGAATATATATAGTATATATAGATGTAATATATATATATATATGAATGATAATTTTTAATGAATAAGAAAATGTACTCTTTGGTGGCTTAGACTGTATACCGTGGTTTATAAATATACCGTGGTATATTTATAATACATTAATGTGCTCATTAAAAACTTATTTCAAGTGTCTTTTCAATTATTTTTCTGGGAGGGAAAAAATCCCTATCAAAATGCTACATACCTTTTTCAGAGGTATTTTTCAAAGGATATTTGTTTTCTATCTACAGGTGCATAGTTTGAGTCTGCCTATTATCAATTCTTTTATAGCTTGTCTGTAAACCGTGAAGGACTTACATTTCATAGATGTCACAAATTTATAAAACAGGGTACTATTTAGAATCTGATGAGAAAATTTCTGTATATGAGGACAGAACACGACATGACATTTTTTATTTCCAGATTTAGAGTAACAAATCTAGAGCCAGAAATCAAGTCCATATTACTCATTGTTGTCACTGGATCCTGAGAAAAAATACTTCTGTAATTGGCCTTGTAAACTAGGGCCATGGTGTTACCTGTAGAAGGTACTTTATTTTTTTCCATGCATTTTAAATTCTGTCTGCATGTTAATATCTGACTGGTCACTGGAAGATTAGCAGCTGATATAAGAGGCTGGGATATACCCATCCCAGAGATAGTACATTTCCTATACCTGGTGAGTAGCTGCTGCCATAAACAGTTATGTATGCAAACCCCAAGCTTGGTTCTTCAGTAGGCATCTGAGAAATGAGTAGCAAGTGTTAAATTACCTAATGCTACCCATATTCCATCAGAAAAGGAAATCAATGATATGTGGCAAAGGGCTCTGTAAACAGAACCTTAATGATATATACCTTATTCACGCATTATTTTTACAATAACCAAGGGAAAAAGTCCAGATGGGCCCTTTGGAATAATAAGGATTAGGTCTGGTTCAACCTTGTGCTACGGAGATTATTATGCTTTGAGACTGGGTTCCAAGCTTCACAAACAGCCTTTCTCACTCTGAATTTATATTCTGCTCATCCTAGGGCTCTCTAATCCCACTTAGGCTTATATTCCACGCGCTGCTGAGTTTTGATGACCTGCACTCAGGGTGTTAGAGTACTGTGTGGGCACCAGGCAACCAGAGCAGTGCTGGCCACAAATATTATAACTGGCATGGTAAACGTACGGGGGATCAATTGCACATCAGCTTAACAGAAAGGAACACCACCTCGTATCTCGTCTCTCCGTAACACTAACATGAAACACTTAGTTGTACATATGCACACACAGTTCTCTAATACTAAGAAAACCTGTACTTGAACATCTCATATAGGCATTCAGAGAACTTTGGCTTTCTGAATAGAAGACTTTGGATCTCTTCCATGGCTGGGCAGCAGCTGTGTGTGTCTTCCTGCTTTGAGACTGTTAGCCTTGCCTGGAGAGAAACTGAGCCAAGGTGTATTTGGTTTTGATATTCAGCACATTAATAAGTTTCTTATTTTTAAATCCAGCGTGTAAATTGATCCCATTTCTGGAGTCACTTTTGAAGTGTAAAAAGTCTGCTATACATTTGGAAAAATTGAATAGTTAAGATTTAAGCATTTCAGTGTATTTACATTTTACCTAAAAAAGTAATAATAATCAATAAAGGATATGGAGAATGCATGGAGGTATCAATGAAACAAGAATGGAAGAATACTGGTAATTGGTGAAGTTAGGTTGATGCGAGTTTATTATACTAGTCCGTTTATTTTGTATATATTAAAACTTCTCCATGATAAAATCTGCTACATCAAATTAGGATTTCCCCCACAAATTTTTCTTAGATCTTATTTTTTACTGTTTCTTCATTTTAGTCAATTTAAATAATTTTCTTCCTTCTTAAAATGCACATACCAGACTTGTAACCTTCAGGTTCCAGTCAATCCAGAGGAATGGATGAAATGTATTCTTTAGATCCTGATGATAATCCTTACATCATATTCAGTACATGTAGTTTTTGAACCTCTCAGATTTACATGATTTTAAAACATAAATTAAAAAATATGCCTATGTTGGAAAAAAATTAATCATCTTTGGTATTGAAGCAAGGTTATTTTCAAAACATACACAACATTTTTCATTGTCATGTAATTTTATCAGTAAGAGCTCTTAATTACTTTGAAGTCTCCAGTGGCATAAAAATCAGAGTCACATTTAAAAGGTTGATTAGAAAGAGTCACATAAATATTCCCATTGTCCACTGTCACTGTATGAATCCTTTGCTTTACTCCTTTGGAACACCACTTGGGTTTTGCTGATGGATCTTTAGGGTTTATAGACTGATACAGTCCTTCTCCTGTTGCCAAAGTAATTTTGTATTTATGCCAGGGGCAAACTATACACGATCGTCCATCAAAATCCTGGGGAAGGAAATAATTGATTTAATAGTCTGACATTTCCAGTGATCACAATAAACCTTAGCTTCTGAATAGAATCTGTTGCCAAAGAACCAGGTTAAGGAACAGGCCAGCTTCTCTTTTTCCTCCCATTTACAAATTATTCAGCATAAGGCAGAACCTAATCGTAGCAGTCATCAAGTCCCTTCTGCCGCTGATTATAAACCCAGGGCGTTAAGAGCTCCATCAGAAGATAACCAGCTCAGGTAACTATACCATATGACTGCAGCTGACTGCTATCTATTAAATGTCAATGTCGCTTCCTTGGCAGAAAGGAGGTAAGGGCTTCAGGTGCTTGTGAAGGAACCTTCACTAGCTGCTGGAAGAATGGTAAGCTTCAGATGGAAATTCAGGAGAGGTTACTAAAGGCATGAGTGCATGTGTTAACTGAAGAGTGATTTATGATCCAAATTAGTCAAGTCTCAACTTTTTAACTATCTTAAAGCAGCTCCTCCAAGTTAAAAGAGCATGGAATCACCAGCATCTTGTTTAAATGCAGATCTTGTTTAAATTCAGTAGGCCTAGGGTGAGCACAGATTCTGCATTTCAAGAACTACCAGGTGACACCAGTACTTGTGGTTCATGGACCACTCTTGGAGCAGCAAGGTCTTGCAGATCTCTTTATGTTCTGACAGGGAAGGAAATTATCCCACATTATCCTCACCAGGGGCTTACATTTTTTTCTCTACACCAGAAGTGCAGTAATACTGATATTGTATCCCCACAGAACTGTCCACAAACATTTATATTTTCATAATTCATAAACTAATATTCATAATTTAAACACATATATGTCCTTTAACATGAAGGCAGGTGTGGAACTAGATAGATAAAAAATGTAGAGAGAGTGTAACACTGGTTTAAGATTGTACTTAATACCAGTCAGAGTGAGAGAGATATCAGTATCATGAAGTAGAAAACAAGAAATAAGATAGCTAGTTTGGGAAAGCAAGAAAGTAAGACAGTTCTCCCATTCCTTCCTCAGTTAAGCTTTTAAAGTGTGGTTTCTCTCTCTCTCTCTCTCTCTCTCTCTCTCTCTATATATATATATATATATATATATATATATATATACACACATACATACACACACACACTTGTATTACATTATGAAGTAATATATACTCATTGGAAAAATTCAAGCTGTGCAGAAGCATATAAAGTAAAAGCAAATGCTATTTTTTATTTAAAAAATGGGATTGCATTAGACCTATTATTCTACCAATTGCTTTTTTAAATCAAAAATATATTGTTGTCATCCCTTCATAGCAACACATATAGATCTGCTGCTTTAATTTAATGGTTGCACAGTATTCTATAGTATGACTATTCATAATTTGTTTAAACTGTTTCCTATTGTTAGAACATTTAGGTTGTTGTCAATTTTTTTATTACAATAAATAATGTTACAATGAACCTCATGTGTGTGTGTACACACATATGAATGTTATATATACACATGTATGTTTGTGTGTATGTGTGTGTATATATGCATACATATACTTTTGTGCAATTATATTTGTAGGGTAGATACTTCAGAGTATAAATGCTCTGAAGACATGTATATTTCTCATATTTATCTGTGAAATGGTTTATATTATAGGGCTGTGAATTCCTAGAATATTAGCAATTATAGTCAAAGCATTAAAATGTAGTCCAAACTTAAATGTAAATTATTTTTGAATACAGAATGAAATGACAATATAAATAGCAAACATCTGAGTTTGTTGGTAATAGATTTTTACATACCTCTATATCTCCCAAATGTAAAGGTCCTCCTGAGTCTGAAAAGGAATTACATCTAGTCACTAAACAAAAGCTGAAATTTTGATGGTTTTGTGGTTAGTAAACAAATACAAGATTTACAAAAGAAAAATAAACTCTTACGGTAACAGCGAATATCCATAGCGTGATACTCTCCTTTGTGGTAGAAAATGACCACTTCTCTATCATGGACAACAGCTGTCATTCTTTCAGATTTTTTAATGTCATCTTCTCTGCCAACACAGACAGAAGAATATTCCTTCATTTCAGGATCCTGTTCAGAGCCATCAAGATCCATGCTGGTTGAACCAAAAAAAGAAAAAAGGAAGAAAAAATTGCAAGTGGTTTTCACTAGTTTGGCTACAAACAACTTCAGAGAGAATCATAGTGTAAGATAAGTCTGATTTCTCTGAGACTTAATGGAGGCATTTTTTATAGCTATATAAAATAAAACACTTCTAAATACTGGATTTTGTGTTAGAGGCTCTTAAAGTTTACCAAAATTAGGGAGGATGCCTCACGTTGAAGCTGGACTTGTATTAGATTCATTTCAGTGCGTAAGATGGAGCGTTCAGAACTCCTGAGACACAGAGACTCAAGTTTCACTATCCTTTTATTCCCGATCAAACTCAATGCTAAACATCATTTGGTAATTATCCTGCTGAAGGTAGGATTCTATAATAGTCTGAATAGCCTTGGACTTCTTGGGTAAGGTGGCTCATGTGGTTTTGTCTGGAGTGGACAACCAACTTCTACATATCAACCTGGTAACTATTCTAGCAGAAGGGGATAGGTGAATGGACAAGTTCCACTTTTTTAAATAAAAAATTATATTACTTTCTTCTGCCTTATTTGGGCATGCAAGGAGATGACTTTCTCTTCAATTAATTTATAGAAGTATGTAAACTTGTATTTCTAAATAAAGCTTTAGTAGAAAATTTGCAGGTATTCTAAATAGAGTTTTTCTCAGCACAGATATTCAGCCTATTCCTTTGAAAGCAACCTTTTCAGAGAGATCTTTTATATACCTGGGAACATAGTCACAGTCTGTTAATTCCATGGGAGAAAGAAACAGCACAGTACTTCACTATCGGAGATTTCAGGCCCCATACAGAGGATTTTCTTGACAGCCTCCCACATGGCGTATTTTCTTTTTCTAGGATAGTTTCTGAATAAAACTATACATCCTGCTTTTCAAGAATTTCTCTGTTTATTCTTTCTTCACTTCTAATCCCAAATCTATCCTGTTATTCCTACGCTTTTTCCATTAGAGTTGCTATCCCAAAGTTTCTGGAAACATTCGTGCTCTTCCTCCCTATCAGGATAGAGACTGTGATGCTCTATAACTTTCAGAAAGTATAAAGAATCATTTATAATCTCAGGGGTGGCACAGAACTCTCTCCTTTAGGCAACACCATGTTTTGAATCTTTGCATGTAATAAAATAAAAATCACAAGACAGAAACTGAGACCTCTCTCAAAGGGTTTTGCTTTTCCCCTGTATTTCCTAATAATTATATTGTCAGGTACAGCTGCATGGTTTGTGTCTCCTGCTGGAGAATGGGAATCTTCTGGACACTCTCCAGCTCTGCACCTGCATTAAGTAAGCTCATGCCACGATATAGGGGATATGGGTGGACAGGACAGAGGCTGCCTACAAAATTCAGGCATCAGATTCTGTATGTACCTGGACCGTTATCTCAGAGCAGGCCTACTTCAACCCCTGCATTGTATGGTAGAAATTAAAGGTGCATGGTAACATCTAGTCACAAACTAGTTTTTATCTTTTGGACACTGATGGACAAGCGTCTTTGTAATCTATTTGCAGAGGAATATATGTTTGAAAAAGTGAGCAGGCACAATTCTCAAGGAGTGGCTATTGACAATAATCTTTAGCATAGTAGCATTACAAAATAAAAAGAAAATTTTCAACTATGGGTTTTTGGATTCTCCTGTAAAGGTCATCTTCCTTGTTGAGATGATCTTTCCTTTGATGAATATTTTCTGAACACCCACTATGTGACTGGCACTTCAAGGAAGTAAAACAGATAAGGTCTCTGCTCTCCCCCAAATTATATTCTAGTTGGTGGACCGATAATAAATAATTACACAGGTAAGATAATTACACACTATCATAAGAGCCATGAAGAAAATGAATTGTAAGAGAAAGAGAAACGGGGAGGCCATTTTGCTAAGAAGGGGCTAAGAAGGTGACTCAGAGATGACAGTTGAGCTGAATCCTGAAAAATATAAATGAATTAGACATGCTAAGAGCTGGAGGAAGAGAATTCCAGGCTATAGGAACAGCAAATGCAAAAACCTGGAGGAAAAAGAAAAAGGTTGGTTAGTCTGAGGAACAGAAAGGAGACTGGAACATAATGAGACAGTGAGACAGACAGGAGCAGGTCATGCACATGGCGTTTGGATTTTATTCTAAGAGCAATGGAGAGGCACTGAAGGGTTTAAAGCAGGGTAAGGTGACCTGATTGGTTTTTAAAAGAAAGTCCTGGCCATGTGGAGAATGGATTATAGCAAAACGAGTGGAAGAGGAGAAATCATAAAGCTACTGTACTGGTCCTTGGGAGAGAAGATAGTGGCTTAGGCCAAGGTGTTGACTCTGGGGGAGAAGAAGTAATAATAATAATAGTAATAATAATAATAGCAATAATAATATAATAACAGTAGCTACAATTATATTGTGCTAACTACACATCAGGCATTATTTTAAGACTTTCCATTTATTTAACTCATTTAATTCCCCAACATATTACTACAAAGAAGGTTGTTTAAAATTTATAGTGAGGAAACCGGGTGAGGCACAGAGAAGTTAGGCTGATACACTGGAATGAAAGAACTACAATAAAAGACATGAATAAGGATAGCTCCCAGGTTTTAGGTTTGTATAAATAGGTGGATTGTGACTATGATGGTAAAGACTGAGAAATAAATGGTATTTTGCAGGCATGGAAAATCAAGAACTAGCATATATTGAGTAGGAGGTACCTAAGAGATATCCAGGTAGAGATATCAAATCAATAGTCAGATATGAGACTAGGGCTGAGAACCACTAGAGAGAGAAATTTAGAAGTTTTCAAGTTACAGAATCACTTGGAGTGAGTGTGTAAATAGGGGAGAAGGACTCATGCAATTTCTGAAGCAACATTTAGAGGTCAAGTGGAAGAGAGCTAAGACCAGTCATGTCCAATCTATTGCTAAGCAAATGAAATTCATTCTCTGCTCACTTCTCTATCCTGTATGCTCTTTATATGGCAAATACTTGTAAGTGGTAACAAGCAAAAAAGGCAGGCAATGAGGTCAAATCCATTCCAGTGCTGGCCACCAATGTTTAATACATACTTTGTATTAAATACAAACAATGAAGATACATGAAGAAAACATGGGCTTCTTAGGAAACACTGTCCTGAAATTTGGTTGTTTCATAAAGAGCTGGACCAAACTTACACCATTTTTTCCTTGTCAATTCTCTAAACATCTACTGTCTCAGAAATCAAATAGTGGTTAATGTCCAAGTAAGGGTTTACATCCAAAATTAACTATTATCATCTGGCATTGGTGGTATAGTGGTGAGCATAGCTGCCTTCCAAAATTAACTACTACCCCTCTATTTTCCTTATATATCTAAAGTTTGTATACTCTTACATATCCTTTTGGCCAAATACAGAAATTAATATGTGAGAAAATCATGACTAAGAAATCTCTCAATATTGTTCTTAGAGATTGGCTCAAGGGTCAACTCTACATAGGTCTGATCCAGTCCTTGAATTAAAATGTTTCAAATACATCACTGTAAAATATTTAGAAACCATTCTTTGAAATTTAAGGTTAAGTACACAATCAGCGTTAAAAATGGCACATGTATCTTCAGTCATATGGTCTCAATAGATGTTTATGTCTGGTACAAGCCTTCCAAAACAAATTGTGACAATTGTAAAGGTTGTGGCAAGGCTGGGTTTCACTCAACATTTTCATTTTCAGTTCCATTTTAATAATTTCACCATTTTATGGCTACTTCATAGCCATAGTTCAGGTAACTTGAGAAGTATCCAACTCTGCCTTATAGAAGAGACGGAATCACACACAGAAAAGGAAAGGAGGTGAATAAACGTGAAGGCCCCTGTGAATTAGAGACCCAGATGCATGCTGTTAAACATTACGAAGTTTGCAATGGAATGCTAATGATACTAAATACCCATACACTTGTCTATAATTTAAGATGTTTAACAAATTGTAAATCACATGTCAACTTCAAATAGTCTAATTTTAAGTAGATGAAGCTTCCTAAGTCACATCCTAGTCAAACAAAGTAATATTGTGACATTTCATAAGAAGTTATAAAGAATGATGATCTATCTTTCTGTGATCAACAGGAACCTGCCATTTTAATTTCACTCAAGTCTTAGGTTAATATTTTACATAAGACATATATCTGACTACTGTAAAAGGGGCACTTGGGCCTTGATGTACCCAGGTTACAATGGATACGAACTATATACCCAGTCCCCTCGAAGAGGCAATATTTGTTACATGGCAGTGCCAAGAGGCCTCAGGCCTTCTGGTGGATGGTTTCTCTAAATATTTATTTAATCCTGTATGCCTGATTGGAAGTTTGAAAATGTTAGGAGGAAAAGAGCATTGGCTTATTTAGCTCTTTTTTTAAAAAATTGAGGTATAACTGACATACAACATTATATTAGTTCAAGATATACAACATAATGATTTGATATTTGTATATGTTGTGACATAATCACCACAGTGTCTAGTTAACATCCATCACCACACATAGTTACACAATTTTTTTTTCTTGTGATGAGAATTTTTAAGATTTACTCTGTTACAACTTTAAAATAAAGAGCATGGCTCATTAAAAAGTTTATAAAACAGAGAAATTATTATTAAGAAGTAAAATCTCTATGTGAATGTGTTAGGAGTGACCTTTAGAAAGAAGAAATTTGAATTCAAAATATGAAGGAAAGCATTACACAAACCAAGCTTAGGAAATTAGAGATGTCAAATTTGTATTCTGAAGTTTGCATTGTTAACCTTTGCTCTACCTACCTAGTTATTTTTCAACAAGATGGTGAAAATAACACATATGCTATTTTTAAAAATTATTTCACAACAATGAAAGCAAAAATATAGTGTTTTAAAGAAAAGGCAAAGAGAACCATGCCATGATTTTCTGGATTGGCAGGGCTGACAGGAGGCTGGATTAAGTATATCTCTAAACAGTTTGGAAGCTAAGCAAAGGACACGAATTGCTCAGGTGGTAGTATTTACCTCCACAGTGTTGGATGTCTAGCCTTTATCACATTTTGTGACAGAACAGAGAAACAACAATAAGAAAAATTGGAACAGACAGATGAACTGAAAGAGGGGTAAATTGGCTGAAGAAAAAGAAAGAAATATGGAATCTGCAACACATATAACCAACAGAGGATTAAGATTCGGAATATATGAACTCTTATGAACCGTAAAGAAAATGCCAAATAACCATAGAAAAATGGGCAAAAGACAGGAACAAACATTTCACAGATGATGAAATCTGAGTGGCCACTAATCACATGTAAAGATGCTCAACCTTATTAGTAGGAAAACGTAAAAGAAATGCAAAGCACAGTCACAAATGGGATACTATTTGCCGTCCAACAGACTGGCAAGAACCTATACAAAGTATTGGCAAGGATATGGAGCAACTAATAGTGATGACATCAATTAATTAATACCACAGTATGGCATCACCTAATAAAGTCTGAACATATTCATGACTCAATAATTCCACTTTCAGTATATTACAGACAAACATAAACAGATACACCAGGAGACATGCACAACAAAATTAGATGGGAAACAACTCAAAATCAATAGTTGAATAGATCATTTTTCTATCCATTCAATGAAATGCTGTGTAGCAGTAAAAAAAAAAAAAGTATGGCTAAACTAACTTGGATTAATTTTAAAAATGTAACTTTAAATGAAAAAAAAAATTCAGACTTTAGAGTATGCTTCCATTTTTATCAAGTGCAAAAATAGGCAAAAACCAAATAATATATTATTCATGAATACATGTTTATAAAGAAAAGCAAAGGGATAGTAAATGCAAAATTTCTTAAATGTCTCAAAGTATTACATTTTAGTCTTATATTTAGAATTACTTTTTCAATATTTAGGTTGTATCCTGCCTTGTAATTATGTAGCAAATGATCCAAAAATCCAAGTAAAAGGGGGTAAAATGGAACTATCTTCAGAGAATATGTCTGTGCATAGATCATGAATGGACTATTTGAGAATTCTGTACTTCTTATTTCAAAACTTGGCACTACAGGAAGAAATAAATGTGTAGTTCTCTTTTCTTTTTCCAGGCAAAAACTAGAAAAGAAATACTAGTATCAAGCAAGTAACAAAATACATGAGATATGGAATAGCATCAAGAGTTAAATAAGTTCTCCCTGACTCCCAAATAAATGAGAACCAAATAAATTCCTACACCTCAACGTTTCAGTCTTTTAGAACATACAGTCTTTGCAGGGTTTGCCTTCAATCAAGGAAAACCATGGTGAACTTTGCAGGGGCTGATAAGCAATGGGCAGAGAAAGCTGGTGCTAAATGATAAAGGTTTCAGAGAATTATGGTTACAGTCTCTCATTAGGAAAGTATAATCCCATCCTTCAAACACTTGTTCCCTCCATGCATCATAAACGGTTCTATTTATTTATATCTAGTGACTATTTATAATTAGCACCTGTATTATTCTTAATTAAATATTGTCAATATCAGGGTCCATTCAGACAACAAGAGTCAATGTGTTCACCGTAATTACTGTTATTGTGATGCACTATTCATATGGTTGCACACATTTCCTCTATTTCGAATTCACTGTAAGATAGTAGACTCTTAACTGAATAAAAAGAAAGTGAAAAATTAAACAGCCTACCCAGTTTGTGGGCTAGATGAACAAAACTTCCTCCTGAAAAATTTAGAAGTTGTTCTACAGCTGCCTTTCAGGAAATGTTTTTCTGGCCTGCGCCAAAAATTAGGTTTCCAAAGGTGTTAACACAACATAAAATTGCAAATTAGCTAAATGGATCCTCAGCTTCTATTAGATACCTTTCCAGCACAGGAAATCCATTCAGGTTGAATTTTTAAAAGAACATAATTAAGTTCCCTTAAGACACTCGGGACAAAAGAGACATGAAGTTAAAGAAACTTACTTGTTATTCCTCTTGAGCACTGACTAAGGTGCTTTTACTAAGTCTCGTGACTGGGCCTACATATTATCAGAATACATACCTCCAGGGTGTTACCCTTGCTTTTACATAGTAGTTTTGTACCTTTTCTCTGGAGGGCAGAATGAGAAGAGATAAAACTATCCTTTGGGATGGCCGAGGAGTGGCGCGGTGGTTAAGTGCTGGCTTAGGAAGCCAGCGGCCAGGGTTCAGGTCCCACATATTAGGGCCAGTGACACTGCCATCAAAAACAAAACAAAACAAAAAAACTATCCTTCAGTGAGTGACAACTGCTTGGATTCTCTGCTTATATAAGTTCATTAATTTTCACAAAACCCCAACGGGTAGTATACATATTTTCCACGAGGAAACTAAGGGTAAAGGACCCTTCCTTTTTTCTTTTTTTTAAGATTTTTTATTGGGGAATCGGGAAAGGGTAACAGACAGGTTGCTGTCCTTTTTGTTCTTTAGTCTTGTTGTGGAGGACATCGCTTCACTGACCCATGTCGGTATTGTGATCATTGCGCTCTTTCTGGGTGAGGAAGACGCTTGGTGGCCATTGGACGGGCTGTTCATGCCGGCTGCCTGCCAGCCCCACTGCAGCCTATGCCGTTGCCAGCGACTCACAGCAGCCCAGCTCCAGGGTGGGCTGTTGTTCACCATCTTAGCTGTAGAGGGCACAGCATCACTGGTCCATGTGGGATCCGAACCTGGGCCCTAGTGCCCAGAGCTGGCGTACCAAACCAACTCTTTAACAAACATGAGGCTCGGCCAGCCCCGTCAAGGACCCTTTCTTAACAAAAGCTTGCCCAAATTAGCAAAGCAGAAATCAAGATTCAAACCCAGATCTTATGTGTCTAAATTTGTGAACACTGGTATATACATCTTACCATTTCATCTAAGTAGCATCCACGGATTTATAAGAACACATGGCGTGCAAGTAAACTATCTTGAAGGTACCAAAACTTTTTAGCAACGTAACGTGTGTGTGTGTGTGTGTGTGTGTGTGTGTCCATCTAGATCACCAAAGATGGTCCTGACCTTTTTTTTTTTAAATTTAGGAACGCTAATGTGCAAGTGTCATGTCAAGAAATGTTTACCACGGGACACTTCCCCAGTAATTTAATCAAGTCCCACAGCCATTCTGGAATCTGTTACCGTTGTCTGTGATATTCGCGATCTGTGATCACCAGGTGAACTCACCTGGGTTGGAACCCGTCTCTGGGTGCTGTGGGGCAGGTGTCTGCTTGGCTGTGCTGCAGTAGGAAAGGCTGTGAATGACGAGGGCTTCCCTCCCGATCAGGCGTTGGGAGGAGGGCTTTCCCGTGGGAAACGTAGTCACGTTGTCTTGACCAAGGTCCCTCCAGCTCTGACAGGTTATGGACACGTGACTTCAAGCTGTGTTTAACCTTTTAGCAAAGGCGGTCTGCCGTTGTTGGATGGGGGTGCTCCATCACCAGAGACCGAAAGAGCGGGGCTGTGCGGCTGTGCATTGTTGCGCCTGCACACTTCAGGAGACGAATATCGAAGGCTGTAAAAACCCTGCAGCAGTTTTTTTTTAATGCTTCCGAGCTCACAAAGGCCCGGAAAGCTGGTTAAAAACACTCGGCGTGCTTTTACCCAGGCGGCAGGTCCCGGGTGCCGCCCAGGGTCTGGGGCGAACATGCTCCGCTGGGCGCCTCCCTGTGGCCGGGCGGAAGCCTGCCCCGGGCATTCACGGTTAAGGAGCCCGGGCCCCGGGCCTGGGAAGGCCGCAGCGCTCCGAGGGGCCGAGGGCAAAGGCCCCAGGGCGGCCCGGGGACAAACGCGGCTGCCGCGGCCGCCGGAAGTCGGAGCCCAGGCCCGCCGCCCGGCCGGAAGCAGCGGCCCGGCGAGCCCCGCCCCGCGCCCCGCCGCCCAGCCCCGCGGCGAGATCAGAACCTACCCTTCCTCGAGTCCCTCGCTCCGCCTCGGCCAGAGCGGCCAGCTGCGAATCCCCAGGAGGCTACTGCGAGAGCCGCAGCAGCGGCCGGCACGCCGATCCTCCGCGAGGCGGGGCCAAACCGCCCACGTGACCCGGAAGGGCCTCCCCTGGGGGGACCCGACAGAGATCAGGGACCAACCACGCTCCGCTAGAACCGAGTCATGGGGGAACATTATAGGTACATCCATTTAGTTTTAAGTGTCGGTGGGTCTCATATTTATCCAAATGTTAAATCCACTCGGTGGCCTCGCTTCTAAGAATGTACCTTATACAAATATTTGCAAAAAGGTAGTCGCAATGCATGTAATTAATCCACGTGTAAAGGTGTTTATTGCAAGAAAGAATGAGAATAGCTAACGTGATCAGCGGGAACATAGTAAAGGAAATACAGCGTAGCCCTGTGAATTACTCGTACCTATAGAATACTATGGGTAGTGTGCTGTCTTTAGTGTAAAACATGACTTCTCGAGATACAGCTATATAGGCAGATACATAATATTTTTCTTAAAAAAATAAAAATGCTAGTTGCTTGGGGTAGTGATGAAGGATTTTCACATGCATGTTTTGAACTTTGCAGGTTTGTTTTTTCTCTTTATACATCCCTGAATTAAAAAAAAACAAAAAAACCTCCCATACTTGTGTTCAAAACTGGAAGCTAGATGAATCTGACAGATTTTTTTTTTTTAAATTTTCTTGCAGTGGTTCTTAATTCTGGCTATGCCTTAGAGTCACCTGAGGGTATTAAAAAGTCCTGATGGGGCCGGCCGAGTGGTGCGGTGGTTAAGCGCTGGCTTCGGAAGCCAGCGGCCCCGGTTTGGGTCCCACATATGAGGGCCAGTGACACTGCCCTCAAAAAAAAAAAAAAAAAAAAGTCCTGATGTCCAGACCAATGAAGTGAAAATCTTGGGCGGGGGGGGCGGGCATAGGGAGGTGGGAGATATTTTTGTAATTTTCCAAGTGGGGGGAGGGCATGGGGAGGTGGGAGATATTTTTGTAATTTTCCAAGTGTAATCACACTGTGATCTCAAGGTTGAAAAGTACAATCTGTATTTAATATCTTGACATACTGATCTTGTATCCTTGAGAGGCCTCTTGGGCCTGGGGCAGCTGAAACGCAGGAAACTTGTCCATTTCCCTTAGTATGCCATTTTTGTTATGAGCCAAAACATGTAAAAGGTTAAGAAGCCCAGAAGAGTGGATTTGCCTCCAGTGCCAGTTTCTTCTGATTTCTATTCTGTTTAGAATAGTTTTAGGGTGATAGTCATATTTTACGGGATAATTTCCCTTTTGACCGTGTGTTTCACTGATCCTAGCACAAATTAATTACCTATTTTTTGAAGAATCACTTTGCCAAAGTAATAATAAAATATATTTGGATTTATTGTAATTTACGTTATCTGTTAGCAATCCCAAATTATTTTATTGGCATATGGAGGATGTTAGCAGTCCTCAGTTTGTGTCATTAAAGGATTAAATTAGGTTTGCCATTTCAATGAAAAGTTCTTAATTTTTGCTTTGGCATAAACCAGGCATTAAAATAAGACATATCAAAGATCCACAGACCTTAAATCTGATTTTGAATAAACTGAAAACCTCAGTAGATCTGCACACATACATACACAAGTGGAAAGAGAAATGGAAATGTTCTTTTATCTCCATCTAAAGTCTTGATGTGTTTAGTCATGTAAAAGTGTTAAATATTTGGAAAGCTGTAGTGAGAGGCAGAATAAGCTACCTTTTCTCCACTTCTGAGACACACGAAAGCACTAAGCACTGGCATGTGCCTGCAAAGTGCATTTGAAAATCGGTCCAGAAAAAAAAATTCATGATTCCTACCCCATTTTACTTTTGTATGTTTGTTTGTTTTGCAGTGTAAAAGTTCCAGCCAGTGTGGGCACAGCCCCCACAAAGTTGTACCTGACAGACCATTTGGGGGCACTTGCTTCCCCGCTTTCATCCTTTCATTTCCTACTAGTGACACCTAGTGGTAATTCTGGCATGACTTTCGTTACCTACCCCTGAAAACACCAGCTTTTCCTCTGTGATCTTGCCCTTCAATATCTATAGTTTCTAATGTCCCTTCTCACCTTGGTGATCCCTGCTCCTCTGCTGTGAGCATCAGGATGTTTCTAGGCAGGCTTTTCTGGACCAAGTCTTTTTTAGAGAGGTTCAAGAACTGCCTTCAATCCTAAGCTGAAGTCTGTCTTGTGAGCTAGCGAAACCATCCATGTGTTACAAGTTTCACTGAGGGGGGGTTTGAAGAATATGTACAAAATAGGATTTCCTATTTCTTCCAGCAAGAAAAGGTGACAACATTGCCCTTCTTAGGCCTTTGGGATTCAGATCATGAGAAAGTGAGGGTGATTTTAAATCTACCTATTTGCTTTTGACTCCTAGTAAAAGCCTCCACATTCATTTGTTTGGGCTACCTACCTGATATTCCTACCCAGATATTGTGGCAGAAACAGCGGTGTTCACCAAACATCCCATCTACTATCCCACATTTCCCAGGCCTGCCTACAGTTGGTTGAGGCCATGTTATTAGTTTGGGCCAGTGGACTGTGGGTTTTACTCCTAGACTGACGCATAGAAGAGCTGGTATGAGACCTCTCCAGTCATCTCTTTTTTCTGTCCCAACAATTGATATTCTAGATGGTGGAGCCTGCACTAACCTTGGTCCCTGAGTGGCTGTGTGGATCAGACTACCCACCCCCACCCTCAACTCAGCCACTTCCACCAAGCCATAAAAGACGTGTACCTTAAGTGAGAAATAAACTTTTGTTGTGTTAAGTCACTGAAATTTTAAGGTTTATGATTGCAACACAGTCTATTTAACTGGATAT
This sequence comes from Aselliscus stoliczkanus, assembly GCA_033961575.1. Classification (NCBI taxonomy): domain Eukaryota; kingdom Metazoa; phylum Chordata; class Mammalia; order Chiroptera; family Hipposideridae; genus Aselliscus; species Aselliscus stoliczkanus. The sequence continues at coordinate 48,332,547 of CM066728.1, forward strand.
CTCATGCATAGCTAGCTCCAATTTTATGTATTCAAAAAACTGGAATACTTTTCTCCCATAAACCTATATACTTCCTTTGTCTCCTCCGTCTCCATAAGTGACATAATACATGTTCAAGGTGGAAACCTGGGTGTCATACTTACATCTCCCTTTTCCTCACTCTTCCTGTGCAAAAATGTCTTAATATAGCTGACCTGAGATCGTTATCCTTAAAAGGCTCTGCTTGCAAGGTTGGCCCTTGGCTGGCATCTGGGAACTGGCTAGTAAACAGTTCCCTACACTGATAATAGACTTTCCCTAAATAATAGGGGCGATTATACTGTTTGTACAAACAAGATGGTTTATATGACCACAACCTGCTTTGCTTCTGGGAGTCTGGCACTTTGGTACATGCTAGGCAGAGATGCCCACATGACCACCCCTCAATAAAAACCTTAGGTGCTGAGTCTCTACCAGGCTTCCTTGGGTGGAAACATTGACACGTGTTTCATTTTACTGCTGGAGGAAGAATGAGCTCTATGTGACCCCTCCTGAGAGGGCGAGAGGATAAGGAAGCCTTCACATGGATTCTTCCATATTCCACCTGTGTCATTTTTCCTTATGATCCAGTTGTGTAGCTTTACTTAAAGATTACTGTAATAATCTTAGCATCAGAAAAACTATATAATGAGTCCTATGAGTCCTAGTGAACCCCCAGACATGTTGTGGTCTTAGGGACCCCCATGGTATCCCTCCATGTCTAATCCAGCACTGAGACCTGTCAATTCTACTTTCTAGTGTATCTTAAATTGCTCTGCTTCTTCACTTATATGTTGTCACCACTCTGGAAGGTGCCATCATCTTTTATTTGTGTTGGATTTTGAGGGGGCCAATAAGTAACATCTTTCTTTCCTGCCTGAGTTTGGAACCAAACAGGAAAAGATCACAGCATAAACTTTACTTAATAATAAAAATCCAGATTGAAGTGGCTTAAATATGCAGCCAAAAGGACTTACTAACAGTCTCCTGAATGAAATGTGTGTATCCTAACTGCTACCTTTGGAGCTGTCTTCTTGAGAGGATGCACCAGGCTGTACCCTCTCTGCAGGCGCAGAGATGTATAGAAAGGAGAAGAAAGAGGCTAAGCAGAACATACCAAAAACAATAACAACAAAAACAAAAACAAACAACAAAAGCAAACAAACAAAAAAACCCCACGGAGGTGGAAGTAAAGGTTGGAGATTTTAATATAGGAAATTTTAAGATTTCTTGCTCACTCCTGATTTTCATCTTCCAGGTAAAACCCCAGGTCCTGGGCATTAAGCAAATGATACACAAGCTGGCCCTACGTGGAGACGGGGAAGGGAGTGTGGTCAGGGAACACCACATAATCTGCACTGAGGCCCAAGCAAAAACTCTGGTAATAACACGGAGCCAGGCTTAGCAAATGTGCACAGAGGTATGTGGGCCCAGCAAAGACACAGCCTAGAGGGTCTTAGGTGATGTGGACCTCATGGAGCGGCTGCTCCTTGGCCTTGACCAATGCTCAGAACATATTCATTTTACTACACTGGGTCTCAGCAGAGGTAGGGAGGCCACAAGGACCCTGGGAAGCAGCATAGCTAAGGCAAGGACTAAATTATAGGAAAAATGTCTTTTGGTCCATTGGCCTTTCAGACAGTGCTGGGTAGATAATATTTGCTGAAATTAGAGGTAGTGAAGTTAATTAAACTTAATGTAAGCTTAGGTCCCCTCACATGCATGAGCCCTTTCCAAGGTCCTGAAGGACCTTAGTAATGTATTCACAGTCATCTTTTATATCTTTTTAATATACTTTGAAAACACACAAAATTACAAAGAAGTAGTACACAGAGCTCCATCCCCAAACAACCATGTGAGAGTTCGTTGCTAATCTGACGCCCTACCTGCCCCTAATGCTTTAGTGTGTATTTTCTGTAAATAAGGACATTTGTCTACATAACAACAATACAATCACCCAAATCAGGAAGTTAACAATGACATTTCTCCTGCCTAGTCCTCAAATCCGCTTCAGAATCAAGTTGCATTTAGTTGTCATGTCTCTTTAGCTTCCTTGCCTGGAACAATGCCTAAGTCCTTCCTTGACATTGATCACTTTTTTTTTTTTTTTAAGATTGTAGACCATTTATTTTGTCTAATGTTCATTAACTGAGGTTTGTCTGACATTTCCTCATGATTACTTTCAGGTTACGCATCTTTGGCAGGAACATCACGGAGATCGGATTCTGAGCCCTGCATGGCTGGCCCCCTGTTCCCTTCCCAGTTGTCTCCAGCTGGTCTCACTACTCCATCCGGGTGGCCCTTGAATACCTAGTGCCCGAATCCTTTCTCTTCGTATAACCTTATGGATGACATAGGCTAAATTTTCAATCATCTGTATCCTTCTGCATAAGATGAAATGATATATCACTTAGAGCACATTCAGGAAGAGAGATCAACAAAATTTGTAAGCATGTTGACACTTATTATTTGGGGTGAAGTTAGAAGGAGACCTCATAATTTTTTGTGATGGTTAATTTTATGTGTCCACTTGAGTGGGCCACAGGGTGCCCAGATATTTGGTTAACTGTTATTTTGCAGTGTGCATGTGAGGGTATTTATGGGAGAGATTAGCATTTGAATTGAGAAGCTGGGTAAAGCAGATGGCCCTGCCCAGTGTGAGGGCCTGAAAAGAGCGAAAGGGTGGAGGAAAGGAGAGGCCTCTTCCCGCCTGACTGCTGAATTGCGACATTGGTTTTCTCCTGCCTTCTGACTAAACTGTACCATTAGCTCTCTTGAATCTTCAGGGGTTAAGGTTGGGACCCTCACTCTATCCCTTGAGCTTGACCTTACTTTTGGATTTCTCTCATTTCAAGTTGGGGTGAAATCTCATCAAATTATATATGGTAAGCAATTAAGTATCCCAGTTTGATATGTGGTTAGGGACCAGAACCCAGATCTTCTGACATCTGGGCCTTTTAACTCCCATTTTTAAGGCATCAGCTCTATTTTGCTACTTTACCCATGTTTAGTTATCTATTGGCTGCAAAAAAGCCACCCCAAGACTTAATGACTGTGATTTATTATTTCTCGCAAGTCTGTAGGTTAGCTTGTCAGTTCTGCTGGTCTCCTCTTAGCTCACTCATGTGGGTGCATTTAACTGGAGGGTCAGGTGCAATGCCTGAGTAGCTGGGCTTTCCTCTCTCCATGGTCTTTCATTCTGGGCTTTTTCATGGTAGTCTCAGGGCAGCTTTTCTGAGAGGGTAAGCCTCCATGCATGAATGCTTATCAAGACCTGCAGAATTGTGAAAGATCTGCTGCTGTCCATTGCCAAAGCAGGTGACATGGCGAAGCCCAGACTCTCTGTGGGAAAAGATTCACAAGGGGTGGATATCAATAAGAATGATTCACTAGAGGTCATTATATAATAATCTACCCCAGCTCATTTTATGGTTGTTACTTCCTGATCTGGCCATAGAAAATACAGGAATAGGGCCAGCCGAGTGGCGCATTGGTTAAGAGCTGGTTTTGGGATGCCAGCGGCCCCGGTTCGGATCCCACATATGAGGGCCAGTGACACTGCCCTCTACAGCTAACAACAGCTCCACCTGGAGCTGGGCTGTGCGAGCTCCGGTGACAGAGTAGGCTGCAGCCCCTGCTGCAGTGGGCTGCCATAGGCTACAGTGAGTGGACGGCAGCCAGCATGAGCAACCATCCAGAGGCCGGCAACCAATCTGCCTCATCTGGGAATAGCACAATGACGATACCAACAGTGAAGCAACATCCTCCGCAACTAGACTGAAGAACAAAAAGACAGCAACTGTCTGTTCCCCTTCCCCGATTCCCCAATGCTGTTCCCCTCTCCCAATTCCCCAATTAAAAAAAAAAAGAAAATACAGGAATAGTTGACCCTAAGTTCCCACCCAAAAGCCAAATTTTAAATAGAATGTATGTCTGTGATAAGTGATATATATGTCTATGTATATGATAAAAGCTCATGTAGTACTTTGCACATAATGGTCTTAAGTAAATATGAAATGAATGAATTAATTAATCAGTAAAATTACCAACGGCAGGAGTTTTCATAGTATCTTATGACACTAATTGTAGTTCGAGGCTTCTCAGCCAAGTCTTTACCATAAAAATTATACTTCTTTGTAGAATACAGATGTTTATAATACAAGAATTACATCTTTGATTTTCTCCCATTTGCCCTACTATACCCAATACAGTGTCCAGTACATTTTTCCTTAATACATATTGGCTGATTAACTAAATCACTTAGAATGTTTCTATTTCATTGATAAAGAGCATGCAATAAGCTAAACTGAGACTCTTTTTTTTCATTTATTTTTTTTATTAGTTTCAGGTGTACAACACAATGCAATAGTTATACGCTTTACCCCCCAAAGTGACAAACCCCCTCCCCCAGTTCACCCCCCTATTCCTCCCCCCATATCATACATATCTATCACAACTCCCCTGACTCCCCTCCAATTTTTTTCCAATAGAGGCTGCTTGCTGCTACAAATAACAAAATCCAGCTTAATTACCCTAAGCAATAAGAAAATGTATTGGCTTGTTTAACAGGACATCCAATAGGCATGCCTCGGTGTTGTTTGACCTGATGATAGCTCAGTGAGATCATTAGGACCTACCTTCTTCTCGTCTTTCCAGTTGGCCATATCCACAGGGTTTGCCTCATTTTATGGCTGGCTGGTGCCCTTCTTGGTCAGAGGTGGGCTGCCAGAAGCCATCAGAACTACATGGCCCCTCATTTACCTTCAGCGGGGGAGAGGGAGAGAGCATGCTGACTCCTATGGCTCTCTCAGAAAAGTTAAGGGTTTCCTTCCTAGATGCACCAGCAATCACCCCCTCATGCCTAATTGGACTTAACTGGATCACATGACTATTCCTGCACAAGATATGGAGGTAAGGGGGATAGAATTACATTCATGTCCTTATACTACCAAGGCCTAGTCTTAGAGTGAGAGAGGGGTCAGCTTCCCCAAAGCACTGGACTATTCGAAAGAGGCAGAGATACTTAATAAAAATCTGAGAACTGTTCGAAAAGGAGAAGTAGATACTAGGAAGGCAATTAACAACGTTATGGGTGCTATACCTTCTGTAAGGCCCAGCTTTTGTATTACTATGTACCACCATTGTTACATTAATTAATCTCCCATAGATTCTCCAGGATCTCTTGCTTCCCGTCATGTAATCCTACTCAACTGGACTGTATACCTCACAGCCCAGTGTTAGAAAATAACTCATTTATTGAGTATTAAGGTGAATCTGAAGAGACACACTGACAGGACTTCCCACCCCACCAATCAAGTATTTTGCATACATTAATACTATGAAGTAGATAGTACAAACCCCATTTTATTGATGAGAAAACCAAGGCTTGAAAAGATTCAGCAAACAGTCTAAAGTCACACAGCTTCTAAGTGGTAGGGATGAAATTCAAGTCCAGGTCGTTAGGCTCTAAAGACTCTGTTCTTTTCACTGCATTAGCACTGCCTCCCATCTTTGCAAAACACCTGTTTAATTTAATTAGACTATTCATTTTTATTATAATATTTCCCCTCTGATCAAGTCAGAACATTTTAGGAATGGAAGGGAAACTTCTCACATTTTCTTTCTTTCGTGTTTCCTTGGAAGTGGCTTAGGGAAAAAAAAAATCTTTGAAATCTATCTCCTCTTCCACAAATGAGCTAGACTATTCTATTTTTAGTAAATGATTTATTGCCAGTTACTAGTTGTAGTTTTAATTACACTCCTGTTGTTTTCTACATACTTTCTGCTTCAGATTCTGTAATAAGTAATGTTTACTTATGTCAGCTTTTCATTGTTATGTGGCTAGTTCTTTTTTTTAAAGATATAGAATTCTTTGTATTTAGTCCTTAAAGCTCTGACGAAAATCAAGACCACCACATTGCTCAATTCTGGTTGTGACATTTACATTGTCGTCTACATTGCCCTCCCCCACGCCTGTGTGCAGCAGCTTCTTTAAAATCTAACTCAAAGGGAAACGTATAGTGGGTGAGTGGATATTAGTAGATTCCTCAAAAATTCCAAGTATGTGGTCTGGTTTATCTTCTAATCATTTATTTGGATGATACCTAGAAAAAGAGGTCAAGTTCAGGGGCAACTGCTCATTTACCTTTGCTGTGAAATTTGAATAGCATGTCCTACAGTAGCAGGAGTCTAGCTTTGGGATTACTTATGGGGACCTCCTTGATTGGGACAGAACTGAGTCTCTGAGTTTTCTATAGCAATGCTGATTCCTGGGATCAATGCTGACCATTCTGAGGGGATGCTTCAAATTTATTTATTTATTTATTTTTTTAATTGGGGAACAACCACGGTCATTGATTACACATTGCTTTCATGCTACAATGGCATAGTTGACTCTTTTAAGGAGGGCACAGCTCACAGTGGCCCATGTGGGGATCGAACCAGCAACTTTGGTGTTATCAGCACCATGCTTTAACCAACTGAGCTAACCGGTCACCCCCAGATTTCTTAATTTACAAATAAATGCTGTCAGAATGGGAACCAAGTCATATAGAGAACTACCTTCAAGTTTGGGATTTGGTTAAAATTAGAGAAATTTCCTTACTATAGAAAAGAAACATTTCAATATAAATTGGGCTTAACCAAATCTTCCACAAAATCTATGGAAAATGCAGTTTAATTGCATTTCAAAGTATCTACTTGAATCTGCTTTCTATATTTTTGACCCAGATGGAGATTTCTCATTATTTCTAGCTGGCAATCAGCTGAAAACCCCTAATATACTGTAAAAATCACTCTCTTTAACAATTTTGCCATTTTATAAAGGTTTATTCTTGTCCCCCCAACAAGCACTTCCTTTCTTTCTTTCCTAAAAGAAAACATGTAAGTCTCATTTTTTTCACCCCTTCCCTATGCAACTCATATCTTTAGTTCCAGGTCCAAGCCAATCATGGTGGCCCTATTTCTCTTGCAATGATAGGTCTAGATATGGATATATGATATAGTTCTGGCGAATGAGCCATGTGGAGAGTCTGCTTAAGACTTCTGAGAAATGTTTCTTCATTCTTATATGGAGCAAATAAAAGAAAAGAGAAAGTCTTCTTCTAGACGTTGTCATGTTTGAATGTGATGGCTGGAATTACAGCAGCCATTCTGTGATCTCAAGGGGAGCTGAGCTTCATGTCAAGTGCACCAGCTCAGGAAAGAAAGATAAAAAGGATTTAGGCCCTTGCTTGTGAGGTTATGAAGCTATTCAATTCATCAACCCTAGAGCAACCCTATCACTGGGCATCTTGTTATGTGAGATAATAAATTTAAGCCAACTAAATCGGTTTTTCTGTTAGAGTGTTCTCAACTGCAGATAATGGGAAATCCAACTCAACTGGTTTAAATTTATTATCTCAGTTGAGGGCATTGTAAGTGATGCAACATTCCAAGTCATAGTTCCAGGTCTCTCTGGGCTTCTGCCATGATATCTGCCTCTAGGCATCTCCCCACCCCAATTAGTTGATTCTTCATTCCATCATTGGAGTGACATTTTCAAAATTCAAATCTCATCATATTACAACTCTAATTATATCTTTCAAAGACTACTTTTGCTTTCTTGGCATGGCATCCAGAACTTTCTTCACTGGGTCCAGGTTCGCTCTCTCTGGCCATTTATCTCTTCAGTTCAGGCCCCACCAGCCCCCTAATGCTAGATATTTAGACTCTTTTCATTCCTTGACCTTACTATGTTATTTCTCCACTATGCTTTACAAGTGCTACTCTCCTTTCCTAGGACATGCTTCCCTCCCTGATGATGTCTACTCAGCCATTAGGCTGAGCCTCTTTCGGTGAACCTCTGCTAATTCTCTCCTGCTTTCCCTTAGTCCTCCAAGGCTGTCAGATGTTCCTCAGTGCCCTGGCACCCTGACTGGAAATGCTTTCAATAAGAAGCACATATGACACTGCTGTAGTTGTCAGATTGTCTCCTACATATGATTATAAGGTTTTTGAGGGGAAGATGTGTCTGACTCATCTTAGCATCTCCAATGCCTAGCACACTGCTTTGCACAAAACAAGCAGGTAATAAAAATGTTTATTAATGAATAAAAATGATGCTATTACCCAGATTTGGTTTCATGAAGACAGCTTGTTCTTCTGTCTTTGGCTGACTTATTCTTGGTATATTACATACCACAGCATCCTCACCAGGATAGGATTAAAGAGAGGAAGGAAAACCTATAACTTTGTAATGTTTTTTGACAGAATTTTGTAGGAAGCTAAGCCGAACCTAATGAAGATTTCTTTTTGTAAAAGACATCTTTTATGTAAAAGAAATCTTTTTGTAAAAGAAATCTTTTATCCATTTTGTCTGTGCCTGACTCATGTGATGAATTATTTAACAAATATGTGTTGAGTGCCTCTATGTGTCAAGCATTGTTTAAAATTTTGGAATATATCAGTGAATAAAACAAAGTAAACCTCCAGAGAGCATTGGCTGTACACGTGGACTTTAACATTTGTTTCCCCTTTCTGCATCTTAGTCCTACATTTGTGCACGAATAGGAAACACTGTGATGGAAAGTGTGCAGATTCTCAGCTGAAGGACACTGGTAAACATATTGTTTGTAAGTGCTGCCACTTAGCTTGGGACCAAGGACAGTTAAGAGGAGGAGGTCACCAATTAAGTCTGCTTGTAGACCTTGTTTTCAGCAATCTACACTAATAGACATTGCCTTCGTTTTCTAAAAGAGAGTCTCACATGTACATGCAGCAGTCTGGGGTTGCAGCTTTGCCTGTAGCTGTACATCTTTGTGAGGCTCCTCCATCTGGGACAGCCCGTATTCCCCATTTTGGTGCTTCTCTTCTCTAGTTCTCTGGAGACTTGTGCTGAGAGGTTCCACTGTTCATGGCATCCCAGCTGTAGAGGCTGCTCTGGGCACAGGGACAGTTTCCTACTGAAAATGGCCATATTTGAAAGGGACTAAGGGAAGCTTTTATGTCTCCCGCCTACAAGCCCCGCTTCTATTGAAATGGAAGCTAGACTAAAATAAACACCACACTGATTTTCTTTTGAGAAAACACATTACAATGTAAAACAATGGTACTAATGGTGCTGTGGGAAATGTTTTTATTCTTCAAATATTCTGTGGCTCTGAAGTGACAGCACGGTAACATTTCTGACAGTATCACTGGTACAATTTACAGGCTCCCCAGGAGAGCAACGTGGGGATTTTCTTCCCAGAACAAAAGGCACATTGTCTCCTCCCGAAGGTACACTTGATTTAAACACGATTCAAAATAAGTAAAAACAAATGATAAATCAACAAATAATGAAAGCCTGGCCATTTAGCTAAAACAAATGATCTTGTCCAGAACACTATGAGAGCGTGAAAGAGAACTGCAAAAATAACTGTAACTTTGATTGTTTTCACAATTTCCCAATGGCTTGCTCTATCTCCAAGTGAGAAAGTTTGAGGGGAACTAGAGGAAAAGAAATTAGAAGAGTATAGGAGAATGTAAACATTAGAAAGACATATAACAGGAGAGTGTCTCAGGGGACAGTTTCGTTGTCACTCTCTGGAAGGCCCTTCCTGCCGGTTGTGATCTAAATGGACCCTGACCGGCCTCGTGCTCCTTGGAGGCTGTGCAGCGGCAACAGACCTGTCCCTGATCATGGAGCACCTAGAAGGCGCTTTCGCAGGAGCAGGGCAGCGGCCGGAGTCGCGGCAGGGGCGGGCGCAAGCAGCCCTCTGGCTGCTCCCGCCGAGCATGGTGATAATGGGGTTGGGGCCAGCGGTGGCGGTGGAGAGCTCGGTGGCCGTGGGCCCCCTCGTCGTCGTCCTCGGCGACCCCCTCCCGCGCGCCGCAGAGAGTGCCCAGGAGCCTCCGCAGTCGCCGCCGGAGCTGGCAGTCACCTGCCTGGAAGAAGAGGTAGACGAAGGGATTGAGAGCGCTGTTGGCCACCCCCACGAGGCGCAGTGCCACCGCCAGGTCCTCGGCCTCCCACTCTCCCACGGGTCCGGCCGACCACGCGGCTGCCAGGCGGGCCGCAAAGTAGGGCAGCTTGAAGCCCACGAACAGCAGGGCCAGCACCAGGCTCATCTTCAGGCTCTGCACTTTGGAGCGGGGCAGCGCGCTGTGCGCTGGGGCCCAGCCGGGACTCGCCGACCTGGGCGCCGGAGCCGACGGGGCCTGGGGCGGGCGCTGCCACCAGGCACAGATCAGGTAGCTGCAAGCGACGCCCAAGACCGCGACCGGAGCCGCGAATCCCGCCGCCGCCTCAAAGAGCGCGTAGACTTGCAGGTGCCAGCGCGGCAGGGGCGCGAAGATGCCGCGGCAGCGACGCGGTCCGGGCCAGGCGCGGGTGGCCGGGGCTGCGGCAGGTGGCGGCGCCCGGGCTCCTCCGCGCACCACGAAGGCCGCGGGCAGCGCCAGCAGCAGGGCCAGCAGCCAGCCCAGGGTGGCGAGGGCGCGCGCGGGCAGCGGTGGGCCCTGCGGGCGGCACAGGGCGCGCTGGCGCTCTAGGGCGATGAGCGCCACGAGGTGGGCGGAGGCGCCCTGGCCCGATGCCCGCAAGAGCTGCACGAAGCGGCACGCCTGGTCGCCCGCCGCCAGACGCGGCTCGCCCGGCAGCTCCCAGGCCAGCTGAGACAGTGCGGTGCCGCCGCACGCGCACAGGTCGGCCAGGGCCAGGTGCGCCAGCAGGGAGTCCATCTTGCGACGCTTGGGACCCGCCCAGGGTCCGGCACCGCACAGGCGACACAGCACTGTGGCGTTGCCGGCCACGGCCACCACCAGGATGACTCCCAGGAAGACCAGGCGGCTGAGCGGCCCGGGCGGTAGCGGCGGTGGCCCCAGGGTCGAGGCTCCCTGTCCCGAAGTCAGGTTGATACCCCACCCCAGCGAGATGGGTACGGAGAGGTTGGGCGCGGTCCGCGGAGTTGTGAGGCTGAAGGGATTCTCCATCCTCAGCCTGGAGGAAGGGGAGGCACGGAAGAGGCCAGGCAGGGTGCGGGGAACCAAGTCCGAGGCGAAGCTGCGCAGGGCGTGATGCCGGGTCTGCATGAGTTCCCAAAGTTAGTTGAAAACGTACATGCACAGAGAGGGAGATGGATTCCGGTAGATTTGCGCTTAGTTATTTTTTTTATAGGCTGTCTTCGTCATTTGTCACTCAAATGTGGGTTGTACACTCGAGGAACACGCATGTTGCCGATTCTCCACCTTCTCCGCGTCCCCCCTCCCAATCTCTGCGCGCATCCCACGCCGCCCTCGCAGACGCTGCAGACCACCGGGCCCTGGAACCTCCCCGGCTCGCTATTTACCGGTAGGGCACTTGTGGGCAGCGGTCGTGTTCCCCGTCCATTGTAAAGGCTCATGTTAACCCAGGACCAACACACGAAAGACGAATCTACTGAGATTATACACCTCAAAATCGTTTCATGATTGCCAGCAGGAAAAAAAAAAAAAAGGGAAGACAAGACACTAGTTTTGATAAAAACAATAAAAGGTTTGAAATGCCATGGATCTGCACTGGCAGGAGAAAAACAGGAACACAAGAAACCTAACAGCGTTTTGAACAAAGAAGAGCCCTATGTATGAATCTTTTTTTTGTATTTTTTTTGAGGGCCGTGTCCCTGGCCCTCGTATGTGGGATCCGAACCTATGTGGGATCCGAACCGGGGCCACTGGTGTCCCAAGCCAGTGCTTAACCACCGTGCCACTCAGCCGGCCCCCTAATATATGAATCTTTGATAAAGACATGTCTTCCTCCAGCCAACAATGAGAACATTTACCTAGATTGAAATCAATGATGTTGCTTGGCAGTTAAGAGTAGCAGTGGTTTGCAGATAGTTTCAAATACTCCTCATTAGTAGAAGCAGCCGATCACAGCTGCTCTCTCATGATGAAACATTCATTTCATTAGTCTGAAGAGGACATTAATAGGTTTTATGCATGGATAGTACATGTATTGCTGTCCCCCTAATATTTTCATCCAGTGACAATGTGTCATCACGGCTTCTCCTTCTCTTGACTCTGTTTTCCAGCAGATGGGAGGTTGCTAGGAGGGACTACGCCTCCAGTAAGCCTAGAGAAAAGGTGACTAAGAAAATAAGGCGGCCAAATTTTTAAAAGGAAATCAGTCACAGGAAATCGTTTAGATTAAATTCTGCCTCTTTTATTTTTGTCCTTTTTATTTTACCTTCTCATAAACATATTTTAGTTTTCCTGTTGGAAGCATAAATTTGTCTTGCATGCATCCTGCACATTAATCACCCTGAAAGTAGAATTCCTGCATTTCCTGGCCTGGGTGTCTATTGGTGTTCACATTCCCAGGCTGAGGAAACATTTGGAATTTAAGCTGCACGGGACAGGAGGGTTTGGTGGGTGCAAATGACAGCCCTACCAGTCGCCAGAGGAATCCCATTTCCCGAGCTGTTGTTCTTTGGCCAAGGGTCTTTGTCATTTCCACCATCGTATCCCTAGTGCCTGGCACTGGGCCTGACACATGGTAGATATCAGTAAATATATTTTGAGTTGGTGGATTAATGGATATGTGATGCATTTCAGTTAACTCTAAGCAAACCTTCCTGCCTTGACCTTAAGTCTATCACCTAAGAAAAAAATGTCTTTCATATCTATGCCAGTATCATCCAGAGGAGTCCAAGAAAGCTGGAGACATTTTGGAATAGCCAGGCTTGGTGCAACATTTAAGAAAGAGGCAGAGTGCCTTGGGAAATCAGGCTCCTGGCTTAATTTTTACATTCCCCTTTCAGAGGGTTTTGCCTAGAGCCTTTTTCTGTGTGACATACGATCAACTTCTTGTTGCTCTCTGAGCAACACCCATAATTCTCCTAGCCAATATCTGCTTAGTATTTCTCAAGATAATTCTGTAATTTGTCTCAAATTTATTGAAAATGATCTCATTTACTGAAATGACTACCCGCAAAATTATATTTCATACACTGAGACCTGATAAAGCATTAATTAAAAACAATTCTTATCAAAATAATACATGCATGTAGTTTTAAAAGTAAAATAGAACTGAAGGGATGATAACAACACAAAGAGTTCCCTGTCCACAAATCCCGACTCTTTCTTCTTCTAGAGGGAACCAATTTAGATTCTAGGTGCTGTTTTTTCTGGTATTTACTTCATTCCATAATTCTAAGCAGTAACTGTATAGTGCTGTTTATTGATTCAATGATTTTCAGTATTAATAGCTTCTTACTAAAGAGTTAGTTTTCACACTTCTGTCCCCACTGTTTCTCCTTTCCCATACTATTAATGGAGTAATACTATAATTTTGGGTTAGATGTATATTCAGTGTTTACATTATTATGAAATGAAAATATTCTCAGTTGAATGTTGTCATATATTATGAATGTCATTATTTTCTTTTTCTTGAAGTTAATCGCCTTTCTTAATTTCATTGCTACCACAGCTAATTCTTCCTATACCTTTATACTCAGTACTGTTTCCACAAAGTCAGTTTCTTAACATAATATAGCAATTCCAAATTTTATTTTTCTTCTTGGGAACCTTCTTACTGGACATCTCCATTTTCTTCCTATTTGGGCTGGTTTCTCTCCATTTCCCTCCTGTCTGCGTTACTGCATAATTATTGTCTCAGAACATCCATTTGTTGTCATTATTAAAACTGCCTTTCTCTTGGGCTGGAGTCCCTGTTTCTTGGAATTCTGGCCTTTTTTTCTGGGTTTCTTCCCTTTTGATAGTACACATCATCCACTATATCACTGTACAGAGGTTGAGGGCATAGCAGTGTGCCTATTATTACTTGAGCCACGTAGATTCAATGGACAGATTCCTCTCTAGGCCAGCTGTCATTCGGCGTCTCCATTATTACCATCATCCTACAGATGCCTTTCACTTATCTCATGCTGGTTCTCCTGTTTTCCAATTCCATGGTTTTCTTTTTCTTTCTTTCTTTTTCTTTTTTTTCTTTTTCTTTTTCTTCTTTCTTTCTTTCTCTTTCTTTTCTTTCTTTCTTTTTCTTCTTTCTTTCTTTTCTTTCTTTCTTTCCCCTTCCTTCCTTCCTTCCTTCCTTCCTTCCTTCCTTCCTTCCTTCCTTCCTTCCTTCTCTCTCTCTCTCTCTCTCTCTCTTTCCTTTATGTAAGAGTTTAATATACATAATTGTAAACATACTCACAAACACAGAATATATAACCAGTGTGAAAGGAATAATTCTGTTTTCCACACAGACCTTTTTCCATCTACTTTGTGTTGAGACATCTCTTGCTTGCTCAGGGTCCCCCATCACCAAGTTCTTAGTTTACTCAGTGACTTATAATATGGTCAACAGCCAGTAAGAATAGTCCCAACCTTAATATTCATATATAACTACAAAGATAAGCTCATACAAATTCATTGAAAAACGATAAAGGACATGAACAGGCTCATAAAGAAAACTTCAAGGATGAAAATTATTATATGCAGATATGCGTTTGTTTCTGGAATATAGAAGACAACTGAAAAACTTATAAACAATAAGGTGGTTTGGCATATAATACATATATAGAAATAGAGTTTGCATAAACAACAACCAATTAGAAGATATGGAAGAAAGATCCACTTAAAATAGCACCGCCAACAATAAATGATAAAAGAACTCAGAATAAGCTCATCTCTGGCTACACATTAGGATCGCCAGCTGCAGGGCTTAAACAAAACAACAATAAGAACAACAGGCCTGGTGCCATCCCTAGAATTCTAAATCAGTTGGTGTGGGGCGGGGCCTAGGTGGTATTTTTGTTAAAGGTCCCGGCTTTTCAGAAATCTTTATGAAGAAACTGATCCATATGAAGAAAACTTAGAATACTACTGAGGATTATAAAAGACTTGACGGAAGAGAAAAGAGACTCTTCTTTAGAATATTTTGCATATCATAAAGAATTCAATTCTCCCTAAATTGGGCTATATATTTAATATGATTTCATAAAAAGACTAACAAGATTTTTCATTTTTGGAACTAGACAAACATATTCTAAATTTGTATGGAAAGAAAATAAGTTAGCAAGAGTAGCCAGGGCAATTCTGAAAAAGAAAACAGTTGCAAGGGGACTAGTCTGACCACATAATGACTATCAAATTAATAAACAGAATGGTCCACTGCAAATTAAAAAATATTCTGAAAGGACCCAAATATAAATGAGACTTGGTATATGATAAAATGACATTTCAAATCAATAGAGGAAAAAATAATTCATTCAACAAAATATGTTATATAATGAAGTGACATTTTGTAACCAATGGGACAAATGTTAGTTTACTCAATAGAAGGTCAGTTGGGTAGCCATCTTCAAAAAATAAACTAAAGTTATATCTCTAATTTATAATATGTTCCAGATGGGTCAGGATCTAAGGCTGAAAAATAAATCTCTAAAAGGAGATAAGTGGGGAAAACCATTCTAAATATATATTATATAAAATCCCAAAGCCACAGAAGCCAAGATTCATAAATTTGATAATTTGAAAATACCAATTTCTACATGCCAAAAAACACTAGAACAAAGTCAAAAAAGAAATTTCAAAAAGGAAGGAGTTTTGAAGCATCTTTTACAGACAAAGGGCTAATATCTAAAGCATGCCTGTAATAAAAAAGACCAACAACCAACAGAAAAATAGGCAAAGAATAGAAATAAGAAATGTCACAGTAAAGGAAATTACAATGATTATTAAGTATATGAAAATATGATCTACCTTATTCATAAAAAGAAAAAATAATATACTTTTAATCTATCAGGTTGGCAAAGGACGTGAGGTCATGCATTGCTGGTGAGAGTTTAAGTTGGTATAACTTCTTTAGGGGTAATTTGGTAGTACTTAGCATAATTCTGCCAGATACAGTGTTGCCCCAGCAATTTCACTTCTAAATATCTATTAAGTGGAAAAAAGAGCAAGATGCAGACCATTTTATATAGTATGCTACCATTTGTGTGTGTGTGTGTGTGAAACAAGAATATAAAGTTTGTTTGTAGATGCATGTTCTGTCTCTAATAGGATACATAGAAAGGTGGTTACTTTAGTGGCCTCCAGGAAGGGGAACTGGGTGGCCTGGGGGACTGGAAAAGAAGGGAGACTTCATGCT
This sequence comes from Aselliscus stoliczkanus, assembly GCA_033961575.1. Lineage (NCBI taxonomy): Eukaryota > Metazoa > Chordata > Mammalia > Chiroptera > Hipposideridae > Aselliscus > Aselliscus stoliczkanus. The sequence goes on from CM066728.1 coordinate 48,348,658, forward strand.
CACTGTGGAACTCTTTTGTACCTTTCAAACCTTGTGTACATATTACCTATTTAAAAATACAGTAATAAAGTCAGCCATATCCAGGGTTTATGTCCCATCAACACGCCCATCAAATACACAAATGGACAAATGGTCCACGTCCCATCAGATGCAAATAATTCACCAGACACCATCAAATACAAATAACTACTTTATGGTTCATAAGTAATCAAAAATTGTTAAAATATTCTATATTCCATATTATTCAGAAGACTATCACTTTAAATTATACTATTTGCATCCATCCTTTCTCTTACTACTTCCATTAAGTTGTTAGTCATTGGTAAGAATGAGGTGTTGAGAGTAATCCTTTTTGAAAATATATAATTCTATAATGGTTGGTTTTTATTTTAAAATAGAACATATTTTTAAAAAGTAAAAATCAGTAATTATTACTTTTAAATATTACAACTAATATTTAAAACATAATTAATCATGATCTTTTAACATATTTCTTTGTAGCTCTGAAACATTATTCTCTTATTTTTGTTCAAATTTTGTTTGGATAGTATGGGTTTTAAGCCAATGATCAATCGCACTTTCATACTGCATTGGGTTTTTCAGCCAGTCCTGATGCCACCTAAGGTTTGCTATAACATTTGAGTAGTTTTGCCCTACACTTTGTTTCCAGTTGATAAACTGCTCTTTATTGTACTGGTGGACAGAAGCAGAAACTTGAGGGTAATTTATGATGGAACGAAGCTTCTGATCCAAAGAATAAGTAATTTCCGGAAATGTTGTAGCAATATTTGTTAGTTCATCTGGATCTGAGGAAAGATCTGGAAGACAAAATTTAAATTACCTGTCAAAAGTTATCTGCTATGAAAACATTAAAATGTTATTACTTTGTGACAGATAATGTATTAGAATTCATTTTTATTTTCAGTTCCTCTTAATATAGTAAGATGAAGGATAGTGTAAATGGTAAAATAATATATCCCTCTAAATGTATGTCTAAATTATCTTTCTTCCTTGTGTACATATTTCTTCCTTGTGTACCATCATCCTGCTATCCCGTTTTTTTCTTATCCATTCTTAGAAGGCAGAAACAGTCAAACCTTTACTACTAGTGAGATGGCTTAGCCCTAATTCTTCCTAACTTTGATGCCTTGTTTACTTTGACATGCAGAGAGAGAGAGAAAAAAAAAAGTAATGCTTATATTGTCCCACTGCAACAGCCCCCAACTTTCCAGCTATAAGAATTCTTATATAGCCAAGCATGTTCTTGCAACTTCACTTACTCCTCCTAGTTTTCTGTACACATTAGCATTTTGTGCTTGGGTTTTTGAAAGTTAGATTCATCAGTACTGTCTGAGTAAATAGCCATGGAAATAAAAACTCAATCACTACCATCAAGAAAATAATGATGATAAATATTTCAGGTAACATAAACACCCTCATTATTTATGATATAGGGAGACAGGATATAACAAGGATGCCAGCCTAATTGGAAAAATAGCACATCACATCTCTTATGACAATTTACTTACGCTAGTTAAAGAACAATGCGTATTGAAGGATATAGGCCTATATGAGTGCATTAGTCAGAAGACCCCTGAAGATATTTGTGACTTTGTTAGGTGACTTTAGATGGCCTGTCTTTGGGAAAGAGAAGTTAGTAAAATCCCAGAGAATGCAGGAAAGGCAGGCTCACCCACTGACCCTTTGACGGTCCCATCTGCTTTTTGCAGAACATGACCAGTAAACGAGCAAGAGATGCCCATTACTCATCAGGATGACACTGTAAGGATTCCTTTTGAAGCCAAGAACCGCCTGCTTTTAGAGTCAAGCAAATTAATCAGTTTGGCCCCTAAAGAATTATTTTAAGTTAATAATTTTGACATTTGTAATCGGGAAGGAAACTAAGGGAGAAATGAATATTAATAATGGCATTAGCACCTTATTTTATGTGCCAAAAGTGGGCAAAGGATAAGTAAAACCTTAATTCTAATAAGGTAAGAATTAAAATTCTAAAATTAATTTTAAATGCTTTAAAATTAATTCATAGCTTTAAAATTAATTCACAGAGTAGCAAAGCTAGCAGGTATTATTGTAGGGTGGAAGGAGCATGAATTTTGGAGTCAGATGTTGTTTGAAATCCCAGTTCTGCCCCTTCTTAGCTGCGGGACCTCACACAGATATGTGAATTCCTTTGACCCCTGGTCTTCTCTATAAAATGAGGATAATGGTATCATCTTGTAGGGTTGGAGTGAACATTAAATAATATATGTACAATGTCAGGCTTCCTAACATAGAGGTGTTAATCCTCAGAACAGCTGAAACCGAGGTGCAATGAGAGGGTGCTGAATACTGGTAGGGAAAGATAACCATGAGTATTAGAAGACAGCTTGATCAGAGAAAACAGTGGTTTCAATCTTGAAGAGCCAGATCAAAAGCCTTAGGGTACTTGCTCAGGAATTCAGATGTTGATTTTCTCACATGGACAACTTCTGTAGATTGTCCCAGCATGAGAAGCAGCTGATATTTATGTTTTTAACAATGATTACTGGATCTTTTAGGCAATGCTAGGCAAGATCAGCTAATTACACATCATCCTACACTTAAAAAATACATCAACAAATTTACCAAAGAGTTGAGGCAATACTGAAGCCCCATCAGCGTAGGCTATGTACTTCCACTGGTTAGTCCGAAGCATGTAGGTGGAAGCATTCACGTTGCATCCATGGAATTCACTCAGAATCCAGGGCGGATGTGGGTTTTTGAATTTATGTTTATTCTTAAGCTTTTTTGATGACAGTGGCAACAAAGAAAATCCACTCAGGTTCTGAGGCAGAGGAATTCCAGCAATATCTATGTAACAAAAATAACACAATATTTTATAATGATTCATTCTTACATTAGTTGAACATTCATGAATGACACAGAGGCTCGAGACTGTGGATTTTGTAAATAGACTGCCTAGATCCAAATGCTTACTCCACTAGCTACGACCTTTAGCATGTTACTAACCACTTTGAATCTCAGATTCCTCATCTGTAGAAGGGGAATAATAATGATACCTGTATTTCGTGGGTTTATTTTAGGTTTAATATGATTATTTATGCAAAATTCTGAGACCAGTGCCTGGCACATAGGAAACCCTCAATAAATATTAGTAAATGACGTTAGTCCTTTATTTCTGAATGATTAATCACAGCTGTTTCTCACATTTGTTCCACAAGACATTAACAAGACCTATATATATATGTTTTCAAACAATGGTTAAAATTAATTGGTAAATTTATTGTATATGTAAATGTATTACTGATGTGTGTCATCAACCTTTAAGTATATAATATGCCATATGTCCCAAAGTTATTTGATTACAACACTTTTTACCCCAAGTAGTATCTTGAGGGATTAATATTCTGCAGAACATATGTTGGGAAATCCTAGATTATATTGATTTGGAGAAAAATAACTTTATTTTTTCATCATCAAATACAGACATATAAGACAATACAATGAGAAATGTCTAATTTAAAAAGAAGTATTTTTAATATAATGTAATTGCTTTTAAGATTTTTTTTGGAACTCAAACTATCCTTTCCTATAGAAAAATTACCATTAATTATGGATTGGTAGTTGGGATTGTTCCAAAATGAGTCTGCAGTAGCCCTTTCCACCCCTTTTCTGGTTTCAATGTTCCATGTTTTTAGTTATACTTAAATATTTCCAGTGAAAAATAGAAAGTGATAGATCTTCAATGCTAGAAATTAAACAAAGTGGAATATGAAAATTAATATAACTTAACTATAAGTATTTGAGGAAAAACAGGTTCATTAAAGCAGAATAAGGAAGTAGACAAAGACTGCTATAAGTCTTCTGAAGATACCTGTTTTACATATAACTTAATTAAATACTGTGTGTCTTTCATTTCCTTGGAAGGGACATATTACAAGTACTAATCTTCTTCCAGCCAATGATAATCAGGCACTGTTTTGAAAGAGAGAAAGGGGAGAGGGGTGGGAAAGAGAAAGAGGCGCACTAGGAAAGGAAGGGAAGGGAAAGAAGAGAGAACTATGTCAGAGATAACTGACTAAAAACAAAAGGAGGAGAAGGAGCAAAGATAGTAAAGAGGACATCCGTGAGACAAAGAGGCTGCCCAACATGAAATAAATTGCATCACAAGACAGTAGGCTACTTACAGCAAGGTCTACTGTAAGGAAAGAAAGTAGCCGGGAAATAGGCTGGGCGGGGCGGGTTTGAGTGTCAGCCATCAGGTGGCGCCACTAGCGAGGTACAAAGGGAGAGACGAGGACTTGGAGGATGGCTGCGAAGCAGGAACCCACTGGCATGTATCCATGAGTAGAAAGTTCCTGCATCTAGCAATTTAATAACCTTCAACACTTAGAAATACCTTATTTCATATCTATTCTTAGTCTAATTTTCCTGAAGCTTGACAGACCAAGAAAATGTACATGATTCTCCTGTGTTCATATGAGAAGTAAATAGTAAGCTGGGATAAGAGTTTGAAGTATTAATTTTTCTCATTTAATCAACAAACTAGGTTCTGTTCTAGGAGTAGGGAAAAAAAAACAGTAGACAAAGCAGATAAACTCTCTTAGAGCTTATGTTCTAATGTGGGGAGACAGGCAAACATATATGTCAGATCGTAATAAGTGCACTGAAGAAGAATAAAGCAAGATAAGGGAGATAGAGAATGATGGAAGGTATGTGTATGTGCTGTTTTATATAGTGTGGTTGAGGAATGTCTCTCTGATGAAGTAGCATTTAAATAGAGACCTGAAGAAGGGCTAACGTGAGCCCTATAGATAGATATCTGGAGGAGGAGCAAATAGAAACACCCTGAGGCAGGCACCCGTTTGGTTCGTTCCCCAAACACCAAGGCATCCTGTATGGCTGGAGCAGAGAAAGTCAGGGGTAAACTGTAAAAGATGAACTGGGGAGGGGAAGAGATCCTGTTGGACTCCAGGCCCAATTAGAGATTTTGGGAAACTGGCAGAGGATTTGGAGCCGAAAGAAGTGTGACATGGTATCTGATGCTAACTACTGTATGGTGAACGGATTAAAAGTGGGTACAGGTAGAAGGTAGGCATTAGGCAGCTATCGCAGGAGTCCAGGCAAGAGATAACGATAACTTGCTTCCAGCCTATCGTCAGTAGGATAATAGACTTTTGTAAGTCGATGTTGAAGAATAAAACCAGTGTCAAATATCCATGGTATTTAATAAATGCATTACATATTTATTAACTTTTCTGTGCCTCAGGAAATGGGGTATTCATTTCTCAGATATCAATAATTTTCTTAAAAGCACTTTAGCTTAAACTGCTTTACAAAAAGCTCATTGATCTTTGTTTAAAGCCATTTTTTGTAATTTTTTCTTCTGGCAAATCTGTCATTCTAATTCCATTTTAAGTAAATTTCATCTTTCTTGGCAGTATAAGCAAAGGTTAAAAGTCACTGCAGACTTCTTAATAAAGTGACTTAAACTTAAAGCAGTAATGGATAAAATTGCAGACCTGGATATATGTGATGGTCTCCTGAAGAGAGAAAAGATTGTATTTCTTCCTGACCATATGGATAGATAAAGGGTTAGACTGGTAAGGCAATGATGCAAAGTATGTATATTTTAGGGGCATACCTAAGAGGAATACAAAATATTAATGATAATATCTAACATTTAATTGTTTATCATGCATGTTCCAGCCATTGTTCTAAACTATGGAATAGCCACTATTATTTCCATTTTATTGATAAGAAAATTGAAGACCAGAGATATTAAGTAAATTTCCCAATTGGAGGAGGGATTTGAATTTAGGCAGTACAGGGTCTCCAGACTCTTGAATACTACACCACAGGTCTTACTTTACTGTAGTTATTCAAATTCACAATATTTTTTGGCCAATAAAAAAAAGAGTCTATACCAATTTGTAATTCCACCAACAGTGCACAAAGGTCCCCTTTTGCCATTTATGACAACATGGATGGATCTAGAGGTATTATGCTAAGTGAAAAAAATCAGACAGACAAAGACAAATACCATACAATCTCATTTATATGTGGAATCTAAAAAACAAAATAAATGAACAAACAAAACAGAAACAAACTCATAGAAACACAGAGAACAAATTGATGGTTGGTCAGACGGGAGCGGGACTGGGGGGACAGGTGAAAAAGGGGAAAGGATTAAGATGTACAAATTGCCAGTTACAAATAGAAAGATATCCCCAATCACAGGGATGTAAAGTACAGTGCAGGGAACAGAGTCAATAACACTGTAATAACTATGTATGATGTCAGGTGGGTACTACATTACAGGGTGATCACTTTGTAAGTTATAGAAACGTCTAATCAGTATGTTGTACACCTGAAACTAATACAATATTGTATGTCACCTTTAATTGAAGAAAATTAATAAATAAAATGAAAACAAAATAGTCTCTGTAGAATGCCCCCCCCAAACCTCTACTAAGATCCTGTAACAATGAGGGTTTTGCAGTTTAAATCACAACAATTCAGCATTCTTGTAAACATAATTGTATTTTTATATAATTATAATTACATTCTCACAATTCAAAAAAAAATCTAGATTCATCTTTTATGGAAAAGGAAGGCAGGCGTTTTACAAAACGATCAACTATTAAAAGAAAAAAAAATACATGAACATTAGAAGTTTAAAAAAGAAAATCAAAACAATTTTAATTTTAAAATGAGACTACCTTTATTTATAACTGAGCTAAAGAATCCTTATATCCTCATGACTATTTTTTTCAATTATAATTGACATTAAACATTATTTTATATTAGTTTCAGGTGTACAGCATAGTGGTTAGACATTTATATAATTTATGAAATGATCCCCATGATAAGTTCAGCACCCACCTAACACTATACATAGTTTTTACAATATTATTGACTATATTCTGCATATAGTACCCATGACTATTTTGTAACTACCCAGCCTACATCTTCTTTTCACTAATAAAATGGGGGCCATTTTCATATGTCATTTCACCTTTTAAAATAAAATTGATTAATTTTTACCCAATCTATTACTACTAGAGATTCATACAGTTTCCATTTTTTTAATATAATACTGTAATAAATATCCATGGCGATAAATCTTTCTTTATATCTATAGGTTATTTTCTAAAATTGGAATTTTAGAATTAAATATGCATGTGTATTTAAAAAAAAATAGAGTACATACTATTTTTATCCCAAGATTATAAAGTAGAAAATATGCATTGTGGGCAAATATAAAAGAGTATTTAAAGAATAATGATTTAAATGATACACATTAATCAGCTAACATATAAGGTGATAGGATGACTAGGACCAGACTAGGATATAGAGTAGACAACTCCCTAAAGATATTGGATTATTGAGCTGCCAGAGTAAAAAAGACAAACAGAATGCCAAATATCGCTATGAAATGTATTGAGGGAAAACTGAGAAATAATCACCCCCACCTTTTATCATCTTCTGCAGTTCTGGTCATTGTACCTCAAGGAAACAGAACAAGGCTAAAAAGTTAAGCAACTATGATGATCCTCGGGAGGTTTTTCCCTGCAAGTGGATGGGGTTGGGAGAGTTCTATGGGAGGAAAAACTACAAGAAAAAGCTGTAAAGAAATATACATAAATTACATTTAAATTTCTTATGAAAACAGAGATGAGGAAAAGTAATAGGGATTGGCTAAAAACAGATGGAGCCAGAAAATGTCAGAGATATGGCTCAATGCGAAAATAGCTTTGGGAGGCAAGAGAACCAGCAAATGATGACTAAGAAATTGAAGACATTACAAATATAGATCAGGTAAAGGAACAACAAAGAAGTGTTTTCAAATATATAAGAAGTGATGTGAAATTAAAGAGAAAAGGAAAGGGCACTGATATAAATTAACTGTAAAGAAATTTAAGACCCTGGAAGAGTCTTTCGTTAGATGAAGGGAAAGACTGTGTAGCAGAAGGAGGGAGATAAAATGAACTCTCTTATTTCTTGATGTTCAGACACATTTCTTTCACATTTTAATATATACCTTATATATATTATGTTGTATTTCTTTTTCTTTCACCAAAATCTGTTTATAAATTGATATTTTCTGCAATTGATGGTGCCTTAGAACAGTGGAATTACAATATTTAAATGTCATTGAGTTTAAAGCACTCAGCGAAATTAGGTAGAAACTAGCAGTTCTATTGTATATCATTTCCTCTGAATTTGATGATGGCATTATTCTAGTAAAAACTGCTGACTACCACTTCCAAATGTTGCTGTTTCAGACCTATGGTAATGCTTATAGATGTTACGAAGCTAGTGAAGCAGTACTACTGAACAATCTAAAGATTCTCAGGGAAAATATATTCATAGCATCAGGTTAAACACTGTACAAAGTTAGTAGTTTCAAAATGGATGAAATACTCAAGAAGGAAAATATTTACATTTCAGGGAGGTGGAGGTAGAGAATCAAATGATATACAAATCATCTCTCTAAAGCTCTGAACCTTAAAATCTTACATGGCTCTTACTCTATAGTCATATCCTGATCATGAATCTTTTGAAGGAAAAATAAGTGCAGTACGTGAAGGACAAAGGAAGCTGAGGAATATTATGTTCATTTTTCAGATATGGATTTGACTCACAGTTAAATGAGCTGCTTAAGATTATAAACAAGCCAGCAGAGCCTCTGACTGCTTTGCTTATTCATTCTCTAGCATTATTACAAATAAATGTTTACAGAATTGCATTACTTACCAAGCATAGTAGGGTAAATATCCACAAGAGAAACCACATTTGATACGTGTAGGTTGGCCTTAATTCCCGGTCCCATTATCAAGAGTGGAACATGGGCGCTGGCTTCGTACATGCTCATTTTATAAAACTGACGATGTTCCATAGCCAGCTCTCCATGGTCTGAGGTGTAGATGACAATCGTTTTCTGAAGAAGATCTAACTGGCGAAGAGCCAAAATAATTTCACCTACCATACAAACCAAGATAAATATGTTATCTTTTAGCTCATGTTTACTCTATCAATAAATTTATAACAACTCTACCCTATCAGAATTTTCTATCTACTGTTGTTCTTAAGTTTTACCAACTTACATCTATCTACTGTTGTTCTTAGGTAAGTTTTACCAAGTTTCGTGTGCCTGTTCCTTAGTTGACAGACTAGAGAGAGGAGGGAGAAAATATAATGCCTACAGGAGAGTTTCTTTATTTGGAGATCATGCTGGCTTGCTTTCTGTGTTTCTATAGGAGAATAGGGGGAAATGTCCCTTTAGAGACTCAAATGAAAAAAGAAAGACAAGCCTGGATGTAGCATTGTGCATGTCTCAGAGGATGAAGGGATTGATATCACACAGACCCACGTTTCCGCCCAATAAGGCGATAAATGGGGTCAGAACTGCTCCTTCCATCTACCCTTGCTCTCCAATCCCTGGTCACCAGATCATGCCCACAAAGTTGCCAGAGGGTTATGGAGCTCCCACCTTTGAAGAGGGGCTGGCAGCAGGAGGGACAGTATATAGATGTGATCCAGCATATTCTTGGTCAGGAAATCAAGGTACAGTAAAATTACTTTGACCAGCCCCCGTTTCTTAGTGTCCTGAAACTCCCTCCTCATTGTCATTGAAAGAATCTCAGTAAGGTACAGTCCAGACAGAGGAGTCGCCCCTATTTTGGCAGTTCCTGAATCTGGGATACAGGGGTCTGTATTATTAAAAACAAAAACAAAATGCTACACAAGTGATTCAGAACCGAGATGCACCGCCCTGTGGAGTAATTTACAGAGTTCAGACGATCAGGATCTTTCAACTGGACCATTGTAATGGCGCCCTAATGGGTCTTCTTGCCTCTACTCCTCTTTCCATTCTATCATATCCCTTGCACCAGTCTCGTGAATCTCTTTCTAAAATATCTGATCATGTCACAGCCCAGCTTAAAGCTTTGTCACAGCTTCCCATTGTTTACTGCTTAAGCATGACACGCAAAGGCTCAGCACCCTCATCTTCCCCCGCCTAGACCTTTAACTTTCACAATCCTAAACAACTTAATATTTCTGGAACTAATAATAATTAATTTAGGCTTTCTTGTCTCTGTGTATACTGTGGCTTCGGTGTCGAATGCCCTTTCTCGCACCATCTAGTTGGCAAATTGCCACTCTTCCTGTGTGACCCAGTCCAAGCATTTCCTCTCTGGTGAAGCATTTCCTGCTCCTCCAGAGAGCGTGAATCCCTCTGTCCTTCAAGACTCCAACAGCTTGAAGCTACTGTAGTTACAACTGCGTCTTGTAATTGCTGGCGTTTGCACTCATTCAATAAATGTTTACTGAGTTCTTCCTATGTGGCAGGCACTATGGGTGCAAAGTTAGGCCTCTAGGATGGAAGGCTGAATAAGCCTGAACGTCCCGCCCTCAAAAAGCTCATATTCTTCAAAAGAGATGGACAGAAAACAAATAAATAGACAAAATAATTAATGATTATGATGTAAACAAAACAAGGTACAGAGCAAGTAGGATGGTGGCTGGTATACTAACTTAAGAGTGCTTGGGAAGGTCTCCCACAGGAGGTGATATCTGAGCTGAGAGCTAAAGCCAGCCGCATAAAAATCAAAGAGCAGGAAATCCCAGGCTGAGGGAAGAGGGACCCTAAAGGCCCTGAGGTGAGGTGAGTCCTACAGTGTTGTTTTTTTTTGTTTGATTTTTTTTTTTTTTTAGCTGAGCCATCCTGCCACCTGTTGGCAGCTCAGGAGCAGCTCAGCTCGGGCTGGGCATCGAACTGCTATTGCTCAGAGCTCAGCTCGCACTCTTGAGCGAGCTCTTAACTAACTGAGCCATTCGGCCGGCCCTCTACAGTTTTTAGTTGGTGTATGATTTCTTGATCATATTCAACTTAATACCACCAGTACCCAACATACGAGTAGCGCTGACAGGTAGGAGGTACGAAATATTTGTTGAACACAGTGAACAGTAATAAATACTATTTGGTGACCAGACCAATTATAGATGTAACCACAAAGATACAATATATTTCGTAACTGTTGTAACTTGAAGTGAGCTCCTGCATTATCTTTTCCTCCGGAAGACCCTTCAAGAGTAGGTAAGCCTTACTCTAAAGTGCCTAGGGAAAATGGATTTGTTTTGCAGTTATTACAAGTTTGGGAGAAGTTATAAGATTCTACAACTAAACTCTCTCATCTCCTAGAACTTAAGTTGCCTTACAATTACCTGTCACGCATGTACGCTTGCTTGGCTGACTACAGGCATACCTTAGAGATATGGCAGGTTCGGTTCTAGACCACCAAGATAAAGTGAGTATCGTAATAAAGTGAGTTGTCATCTTTTTGCTGGTGGAGAGTCTTGCCTTCAATTTGTAAAAAATCAAACCCATCTGTGAAGTGCAATAAAAAGTGGTCTGCCTATATTGATTACTGATTCAAGCTGGAAAAAGGTGTTGGTTCAAGCAGATGATATAGTCTTTTATGACCCTTTATGTGCGAGCAAATATAAGCATTTATTAATAATTAAGATAGAAAAGGCTTTATCTACTATTAATAATGTAAATTATCTAATTTTTGTATGTGTCAAGAGTCTTATAATCCTAAACCTGTTTTGTAAGAAATTATCTGAGGATGTTCATACAAGTCACCAACCAGCACAATAACAGTTTGTTGGAAAAATATTATACTTTTTCTTCATGTAATTGCTTATTAATGATACTACCTACCAAGCATGGCATCTGTCTCAGCACACATAGCATAATAAAATGCTCTAATATCCTTAATTTCCTTTTCTGTAAACTTCCCGGTGCAGTTTTTTGTATAAGAAGAGTAATAATCTATAGGGTGCATTTCTGACAGAGGCGACCACTTTGGGATTTTGATGGCATCGTAAGACACCTAAAAAGGGAAAAAAAACAAAGTAGTCACATTCCTCTCCTCCAACAATTAATTATGTAGACATACATACTTTAATTACTTAGGATAATATTGGGTTGTTGAAAAAGTCATGATGCATTTTTGCAACGAAAAACAGAAAAATACGTCATGAGTTTTCGAACAACCCAACAGAAAAGAATGGTTATGAATTAGGTATAAAGAAAATAGTAAATTAAATACATAAATTAGGAAAAAATTGTTAACAGTAGCAACAAAAGGTATATATCAGTATCTTATATATAGTGAGACAGTTGTAAAAAATATTTAAATAATTATACAGGTAAATGAAACACACACACACACACACACACACACACACACACACACAAACCACAAAAACCCACACTACAGAAAAAGTGTCCAAGCATTGTAATATAGTTGTATGATCAATTTAAATTTCAGAAACAACTTGAGACTCTAGATTCCTTTTTCCCCTTAGTTCACTAGTAAAAATGGCAATATCTAGTGAGAGAGACAAATGTTTGTTAAAAACAATTATAACTTTTTTTTTTCTTTTGCCACACTTAACAGAATTGCTATAATCACAAGGCTGGTAATACCAAGCACTAGCAAGGATTTGAATTAATACTTACTTCATACCCTTTTGGTGGGAGTGTAAATTGGGACAATCTATCAAAGGCGAATATATGCCTATCTGTCCCCCAGTAATTCTGCTCCTAAGTATATCTAAGAAAAATACGTACATATATTCACCAAAAGACATGCACAAAAATATGGTAGCAGTACTATTTGTAATTAGCCCCAAATGGATACAAAACCCAATATCCATCATTGTAAATTGTGGTGTATGTATACACTGGAATAGTAGCAGTAAAAATGAAGAAATTACCTCTATACATGACATTTGAAGCATACAAATATAATATTGAGCCAAAAGAGGCAAAATTCATCTGTGACAACAGGAGTCAGAATAGTGGTTACCTTTGGGGAGAGGCAGATAGTGACAGAGAAAGGGACTGGGAGGGGGCATGAGGGGACAGTGCTTACATAGGTGTGTCCACTTTGTGAAAACACATTGAGCTATATGCTTATCTGCATATACTAATATGTTATACGTTTAAAATGTTTATTCTTAAAATCTTTTGGAAGGCAAGTAATAGAGAAAAATATAGAAAAGTTTTCATGAAATTTTTGAAAATCCCTTTGTTTTGAAGGATAAAAATTGCTCTGTTTAAACATTTCTTTTTTTATGGGAAAAGCATCTGGGATAGCCCTTTTAAATGCAGGTATGATGTAAAATCCAAGACTTTTATATGCCGAACCAGTAGCAGCAACATAAATACCAAAAGCAAGCAGACAGAAAATTAAAGACACTAACCATACACATCTGGAGAACTGAAAAAAAGCAAACAAAATTAGCTTCCAACAAGTAAATTGGAGAAGTGAAAATACATGTTTTAGAAGATAATCAAACCACCATGCCCAAGGTAATTTCAGGAATCTGCCTCTTCAGACAGAAATCTGTGGGTTATTTTGGGGGGCCAGCATAAAGAAAGGAAAAGATACACTGCATAATGAAAGGGCATCAGAATGAATAGAAGATAATTCCCTTGGACATGAAGTGAAATACAACTTTTTTTTTTTTCAAAGATTTTATTGGGGAATTGGGGGAGGGGAACAGCGTTGGGGAATCAGGGAAGGAGAACAGACAAGTTTCTGTCTTTTTGTTCTTCAGTCTAGTTGCGGAGGACGTTACTTCACTGGCCCATGTTGGTATCGTCATTGCACTCTTCCCGGATGAGGCAGATGGGTCGCCAGCCTCTGGATAGTCACTCACCTCGGCTATTGGAAGCTCACGCTGGCTGCCGGCCACTCACTGTAGCCTATGGCAGCCCACTGCAGCAGGGGCTGCAGCCTATACCATCGCCGGGGCTCGCGCAGCCCAGCTCCAGGTGGAGCTGTTGTTAGCTGTAGAGGGCCACATCACTGGACCTCATATGTGGGATCCGAACCGGGGCTGCTGGCATCCCAAACCAGCTCTTAACCAATGCACCAGTAGCTGGCCGGAAATACAACTTTTTAATATATATAAATGCTTAAAATTTTGGTGCAAACATGTAAGACTAGACTTCAGTCATATTTATCCTTTTAAAGCATAACTTTAAAAAAATTCAAGTATGTACTATTTACCTAAAGTTATTTGACTCATTTCATTAGACCAGTACTGACTCCAAACAATTTTTCAAGATGGAACCAGTTAGAACTTTTTAAGAAGACATAATCTCTTTAGAACTCTGACATTATTTTCTTTAAAATAGGGTGCACTAAATAGTGTTACTGATCAGAGTTTTGATTTAAGGTGATAATTAAAAACTCAGGCAGCCCTGCCTTTGCATGGTTCAGATATGCACAGATTTCACTTACCACAGTTAAGTTAAATAACACCAGTCCCCCAACAAATTTTAGTTACCAAGGTATATATATTAGTTATAAGCTATTGCATAAAATACAAACTTTCACACTCCTATGCTGCTAGCTCTTTAATCTACAAATCATTATATAAATTACAGATGTGTATTGCAATCAGGAACTAATCAGGTCATTTCTTTCCAAATCTGTCTCTGGTCACTGCACATCTTTTATTCCTTATGTACATAGGCAGTGAAGTGTGTAGTTGTGCTGTGTCCTTCTCCCCAGTGATAAATCCATGGGATATTGTATAAAAATAGAGAATCAAAAGAGGGAATTGGTCATGAAAGGTGAATGTACAATAAAGAAGTAAAAAATGATAACACTGGAAATGAAATTTGAATCAAACATTAACTGCAGTTACAGAAGTAGTAGCTGACCTGGAAATGTTGACATTGTTGGCAGCCATTTGATACACTAGATGTGCAGCCAGAGGAACTTAGTGAAGATATAGTCATTGATTTAAATGAGGAAGGTCACTGTGAAGAATGGATAAACATGTCCTAGAGGAAATGACAGTGGCAAAAATCTTCACATTAAAGGGACTCTCAGAAATATATCACAACATTGAAAGTGCAAAGGTAAAATGTTGGAAGGTGATCCAGATTTAGAAAGGAATATGACAATTTGCCAAGATATAGAGAAGATGCTTGGTCTTCATCTAAATTATACAATGAGAAGGCAAGCACTGTTCAAATTACTCTTGATTTTTTTTGTTTTTTGTTTTTACAAAAAAACAACACTTTAACTTTCAATGTTTCTAGTGTTTTCAGTTACGGTGCATTAAATAAATATTAGTTTTACTATTTTTTTCATTTCCCTATACATTTGTAACCCAAAATAAGAGAGTTTTAAATGTTTTGTTTTGACAAATGCTTTTAAGAGTCCTAGAAAAATGGTCTTTTCCCCCAATGATTATTAAGATCTCTTTGTAGTCCTTGTTTGCATGGTGATTTTTGCGATCCTGAACTGTGCAAAATGAACATTGCCTGTACTCCTTGGAGAATGTCTTTCAGTGTCTCTTTTTATAGAATTATATGCAAATGTATCCTATTCAGAAATAGGTTTCTATGTTTTAACACTTACTTTATTTCTGTAAAATTGCTTCCCTTCCCCTTTTTTTTTTTGGTCAACGAGTTGTTGGTCAATTTGATTTAATGAGAATACACAATTTTCAAAATTTTCTTTAAAAATGGTAATAAAAGAATTAGTGAGTAAATACCAGTAACTTACAGATATAATGTTAACTTCTTCTTTGAGCACACATAGTGTACTTACTTTTTTAAGCCAATAAAGAGATGTGTGAAATGTTGAAGATCCAAAGTTTTCTCCTGAAGATGGTGAAGGATAAGGGTGTGGTAAATTTAATCCCAAATACAGAACAAATGGTTGAGTGTAATTGATTGCTTCTTTTCTTAGCCAATTTACAGCTCTGTCTGTAGTCTCCCAATCCCCTTCCATTACTCTTACTTTAGTCTTTTTAGGGATAAGATTAACCATAGGCCTGCCTTCTTGTCTGAGTAAGAAGGCAACATCTCTTGTCCATGCTTCCACACGATTGCTGAGGGGGCAAAAAGACAGATACACTGTAAGGTATTAACAAAGTTTTAAAAACTAAGTATAAACATAGGGAAGTAGTATGGAAATCAAATTTTAGATTCAGTCATGTAAATGTTGAGACTAATTACACAAAATCTCATTAAGAAAGTTTTCAAGCACTGCAAATTCAAAAACCAGGAAAAAAAAACACCAAGAATAAAATATTCACCTCTGTGTTCTTTAAAACTAAGATTATTTACAAAGGATATTTTTTCTTATAATAAGACATTTAGCAAAATAAAAGTTGTTCTGGATTCCTAGTACTTATGAATTTTTAGCCTTTTGTCTTTTTTTTTCTGTTAGAAAAAGAGAGATAGTATTTCTAACCAAAGCTACTATAATTTGCTCCAAAACTACTAAAATTTTAAAATAGAAAATCTTTATATTTTAAAAATACTACCTCCCATGTGTACTTATGTGTTTCTGAAGTTTCATGTTTTAAACTGTTTTGGCTGTATCTTTTCTCATTATAAGAATAATTTTAACCAATGACATAGCCATCTATGCTAATTGTGATGCAAATTTCTTATCCATTTTAAACTATATTTTTTTATTAGCTGATTTAAAAGTTAAATGATTCAATCAATTCAATTTCTCTAAATCTTTATTTTATTAACTACTTGGTAAGTTAAGTAGCAGAACTTAGTACTAGTCTTTCTCAATCAATGCGTAAGTATACTTAGTTGGCATAATTGTTTAGGAAGCAGTCCAGAACATTTCTAATGAGATTGTCTTTTTAAGTTTTGGCTGAGGCAAGCACCTCTGGTAGTACCCTATCTATTAAGAAAAGAATTTTAAAAATTTAGATACCAATATAGAAACAAAGAATATTTTATATTGGGACATAATACTCCATATAAGGAAAATTTCAAATTATATAAAATGACCAATGGCTCATAGATGAGCTAATATAGAACTTTTATCTGCCGTTTGAAGGCAGGTAAAGAAATTTAAGCAACCACAATGAAAATATAATTTTTCACTGTAGGCATTCAATAAATTTTGATAAATACAATGAAAACTAGAATTTCAGTGGAATTACATGTAATAGATTCTAATTAATTCTATCTAGCACAAGGAAAACCCTAAAATAAGTTCTATGAAATTTATCATAACTATCAAAACCATATAACATTAGTTTCTCAGTCTTATGCTTAAGTCATTGCTGAAATCTCACTATATGTGACCATTATTAGGGTTATTTCAGAGGAGTGGGATGTTAGGGTTTATTACATCAACAGTACTAGTGCTAGATTTCAAGAATATTAAGGAGAAACAGGACACTGAGATTCATACAGATATTGAGGAGGAATCAAAGTGGTTTCTTTTCAACCAAGGAGTTTTCCATGAGAAAAGATGGCCAATAAATTATTATAGGAAGCAAGAAAATTAAAAGTAATACAACCTAACTGGTTGCCAGGTGTGATACTGTGATTTAGAGTAAGAAATAGATATTTGGTCTTAGTTCCTTTTCTAGCACAGAGCTCCTAAAACTTTCGGAATTTCCTAAGTGATGAGAGCCACAAAGGCGCCTTTTGTTTCTTTAAGGAGGTTACTTTTTTTTTTTTTTAAGATTTTATTGGGGAATTGGGGGAGGGGAACAGACAAGTTGCTGTCTTTTTGTTCTTCAGTCTAGTTGCGGAGGACATTGCTTCACTGGCCCATGTTGGTATCGTGATTGCACTCTTCCCGGATGAGGCAGATCGGTCACTGGCCTCTGGCTGGTCGCTCACCGCGGCTATTGGCAGTTCCACTGGCTGCTGGCCACTCACGCTGGCTGCCAGCCACTCACTGTAGCCTATGGCGGCCCACTGCAGCAGGGGCTGCAGCCTACACCGTCGCCGGGGCTCGCACAGCCAAGCTCCAGGTGGAGCTATTGTTAGCTGTAGAGGGCAGTGTCACTGGCCCTCATATGTGGGATCCGAACCGGGGCTGCTGGCATCCCAAAACCAGCTCTTAACAAATGCGCCACTCGGCCGGCCCAAGGAGGTTACTTTTTGACCACACCTAAAGATGGTACTGGTTGTGGGGAGAACCAACTAAGTGAACGGAGGGTTGGAACTTTTGGTCCCAACCCCTAGCTTCCAGGGAGGGGAGAGGGGATGGAAATTGGGTTCAGTCACCAATGGTCAATGATTTAATCAATCTTGCTGTGTAATGAAGCTTCCATACCCACCCCACCCGCAACCCCACCCCCAAAACAAAACAAAACAAAACAAAACAAAAAACCCAGAGGATTCAGTGAGCTTCAGGGTTGGTGAATATGTGGAGAGGCTGGGAGAGTGACTCAGGCTGGGAGAGGGCATGGAAGCGCCTTGCCCTTTCTCCATACCTTGCCCGGTACATCTCTTCCATCTGCCTGTTCCTGAGTTATATCACTTTATAATAAAACAGTAATCTAGTAAGTAAAATGTTTCTCTGAGTTCTTTGAGCCACTCTACCAAATTAACAGAACCTGAAGAGAGGGTCATGGGAAGCTTTGATTTATAGCAAGTCAGTCAGAAGCACAGGTGATAACTGGACTGAGGACTGAAATCAGAAGTGGAAGTACGGAAGGGGCAGTTTTGTAGGACTGAGCCCCTAACCGTGGAATCTAAGTCCAGGCAGATAGTGTCAGAATTGAGCTGAATTGTAGAATGCCCAGCTGATGTCTGAAAATTGCTTGTTAGTGTGTGGAAACCGCACCCCCTTGCCCTCCCTGCCCCCCAAGCACCACACACATATTGGAATTAGGTGCAGAATCTTAATTGGCGATCTGAAACTTTTAATCCAGCTTTGGATTGACTGAGGTGTAGTTATTGTGCTGGTTGTGCTGACATACTCAGTCGACACTATGATACAGTAATGGGTGAGTATAGAACATCTCAAGGAAAGATCTTTTAGCCTTGAAAGATGGCTGTACCAAACCCAGATTACTGTATCTTTTGCCACAGCAATGAATAAGGGTGATTCCATTTAATCTTTCTGGTAAGGTTATGCCCCTTCCCTATTTTATTTTTTTTTAACCCTATGTTGTTGACCTAGTGTTATCATTATGACTAATTCCAAATTTAGCTTTGTTTTTGCTCTCTTACTAAATACCATGTGATTTACCCCATCTTAGCGGCATCCTCTTTTGTCTGTTCATGGTAATGTGTACATTTGGCGTGATTCCTGTAACTGCTGGGACTCAAGTAGAGTTACAACATATGCCTTCAGCATTACTAGGGCAGCAGGGACAAGATTATGGTTGAAGGTAAAGAAAGGTTCCTCTCTCATCATTTTCAATTTTTCCTCTTTTCTAGCTCTCCTAAGAATCTTGGGTAAGGTAACTAATGAAGAGGGTAAGAGTTTGCTGGTCTGGGGTGGGCACTGACCTAAGGACTAGGTCCTGAGGTCCTTAACCTGGTCAGGGATTATGATGGGATCTGGGATGAAGTATGCGTTGGGACTATCATCCTTATTTACAGAAACGAGTGTCAGGTAACTGGCAGTTACCCAGAAGGCAGACATGAGGTAGAGGAAAAGTCTCAAAGAAGGAGCTGGAGTCTGAGTCAAAAAGGGTCATGCAGGTCAAAGGTATGGTAGGAGATGCTATAATTAAGAAAAGATCCAGGGCAGAGAGAAAAAAATCATAAGTCATGTTAATGACAGAAAACCAGAATAAAGTTCCCCCAACTCCTGCTACTGAAGTCCGTAAAGCTGTATTAGATTCAGAATGTCTCCCCAGTTCCATCTCCTGAAACTAGTGTAACTACAGCCCCTGTTCTTGGATGATAATTCAAATCCCTTTCACTGATGCCGGTCCTTATGTTATGATCACATCTTCTCTATCTGGTATACCCCACAATCTTACGTAGGTGAGCTCAAGCGACTGTTTTCCCAAACAAATGAACTTAATGAAAAGAAACAGCATGTTCACATGACCATACTGAGTGCAAATCTCACCCAAGATAACCTATTGGGTTGTCGGAAAAGTCATGATGCATTTTTGCAAAGGAAAAACAGAAAAATACTTCATGACTTTTCCAACAACCCAATACAAATAGAAGACTTATAAAAGGTACACACTTAGGTCTATCATGCTTGTAAGTGGTTAAATGATTTCACTGCTAAGAAATCTAATTCGGGGGCTGCTATAGTCACAATTAATCTTTGATAAATTTGCAAAATGTTCCTTTCCCTGTTGAAAGATGTTAAATCTTCAATCTATGTTTCTGAACATGGGACTCTGCCAAGCCTAGAAAGATACATAGTGACTTTTCTGGCACTATTTTCTCTTAAACCTAGTGCAGTGCTACCAGATAGTAAGAGCTCAATACATGATAGCTATCATTATTCTGTGGGCCACTTTGATCAAAGAAATTCAGTCAACGCATGTTAAATTCGTTAACTTCAATGGTAATGGGGGCATGGATGACATATCTGAATTATTTAAAATCTGATAAGTAAAATTTGGCTAGTTAGCCCAGCAAGTTATGCTCAAGGATGAAAAGAATAGAACAGAACCATTCCAAGGTAATTATTTTTTTAGAGAACCAACACTTTATGGGGACTATCGAGTCATCCTATCTGATAAAAAATGCCAGTTATTTTCTGCCAGCTGCTTGAGTCTGTCATTCAAGCCCTTCTCATTTAATCTTTTTTTTTTTTGAGGGCAGTGTCACTGGCCCTCACATGTAGGATCCAAACCGGTGCTGCCGGCCTCCCAAGCCAGAGCCCAACCACCGCACCACTCGGCCGGCCCTCACTTAATCTTTAAAGCCTTCTACTTGGATGCCTTTGTTCAGAAGTTTCTCTTTCCTGTCCTCCATTTAAGTCTAGTGATGTTCTACTCCTATGACAGTTCATTATGCTACTAATGTATTTAAAAAAAAAATGCATACTATTAAGAAAAAATGTTGCCAATGTGTGAGAGAATTTTGTAATTATCAATTATTAAGATGCATTGCAATTTTAGAGATTTTAAATTGTGAAAAATTGTGCATCTTAGAATAGATTAAATATAGTACCTTATAGCCATTTCTCCCACTCCTTAAATAAATCTATGTGATTGCTTCCTACTTTAAACAGAACTAACCACATTTTGCCCTGAACTGTAATTATCTAGACTTTTTTTAAACCTCTCCTTTAAAGCCATAAGTCTCTTCAGTTAGGTCACATCTGGCCAATGCTAAAGTTAATTAAAAAAGTTAAATCTCCACATTATTAGTTTCAGGCTCTTCTCAAGGAGATTGAGAGAAACTTCCAAATCTTCAAATGGCTAACACTGGAAAAGTAGGAGATAAAGTTCATTAGAGCAGCTAAACATAATACATTAAACTTCAGTAATTAAGTGGGGGAATAAAAATCCAAGAACTGTAATGAGGATGTAGACTCAGAGCTATTACTCGTGTTGCAAGAAGCCGATGTAGCAGTTATGGTATACAGCAATCTGAAGATAGTTCCCTCAGGCTGCGTTAGCCAGGAATCAGCTAGTCATCAGAAGTAAGGGCTGCAGAAAAACAAAACTAAACAAAACAGCAGGCTCTTCCAATATGATATCATGCTGAGAATGCACCCAGAGTTATTTAAGCTGGGTTAGATAATGAATATCAATAAAGATAATAAGGTGTGTGGGTGGGTGGGTTGGTGGGTGGGGGAGGTTCTAAAAAACGTTTCAAAAATGACCAAAGGAACAGATGTCTTTCTCCATTGTAAAAGAATAAAATAAACGAATCCACAATATGGAGAAAAATGACCTAAAGCTATCTATGATCTTAGATTATAAAATAATAGTAGATACGGTTAGGGAAATACAGACTTATTTATTGGCTGCAGGATTCCGAGGGACAGACAGAGAGCTCTATGGCTGCTGTTCTTGAGTTCTCTGGCTCTGCTCTTGGTCAGTCTGGTTCTATTTAGAAGCCTGTGATGCTTGTCAGCTGGCCTGATAGGGAACAGGGAGGGTGGTGTTAACAGCCTATGATTTGCTTCCCTTTGCTGTTTGCCAAGAGTCTCAAGCTTAAGAGTTTTTCCCATAGTAATTCTCTCATTTTGGAAGTAGGCCTTTTATTTTTCATTTGTTTGAGAGGATTAAAAAATTGCCTGTTGTGAACTGGCTTCAGAAAAACATTAAGCTGTATGAATTGAGAACATATATAATTACAGTGGTGGTCTCAAGAGTGGTAAGCAGGGAAGCTGGGCGTCTAACTGTTCTTACAGATTCAAAGCCTGTGCCCGACCACCACACTTACTCCCCTCCCACCCTTTCTTTCTGCTATGTTAGCAGGCAGAATAGGGGAAGAGCATTTGCACAGAAAGACTAGCTTGGGAAAAGGTCCAGAGATAGTAAAAAGCATGTTAAAGAAATTAAAGAAAGACCAAGTGCATACTGGGGGAAAGAGAGGTACGAAATGAGACTGAAGGTAGGCAGGGGTTAGATTATATAGATCTTATAAACAATGCTGTGGGTTTGGGATTATAGCCTACTTGCAGAGAAAAACCAGTGAAAGATTTTAAGCAGGTAAGTCATTTGATCAGATGTATATTTTTAGAACCAGCCATTTTTTTTCTTTTTTTTGAGGGTAGTGTCACTGGCCCTCACATGTGGGAGCCGAACCAGGGCTGCTGGCTTTCCAAGCCAGTGCTTAACCACGGCGCCATTCAGCCGGCCCGATCAGATGTATATTTTTAAAAGATCACACTGCCTGCTTATAGAAAATGAGTCAGATAGAAGAAGAGAATTAGAAGGCCATTTCAATAGTTTAGGCAAGAGGTAATAGCTTCGTGGAGATGATGAGACGTGAACAAATTGGAGAAATATTTTATTTTATTTTTTTGAGGGCAGTGTAACTGGCTCTCATATGTGGGACCCGAACTGGGGTCGCTGGCTTCCCAGGCCAGCGCTTAACCACCGTGCCACTCGGCTGGCCTGAGAAATATTTTAGAAGTAGAGCTGACAATATTTGGTGATCATTAGAAGACAGGGTGGGCAAGAGATGTCAGGATTCCTTTGCGGTTTCCACTATTGATATTGTTTAGATTTTGGAAGACAGAAAAGGAAAGACATTTAACATTAACCAGAAGAGCAAGATTAATACAGTAGGTCTTCACAATGTCCTTGATCATTTCTGTGACTTTAAGTGAAATGTCACAGAACAAAACCAATTTTACCAATTGATACAAACAAGCATTAAGTTCTTACAGCATCTCAACAACATTAATGAAATAATGATGAATAGAAGGGTATTATTCAAAGACCTGCCTTACTCAGATTCTTCTAGGTTATTTTAGTGTCGGTTTACTCAAATTTGTTGTATTAATTTCCTAGGGCTGCTATAACAAAACACCATAAACTGGGTAGCTTAAAACAACAGAAATTTATTCCCTCACATTTCTGGAGGCTAGAAATCTGCAATCAAGGTATTGGCAGGGCCATGCTCCCTCTGAAGGCTCTAGGGAAGAATTCTTCCTTCTCTCCTCCTAGTTACACCTGGAAATCTCTGGCATTTTTTTGCTTGTAGCTGTGATCACTCCCATAGCAGTCTCTTTCTTCTCATTGTTTATTCGAGTGTGTCTGTCTTCTTTCCTCTTAGAATAAGGACACTAGTTATTAGATTAGGGTGATTTCACCTCCAATTCTTAACTAATTACATCTGCAAATAGGATCTATTTCCAAATAAGGTCACATTTTCAAGTTCCAGGTGGACATGAAGTTTTTGGAAACACTATTCATCTCACCACACTCACCATTATTTTATTGAATTATTTTTTCTGTTTCTTATCATAATCATTAGCATCATCCTCATCACTACTATTATTACCATAACCCTCAATTAGCACCTTTTAGGCAAGAGATACTGTTCTAAGGTCTTAATATATTCTTGTGCCAGGAGTAATAAGTATTGGGAGTATCCCCAGATCACACCCAAGTTCATTAGGAGTACTCATGGGACTCAGCAAATAGTGGTACTCATGGATGTAATTTATTACAGTGAAAGGCCACAAAGCAAAATCAGCAAAGGAGAAAAGATGGTAGGATAAGTCCACAGGAAACCAGATATGACTTTCCAAATGATGTCACAAAGGCCACAATTAATTCATCCAGCATCTAACTGTGATAGTACCTGTGAAGTGTTGTCTACCAGAGAAATTCCTTAGAGACTCATTAGACAGAAATTTATTCTCTCATAGTTCTGTGACCCAAATTGTTGTTGGGTTGATCATGTAAACACCCTTTGAGTGGCACATACCAAATTTATAGATTCCTAGAGTGAAAGCAGGTGTTCAGCATAAACCACAGTGTACAAATACTATAGTGTCACGGAAAGTCATTTTATCACTTAGAGAATGTAGGGAACACTGCAGAAATTCAAGTTCCCAGAAGTCAGCCAAAGGTCAACCTTGAAAGCAGGTCTTTCTAATGATTGAAGTATGGGACCTGCTGTGTTAGCTCTTTTCTGCATGTATTATTTCATTTTATCTTCATAACAAAGAAATTAAAGTTCATTAGTTTAGAAGCATTCCCAAGATTATACTATTGGGTGGTCGGAAAAGTCATGACGTATTTTTTCTATGTTTTTCATTGCAAAAATGCATCATGACTTTTCCGACAGCCCAGTATTACAGGTTAGTATTAAATAGAAAAACTAGTATTCAAAAGTAGGCAATCTAATTCTAGATCTCTACTGTTATCCACCATGATTGGATGCCTGGTTTTTGAGGACTTAGTAAAATGAAGAAAACAATAAACAAACTTACAATAGACTCATGTTGAAGAGAACTGACAGAAGCAAGTAGCAAGAAGATTATGGACTTTAAAACAGATTGTAAAGTGAATAATAATGCAGCCATTATATAACACAAACTCAGTAAAAATAAATCATGGGCTAAACAATTTTTAGACACTTTTATAGACCTTTAAAGCTTAAGGAAAACAAAATTACTAGCATATTAGTAATTTTAATACTGTAATAAGATTAAAGAAAGCTAAAGTTTTAACCAAATTAATACAATTAAGAGATTAAGAGATTTACTTTTACTTTGTTGTACACCTGAAGCTAATTAAAAATATATATAAATAAAAATTAAAAAAAAAAAAAGAGATTTCCTTTTACCTTGTGGAGAAATAAAAAACAAAAGTCAAAAAGAATACACATGTATGCTATAGCAGAAAGGAGCCTATTAGGATTATTTTTGTTTTATTTTTACCTAATGGAGTGATGTCCTGAAGTATAGTCCAACTTTCCAAATTTTTGTGTTCGGTAGCCGTGTTTCTCCATGATATCCATCCATGTTGTATAATTTGGATCTAGGCCTTTAAAATTATTCCAAGATTCTGTTAAGTGAGTGAAGAGGCCACTCCATAATGCTGGGGGGAAATAGAAATTGTGATTAGTATATATAGCTTAACAATGTGTTTTAACTAGTAAGACAATTACTGCAAGAGAGAATAGAGTCTACTAGTTCACAGCTTGTGCTCTGGAAAAAACCAGACCTGCATAAAGTGTTCTACCTAACGTTTCTAACTGCTACCTCCTTTTATCAAGTGGAAAACTCTGCAAGAAGTCACTATTTACATTTTACAGGTGAGTCTCTAAGGCTTACAGGTTAAGTTGTTTAAGGTAAATACACCTAGAATTAAATATAAAACTTAAGTCTAGAGTCTTTTTTCAATCATAAAAATAATGACTAAGAATTTATTGGTTCATTTTCCAAGTCAGTCAATTGAAGTACAGATCTCATTTTCCAACATCCTCAAAGATTTTCCCTATTCCTTTTTCTTGTACTGGCTTTCCACAAAAATTTTAAGCATCATAAGAGGCTACTATGAATAAGTATATGCCAACAAATTGGACAACTTAGAAGAAATGCATCAATTCCTGGAACATACAGTCAACCAAGACTGAATCATGAAGAAACAGAAAATCTGAACAGACCAGTTATGTGTAAAGAGATTTAATTAGTAGTCAAAAACTTCCCAAAGGAGAAATCCAAGACCAGATGGCTTCACTGGTGAATTCTACCAAACATTTAAAGAAGAATTAATACCAAAGCTTCTCAACTTTTTCCAAAAAGTAGAAGAGGAGGCAACACTTCCAAATTCATTTTAGAAGGCCAATGTTACACCAATACCAAAACCATACAAGGACACTAAAATAAATAAATAAATAAATAAATACTAAGAAAAAAAAATTACAGGCTAATATCCCTGATGAACATAGATGCAAAAATCCTCAATAAAATATTAGCAAACTGAATTCAACAATACGTTAAAAGGATCAGACGCCATGATCAATTGGGATTTATTCCAGAAATGCAAAGATGGTTTGAAATTTGCAAATCAATTGTCAGAAAGAGAAATTAAGAAAACAATCCCATTTACAATTGTATCCAAAAGAATAAAATACCTAGGAATAAATTCAACCAAGGAAATGAAAGTTATGTATACTAAAAACTGTAAGACATTAATGAAAAGAAATTGAAGAAGATACAAATAAATGGAAAGATAATCTGTGCTCATGGGTTGAAAGATTTAATATTGTTATAATGTCCTTACTACCCAAAGCAATCTACAGGTTTAATGCAATCCCTATCAAAATTCCAATGACATTTTTCACAGAAATAGAACAATCAATTCTAAAATTTGTATGGAACCATACAAGACCCTGAATAGCCAAAGCAATCCTGAGAAAGAACAAAGCTAGAGGCATCACACTTCCTCATTTCAAACTATATTACAAAGCTATAATCAGCAAAACACCATGGAATTGTCATAAAAACAGACACATAGATCAATGGAACAAAATAGAGAGCCCAGAAATAAACCCATGCATATATGATCAATTGATTTATGACAAAGGAGTCAAGAATATACAATGGGGAAAAGACAGTCTCTTTAATACATGGTGTTCAGAAAACTGGACCCCTATCTTATATCATACACAAAAATCAACTCAAAATGGATTAAACACTTGGAAATATGACCGGAAACCATGAAACTCCTAGAAGAAAACACAGGGGGTAAGCTCCTTGATATTGATCTTGACAATAAGTTTTTGGATTTGACACCAAAAGCATAGGCTAGAAAAGCAGAAATAAACAAGTGGGACTATGTAAAACAAAAGAGTTCTGCTCAGCAAAGGAAACTGTCAACAAAATGAAAAGGCAACCCATGGGATAGTAAAATATATTTTCAAATCATCTATCTGATAAGGAGTTAATATCCAAAATAATGTAAAGAACTAGTAAAACCCAGTAGCAAAAACAACAAAAAAATCTGATTAAAACGTGGGCAGAGGAGGGGCTGGCCGAGTGGCCTGTTGGTTGTGCTGGCTTAGGATGCCAGCAGCCCGGGTTTGGATCCCACATATGTGGGCCAGTGACACTGCCTTCTACAGCTAACAACAGTTCCACTTGGAGCTGGGCTGCTGTGAGTCCCTGGGCAACGGTGTACGCTGCAGCCCCTGCTACAGTGGGCTGCCATAGGCTACAGTGAGTGGCCAGCAGCCTATGAGAGCTGCCAAGAGCCGCTATGAGCGGCCGTCCAGAGGCCGGGACCAACCTGCCTCACCTGAGGAGTGCAATGACTATACAAACATGGGCCAGTGAAGCAAAGTCCTCCACAACTAGACTGAAGAACAAAAGGACAGCAACTTGTCTGTTCCCCTCCCTCAATTTCCCAATGAAATCATAAAAAAAAAAAAAAAAAAAAAAAAAAGAAAAGTGGGCAGAGGATCTGAAGACATTTTTCCAAAGAAGACACGGAAATGGCCAACAGGCACATGAAAAAGTGCTCGACATCATTAATCATCAGGGAAATGCAAATCAAAACCATGACGAGACATTACCTCACATCTGTCAGACTGGCTATTATCAAAAAGACAAGAGATAACAAGTGATGACGAGGATGTGGAGAAAAAACCCCCATGCACTGTTGATGGTAATGTAAATTGGTGAAGCCAATATAGAAAACTGAGGAAGCCATTATGGAGGCACCTCAAAAAATAACAACTAGAACTACAATACGATCCAGCAATTCCACTGCAGGGTATATATATCTGAAGGAAATGAAATCAATATCTCAAAGAGATATCTGCACCACTATGTTCAGTGCAGCATTATTTACAATAGCCAAGATTTGGAAGCAACCTAAGTGTCCATCAATGAATGGATACAAATAATGTGAGATATACAGATATAGATATGAGAAGGAAATCCTGACTCTTGTGACAACATGGATAGACGTTGAGGGTATTATGCTAAGTGAAATAAGCCAGACAGACAAAGACAAATACCGTACGATCTCACTTATATGTGGAATCTAAAAAAAAACACCAAACTCATAGAAACAGAACAGCTTGTGGCTGCCAGAAGCAGGGCCTTGGGGAATGGGTGAAGGTGGTGAAAATGTAGAAACTTCCAGTTAAATAAGTTCTGGGGAGATAATGTACAGCATAGTAACTATAGTTAACACTGTATTGTATATTTGAAAGGTGCTAAGAGAATAAATCTTAAAAAGTTCTCATCACAAGAAAAAAATGTGACATGTGATAGATGTTAACTAAACTTGTGATAATCATTTCACAATACATACATATATTAAATGATTATGTTATACACCTTAAAGTAATACAAATGTCAATTATATCTCAATAAAACTGGGAAAAATCCTTCTTTCCCTTTTCCCATTTCTGTGTACACACATAATAGGGTTGAATAAGCTTTCTTTTCTCATCTAACAAAATGCTTTCTTTTTGAGAAGTGGGCTGGGGGATTACCTGGGTTTGAATCCCAATAATGCCAGTTACTGAGTGGCTTTTGGTAAGTTACTTAAACTGTCAGTACTTTAATGTTCATCTACAAAATGGGGATAACAATATCTACTTTATGGAAATGTGAAGATTATATGAATTAAGACATGTAAGACACTTAGAATATTGTCAGGCACACAGTAAGAATGCAATAAATGTTAATTTTTATTACTATTATTCCTTCTCTTTGTTCCAACTCTTCAAAATACACTTCTTCCAGGAAAAGCATCATCTAACATTTTTGAAACCTTAAGAGTTAAGTGAGCACCTTTGTATTCATTATTTCATTTGATGCTGGGAACAACCCTGTGAGACACACGGCATATACAGCATTTTGTAGATAAGGAGACTGAGTGACTTGTTTGACATGACTCCTTGGGGATTCAAATCCAGGTCATCATCACCTCGCCCTAGTCCACTGCTCATTCCATTTGCTCAATTGAGAATAAAAAATTAACAAAACTATTTTTTAATATACCTAAATATATGCCTGAAATATAATTGATAATATAGTTGAGCTTTCCTTTAGTCTTTGGTGACGATATAGTTGATAGTGCTGAAAATGTAGGTGAAGAAACTTGTGACTCAAATCAGAGAGAGTATCATGCTGGGTACTTAACTGACAAAGCAAATTGCTGAGTGCTGTTTATGGGTTCCAAAGGCAAAACTAATATATTATAAAGAGGAAAGTAACTCTGTTAGGGAAGAGACAGACTTCATAATGGCACTTTTTCCCTATTTCTCAATTATTTATGGTTTAATGTCACTGACATTTTGCCGTTAAAATTGTGCCCATTTGTTCAATTACTAAAATAACGGTGAATAATTAGGTTTGGGATAGAAGTGAATTGAGACTTAAAAGAGAGATAAGTATGTAATCTGAAATGACATGGAAAAATTCAAATAAACCTGATGTATAAGAAGTTCTAACTACTCTGGTATACTATGAAGTCCCCTCCCAATTTCCTGCACTCTTACTGAAAAATTTTCTTGGAAATAGAACTCTTCAGAATATATGAGTATTTCCTCATTTGCTTAGATAGTCAAAAGATTCTTAGTCATGGATCATAAGAAAATGAAACAGTAACCCATGAACTAAACACCATTTTAGATGATAAAATTTCCTACTCTTGAAAAATAAATTCAAAATCCTTAACCCCAGTACTCAATACACATTTTAAAATACACATCACATATATTAAAATTTTTATTAGATGCCAAAGATGGCTTATTATACTACTTTTGGGTATACGTTTTTAAATTGTAAAAATATTTTCAGTGTGTGGCCACTTTCTTCCATTAATATTAAGCATGTTCATACCTGCACGTGATGGGCAACAAATTGGAGAGTTTGTGTAGGCATTCAGAAAAGAAGTGCCATGTGCTTTCATGAAGTTGATAAAAGGAAGTTTCACTACCTGACTTCCTGGATAAAATGTTAACCTTCCATCCTGGAATAAAGAAATTTAATTAACACTGATCATATCACAGAAGAAAATTATTTCCTTTAATTTTAAGCACAAAATTCACAAGGAGCACAAGACTTTAATATGATCCTAAGAATCAGCAAAAGATAAAAATAAGTATAGAGAATGCTATTAGATTCTGAGAATTGAAGGCAGGGTTACACTTGGATTCATCTGTAGTAAATAAATTAAAGGTAAACTTCCTGGGAAGTTCTGGGGGATGATAGACTGATTGAACCAATATTTATTGAGTATTTACAATATGCCAGGCACTAGGAAAGATCTGGAGATATGATCTGGGATGAAACAGAGTCCCTGACCCCATGAAGCTTACTGTCTAGAGGGGAGGCAAAAAGTATACTGGTAGGTATGTGCTTTGAAAAATCCTGAGATACAGAATAACAAGGGAGACCTACTTTTTTTTTTTTTTTTTAGGTTTTTAAAATAACATTTATTTTTTTTAGAAGTTAACATGTGCATATAATAGGAAACTGAAAACACAAGAACAAAGTCATAATCCAGATTGAGTTGGTATAGTGTGTTATTGGTTATCAAAATATTCATATAGCTTTGGGAGACCTACTTTTGATAGAGTGGACATGGAATGCTTCTCTGGGAAGTATGAGACCTAAACAATGAGAAGGAGCTAGCCATTGAAGCAATTTAAGGGGCATGTAAAGTTAGAGATACCTACAAGTGGAGATATCAATTACGCAGCTTGATAAATGAGCCTGAAAATTAGAAGAGATGTTTGGCTTGGAGATAGGCATTTTGGAATAGAATTGGGAATTGAAGAACTCTCCTTGGTAAAGAGTAAAGACAGAAAAAAGAATATTCTAGTCCTGGAGTTATATCTGTGAATATGTTTTCAATATAATTATAAATAAGTTAAAGTACAGTTTAAAAAATAAGCCAATCCAAAATACAGGGTATACCTAAACCCTTGAGTCGTCTGAGACTTCCAAGTGGATATATAAAGTAGGCTGGTCTATGTCAAGATTACTGCCTGAGATATACCTATAAAGGATTCAAAAAACAGTGAGTGAAATGAAATGAATCTTTAATCTAGAGCTGTTCAATTTATGAAAGACAAATTTAATATGTGCAAAATTCAACACTGTATTTTTGCAAAGCTTAATACACCTGGATTAAGTACATCCATGGCAAGATTTATATTTGCTTGAGTTCTTAGCAAATATTTAAATTATGCTACACATATTCTTAATGTCAAAAGCATGCCAATAATACTCTAAATGAAAATCAAGCTTATTATACTATTAGAGACAATATTAAACACCTTCTAGAAATTTTGGTTTTTAACCTCATGCAATTTTCACACACTAGCAAATATTTAAAAAAAAAGCTGCAACTGGTCCCACTGATAATAGTATCAATGGAAGAGAGTCCACATAATAATTAAGTCTGAACTGAAATGGATCTTAACATTGGCTAGCTGATGAAACACACAGAGAAAGTGAGTTTTCCATCATATGGTGATGTGGTTTACAATGGACAGTCAGTCATACGTTAAAGTACAGGTCTATCAAATTTAATTGGGAGAGAGAATCTTTCAAAATGACTCTCAGGATAACTTACATAATTTACTAATACTCCATTTCAGTTTTCTCAAGGCCATTCCTATGGCTCAAACAAACGAAGTATTCTAACACTGGGCATTTAAAAAAATAAAAAGAGGCTCGTTAATTGGCTTTCTACATAAAGGTGACAGAAATGATACCAAATTGCCTTCATATCTGCATTCTGCTATTATTCTTGACTCTCAGGAGCCATCCCTTGGATGGATGAACCTTTAGGTAGACATGATTTTGTGATTTAGATTGCTTCTTCTAGTTTCATGACTTGGTATTCAGTTCCTCATCATTCTGGGCCAGGGAAAACCAGTGATGTTTAGATTTCAAGGCATCATTTTTTTTTTTTGAGGGCAGTGTCACTGGCCCTTATATGTGGGACCGAACCGGGGCCGCTGGCTTCCCAAGCCAGCGCTTAACCACCGTGCCACTCGGCCTGCCCCTCAAGGCATCATTTTAATGATAGAATATGACAGTAACTTTAAATGTTACTGTTATTATAGCAGGACTGTTTGTAACTTTCTTCTCAGATCAGTGCATCAGACTGCATGAGATTCCCACTAGACTCATTAGGCATTCCAGTCCCACCTCCCACTCCTGAAACATCACCAAAACTAAAACCAAAGGAGGTGCGAGGGTTGGAGGACAGAAGTAGAAAGGATGCTTATGTCCTTGAAGACCCAGACAGAGGTGCTTATTTTCTTTCTTAAAAATGAGTTTATTAAGATTATAAGTCACATACCATCCAATATGCCCACTTAATATGTACAATTCAATGTTTTTAGTATATTTAGAGAGTTGTGTAACCATCGCCACAATCGATTTTGAACATTCTCATCATTCCAAAAAGAAACCCTGCACTCTTTAGCCATCACCCTGCTATCCTCCCATTCCCCCAAACTCTAGGCAACTGCTAATCTTTCTGTCTCTACGGATTTGCTTCCTCTGGACATTTCTTGTAAACGGAACCATACAATATGTGACTAGCTTCTATCACTTGGCATAATGCCTTCTAGGTTCACCCGCATTGCAGCATGTATTGGTACGTACCACATTTATTTTTTATCATTGAATAATATTACTACATTAAAAAAATCCATTTAACAGTTGATGGATATTTGGGTTGTTCCCACTGTTTGGCAGTATTATATATAATACATGAACATTCATGTACATGTTTTTGTGTGGACATAGGCTTTGACTTCTCTTGAATATATACCTAGAAGCAGAATTGCTGGATCATATGGTAATTCATGTTGAACCATTTCAGGAATTGCTACACTGTTTTGCAAAGTGGCTGCATCTTTTTACATTTCCACCAGTAGTGAATGAGGGCTCCAATTCCCTCAGATCCTGGCCAACTCCAATTATTGTTGTCTTTTTTATTATAGTCACCTTACTGGGTATGGATTGGTGTCTCATCAGGTTTTGATTTACATTTCCCTAACGATTAATGATGTTGAGTATCTTTTCATGTGCTTAGAGGACATTTGTGTATCGTCTTTGGAGAAATGTCTATTCAGATCTTTTGCCCATTTTTTAATTGCTTAATTCAAGTTCACAAAGATTTGTACCTATGTTTTCTTCCAAGAGTTTTACAGTTTTACTTTTATGTTTGATATTGATTTTGAGTTAATTTTTGAAAATGGTGTAAGGTAGGGTCCAACTTCATTCTTTTGCATGTGGATATTTAGTTTTCCCAGCACTAAATATCCTTGGCACATTTGTTGAAAATCAACTATAAACATGAGTTTATTCATGTACTTTAAATTCTATTCCATTGATCTATATGTTTATCTTTATGCCAGTAACACACTATCTTGATTACTGTAGTTTCTAGAAAGTTTTGAAATTAGAAAGTGTAAGTCCTGTAACTTTGTTCTTGTATAAGCCTGTTTTGGCTATTCTGGGACCCTTGAATTTCCACATGAACTTTAGGATGGATTTCTCTATTGCTGCAAAAACATCATAGGGATTTTATTTTTTAGAGATTGCATTGAATCTGTAAATCAATTTAGTGATTATTACTATATTAACAATATTACATCTTCTGATCCATGAACATGGGATGTTTTCCTATTATTTAGGTGTTCTTTAATTTCTTTCGATAATGTTTTATAATTTTCAGAGTATAATAGCTGTGCTTCTTAGGTTAGATTTACTCCTCAACATTTCAATTTTTTGATATTACTTTAAGTAGAATTATTTTCTTAATTTTATTTTCAGTTTGCTCATCAATCAAGTGAATAGGAATACAACTGAGTTTTGTATATTGATCTTATATCTTGATAAACTTACTTATTAGTTCTAATAGTTTTGTCGTGGATTCCCAAGGATTTTCTATATATAAGATTGTTATCTGCAAACAGGGATACTTCTTCCTTTATAATTTGGATGACTGTTATTTCATTTTCTTGTCTATTTCCCTGCTAGAACTTCCAGTACAATGTTGAATAAACACAGTGAGAACTGATATCCTTGTTTTGTTTCTGATCTTTGGGAGAAAACATTCAGTCTTTTAGAATTAAGTATATTAGCTGTGGCTTTTTTGCAGATGCCCTTTATCAGATTGAGGAAATTCTCTTTTATTTCTAGTTGGCTGAGTGCTTTTATCATGAAGCGTTGTTGAACTTTGTCAAATACTTTTTCTGCATCTACTGAGATGATCATGTGGTTTTTGGCCTTTATTAGATTAACACAGTGTATCACCTGAGCTGATTTTCAGATATTAAACCCACCTTACATTCCAGGGATAAATCCCACTTGATCATGGTATCTAATCCTTTTATATATTGCTGAATTTCATTTGCTGGTGTTTTGTTCAGGATCTCTGCTTCTAGATTCACAAGAGATATTAGTCTGTGCACAATATTTATGTACTTATAAACACAAATATATAAAAATCTATGTATTCATACTATACTAAAAAAATAACAAACCAAATATCACAGTCATCTTTGGAAGTTTTTAGGATGTTGGGATGCACCACCTGGATTCTTTTTTAGGAATGAAAGAGTGCCTCTGCTGAAGACAGATGCCTTGCCCATGATCATGCCCAATTCTGGGAGCAGCCCCAAAATGATGGCCATCCAACACGAGCGTACAAAGACTTGGTCCCCACACCCCAACAGGAAATACTGGGTTGTCAGAAAAGTCATGACGTATTTTTTCTGTTTTTTGTTCCAAAAATGCATCATGAGTTTTTTGACAACCCAACAGTTCTAAAGCATCTTATCAGTTTGAGAATTACACCTAAGATCAGCTGAGGTCTCCATTGATACCACAACAAAACTCAGCTTATCTCTCTCTAGGCAATCCTGATTCCTTCTTTTCCCTTTGATCTCAACAGCACTCTCTAATAAACCTCTCTTTTGTTACTTTCCAACATTGCCTGTTCTCTAAGTTTCGATAATCATAAAGATTAATATTCTCAACAAATCCTCTGGGCATATCAAGATTACTTTAATCATTGTTGGTCAATCTATGAGAACGGCAATACAACATAACATAGTGATTAAAAGCATTCTTGTGCCATGCATGCTTAACACTATCTATGTGACCCCAGTAACACCCAATGATAATGAACTAATGTTATAATTAGTAACCAAACATTTGTCGAAGCAGTAGTTTTAAAATCATGGATAATACTAAAAGTATCAGGTAATATCGAGAGTCATATTCTTTCAGTTGATGGTTTGGGAAAGTTCCAAAAAACTTAAAAGTTTAGGATTAAACAACACACATGCATATAATTTCACTGGAATATAAGGGGGGGGGAACCAAATTATATTAACTAATATAATTAAATCAAATCAGCACTAACAGGATTATCAAGTACCTGAGTGATAAAAATGTTAACTTTTTTCACTTCTCACCCAAATATTAATTCCTGCAAACTTGAGGTGAACTGGTAAACGACAGCTAGAAAGCTAACAAACTTTTATGGAAATACACAATGTTATTTTACCCCTCTGTTAAATTAAAATGGGTATGGAAAGTTCATTAGTAGCAGTGAAATAATTTAGTGGGCTGAGGCCAGCAGTAAAAATGAAAATAAAGATTTGTAAAGACACTATCAGAGTGTATTCTATTTACTAAATATTGTTTTATATGTAGTCTATACATATCTATGTGGTGTACGTATGTACACGGGGCCTCAGGACAAAATGCATTGTCTTACTCAAGATACAATGCATCGGGGTAAAACATGTTTGAAAGTTGCAGATTCTGCTCCCCACAGCCTGAAGCATAGGAAAGGCTGGGGGCCGATAGCGGATCTGGAACGGGGTGCCTCCCCGCCTCCTCTTGGTACTTACAAAGGAGTCGCTCACAACTAGCACCACGTTAGGCGCATCGGGCCAAGTCTGAGCTGCTCCCCGCCTCTGCCCACTGGTCCCGGGAGCTGGTGCTGCCAGAGCGGTGACTGCGACCACAGAGACACACAGCAGCAGCATCGCAGGAAGCGGTTGAGAGCCGGGCCCCTGGGCCCTGGGTCCGCCGCCACCCTCTGGGAAGATGTGAGCAGGGATGGCAGTTTTGTTTGGTCCTAGCGCTTCACCCGTAGAACTACGACTCCCATCAGGCTTGGCGCACGCACATGCGCAACGGAGGTGCCCCTCCTTTACACACGTTAAGACCCTTTCATCAAATACCGAGCAAACGAAGATCCAGCCACTGCCAGTCGCATGAGCCAATGCTTGGGGAAATGCGCATGCGCTCAGACTCCAGCCTTGGCGTTTATAGGAACATCTGTGCCAGGTAGGTTTGGGTCGCTTTTGCAGAAGTTGGAATAGGTAGGAGGTTGAAATGGTTGAAATGAAAACCTAGAAAGAGAAGGAGTAGGGGCCGGGGCTGCTCGTTTTGCGCCGAACAAGGGTGGCTAAGTGTTAGGGGGAACCTGGGCGGTGATGAGGTGGCAGCCCGCATCTGTCACTGAGGTTGGATCGGACGGTTCTTTGTGGGGCTGTGGCTGCACTGCGACAGGTGCGTTATGGATACTGTGGAGCTCCTCTAATACCTTCCCCTAAGGAAATGTGTAGGCTGCCTCCTCTTATTTTCGCCCTTGCCCGTGCAGTAAGAATTTATTGTGCTCAGGCGGGGTGAGGAGTGGGGCCTACTTAGTGACGTTTCAGGTTCTAGGTGGGGAAAAGCTCAGGTGCACCTTGTTTTCAGAGAGAAACAGGCTCTTTAAGGAAGAAAGGTTGGGTTGTATGACGTGTTCGATTAATTGACGTAGGTTCAGAATATACCGTGTTTGGCTGCAGAAAAATCGCCGGTCCTACTTGACTGTTGAACTCTTCTGGAAAGGTCTGAAAGAAGCAGATTTCTGTCCCAGAGCCCAAGTCCTGATTTCATTATCATAGTGTTAGGTATATAATTTGGCGCATCACGTTAGTCATTTTAATATTTTGACAGGAAAAGGGGAGAATTGCAGTACATTTTTAAAAACAAAATCCATACTAATGTCTGACAGTGTTTTTGCATAAAATAATTGTAATAAGCAACTGACCTCATTTAATACTCACATAACGTTATGTGATGAGCACTATCTATATCAAGCATTTGTTGAGCACTTACTGTGTGCTTTTAAATGGAGTTACTTTTAAATGGAGTATTTTCCATAATCCTCTCTTTCACCTTTTTGCAGATAGAAAAACGATCTATCTGGGCAGGTTAAATGACTTGCTGAAGATCACACTGGGAGCCAGTCTGAGTAGGACTTGAGTTTGTCTAGTCTGTACCCTAACTCACTACTATACTCAGCCTCGAGTCAATTGCAAAATTTTACGACATTCTGCTGAGCTTACTGTCTACTAGTGAAGCAGAATTGTTAATCGGGCATCAGGCTGAAGATCTGTAGGCGAATACAAATATATAAGGTGAATACAAATAGGTAAGCGCCTGTCCACAAGGAACTTATACACTAGGGAAACAAAAGTGAAATAATAGCACAGCATTGAAGGTAATACACAGGCTATCTCATGAATGGGATATGTTTTAAAAATTTGCTCTGAGTCAATTTAAAGTATAGAACACATTTTACCATGGAAACAATGTTGACTGACTTTTAGATTCATAAAAAAATATATGTATTTAACTTTATCTGGGGCATAGTACTGATGAACTATATATACTCTCTATGGCCTTGTTTTCACAGGATGTGTATTCTGAATTCCCAGTCAGGATGACAAGAATACATCTTTGTTGGTGGGAGCTGGTACTTCAGTGGGTTGGAGCAAGATGGGTATTTTAGGGCCCCAGACACACAGTGCTAGAAGAATCTAAGAGGCTTCTAGTCCTCCTTCTCACCTGACATTCAATTTGTCCTACAACATTCCTGCCAAATGGATTGTCCAGTGTGTGCTTTTTCATTAGCAGGGATGGGAAACACATTTCCTTTGAGTATCTCATTCCACATTTGTACAGGTCTAATTATTAAAAGTTCTTATTTTGAGTTGAAGTTTGTCTTTCTCTACTATTAACCATTCATTATTCCATTTCTCTTCCCTTTTACATGAGTAATCTCTTCCTTTCAATAATCCCTCTGACCTTCAAGGTGATTTCCTACCCTCTGGTACATACAAAGTCTGACAATTGTACATAATTGTGCCTCATGTTTTTAGTTATGAATTATGAAAATTAACTGGAATCTGATGTATTAAAAAGTTCAGTAGGTTTTGGGTTATGTATGTCATCCTATTTTTGTGCCTGTCTCATATTTTACATAATTTAGGTTGATAATGGTTAAGGAACAATCTGAAATTGAATTCAAAAAGAAGATAGAAGTAGTTAGAGTAGGTAAAAGGTAAGTGCCCAGAAGACTAAATAATAGGTAATTGGAGTCTATTTTTACTTAATAATAGTTTTTACCAATTCCTTTCAGAAGAAAGATCATCACAAAATGCCTTTAGACTTTTGTTATTAGATTTAGAAGTATCACTTTTTAATTTTCTGTAATTTTCAGTCATTGTTACTATTATTTATAATTATTGTTGTTATTAATTAATTAATATTTTGTGTATCTGCACAACTGAATGTATTTTAAGGTTCCATAATTTTAGGTGGAGTGTGTAGGACATATTAATTTACCCATACTTATCGTCTTTTTGGCATGACTATCACTTTCTAACTTTTTGAAAGTGCAGTTGTTGATTCTTTCTATGCTTGATATGTTGAATTAAAATCTTTTAGGTTGGTAGAAAACTTTCATTGAGTGAAATGTGCAAAATGAATGCTCTTATTTAACAAAATCAGTTGCGACTAAGGAAAAACATGGGAGGAGATGTGTAAGAGGAAAATGTGCAGGGCTGAGGACAAATATTAGATTCTTATAAGAGAGTCAGGTTTTCCTTTGAAGTTTTGGAAACACTTGGAATGGAGAGAAGTATCCCAAATAGAGGAGTATATGGGATTACAGGGAATTGTTTTGGATAGTTTTTACTCTATGAAAGGAAATGAGTTTGATGGTATCTTGTAGATGGTTAGTGCTCAGTAAAATAAAATGAGTGACTGAGGCTCTCCCTTCTCCACCTCACCTCCCAAAAAGGAGGAAGATGTTTTCAGGGCTAGAAGGTGGCATATTTTTTTGCCTTTTTTAAATGTTACTTAACCTCCTGAAACCGTGTGTTTGTGTGTGTGTGTGTGTATGTGTATGTGTGTGTATGTGTATGTGTATGTATCAGATTATATATAAATAAAAATCATATATGCATAGTATACTTATTTATTTTAGGCGAAGAGAGCTTCAATGCTAGCTTATTGTGCTAAATGAAGAAGGAATAGGAAGAGTACAGGATTCCACTGAAGCCAAAGAGTAATTGTAATTACATATGGAAACATAGGGATATGGAAGGGTATTGAACATTAGAATTGGTTACCAAGAGAAGAATGGAGTTTGTCTCTAGTGGTCTTTAAAAATAACCTGCTTAGAAGCATTTAACAGCTCTGTGTTTGCTACTGTATTTAAGTCCAAACTTGTCTCTCTGACTTTGAAGGTCTTCTGCTATCTGGTGCTCTGCTTTACCCACCAGGCTTAATTTTCTTTGCTTCACCAAGTCCTTTCTGTTATTCAGCCTGGTTTTCTCATTGTTTCCTACACGTCACATTCACTCCCATCTCTCTGACTTGGCAAATGCTGTTGCCTCTGACTGGAATAATTTTCCTTCTTCCCTCCTGTCTTCTTAAATCCTGTCTTCTCCCTCTAGTAATTAATTACATCACACCACACTTTTCTTCTCTGAACGCCTATCCTTAGTTTAGCATTTGATTCTCTAATGGCTCATTTGCCTTAGGTCTTTTTCTTGATTTAGATTGTATTCTTTAGGGCAGTGCCTTCATTT
Organism: Aselliscus stoliczkanus; assembly: GCA_033961575.1. Classification (NCBI taxonomy): domain Eukaryota; kingdom Metazoa; phylum Chordata; class Mammalia; order Chiroptera; family Hipposideridae; genus Aselliscus; species Aselliscus stoliczkanus. Next base: position 48,388,796 of record CM066728.1, read on the forward strand.
CTATTTCTTTTATGTCCTATGCTGTGTGTATAGCTTGGGGCTGTATATAGCATCACTGCTGGTGGGCTTCCACTCATACTTTGGGTGATACTAAAGATGGTGACCTTTGTCCGGAAAAGTTGCATTCTTCTGTTTGTTTTTGCTAGGTCTTATCTTGAAACTGTTTTTGTTCTTTTTTAACTTGGACTCTTTATTTTTTTCACTCGGATGCCTCTTTTTTTATCCCTTTCTATTGGTCCAGATCAGTTGTCACCGTCATTGATATTTTCTTCTTTGTAGTCTGCCAGTTTATCTACCAATATTTTGGCATGAGAAAACATTGCAATTTGTTGCCTGCTCCAATCAAGATTTGTAGACTCCCCACAAAAAATCCTTCTGAAGTTTGCAACAGTAAATTTATATGAAGGTAATTTCAGGTAAGAGGACTGTTTCTAAAATAAAAGTCTATGAAATATGTTGCTTTAATTGTATAATTATTGTAACTAGGAAAAAGTCACTGTCAATTTAGGGACTCTGGTTCTGGCTGCAGGTAAATTGGTTTTAGGATATCTTATTTTTTATATTGCTTTGAATCTAGCATTCTTTAAGTCAAAAGGATTTTTTTGTTTTTATTTTCTAGGTTTTTTGTTTTGTTTTTTTAAAAGATTTTCTTGGGGAATTGGCGGAGGGGAACAGCGTTGGGGAATCGGGGAAGGGGAACAGACAAGTTGCTGTCCCTTTGTTCCTCAGTCTAGCTGCGGAGGATGTTGCCTCACTGTTGGTATCGTCATTGCGCTCTTCCCGGATGAGGCAGATCGGTCGCTGGCCTCTGGATGTCGCTCACCATGGCTATTGGCAGCTCACGCTTGGCTGCCAGCCGCTCACGCTGGCTGCGGGCCACTCACTGTAGCCTATGGCAGCCCACTGCAGCAGGGGCTGCAGCCCACACCATCACCGGGGCTCGCACAGCCCAGCTCCAGGTGGAGCTGTTGTTAGCTGTAGAGGGCAGTGTCACTGGCCCTCATGTGGGATCCTGAACCGGGGCCGCTGGCATCCCAAAACCAGCGCTTAACCAATGCGCCACTCGGCCGGCCCTGTTTTCTAGGTTTTTATACTTATTTGATCTTGTTCTTCTACCTGTACCTCTTTGGATATAAAGGACTGTTAGTTACCATGTCAGCATGTCATTTTCTTAGTTCATTTTGCTGCCTTGAACATCTGCAGTCTATAATGACTTAATATTGTGTTTCCCCAAAAATAAGACCGGGTCTTATATTAGTTTTTGCTCCAAAAGACGCATTTTATTCATTTATTCATGTACAAAACTCTACCTTTATTCAAATACAGTCATGTCTGGCTGACGATCTTAACTGGGGCTTATTTTGGGGTAGGGCTTATATTACAAGCACCCTGAAAATCATGCTTATTTTCCAGTTAGGTCTTATTTTGGGGGAAACACGGTATTTCCCCAGCTTTTGTTTACCTTCCTGATGAGATTAGAGTTCAGTGGAATTGTCAAGAAAATGTTTTTTTCAACACTGAGTTGTGATTGAATTTGACTTGTTTACTCGTAAACCATAATAAATTATGAAATCTTAAGATGTGTTAGTTTACTTAAAATTAAATTAATGTATCTTAAAATTAAGTGAAGAAATACTTTGTCTACCAATTGAAATATCTTTTTATTCATCACCTGCATTTAAGTGTAAATATTGTATTTATTTCTCTTCAAAGATTATGTTACAAAGAATACGATATTACTATAACCCCACAGTAATTCTTACTGTGAAGAAATATCATGATTTATATATTATAGAAACTAGTTTTAAAACAAAACACTTCCTTGAACTCTTGTATCATAGTTACTGAAATTTATTTGTTAGTGTTCTTACTCTGTCACTTGGATTTATTCTACTGAATCTTGCTTAGTATAGAATTGGGTTAAGATTAGTATATATTTTTGTTTTTGTTTTTTAATTGAGCCATCCTGCCACCTGTTGGCAGCTCAGCAACAGCTCAGCTCGGGCTGGGCATCGAACTGCTGATGCTCAGAGCTCAGCTCACACTCTTGAGCAAGCTCTTAACCAACTGAGCCAATTGGCCGGCCTTGATTGGTATGTGTTTTGGGTCCTGATCTATAAGATCGTTTATGGAGAGTGAGTATAATTCAAATACAACTCAATTTTAACAAATGTTTATTAATATGTACACTTTGTCAGATACCAGGCACTGGCTTTAAAGCAGGAAAAAATAAAAAGGCAAAAATCCCTGCCTATGCGGAACTTACATTTTGATGGGGTTGGGGAACAGATAATAAATAAGATAAATAAATAAAATATCTTAGTGCATAAAATATAAGTGTATAAGGTGGTAATAAGTACTTTGAAGAAAAATAAATGCAGAGTTAGAGAGGGGGTGAAGGGGATATTGGGTGGTTGGGAGTTGGGGGAAGGCAGTGTTGACATTTTAAATTGTGTGGCCAGGGAAGGTTTCACTGAGGAAGTGACATTTGTGTAAAAATCTGAAGAAGTGAGGAAATAAGCTATGTTAAGGGAGAAAAGAGTATTCCAGATAAGGAATCACAGGTGTTTTAAGGTTGTTGGAACTGTTACAGTTAGACAGGTTATGATTGTAGACATAAATAGGCTTTTTGTTTTGACAGAATGTCCAGCAAGGAAGTGAAGACTGCTCTGAAAAGTGCTAGAGATGCCATCAGAAACAAAGAATACAAAGAAGCTTTGAAACATTGTAAGGTAACCAATATTTTTCTTCTTTTTGGTAAAAGTATGTTATCTATATAACCGTATGGATTCACAATATGTGAATCATTTGTATCTAAGTATAACAAAATGGTAAGGTCATTTAGTAGAAATGTTAGAGTGGTTATGCTAGGATAAATTACTTCTGCCACACTTAATTTTGTCTTTCTCTGTGTTGGTAACTTATTGAAGCCAAGTTCTGAAAACCTAATTATCTCTTAGGTATCTTCTGATGTGTTGTATTATGGAATATTTTAAGTTTTGATTTTTTGTTGACATTCTAATTCTGTTTGGTTTGTGGATGGGAGATTCAAGATTCTGAAGCTCCTTTGTATGCTGATGGGAATATTCCAAGAGGGAGAAATTGAATGTGCTGGAGAGATGGAGGGAAGTGAGTGGTAGGAGTAAAGTCCTTGGGAAGGTGAGAGAGGATGGCATCCAGGGATACAGAGAAGGGCCTTCAATACTTCTTCCATCTTGAAAGAAGGGAAGATAGACGCAGAGCCATATGCTGTCAGGTTTGTAGATTTGGGGGTGGGACGATAAGAGTGTACCCTTCTAATGGCTTCTATTTTCTAGTGAAATATAAGCTGAGAATGGAAGAGGATGTGTATAGGGGGTTTGAGACAAAGGAAGTATGAAATAGTTTTTGTTCTTATTACGAAAACAAACATACTAGTAAGGATTGGAAGGATTGCCAGGCCCTAGTGAATATTCATGTGAAGTTTCATGTTATTAAAATGAAATCAGTGAATTCAGCTGTATAGTGTCTCCCTTTGTGTTCAGTTCCTCAGGAAATGGGCATGATGAAGTTCAACTATGGAGAGTGAGAAAGATGCAGGGAAAGAGAAGCAAAGGAGTTGAGAATGTTTGCAAGGGAGTGAGGGCAGTGATGGCTCATGGAGTTTAAGATGGGAAAGGCGGGATGAGAATTGAGATATGGGGCTTTGTGGAGAAAGGGGGTGGGGTAAAAAATTGGACATGTCAGAGGTTAAAGAATTATTACCATGGGACCATTATAGTGATGGAACAGGTAGAATAGGAGAGGGGAATGCTTAGAAATTCAGATTTGGGATGACTGAGTAGTGCTGAGGCTAAGGAGCTGAGAGGCCAGTGTTCCGTGAGTCACCACCATGGATGATAGAATGATTACAGGAATTGAAGTGCCCTGAAGGAAAGGGGAGTACCTGGGAGCTTAGTAGATGGCAGCAACCAGAAGGCTATTTTTCATAGGCTAGCTGGATGGCTTGGACTTCATAGGCAATGGGGCTTTTGAAGGAGGAGAAGAAAAGTGAAGGTGACAGTAGGAACAGGGAGAACCCATCCGCATTTCCTGGTCTTGTGATATGTGGGCTGCAAGGGAAAAGAAGTCAGCTGCAGCATGTAAAATCCATAGGGGAATAGCCAAGTCGCAGTTGAGGAGAGCTTAGTACAGTTAAAAGAAAGGTTAAAAATGTAGAGCCAACTGAGCTGGTCCAGATTGGGAATTACAGAGGGCACAATGAAAAATCTAGGAGAGTGAGAGGGAGGGAATTGAGTAAGATAAGGGGAAATAACACAGTAGTATGGGGTGAGAGTCTTAAGGGGTAAAGGATGCCCTAATGAGGCTTAGTTTTCCAGTGGTGACTGAGCCCAGCAGGGATGGAGGCCATGAAAGAAATTCCTGCTAGAGAAGAAGGTAGGCCATCTGTTCAAGCTGTGGGAGTGTGTGTGTGGGGGGTATTTCCTTCAGCACTAGGCTCATCTAACTAATACACATGTGAACCTATTTCTATTGTTATATACAATAGTCCTTTTGATTCAGATATGAATTCCTCTAATTGATACTGGAGAGACCCAACTAGAAAGCAAAGATGGGGATTAGTCATTGACCAATGTGTGATTACTTATGTGTAGTAATCTGGAATGTTGGTTAAGCCTAAATGAAAATTTTTATAAAGAAATGTTGCATCTCAGTGTATTTGCTGTGTATTTGTCTGATTATCACCTTGTCTGCCTGTGTGCCTTTATAGCTCAGTATAAGCATCCCTTTAGGGAGCCTTCCTGGCTTGTGTAAATGGAATTTAGAGTTTTTAATTTAAAAAAATTTTTAAATTGCAGTTGATATTCAATATTATATTCATTTCAGGTATACAGCATAGTGGTTAGACATTTGTATAATTTATGAATAAATTGATAAGTCTAGTGCCCACCTGGCACTATACATAGTTATTATCATATTATTAACTATATTCCCTAAGCTTTACTTTACATCCCCATGCTTATTTTGTAATTCCCAATTGTACTTCTTCATCCCTTTCACCTTTTTCACTTTTTTTCTTTGTTTTCTCACAATGTCATACCTACTTGCATCACATTGTTATAATTCTTTCCTTAAAAGTCGGTTTACGATTTTGAAAATCTGGTCATTGGGCAGCAAACAACTGATTGCTGGTTGACTGTGGCATTTATCGTGTGTTCAGCAGTTATATGCCAGTCATTGCTCTTGGTGTTGGGGACACAAGCATTAGTAAGGCTCCAATGTTTAGAGCTTAACTTTGGTGATTACCTCATTGCTGTTGTTTTCTGAGGAGGCAGCATTGTTGGATAACAGAGTAGATTGGAACTTGTGTGTAGATTGGTGACAAATTGCTAAAAGTGTTATGTGGATTCACATAAACCTAAAAACTTGACTGGTTCAAAACATGAAAATGTTCTTATTTTCTCCAGAATATATAAAACCTTAATAGTTGATTTTATTTTAGCTACTAGTTTTGTTTTCTTTTACCAGAACATCTTTCTGTTTCAAGCCATTTTATCTTAGCGAGTAGCTGTTATTTCTGAAGCTAATAGCTCTCTATATACTTTTTATTCTATTGACAGGTATTGTTTAAACATTCCTCACCACTATTTGTTTGAATATATTTTGTACGGTCACATTGGGATCAGTCTACTTTCCTAGCCTATAATTTCAATGAAAAACCTGTCTAATATGGAGAAATAGTATCATAGTGAACGAAAATATGGGAGTTGGATAAGGTAGAACAATATGGAAAACAGTTTTGTGAGTTGACTAGTAGCCGAACAGAGTAGTGGCAGGCAGGATGGGGCGGGGTGGTGGTGGTAAGAACAGCCTTATTGTTCTTTTTATATCCAGTGTTCTCAAGGGGCAAGGGGAAGCATCAGGATTACTTGGGCAGCTTTTTAAAAATATACCCCATATTTCAAACCCCTTGCAATCACTGATTCAGTACAACCCCCTCCTCCAGAGGAGAAACGGAAGACCACGGAGGTTAAAGGTTAAGCAGTATTTTTAAGATTGCCTGTTAGTGGTAGGTGCAGACTTCCTGACCTTCAAGTAGACTGTGTTTCTGTTTTTGTTTGTCCATGAACTTCCAAACCTAATGACCTGCTCTTTTAATTTTTTTTAATCAGACGGTGTTAAAACAAGAGAAAAATAACTACAATGCCTGGGTTTTTATTGGTGTTGCTGCAGCCGAGCTAGAACAGCCTGATCAGGCCCAGGGAGCCTACAAGAGAGCGGCAGAACTAGAGCCAGACCAGTTATTAGCGTGGCAAGTATGTAGCATTTTTCCCCCCTGTATTATAGGAAGTAATTTTTCCCATTTTAAAAATAATAATTTAAACCTCCATTTACCCTACATTAAAAAAAAAAAAATTTCAATGTACTGATCTTCTAAACCTGAAAGAGACTTTTAAAACATGTGCAAGGATGCCATTGACCACTATTTAATATCCAATCCAGTGGATTATTTCCAATGTGAGGACTTGAATTGAACTATGATTATGTAAATCTCCAACTTAATTATATGTGCATATGAAAGACTTACCAAGAATATTCTTTACCTGAGAGAAAATAAATTGTATATTAATATGTTTTCTAAAAGTAAAATAATATAAAAACTTTGCAATTTTCTATCTTTAAGTACAAGTTAAATTCTTTTTTCTTATTTAATAGTGTTCAGGTTTTTTCGTTGGCTTCTCCAACTTTTTAAAATCTAATAACTTTGTTTCATATCTCAACCACATCTTAGAAACTGTGACCAATAGGGGGTAGTAGGTCTGGAGAAAATGAGTAAGTTTACATGAACAAGAACCTGAATGGAGGTATCTGGTAACACACTTAGAGACATGCTTACTTTCATTAGGTACTGATTCATTCAGGATATCTGATCTTTATTTGAAGCAAAAATGACAGTTTCCACAGACTACTTGGATTTTTTGTTGGTTTGTTTCACCATATAAAAGTAGTATCAGATGGTAATGTCTTAGGTGTTAAGATTGTATAGTAACTATTACATTTTTTTTTTGTGAGACACTTCAAATATATTTTCAGAAGTAAAGAGAATGGTATAATTAATCCCTCTATGTCCATTGCTCAGCTTCAATAAAAATCCTCTCATAGTCATTTTTTTCATCTATACTTTCACCTCGTGCTTCCACCCAAATATTTGGAGGCAAACTGGAGACATATTTCATTTATAAATTGTAATTATCTTTATCATGAATAATATGTATAGATTGTCACTTTAGCAAAATAAATGTGAGAACATCAGGCTTTTTTGGAAGAATAATCTGTATTTCCTCTTCTAGGGGTTAGCAAGCTTGTATGAGAAATGTAGTCAAATGAATGCTAAGGATGACTTACCTGGTGTTTACCAAAAGCTCCTGGATCTTTATGAAAGGTAATCAATATGTGGAGAAAAGCCAGTTTCTTTAAAAGCTTGAATTAAAAGAAACTGATTAAAAATCATGTAGAAGTACTCCAAACATTTACTGGGAATTGGGAAGCATTTTTCTTTCAAACTGTTATTACAGAATCTCTTGATAGTGATCAGAACAGTCTCAATACTGACAGTAAGAGGACAGACTGATTGGGGGATTTTGATATTATTTTCAGTCAATATAATAGAAGATAATGTTACTTAAACCTTTTTTTGTTTTTTATGAGAGGCTCATTTTATAAAAGTTTACTGTAGTATGAAAGATGTAGTATATTCTAATTTAAAATAGTACTTGAAAGTATTATTGGGATATTTTAATTTTAATGTTTTAAGTCTTCAGTTATTTTCATTAATCAGATTCAAAATCCTTTATTTATTATTATTATTTTTTTTATTTTAAGTGTCGACAAACAGAAATGGTGTGATGTCTGTAAGAAACTTGTGGATCTGTATTACCAAGAAAAGAAACACATAGAGGTTGGTTAATGATTTGCTGGGGCAGTAGACTTCTTTTGATAAAACCATTATTAGAAGAAAGCTTTTATTTAGCTTGAGGGAAAGTTTTTAAAATTATTATGTAGTACGATACTAAATGAATTTAGAGTGAGAATATAAATTACAGTGCTCTGAAAACTTAGAATTCAAATTTCAGGTAGCATAACTTCCAAACCTTTTTGGAAACTGGGCAGAAACAAATAAGTAAAAGCATTCCCTGTAGAATTTAGTGACCCATTTGTGATGTCTCTATAGCTGATCCATAATTTATGAGTATGGTGGCAAGTCATTATTCCTATATCATCTCTGGTATTTCAGTCATACTTCTCATTAAGGACTATATAGATTTGCCCAATCAGCTTATTTTTATAGAGTTCATAATAGATGGAGCTTTGCGCTTTTAGCTATCTTTATGTATTAGCATGTAAAAATGGTTTGTTTGCAGATTTTATTTATTTATTGGCATTTTTAGTAGTTAAGATAAAATAACCATTTTAAATCTTTTTGATAGGTGGCCCGAGCATGGCATAAACTGATAAAGACACGGCAGGAAGAAGGCGCAAACAAACAAGAGCTTTATCAGCTGTGGAAGAAACTGACTCACTTGCTGGCTGAGAGTGCTGAGGATCAGAATAATGAGACCCAGCAATTGGTATTGACTGGTTTATTCCCCATAGTTTATATCATGAAAATTGGTCATTTAATTACTTTTAGAAAAATGGAAGCATAATGATATAATATAGAAAAGCACTGTATGTCAGATTAGATATTGTATAAATGTTCCATTTTAAATTCAGAGGCTCTCACTGATAAAGTCAGAATTACTGGCCTCCAGTCTCACATTAAGTCAGGACAGAGTTTAATTTGTATTCAGGGTATCAGAACTTGACTCTCTTATATTCAGAAGAGTCCACAATAAATTAGTTACTTTATCAGTGTAAAAAAGAAATTATGAATTTGGCTTATACAAAAATATAATTTCTAATAAGTTGTACCTTAAAGTTATATTCCTTATGTTTATGAACTAAGAGGACTAAATTACTTTGAGGTTTAACAATTTAACTAGTGTATTTATATTTAGTATTTAGAGTACTGCTTATACCTAGAAATACTCATTTTTAATGTGCAGATTTTGACATAATTGAAAAGAATTTTTAAAAGAATGTGAAAAAAAAGACATTGGTTTTGAACTATAATTGGAAAATATCTCCATTCTATTTTTTTTATATTTGTAAGTTTAAAAGTAAACTTAGTTTTTTACTATAGTAAATCGCTATTATACATGTCCTAAAAATGAACAATTTAACAAGTGTACACTTGTCAGGTAGTGTCCTAAGTGATGGGGATAAAAATGTGAGAATAAGATTTGCATTTGTTTGTGTATTGGTTTATCTGTGTATAGATTCAGTTGTGGAAAAATTGAGCAGGAAAAAAAATAGCTGATTAACTTATCTTAAATTATATCTTCATGTTATGACTTCATTATTTTCCTTGAAATGGTGTAAGTTACCAGATATCAAACACACACCAAAATAAATAAAATGGTTTTTTGGAATTATCTATACTACACTCCTCTGTGAAAGAGAACTAAATATACTTATCTTAAGATTTGACTTTTAACTGTTAAAAACAGGGTAAAAGGTTTTTTTGGTGTGGATTATTTTCACATTGAATGCTAATGATAACTGCTTTATTTAAGTGTGTTCAGAAAAAAATATATTGCCTTTTATTCTATGTGGATTGATTGCATTACTTTTTTCTTTTTAAACTCCTTGTGCTTGACTGTTTAAGTTAGGCTTCCTTTTCTTTTTTTGCAAGATTATTTATCAAAACAGTAAAATTTTACTTATATAGACTTTATATCATATTTTATAAAGAAAATTTGAGGTAGTGAACTGTATTATGAGTTTTCCTTATAAAATTATGGAAATTCACTTAAAAACCAAGAACTTATGTAACCAAATGATTGATATCCTTTAAAGTGCTTGCATTGGATTTTAGTATTGCTGATGTGGCCCAAAACGTATTTAGAAGTCCTCTTTTGAAAGAGGATACTGTATAAGAGAAATTGTTTCATTATACCTGTAGTTTAGTCATAGCTCGGGTTTTCTCTTACCAAAAGTAGAACTTAACTTCATAAAGTTTTTTTTAAGATTGAAAATTTGCTACCATTGAAGGTGTTCCAAAGAACAGGCTGGTGATTTCAGAAGAGATATTTTAAAAATGATCTGAACAGTTGCAGCTGTGTTGGCATATAAGACCATACCTCTCTGGTTGACTACTTTGTAGGGAACAGCAAATATTTATAAGAATGTTTTATTAAATTAATGTTGCTAATTTATAGATATCCTTTATTAGTTCAAAGCAGTCTGCTGGCCAGTGGAGTTAGAATGTATTCCAAAACTTACATACACATTTTTTTTTCCTCATTGAAATTGTCAAGGCCATATAAGAAAATGCACTTGCAGTTAGTTGAGGGGGTAGTTGTATAAGTGAGTCTTACACATTCAACTATTTTAAAATTGTCATTTAAATATGCTACAGATGATAACTTTTTTGTCTATTTGTTTTAGCTTTTAACTGCTTTTGAGAATGCACTGGACTTATCAGATAAGATTCCTAGTGAAGACCACCACACACTTTATAGACATTTCATTCAGCATTTATCCAAAGTAAGTTGATTTTTGAAATATCTAATGTGACTTTTCTATTCTAAATAGGAAAGCGTCCAGAAGTATATTTTACTGCTACTTATTTTACTTTTATATTTTCAAGTTTCCTCATGAGACTGATAGGTTGAAGAAGGCCTGCGAAGGAATGATAAACATCTATCCCACTGCGCAATATCCATTAGAAGTGCTTTGTTTGCATTTAATTGAATCAGGTAATTTCTTTATTGTGTGTCCTAGAGGAGCATAAGTGTGTGGGAGTGATGTTGTTATCAATCAAAAATTGTTTTAGTGCCCCCTATATGTGTAAGTTATTGTTTCAATATTTCTGGACATGAAGTATGACATGTTGTCTTTGTGCACAGGAAAAAGCTAATAAATATGGGAAATTATAGTGATACAGAGGAATTTTGGGTTGTTGATCAGTGACGTCTTTGAGGGTGAATATTGAAGACAGTTTTGCATTTTCCATAGAAATTAGATAAACAGGAAAAGGTGAAAAGTACTGCAGATGGAATGAGCAGAGGTCTGGAGCTAGGTGACGTTTTGGGGAATAGTAAAATAGTTTTATTTGCTATAGCAGAAGGAATAATTAAGATGTATTTTGGTTAAACAGGGCTACAAATGTCATGCAAAGGATTTTGTGAAAGATTAGTATTCTCAGCACTGATGTCATGTCATAGTGTCACAAGTGAATTATTGTAAATACTGTAATATTGTACAGAAATGAAGTTTGTGAATGATCTACTTTTTTAATGAAATAGATAGATTCAAGTCAGAGAGTGTTTCAGTGTATGCTTCATGCTCTTGCTTCTTTCTGTACTTTCTTTAGGGGAATAGAGAACTGATGACAGCTAGCTCGCTGGGAGTTGCCAAAATTTGTAATTTTGGATGTGTTGTGCCCAAAGCTGGTTTTCAGTCACTTTATAGGGGGAACCATATTGGTTTTCACAACAGCCTTTGTTCTTTTTCTCAGTGGCTGTGCTAAACAGGTTGTTTTTAAAAATAGTTTGAATATCACTGCTATTCATGCCTGTAATTCACCTGATGTGAACAAAATTCACAGTCACTGAAATAAAAATAACAGTACCAGCAGCAATGTGGTAGCGATTATAAATTATTGCAGAGCTTTACTAATTAATTTTTTCATATTTTTCATAAATGCGTATTCACATGGGGATGCTTTGTATGTGGATAGCAACCACATGTTTCATAATAGAAAAATAGCTGAAAACCTGCTAGAGATAACTGAGGGAAAATTGCTGTTAGAAAAGTACCTTTGCATCTGAATCAGCTCTCCCCATTTTAACTTTCCCGTGTCAGTCCTACTTGTACTTTTATTTCTCCTGGTGTGTGAATTAAAATTCAGAATTGTTTCCTTCAGTCTTGGATTTTTTTTTTTTTTTGACGAGAGGTAAGTGGATCTCCTTTTCCTTACTTTATCTGAGTCAGAGGTAGACTTGCAAGAGCACTTTTCATGAACATGAGAAAAGAAAATATTAGAGGTGTCACACTGAGTCAATTTATGAAGTATAAAGTCTTTAATATGGTACACAGGAGAGAATGTATAGAAGATAGAAGGTAGACTAAATGATACTGGGAATGAATGATCTGGGACTGTGATAGCAATTGAGATGTGCCTTCCTTAAAAAAACAAAAAACATAGGGCCGGCCGAGTGACGCGGTGGTTAAGCGCTGGTTTGGGAAGCCAGTGGCCCTGGTTCGGTCCCATATATGAAGGCCAGTGACACTGCCCTCAAAAAACAAAAAAACAAAAACAAAAAAACCCCAAAACAAACAAAAAAGCACATTTATGTCTATAACATGGATTTGTTGAGTAAACATGGTCCTTCAAGCCCTACAACATTGTAAAAGAAATAGGATCGACAAATAATCTGCAGAGTTTTGCACCTAAATTCGGTACTTGACAAAGTGCTCTAATAAAGAGATAGCAAAGGGCTTATGCTGATGTTGATTTGTGTGGAAAAAGTCATCCTTGGAAAGGGGAGTGGGTGAGTGGACATTTACATATGGTACACCAAGGAGAACTTCTTTCCTTGCTCAGTTGTTGGTTGTAAGTGTTTATGGAATGGAGCAGTTCAGTTAGTACATTCTGAGGTAAAGCAATATTCTGGGGTGGAACTTTAATAGTTAATGCAGAACAGGAGGAAGCTGTGCTGAATGATTTTTTTTTCTTTTTTTTTTTCTTTTTTTTTTTCCCCCCCCTTTTCATTGCTTCAAACTTTCTTTTTTTTTTTTTTTTTAAATTTTATTTTATTTTTAATTAGTTTCAGGTGTACAGCACAGTGCAATAGTTATACATTTTACCCCTCAAAGTGACAACCCCCCCAACCCCCAATAGTTTCAGGTGTACAACACAGTGCAATAGTTATACATTTTACCCCCCAAAGCGACAAACCCCCCACCCCCAATACACCCCCCCAAACCCCCCCATATCATACATATCTATTACTCTTCCTCTGACTCTCTTCCACAGTATAATCCACATCCCGTGACTATCTATATATATTCAATTACAGTAGGTATACCACCTCCACTTTAGTAATACAGTGCAGTGATCAAACCTCTACTCCATCCATGAAATGGTCTCCCTAACAAGACCTATGATCATCTGACATTCCACAGAATATTTACAACATTATTAATTATATTCCCCAAACTGTCAAACTTTCTGTGTATTAAGAACTTCTGCAAATCTGTGAGGTCTCTTATGGCTAACCTATCCCTCCCCCAGAAAACTTTAGCATCTGTAGAATTTGCTACTTGACAGCAGTTAATCACTGGGTTCTCTTCCACTGGAGACAAATATATTTCATTCTCTTTTGACCTTGTTTGCATGTTGAAACATGAAGATTCATTTTTAAAACAACTCAATGTATAAAGCTTCACAAAACAAGTAGTGCAAAGCTTTCACAGTTGTCATCTGATGAATATTAATATTTTGTGCTAGATGACCTTTTTGATTTATGTTATTTTGCTTTATTGCTGAAATGGGAGAGGAGAAGAAAGCTTGGTTCTTCAAACCCAAATAGAAAAGAGCTTGAGATTCTGTGTTCTAGAAATATTAGAAAATCCAGGTGAAAATAAAAAAATGAGGACTTGTTGTCCTCCCACCCCAACTAAGTTTATTTAAAAGACAAATTCTATAGTAGTGATCAGTTTCTTTGCTATGTGAGAAATGAATTAGTTATTAAAAAAACAAAAACTCACTTGTGTTTTGTAATAAACTTTAGGAAGCAATTTTCATATGTATCACTTAGCCTCTACTCTGAACCTCTTCGGAACAGCTTTTATCCTTGGAGATTTAGCATTCATCAGCCCCATAGCTTGTCCTATTGACAAATAAAAATAATACTGTCAAACTGTATTAAAGTCATCATATCTGGAAACTTAGAATCTTTTCAATGTTAAAAAAAAGCAAATAATTTAATTAAATGATTTTTTTATTCAAGAACAGTGAAGTCTGCTTCCTCTATTGTTATCCTCCATGTTTACTTAGCTAGTATTCTAAACAGAATTAGTGTGGAGAAGAGGAGGATTGAGGGTCAAAGCTGGACTAACATTCCTGTCTCCTTACACAGGATCAGTGGTGTCATTACTGTCGCTGGTTTTCAGGAAGGAACACTAGAGAGAATTCCTCTACGTGCCACCGGGTCATGTGTAAAGCATGTGTCCAACCCAGGGCTGGATATGAACATGGCCTTCCCAAATCTCTCTTTGTTTCTGTAATTGTGCTCCCAGATGTTAGCCAAGGGAATGTGTTAGGGAAATTTACCATGCGTAAAATGTTTTTTGTGTTCAGCCTAGCCTTTTGGGAACTTTTTTCATGTACCTCTCCACCCTTTGCTTACCTGTGTGCAGTTTTTAGGTACCCTAAATATGGATAATCCTTGATTGGAAAGTGCATGATTGGCTTTTTCCCTTTTCATCACAGGTGTGTTTCCTCTAAGGGCAATTTATGTAGCCAAGGTAGTCTGTCAGGAATTATGTTTCTATGGAGTCAGAGTTTTGACTCAGATGGATGTAAATTGAAGGCAAAATTTTGATAGCCATTTTCTTTTTTATTTATTTATTATTTTTTTGTTTTGTTTTGTTTTGTTTTGAGGGCAGTGTCACTGGCCCTCATATGTGGGACCCGAACCGGGGCCGCTGGCTTCCCAAGCCAGCACTTAACCACCGCGCCACTCGGCCAACCCCTCCATTTTCTTTTTTAGAATAGTGAAGATTTTTAATTTTCCTTAGTAATTCTCAGCCATTACCTATTAACAGACTATGCCTTTTGGAACATAAATTCTTAATGGTATTTTGAAAGTCTCATTATAATATTTAATGAACATCTACCATGTACAAGATACCATGCTAGTACCTACTCTTTAGAAGTCACTGTTTATCTACTAAGGCAACAAAGATAGGGTATATATTAATATATATGTGTGTGTGTGTGTGTGTGTATATATATAAATAATAAGACTAATAATAAAGGTGGTATATGGCACCTTTATTGTGGTTCTTCAAGTATGATCTCTGGACCAGTGGCATCAATATCATCTGAAAATTTGTTAGAAATGCAAATTCTCAGGGCTAATACCTGGCTGGTGAATCAGAAACTGAGTGTGGGGCTTAATATTCTGGGTTTTAACAAGTCCTGCAGGTGATTCTGATGTTTAGTTTAGACAGTACCACCAGATAGAAAAAACCCCACTGATTTGCTTTTGGAGGCTGTAATGTGTATGGAACTAGGCATGTTTATTCTTGGAATTCATATTTATGGAAGCAATATTGAGAACACATAGACAGAAGGATTCATGTCTATAATCATAATAGTAATAGTCTTGTATCTTTTTTTGCTGGCTTACTAATCAAAGTAGTATTTCTTCCAATTTTTTTCATATATCACTAAGTAATATTAAAGTTTTACTTCTTTAGCTATTATGAATTCTTTCAATTTTTTTGGTGCTAACTTGGACTTCTAAATCAATACATAGTATGTATCTGGTTTTGAAAATTTTGCAATATACAAGTTAAATGGTATCATGCAAAACTTTAACTTTGATATCATGACTGAAACAGTGGTTCTACATGTGGTCTGGGGTGTTTTATATTGATATTAAAGCATCATGTCTGTTTTTCAGATTAGTTATTTTTATTGCTTTCTTTATTTATTGCTTCAAGTTGTAGTCTGTCTTAATTTCTTTTTAAGAATTTCCCTAAGTTGTTTAACAGTTTATTAAAGTGGTGAATACTATTCATAGTTCATTCTCAAAACAGACATCACATATTCTACTTGTTTTTGTGCCTTTCTAGGAATGGAAATCCTGAGATTGATTGAACTTAGAGAAAATGGAACTATAACAAAACATAGTATTTTCTTCCTTTTTTTTTTTTGAGGGCAGTGTCACTGACAGAACCACCGGGGCCACTGGCTTCCCAAACCAGCATTTAACCACCGTGCCACTCGGCTGGCCCCTAAAACATAGTATTTTCTAAACTAAATTATTTTATCAAAATGAAATTGAAATCAGTGTTGGCATTGAATGCTTATTACATAAGCTTAACTATTAACTTATATAGGAAAAGAAAGTTTTGAAAGAATGCAGGAATGTACTGCTCAACTTGTAAACTTAAGGAGAATGTAACTAAGCCTTGGTGCAGTGTCCTGATGAGTGGGTAGCCTGGGATGCTGGAAGAGTCCACTGGGCTGGGTGTCTTGGCTGCCATGCCTCCAGCAGCAAATGGCTTCCCAGGGAGAGAGAGTGGTGAAGACACTGCCCTTTGATAGGAATGCCTTCATTTAACAACCAGCATTGTGACTGCTGAGTAGGAAAGGGAGACTTGGCCAGGAATGGGCTGTGTGCCTGAGCCTAGTGGTGAGTAGCAGTAGGTTTCTTGTTTGAAATTCTTGATTATGACCTCAGGTTCTGTTTACCTAGACTGCTGTGGGGAGAGTGGTTTTGACTTCTAACATTTAAGAAGGTGCAGGAGTATAATTTTCTCTATGAAACGTTAATCTTTTCTACATTTGGTGGTCTATATAAGTTTTGAATGCCTGGAATCAGGATATGATGGGGGATGTATAAGACAGCTTTTGAGATTTAAGTGTATAGGTTTGGTGCATGTATGCTATATGTAATATTTGGTATATGTATGCTGATAACTTTTTCTTTTAATTCCAGCAAGTCTTACTGATGAGGGACATCAGTATTGTTGCAGACTGGTGGAAATAGATTCAAAAAGTGGTCCAGGCCTCATTGGTTTAGGTATTAAAGCATTACAAGACAAAAAGTATGAAGGTGCTGTTAAGAACTTAATAGAAGGTAAGTGTACAGTGGATGGCATGTGACATGAGGTATAGGTGTCAGTAGACGTTTATCTTTGGGCCTCTCTATAAGAAATGTATATTTAAGATAGGAGTAAGAAAATTGAAGTTACATACCCAGGAGTCCAGCTCTGCCATTCACTAATTCAAGGCCTTAGGAAAGTTAAACTGTCTTAGTGCTTTCATTTATAAAATAGGGATAATAATATTCCTATCCTTAGGCTTTAACTTAGTCTTGTCAGGGGACTGGTATGGTGTTTCTGAATGAACTTACATTCAAATGGAGATCTGGATGACAAATACAGGCCCGATGGTTTGAGGAGCATTTCAGGCCAAGAAGTGAAATAGCCTGAGGTGAGAGGAAAGCTGGTATTCAGGGAACTGCTGGTAATTCAGCAAGACCTGGGAATGAAGTATGGGAGCAGAAAGGGGCAATAATTGAGGCAGGAAAGGGGCCTTACAAATCTTGTTAAGCGTCCTAATGGCAGCAGGGAACCAGTAGAAGGTTTTAAGCAAGGTGATTTCATAATCATATTTAATAGTCTGGCTACAGTGTAGAGAATGAGCTGGAGTGGATGGCAGGCACTTGCAGTGACCTAGGATAAAGATGAGGGGAGATCCAAACTGAAGTGTGGCGGTAGAGAAATGAACTGGGGCCTGGAATCAGTGTGACTTTGTGGCTGATTAGATGTGAGAGATGAGGGAGAGGGGAAGAGTCTGATTTGGGGGGTAGAGGTGGTGCCATTCATCTCAGTAGTCATGGAAACCTTGGATTTTGTGATTGCTTTTATCCTTTTAGGGTTAAAAGAAAGCCCTCTCTGCACGATGGGATGGTATCATCTGGCAGAAGCCCAAGTCAAATTGTATAGACCTAAAGAAGCTGTTCTTTCATGCAATCAAGGTACTCTGCAGGGTGGCCAACTCCATTTCTTTTCATCTTAAAAGAGAAAGATAATGATTTAAAAAAAAAACATATATCTTAAAGACTGCTATATTTTGTATTTTAAGTTGCCAACTACTTTAAATTTCATTAAAGACCTTAAAAAATGCCAAGTCTGTATACATGTCTACTAGTGTATTTTTAAATTGACGATGAATATTTATCAAAGGTTTCCTGCACTTGGAATTTTGACAGTCAGCTTTGGCTTGTGTGGTGGTGCTGTCTTTGTAACAAGGAAGTTCCTGGTGTGGCTCTAGGACCTTCAGTAGTTCTTGATTCCTCTGATATAGATAAGCACTGGTGTCTAGGAGCCTATATGAATATGATGAGATAGAAAATCACAAAAATTGATTCACTGCTCTTGATTAGCTGGTGGCCTAGCCACTATAGTTGAGAAACAGTTCACCCTGGTCCATTCTAATTCAGTTTCTTTCCTCTTCCATTATCCTTAATTTACTGTGTTTGTTACAGATGGGTTTACTAAGGGCTAACCTTTGTTATGTAGCAGATGTATGAGGTGTGATAAAAAAATAAGGTGAATGTATAAATAAAAAAATAATTATTATAATAAATGACACATTGCTGTTAATCCCCTTCGCCCTCGCTTCAAGTACACTTATTCCCATCGTTCTACGCCACTTTCTGAAGCAGTTCTGGAAGTCCTCTTTCGCGTCTTCAGTTGTGCTGTGGTGGCCGCCTCAATGTCCTGAATCTTTTTGACTTTGGGGAAGAGCCAGAAGTCACATGGTGCCAGATCCGGTGAATAAGGTGGATGAGGACACACCATAATGTTTTTATTTGACAGAAATTGCCATATACCAGAAACAATGTGTGACACGGAGTGTTGTCACGATAGAGGA
Source organism: Aselliscus stoliczkanus (assembly GCA_033961575.1). Taxonomy (NCBI): domain Eukaryota; kingdom Metazoa; phylum Chordata; class Mammalia; order Chiroptera; family Hipposideridae; genus Aselliscus; species Aselliscus stoliczkanus. The sequence goes on from CM066728.1 coordinate 48,407,559, forward strand.
TGATTTATGGCACACTTTAAAACACACCTTCTCTCAACTGTAGCTCACACCTGACTGCCCCAAACAAGTTGAAACTTGTCACACACTGTTAGTAAGTTTCCATGTGCCGCTTCCTGTATTGAAGATCCCTGTCTTTTCCTTGGATGGCATTCACTGTATTTTCTGATCACATTGGGAAAGGTTCGGTGTCACACATCAATTCTGGTATATGGCAATTTCTGTCAAATAAAAACATTATGCTGTGTCCTCATACACTTTATTCACCGGATCTGGCACCGTGCAACTTCTGGCTCTTCCCCAAAGTCAAAATGACCATTGAATTGATTCAGGACGTTGAGGCAGCCACGACAGCACAACTGAAGACACTCAGGGAAGAGGACTTCCAGAACTGCTTCAGAAAGGGGAAAGACCAATGGGATAAATGTGTTTGAAGCGAGGGGCAGTATTTTGAGGGGGATTAATGGCAATGTGTCTTTTACTGTAATAATATATATATTTTTTATTTAAACATTCACTGTATTGTTTGATTACACCTCTTAGCCATTGATGATTTTCAGGGTGTTTAGTTTTATTATATGTTATGTGAACATAAAGGTTTTAAATTTAAATCTGCTCTGTTTTAAATTCAGATATTTTCATAAAGAGTTCAGGGAATACTTCATATTTAGCTTTGAGTTATTCTTTATGTATATTGTTTTGGCAGTTTATTCTTATTGTCTGTGCAATTTATTACATGTCTCCCTTAAAAAGAAAAACAAGTTAAGTGATATGTCCTTAATTTTGACAGCTCTGAAGAACATAGATAACCTTCCTGTGTCTGGTGGCAGTCTTCATCAGAAGAATCTTTGTCTTCGTTTGAAAGCAGAGGCTTTGGTTAAAATCTCAGATTATGAATCCTCAGAGGAAGCAATTTGTGCTCTTGATCAGGTAGTCTTATCGAATTTTTCCCTTCAGTTTATTTAGTTTCCAATCAACCAGGCATCATCCACTTTTTCATTACTACAAATATTTACTTAGAAGAATTTTGTGTTAAAGGTATGAATTTACCGCATCTGCACAATTAGAAACTCTATAAGTAATTTATTTGCTTCATGGTTAAGTACTTACAGTGCACTTCATGATGCAATTTCTTTCCTTAGTTCTTGCTCTTGTTCTTCTCTTTTCGTTTTGCCCTCTTCGGCTACTACTTGATTATTACTAATTTGGGATTCTAAATTTTTTCTTACCGAAAACATTTCCTAGATTATTGACAGGAATTGTTAAGGACACTAGTAGCTTCATGTTAGAGAATGTCATTTATTTGTCCTATTCAATTTAATAAAACACTCAGAGGAAGATTGATTTTTTTTTTCTCAAAGATTTTATTGGGGAATTGGGGGCGGGGAACAGCTTTGGGAAATCGGGGAAGGGGAACAGACAAGTTGCTGTCCTTTTGTTCTTCAGCCTGGTTGTGGAGGACGTTGCTTCACTGGCCCATGTTGGTATCATCATTGCGCTCTTCCTGGGTGAGGCAGATGGGTCTCTGGCCTCTAGACGTCTGCTCACAGCAGCTCTTGGCAGCTCACACCAGCTGCCAGCCACTCACGCTGGCGCCAGACATTCACTGTAGCCTATGGCAGCCCACTGCAGCAGGGGCTGCAGCTATGCCATCCTGGGGATTCACAGCAACCCAGTTCCAGGTGAAGCGGTTGTTCACCATCTTAGCTGTAGAGGGCAGTGTCACTGGCCCTCATATGTGGGATCCAAACCAGGGCTGCTGGCATCCCAAGCGAACTCTTAACCAATGCGCCACTCAGCCGGCCTAAGAACTAATCTTATTTTCTTGTTTTCTGCTGGCCTTCCCACCAATAATGTGTTTTGTGTGAATGCCTGGTAGAGGATTTTCCAATAATTTTTTTTTATAAAAAAAACAAAATGAAAAGTTAATTAGAGAACTGGTAGAGTTCAGGTCTGAGACAGAAAATGTACAAGATGAGCCCGACACATCTTATAATGTTAGAAAGCAAAGAAACTGTAAAAGGTTGGTGGCATTGTGTCAGAAGGATTCAGGAACTAGCATGAAATGATTCTCACAGGCAGAAGAGGGGATGATTTAAGCACCAATAACCTCAGTGGATTGAAAGATAGCAAATATGTTTAAATCAATGTATTCATGATGATACCAAAAAAAAAAAAATCAAAACATCCTCAATAAAATAAATCTTTGGAGGATGCTAAGGAACCAAATCAAAGAATCAAGGCATTTATCCTGCCTTTCTTATATGGACTATTCCTAAGAATAATGAAGTAGATAATAGAGGAGGACAAATTTCTCTTTGTTGAAGTATTCCACAAATGAATGATAAAATGAGAAAAAAAATCACAGTTTTTTGCAATTTGTAATAAATGAATAGATTTAGTCATTGAGGATCAATGGTTGCTAACACCACAAAAAGAATGACAACTAGACATAACCAAGTTCAAGTACACTTGAGGTTTTGTTGCCAGAACATCAAATCTGAATCAGATCAAGCTTCTAGAGCTAAGAAGTAGTTTACAGGAGATACAGGGGACCAAAGAACATGTCAATACCATGAGAATACATTCAGCAAAAACTAGATTGTGAGCAACTGACAAATGCCTCATATTTTTCAATAGTTAAATTGCAAGGGAGAAAAGAAAAAGAGAAATGGAAGGAACCCTATAGATTAGAAGAGGCGTAAGAGACATATTAGCCATTTGAAATGTACATACCTTGTTTGGATTTGATTAACATAAATTATTCTAATATATTATGAGACAACTGAGAACTTTAAACACTGGCTAATTATTTGATGATATTAAGGATGTATTTGTTTTGTTTAGGTATTTATAATGGTAGTATGATTGTGTTATTTTAAAATGAACTTATTTTTTAGATATAGATGCTGAAGTATCAGATAAAAAGTTATAATATCTGGGATAATCAGAGTAGAAGTGTAGTGAAATGGGTGAAGGTATAGAGAAGCAAAGATTGGCTTTGAGTTAATTTTGAAGTTGATGATGAGTACATGTGGTTTTATATTGTTCTCTAATTTTTTTATGTATTTGAAATTTTTCCTTATAAAAAGGTTACAGAGAATGAAAATGTTAATAGTGATAGAAATCAGGACTTCTGGGTCTTTATACTCTTCTATGGTCTTTCTTTAATTAAAGCAAACATTGCTGCATTGTATTGAAGGAGATTTATAGCAGTTCTCCACAATTATTTTCTAGATTTCTGATGCAGATAATACCCCAGGACTTTTGGTTCTCAAAAGCTTGGCCTATCTGAACAAAGGCGCATTAGATGAAGCTTCAAAGGTCAGTTGTTTTTCATTCAAATTGAGATTCTTTTTTTTAAGTTATTTTTATTTGGATATGGAATTGACAGATTTCTACTTTATAGATTATGGAAGATGTGCTCTCCTCTTACCCTGACCTGGCGGAAGCTCATGCCCTGGAGGCTTTGATTCATTTTACCAAAGAGGACTATCTACAAGCAGAAAAGTGGTAAGCCTATATAGACTGCTCACAGACTGTTCACAGATCAAGTCATATCTTAGTTTATTAAATTTTTCAAAAATTCAAAATGAATGGGCTTGATAAAGATCCAGTTTTGTATACAGTTGATCTTTGTAAGCTTTAAGTATTAGTATTTTTAACAAATGTATTTACTATGTAGCATAGTGACTATAAAACAATTCCATGATGTGTTTAATATCTGATTAGCTGATCATAATGTTCAGTTAGCATACATACTGTTTGGTGTGTGCTCTGAACACTTAGCACACTGGCTGCGCTAAAAGGCCATTGTGCTTTTTTAAGTTCCTCTTCTTAAACAAAATTTTTTTTTCTCGTAATCTGAGTCCTTACATAATGCCTTGTTTCTAATTCAGTATCCTTTAATCACACTCTGAGTGTTTGAACTGGGAGTCTGCTATATCATATCTATTTTAATATTCCTTTACTTCCTCTGGTGACTTAGTTTTCAGAGAGCTCTTGAGAAGGATGCTGAAGTTGCTGAGTATCATTACCAACTTGGGTTGACATATTGGTTCATGGGTGAAGAAGCAAGAAAAGATAAAACAAAGGCTCTCACCCACTTTCTGAAGGTAAAACAAATGCTACTATTCAATTCATAGTTGAAATGGAGTCATTATAAAATCATAAATAGTAATTATATGTTAGACACTTAAAATTACTCTTCACTGAACTGTGTTTTGTGTGTCATCTCTCCTACATAAGGTTTTGTGAGAATGTTATTGGGTTTTCAAGGAGAAAATTAAACCAACAATGTAAAAATCACTTATTTAAGAAACTGATGTTATAGAAAATAGACTTAATTATCTCTAGAAAACAATGTTTTAGGTAATTTCTACTATTGTTTTATGGGCATATGAGCTTTATGTTATTCTAGATGTTTAACTGTTTTTTAGATATTTAACATCTGTAAGTCTTCTTTTCTTATCTTGACTCATAGAAGCAGATTAATAACTCAAGTTTTACATTTCTTTTAACAAAGATAACAGTTTTACACTAATGTTTATTTTCTATAAGCAGTGACAGCCAGTTTTCATGTCTGTTTTAAATCTTACATTAAAGGAGGTTTTGTATTATTTTTGTATATTTAATAAAAGTTTAATCTGTATAATTATCTTTTGTGTTTTTAAAGAGACTCATCCCAACAAACTTTAATATTCTGTTATTATCAATTTTTATTTCAAAGGCTGCCAAGCTGGATACATACATGGGCAAAGTTTTCTGCTATTTAGGTCATTATTACAGAGAAGTGGCAGGCGATAAAAACAGAGCCCGTGGATGTTACAGGAAAGCTTTTGAATTAGATGACACGGATGCTGAATCTGGAGCTGCAGCTGTTGACTTAAGCGTGGAGCTTGAAGAGATGGTATGTCTCGTAACTTAAACGCTTTTGTCTTTTGTTTCTATGCTTAGTATAGAAATAGAAACATTTTTATACATGTAAACTCAAAAGTTAGTTTTTTATTTGTCTTTGTAGATACAACAGAAATATTTTTGTCACTTTTGATAGAGTAAATTTTCTTTCCATTGGCAGACCTTAAATTACTCGTCACTTGTTATTGAAATTGTAGTTCAGTATACCAGTGTAAGTTTAAAAACTCAGAAGTGGTCAATGAAAATATATCTGTGTACTTTTCAAAGGTGTTCTGTATTTTTATGATATTTGATTTCTCTAATATTAGCCCTTTCTCGTTATTAGGAAACTGCCTTAGCTATCCTAACAGCAGTAACTCAGAAGGCAAGTGCTGGAACGGCGAAATGGGCCTGGCTTAGGCGAGGGTTATACTATTTGAAAGCCGGTCAACATTCTCAAGCAGTGGCTGAGTAAGGCACCTTCTTATAGTTAAATTCTTGTTACAGCCTAATGGTTCCTTAAACTCCATTTGTACCCAAAATGAACTTTACAAGTTGCTTCAGACCAGGTTGTGTTTTGAGGGAAGAAATAGCAAAATTTATTTAAAGTTGACTGCTTCTTACTATATGCAAGGCACTGGAATGACACAAACGGATTAAGTGGTATCCTGTTGTTAAGGAGATAGCCAATCTAGTAGTCTTAAGAGTATCATGCATGTACTAGGTTCTCAACAGAAATTAAAGGAATGATAAGAAGCCAAGGTTAATACCTTTGTTCTCCCACCAACATGCATTGTTTCGACAGCGAGACATTTGGTAGCTTGGCAGGCATTTGTAACAGCTCATTTTTAGTCATTTGGTTTGAGCTATAATTACGGGTAAATAATACATTAAAGTCAAGATAAAGTTTCTGATTTATGTTAATATCTAGAACACAGGCATTTAAAATTTCCTGGAAATGGGATTTAATCAGAAATTTAAAGCAGGCCTATTATTCCTGTTTTTTAACTGGGATTATTTCTGATTTGGTAGGATTGGCAGGGGTTTATAGACTGTGCTGAGGCATATGTGTGATCCAGTTGAATTATTTATATTTTCCTTTTAGAAGTGGAAGTGATTCTATTACTTTGAGTTCTCTTACAGTCTCTTGGAATTTTAGTTTACAGGCAGCATTAAGGGCAGACCCAAAGGACTTCAATTGTTGGGAATCATTAGGAGAGGCATACTTAAGCAGAGGTGGCTATACAACCGCCTTGAAATCCTTCACAAAAGCCAGCGAGCTGAACCCAGAATCCATATACAGCGTGTTTAAGGTTGCAGCAATACAGCAAGTCCTAGGCAAATACAAGGAGGCTGTGGCTCAGTACCAGCTGATCATTGAAAAGAAAGAAGATTATGTGCCTGCTTTGAAAGGTAATTTCTTTTTAATAGCTCCTTTGATGTTTGTGATACTGACATAAGATCCTTGAGTAAATTCCCTAAATGTGTTTAGTAACTTGAAAAGGACTTCTTTAGTCAACAGAGAGCATCCAGTATGAACCTCTTAGGGTATAGCTTGCTATGTAGATTTGAATATAGAAAGTTCAAATATTGTTTCATAACAGTCAATAATATGATAGATTTAATTTTTAGACAAATAGCATGATAATTATTGGATCTAAAAATGAATCCCTAAAGCAAAGTTTCCCTGTTCTTATATTTTGATGATTAAATCACTATATCCTCAGAATATCTTAATATTATACATTTTAATTCCTTTGTAAATTATAGAAGCTCATGTTTTTCAGTTTTTGAACTTTAGAGGCAACTTTTATTGTTTTATGGCTATCTAAATATTTCAGTTCCTCTGTAGATACCTATTCTTCACAAATTATTTTTGGTTATATAAACTAAAATAGCACCATCCATATCTAATCTAAAATTTATATGATTATATCTAACCATTAAAAAAAACCTGGAGCCCATTGAATATGCTTTCCTCCATTTCCTTTTGCTTTTTAAATAAACAATTGAGGTTTAAAGCAGAAATAGTGTATGTTTTAAGTGACATGCAACTTAGGCCTTAAAAACCTTGTTGTTTTGTTTGTTTGTTTGTTTGTTTTTTAATATTGTACAATACCTGAAGAGAAGGAGAACTCACATTTATTAAATGTTTACTAGGAACTTTAGGAAATTCCTTTTTCATTTAATTTTTATGGTATGGTTTGCTATTCAGTTTTGAACATAAAAAGATCAAATCTTGAGAGTAGCATTTAGGTAAAATCCCCATTTTCAAAGTTCATTCTAAGAGTTTTTTTACATGTTGTAACAACTGCAAACTTACCTGATTTTAGGTTTGGGTGAATGCCACCTCATGATGGCAAAAGCAGCTCTAGTCGATTATCTTGATGGCAAAGCTGTAGACTACATAGAACAAGCACTGGAATATTTTACGTGGTTTGTATTATTCATTGTATTTATATTCTTAGCATTATAATAAAGTGAAATTTAGAAAATCATTCTGTGTTTCTTCTGTTAGATATAGCAATCATTATTCAGAATATCAAACAAAGTAACAGACTAGGCAATTAATTCTAGAACCTGCATTTTGTATTAATTTGGGGCTGGGGAACCGATATAATTTCTTAAGTAGCTGACACGCTGGATGCATAGGGAAGGGTGGGAAGGAAGAAGCCATCTGGTAGGGAAGCAGCTGCTCTGATAACCACATGTTGGTGTTCTCTTTCAGAAGACCTAGAAATATGAGTATCTTGAATTGGAATGATTGGGAAATAGGGCTTCAGGTGTCCAATACGCTTTACATTCCGTGGTAAGGGCTTATTTTAGGCGTATTGTAGGCCCGAAGGTCAGGGGGATATGAGTCATCTGATTGCTCCTGGAGAGAATCTGTGTAGGAAAAAAAAGTGATGTCTAACAACAAAAAGGGTATCAGAAAAATTTGAATAAATCTGGTATTTTATTGAACTATACATTCATTAGCTAGGATGGAGTGTTATTTGTGGTAGATGGTTTTAAAAAGTATTTAAGTTAGATATACATTTGAATTTTTTTGCTCTTTCCTGTGCTTCCCTTCCTTTCTTTTCCTACTTGCCTTCTCTGTTCCCCTCTTGATTTGGTTGCTTCACGATTTCTTTGCTTTGATTATGAACCAAGTATGGAAAAAAACCTTACCCTTTTTTCTCCCACTGATTTTTATTGCTACTTTTCAAGTCTTACATAATATGTAGCTCTTTCCAAAGAGGGAGGATTGTGAAGAAAGCATACTTTGAACTATATTTAAGAGTAAATGTGAACCTTTGAATAATGATACTTGAGCTAAAAATACTGCCTTTTTTAGCTTGGGAAATTTTGTTCTGGAAAGCATGTAGCACTCAACCAATTATAAGAAGGTATATAAAACTTTTAAAGTGATAATCCTGAAATTTATATTTACTTTTATACTTAAAAGTTCACATTACCACAATTCACAATTCTTGTGTAAGTGTGACAGAAGTTATTTCACTTTACAGATGATTTATCTTTTATGGAACTTAGAACGAGATAAGAGTATAGGATGTTAAAATTGCTTGTTTCTCTCTTTTTTTTTCTCATGCTGTCAGTTTTTGAAATTATACTAAGATATTTAAGCAAAGGAACTACAAATAGTGTTGTCCTTCCTAGTCCTCGCAGGGGACTTTCAGTGATGACTGCAATAATTAATCTTTCTTCTCTGGAAGAAATTGGAAAATGATTTTTGGCTAGACTCCATGAGTAGAAAAGGCTAGAAAAATGTTCCATCTGTTTGTCCATCTGCCAGTAACATAGCTGTTTGTGATAGCTGATTATCAAGATTTGGCTTAAATTGAAATTGCTGTGTTTATAGGTCTTGAGAAGAGAAAAATGAAGAGAAATGTATAGCTGAGATTTTCCCATCCTAAAAAGAAGTGCCCTTTGTCATCATAATTAATATTTCAAGTTTTTGAGCTTATCCATTCAATCCTACTTGCTTCAATAAATATGGCTTTTCACATTTTTGTGTTTAGATTTTTGGTATTGTCTCAGAGAGTAGAAATTCTTTGGATCACCAAATATATTTGATATGTCATACATTTACTAGTCGCTTTATTTATGGGAGATCTGAAAGCAAAAACGGGTTTACAATAATCAACTGTTAATAGTTTTAAAAGAAGTCAATATTAAAGGTAAATTGGTTCTGAAAAACTTAACTGATTTGTTTATGTAATTTCTGCTACTTCTAACAAAAGTAATGAAGAGTACCAAAGAAATGTTTGCAAAATTTCTGGCACTTAGCTTAAAACAATCAGTTTTTTTCTCTCTTCTTCCTAGGGAAGTGATAAGATGTAATTCAGTTAGAAGGAATTTAGTAAATCATTCACTGCACTTAACTTAGGAAGTTGCTCTGAATCAAGATTGTATGTAAAATTTTTCTGTTTTAATTGTAAGTAATAATGAGGGAGATGAATTTTATACTTTTTGGGAATGCTTTATAAGAATCCCACTTTTCTTTTTTCAGGGCTTTGCAGCATCAAGCTGATGTGTCTTGCCTTTGGAAGCTAGTTGGGGATGCTTGTACCAGTCTGCATGCTGTCTCACCATCTAAAGTGAATGTTAATGTGTTAGGAGTCCTCCTAGGTCAGAAAGAAGGAAAACAAGTATTAAAGAAAAATGAGCTCCTCCATCTTGGAGGAAGGTAATTTACAAAGATTGCCAGATAATGACATTTAAACTGAGTTAGGACATTTTATAACAAAATATAACATTCGCTTTTATATGTCCATAGGTGTTATGGACGTGCATTAAAACTGATGTCTACATCTAATACATGGTGTGATCTTGGAATTAATTATTATCGCCAAGCACAACATCTAGCAGAAACAAGCAGCACTACGACTGATCTTAAAGAGTTGTTGGAGAAATCTTTACATGTATGGTTTTGAGAAATTTTTTTATAAACTTAAAAAAGCTAAGTGCTTTTCTGAAAGATGTTTTTGATAAATACTATGGTGTTTTCAAATAAACTACGTTTATGTTGATATAAATGAAATAAAAATTGATCTAATTTTACCTTTCAGTGTCTGAAAAAAGCAGTGAGGCTCAACAGTAATAATCACTTATACTGGAATGCTCTTGGTGTGGTTTCATGTCACAGCGGTAAGAACTGAGTAATACTTCAATAATTTTAGAAGATTTGCTCATTTCAGGTAATAAAATTCAGTTTCATCAAATTCTGTATTTTTCAGGTATTGGAAATTATGCCCTTGCTCAACACTGTTTCATCAAATCAATCCAAACGGAGCAAATTGTGAGTGTTCTATATATCTGTCTATGAAAAAAAACTTCAAAATTTAGTGGCAATAATTTTTTGAGACTTCCATGTAGACTAGAAACCTTTTATATGTATATATATGTTTTTTTAGAATGCTGTTGCGTGGACCAATTTGGGAGTGTTATACCTTGCAAATGAAAACATTGAGGTAAATGTGTTGTCTGCTTTGTCATATTAAAAGTAAAGAACATCATATACATATATATATATATATATATATATGATTTCTTCATAATAGTTCAACTTTTTGTGGAGAAATGCTTTGTACATTGTTATCTATCCAGTATGCTCCCTAATATGCTAGATAATTGATGACCTTTAGTTTATGTTATTGATTAATGAATACATAAGATTTATTTTACACTTTCCATACCACTCAAGAAATTTTAGGTTTTATAATTATGTTGATTTTTCATTTAGAACAATTCCGTGACTTATTTGGGTGTTTTTCTTTTTATCTGTGCACCCATAAGAGGAGTCCCATCCCATGTAGGCTGTATTGGGGGTAGGTTGATGAAGTTGGGGAGGTGATTAGTACTCTCTGGCAGCTTAAATTTAACCATTGTTTGGGTCATTTAAATTTGGCTTTAGTGGATATTAATCTGTTTTAAAATCACAGTGGAATTTGTCATACTTGAATAGTTTACACATTAGGGAATTGGAGTTGTTCATGTGTTTATAGGTCATGTTTAGAAGTTTCTGAAAATCTGTAGATAAAACATCTGTACTATTTTGTGTTTTAGCCAGTATATTGAATATCATTATTTTAAAATAGTTTCAGTAATATTCTCAAAATACATTAAGTCACAGCAGAGATTACTTTAGAAGATTAGGAAGGAAATATTAATGTCAATCTTAAAATATGTGAAAATATTTTTTAAAAATTTAAAACAAGGTCTTAGTTATAAACCATGAGTACAGTTCTATGATAGCATGGCACAGTTACCCATTAGCTTACTTTTCTAGAGAAAAAATACCGCTGTTTCTTGTTATACAGAGATTATTGAGCAGCATGTAATAAGTTACTTTTTGTAGCAGAAAAAAAAAACCATGCAACTTAATGTGTCCAAGTGAGGTTTCATTCAAGACTGCTTAGTGCAAATTATGCTGACCACTCTTTTTGCCCAGTAGCAGGTATGTGTCTCAGACCCCATTGGTTGTTAGTTCTTATCCTCCCAATTAAACTCACAGAGAGAATAAATATGGCCTTATTTAGTCGCTTCCTTCAAACCTGTGGCTAGCAAATATATGCGTAATTGGTTAAAAGTTCTACTGACTATGAGATGGATGGGCACCTGTATCACCTTTCTCGGGACCAGAACCCCTAAGCTTGTAGAGAAATCGGTTGTACCCAGGAGTGTTCTTGGACTGTAAAGTACTATCTTAAGCATTGCTAATTGTGTTTAAGCATTGAAGTTTTAGCTTCATATATATTTGTGTTGACAAGTCTGACTTTTCCTATTCTCTTACTTTATGCTTTTTAAACATAAGCAGTTTAATACAAAGTTTATAAAATGACTTGATGTACTATTTTCTTGCCTTTTTTCCTAGCAAGCTCATGAAGCTTTCAAAATGGCTCAGTCCCTTGACCCATCTTATTTAATGTGCTGGATTGGACAAGTAAGATATATAACATAGTTGTTAATAATCCTGTTGATGTAAATAATGGTATAATTAATCTTTTAATATAAATAATAATAATGATAACAGGTAACATTTGAGGGCTTACTTTGTGTTGGTGACTGTGCTAGACTCTGTGTACATTATACATTATTTCAGTTAATCTCTCATCAGCCCTTTGAGTTGGTGGTAACTGTTCAACAATTTCATAGATATGGAAATTGAAGCTGAGAGTCTAAGTATTGTACCCAAAGTCATACAGCTTATAATAATTAACATTAGATTTAGGGGGCTTTGAACCCCATCAGTCTGACATTATTATGCTTAAAAAGTAAGCCAATAATTTTGTTAATACATATTTATAAAAAAATGAACATTTATAGAGATAATTTTGATTGTTTTCTCATTTTCTATAAAATCTTCATATTTCACTTGGTACTTGTTTATGAGCGTTCTTCCTGCACTCCCCCAACAAAAGTTTAGATTTTTGTACTACCAAATAGGAAACAGGGTATTTGGTTACTTGTCTGAGTCTGTCACCAACTGATTGTTTCACCTTTACAAAACTGCTGGATTTCAATTTTCCTGAAAAAAAAACAGATTGGACTGAGTGGCCTCCAAGTCCTCTCCCGTTGAGAAATTGTAATGAATTAGTAAGCGGTTGATTTTTTTTTTTTTTTGCTTCATGATATTAGTAGAAACATCACCCATATCAGAAAATTATTAATTAGGGTTTTGATAATTTTTATTATACTTTCGCCTCTTAGGTCTAAGTCTAGTTAATTGGTGAAGCAAACAAAGTCAGGCGAACTCCTGTTGCCATGAATTGTGGTAGCGTCTTGAAACAGTGGCATTACTGTCCTAATCTCAGTAAGTTATTGGTCAGAGGGGCCTCGAGAATTTGCATGTCTGATTTACCCGAGGGATCGTGCTGCTGCTGCAGGAACTTCACTTTGAGCAGCACAGCTCTAGGTCCATGGTCTTAGATGCTATCAGAAAAAATTTTTAAAAAGTATGTTTTTCGTTATTTTTCAAATATTTTAGTTAAAAATAATTCATTTCAGAAAATAACTGGTAGATTTGATTAAAATGGTAACAATAGAAGAGAGACTTAATATTGATTTCCTGATAATATTAGTACTTATGATAACTAAAAAAAAAAAAGCCTGATTTCTTGTAATAGGTAGATGAGTTTAAAAGTAATTGTAACTTACCATATTGTCTATAAGGTCAAAATCATAGGTATAATATTTAAAATCCTTTGGCAGTTTTAAAAAATAAACATACTACCCCATGTCTTTGGAAACTAGATATGTAGGGTCAAGGACCTCCTTTTTTTTTTTTTTTTTGAGGCTAGTGTCATTGGCCCTCATATGTGGAACCCGAACTGGGGCCACTGGCTTCCCAAGCCAGCACTTAACCACCGCGCCACTTGGTCGGCCCCAAGGACCTCCTTTTTGAAAAGCTCCCCAACACCAAAAATACCCAATTAAAAAATGGGCAGAGGATATGAACATTTCTCTAAAGAGTACATACAGATGGCCAACAGGCATATGAAAAAATGTTCAACCTCACTGATCATTAGGGAAATGCAAATAAAAACCACAATGAGATACCACCTCACTCCGGTCAGAATGGCTATCATCAATATATCAACAAACAAGAAGTGCTGGCGGGGCTGTGGGGAAAAGGGAACCCTTGTACACTGTTGGTGGGATTGTGGATTGGTGCAGCCACTTTGGAAATCAGTATGGAGGTATCTCAAAAAACTGGAAATGGAGTTACCTTATGACACAAATTCCACTCTTAGGTATTTATCCAGAAAAACCCAAGTCACTTAATTAAAAAAAATATATGCACCCCTATGTTCATTGCAGTGGTATTTATAATAGCCAAGACTTGGAAACAATCAAATTGCCCATTGGTAGATGACTAGATTAGATTTACACAATGGAGTATTACTCAGCTATAAAGAAGAATGAAATAATACCATTTGCAACGATATGGATGAACCTAGAGAACATTATGCTAAGTGAAATAAGTCCAGTCAGAGAAAATACAAATACCATATGATCTCACTTATATGTGGAATCTAAAGAACTGAATAAACGAGCAATGTAAACAGAAATAGTCTCAGAGACACAGAAGAAAACTGATGAGGGCTAGATGGGAGGGGGCGGGGATGAGTGAGAAGGGGAAGGGACAAGACAACATAAACTGGTAACTACAATATTTCCTCAGGGATAGAAAAGACAGTTTGGGGAATATAATCAATAAGGTTGTAAATATTTTTTTTTTTTAGGGGAACAGAAGGACGCACGTCTTTTTAGGGAGACCACTTCATGGATGGTGTAGTGGCCTTACCACTGCACTATACATCTGAAGCTGCCGCTGAACAATATTATATGTCAACTATAATTTAACACATACATAGTCATGGGATGTGGAATATAGTGTGGGAATGGAGTCAGTGAAATTGTAATAGATATGTATGATATTGGGTGTGGGGGCAGTGGATGGGGGAGGAGGGTTGTCATTTAGTAAGGGGTGAAAAGGATAACTATTTCATTGTTTTGTACACCTGAAACTAATAATAAAAAATAAAAAACAAAAGAAAATTCCCTAGGTGAATCTGAGATGATCCTATGATTAAAGAACTCGATTCCAGACAAATACTAGTATGAATGAATGAAGGGTGAATGGGAAGGGAGAATGTTGCAGATGGAATTTTATAGTAGTTTCACGTGTAAACATTGTGGTTAGACATATTGTTTATGAAGTGATCCCCTCGATAAGTCTAGTGTCCACCTGACACAATACATAGTTTTTACGATATTATTGACTATATTCCCCATACTGTACTTTACATCCCCGTGACTGTCTTGTAACTCTCAACTTGTACTTCATAATCCCTTCACCTTTTTCACCTATCCCCCAACCCCACTTCCACCTGGAAGCGATCAGTTTGTTCTCTGTATCTATGAGTCTGTTTCTGTTTTGTTTGTTCTTTTATTTTGTCCTTTATATTCCACATGTAAGTGAGATCATATGGTATTTGTCTTTTCTCTGACTGGACTTATTTCTCTTCGCATAATACCCTCTAGGTTCATCCATGTTGTCACAAATGGTAAGATTTCATGCTTTTTTATGGCAGAGTAATATCCCATCATACGTATAATATGTACAACTTCTTTTTTTTTTTTTTTTTTTTTTTTTTAGCTAGCTTAGCTTGAGCTGGGAATTGAACTGGTGACCCTGTTGCTTGTACCACTTCTTTATTCAGTCGTCTATTGATGGGCAATTTGGTTGTTTCCATATCTTGGCTATTGTAAATAGCACTGCAGTGAACATAGTGGTGTATATATCTTTTTGAATTAGTTTTAGATTTCTTCAGATAAATACCCAGAAGTGGAATTGCTGGGTCATAGGTAGTTCTATCTTTAATTTTTTAAAAAACCTCCAAACTGTTTTCCATATGGCTGCACTGATTTGCAGTTCCACCAGCAGTGTACAAGGGTTCCCTTTTCTCCACATCCTCACCAACAATTGTTTTGCTTTATTGATGATGGCCATTTTGAAAGGAGTGAGGTTGTATCTCACTGTGGTTTTTATTTGCATTTCCCTGATGATTAGTGACATTGAGCATCTTTTCATGTCTGTTTGGCCAACTGTGTGTCCTCTTTAGAGAAATGTCTCTTCAGATCCTCTTTCCATTTTTTAATTGGATTGTTTGGTTTTTTTGGTGTTGAGTTGTATGGCAAGGGAAACAATAGTAAAAAATAAATAAGGAGGATTACATCAAACTAAAAAGTTTTTGCATAGCAAAGGAAACCATCAATAAAACGAAAAGGCATCCTATGAATGGGAGATCTTTACTAATGATACATCTGATAAGGGCTTAATATCTTTTTTTCTTTATAGGCTCTTATTGCAGAGACAGTTGAAAGTTATGACACCATGGATCTTTTCAGACACACTACAGAACTCAGTATGCACGTAAGATAAAGCAGCATTCTTGTTGAGAAAATGAATACATAGTGGTATCAGATGTTAGTGACAGCACTTATTTGTACTCTATTCTTTCTTAGACGCAGATAAGCTGTCTTTAATTAAAGAACTTTTTGTTTTCATCTTTCTATCTTTCAAGATCTGATGAAGAAATGACATGGGGATTTAATAAATGCGGTAGTAGTCATGTGGAATAGAAACTGAAATGCTAGCAAAAATAAACATAAGGGATAAGCTGACATTTCTAGATTATTTATGAAAGTGTTTTAGACTTCTTTTGATTGGTAATTAATAGTTTGACCTATGGGAATGCTGAGAAGAAACAAACCAACCCATCAGGCGGGGCTCTGTTTTCTGCACTTAAATTATCCCATTTGAATCTTCTGCTTAGGGTTGAAGCAAGTGATACATGTTCTTAGCTGTGTTTCATCATAGTGACCTTCATTTAAAGGCACTTAGCAGTTGACTTAAAGAAAACTAAGATGTGATACTTACTGTATTGAAATGCATTGTTTCACTTTTGTAATTTTTATTGACATACTTATTACCCTATGTCCACTTGTTAACTTTGGCTTTTTTGTAGACTGAGGGCGCAATAGGTTATGCGTACTGGGTCTGTACAACACTGCAAGATAAGAGCAACAGAGAAACAGAGCTGTACCAGTACAACATCCTCCAGATGAATGCTATCCCGGCAGCACAAGTTGTTATGAGCAAATACATAGGTGAGGCCCCTGTTATATAATGGCAAGGTATTTGAATAATTGTTGAAAGAATTTAAAGAATTTTTAAAAATTGGTTAATTCCAGCTAAATATTAGTATTCTTAAGATACAAATATGTGTTTTCTCCTCCCATCCCCTTTTCAGTACCCAAGCATTCAACTTTTTAAATTTTAGTAAAGGCTTTTGAAGAGTAATGAAAATTGTTGATACCAATGATTCAAGATAAAAATGATTTCCGTATTGTAGTGGAAAGCATTTTGGAGACTAATGGGCCTGAGTTACTGCCATTCTAGCTCTGCCATGTCATCACTTTCTCTCCAGTCATAGGACAAGTATTTTACTCCCTTTAACTTCCGTTAGCCTTAGAAAGTAGAGATGATGACACCTAGGTTATAAAGACGTGAGAATTAAGTGATATAATATGCTTTAAGTTCCAAATCCAGTGCCTTTAATCTCCCACTTTAACACCTGATTTTCCTTTAAGATACTGGAAAAATATGTTTAGGCTTAGGAAAAAGACAGAGTGGTGAGGTTTTATGAACAATCTATTGTATAAATTTCCCTTCTTTAATAAAACTACTATTGGTTTTAATCCTGGCGTCACCACTTAGTACCCGATGAAACCTTGGACATATTATTAAATTGAATTTAAATTTTCCCATTTATAATACAATAATGAAAGTATCTATTGCTGAGGGTTTAAATGAGATGATGTAGACAAAATGTTATACAGAGTACCTGACATACCCTAGAAGCTCAAGAAATGTTAGTTTCACTAGCTTTTATTTCTCCCTTGACAAAATTCTAATAAAGAAGCAAGGGATTTAAGCAGGTATACTGACAGTTGAATAATATGAAGACTCAGATAAATTGTGAAAAGCAGAAGAGAAAAATGCCTCATTATAGATATTGAAAGGGCTGTAATACTCTTCCTGCATTGAGCCTGGGGCACTTGAGTAGAAGGCAGTTAGTTTACCAGCATCAGTGCTTGAGGGCATCGTCAGTTATGCAGCATGCCAAAATGAATGGCTCTAACGAAAAGGTAGAGCATCTGAAAAAGTACATGATTAGAAACTTTATTGATAAGTTTCTTTACAGAATGGGTAACATTTATAAAGGATTTACATAAAGAGGTAAATCTTCAGCAGAATTTCTGCAAATCTTCCTGTCAGTTATGCGAGTTTTTAACTCTATAGTGGAGCCATAATGACAATATATTCATTTAACAAATTCAGCTATATGTGCTTGGCCAGAAATAAATAAATTAGAAAAGAGGAAGGATACAGAGAGAATGCAATCTCTTCATCTGGTTGAGTATGGATGGAAGGCATGGCTCTCCACTTACTCAGTTTGACTCAGTTTTGTAACTCTCTTCGTGTGTGGTCACATTAGGAGTTTTCAAGAATAACTGTGGTTTTTCACCTTATGCTTTGACTTTGGAACCTAACCATCACATAAGATGAGTTGTTAAACAATGTAAGGGATTTGAAGGCTTGCTTCTCTCAAACAACTTTTATTTAATTAGATCAGATGTGTTTCTTTTTTGTGCATTGCTAGATACATGATGTGTTTTGACATTAAAATTTCAAAATACTGCATTGGCAGTGCTCAAATATTCCTCAGTTTCTAATGTACAATACTGAGTTAATTAAAGTAAAAAACAACACAGGAATTGGACAGAATCACCAAGAGAAATTGTTACTAAATTTAATCATAGGAAGGTTTAAGTAATTAGTCAAAGAACTGAATTTCCTTATAAATCAAAATGACTAGTTTTAACATGAGGTACATTTTCAAATTATTATTCCTTTAGGGATAAAAATGTTTAAACTTTAAAACATAAGTAGAAACCATTGTAACTATAAATGTTATTTAATTATTTAAAAGAGTTGCAAAATGATTACTGGTAATTTATAGTTAACAAAAGTCAGACTACTTTTTCTTAACAATGCCTATATCTCAGGAGATAATCCAGTGTTTAAGGTACTGAAAAAAATGAAAGTAAAACTAATATTTTATGAACACAATCCTATGCACATGTAAAGAAAAGATATTTTTGGATTTCCAGAAAGAATTCAGAATTATGCTCCAGCTTTCACAATGTTGGGTTACTTAAATGAACATCTACAGCTGAAAAAGGAAGCAGCAGACGCATACCAAAGGTAAACCTGACATTTAATTGAAATGACGTCCTTATTTGTTAGTTGGCCTTTTTTAATTTAGTCTCATTCTCATGAAGATGGTACTAAATAAATATTCTGATTTCTTTTCTTTCCTGATCTTTCATTCTGTATTACTTTGAAGGTAAAACTATGCAGTTCCAAAATTTCAGCTATAATTTGGTTTCTGTTGTTTACATTGAGGGGTATGGCAAAGGTTGGGGGGGCAGAGAAGAAATAGAAACCAAACAAAAAGACCCCTCAGATTTTGTTTTAGAAAAATCCATCCCTTTAGGCTTTGTCTAGCTTTATTAAAAACATGGATTTATTTACTCAGAGAAGAAATCAGAACATTATATATTTGTTTGAATCCCTTTAATGTAGTATATATTTATCTAGTCAATAAATATTTGTTGAACTGCTATGTGCCAAGCAGTGCCCTTGGCTCTGGCAGGTTAGCAATGAGTTAAAACCAACACAGGCCCCTTTCTCATATAGCTCATGTTCTGGTGGAGGAGAGACACATGATAAGCTAAAAAACATCTGTGATGGTAGTAATTGCTAAGAAACAGAATCAAAGTAGTGCAAAGGACCAGAGACTACAGAGGAAGGCAGTGAATTTGAAATAGATTTAAGAGGAGTAAGTTTACTAAGGAGGTAGTTGAGGCCTGGCCTGGATATATATATATAGTAAGGCCACAAGCCTTTTGGTTTTCCAGGGCAAAAGCATTCCTGGCAGAAGGAACAGTAAGAACAAGTAAGATTCTGAAACAGGAGTGGATTCGCATGTTGAAGAAATAAGGAGAGCATACTCAAGTGGAATACCAACCAGGAGAATGGGACAAAATGAAATCAGCTTGAAGTTTAGTTGTCTGCAACTTACTTGATTCATAAATAGGAAAATAAGTATTCATTGAGGGAGCACTAGATGAAAAGTTAAAAGACCTGATTGCCTAACCTCTGTGGTACATCATTGTCTTAAGTCTAAATAAATAGATATTTAAAAAGAAGCCTTGTTAGATAAAAAATAAATTGGGTGATCAAGATTTGGAAGCCACCTATGTGTCCATCAACAGGTGACTGGATAAAGAAGATGTGGTACGTATGTACAATGAAATATTACTCGGCCATAAAAAAAAATGGTATCTTACCATTTGTGACAACATGGATGAACCTAGAAGGTATTATGCTAAGTGAAACAGGTCAGATAGAGAAAAACAAATAACATATGATTTCACTTACATGTGGAATCTAAAAAACAAAAAAAGGAACAAACAAAACAAACAATCATAGATACAGAGAACAAACTGATGGTTGCCAAATGCGAGGGGGCTTGGGTGAAAAGGATGAAGGGATTAAGAAGTACAAATCAGTTGTTACAAAGTAGTCATGGACATGTTAAGGTATAACATAAAGTATAGCATATAGTCAATAATATTGTAATAACTATGTATGTTATCAGGTGGGTATTAAACTTATGGGGGGATCACTTTGTAAGTTATATAAATGTTTAACCACTATGCTGTACACATGAAACTAATAATAATATTTAATGTCAACTGCAATTGAAAAATTAAAAAGAAATAGTTTTAAAAAATATTAGAAAAAAAATTAAGGTGTCCTAACTACTTAGCCATTCTTTTATGAATCTTTCTGTAATTCAAAGGAGGAGTAATCACTAGATGGTATTGGAGACTCTATAATGAAGAAGTTGTTTTTCCGGGTGTACTTGGAGATGTAAAAAGGTTTATGAAAAAGCACAATTCTGTTTCTTTCAGTGTCACATAAACTTACCAGTAAACAAATTGTATAAACATGATAGAATACAGCAGTGAGCAGGAAACAGAAAACTCGGCAGTTTTGGGGTGCTTAGTACTTTTTCTTGGTACATACTATAATCGCAAATATTGTGAATCTGACACTGGTTCTACCTTTGGCTTAAAAATGGCAATCCACGGTCACTTGGATATGTACCACTTATTCTCTCCTGATCACCGCTGTGGTTTTCCACCTTAACAAATATCTGAGGCTTGAAACTACAAATTAGGTGTAAATCTAACCACAAGTATAGTTTTTAATATAATACCGTCTTTTAGACTTCTCTGGCAAATATTTGTTTTTCATATAATACCAAAGGGATTAAAAGCTTTTTTTGGATCTTTCTCCCTGGCTAATCCTTTTTAAACAGAAAAGAAAATCTTACTAAGTATCCCACTCCTTTTAGCTGTTAAGACATTTCCCTGCTTGCCCAAAAGGGACTGAGCATGAGAAGTTAAAAATCTCAGCTGACAGAACGTTGGTGTTATTTACCTTAAGCCTCTGGGGACTCCTGATGACTCTTTCCCTTCTCTGAACTCAGTATTACTTAAATATTTTTTCTGCATGTAACAGATAAAGGCATATGAAAGCACTGAATTTCCTGGCGTCCTAACTTAAAGTACTAGTATATAAGTATTTCTAAGGGTGTTTTCTATGTACTTCAAATATATACTTTCTATACACTTTCTATATATGTCAAAACTTAAAACACCAACACAGTTGTTTTTCATATTTAGATGAAAATTTCTGGAATATTAAACGCTCAATTATGATAAATGATTTCACTTACTAAGAGTTCACTTTATTAAAGTTATTTTCCTGACAAGCTAAACTCTAAATATTAACTATTCTTTTGTGGTACCGATGTAATAAAATATGAATAAGCTGTTATAACTAGCATTAAAGAATTAAATGAAGAAAACAAAAATCTGTAGGTTCAGTTAAGATGGATAGAAGGTTAAAAGAATGTTATTGCAAGTAGATAATTGAACATATCAATACCTTGTCTTTTTTTTTAGGGCAGTTTTGTTATTACAGACTGCAGAAGACCAAGATGCTTATAACGTTGCAGTCAGAAATTATGGCAGATTGTTATGGTAAGCGTATTTTTTCCCCATTAATTCTGACTCTATTAAATTTTTTGGGTGAAAGCTATGGGACTAGTGAGGGACTGACCAGTTTCTGGAGTAGTGGGCTGGTGACAGGGCCCCAGGATACATACTCGTATTTCCCACAATACCAGGCTGTGTTAGCAGTTTCCTGTACCTGTAACCATACCTACCCCAGCATGCTTTAGAACTGATGGTTGTGGACTATATAATAAAACATTTGAAAGAGAGGCAGTTGCTGTCTCTAATAGTAGACACCTAGTTAATTGGAAGAAGAATTGTAATTTTTCTGATTTTCTGTATATCTTAAATTGGAGTTCAGAAACTCTCTTGAAATAGTACATGAAAATTTTGTTGTGTATGTTCATTTTGGGGGAGGAGAGCGAGCCATAAAGCTTTATTCAGATTCTCAAAGACTTCTGATTTCGAAAAAGATTAAAAAAAATTTTTTAAACTAATCCAGTTGTTTTAGACTTAGAGGATAGAACTAGGACCAGAGAATAGAAGTGTTATGTATGGAAGCAATGGCTCAAGCTAAGGAGGCATTCCTCAAGCTGAGAGCTGCCCCAGAATTGAATGGTCCAGTTTGAAACACATAATTAGAACAATAGTTTGATATTTTGTGATTAGTGCCAGCATCTTTTAAAAGCTACATAGTAGAGATCTGAGGTAGCAGTTTTTTCTCTTATAACCATGTCACTGAATTATGTTCATAGACAAGAAAATTTTATTGTTCTGACTGCTTCTCTTTTCAGTTCTTTTGAACTGTTGTGTTTAGGAGTTGATAGAGCTCCGTCAGTTCTAAGATGTTGTTGAAGCAAAAGATAGATATAAGGCAAATATATTTGAAGTATTAATAAATTTATACCTCGTATTGAAAATAGGTCATTTTCTTTTTCTTTTGTTTTTATTTGGAAATATATTAAACATGTAAACATGCAATAAGGAATAGAGGATAAAGCATAATTTAACTGAATATTCACCATTCAAATATAACATCTTAAATTTCTGTCAACTGAAAAAAAAAAAAGAAAAAAATTTTCAATTGGGTTCAGGTTTCTTTTTCAAAGAAAAAGTTACAGATAAAGTTGAAGCCCCCTTGGTCCGTTCTCTAGTACCATTGTTTTCTCTATAAAAGTAAGCACATGTTTGAAGATAGTGCTCATTAAAAAAAAAGAAAACTTATGTATTTATCTATAAACAATCTAAGATAGTTCTCTTCCCTTTATCAAAATATTTACTAAAATGTGAGTTTATTTTTGAATTCCTTCACCATTGTAAAATGAATTTTAGAAGCAAAGATTAAAAAGATTTTATGGGAAGTTTTCCAATTACACATTAAACATAGAAACAGCTTCACATTATAGTGGTGGGTACCAAATAAGAGTATCAGAAATACAGTGTGTCTATTCCAGGTGATGGCAGCTGAGTTTATACCACTGCTTCTCTTTGTTTTTAAATAAGCAAAACAAGTTAGCTTTTTGTATTGAAAGAATTGTACTTTAGTATCATATATAACAATTTTTACTTTTCTTCCTGTTAAATACCAAAAGATAATGTATAGTTTTGTCTGTGGATTTTTAGTTTGTTTATAACCCCTCCGAAACAAATGGATGTGCAGATAAACAGTTTACATGAAGGCTAGGTTTGGTCCTGACTGGGTAGTTTCTGACTTGTTAAGCTCGTCAAAGATGCTAAAACCATACTTATAGGGGGCAATATTTAACTAATGTTTATTAAGCTTTAAAAAATTGGGGTTCTGTATAAAAGTCAATTATTTTTATCACTTCGGATTTTAATTCAAGTTTGTTAAAAAAGACAGTTTGCAATTTAGTAGAACTGGGCATTTTCACATGTAATTTAAAAGAAGCAAAGTGTGAAGTTAAATCCTTCTAGTACGTCCTATGTGAAATAAATGATATGCCTTCTATTTCAAGTCTTTTCTACATCTTTAACACTGATTGATGAAGTAGTTATTAAAAAGAAATGTAGTGTAATAATAGCTGTATATTTTGATGATAGAGGCCAAAATTATTTTTGATATTAACAATAAGTTATGTTTTGCTTGTTAGTTCCATTGGTGAAGGTGATAAAGCTATCCAGGCTTTTAAGTCAACACCCCTTGAAGAGTTAGAAGACATCATAGGTTTTGCATTGGCTTTATTTATGAAGGGTCTATATAAAGAGAGCAGCAAAGGTGAGTAAGTTGCTTGTAGCTGAAGAACATCTTATTTTCCAGGGCCCAGTAAATTTGATCATGATGACCTTACATAAAGAAGGATGTACTATTGAGATGGGGTTAGGGGTTTTTAAATTCTGACTAGAAGTCAGGAATGACAGTAGGTACTCTTTTATCTGTTTCATCATTTAGTACGTTATTGTGCTGACTAGTTTTTATAGCAGTGTTATGAGCTGAGTTTTATCTTCATTATTTAGATAAGGAAACTGAGGGCCAAGATGACTTATGGTTGACATACGAGTTAGCATTTGAAAGCAAGTCTTTCCTACTCCACAGAGCTTAAATGTAAATTTCTGATAAAGACCTCAACCATTGTTAGTAATAGCACACTTTGGGTTCTCCAGAAATGCTAATTGGGTGCATTTTCACATATATGGGCCCAACCTATGGGCGTGCAGCTCATTTTAAGTATCTGTTGTTTGGTGGAGCTGCTGGTCTGCACATGGGAATTTTGGTGCCATCTCAGTGGCTGCAAGCCTCCACTTATTTTGAAGATCATGACTCAGACCTCCCTCAAGATTCTGAAGATATAAACTGGGGAATGTCACATAATAATCCTAGTGATATCCACAGAACCACCTTGGGACACTTAAATGAAGTTCGATTATTATAAATTTTTTTATTTCATCCTTTTGAAAACAAGGGAACAACAAAGTGGAATTTTTTTTAGATCATTTTGAAAAATAGAATTAGGAATGGAAAAATCCTATAGTTTGTTCAATCAAGATTGTTTTTATGTTGTTTTGTTTCCAACCCTATATTACAGCCTATGAGAGAGCCTTATCTATTGCGGAATCAGAGCAAGACAAAGCCCATATCTTGACAGCTCTGGCAATACTGGAGTATAAACAAGGAAAAGTGGATTTAGCCAAAACACTGCTATTTAAATGGTATGTAGAGTTGACATCAGCACTTAACATGTCCAAGTACTTAAGTATTGGGTTTAAATTTGGAGCAATGTAAAATGAAGTTCTTAATGTTTTAGGAACTTTTTGGTGATCAAAAGGTGTTGGACCCCCTGGTTCTGAACTGACAGTCAGTCACAGGGAGAACTAAAGATCATGGCTTCATTTTAGTCCTGGATCCATTCAGTCCTTCAAAGCCATTCTGTATGTATTACTTCCTTTTAAAAAGAGTACTTGATCACCTGACCTAGTAGGATATTTATTTACTTATTTATTTTTCTCTGTTGCAGTTGACATTCAGTACTATTTTATATTAGTTTCAGGTGTACAGGATAGTGGTAGGAAGAACTGTAAAATTTTAATGAAGGCAGTCATAACTGCCTTGTTTTTTGGCCTTTTGGGCCTTCAAAGAGATTTTTTTGCTTTTCTTTTCAAATTAATATGATAAAGTTCATTTAAAGTTGAATCTTTAAAAAAATACTACAAATATTACTTGTAACTATTCCTATATTTTTGGCATAAGTTAAAAATATCCTATGATCGGGCCGGCCGAGTGGCTCAGTTGGTTAAGAGTTCGCTCAAGCGTGCGAGCTGAGCTCTGAGCAACAGCTGTTCGAGGACAGCCTGAGCTGAGTTGCTGTTGAGCTGCCAACAGATGGCAGGATGGCTCAGCTAAAAAAAAAAAAAAAAATTTCCTATGATATATGTGGTTACTTAAATGGTGGGTTTTTTTGTTTTGTTTTGTTCTTTTAAGATTTTATTGGGGAAGTCAGGGAGGGGAACAGACAAGTTGCTGTCCTTTTGTTCTTCAGTCTAGTTGCAGAGGACATTGCTTCACTGGCCCATGTTGGTATTATCATTGCACTCTTCCCAGATGAGGCAGACTGGTCTCCGGCCTCTAGATGGTCACTCATCGCAGCTATTGGTAGCTCACGCTGGCTGCCAGCCACTCACGCTGGCTGCCGGCCACTCGTAGCCTATGGCAGCCCACTGCAGTAGGAACTGCAACCTACACCGTCATCGGGGCTCACAGCCCAGCTCCAGGTGGAGCTGTTGTTAGCTGTAGAGGGCAGTGTCACTGCCCCTCCTATGTGGGATCCAAACCAGGGCAGCTAGCGTCCCAAGCCAGCTCTTAACCAGTGTACCACTCAGCCGGTCCTTATATGGTATTTTTTGACTTCTAGAATCTTTTTATTTATTTATGAAAGTTGATCGTAATTTCTTCAAAAGCAATAGATGATTAATATATGCTATTTTACAGTGGTTATCAATGAGTGCATTATGGGCACTTTCAGTGGTATAAATCTTCATAATACAGAACTATCTCCTTAGTGCAGGAAGATTACAACCATGACCCCCCACTCATTAAATGCTAATGGCATTCCTCGATCACTGCGGAAACCAAAAATTACCTCTGTATATCTCCAGATTACCCCACCTCCCTGTAGACAGGTGGGAGGTGGGGGATGATTAGCTGATACTAGGTGAGAACAACTCCTATAGGATATGCTTTATATTTGTTTGTTTATTGTGATGCTTTTTATTTAAGTCATTTTCTTGTATAATAAATAAGCAATTCTTTCTCTTCCGCTTTGCTATTTTGAGAAAACCAATCAGAATTTTTAAAAAGTCTTGTCACTTTGTATGGATACACCCATGTAATGTGTATATGTATATATATATATATAAAATATGTTCAGAAAACCCAAATTTCCAAATGGCTTGGGGGCAAGAGTCATAGATACTGATGTCATAGATATTGCTGCACTTATTAAGGGCAAAAGCAACCCCAAGGGACAGCCGAGTGGCTCAGTTGGTTAAGAGTTGGCTTAGAGCAAGTGCTCTGAGCAACAGGACCACCAGTTCGATTCCCACATGGACCAGTGAACGCTGCGCCCTAGCTGAGCTGTCACTGAGCTACCAATAGGTGGCAGTATGGCTCAGCTGGTGTAACAGCAAGATTGCCTGTTCAATGGTGGGCTATGCCCACCCGCAACTAAAAGA
Organism: Aselliscus stoliczkanus; assembly: GCA_033961575.1. Classification (NCBI taxonomy): domain Eukaryota; kingdom Metazoa; phylum Chordata; class Mammalia; order Chiroptera; family Hipposideridae; genus Aselliscus; species Aselliscus stoliczkanus. Next base: position 48,434,364 of record CM066728.1, read on the forward strand.
TTGAACTCTGCACCTTGAGCTGAGCTGCCGCCCATATGGCTCAGTGGGTAGGGCGTGCACTCTTAACCTCAAAGCTGCTGGTTTGATTTCCACATGGGATGGTGGCTACACCCACCTGCAACTAAGATTGAACACAGCATCTTGAGCATAGAGGCCATGAGCTGCTGATGGGAAGCCAGATGGCAACTGGCGCCCTCCACAACGAAGACTGAAGAACAACAACTTGGCTGGTCCCCTCCCCCAATTCCCCAACACTGTTCCTCTCCCCCAATTCCCCAATAAAATCTTTAAAAAAAAAGTAACCCCAAATTGGACACAATTGAATAATCATTTTGAACATTGGTAAAAGTGGAGAAAAATAATAGAATATAATCTTAATCATTTTCCTCTTATGAGAAGGAAAATCTTTACCTCCTTGTTTTATGTTGTTAGATCATGGGCTAGGTATTTTATCCAATTTATGTTTGTTTGTTTTTGATTCTCTGTACATTATCTTTTAAATTTAACACTACCAATTGCTCCCTGCCTGCCCCTTGGCATTCTTTTATTTGACTTCCTTTCTATGAAAAATTTAGTTATCAATTCTTTATTGATCTTGTCTGGCATTCATATGTTGGGAACAAAGCAGTGTCCTAGGTGCTTATTTAATCAGAAAGGAAAAGGAGTACATTTAATATATAAGAGGAAAAAATTTGCTAACCAGCTTCATAAAATTTATGATGTTAAATAACCACATGAAAATCCCTAGAACATGGTACCAGACAACATGCAGGTATGGGGTATTCAGCATATGTTAGCTTATGGGATGTAGTTATTTTAGTAGTAATTTAGGTTTTGTATATTAATTAGAATTAGAGTAGATAGTTCTTTTTTTCCTTTTGAACTAAGGCACAGATTGGAATTTCTTCTTTTACTGTCAGTTTTGGAATTGATATTTTATGGTTTGCTCTTTCATTGGGTTGTCGGGAAAGTTATGACGTATTTTTCTATGTTTTTCAATGCATAACTGTGTCATGACTTTCCTGATGACCCAATAGTTGTACCGATTCATAGCTGTTATTTGTATTGATAGAAATGACTGTGTCTAACTGACATATTTCCATATTTGGACTCCTACATATCTTAACCCTTGTCGTGAAAAGAGTGACCATGCATGCTTTTAAATAAGCTGTTAACTCTTGAGCTGCCCATGAAAATTCATGATTTTAGGTTTATTTGTCAAAATTAAATTTTAAACACTTTGTTTTCCTCTTCCAAAAACTATTATAGTAGAAAGACATAGTGGTATACATTTGACACTTTATGGTTATAAATATTTCTATTATATTTTAATAAACTTTGTTTAAAAAGTTTTTGAAAGTTCCTTTGTTTTGTTATGGTACAGCATTCATAATTAGTATTGGAAGTATTAATTTTGTAGAGAGCTAAGGTTTTCTTCATTTAAATTAATAAGGATTTCTAAACATTATTGACTTTTACTTCCATAAGGCTAAGTCTGATTTCACAGTGCAAGAAGAAAAAAAAATAAGCTAGTTGTTTACATACAAAATTTAAATTCTCCTTAAATTATAAAAAATACTCACTTGGAATATGGTGGATATGGATATAATTTGTACTTATTATATAAAGTGCTGGTTTTAGTACCATAGAGCAATAGGACAAAACTTCCTGAGAACAATAAAAATCAGCTTCCACGTTGAGGATTTTATTTTATTATTCAACCTGCCAGAATTTTATTGAAGCTAAACATTTTAGTAAAATTATTCTAATTATTTACCTAGAACTGAGACCCAAAGAGGCTGGTTTATATTTCTTTGTAAAGCTTGAATCTAATGACTAGAAAAGAAATTGGCTATTGCTGCTCTATGAAAGGCCATAGGTACATTTAACTGTTTTAGACATTTAGGGAAATTGCTGTTCCCAGAAACCAAGGAATTTGTTTTTATATTTATCTTAAAGATGGGTTTAGTTTGGTGAATTTTTAAATAACTTGTTTTTTGTACTAAATGTTAAATATGTTTTAATATTTATAGACCACTGTATTCATGACTAATAGGCAATTAAAAATGTATTTACAGCTCTATCTTAAAGGAACCAACCAGAGAGAGCCTTCAAGCCCTTTGTGCTCTAGGATTGGCAACACAGGATGTTACACTGTCAAAAGCAGCACTCAACGAGCTACTGAAGCACATCAAACAGAAAGACAGTGATTATCAGAGGTGCCTCCTCACTTCAGCGATTTATGTGTTGCAGGGCCGCCACGTAGCAGCGCAGAGACAAGTGTCTAAAGCTGTTCACAGGTAAATGCTTGTGAACCTAGGGCCTAATTGTTCTTGAGGTTGTCTTTGATATTTGAACCTTATTAAGAATATAAAATGAGATAGTAAGCATATATATTTGGTAATGTAGTTTTATGAAATTGTCCATCGGACTAGGTAACTAACTATACATGTTTCACTTATAAAGATTTTTTAAAAGATTCAGCCGCTAAAGAGAGAGAGAGCAGAAATTTTGTCCTTCCAGCAGACCTTTGTTTTGGTATAAAAGCTCTTACTGATTCTCAAGTTTGTGATATTGTCAATTTATCTGATACTGCCCAGTTTGATGGTTTTAGGAATTTTTGGTCTCTGAAACATTCATCAATGTCTTCAAAATTTGGAAAATAGAAAATTGTTATCTCTAGCAACAATGGTTACTTATTTTCAGTAGTAAAGTGTTATATCAGTAGTTCGTTTTCTTTCTGTAGTCCTTATCTTGTTGTGTTTTCTTTGAACACAGCAATTAAATTTCCTTAACCTTTCTTAATTAGGTCTCATGGCTTTGCTATCATCCCATTGTTGGTATTTTTTATTTTCATAAGGACTGTTGATGTATATAGGAGATATAAAATATGTTTTCTAAATATTCAGACACTTTACACCACGCATGGACAATTAATATGAGTTTGTTTTAAGTGTCTAAAAGATTTTAAACTTAGGTACTAAGTAACATGTTGGTTGCTTGTACCTTTTGTGGGTAAAGCAACTCCCATATCTAAGCCCTGTGCTTTTAATGCTCTCTGTAGTAACCCATCTGACCCTGCTCTTTGGTCTCTGTTGTCCCGAGTGGTTGCTCAGTACGCTCAGCGAAATGCAAAGGTGAGTAACGTTCTAAATTCTGGCAAAAAGTTAAAATAAGTTGTAACGTGATAAATAATACAATTTTAAAGTCTTAGCATTATCTTTCTGGAAAAAAAAATAAGTAATATGGTGAGGGAGTTCTGTTATTTGATGAAATTTTCCATTAATCATTCAAGAAGTAGTACACTGAGTTTCTTCCATGTTCCCCTGTACTGTTCTGGGCGTTACGGAAGATACAAAGTAGGTGGATTCTTTTCAACACATACAGATTATGTTAGTGGCTATGTGATAAGATTATGCTTATAATGTTGCTATTTTGAAAGCATTAGCTATTGTGTTTTTGAATCACAAAAGATAATTTTATTTAAAAGCTCTTGAAAGAAAATAAGAACTAGAATACTGCTAATGTTTAAAAATGTAAATCTAAACATGGATTCATTAATGTTCTATATAAGGGACTATATACTGTATTTTAGTTCACAGTAGCCAGATATTTTTAAGAGTCTATGAAGTATTTTGTTAACTTCTATGGTTAATATGACCTTACATAGTTTACTTAACTAGTTGTTAAACATAACGATAATAGCTAATATGTTTTTGAACACCTACTACATCTAAAAATTCCAATATCTGAAGTCTGTGTGGATCTGTTTTTGTTTGTAATTCCTACTGCTTTTCAGACACAATGCCTTTGTTTCTTTGTTTACCTGATTGTGTATACTTGAAAATTATTTGTGGAAATAATTTGAGGCCTAGGATTAAGGTATTTTTTCTATAGAAAGAAAGTGCCAGGTGCTTGGGAGCGCCACCAATCAGGAACTGCCTTAAACAAAGTTTAGAGCTTGAGGTTTCTGGCTACTTACTACCATGTGCCTGGGTTTCAAGCCCATTGAAACCTGGTTTACTTCTGATTCACCATTAACCTGAGGGCACAGCCCCCTGGGGTCTCAGCTTATATTCATATTGGTTTCCTGTATGGCTCCCTCCTTGTGTGAGGCCTGGGCTGAATTTTTGTCCCAACAGCCCACAAGTCCTTCAAAATGAAAAGACAAATTTGTTAGGATCTGCAAATGGCAGAAATGGCTTTCCTACTCCTTTACCTGTCTGGATTCCAGTTTTCCCTTTTAGTGGATGGGTTGGTTCAAAGAACCTAAGGAGACCATTATTATTGAACACTGGAATGAAGTTCTTATTATTTGCCAGCTACTGTGCTAGGCATTTTTATACAGTTTGTCATTTAATCTCAACAAACATTCTTTGTATGCTAAATATGGTTTTGAAAACATTTATGAAAACAGATGTAAAATACAGAGTATAATATACTTCTGATTTAAATTGAAACCATTCTTAAAATTCACTTTCTTTTCCAGGTCAAATATCTAATTGAATTTTTAAAAACTATAGATTTTAAATTGACTTTATGAAAGCTATGATGCTTCATATGTTTTTCTCATCTTTAGTATTGAGTTGATTAATGAAGCACTTCGAGCTTCCCGATGCTCTGAACGTTAGTTATTCATTTTACTAGGAACTATAGAAGTTTTTAAAATGCTGTATTTTCATGGAGTAAAACCATGTTAGTTTATTTTACAATAAGTTTTGTGGTCTTTCTTTTTATTTGTCTTTCTTTCACAGTCTTTTATATTGTTCGAAAATATGTGCGTTTGTTTGGTACCGCTGTAAAATCATACAACTTTTGGACTTTCAATGAATATTTTATTTTATTTATTTATTTATTTATTTATTTATTTATTTATTTATTTGAGGGTAGTGTCACTGGCCCTCATATGTGGGACCTGAACCGGGGCCGCTGGCTTCCCAAGCCAGCTCTTAACCACCACGCCACTTGGCCGGCCCTCAATGAATATTTTAAATGAGTATTTTAAAATAGTAGAGTTGAAATGATCATAGTCGAAAAGATTTTCTTTCATACAAATATTAAGCTGGTTTTTATAAAGCAGTAATAGTAAGTTGATACTTAAAGAGTTTATGAGTTGTGAATTTGATAAAAATGAACTTTTCAAATAAATGGAAAGATTTTATTAGTCTTAATTTTTACTGTTTCGTGAAAGCTTACGCATTTATTTAAATAATTATTTTCCATTATAGGGAGGCGCTGTAGCAGGACATGTGGCTTATATTCTGGACTCAAATCATGGAAAGGTTAGTTTGTCCCAGTACAAAGGAAATGTTCTACTTCCTAAGCATTTATCATTGATGAGAGAGTAATTTTCTTTCCTACCTAGGCTTATGGGTTACTTCATATCTAATAGATTGCTACTTCTAGTCACTTTGAAAGTCACAGTGCTATGATGAGAATTGGTTAATATCCTTCCTTCCTCTCTTATGAAGAAGGCATTATTGTACACTGCAGTAAATCAGTTGGCTATGGGAGGCAGCTCAGCAGAAGATGAAAAAAATATTGCACTGAAGACCATTCAGAAGGCTGCTCTCCTTTCTCCAGGTAAATATAACGTAATCCACTTCCTTAATTGGGATTCTTTTCATCTTCCATTTGTGATTTATAGGAGCAGAATTTGTATTTTTATGAAATAAGACAAGGGACTTTTAGGAAAGCGTTTTAAGATTTTTCTTTTTTTTTTTTTTTTTGAGGGCAGTGTCACTGGCCCTCATATGTGGGACCCGAACCGGGGCCACTGGCTTCCCAAGCCAGCACTCAACCACCGCGCCACTCGGCTGACCCAAGATTTTTCATATTATTTGATTATCTACAGTTGGCGACTGATAATTAAGAGACAATCAATTATTAAAGCAGTCTAAAAGGAATATCTACTTAAAGATACTTTATTATTCATAATTGAAACTCTGGAATTATATATTTTCAAGAAGTAGTCTTATTACCATTTTTCATCAGTGTGGTTTACGACATTACTTAATCAACACATTTAGTCATTTATGTGTGTAGTTGGCTCTGTGAAGAGTGGAGCTATGTATTCCATGGTAACAAATGCCAAGGTGCTGGCCTCATCAGAGCTGGCTCTCCTTATTTCTAAACAGCTGTGTCACATGCATGCTGTTGATCACAAAAGGTACCGAAGAGCTGCGTATGGGACTGTGTCAGCTGCTTCCAGTACCATCACTGCAGGAATGCCTGAGAGAACTAGAATGTCTAGCAGTGTAGGGTTACGAGGTGTATTTTTGCAAAATATTATTTTTAATATAAAATATATCACTGAACAGTTTATTGCCCCAGAGCACTTCAAACATTTGTTACATCAGAATGCTGTTGTTTTTGGCCAGGGACTGTTGGAAAACAAATAGTACAAAGAACAGATTCAATGTTATCTTCACAATGAATTGTAAATGTTCTAATTAAACTGCAAAATATCTAACATTTCAGATTATTTTATAAAGTAAGTGAACAGACCAAAATCCTGCTGTTACCTTTTTTTAAATTTTTGAACTAGAATAAAAAAGAGACACTAAATATTTGGGTTGGTCTATGTTATACATTGGCTAAGTTTCTGATTTTTGGAGGTGTTCTCAAGCAAGTATTACAATTGCTCTTAAGAAATCTTACTGTGGATCCAGAAAGCTAGAATCAAATGAATACATTTGATTGTGTTAAGTGGTATAAACTTCAGAAAGGTGAGATTGCCAAGATAAGGTCCTCGTTAATGATGGTTCCTGATTTTCCCATGTTATCTGGAGAAATAATGCATACTCAAGGAAGCAGAGTCATCATAGAGGATGCTTAAAACAGGGACTGAGTGATGAAGATGAGTGCTTGTTTGACACTTGTCTTTAGAGTCCAATAAAAGAGAATATAATTGTAGTTATGTGCTGTAACTGTACCCTTAGTCCTTGTAGATCTTTAGTTGAACAAAGTAGAGTTTTGATAGATGGTACTCCAAGGAATATTTTCAGAAATTTAAATAGAACCCCAATAATTTAGAATTAAATGAAAGGAAATCCATTCTCTGCTAGATTAGGTGTTTCTGTTATATTAAAAGGCTTGTTTAACAAACTATTTAAAAGTTTTTAGGTTTGTAGTTTATATGTGTGTGTGTGTGTACATATATATGTACACACACGCGATACTTATGGATATATATACATATATATAATATTTATATTAATATTACCACTTTGTTTCATAGAGAATTGGAGTTGCAGATTATCTATGGAAGAGTTAATGAAAACCAATTCTTGTGAATTGTGACAGAAGAAATTGCTGTCAGCTAATGTCCATTCCCCTCCCAAAATCTAAGCAATAGAATATCCTAAGATCCTAAAGGGGTTGTTCACTTAATCTTAGGAGTAAGTCAATATTCAGAAATTAAGTCTACCTCAATTGGAATTATAGTATTTTAGACCTGATAGCACCAGAGCCATCATCTGGATCATTTGCCTTGTTTTATAGAAAAATGAGTCTCAAAGGAAAAGCTACCACAGGTAATTAGTGGCTTTGTTACCCCTAACTCGCAGATCTAAGACTCAGTCACATGCCTTTCCTTATACAGGAAAGATATACTTATCAGATTTTGTCATAAATTCTAGGGAATGGTCCCCATTTCAGTCTTCTCAAATTTGATTATGCCTCATGTTATTTTAAATAAAGCAGTCATTATCTGGGGCAGAAATTATTTTGTATTATAGAAGTATGTATTTAAATTTTTGTAAAACTTTTTGATCTGCATAAGCTTTCTAATGATTCTTGTACTATTATCAGTAACACTGATTATCTTCAAATGAAATAGATATATATTTTAGACATTTGATAGGAGATATATTAGATGGGGCAGTTAGATATGAAAAAATATAAAACTAAAGCTAAAAAGTATGTTCAAATGACTATATTGTTAACCTAGCACCCTCTTGTGGAACTTTAAAATTATCCATTTGTTTTTGAAGAGTAGGAGGACTAAAATATTTCACCATTCACATGAACTGCAAAATATTATTTATATAAGTACCGCGCGCTAACTAATTGCGCCACTGGAGCTCCACAAAATATTATTTATAAAATAAGACCAGACAAATTTTTCAAACCTTCTAAGTTCCAAATCCCCTTGCAGCTTTTTCAATTTACAACTAAATTTCTTAAAAAGAAGAGACTATACTCTTAATATCTTTCTATTATTACCTCCTCGGTCTACTGCTGTCAGACTTCTCCCCCACCCCTGAAGTTGCTATTATTCATGAAGGAAGGAAGGAAAGAAAAGGCATATAATAATATAATTGTGTCACTTGGTATGATAAAGTGACTCTCATGTTAGGCTGTGTAATATGCAATTGTTTTGAGCTTTTCCTTTGGCTCAAACTTTTCTTAAGAACTAAGAAATTGTGTTATCTCGCTTTTGTTGTTAGTGAGCTTTTAAAATGGGCTGAATGATGAATGTGTCTGTTTGATATTTTTCCTTGGTGTCCAGTGAAAGTGACCATAATTGACCTTTCCACAGTAGCATAGTAATCTAGGCAACTAAGCCAACCAACTCTGGAAGAAGAGCTTTTTTTTTTTTTTTTTTCCTGTTGGTATTTGTAAACGCTCTCATTTTTGGTAGTTTTTCAGCAACATTTTGATATTAGCAAGGCTTTAACTGTATTTCCTATGCTTAGGTGATCCTGCTGTCTGGGCTGGACTAATGGCGGCCTGTCATGCTGATGACAGACTGGCTCTAGTGAACAACACTCAGCCAAAGAGGATGGACTTGTGCTTGGCACTGTTATCTGCTGTTTCCGCTTCAAGTAAGTTTAAAACATCATTTTATAAATGGTAAATTCAGGGTAAAGGACCCAGAAGGATATTCCCAAAACACAGTGGGAACAGTAGCCATTCACTAAAGGCTGTTATGTCTCATTTAACAAAATTTAAAAACAAGCCTTGAAAAGATCAAATCATTTTCAGGAAGCCTAACTGCTTACTGAACAAAGCTCAAGAACATTATAGGAAAACGAAAACATCCAGCATTCAACAAGGTAAAACACAATGTCTGATATACACTCAAAACTTAGTAGGCATGCCAAGAAGCAGAAACATACCACTCATCATGAAGAGAGATCCACAAATAACACATGATAGAAATCTCTTTAGAATGTAATTGTCTATTTAAAGTAAGAGCATTCTGTTGTAAATTTTTTATACTATATGTGAAGTGATATATTATTACTTACTGGTAGATTGTGACAAATAAAAGGTGAATACACTAAACCTTAAAGTAGACCGTAAAAAAATATGGTTGTAGCTAATAACCCACCAAAGTACATAAGTTAGAATGATAAATAATACAAGAGAAGAGGAAAAGGAAACAAAGAATATATAAGGCAAATAGAAAACAATAAGAACACATTAGAGTTCAACCCAACCATATCAATAATCAAGTTAAATATTAATGGTCTAAAAACCCCATTTAAAAGACAGAGATTTTCAGATTGGATAAAAAATCAAGAGCTAATATATACTTATTGCCTAAAAGAAACATACAGACAAAATATAAATCTATTTTTAAATATAAAGACAAAAAGAGCTGAAGAAGTAAACGCATGGAAAAAGACATACCGTGCCAACACTAGTCAAAAGAAAGTTAGAGTGGCCATGTTACTTTCAGACAAATAAGATTTCAGAGCAAAGAATATTGGAGTAATAAGGAGGGTCATTTCATAATGGAATCAATTCATTAAGAGGACATAACAATGTAGGCATACCTCATTTTATTGCACTTCACTTTATAGCACTTTGCAGATATTGCATTCTTAACAAATTAAAGGTTTGTGCCAACCCTGCATTGAACAAATCTGCCTGCACCATTTTTCCAACAGCATTTGCTCACTTCATGTCTCTGTGTCACATTTTGGTAATTCTCACAATATTTCAAACTTTTTCATTATTATATTTGTTATGGTGATCTGTGATCTTTGATATTACTAATTGTTTAGGGCCACCACAAACCACAACCATATAAGATTGCAAACTTAATAATTGTATGTGTTCTGACACATCATTAACATGTGATTTTTCCATCTCTCTCCTCCTTGGGCCTTCCTATTCCGAGACACAATAATACTGAAATTAGGCCATTAATAACCCTCCAGTAGCCTCTAAGTGCTCAAGTGAAAGGAACAGTCAATTGATGGGGCAAACTTCATTGTTGTCTTATTTTAAGCAATTGCCACCCTTCCCTTTAACAGCCACCACCCTGATCAGTCAGTAGCCATCAATATAGAGGCAAGACCCTCCACCAGCAAGAAGATTACAGCTCACTGAAGGCTCAGATGATTAGTATTTTTAGCAATAAAATATTTTTTAATTAAGGTATTTACATTGTTTTTTAGACATAATGCTATTGCACACTTAATACACTACAGTATAGTATAAACATAAGTGTTATATACACTGGGAAACCAAAAACTTAGTGTGACGCACTTTATTGCAGTGATCTGTAACTGAACCCGCAATATCTCTGAGGTATGTCTGTAATAAACATTTAGGCACTGATTAACAAAGCTCCAAAAGACACAAAGTGTGCATTGTATTTCACAGTAAAATAGGTAGAAAAAAATGCACAGAGCAAAAACTTATGGAACTGAAAGGAAAAGTAGACAAATCCACAATTATAGTTAGAGGCTTCAATACTCTTTTTTTATACTGATAGAACAGTTGGACAGCAAAATCAGTAATGATGTAATAAAAACTTGAACAACACTGCCAACTATCTTGACCTAAAGGGCATTTGTAGGACACTTGCAGCCACAGCAGAATCCATGTTGTTGTCAAGTGCACACAGAACATTTACCCAAATAGATTATGGGCCATAATACAGGTCTAAATAAATTTTAAAAGATTCAGATCATACAATGTATGTTATCTTAATACAATGGAATTAAACCAGAAATCAATAACAGGAAAATATCTGGAAAGTCTCCAGTATTTGGAAACTAATTACCATACTTGTAAATAATCCAAGTCAAAGAATAAATTAGAAGGGGAATTAGAAAATATTTTGAAGTGAATGAAAATAAACAATATAACAGAATTTTGCAATGCTATTAAAGCACTGCTAATAGGGAAATTTATAGCATTCAATGTCTACACTGGAAAGTAAGAAAGCCCTCTATAATCAATGACCTCGCATCTACCTTAAGAAACTTGAAAAAGGAAAAGGAAATTAAACCCAAAGCAGACAAAAGAGAAATAATTAAGAATAGAGATCAATAAAATAGAAAACAAAAAATCAACGAAAGCAAACATTCTTTGAAAAGATCAGTAAAATTCATAAATCTCTAGCTAGTCATCAGGGAAAAAAAAAGACTACAACATCAGGAATGAAAGAGGGTACAGCTATTAAATGGCTTACAAATAAGTTTATGCCATTAAATCTGGCAACTCTGTTGAATTGGGACAAATTCCTTAAAGATACAAAGCTCAAGAAGAAATAAACTGGATAGCTTTATATCTATTAAAGACACTGAGTTTATATTAAAAATCATCCCACAAAGAAAATTCTAGGACCAGATGGCTTCACTGATGAATTTTACCAAGCAATTAAGGAAGAAATAATACCAGTTCTATACAAACTTCCAGAAAATTGAAGAGGTGGGAATACTTCCTAACTTCTGAGGCCAGAATGACCTGATACCAAAACCAGACAAAACACATTATAAAAGACAAGAAAACTACAGAATGACATCACTCATGAACCTAGATACAAAAATTCATAATGAAACTTTAGCAATTCAAATCCAACAACACATAAAAAAAGATAATACATCATAATCAAGTGCAGCTTATCCTAGGAATGCAAGGTTGCTTTGATATTTGAAAATGAATGTCATTTACCATGTTAACAATTGGGAAAGAGCCGGACAAAGAGTTTATACTTTATGATTCCATTTATAAGAAATTTTAGAAAATTCAAACTCATCTCTTTTGACTAAAAGCAATTAGTGGTTGCTTGGAGACATAGGATAAGAGAAGGGGCTATAGGTTGGGGACAGAAGTGATGACAAAGGGGCAGGAGGTGACTTTTAATGATGATGAATATGTTCATTATCTTGATTGTGGTGATGGCTCATGAATATATACTTAATGTCAAAACTCAACGAACTGCACAGTTTGAATATGTGCATATGAGCAGTTTATTGTATGTCAGTTATATTGCAGTAAATATTTTAAGTTTTCCAATGAATTGTTTTCACTTTTACTATATAGATATGGTGATTTTTTGTATAAGTAGTCACAAGTATTTAGGTCTTCAGTTATTCAGCCACAAATAATGCTACCATGAAACTTTTCAGAAACCTGTCTCATGTCAGGATAGTCTGGTATTCCAGTGGCACATGTAAATTTTAAAAATTGTATGTGCATAAATCCTATTGTAATACCTATTAGCAACTAATTACTCCTCTGTGAACACACTATAAATTGCAGAAGAAAGTAACATTAATGTTTTTGTTTACAGTTAAAGACAAAAAATTTCTTGAAAATTACAACGAGTCTCTTGAAAAGTGGTCTCTCTCCCAAGCTGTCACTGGCCTAGTAGATACAGGAAGAATAGCTGAAGCTGAAGCTCTTTGCACAAAGGTATTGTTGCGGAATTGAGCTTTGAGATTTATGGATTCTTATTGTATGTGGAAAATAACTTCAAAAATAGGATGCATGATATTTAGAGAGTATACGGTGTTAATGATGTTAATGATGATGATAGCACCCATCATTTATTGAGTACTTACCATAAGCCTCTCACTACATTTAGCAGTTTGTTTTTGAATTTTGCAACAATCCTATTGACATGGGTATTTATAATTATCCCTGTTTTTTACAATGAAAAAACTAGGGTATAAGGAGGGGCTCAGAGCTAGAAATTGGTTGACTTGCCATTTAAACTCATGTTTGTTTGACTCTAGAACCCAAACTCTTAATAGGTTTTTTTTTTTGGTACCATTAGGGAGGCAGTATTTCCCTTTGATTTCTGGTTACTCTCTTCAGAGTGTATTTTTTACATATCTGGAATGTAGGCTCTGTGAGTAAATTCTTAGCACCTTGCCTAGCACATAATAAGGCTCAGTAAATATTTATTGATTGAATAAATGAGTTTCATGAAACTACTCAGAAATAATTTAATAGGTTAGAAGAGTTTTAAACATAACAGTTCCTAAAAACATCGTATTTTATAAATATTTACTGAGGAGATCGTGTTGTCTTTCTAGAAGTTTTTTGAAAGATCAGTATAAATTTTACAGAGAAAGAAGAATGGATCTTTGCAGATCCCTTTGGTACTTGAATTCTCTGAAAAGCATAGTAATCAATTTTCTCTTTTATTTAAGAAATTTCAACTACGTTTTAGTAAGCATAAATTGACAGTGGCTATGCTCTCTCTGACAGAATAAAGGAACCCTGATGAACCTTTCCTTGTCATTTTATTGTTTCAGTCTCTTAGAGAAAAAGCCATCAAAGGCATTTTAGAAATAAATACATTGAAGATTATGACCTAATTAATAAAATAATAGAGAATCATGTGAGGGACGATCAATAAAGGAAGAAATATTTAAAATCATAGTAAAAGGATTTGTTTAGAGAAATTTCTTTAACTTCTTCCATATGTGTATATGGAAAGATATATAGATATAGATTTAAAATATGTTTGTGTATGTATTTATGTGTTTTAGGGTATAAAATAGCTTAGGGAAATAGCTAAATGGGTCATTTCTTCTAGTCTCAATGTGTAAGAAATCTGTGCCTGGAAGAAGGACATGCAATGAACATCTTTGTTAAGAGGCTGAAAAAGGAAAAAAAAAATATTGCTCTTTCCTTTTTACATAGTATTGTTTCTTCCAATAAAGAACAGTGTTAGCCTTCATTGTTAATTTTATGTTTACTTAGTTGTGCTATTTCCATTCAGAACCTAAAGTTCTTAGGATTGAGAGAATAAACCAAGTCAAAGAGACAAATCTAAAATAAATGACTTATAAATTATTGGGTTGTCGGAAAAGTCATGACGCAATTTTGCAATGAAAAACATAGAAAAAAATGCATCATGACTTTTCTGACAACCCAATACAATACCATTACCAATTTTAAAGATTATTTAAATACAGAGTTTGATGCTCCCAAGATGTGCAGGGTCTGTTTATTTTACTTGTGAAGTTGTTTATTTTTTTTTTTAATAAAAAGTCAAATTTAGATTTTTTTTTCCCCATCATAGAGAATAACTTAATTGCCTTTTACATTTAATGTTTAAGAACCTATTTGATGTATTTCTATTTGGGATTTAAATTTTAGAAATTAAGAAGTAATCCTGACCAGCCAGCTGTTATCTTACTTTTGAGACAAGTTCAGTGTAAACCACTCTTGGAGTCCCAAAAGCCTCTCCCAGGTGCTGTACTTGAAGAGCTGCAAAAAACAGTCATGTCCAACTCAGCCTCTGTTCCAGCTTGGCAGGTACATTCTCTCCTTTCTTTCATGAGTCCTGAATTAAAATACTCTATTATATTAGCTGAGGTCAGGAGTATGCTCCATTTTTATTTGTCTTTCCTTTAAGCTCACCATGACCTGAAACTAAAAAAAAAACACAAAAAAACCCACTATGTATCTCTCATTTTCAAAATTTAAAGGGTGTTGTGATTAGAGGAACTAAGGAAGTTAATACTAATTTAGGATCTACTGCTATAATGCTTCAAAGCTTTCTTAATTGTTGATTATAAATTTTCTCAATTTAAAACAATATTGAAAACACTGTCTTTTACATGGAGTTGATGAGGAGAGCTGAAAAAGGGTGACAAATGTTATAATGAGGTTACCATAATGGTGTTTAACTCTGCTTCTAAAAGGGAAATAATGTAGTTTTCCTACAATGTAGCTACTTTGAAGCCATGCAGGCCAAGAATTTTCTTTATGGGAAACTTTTCTTTTACTACAGATTGAATTTCTCTAATAGACATAGGACTTTTAAGATTTCTTGTGTCTAGCTTTGGTAAGTTGCAAGGAATTTGTCCAGTGTATCTTGGTTTCAAATTTATTGGCACAGAATTGTTTATGAGATCTTTTTAATGTTTGGAAAATCTGTAATGGTTTTCCCTTTTTTATTCTTATATTGGTAATTTATGTTTTCTAATTTTTTTGATAACATAAGCAATTTTATTAACTTTTGAAAAAACCAACTTTTTGTTTTGATTTTATTATACTTTCTTTACATGTTGCTGATTTCTTCTCTGTTATTTACTTTCCATGGTTTAGTTTTTTCTACCTAGATTCTTGAGATAGAAACTTATGTCATAGATTTTTTATTTTTCTCCAGTGTAGCAACCCACAAAATATTATATAGTGCTTTCATTTTCATTCATTTAAAAATGTTTTCTAATTTCCATTGGGATTTCTTCTTTGATTTGTTTTTTTGAAGCATGTTGCAAAATTTCTAACATGGGGTTATCTTTTAGGTATCTCTCTGTTACTGACTTCTGGTTTAATTCTACTTAATCAAAATATACTGTATACGATTTCAGTGTTTTGAAATTTGTTCACACTTGCATTATGACTTAGCATATGGTCAGATTGGTAAATGTTGCATACAATTTGCAGTTATTGAGTATAGTCTTCTAAATATGTCATTTAAGTCAAGCTAGTTCATTATATCTAAATTTTCTATATCCTTAGTAAATTTTTTCTTTTTTTTTTTCTTTTTTTTTTTAGCTGAATCATCCTGCCACCTGTTGGCAGCTCAGTGACAGCTCAGCTCAGGCTGGGCATCGAACTGCTGTTCTTGAGAGCTCAGCTCGTACTTTGAGCGAGCTCTTAACCAACTGAGCCACTCGGCCAGCCACTATCCTTAGTATATTTTTAATCTGTTCTTTTATCATTATTGACATAGGTGTTTTCAAATCTCCAACTGTGATTCTGGATGTCTATTTCTTCTTTCATTTCTGTCAACTTTTGCTTCATAAATTATTAGGTGTATACAAATGTAGGAGTGTTATTTTTTCCTATTGAATTGACTCTTATCATTATGAAACAGCCTGCTTTATCTCTTAATATTTCTTGTCTTAAAGTGTACTTTATTGGATATTAATAAAGCTATGCAAACGTTTTTTGGTTAGCATTTACATGATGTATCTGTTCTAACATTGTGTTTTGATTTTGTTCCTGTCTTTGCCATTTTCGGAGACTATTTAAGACTTCAGACTGGGGATGACTAGTAAGCTATCGCTAATAGAATGACCAAGAATGCTACCCCTTTCCTGACCTGGGATTTTTGTTTTTTGGGCAAAAATCTTACCAATTGTTAAACAAAAAATTAACTTTATCAAAGTTTACTGAATTTGTTGGAAGTAGAATACGTGACTGTTAAACTAAAATCTTTTGAGTTCTTCTTTCTTTCTTTCTGTTTCTCAGTGGTTGGCATACATATATCAGTCCCAAGGAATGATGGGTGCTGCAGAGATGTGTTACAGAAAAAGTCTACAAGTAGCTTCCCAGCAGGACAATTGGAGTGGAAAGCTCTCAAGTCTGTTGAGACTAGCGCTGCTTGCATTAGAAGTCTGCATGGTAAGATCATATAATAATTATGATCATGAAAAATTGAGTTTTAAATTTTTCTTTCAGATAAAAGGTTTTTACATAGTGATATTCTATTGAGCTTCTATCGTTTCATCTCCTTCTTGTGTGGTCTTCTGGTAAACATTGTATTTGGATTCTAGGTGGACATAAGAGTAACATAAACCCATAGACTCTGCAGCCCAAATATTCTCAGTGTTTGGAGAAAAAAATTAAAAGATTCCAATTTTAAAAGTTGAATTATGGAAGAATACACAGTTTTGTTTCTTGGTGATTTAAGTTAGAATTAACCCAGCTACTCATGTGACAGGGATGCCAATAATAAACATTTTCAGTCATTTCTCAGTTCAATTTGACATTCTGTAAGAAGGATATCTAGTAATTTTTGAGTTTACATCCTGTTTTCTGATACCAAGTTAAGTATATTATCTAGAAGTCTGATATACTAGTGTGGAAAACTCTCTAAGATAAATGTTTAAGTGGATGTGTGGGGAGGTAAACTGCAAAGCAGTGTGTATGATATCTAATTTGAGTTGATGTGTGTGGGGTATATATTTTTAAGAATATATATCTCTAAATACATTGTGTGTGTGTTTATAAGCACATAGGAAAATATAAAAAGATATAAAACAAACTTAACAGTTACTTTGGATAATATAGCACTAGGGGTCTGTAAGGAATGGTAGGGGAGAATTTTTCATTTCATGTCCTTTAATAGTGTTTGAAGTTTTTTAATCATGTGCATATTACTTCTGTAGTTAAAAGATAAACTGTCTTTTTTTTTTTACAAGATCAGAAGAAGTTGTCCTAGATAGGCTTGACTTAACTTATACTTCTGCTATAGTAATCCATTTCTATTATTTACTTGCTTTCACTTGACATTTTGACAAAGAAATAGAAGAATTAGGACATTTTTTCAGCTTTGGTACTGTTACATAGAGGATATTTAAGAGCTCCTTAGGCCAGGGGCTACATTTAGTCATCTTTTCATCCGTGTGTTACTTTTCTGCCTTGTACATATGAGCTCCTAAACAAATGGTTTTTTGAATGAATGAATGAATGAATGAATGAATAATAATGGCAGTGAAATTTAGGTGATTTGGGTGGAAAGAAATGTAGTTAATGGTAATTGTAGATCACCAAACATTTTGTTTTGTTTGTCCTCTATCAATCTATATTTAACACAAGTCTGTGATGTCAGCAGCAAGCGAGCTATGAAAGCCACACAGAGCACCTATGCATGTTCTTGTGTGTGAACTAGAGAAGTGTGTGCTCTTGTTGGCTTGTCAGAAAAGTCATGACATATTTTTGCAATGGAAAACATAGAAAAAAATACGTCATGACTTTTCTGACAACCTAGTAGTCTAGCTTGATTATTTGTCAGTTAATAAATATGACTTAGGGCCGGTCAAGTGGCGCAGTGGTTAAGCGCTGGCTTAGGAAACCAGCGGCCCCTGTTCAGTCCCACATATGAGAGCCAGTGACATTGCCCTCAAAAAATAAATAAATAAATATGACTTAGTGGTGTGAGGTTTTTTTTGTTCTTTAATGATGGGAAATTAAATCTGATAAATTTTAATAAAACAATAATAACAAACATATATAGCACTTAGCCTGTGCTAGGCACTGTTACAGTGCTTCACTCATATTAGCTAATTTAATATGCTCAATGTCCCTATTTTATAGGTGAGGGATTTAGCTTGCAGTTTTGTAATACCCACATATAACTGCCCCCCTCCCCAACCACCACAAGCTTGGGTTTGGAGCATTTGAGATCTTGCTTTTCAACATGTGTCATCAGTTTGGCTCAAATAAAGTCTTATAAAAATTTAAAAAACAAATAATAAGAGACTTGGTTCTGGTTCTACTCTTTACTACCTTCAGCCAATTAAGCTGTTTAGAACTACCCTCCCCCTTTTTTTGGTGGGGAGGGTAATAGTGGAGATAATAATACCTGCTTTGCCTTCTTATAAGGTTCTTATGAATGTCAAATGAAATAAAATTTGCAAATATATTTGTAAACCTTAAAGCACTATTGAAACCTAATATGGTCTTGTTGTAAGATTTGACACCCACCAATTATTATAAGGAGATGCCATATTTCTATGGTAAATAGATGGCAGCGTGCAGAGGAGGGATATATTAAAATTAAGACTATTTTATGAGAGGATACTGTATGTGTGATAATATATGAATTGGATATTAAACTGAAAGTTTCAACCAAGATAATGTATGTCAGGTTCCAAAGTGCGATATCAGATGAAGATACAGATTTCTGAAGAAAGTAGACGACTAAGCTGTATGTACGGAAGCTATAAAGGGATTCGAAGAGTGCAGTTGGAGAAGGATTGCAAAGAAATGTCTTTGGAGAGTGTTGTTGCCTCCCCACCTTCTCTCTGGCAATTTCCACACAGAGATGCCCACAAAGCTGAGGGAGGAAGTGCTGCCAGAGAGAGGGAGGCCTTGATGTGTGCCCTCTGAGAGCCTGGAGGCATGTGTCTAGAAGCATGTGGCCGGGTACTGGGCGCATTCCTCAGAAGCCATGGCTCTCCCCCTGCTGTGTTAGGACAGGGAGAAAGAGAGTTGCCAGTGTTTCGGAAAGTGACTGCATCCTTCCAGGGGAGAGTGACTAGCGGGGTGAATCCATGCCTGGGTACCACAGATGGACTGCAGGGGAGTTTCTGCAGCGCTCCCAGAGTTTGTTAGACCCAGGAATGAGTGATACCGAGGGCGAGAGGAGACTGGTAGAGGAATTCTTTTAGATGCTGTCCAGTAGGGCCACTAGAGGAGTGATGGGATCTCAGCAGAAAGGAAGCTAGAGGCTTCCAGATGTCAGGGGACGTGACAAGAATGAGCGGAATAGAGTACACTCACCCAGGTTAGTGGAGCTTCAGGTCAGCAGGCTTCTTCATGGGTGTGCGTCCTGGGCAGTGCTGAGGCTCTGCTCCGGTGTAATGCCTACAGTCGCTGTCTTGAAATTCTGAACCATTTTTGAACAGAGGGCATTGTTATTTTGCACTGGGCCCCACCAATTACATAGCTGGTCCTACAGAGAAGAGACTATCCATGAAGTTAGGAAGCACTGATAAAGCCAGGAAAATGTGGGTAAGAAAAAGAGCTTTAAATGTTTGTCAGGCCCAGAGAGTTAAACATCATCTTAGAATGGCACTTGTGAAATAAAAATTTTAGTTATTTCAGTAGGGGCCTAAAACTACAATTAGCAAGAAAAGATAGGAGCTTTGGGAGGAGGAACCAGATATCTGCTGCTGCTTGTAGCCATACTCTAGCTGGGAGCTGAGGAAATGGGAGTGGGGAGCAAATATACTTTTAAGTGAAGATTAAAGTATTGGAAAAAAGAGGACATTCTGATTAAGACTGTGTTTGTGAATCAGTATAAGCAAATGAATGCAAGAGTCATGAGATCTACTGTGAATTTACATCTAGGGACAGAGGAAAAATCTCCCTCATATAATAAATTTTAAGACATAGTGGGAGACAAAAATAAGTGCATTCTAATCACATTGTTTAATATACCAGTTACATATAGCAGCTTTTTCCCTATATAATAATCTTTGGGCTAACTTTACAAAATACTTGATATGATGAGTTCTTGGAATTTAGAGAGTGTATTATAAAAGCAACAGTGAGAGTTTTGTGTTACTGGTTTTTAAAAATATAGTAGCAATATTTTATTAGTATGGGCTTTGCCTTAATTTAATTTTTATTTTTTTTGCGAGATGTAGCCAAGGTCCCATTGCTCCTGTCTTTATAAAGGATGCCTCACAACCTCTGTTCTCTATTTTCAATTCATTATCTTTATAGCTTCCTCTTCCTTGATTACACAAATTACTATTGCCTGTACTGTCCTGAGTTTATTACTCTAACATTTTGTTTAATGATTTAAATGTTTGAAACGGATTGCGTGTTGACTCATTATATTAACTTTATTAAAATGTGTAGTCTAGCTACCTGTAATTATGAAATCTTGGTTACAATTTGAGTTTTTTAATGAAAGATTTTAAATGCATTGTTTTCTTCTTACATAATTCAGTAGTGTTCATTTTATTTTCAGTTACTCTTAGGAAATACTTCCCTATGTTATTTCTGAGTCAGTACATATTATAAGAAACTAAAGTTTGCAATCTAAGTAACATAGATACCTTAATATTTTCTCTATAAAGTGAAATTCTTAAAAAAATTTTCAGTATTGATGACTTTGATTTGATTTCTTTATCTCTGATCTGCCTTGCACCTTTTTTCTATGTTGGGATTTTATTAAAATATTTTATTTCAGTCTTTCCTCTCTCCTTAGATAATTTTTGAAATTTAGAACTCTATATTTATCACTGTCAGTTAAAGAATCATGTTAAATTGAGTTTTATTTATTTGGCAGACTGTAAGGTTAGTAATTGATACATTTTCTTCACCTATGTAATAGAACAGTGCATTTTCTTTTAACAAATATTTTAGTGTTTTTTTAAGTGGTATCTCCTGTTTGACACCTTCCTTTATCCCAGCCTACCCTGTTTTGTAACTCTTTAAGGGCAGGAATCAGATCTTCATCATTCAGTAGGATTATTCTCCCTGTAGCATTTACGTGGCAACTTAGACAAGTAGGCTATTCAATAAATGAGAGTTGAACTTCAGTCTTTTAAGGTAAACATGTCCAAAGCTTTGATTTGATATTTGTCTTACATTTTTACAGGCTAACATTCCCAATGATCACTGGCCGTCCTTGGTTCAGGAAGCTACAACTGAGGCCTTGAAACTTTGCTTTTGTCCACTGGCCGTCCTTGTGCAAGCTCTGTTACAGTTCAACCGCAAAATGGGAGCAAGGTGTGAAGACTGTTCATATTTTTTTCTTGGAAATATTTCTCATTTTTAATCCTTTTAGGAAGCAAAGATTTAGAATCAGTTTAACAAACTTTGTCATTATTCATATATCTTTGGAAATGCTGGTTCTAGTAACCCGCCTAATGAAGAAAATAAAGTCTTATATTTGTTTAAAAAAAGTAATGTGGTACACAGAGAGTATGAGAGAATTGGCATGATGCATTTCAAGTGAAGAAGGCCTTGGAGTTTTTGCTCTTTATTTTCTTAGGATGAGCCAATAAATAGTGTAATGTGGATTCTAGAAACAAAACCAAAAAGACCCAAGTTGAAGGCTAGATTGTCTTAAGTTCTTGCAAGACCATAAGCTATGAAAAGAGTAATGAATATTGAAAAGGCAGAGACATATTATAAATAAAGTGGGTTTTATATCGAAAATCCAAAAGCTTATCAGATTATAACATAAAAATTCTAGCGATCTTTTTATTGGAGGATGGGGATGGGGTCTGATACATTTGGAGAAAATCACTTAAAGATCATATGGATGATAAAACAAGCAAGAATATTTAAACATTCTAAGGATAATATCTAGCTCTAATGGACACCACACATAACACAAAGCAACTGTACGTAAAACAGTGGTTTTTGGGGGCAGCTGGTTGACTCAGGTTGTTAGAGCACAGGCTATAGCTCCAAGGTTGCCAGTTCGATCCCCACATGGGCCAAGGAGCTGCGCCCTCCACAACTAGATTGAAGACAACTACTTGACTAGAGGCTGATGGATCCTGGAAAAACACACTGTTCCCCAATTAAAAAAAAACAAAAAAGTGGTTTTTCAGAGCATACATTACTAGAATAGAAAAATAGTGTAGACACAGAGAGAGAATGCATATAAATATGCTACAAAGATCACATCAACAAAATAGGAGTGAGGGAAGGGTTAAGACCTATGGCTAATCAGCAATTTCAGCACCATTTATTAATATTTACTTATGGTCATTTTTTTTTTTTTTTTTGAGGGCAGTGTCACTGGCCCTCATGTGTGGGACCGAACTGGGGCTGCTGGCTTCCCAAGCCAGTGCTTAACCACCGCGCCACTCGGCCGGCCCGGTCATATTTTTTAAATTAAATTTATTGGGGTAACAGTGGTTAGTAAAATTACATAGGTTTCAGGTGTACATTTCTATAATAGACCATCTATATATCACCTTGTGTGTTCATCACCCAGAGTCAGTTCTCCCATTACCATATAATTTTTTTTTTTTTTTTTTTTTGCCTAACTGATTTCACCAAGAAATGTTTCAGGCTGTAATTTAAACTTCTAATGAATTCCTTCTGCTCATGCTCAGTGTGGATTACTTAGAGGGCCTTAACCTCCTTTCCCTAGTAATATCTGTTAGCACCTCCCATAATTTTTATCACCACCAAAAATCAGCCCAAATAAACTTGTAGTCTAAGAAAAAAACAATGTGCTTACTATGTGATTTCTATGTAAAGGCATCCTTAGGACAAGTCCTTTAGCTTCTGCTTCAAACCAGTGCTACTTACAGGAATCCCTATTTAGCACTTCCGAGTTACCACTATTTATGTTGTTTCTACCAGTACAGACGTCTTCGAGTCATAGATGTTAGTAAATTAGTAAAGAAAGAATTAGAACACAACTGTGAATCACTGTTGTTACATGGGTTCCCATATTGTACATTCTTGAAAACATACTAAAAGCCTGATATTACACACTTAGCCTCTAGATGGTATTTCTTCTTGTTCCACTCTGGATTATCTTTGTGTTTTTTATTGTTTTATTTTCTGCCTATTTGCAAAAAAGATTAGTGGTAGAGCACTCAGAAGTGCACATAAAATAGGGGCCTTTTCCTTATTCTGTTTAGATGAGACTTAATTTACATATTTGCAAAATGGGAATAATAACAGCAGCCTGCCTTACGAGGTTGTGAATCTTAAATGTGACCATACATGTAAAAAGCTTAGCATAGTACCTAGCACATAATAATAAATGTTAGCCATTATGATTACCTTTATTGTTATGTGAATAAAAAATTCACGAAGTAAGCAGTATCAGGTTGGCAAAAGAATGAGAAAAATAATATGTGTGTGAGTCCAGTATATGAATTATTTTATATTAATTTATATGCCTTGACTGAATGTCAATATCTTTTCCCAGAGAGACACGGCGACTTTTGGAGAGAGTGGTGTATCAGCCTGGATATCCCAAATCTATTGTGTCAACTGCACGTTGGTACCTCCTGAGACACTTACATGCCAAAAATGACTGCGAGCTCATTGATGTAAGTCATTGATTTTATTCACCATATTTCATCTTGGACCTTTGCGGGAGGAGGGATAAGGCTTGCTGTCTGGCACATTGTAGGACATTTATCAGTGTCCCTAACCACTCTAATCACTACATCCCAGTAGCACTGTTCTCCCTCCACCCAACTGTGACAACCAAGGATGTCTTCTAGACATTGCCAAATGATGTTTGAGATGAAATTGGCCTTGGTTGAGAAATACTGATTTAACCTGTAGGAAATATGTTCTCCTAATATGCTCCGTAGAATAAGCAAAGACAGACAAAGGTGCAAGGTGCTGGTTGTGGTATTTCTTAGGACCAGAGCACTGGAGGCAAATGGGTAGATAGGATACATGTACAAGTAGTAGGGTTTAATGCGGTGTTCATATTATCTTAGAAAAGTTATTTTACTTATTCTTGTCTTTTCTATAAAGTGCATGTGACATTTTCTACACTGCTTCTTATGGGATGGCTCTGATATCTAAATATATAAACATGTATATCTAAAATTTTTTTTAAACAGATAGAATATGTAAAACATGTATTGGGTTAAGATTCTCATAACTTCAGCCGGCAGTTTTTAAAACACAATGGAAATTAAAGAGAGACTTTAAGATCTACAGCATTTGAAAGACTGTTTGCCTTTCAGTGAACATATAATATTAAAGAAATAGTAACACAAACAATGCTTGAAGAAAGGCACCATTATCAGCAAATTGCAAACCCAAAAGGAAGAACTTGTATGAACGTTGGGGGAGAGTTCACCTTGGGTCTCTTGCATTTCTAAACATTTATGAACAGAGGGCCTGACTGCCCTTTGTCCCAGAATGTCTTTCCATGGATGTACGTGTAGTGAAAGCTTTGGGAGAGAGATAAGGGTCTACCTGCAGAGCACAGGGGAGGCCTGGCTACTGCACATTAGGAAAGACTCAGGCCTCCTAAGCTCAGTGTTCCCCTCTCATAATATACCCCACGCTCTCTATGGGAAACTGTGTGTCCATCTGTGTCATCCCCGTGAGACTTAGAGGCAGAGGGAGCAGATGCAGACGTATTGATGCTCATGATGTTTGCTGCTGGCCGTATCCGTGAAGCCATGCAGACTGACTTGTTAACGTGCGTGTAGAGCAAAATCTCGGACCCTTCACTGTGTTTGAAAACGAGCAAACCCAAATATGTCTTAGTAATCGAATGATCAACTAAAAACCCATCTTCTAGTTTATGGAATTGGTGAAAATCATGGAAAGGTTCTTGATAGAGTCTAGAACTTAGACCCTCGATCTTACGCTGTGGTTTTAAAGGAGAGCAATGTTCCTTGGCTATTCCTGTGTATAAAATGGCCTTTTGGGGTAAGGAGTTAGTGGTGACAGTATTGTAAAAGATGCCAGACAAAATCTGTAGTGGTAACAATGTTAGCATCTGTACGAACTGAGCATTTGAATAAATTGTGCTTATCTCTGCTGTTTGTTTTGGTTGTACGATTTACTTCAGTAAATATGACTGAAGGGTTACGCACAGCACTTTTTCTCTTGTCCTTTGGTAGTGTCTGCTGCTCTTTGGCATACTTGGCTTCTTTGAATCTACATATAGATATTGCTAATGAACAAAATACTGACCTGTATGTGACTTCCCACAGGTGCTGCTGAACAATGCGAAAACTCATGGAGATGCAAGAGTATTGGAACTGAATCAAAAATTATCCTCATAATAACAATGTATTTTTTATACTAAGCAAGGGAAGAAAAAAGCAATTAGAAAGAATGAAACAATAAATCAAGACTTCTCCTCAAAGCAACATTTTTTTAAAACTATATATTATCCATGCCCTTTTTAAATCTAAAGATGTTTAAGTTCTTAAACTAGGAATGTAATTTCCCATAAACCCTTAATGTAATTTTAATCTGAATAAAATCTTTGATTTTAAGAAGTTCCTAATGAAAGGAAAAACCATGATTCCCTTATTCAACAGTTCTTTATAAACCATTATTTTCTCTAATTTTGCATGTGTACAATAGGGTTTTTTATAATCCCTAACAATAAAGCCTTAATAGCCATTTCCATCATATGCAAAAGCAAACTAGCACAATGCAGAATTTAATTCTTCCTGTGCATTTAGAGTTGGGCAGACCAACTCATCATAAAATCTAGATCGTGTAACCTGTTTTCGTAGTGGTTCATCTCAGATTCTGTGGAAGACACATGATATACATGTTGGTGAGTCTTATACTTCTAATGGGTATATAATTCAAGACGCTCAGGAGTATGGCTGCATTTAAAAAAAAAATGAATGTAAAATTCTGGAAAATAATACTGACAGTATTTAATCAATCATGTAATTCCTTTGATTATGCTGAAAAGACTTGAACTTCAGAAATAAAAAAATATAGTGTCGTGTTTTCTTTTAGTATCAATATCAGATTTAATTTTTAAATTCAAATTTTAAAACTTGAGAGCACATTTACCTATTTTATTTCATGTTTTTAAAAAAACCCTTTATGTATTTGAAGAAACTGTATGTCACTTTGGATTTGTGTTTTAAAAAACACTTTCAGGCATTAATATATTGTACAAAAATGTGTGGTTGTATAATTTATGTTTGTAGTTTTTCTAAACCAGCAGTTTCACAATGTTACTTTATGAGATAATGTAAATTGATAATATTCTGTAATTAAATTTTACTTCAGAGGTTAATCAGTTGAACTGGCTAATTTGATGATTTCCCAAATTTGGCTGAATATTATTCAGACCTGTGCCATCAGACTATTTAAGGATCGGGGCCTAGGACTCTGCATTTAAAGGGCATGTTTAAGAGATTGTAATGCCCATTCAGGTTTGTGAACCACTGGGTTGATCCAGTGATGTTTCTTCCCTTTACTTGTTACTTTAACAAGATCAAGCAACTTGCCATCCTCTGCCCATTTCTTCCCTCTCCTCACAGCTGTCAAACTGATTCAGTGCTTTTACCAGCCTGGCCCACAGACTTACAGCTGTGCTGCAAAGGGGCCTGTGCGACCCTGGTGCCCTTGCCCCCCTGCTTCCTCCAGCCTGTACCCCCAGAGAGGCCTGGCTGCACCTGCTCAAATGCTTATGATTCAGTTCTAGTTCTCCAGCCGTTTTCTGGGGTGTCCCTCGCCTCACAACTTGTAGCTACAGTGTGGACTTGGTTAGCCTTCACTCCAGGCCTACAATCTAGGAGTCACCTTTTGACTCTGTTTTCCAGTTCTGGCCTCCAGGGACCTCAAACCCAGATTTTCTAAAAGAGAAGATTGGAAAACACCTTATTAATACTGTCTCAGGTGATTATTTTTTGCATAGATGTACATAAATCTTCTTATTTGTTTCTTGCCCTTCAAATTACTGCCCAGTTACTGTGAGCCTCAAACGCCTAACCATATATTTCATGCCAGACCTATGCTAAGTGTTTTAAACATTGTCATTAATCCTAGTTGGTAAAGGAGAGTGGTGCTAAATAGCATGCCTAAAGCAAAGGAAGCTCTAAATGAATCAGTTTACCAGGTTTTAGGAACTTTAAAAGTCGCTGAAATTTCCCTTCATATGTAAGCTTAGAGAAATTATATTAAATGTTATTTCCAGAAGTACCAATATTTAGCATTTATATTGTTATTTTTGTTAGATATTTTGAGAATTATAATGTATTTTCTGTTAATTTTTATTTACCATTTGGCTACTATTGTTTAGGTGTTTATAGGCTAGCTTGGCCTCTGATAATCATTTTCCATGGGAGAGATACATTTCAGCACATGAATAAACTTTTGGAACACAGTCTATTTGTTTGGGATCACTTGTCATATTTCTTGAAGTCTCAGAATGGAAAAAACAACCTTAGTTTAAAATGCTATATTCCTTTTTCACTTTAGAAAATGAGTTGACAAACTTCCTTTAAATTGGGAATTTACGTAGAACTGGATTGGACAGAAACACTCAGGTTACTGTATATTAAGGGAATTAAAAGATGTGTTTATTTAAAACAGTATGAAACATTAATTAGGTAAATATTTACTGATAGGTAATATGTGAATGGGAAAAGATACATATTTGGTTGTTCCATAGATACCTGCCTTGGGGAAATTTTCTAGGAACACAAAAATGAAGCATATTTTATATATGAGTCAGTGTGGCTTGCAGATCCATTTCAATTCCTGCACATTAAAAAATGTGGAAACTTGGCAGAGTAGACCCTTGTCTCACTCTTGGTCTTCCTTTCTCCCACTTTAGTGGCTAATGCATAGAAAAGTTTTCAGGCTCCCATGCTGCTTGATATAAAGGTCCAGCGCTCAGCTGTTAGTTATACACCTTCACTCTGCAGGGAGGTGCTTTTTGTTTTATTTGTTTTGCTTTTTTTTCAGAAAGATACATTTGTGTATTAGAGACAAGTACAATCATATATATATATATATATATATATATATATATTTAAGACTTCATACAGATAAAATAAAAAGTCAAAAAATTCTCTTGATTAAAAAAAAAATTTCTCTTGAGTATGTGCCTTAGTTTTTGGTTTATCAAATATAGTCCCTTAAGCTCTGTTGGCCTGAAGACCACTCCCAGGGTCTGGCTGCCCCTGTGCTATGCAATAATAAGTTTCTCCTTTCCTTGGCTGATTAGAATAGGAACTTGTTGAATAGCAGTATTACACCTTCTAATGTACCTAAACAAAATGGCCTGCACAACTTTGTTTTTATAAATGCTAAATTATCTTTAGCCTCAAAACGTTTTGAAGTAAGAAACTTAAGAATAGTATCTCTTAAGCAACTGCTATGAAACATTGGAAATATTTTTTTCTTATATTTGGAATTTAGGATTGAAAATACATATTTGTTTTAGTGAAGGGAAAAGATACCAGGAGAGGGATAATTGAAATTAGTATATCCATTGAAAAATGGGTTGGATTCCATATTCTATCACTGGACTGTTGAAATACTTTTCAGGTCGATCTCTCCTTTGAATCAGTACAAGAGTTTATTTGGGCTTCATGCTTCACCACATACTTTCCCTGTATATAATACCTATTATAAAAACATTTAAATTATACTAATTTTTTCTGGAGAGAAGATGGGTATTGGAAAAAATGCTTACAGTAAAACCTTGGATTGCGAGTAATGTGGTTTGCGAGTGTTCTGCAAGACGAGCAAACATTTCTAATACATTTTAACATGGTAAACGAGCAATGCCTTGCAATACAAGTAGTTTGTTTCCAGAATGAATTATGCTCACAAACCAAGGTATAACTATTTTGCTATGTCTGCTTGTGGTAGGCAGAATAATGGCCCTCAAAGATGTCCATCCCCCTAATCCCAGAATTTGTGGACACATGGCAGAAGGGACTAGGCACATGTGATTGAGGGCATGGACCTTGAAAAGGGGAGATTATCCTGAATTTAATCACACAGGTCCTTAAATGTGGAGAGCCATGCAATGAGAGAGAAGTGAGAGCAGAAGAAAGATTCTACACTGCTAGCTTTGAAGATGTAATAAGGGCAGCCTCTAGACACTGAAAAAAAAAAAAAAGGCAACTTCCTCCTATGGAGTTCCTGCTGCACCTTGGCTGTAGCCTGGTGAGACCCATGGATGACTTCTGATTTTCAGAACGGGAAGGTAATACATTTGTGTTGTTTTTAAGCCACTAAATTTGTGGTAATTTGTTGTGGCAGCAGTAGAAAATTAGCACATTGCTCATTGTGTATCCTGTAAAAATGAATGTCCATTCCTTTGAATTTGAGTTTCGCCAGATCACTGAAATTGGAGATCATCATCTAAATTGTTGCCCAAAAGAGGTCATCAGATTCAAGATGCTGAGATATTAATGGTTACTGTGCAAAAGTACTTGACTAAGAATATGTGGCTATTCATTTCTGTAATAGTATCTTAACTATTCTCACTCACTATGCTACTTCCAGCCTAGTATCACCAATATAGTTGATTAAGTACTTCATTCTTATTCTTTTTCAAACGAACTGCATTAAATTATATTCACAAAACCTAAGTGGTATGTTTCAAACTTTCAATATTGAATGGGTATGTAACTGGATAAGTCTTACTTTTGGCCTTTAGTTTTAATGTGAATTTGTAAAATCGACCTTGACTTCTAATGGCCTTGTGAAAATCAGGCTAGATTTCTCACTGCCGTTCTGTTGTTCCAAGTCAGCAGTTTTCTAAGTCGGAAGGGAGCTGAAACAAAAACCAGAAATATCACTTGGTGCAGAACCTATGAAGCAGCAATTGTGGCTTCCACTGAGCAGGGGTCCTCCTGTACTTACAAACCCTTTTGGGGGAGAACCACTTTCCAAAGAGACCTCTACTGCAGAAAGGTAGATGATCCCTTCTAGGTACTAAGACCCTGAAAAGGAAAGTAAACCTACACTCAGAATATTTTAATGGAAGCCCAGCATCTGTGAATGGTTGGATGTAATTACATGTGCCTGCTACATGCCAAATAGGTTATACTTTGTTCAGAAAGATCACCCACATTAATAAAATATGCACATTATCTGACTTCCCAGGTGACTTAAATAGCTTGAGTTTCTAAGACCCTGGCTTTTTAATGCTAATTCCTCTCCTCCCATCAGACAAAATATGGTCATTGCTTAATCTCTATGGAGAAAAAGAATGCTGCAGAATTTAGTACTAGGTAATCTGTTTTTTGGGGGGAACCACCATAAACTGGCTTAAAGGTTCTCAATTGTTCTATTCAATTTAATAGGTTAAGAAAGGAAAAATAGTGTACAAATTATCTGTATGTAAAGACTATTGCTGTCTTCAGCAGCTTGGAAATGAGCCTGGAAAGAAGTGTCTCTGGTCACAGGAGAAAAAGCACATGGAGCAGAAGTTCCTTCATGTGGAAAGAAGGTTAGAGAAAAAATGCACCGCTGAGAAGGCAAATTTATTTTGTTAGAAGCAGCTCCAATAGGGTAAATGAGAACAATTCTGTGTTGCCTGAGGCCAGCCCCATAGTGGTCCAGAACAAGTGCTATGTATATGGTTGGAAGGATTTTCTGTCCAAGGTCTTGGCCCAGAATAAAGTACTTATTAACTCGACCCAGATTTACAGTAGGCAATGCTGAGGCCTTGTGAGCACTGGGAAATATGCAGGCAGCAATTTTGTGACCCAGGAAGTCCAGGTGAGACCTAGCATTGCTGAGGATCCTCTGACTGTACCATTAGTGACCAAATACTTACAGACAGGGACAGTTTGAATGCCTACTATGTGCCAAGCTGTTTACAGTATTCCCTCATTCAATTCTCACATTTTTCACAGTAGATATTATCCTCATTTTATAGACAAAAAAAAAAACAACAATCCTCAAAGTCACTCTTCTAAAATTGTCTATATTCTTAGGCAAAGAAAATGGCCCCCACGACCATTTCCAAAACTATTGTCAAATTTTGTTATTCTGTTATCTGAAAGAAATGTAAATGAATTGAGGTGTGTACCTTGGGACTGGCTCAGTTATCCTACCGAGGTGTGATGCTACCTATTACCTGGTACCACTATCTAAATTCTAGGAAGAAGCTTAGGAGGAAGGGAACCTCCTCCAAAGGACTAACTTTGCAAATATATATTTTTTCCAAACTTTATTTGCAAATTTAAACCTATGCATGATAAGGAGTACTCCGCCCTTGTTAGATTTTGAACTTCACAGAAACCAAGCCAACAGTGAACTAATTGTTGTAGTTAATCCTTGATACCATCACATGTGCTGGCCTTTGGTTTTCTCTTTGGCTTTTCTAACCTCTGTTCCATCACCTTTCTTTTGGCCTTCCACCATCTTATGTACCTAGTTCTTTCTTGGTTTTGAAAGATCATGCTCTCCTTAGTTATCAGCTAATTTCTACAGAGGAGGTAGTTGATAAAAACTTATGGGTGTGTGTGTGTTCCTTTTTGGGGGATTTTATGTTGGTGTTGTGAATACTTAAAAGCCTTTGAGTGCTAACCTATGGAATTTAGTCATAAAGACTAGATAGATTCCTTGGTGTAGGAGTTGTTTGGGGTTGCAGGAGTGGGTTTGTCCAACACCATTTATATGCCTCCATGTAGGCACCTCCCCCTTTGAATCCCTGAAATTCCCTTATGAATGTATTGCATTACTTTTTTGGACAAGCACCTGGTGGTTGGATACTAAGGGCTTTTACTCAGCAGTCATAGCTGTTGGGTTTGCTTTGATGGCCAGAATCTATGGAGCAAATACGTGTCACTCGACATTGATATCAGCACCTCGCCACCTCCAATCAATATCCATAATGTTTTGTCTGCTGTTAGCCTCCCTCCTCAGAGATGATAGAAAGAAGTGCTTTTAAAATAGAGGAACATTTCCTCATTATAATGTTGTTCCAGGAGAAATCTATATTTTGCATTTCTTTCTGCTTTGCTCCACTGCTAGAGTGATTGCAAGCCAAGGTATTTCTTCTCATACATAGTAAAAGGGCCTTTTTGAACTCAAATATTTTTAGATACTGATCTGAATCAGAGTTGAATGAAAGGGTACCATGCAACTTGTCTTTCCCATGAAATTCAAAAGCTCATTTTATTGATCAGCACCATTTATCATGTACAATACCTACCATGTATCAGACACTGTGTTAGATGGTCTACATACATTTAGAGAAACAATAATGTTTAAGAGCAGTTCTCTGGACTTGGTGAGCTCAAATCCTGCTTCCGTCTCCAACTAGCAGTGAAACTACATAAATAGACCTAACCTCTCTGTGCTTCAGTAATAGGCACCTGTTTGAAGTATTAAATGTGTTAATCCAGGAAAAGTGCTTAGAGCAGTCTCTGATACTTGTTAATAGCCCAGTAGTGTGTTTTTAATTCTTCCAGTAATGTACAAGGTAGGTATTGTTATCCACCATTTTCAGTTGAGGAAACCAAGGCTGACACCAAAGAACATATCCAGAATCACGCAGATGGTGATGGCAGCACTGGTTTCCAACTCAAGCTCTCAATCTCAAGACCCCTCAAGACTTCTCAGCATAGAAGTTTGGATTATTTTTCTGTATTCCAACTTTTGTTTCTTGGGGACTGGAAGAGAGGACCTGGTTTATGACATACTGTAGAGCACATCATGTCTTATAGCATTTATCACATGTAAATATCTTCTGAAAATGAGGTAGCAGAACACTACCAAGGAAGAGGGGTTATGGAAATTTAGTCTATGGAGTTATAAAATGTCATGACTGTATATTAAGGGAAAGATCTGAAATAACAAACCTTTATCACAAATGCGTGTGACTCTAATCTGGGGAGGGAAATGCCAAACTGGGTAGGGGCCAAAACAGCCTCATGAAAAACAGCCTCATGAAACCCTCAAACGATGGTAGTCTTCTACCACCTAACTGCTGCCTCCACATACCCAGGGCTTCCCAGGTTCCTTTCTGCCTGTCCTTTCGGTGTTATGTGTCCTTGGGGTTCTTCCCTAGCTTCTGTTTCTCACTGTAGTCTCCATGTCTTCCCCGGCATCCCTTCCTCACCCATAACCTAATCAACCATTTCTGTGCTAAATCCTCAGTTCAGATCTTTCTCTCATGTCCCAGGCCCTTCTCTCTCACTAACCACTGGACCCCTCCTCTAGGACGTCCCATAGATACCTCAAAATCAATTAGTTTAAAACTCGTTATCCTTTTTCTCCCTCAGCATCTCCCTCCTTTTCCACCCAAATGTGCTTCTTCCACTGTGAATTCTTTCTCCACATTATAGACAGAGGAACCTCTCTAAAATGCACGTCTGATAACGTCACTCTCCTATTTAAAATCCTTTAAAGGCTACTCTGGGCACCTGAAGATTAAGCCAAGTTCTTCAACATGAGTTACAAGGCGTTTTGTGATCAGACACCCTACTCCTCTAAACTTTCCAACCTCCTCTTTCCCTGTTTACCTCTCCCACCTCCACCACCACCCTTTAGGTTCTGACCATATTGATCTTCCTGAAGTTCTGGATTGTGTTCCCTTCATTTGGCCTCCAGGTCTTTGCTCAGGCTGCTCCATCTGCCTGAGCTCCCACCTCTAGTAATATAGCCCCTTTCTCTTGGCTAATGTCTGCTTATACTTTAGAGGTCTCAACTCAGGTGCCTCTGTTTCTGAAAGACCCCTTTGCCTGACTCCCCATGTTTTTGCTAAATGCCTCTTCCGGGTGCTCCCATCACACCCTGTACTTGCCCACAACTCTGCGAGTCTAATCGTTGGTCTTTTCTGATAGACTATAATACCTGAAGGGCAGGGCCATGTTTACTTTTTTCAATGTTGTATGCCCAGCACATGAATGAACAGAGCCTGCAAAGATATGAAAAGTATCTCACAAAAGTCCTTCGGCTTTCTTGCTGTCCTGACTCTCAGGTGGTGAGTATATCCACTCACAGTGGGGCTGAGAAGGCAGTTACCTGTGTAGCATTAGGCGAGGAATTCGTCCTTCATCGTCAATAGGGAAGCAAAAATAGTTTGAGCATTATCATTTAGTCCTCCGTGTCAATAATTTCACATGATTTTTCTTGCTAAGAGCAGGTTTTGATAAGAGGAAAGAATGGCAAGATATGTTGGGAGGTGGCAGGACCCTTGAACTATCCAAGCCTGCTTAGATGGTGTTTGTGCCCAAAGGACTAAAGCATTTTAGCATTTGTCTGCAGGGTGGATAAGGATCGCAGATTCTGTGATGCTCTGTGGAGGGAGAAGTCTGACACCTCTCAAGGAAGTAAGTTTTGTTGTTTGGGAAAGAATCAAGTGCCATGCATAGCGAACTTCTCTAGGTGGCGACTGTTCACCATGGTCACCATTTGGATCCATGGCAGAATACATGCAGAGACAGGGAGATCAAGTACTCTACTGGTCCCTGAGCAGAGGTGAATTCACTGTGAAACATGGCTGTTGAACCTCAGGACCCTTCACATGCATGAGCCCTAGAAATGTATTTACAAGGTTTTGGAAAATTTGCATAAGTTAGATATTTCAATTACAATAAGATCATTCATTAAGAGCACTGTCTCTTCCCACTCCCACTTCCCTTGTTATCAGGTGCCCCTGTGGGCATGGCTGTGGGCATGTTTGATACAACTAAAGAGAAGTTGAGTTGGGGATATATTTATGTTCTTCACAGTTACTTCAGTATGTCCTGAGGTAGCAAATGGCTTCTGGGAATATTCCTATTGACTATTGTGCTCATGCATCAGGAGAGGACATCAACAACAAATTAAAACTACATAAGCTTTAGGCCATACAAAACCTGCTGTCACCATCTCACTGGGCATAGTTGTCAGGCCACCTAGAGTCTGTGCAAACCTGTGAACAGCCCAGCCTGGGATCCCAAATGAGAATGCTGGCAGGGATCCTTTGGTCCCCTACCCCCTTGCATTAAGTTACATCCTGGTACCTGTCAAAACCAATGATGGAGACCCATTCTGGGAAAGCTTTTGGCTCGATCCTGCACTGTTATTTGAATTACATAGTTTGGAGCATTTTTACTTTTGTTTACAAGGAAAAAAAATGCATCAGCATCTCTTTTTCCCCCCGCTTGCTATGTGTCCTTGGTGCTTTTGTAGCTGTGTCTGTAGAGTAAAAAATAGGTCTGAATGGGATGATTTGGCCGTTGGTCTGTGTGAATTCCTAATTTAAACCTTCCTACCACCACTTACTTGATTGATCGTAAAAGAGTTACTCTTTTAGCCTAATAGTATATTTGTTGTGGTGGTTGTTTTATAAAATATACTTTTGCTAGAAACAAAAATATTGTGTTGTAATAATGTAAAAGCATTAATAAATGGTTAATGTAAAAAATGAATATTTTTATAATCCAACACTAAATTATAGATTTTTACCTATTTTGCATATTGTAGAATTCATAACGTGTTTAACTTGCTACAAAATGCCTTTTTTTTTGACACAACCAGGATCATACCATATTGCTTTGCAACTTGCTTTTTTTCACTTCACAGTGTATCTTGGATATCTTTCTGTGTTCTTTTCAAGGGCTGGATAGCATTTTTGCTTGCTGATATCATTAATCAATTAATTTCTTATATTTGGGTTGTTTTTTGTGCTTTTTTTTTTTTGCCATAACCAGTGTGCTTTAATAAACATTCTTATTCATATATCTTTGCACATTTGCATGGTATTTTCCCCTGTAATATAAATTTCTAGTAGAAATTTAGAATTCCAGGGTCGAAGGACATATACATTTAAAGATATTAATAGATGTTTCCAAATTGCCCTCTAAATCATTGTACCAATTTACAGACTCACCAATAATGTATGGGAGTGCATATTTCTCTACTCTTGTCAACTCAGCATTATCAGTCACTTTAATATTTGTCAGACTGAAAATGGTAGCTAAGGATCCCTTTAATTTTTACTTTTTTAGTAGGCTGAATGTCTTTTCATATCTTTATTTATTATTGTACTCCTCTGTAGCTAGCCCGTTCATATTCTTTTCCCATTAAAAATACACACTGATGTATTGTTTTCTTATTTACTTGTAAGAGTTATTTGAGGTGACTTTAAGATGTTAGCCCTTGGTCCCAAGTGTGTGACACTTGATTGCAAAGGTCATGGCTAGTGCATTTTAAACTCTTAAATTCTGCCAATGAAAATCCCTTGAAATACAGACAATGATGCTATCTGTAAATTAATACAAATAAATGGAGATGTTTCATACAGCTAAAAAATTAGAGAGGGAGCCTTGATCAAAAACATATTTGGAAGGTAAGTTTGTTCTTTATTAGGGGAAAAGTTGTGAGTCTTCTTCCATAAACCGAGGAAGGAGCCTAAGTCCAAAGCAAAGGTTCCTTGGCCAAGCTTACAAAAAGCTCTGTGATTCCAAATTAGTCCTTCTTCTAGCTGGTTGTGCAAGACATGAAGACTTTGTTTCATTTTTCTTGATTTTACTACCTAATACCAGGCTCTACATTTAACTTTTTTTTTTTTTTTTTTGAGGGCAGTGTCACTGGCCCTCATATGTGGGACCCGAACCAGGGTCACTGGCGTCCCAAGCCAGTGCTTAACCAATGTGCCACTCGGCTGGCCCCTACATTTAACTTTTATATCAAGAAAACTTAGAAATATTTTAATTTTATAGGAAACAGTGTTCATGAAGTGCTTTTGACTTTAGCACCTAGTTCAAATCATGTTGGATGTTTTTCTTGGAAACTGTTGTATAGAGTCTCTCACTCTGCATGAGTTAGCTCTGAGTAGCTCAGAATTCTGATACATATTGAATATAGTGAATCAATGTTTTAAATATGCATGTTAGACTTGCTAAAAATCTTGGGATTGTTAGAAAACAAAATCTTCCAGGTCAGGAGTTGCAGATTGACAGCTCACTGACTGTATCTGCCGGTCAGGCACTTCCTTACAGGTTAAGAACTATTTTGAACTGTAGTCATCCCTCTGTATCCTGGGGTGGGGGTGGAGGCATGGTTCCAGGACCACCACCCTCATCCCCCAGGATACCAAAATCCAAGGATGCTTAAGACCCTCCTACAAAATGACGTAGTATTTGCATATAACCTATGTTTGCAAGTAGGCTACACGTCTCTTTATTCTCATGGATTCGGCATACTGTTGGTGCATGGAAAACTCAAGGGTTTTCTTTTTGGAACATTCTGGGATTTGTGAAGGGGGATATTTGTTATCCACAGTTGAATCCACTCATGCAAAACCTGTGGATCTGGAGGGCCAACTGTAATTAGTGCTAATGCTTATAAATGGAGAGGTTTCATATTAAACCCAGATGTCTGGTTTCTTTTGATAAATGAAAATTTGGACAATAATAGATTACATATATATGTGTTAATAATAAACTGGAACTGTACAGTGGCTATTCTTTTTAGACAGAGCAAGTGAATGATCTCCAATTTGCCACAGTTTCTGCTCTTCTTTAATGTATTACATATTATAGCCTGCTTCACTCATTTAGTTATATTATGTAGATTGCTCTTTTGTACTTGTAGGTAAATAAAAATACTATATGCATGTAAAAAATTCCTTAATTTTTTTCATTAATAAATTAATGAAAATCTCATAAAGCTTTTTTGCTTTATTGGGTTTTCTGGTACATTCATTTCCTTTGAAAGTTAGTAAGAGATGCAGAGACAATAGACGCAATAAGAATCCCAGGGATTTCTTCTTCCCAACTTTTATCAACAAACCACTCCACTGGCCGGTGAAAAAGAAGATGACAAGAAAGTTTTATATTTCCTGAAGTTCCACTATCTTACGTTGTAACTTCTTTAGGTCTTTCTGAACTTTATATTTCTCTAAATCCATCTTTGTTTTCTGTATTTGTTGGAGGGAGCTGAGAGAGTCATGAATCGATTTAAACCCTGGAAGTGGATATGAGAATAGACATACTTAAATTAAATAATGCATTGGAAATTATTTTATTTTTACAAAAGTTGTCAATCAGCATAGATGTCATACCTGATCGTATTTTAATTCGAAGCACATTGTTTTATCAAGACCAGTTTAAAAAGGTATAACAATCCATTTCTTGTATGCTATAAAGATGCATTAGCAATAGTATTTCAACTTGTATCTGGTGTCATTGTGAAAATTTAATTCAATTCCATTTCCTTCCTCTCCCCCTGAATATATTACATAATGAAATGGTTCTATATTTCAAGAGAGAAATTGAAAATATCTTTTTTCTGTATACTTTGACAAGAGACTTGAATGATCTCTTTTTTAATTCTTGTTATCAAATTGAAGGTAAAGACCACAGATGAGATTTTAAATGTCCTCTAAAATTAACTTGTTTGAGGGACCTAGAGTGGCCACCGGCCGCTCCCTTCCAGCTGCCCTCTGGCCCTTTGCATCTCTCTTACACAAGTCTAGTCATTCAGGACCACAGACCTACCAGATCTCAGGCTTCTTACAGTGCAGCCTATTTCTTATTCACCAGAGCCTTTCACATAATCACTTCTAAACATTTTTATTAAAGGCATAATGGAGCAAAGCATTAATTTGGAGTCACTGTTTGATGAACTCCCACTTAGTAAAATTCAGAGACATGTAGATTGCAAATTTCAGCGCATCCTGTGGTTATACTACTGGAATGAACAAAATGAAACTTCTGGTAGTCGAGTAGAAAGCAAGGCCCTAAAAGAGAGGCCAGTGAAGTTTGGGATGTGGTTCCTGGCCAGATAATTTCATTATTTTGATTTGGCAGTGGGAGTTGGAGGGTAGAGGTGGTGAGGGTCAGATTTCCAGGCAGCAAATGTCACTTCTATGCCAGCAACAACATCTAGCAGAATGACACCATGAAGTCTTTCCAAGACACCTTCAAGGCATCTCTATATAAGACCAAAATTTGGTAGAATTTACATCATTTTTCTGAGATCTAAAGAACAGAAAATGAGTTGGGGCTTTCTCTAATAAAGGAAACTTCGGATTCCTGGTAATTTCCTCAGAACTGTGACTGAGGCAGATGGCTGGCTGCTCCACAGCACCCATTCCTCTGTCCTTCCCTTTGACAAATTAGATGAGCCTTTCAAGTTAATCCTCTTTGATGTTAGCTCAGCTTGAACTGCTGCCATTAGCCTCCCTAAGAAGAAAGGCAGTCCTCACACCGGACTCTGTTAATTCATTTCTCTCTTACTTCTAAAGGTCAGGTCTCCGGTCTGACATCTGTCCAGGCTCATTACCTGCAAGTTCAATGAGGAGAATTTGATTTAGGCTCCTCATTTCATGATATACCCACAAGCCAGCTCTTGGTCTCCAAGGACTTTCCAGGACTGAGGGTTCTATAGGTCTATGATCTTAGAGAGTAAAAAACATATCCCAGCAATGGCAAGCTTGTGAAACTGCCAAGAGTGCATGAAGAAAGTAAACTGGTTTACCTACCTTCCAGTGGTATGCTAACA
Source organism: Aselliscus stoliczkanus (assembly GCA_033961575.1). Classification (NCBI taxonomy): domain Eukaryota; kingdom Metazoa; phylum Chordata; class Mammalia; order Chiroptera; family Hipposideridae; genus Aselliscus; species Aselliscus stoliczkanus. Next base: position 48,473,991 of record CM066728.1, read on the forward strand.
TGCTACAGGATGTTTAGAAAAGTCAGATTAAGTACAAATGGATGTCACGAATGACAAGATCAATTCCTGGCCATTAGTTCATAGTAGAAAACTCTGAGGGGCTGGATAGAAAGGGACTGGTATTCTTTACTTAATCAAAGGTACCCGCTCACCTGATTGATATTCATTCTGCATTTTCTCTAATTCATCCCAGATGTGCTTTTCCAGTTGGTCCATCTTTTTGGATAGTTTATTTTCTATATGCTTGACTTTGCTTATCTCTGCTGTCTTTTTCTGTGCGTTGATGAAATTCTCTATTTTGCTTGAAAGCTGCAGTAATTTTTTTTCCATCTTATTTTCAGACTTTTCCTATAAAAGATATCACATGTTAAAACTCTGCAAACAAGAAAATCTGTGTGGATTTGTATTTCAGCTTAGAGAATGTTTTTTGACAAATTCACTTGTTCAGGTTAAACATGCAAATTCAAACCAAGTTCCCTTGTATCTAAAACTGTTCGTTAAGTGGAAGAGTCCATCCCTTTGTTCAGCCTTGTTCATTTGTAGTTTCTGGAATTCTGCATGTTATGGAAGAAAAGAAAATAAAGGGCAGTGGTCTTGCTAAAACACCTTGAGCGTTTCGAATTTTAGCCTAGTGTTTAAAAAGAGTAGCCCAGGAAGGTGTTTTAGGTTCTGCTTGACTCGTTCTCCTTGGACATACTCCTAAGAGTTAAATGTCCTTATTCCCTGAGCTTCATGTCTCCATGTGGACAGAGTTCAGCAAGAATAGTGATTCTCTACCCGTGTTGTCTGTTAGAATCACCTGGACCATATAACCGCCCCCCCCCCACACAAACCCCCCAAATTCTGATTTAATTAGCCTATGGTGGAGCTCAACAATTGATCTAGTTTAAAATGCTCCAGGTAATTGTAATGTGCAGGATCCTGAGGCTAATTAGTTTCTTGGCTCATCCTCTCTCTTACACAGGGGATGTGGGAGCAGGAACAGGCTAGTCTGGCTGGACCCCTTTGGGTGTCCTCTGCCTGCCTCAGGAATGGTGGATTCCAGCCTCTCTCTCCCTTGTGGTGGGGGTCTTCTGCTGGCAGGTGACCCCGTGGTCATCCAGTGCGTCTAGAACTGGTGGAGGAGTCTGCCTCAGTCAGGTAGGAGAAGGAGCAGATGCGCGGGGCTGCAGGTCGGATGGCACTCAGACTTCGGTAGCCTTATCAGTGATAGGGCGGTAATGTTTGTCTCCATCGCTTGGACCATGTCCCTCTCAGTTATTGACAAACCCAGGTGCGGGGGACAGGAGCATTATTTGCTGAAGCCCCTTTACCGAAGTTCCAGAAACATCTTATTTCTGTCACCTGCTTGGCTGGCAGCCATTGATGACACTGCTGGCCCTGAGCTGGTCTTCTGTCAGAGCTCAGCAGCATGACCACTGTACTGGGAGAAGGGCGCTCCGCAATAATTCCCTATGTACTGTAGTCTCACCCCAAAGCCGGGGCTTTTCTCTACAAGGTTGAATCTGGAGAAGGGGTTCTGAAAGCCTTTGATCTGCTAACGGATCTCCACTGGGGCCACATGGTCTGTCTAAGGCAGAAGTTTTCAGGCTTTATTGTGTCTTAAGCATCATCGAGGGGGCTTGCCTAGACACACAGATCTCTAGGGAGGCTCGGAGGCTGGGATGCCTCATCTCTGGGTTGGGACAAGGAATCTGTATTTTAAAAAACCCTTCCTGTTATTCTGATGCAGGTAGAGCACATCCTGAGAATTATGGGATCACAGAGTTGGGGAGCAGCAAGTAGGACCGGAAGCCAGGCCTCTGGAGCTCCATTTGGTGCCATGAAAAGGTAGGTTACTGTGAATATTGAGGTGCGGCCTTCACTTAAAGAGACCTTTGCTCACAGCCAGACTCTGGTGGCCATGCAGCAGCCTGCTTAACAAATAACAGCTCCTTACCAGTCTCTCCTGCAGGAGCTTCAGGCACTCATGAATATGGCTGAGCTGGCCTTTTTCATATTTGATGAACTGGCTTTCTGTCCATTTTTGATTGGTCTGAACTTCCTCATACAGATTATTTGAAAGTGAATTAAATCTGAGGGGAAAAAAATAGTTTGTTCTGTTTAAATAAGTCCATTGAAATATAAAACCCAAATTCAGCAAAGAAAATGTCTGCAGTTTCTCTCAGATGAGGTGGCTCAGTTTGTCTAGCAAGTACTTATGGGGTGATGTGAGGGTTGGGGATCACACTCTGGGGCCCTGTCCTGAGCTCATGTTCAGCTGCTGACAACACCCCTCCACACACCCTGAAATAAATGTACACACAGTGACAGGGGACAGCCACACGGAAATATGTGTGTCACCCACACAGATGACCTCTCACGGTCCTGGGCACAGTGCGTGCGTGTGGAGGAGATGCTTTAATAAGTCTCTCAGGGTGTGGAGTATTACTGAATATAGGGGTCAGCAGACTTTCTGTAAAGGGCCATCTAGTAAATATTTGGGGCTTTGCAGGTCATACAGTCTCTGTTGAAACCACTCAATGCTATCATTGCAGCAGGAAAGCAGCCACGGGTGATACCAATTAGCATGGCTTATTTATAAATGGATAATAGACAAATGAGCATGGTTGTGGTTTAATTGAACTTTATATAACTTTATATGGGTTTCCGTGAGTGGATTCTTTGGGAGATGGGGTAGGGGGAGGCCTTAAAAGTGGTGCTGAGCTACTCACATGGCAGCACAAACAGAAATAATAGGCAAAGGGGCGGCTGGCATCAGGATGATGCCACAGGGGTATTAAATAACAGAGGATGAGGGGTTTTTAAAAATGGAAGTGGATGTTATTACAGAGATTAAAAGGATTGGAATCGTATGTCATCTATTTGAAAAGTCACTGTAGAGAGAGTGGCTGTGGGTTTGAACAGAAAGGGGAATCCACATCTGGAATGACAAAGAAATGCAGGGCTGAGAAGAGGTGGGATGAGGGATGAGGACTGGTGAGTGGTTTCCATAGGACCTGCTCATGGTAAGACGTCCATTTCAAATTTCCTTTTAGAATAGGCAAAATATTAGGTCGGCAGGAACAACTCATGTCAATACTGGGAATACTGAGGTTAGTTGTGGCTTGAAATAATAGTTGCTTTAATGTTTTCAGAAAAAATTATATGCAGATAATTTGGTTTGTGATATTTATCACTGGAAATTGCTTACAACATGCTGGACATACGAGTGTACTACATGTATATGTCTCTCTAGCTATCCTGAAATAGTGTTTGGACTAATTGGAAAAGACATCTAGCAAAGTACGGAGCCATTTTGGTTGTCATAACTGGGAAACGCTACTGACATGTAGTGGGTAGAGGCCAGACATCCTGCCATGCACAGGAGACACCCACAATGAAGAGTTATCCAGCCAAAATGCCACTAGTGTCATGGATGAGAAACCAGGATTTAGCTGATGAAATCCAGGAATGGCAAAAGTAAGTTAATTTCCCTATAGTTGTGTTCAATGTAGCATAGTAGCTAAATTCCAATCCTCATCTCTCTGAATTATCACTTTTTTTTTTTTGATACAGAAAGGAATATTTTTCACATAGAAACCATACCATGATTCAGACAAGTACCTCAACATTGAAGGAAATGAAGTTGGGTACTTTTCCCCTTAGTCTAGTTAGGGTTTCCAAACAACTGTGTTACTGTTCTACTGGCAAATGGCTGCTGGATCTCATACAGCTAAGCCCCCAACTGAAAGGTGGACAACTTTTTAGCCAACTGTTTCCTCTGTCTGATACTCTTTTCCTTAGAATATGAACTTCATTCAGACTTTCAGACAAGCACCACCTTATCACAGAAGCTTTTTTTTTTTTGACCACACTAAAAAAAATCCATGTTACCCACCTGACACTCACTATTCCCTTACTCTCTTTTTCTCTCAACTGCTCATCATGTGAGATATACTAATTTGTGCACTGCCTCCTCCACTAGAACATAAGCTTCATAAGAGCAAGGGTTTTTACTTTGTTAGTGGCTGTGAACAATGCCTGCGCTATAGAAAGTGCTCAATAAATAGTTGCTAAATAAATTAATACATGAGCGATTTTTTCTCATTTCTTTTGTTAGGGCTGTTCACAAATAAATCATCGACTTGTCAACTTCTCTAGAGACCAAATCTTTGATTTTCATTTTCACTTCCCTATCCCTGGTGGAAGTATTAATTAATAGCAATGAAGTAAATAGCAGTAAATCCTCAGATAACTGAGAGGTAGATCTACAGGTGAGAAACCAGCCTCCACTGCTCACCTTTACTGTGTAAATAAATGAGAGCATTTACTCTCATCACTGGTACAATATTAAAACCCCTCTGAAAACCAATGCGCCCAAGTAATATCTCTGGAAGGACATACCAGTAATTGAAATTCTGAAATTTGAGTAAAGCCATAAAAAATGAATTACTACTTATCCTTTCATTACATGGTTTTGCCTGCAATTGGAGATTCACTTTCCTAGTAACAATCAGGAGTCAGATTCTGTGTGATGGTCATTTATCAAAATATGAAAGCATTCTTTTATAAAAACATTCTCCTTGAAAGATAAAAAGGATAATGTAAAATAAAAGCTTATGTAAATCTTTTTCTTTCCGTAGACTTTTTCCTAACATAATGGGCATGATTTGCCATGTAAAAATTACTTTTCTGTTAATTATAGAACTTACAGTTAAAAATCTCAATAGGATAAATTTATCTTGGATGATATTCACATTTTAGTTCCCAAATCCTCTATTCCAGTGATTATGGGGTCAATTCTATCAGATGTAGATAGATACAGGTAGTTGGGTGGGTGGGTGGATGGATGGCTACATGAATGGTTAGATGGATGGATAAATGGATGGATAGCTAGCTAGAGTTTTCTTTCATTTTTCTAAAAGCACAAAAGTTAGACTTTTAAATTATGGCTAGAGACATCATTAGGATAATGTGAGGCATTGGCTGGATTTTTTTTTTCTTAATATGTGTACTAGTAGAATCAGGTTAAAATACACTCCAAGGGCAACTGTAAGGAAGGAAGTTATGAAAGAGTAAAAGAAAATGTAACACAGATCTATAGACATAACAGAGCCCAGGGCAGAAAGCTGTGTCAAGAGTGAATGGTGAGCGTGGTGTATGATGCCTGGAATAAATATCCTACTGACCACCCTGCTTATGGCAAACATCCATAAAGGAGGACACAGCTCTGTACTAGACTAGTTGTATCAGTTCACTATGTCTCCAATCCAGTGTCTCTTCTAACAATTTCTTGAATGAACTTTTCTAGAAGACATGAAAATTTCAAATTCTTGGAAACGGTTCCTATTAATAGGCTCTTAAGAATTTAGATAATAGTTTTAACCAAATGTGACTATACAAAGATTTAGTGCCCTTTGATGGGCTGATAAACACAGAACATATTTTCAATTTTTATAATCATATTTCAATAAGTGCTTTAGACCAGGTACTATCATTTCTTTGGAGATTGAGTCTAAGATTTTTTTTCATATCAGAAACAAGGAATTAATTTCCAGAAATATTTTTTCCTAAGTTTATACCTGTATACGTTAAACTAACTTCTTAATGTTTTGTGATTTCTAATTAGTGACACTAATCATAAAGCAATTTCAACTCCATTCTCATAGGAAGACTTGTTTCTTAGCCATTCTAAATTGTACTTGAGCTTAAATCCCAATATCTTCATAGCCTCATACATTCATAGTTTCAATCAGATGTTATCTTTCATTTCTCTAAATTTCTGTAGCACAGTTAGTTTAGTAACAAGTGGAATCATGAAGTGGAGGCATCATGGATTAATAAAAATAACCTGAGATTTGGAGTCAGACACTTTCTAGCTGTGTGACTTTGGGCAGATTACTTCATCTCCATGATTATAAGTTTCCTCATCTTTAAAAATGCGGATAAGACCACCCTACAGAGACTGATGTTCTTGAACATCTTGAGCACTTAATGATTGGTAGGCATTTACAAATAACAATTACTATATTTATTTCTGCCTTCCAATACATCTCATTTAACATGGTCTCAGCTTTTACTTTACCTGTGTTTAGCTTTTCACTTATTTATGCATTTTTCTCCCCAACTGTATGTGGCTATGATTATGTCTTTGGATATTCCAAAACACAACTTACATATTATAGGTGCTCAGAACATTCATTCATTTACTCATTGGCTTCTATTTGTGTCTAGATAAGGGGTGCTGCAGATACAAAAGATGGATGAGACACATCTTTGCCTTGGGTAGTTTTGTAACTTTCCACTGTGGTAGTATTTTTAAAGTTGTGCGGTAACATTTGAGCTTATGTATTTGCTTCATTGACCAAATACTTTTGTATTTTCTTACAAATCACTGCCAACTAGACAGCATCAGCAACAAGAACTATCTAGGGGCATGACTGATAGGTTCTGCCTGTGCCAAACCTTTGCTAAAAGGCAGCTTTATTTCATGATGGCCCAAACTTGCTCTCTAAGCACTAAGTGTTGGCTTAGGTCATTACTTATCTGAGCCTCTGACTCAAGGAGGCTCAATGCATGGATTCCAATTACAGACTGTGTGTCTCCTTTGTCAGGGTTAGTAACAAATGTCCAAGTCCCGGGAATTCACTAGCAAACACTCCGGCAATATTGTGGCTTTTAACTTCAATGGAATGACCATTTAACTTGAATTTGTTAACATTTCTAAATGGGAAAATGTCTCAATTAAACTTACCATTTAATATTATAAAAATGCTTTTGATCTCTTTGATCAGAGACAGTTATTTCTTTTTAAAAAAGAAGCAATTCTATTCCCATCTACTTTAATTTGACAAGTGTTCTGTTTTTCAATACCAATTTTAAAAAAACCACTACCTGCCTTATTTTCTCTTGAAAGTATTTGCAATACTTTCTCTTTGAGAAAAAGAAATTTGCAATACAAAAGATTAATATCCTTGATGCAAAGGAATCCTATATAATAAAAAAAAAGTGATGCAAATCACAATTCAGAGTTTGACAAGTGATAAGAATGGGCAATTCACAAAGAAAATACAAATGGAGAAGGGAATGCAAATCAAAAGAGATGTTATTTTTCATCTTTTAATTGGCAAATGTTAAAAAGAGAGAACATTTAGTGTTGGTAAGCATGTTGAGAAAGATCTCATATATGTTAATAGGAGTGTAAATTTTAATAAGTAAATTTATAAAAATCAATAAATATGTAAACTCTTTGACCTATGAATCTTGCCTCTAGAAATAAAAGCCCCTATATCTAAGGTTATCTAAGGATGTACACACGATAATGTTTTTGTCTGTGGTAGCCAAAAACTGAAAGGAAGTTATTATCTATCAATAAGATAAATGGTTGAATTAATTATGGCATATCTGTAAATTAAAATACTATACATTTTTTAAAAAGTATTAGGTTAATATTCACTGATCTAGAGAGAGATCCAAGATATAGTGGAAAAAAGCAAATTATTGAGAAATGTCTATAGGATTTACTTTAAAATCCCATGCCTATAATGTTGTGACTTATATACATATATAATATACATGTTATATATAAATATTTAAATGTGTATATTAGTGCGTATATATAGAAGGTGCCAAAAATGCATACACAGTTTAAGAAAGGAAAAAACTGTATTAAAATTGTAATACTCAGTATATACTGATAACAAAAGATGAATACAAGTCACGTTTGACTTCTGTAATTACAAGAGGTGCTCAGAGTGGTCACTATCAGTGTCCAGACACTTCTGGTTACATTGAACTACTGCTTGAGCAACGTTGACCAAAGTGTCCAGTCATATTCATTTTTTTGGCACCCCAGTATATATATGTATGTGTGTACACACACACACACACGGACACACAAAAAATGTCCTCTTCCTGTTACATGTTTATGTTAACAAGGAGGAAAGTGTGGAAGGATACATCCCTGGTATTAACATTGGTATCACAAGGAAACTGAGATGATCATCTCTTTTTTCATCTTTGTTTTATTTTGTTTGTTATAATGAATGCACATTACTTTTAAAGAAAGATGGAGAAAGTTTAAGTAAAAAAAAAAAATCAATTGTGTAATTCAATGACTTATTAGATAGATAGAGCTCATAAATATTTCCTGGGGAAAAATCCAGTTTATAAACTTATTGTTACCTACTATAATACTAATGAAATTTTAAGACTTCATCATTTTAAATAAGAAATGATTCAAGTTTTTACTATTACAAAAGTGCCCAGACTCAGATTTAAGTATTTAGGTTATTTGTCTATAAACCCATTTCCCAAAGGACTGAAGATGGAAAAAGTACACAGCATCTTCAATAAAACAATTAGCCCAAGATCTCAAACATTTCCTATATCCCCCTTTTCTATTTGTTAATATACTTCATCTCTTTAAGCCACTCATCTGTTTCAGATTATAAATCCCATTTCTCCCCCAATAAAATCAATTCTAGAAACTTTTCTACTTCTCCTTCGGACATTTTTCTTAATTCAAAGCGAAAGTGTTTAGATGAAGTCCCACACATATTTACTGAGCATTGTCTTGTGCTAGAATTTAAGATCCGAGATATGCATTTTTAGAGTATAAATAAAGTAGGTATTTTCTGTTTATTCAGGACATCTACTTCTCTGAGTTTCAGTGATGACTGTTATTTTTCATCAATTCCTAGGACACACATATTTCCCAATTTAACATCTATGAAATTGGGAGGGGTCTTAAAATGATGGTATGCTATGGTTTAATGGTTAGTTTTATGTTTTAGAGGTACAAAAATAAAATATAGTGGTACATCTTATAGTCAGTGGCACTTAGATTTCATGAAATATGGCGGAGCTGAGGAAAAATGGAGAAAGCAGAGTGTTATCAGAATATCAGATTTGACCAAGGCGTTAAACCCAGTAATGTGGGACAGAGAAGAAAAGGAACAAGGGTAGAGGGGGGCAGTAAGATAGTATCATCCAAGTAACTAGAATGTTCTTTGCCTGCACCAGGATCCCAGGAAGTGATGGTCATTTAAACAAGAAAAGTGGATTTGAGGATAAGGAGGCCCGTAATCTGAATGTTTGTGGAGTCTTGCCTATGTTACTGCTTTCTCCACGACACAGGGAAGAACTCAATTTAAGGTGGGGTAGAGGCCAGTCTTAAAAAGGCGAACAAGTAGAGGTTCTGAGAAGAACTCTTAGAACAGCTTTTAAGAAAAGCTTTTGTCATCAGAGGTGTTTTAAAAATTATTTATAATCTTGTGGAATCAATGTATATTCAGTAGTGCTTTAACATTGAGGCATTTTAATATACAGTCAATGATAAAAAAAATTCCTCTATAGGAAAGGTCTGAATGAGTATATCAATTCAATTGAGCTATTATGGAAACAAAGAGAATGACAAAATTCACATTCATATTCTTTTATTAGGAATATTGCATAAATTACTTTACTGTAGAGTATTCTGCACATCAAGTTCTTGCTTTATGTTTTGGCCAGGTTCATATTCCTGGACTCGGTTTTTGTTTAATGCCAGTGCTTTCAGTAGGCAAAACTCTTTGGAATGCATTTAACCAAATGAAAAATCTTCTATTCACTTACTTGAACTCCAAAAGATTCATTTCGTGGCGATAATCCCCCTGGACCATCTTTAAATTTGAGATTTGCTCAGAATTGGAAGTATCTATCTTCCCTAAGAGTTGCATTACCTAATGAAAGTACAAAAGGGAACTTTTTGGGTTTGTGAACAAAATCACTAGCACTTACATTAATTGTACTTTATTCCTAAAGGAGTCAGGAAACAGACTGGAGCCTAAAGCATGTTTGCATTTTTCAAAGGAATGATTCAACGGTAACAGCACTATCTTCAAGGAAAGAATAATAGGGGAGTGTTCCTTTCTGTTGTCTATAGTATTCTTCTGATAATAGGCTACTAATGATATAACAAAATCATACTATTGACATCAGCTTATTTGTCAATTTGTTACTTTATTATTTCTTAATTTTCTGTCTTCCAATTACGACATAAGACACTATATCCTCTATCACCCCTAGATCCTCAGTGCACAGTAGGTGGCCAATGGTAAATGCTCACCAAATACTTAGTGAGTAAATGTTTAAATGAACAATTAGGCTCTGAGAAAAACACAGGAGTAGCCTAATGTTCGGCCTCAGGAATTTCCAGGTAGGATTCTGACAGGAGCACACTGTGAATCCCAAATGAAATGACTTAGGGCTTTTAAAGATAAGGAAAACCAAGTTCCAGTCCTGGAAGTTAGGATAAGAGTGCCTTCCATGTGCCAGAAATCTTGAGGAAGTTCCTTTGGGTAAAAGGACTGGATTGGAAAATAGATGCAGGGTTGCAGCACGTAATCACCACCAAATGAATCGCTGTCAAGGGGCATGAAATTAAGTGATTACTTTGGCCAAATGAAATTCAGCTCCTGAAACAGATGGTCAAAAGGAGAGTGGGGACTTAACAAAACCAGAGCTTTCTTAGAGAAGGAGGAGGGGAATAATGGAAAGGTTTGAATAGGTAAATGTGGGGTGGGCAATCCACAACACATGAATGGCTGCTTATAGGAGGTACATTTAAGGCAGGATCGTTTTAATAGTGAAATAATAGGCAAATATGCAAATACATGCCTGGCAAAAATGAAGAAAAAGAAAGTAGTCAGAGCAATTGTTAGATAAAGGCAAAACATGCTAAATGGACAAAGATGGTCATTTTTGTAGATGAAGAAGTAGAATTCTCAGTGAAAAAGAGTTTTGAACTTTTATTTACCTTATATATTAAACTAAAAGGAAACAGCTATAGAATTACAAGGATAAACTAGCAGAGATGATAAACATACAGAATATACACATTCTTTTAGAACATGTACAAAATTTTACTTTCTGGCCATAACAAACAAACAAACAAACAAACAAAAAACCCTCAAAATATTCCAAATACTAAAACTGATATATACAATTATGATAAGATAAAACTAAAAATAACAGCATAAAAAAACCCAAAGAGTACTTAGAGGAAAAAAAACACAACTCTTCTTAACTGTTCATTCAAGAGAAAAATGCAACAGGCAATCACAAAATTTCTAGGAAACAATGAGAACAGTATACATCAAAACCTAGGGGATATAGGGTTAAAGGACTAAATGAATGCTCAGGAAAAATTCACAGCCATAAATGTTTGTATCAGTAAAAAAAGAAGGAATACAAAAACATATGGTTCAAAATTTAAACAAACAGCAAAACAAACTGTAGGAAAGAAACAAAATGACAAAAGCTTAAATTGGGAAACAGAATGGAAGCAGAATTTTAAAATAACTTTAAAAGACTGATTCATTGCAGAACAGTCAATATAATTGTTAAGCCATGACTACCTTAACTAATCAAGGGGAAAGAGAGCACAAATAAAATGACAAAATGGCAAGGATAAAAAATAAAAGCAGAGAGGATTAAAACAATCCTAAAAGTATTTTTGCACTACCTTATGCTAATAAATTTCAAAATTTGAATGAGATATTTTTTCCAAGAAAAAGTAATTTACTAACTCTGACCCTTGAATAGGTAGAATGTTCAAACAGACCAATTTCCATAGAACAAAAATGAGCAAAGATATCAAAGAACTCCTTCTTCCACTAAAGCATCATACCCAGATAATTTCAGAGGCAAAGCTGCCAAATTCTTAAAAAATAGAAAATTATAATGCTCTTTAAACTCTTTCACAGCATAGAACAATTAAGAAAAACTAAGAAAAACTTTCAAATTATTCTTCTGAAGTCAGTGCAACATTGATTCCAAAATCTGAAAAGATTATACGCGTAAAAAAACCTGGAGACTAATCTCATTTATAAACATTGATGCAAAATTTTTCAGTAAAATAGCAGCAAACAGTATCCAGCAACACACACACACAAACCACATCATCATCAAGTGCAATTTAGTTTTGAAAAAGTAAGGATGGTTTAATAGTAGGAAATGTATTAATACAAATAACTCTGGTAGTAGAATTTGGGAGAAAACCCACATGATTATCTCCACAAATGCTGAAAATGCATTTGGCAAAATTTCTAATCATTTTTGATACAAACAAACAAACAAAACAACCTCAGTAAAATAGTAATAATTGTTCATTAAACATGTGTATTGAGGAAACTTACTTCCCTTGAGAAGGGAAACACTGGGAGCATATCTGTTAAAGTCAGAACAAGGGCAGGATGCCCTCTTCCTGGCACTACTATTTAACATTAATCAAAACAATTAGAAAAGGGAAAAAAATAATGCGTATGAAAATTGGAAAAGATGAGGTAAAAGTATTTTAAAAATGTGATTATATGCCTGGAAATAACTCTGAAAAATTATCATTATCAAGAATAAAATTAACTGAGTTAGTGGAGTATAAAATTAATACAGCTTTCATGATATACAACTAACAACTAGTCAGAATATACAATGAAATCCCATTATAATAAACTAAAGCAAAAAAAAAAAAGGATAAAATAGCAAAATATATTTAAGAAGAAATGATGACAGAACTGTATGAGGAAAATCTGAAATCATTCCTAAAAGAAATAAAAGCAAACCTGAACAAATGGGATGCCCACTAAGTGCTTAGATGAAACACTCAGCATTGCAACTATGACCATGCTAAAGCTTATCTATAAATTTAACATGATTTCAACAGAAATTAAAGCCGAGTTTATTGCTTCATTTGATGGAAATATAGATAGGTTGATTTTGAAATCATATGCAAAAACAATTATCACCAGGAAAAGGGGAAAAAAGAAAGCACTAGAAGAGACTAGCCCTACCAGATATGAAAAATACTACAAGGCTTGAAAAATATAATAATTAAGATACATCTTATATGACGAGAAACACCAAATCAAAAATTTAAATGTAAACAATAAAGCATTGAAAAATGCTAGAAGAAAATATGAGCAATTCTTTCAAACCTTTGTAACTGTGACTTACATTTCCAGAAGCCACAAGAGAAATGACTGATAAGTTCAGCTACAAATAGACAACATATGCACATCAAAAGACAAGTGACAAACTAAGAAAATCTATTTGCAGCTCATCTTATGGAGAAAGAGCTTATCTCCCTAATACATTAAGAGCTCCTAGAAACTGAGAAAAAGAAAAACAGGTCAATAGGGAAATGGTTAAAAGACATGAACAAACTGCTTGCTGAAAAAGAAATACAAATAGCTCTTAAATATATGAGAAAAGTGCTCAACCTCATTTGTAATAAGAAAGGCTTATCAAAATACGAGATGTCTTTTTCCAATAAGGATGGCAAATTTCAAAAGTTGAACAATCATTGGTGAGGCAATGAGGTATTAGGACAACACAATTGTTGCTGGTTAGTGTGCAATATGGTTAAAGTCCTACAGAGAACAAGATCTTTCTAAACAACAAACACATGCACCTTTGACCCAGCAATCCCACTTCTGGTATTTATCTTACAGACATATGTACATGTATGCAAAATGCCACAAGTGCAAGGTTATATAAACTACAGCATTGTTTGAAAGAGCAAAATGTTGTAAAGAACCCAAATGTCTATCATGAGAGTGTAGTTAAATGAACTATTGTATACAGAAGAAGAGTGTGCAGTCGTTAAAAAAGAATGAGGAAGCTCTGAGTGTCCTGATAGGGTGGCTCTCCAAGATATATTTGTTTAAGTAAAAAAAAAGATAGATATATTGTGACATATATAATATGCTATATTTTGTGTAATAAAGGGGAAATAAGAATATATATCTGCATTTTCTGGCATCTGCATAAAGTCATACTGAAATGATCCACAGCAGAATGGCAAAAATGGCTACCTATGAGAGGCGTGAAAGTGTGATAATTGTGACAAGGGTGGGAGTGAAAATTCTCAGGGTATATTACATGATTTTGATTTTTAGACCATATGTATGCATTACTATTTGTTTTTATTTTGTTTTGTTTTTAAACTAAGGAGAGAGAGAAACTATAGTCCAGTGTCACTTTTGAATTTAGGTACACAATCAAATATTGCACAATGACTGCATAACTTTTATCGTAGAAATGCAAGAATGTTTCAGTATTGGGAAATGGAGTAACATTAGAAAGCCAAAGAAGTAAACAAATAAGTAAAATCCCAAACCCAAAAACAACCAATATGGTGTTGTAGGCATTCGTTGATGTCTAAAAGGCATTTGATAAATAATTCAGTCTTAATAAAAACTAAATAGGAATTAATGAATACCTCCTTAACACTGTTAAAAACATATGAATTAAACCAACAGCCAAAGCAAACAACAAAGTCTTTTTCGATACAGTCAGGAACCAGATAAGCTTGCTTCTGTGACAATTTTTATTTAATGTCCTGGAAGTTCTGGTCAGGGCCTTAAGGAAAAGGTAATGAGGAATTAAATCAGAAAACCAGAGGTAAAATGGTCATAATTCATTGTTGATGTGACTGAGTACCTTGAAAAAATAAGAATCAATAAAAAAACAATTAGGACGAAATAGATGTGTGCATAGGGGAGTGGACAAGGGGAGGCTGCCGGGACTGGAGTAAGCAGTGTGCCTGTGGACCTCCTGCTCTTGATAAACTGGCTTCCAGAAACAAATAATCACACACCAAACTTTCATCTCCCCAGATCCCCAAAGACTTCCACTTTGTTCTGCCCAAACGACTTCGGAAGAGATGTGCTTGCTTCACATAAGGCATGTGACACAGGGGGACACAGAGGGCGTTGCATTGGCTCCCTCAGTCAGACCACTCGTTTGGAAGATGAAGTTCAGGCACTCATTCAGGCAGAGAAGAATATGCACAACGTGGGGGCCATGCAATATCTTGAAGCGAGTGGGGACTTCCTTGCGAAGTAGTTCAGTATCACTGAGTACAAAGGATGGGCCACAAGGCACAAGGGGTGAACTGAAGAGATACACGGGGGCCAGTGTAGAGATGGCTTGTAACCACCAGGCGAGGGGTCCTGTATATTGTTTTGTAAGAGACATAACCCATTGCAGGATGCACCATGATCAACTCACATCTATGTTGGAACTTTAATGATAATAGCTACCATGGGAAATTCTTTTGCTTATCACCCTCAGTTCTACGGATTTCAGAGGAACCCAGAGAGGAAGGAAATCAAGGCAACGGTGAAATCAAGTGGCGTACTTAATTGGGTCGGTGTTTTGGAACATAGGAGTCACTCATTAAATATTCTTTGGTTGAACTGACAGTACTAATGGTGTACTTGCATGAGCTGTCATATTTAAACCCTTTGGAAGAAAAGAGTTCTTTGGAACAATTGCCACTTGCCGGGGCATTTTGATAAGCTGTAATGATCTGACTTCTGGCAGTAACACATTATATAAGTATTCCAACTATTTTCAGTTACCTTCATATCCAAGTTCTTAGAAACAGTTTCTAGGGCAGACACGAGCTCTTGAACTGTTTTTTCAATTTTCTGGTGCTCGTGCCTGATGAAATGTATATCTCCAGAAAGCTTCACAATGCTGGAATCACATCTAGTGGCAAGATGGAAATTGGTTGTGAGATCAATAGGCTCGTAACATTTTTAATACTGTAGTAGGATCTGGGTATTCATTTGATGGCAAAAGTTCTAAAGTTCTTTGAATAATGAGTTGGTAGATGTAGGAGCATATACAGGACTCTCCTTCTTCATTTTCCTCTTCTCTTCCTGATGGGAGAGAAACCAGGTTGGATATTAACACTTTGTAAGCGGGCATAAAAAGCTATATGACGAGTTTACTCGTTTCCCGCAAAAAATGTGTTAATACTCTAGCCCAAACCAGAGACCTGAGTTGGAGTAGATGAAGACATTGGAATAGAGTTGGAAATTGGGATGAAAGTTTAGATTTTTGGCCTGCTGTGTTAACTCAGTCATAGGAGTGCCAACAGATTTTCATGTTTTGGGAATATTCCGTACTGCGTATGGTTAGGCAAAATTGAATTTTTTTCCTCTTCTATATCACACTTTGAATCTATTTTTTCTCCCATTAGCTTCTTTCTTTGGCTCCCAGATTGGTAATTCTCTTCTGGCTAGAAAATAATGTCCTGACCCACCGAGGTCTTTTAACCTATCTTCAAAACACAGTTTCCCTCCTTTTAGTCCCAGTCAAAACTCCTTGAGTGGTCTCAGTCAAGAGTTGTCTTATATTAGGACAAACATAATTCACCCTAACACATGAGTGAAGCTTTGGCCTTTAAGTTGCATTTGGCTTTTCAGGAAGGAACTCTAGTGATACGGGGCTGGAGGTGAAGATTTATCATCGTCCCAGCATGTCAGGGAGCTCCACACCACCACCACCACCACTCAGGCCTCTCAGGAGAGAGCAGGTTGCATATTGTGTTGATCATAAGTTTCAGTACACTCTTGTGAAAGATAGGATGGAGAATGCTGATGGGCTGTGTCTTTTGTATAGGAATTATCAGAGATCACTTTGAAGTTTGTCATTTTTTTTTTAAAGTAACTGTTTTGACTGTCATCAAATAATATATATTGGGAACCACATTTTCATGTTATCATGCTAAGTGCTACAAATATTGTTTGTTTTATGACTGTCAACATTTTTTAGGATCCAGAAATAGGTTTCATTTTCTTAAGGTTTCTTTGGTGCCAATGTTGAGCCAAACATGAGTGAAGATGGTAATTTTGCCTGAGCAATCCCTTGAAGGGGTACTAGGTGACTTTGGTTGGGGGTGGGGAGGAAAAAAAAATTAGGAATTAATCTAATCAAAATGGGAGCAGCATGGTATACACCAATGTCATGGTCAAGGCCAAGTCAGACATTTATACACATAAAATGCTACTGTCAGAACTACCTCTGGTGCTGGTTAATTAGAATATTCTTATGTGAGTCTACATTAAGACCCCCAAAGACTACACAGGAGTGGTTGCTGCTGTCACTCATTCCCTCACACGTCTTCCCTAATCCCCGCCTTCCTCTCCCCACCCCCACCCTCTGGGACAGCAAGTCTGCGCAGTGTATGTTAGTGGTTAAGAATTTGGCCTCTGGTGTCAGATAGACCATGCTTTGAATCTCCTGACCATGCTTTGAATCTGGATTCTGCTGCCCCTATGTTTGTGACCTGGGACAAGTTTCTCAGCCCCCATGAGGGGGTAATGATGCTGAGGTCACTGCATATAGTTGCACAATTTGTCCATCACACAACTCCAGGGCCCGCCAGACATAGGTGACAATGTGACTCGTGTCTTCTGGAACGCGGCATGCTCAACCTTCAAAACCATATGTATAATAGCTGTACTGAATAATGATACTTCATAGGGTTATTTAAGGATGAAAGGAGGTAATGAATAAGAAGTGTGTAGCCAGTACCTGGCACAGAAGAAGCATCCACACAAGCAGAATGTCACTTAAATATGATAATGTTACCCTCTTACTTAAAATCTTCCCATGGCTACTGATAACCTTCTATGTAAAGTACAAACTCTTTACGTTGGCCCACATGATCCCTTATCACCCAACTCAGAACCACTTCTCTAGTTTTATCTCCCAATCTCTCTTCTCTCTAAATTCAAACCCCCAAATACCAGAACTAAAATGCTTTTATCACAGGTAGGCCCTTGAACATATCACAATAAATCATCCCTTAGTACTTTTGCACATGTTATTTCTCAAATGTGATGTGCCTTTCCCACCTTTCCCTGACTAGTTAACTGCTACCAAGCTTTAAAAACTCATCTCAAGTTTCACCTCCTCCAGAAAGCCTTCCCAATGGCCCAAGCTGATCTGGATACTCCCATAGCAACCCACGCTTTCATTATAATGCTCACCTCATTGCTTATATTTGTGGCTTGTTTTCCCATGTAGACTGTAAACAGCTAAGGCAAGGGGGACTGTGTTGCTGAACCCTTGAATCCCAGCATACTGCCTGGCATATAGTAAGTGCTCAATACATTTTTGTTGAATTGAATGGAGATGTTTGCCTTACATGTTAATCACCTAATTTTTATTTGGTTATCAACACTTCAGAGTGATTAACCAGTTGGAAGTAGGGGTAGTCCAGGAGTGAGGAAAGAGGTGCTGGCAGAAGATGTGGGCATGGGAAGGTGTTCATGGTTAGCCATTCACAAGTCATCTTTGCCATGTCTCCCAGAGTGGTCTTGCCACTGTGAATGCCTACAGATTTTTACTGAATTGTTACCATTATCCTTTTGGTTTAGAAATCTCATACAAAAGATGTTATTCAAAATTTTATCCATTGGCAGCAAGTTCCTTTGTTAGACTTTTATATGTAATTCTTACATATTTTAAATGTTTTAATAATTATAATTTGACACCTCTGGGGATTTTAAAGGTGGTTATGAGGGTGTATCTTTTTATGGATGCTGGCATTCGCACAGGTTGGAGTCTGTAAAGAAGACTTGTCACTTGTGGATCAAACTGGACACTGTATGAGGGGGCTTCTATATAAATCTTGGATCTTAGGTAGCATGAGGCTTTCAAATTCTATGACACACTTTCTCAACTACCATCTTATCAGTTTAGCTTAATGTAAAGGCTTTATCTTGTTTGGAACAATAAGGAACTTATTTGGGAATGAGAATTCAGTGGCCAAGAACTGACTGGTGCTAAATCTTAGTGATGCTGCTTCTCACCTGGCTACTCTTCCTCGAAGATCTCCAACTCCTTGAAGGTGTTTGGTGTTTAGTTCCCGAATTGCAAAATTGGTTCCTGTGGCCGTCTGGTCTCGAACTCTTATTTGGTCTTCTAAATTCTGTAATTTTAAGGAAAAATTCCCATTAATTTCCCATCACACATAAGAAATTATTATTCAAAGCCAAGGTTACAAAATCGAATGCATTTTCAAGTTAGGCTAATAGTGTAAATGAGTGAGAGAGTCCTATGTCAGGGAGAGACCATCCCTGCTTTATCCCAAGGAGGCAGTGGTGGCTTAATTCCAACTGATCATGCCACGTGAGAACAATGGTCCAACAGTGTTTCATTAGAAGCCAGCAAGCCAGATTTTATGTTAAATCTCCCAATTGTAAAATATTGACATCTTATTCAAAATCTTTTGTAAGCACTATGTGGGCCACACAAAACATAATTATTGTGCTGTTTGGCCATGGGTTGTCATTTGGCCATCACTGATACAAAAGCTTTTCACTAAAACCTGTTTCAGAGTTGGTGGTAAGTTTAGAATAAGGGATCTTTCATATGGCATCAGGCAAGGCCCTTTGCAGACTGAATCAGAGCACAATGAAGCTAATACAACTAACACAAGCATATCTGAATCAAACTGTTTGACACACATGGAGTGAAAAATGTTTGTTGTTCTAAATTTTTTTAGAGAACATGAGAGATTTATGGCTTAACTGTCTTCAGGTTTTGCCCTTGAGTATCCTCAGTCACGTCTTCATTATATCTTAGTGTCCTAAAATAGAGCTGATTCTATATCAAGTTGCTGGTCCCAAGAACAGTAGTTTTTAATCTTTTGCACTCATATATAAATATTAATTTAGGGCTGGCCGAGTGGTGCGGTGGTTAAGCGCTGGCCTGGGAGCCAGTGGCCCTGGTTTGGTCCCACATATGAGGGCCAGTGATACTGCTCTCAAAAAAAAAGAAAAAAAAAAAAAGAAAAAATTAATTTAGTAATTGAAAAAAAATTTGCTTTTCCATAGAAAAATTTATATCTTATTTGACATTCAAACAAATTCCAATGTAAAGTGAGGATATATAAAAAATAATTTGTATTTACTCAGAAAAAAGTGAGAGTATAGGACTTTGGAAAACACAAATAAATTTATGATGTGGGAAAACATTCAAATTTAGTTGCTCTATTTGACCGAGGCCTGAATGTTATGTTTATGTTAAAATGTTATGTTTATGAATTTTCTTAGGAAAAGAAGGATTTTTATAGCAAAATGAATTATAGAAAGTTCAAAGATGTATACAGACTCTTGTCTATTTGTAAGCTGGCAGATCAAGACAACCTACACTTTAACTGAAGACATAAAAGTGTCAAAAACACTAGCTAGGGTTTTGTTTGTTTTTGCATGTGTGTAGGCGTCTTAGCCCAGGTTGGTATAACAAAATACCACAGACTGGGTGGTTTATAAAATCTGAAATTCATCCCTCACAGTTATGGAGGCTGGAAGTTCAGATCAGGGCACCATCATGGTCTGGTTCTGGTGAGAGCTTCTTCCACATTGCAGATTGCCAACTTCTTGCTGTGTTCTTACATGGTGGAAGGGACTAGGAAGCTCTGAGGAATCTCTCTTAAGAGGGCACTAATCCCATTCATTAGCGCTCCACCCTCATGACCGAAGTAACTCCCAAAGGCCCCATTTTCTAGTACCGTCACACTGGGCGTTCGGATAGCAACATATGAATTTGGGGAGATGCAAACATTCAGACCATAGCAGTAGATATTTTTATGCTTTGATTTGGTAAAGAACAGTGATGAAAGGAAACTTGCCCTACTAGATACTAAAAAAATCTTACAAATAAGGATAAGTAATTCAGTATAGCTACATAGGTCAATGTAATGTAATGAAGACCTTGGTGAATCTAAGAAAGAAATATGCTATACCTGAGACTCATAAATCAACGGGGGAGGAATTCCACAGATGGTTATGGGGTCTCTGGTGAGTTATTCAGAAAACAATCCATTTAGATCCCTACTTCATAGCATACATCAATACAGATCTTGGAAAAAAATAGATTATAAATAAATAAAAAGTTAAACCATAAAAATAACAGACAATAGAGATTATTTCATCTTTGAATGAAGAAATGTCTATTCTTAAAAGTAATGAGAGAAATCACTAGGCAAAATAGTGGAATGTTTAACTTTATGTAAAATGTGTAAAAATATTTTAAATATAATTACGACATACACAAAAAACTGGGAAAGCATTTATAACAAATGTTGCCAAAGGTTTCAGTGGTGTGCTACAATCAGCATGCACATGTTCATGAGAGCCAGTTATTTCTACCTCTTCCCATCTTTGTGTTCAGTACTGTCATGTTGGTGTTTGAAATCATAGTGAGAGTATTTACACTATGGAAATAGGCAACCACTGCAAATCAGACTTTAATCAGCCAGAAAAAATTGCTGATTCTTAAACATTTACAACATAGCACTGGTTATTATTCTTAATTAATAGAAGAGTCATCATATCAATACAAATTAAAAAGCACTAAAACCCTCCAAAGTAAATTGACTAAAGACATTCACAGATAATTGACTGAAAATGCTAATTGCCATAGTTACTTTTAAGAAGCTGGAAAAAGAGAAAGATCTCATTACTATCCTATCAAATTAAGAAAGATCAAAAACAATAAATCTCAATGCTGCCATCAGCATAGTGAAGAAAATGCTGTAGTATAATGCTAATGGAAGTGTAAATAGCTGTTAACTTTCTGGAAACCAATTTGGCAACATGCATCAAAAGTTTTCACAGTGTCTGTATACTGGTAATTCTACTTCTAAGAATATATAGTATGGAAATAATCCAAATTCAGACACATATCTATGCTTAAAGATATGTCAATATTAGGAGAATAATTAAGCAAATCATGGTGTATGCACCATGCAAAGAACTTTTAATGACATATGGAAGAGTTCATGATTTAATTTTATATTAAAGATCATGCTTGCAAATGTAGTCTCAGACTCCTAAATGGAATGTCTGGAAGTACTAGGGTGAGATGCATCTGCATGTTTATAGAGATTTGGTGGTAGAATTATGAGAACAATTTTTCCCAGGTTTTAAACGTTTTTCTTAAACTTTCAAATTACAATGAACAAGTATTATTCTTAGAAGTTGGGGGAAAACACAAAAAAGTAATGTTATACATAAAATTCTCTTTTCTTGAGTTAAAAATAATTTAATTTTAAAACAATTAGCTGGTGGCTTAAAAAGGAAATAATTTGGTTTTTTAAAAAGGAACAAGCAAATTTACTGCAATTATGGTTGATTAAAATTTTTTTTTCATGACTTTTAATGACTCACGTGAGACCTCAACTCACATTTGGATCTATCTGGCCAATTTGCAAATAGGCCGTCTGGTTAATGAGTTTGTATTCTTTTATAGTACTTGAATAACATCCATTTTTCTGTAAAATACTTATTACTTTATAGTCTTAGTTATTTCCTAAAGGTAGTCTGTTTTCTTCTTCACATTTTAATTACATTATCCATAATGTTTACAATATTTTCCAATTTAGTTTTCTGCACAATCAGACTAGTCCTCTTCATTTTCACTACATATGCCAAACCCTTAACATGATTGCAAATATTTTGAGATTTTACAATTTTTGGAAAATATTTCAGCTTTATCTATTTTAGAGCTAATCCAAAATAATGTTTATAGGAAAAGAATCTCTTAGCAAGGTTTCCAGAGATCTGGGACCTTTCCTTCTCTTAATGCTAAGAGTGTTTTATTGGGGTATAATTGCTATGTATTAAAATGTAGCAATGAAAGTTCGTGTCTTCATGAATTTTGACAGATATGATCAACTATGTAGGAACTATCCAGATCAAAATATAGAACTTCTGTATTTTGATATTTCCGAGAATACTGTTCTCTTCAATTACCAAGATGTTTTGATTCCTAAATTAGAATCTTATTTTAGTGTTAGTGCTATCCTTACTTGATTTTCTCATCATGTCAAAGGCACGAGTCCTTTATCTCTTGTCACTTTTACGGCCCTTTATTATGTCTGGAAACACCTTTGACCACTATGAGAAGTGGCATTGACTCTTAGGTGGTGGGTTCAGTTCAGTAGGTGCTAAATACCAATAAAGTGCCTTTTAAAAGTTCACTAAAGCTCTCTCTCAAATGCAGGATGGGATCTGCCAGGCCCCACAGATAGAAAATAAATTAATAAATATCCTTAGTCTTAAATACAAGGTCATAAGGAAGCCATTGCTGAGTCAATCTCACGTTTTTTGTTTGTTTCGTGTAATCCACTGTCCTCTCCAACAGTAGAAAAGGAGACATTGTCATCAAGTCTCATGATAATTCTCCACATTTTGACCAGCTTCCTAAAGTGCATTCTCTGGAATCCTTTCCTGAAGTTGCTACCCCAGATTCATTGTACTCATCAGCACTTTAAAAACAGGTCTGAAAGATCTATAGTAAAAACCTGTTTATCTTGGTTTAACCCAAGCATTTTCTGTTTTGATCAGAAACTCTATTTTTCCTTTACCACCTTAAGCATCATTCATTCATTCGTTTGTTCATCTATTCAGAAAATATTTGCTGAGTGTTGACCAACTACCAGGCATTCTTATCGTCTGGTGTGGGATTTAGCAGTGAACAAAACAAAGTCCCCATTCTTACGGAGATTATATTTTAGAAGGGAAAACAAACAATAAAGAAATATAGACCATGCTTATTTGTGATAGTGCTATGGATAAAAACAATGAAGGATTTAAGGGGGATTGTGACTGTGGGGGTAAGGAATGCTGTCTCACAGTATGTCAAGAGAATCCTCTCCGAGAAGGTGATATTTGAGCAGGGACCTGAAGGGAATGAAGAACACATCATACAAATATCTATTAATAGCAGAAGATGATCCAGCCAGAGTGAATAGCAGGTACAAAGGCCCTGAAGCCAGAATGTTTGCTATGTGTTAGGAAGAGCTGGGAGGCAGTATGGTCAGAGGGAAGGAGAGAGCAGTGGGAGCTGGGATACAGAGAGGCTGCAGTGGTCCTGTGAACCAGCATTGCCACTGCCTTATGAAAACCTCTATTTGAAATGATTACATTAATAGAATCTTGGAGATTTAGGCTAACATAAGCACCTTAGCACAATGTTTGACATAACACTGAACAACTGTCTTTGCTGTCACATAGATATTCAACAAACTTTTTTTGAACAGACTTTCCTTATACTTTTTTTGCACAACTGAGCAGTTGGAATACTGAACTGTTTTCCTCAGAGGCAACTAAATGGCAATCATTTAAACTTAAACTATAGAATCATTTCTATAGTTGAAAAAATGATATTGGTGGTTGATAATCTGTCAAGCAATGACACCTACATATGGCAAATAAAGAATTACCTCAATGTTTTGGCTGAGTTTTTTGACGATGCTGGTGATGGTCTGGATATGGTTTTCCAGTAGCTTCCTGGCAAGTGACTCCTCTTTGCGAAAGCCGTGGGTCCCCTGAAGACAAGCAGAGATATCCTCCTTGATGTGGAAGGCTTGTTCAAGGAGAAAAGCTATCGTGCGCTCCTGGCTGTTTAGTCTGGTTTCTAGCTGACTTCTTTGGGTGTTTGGAATGACAGGAAGAAAAGAATGGTCCCTGGTCAGGAAAAGGAAACAACAGCCTGGTTGTTACAAGAATGAGCTTGGAGGAGCCAGAAACACAATTTGCATCCTCACTTATACGCCTGTATTTTCCCCCTGGTGAGAAGTCTTCTTGGACTTTAGCACTGGCATAGTTAGAATATTGGTCTACATTTCATCTAAGAAGCTGATCTGACTTAGGTCTTGACTTGTATCATGCATTTTTCATGTTTTCCAAGCAGGAATTGTTCTATATTTTTACCTACTATTCTAACAAGCCAAGCTGGAAACATAATTTTAATACCAGTTAATTCAATATTGAGATTCTCAATATTATTTTATGTTAGTTTCAGGTGTACAGCATAGTGGTTAGAGTTTTATATAATTCATGAAGTGATTCCCCCTCTCCCCCCAATTAGTCTGTCTAGTACCCACCTGGCACTATGCATAGTTATCACAATATCACAATATTCCTTATGCTGTACTTAACATCCTCATGACTATTTTGTAACTACTAATTTGTTAATCCCTTCACCTTTTTCACCCATCCCCTCAAACCTCCTTCCATCTGGCAACCATCAGTTTGTTTTCCGTATCTATGAGTTTCTTTCTGTTTTGTTTATTCTGTTCTTTAGACCCCACATGTAAGTGAGATCATATGATATTTGTCTTTGTTTGACTTATTTCACTTAGCATATACCTTCCAGGTCCATCCATATTGTTGCAAAATGTAAGATATTCTGTTTTATGGCTGAGTAATATTCCATTGTATATATGTACCACATCTTCTTAATCCGTTGGTCTATTGATGGACACTTCAGAGGTTGCTTCCATATCTTGGCTGTTTTAAATAGTGCTGCATTGAACATAGGGGTGCATATGTCTTTTCAAATTAGTGTCTTAGTATTCTTCAGATAAATACCCAGAAGTGAAATTGCTGAGTCATAAGGTAGTTCTATTTTTCATTTTTTTTGAGAAACCTCCACACTGTTTTCCATAGTGGCTGCACTAATTTGTAATCCCACCAATCGTACACGAGGGAAAGATTCCTCTTTCCTATCACCTGCACATCTGAGGAGGCTTTGCTAAGGGGTTTCATTAATCAGATTCCATCTACCACTCATTTGGCTCAAAATGTCCTCCTGGGAAATGACCAAATGGAACATCATCTATATAAAATCCAATCCTCTAAAACTCCATTATGCTCACAATGCTACCATGATTGGATGTATGAGTCACAGGCAGAGGGGAGGGGGATGCCAGACCCTGCTTATGGTGACACATGGCCTAGTGATGGGCTGCAGATTTGCTCATTATTTTCCTTGAGATAGTGCTTCTTTCTGGCTTCTGGATAATCTGCAGCCTGGATTTGCAGTGAAAGCATATTTGCTCTCCAGTCTTCGGTCCTGTACAAACGCTTGTAAATTATGCTTCATTCCTCTCAAAATTTAGATTTTTCTCTTAGGAATTCCCAATGTGGCAGACACTGTAGGTTACCTTCCCAACAGACATCCTTCCCTTCTGCCTGATTTATTTCATCCTTCTGCCCCCCATGTCCTTCAGGGAGCAAGCCAGTCACAGTTGTCCCATTCTTCTGGGTTAAGATGTAATTGGTTTAGGTAGGAGCATGTGAAGCAATTCTGACCAATGAGAATCAAGAGGGATCCTACTATGGGGCTTCTGGGTATGGTTTCTTTGTCTTCAAGGAGACACACACAGGAAGAAACTCTCCTTCCCTTTGCTGAATGTTGTCATGTCTCTGCTTGATGTCAGGAACTGCTGAAGCCATCTTGGGATCATGAGGGAAAAGACGATGGCAGGAAGAAAGAAGAGAAAGCACTTGGATTCTTGATGATGGTGTTAAGCCTCTAAATTAACCAAACTCTAGATTCTTTTTTTTTCCATGTGAACTAATTAATCATTGTCCTTACATTTAAGCCATTTTGGTTGGAGTGTTTTTATGTACATCTGAAAGCACTGTATCTATATCTAATAACTTACCAATAAAAATGTCAGTCGAAGTAGAAATATTGGGTTGTCAGAAAAGTCATGACGTATTTTTTCTGTTTTTCGTTGCAAAAATGCGTCATGACTTTTGCGGCAACCCAGTATATCAGTAAGAATTTACTAAATGTCTGCTGTAATCCATGTGTAATATACAATAGTTTAGTCCCTCAAGGAACTTAGTCTAACTTAGTGTTTCTCATAAAGAAACTTGAATTAGTATCATGGGGCTAGAGAAGTGAGGGAAGTTGTTAAAATGCAGAGTCTTTGGCTCTACCAGAAACCTAAATCATAATCTTGGGGGTGTGGAGTGGAGCGAGAGAATATGCATTTTAAATAAGCTCTTAGGTGATTCTAAAGACTGAATAGTACTGCTTTAAGACTGGTCATGTGAATCAGTGAATAATATAAGGCAGGATATATAATAAAGTGCTGAAATATGAAATATGGAACATGAGCTCTCAAGTTATGTAGATATTCAGATGAGATAGACTGAGGGTAGAATACAGATTCTTCCACTTACCAATGAAGCATTTCTGTTCATTTATGTTTCATAAGGGCTACAGGCCTTACTTCACTGTACGGTTGTAAGTCCTGAGATAACATGTGAGAAGCGGTAGAGAATGGTGAAACGAATGCAATATAGTGGTATTGCAGTCCAGGGTTATGTGGGGCCCATGTGCACTCACTCTTTGGATGTGCTGGTGTCAAGATTGTATCCAGAAAGAGATGAGGAAGCTGACCTCAGCCAGCAGAAGGGCCCAGTAGAAAATGGCAGCCACTCTGTGAGCTGTTAGGCTGTGGTCCTGCCTGTCGTGTCTGGCCTCAGTGTTGTTCCTCTTTGAAGGAGGCCTGTAAGGGCGGCAACACCTAGTGCTATGTGAGTGTATTTGCCTGCATCTGTGGGGACATTAAATGACACATATAAATTCTGGACTGTAATTATTTCTTTTCCTTTAGTTTTTAAAGTTTATTTTTAAATGTTACCTTACAGTTGAGGGCATTCCTTTTTGAAATTTCTTTTCATGCCTAAGATTTACTATTAATTGGAGTATTATTATTACTTATTAGTGATTCTTAATGAAGTACCAAAATGATGCTATCTTTAATTCCATTTACATGATTCCTGCATGATAAACATAGAGTTTATATTTTATACTATTTCCATTTGCCATAAAAAAGAAAAATAGTATTTTCCAGTTAACCTTTCTAAATCAATGAGTGGAAGAACGAACACACATATGAACACTCTCAGTTTTCTAAGGGAGGTGCCCCAATGAAACCATTGTTTAAATCATCAGATCATTCAAAAGATTAAAACCTGAGGCCTTTTACTACTAGTAGCACAGTGTGGCCACCCTGATTCTTTTAGCAAATTAAAAAACAAAAAAACAAAAAACCACTCACTGCTTTATTAGTATATTATATCAATGAGATTTACATGTACATTTATCAGTGAAAGGAAAGAAATAACAGAATATTCCAGACTGGTCCAGGTAGAGTTACTAACCCTAGGAAGGAGAGTTCCCTGGGGGTTTTTTCAAAGATATCTTTGGGCTTTACAGAAATCACTGAGGATGTAGCTGACAACTGAATCTGAACAGATTTCCCACAAACTCAGAGTTTTATTTCCCAGCAGCTCTCTGTGCCTTACACCAGCTGTGCTGTTGCTGGCAGACGCGTCAGTACACAGAGCCTCTCACTTCTCTGCCTGTACTGTTCTTGCGAACAGATAACTAAATTTACCTAGGAGAGTCTGAAACTCATGTTGGCAACCTGTAATACTCAAGACCCAAAAATCTGAAAAGTGAAACCCTTTTCTAGAACATGAAAGTGCATAACTGAAGGAAATTTTCAGTTTAGATCATAGATAAGATCTAATCTATGACCAGATCTATTCTGAGGGCAGAGAGTCCTGCAAAATATATAAACACACAAATAGTGAAATTTTATAGAACATTTTCATGCTTCACAAAAATAGTGTGTATGTGGAGTGATGAAATTACAAATATATTTTCTAAAGTGTCTCCATTGCTTGTTTATAGCCACCCTGGCAGATGGATTTTGGTGGCTGCAGAAGCATCCGTTGCTGAGATTTACACAGGACTGAGTGCTCTGGGGAGGTGAGGGAGGAAATTCAGGTTTCGGTGGATCAGTCCAGAAGGAGCAGATCAAGGCCAGTAGGATTAGGCCAGCACGGGGACCTGCCTGGAAGGTTCTAGAAAGGAGAGGACTCCAAATAGTGACATGGCTAAGTGGAGACTGGGGACAAGGATTAGTTGTGGATCTTTTACAGGGAAAAATTTAAGAGGCAAACTCCTCGTGGTCAGGATATTTTTAAATGAAATTACAGAATTAATGATGTACTTGTTGTGACTGGCATCCAGTGGTGGCATGCAGGGTGGCATGTGTTTCAGAGTCCCTTTGTGAATGAGCGCACAGTGGACGCCTGGGTCACAGGCAGAGTGGATGCAAATGCAGCAGCAAATTGTTCTGATGACATTTGGAGGTCCTATTGCAAGGTGCAGTGCTCTTGAGACACTTGCCCATATCACCTTGCTATTTTTGGAGGGTGTGAGGTATGTATGTGAGTCTCCAGGGGAAAGAACACTGTACTTGGAGTCAGAAGACTGGGGTTCAAGGTCTGCCTCTGCCACTTACTACCTTTAACCTCTTTTAGGTTGTCCAGAAGAGAACACTTGTTGTTCTGTAGAGACAATGATTCCTACCCTAGCCACTGGCTGAGGGAATCCGTTTTAATAACGTACTTGAAGTGTTTTGTAATGTCTACAAGCTTTACAGACATGCATTCTTATAGTTATTTGTAATTATTAGATGGTGTTATGGACTGAATTGTGTGTACCTCCTCCCCCCCAAAAAAAGAGATCTGTTGCAGTCCTAAATCTCAGAATGTAACTTAATTTAGAAATAGGGTCATTGTAGATATAATTAAGATGAGATCATACTGAAGTCAGGGGGGTCCTAATCCAGTAAACTCATGTCCTTGTAAAGAATGGCCATGTGAAGGCAGGGACGCAGACAAAGGAAGAGGTTGGAGTCATGCATCTACAAGCCAGGGGATGCCAGAAGCCGGGTCAGGGGCATGGAACAGATGCTCCCCCAGGTCCCGCAGAAGGAACCAACCCTGCTGACACCTTGATTTTGGACTTCTGATCTTCAGAATTGTGAAAAAGTACATTTCTGTTGTGTTAAGCCACCCAGTGTGTGGTACTGTGTTATGTCAGCCCTAGAAACTAATACAGGTGGTACATTATTGGAGGGGAGTTCCTAGTCCAGAGCAAAGTAAGGAATTTATTATTATATGATCTTACTTCTAGTTAGTGCTAATGCACAACATACGCTTTCATAGACATTATTTCATTTCATCCTTACAACTACCCTTGTGGCATTAAGTGAAATTTTTCTCAGTTTAGGTGAAAACTGAGGCTTGGAGATTATCATTAAGTCAGCTGGGAAACATTTTAACCTGCCTCTTTGGCTCTTTTTCTTATATCACAGCAGCTTTGTGCAGATAAATTAGTAGCTCTTCCTGTTATATTTGTTTTTTTGTTTTTTTCAGAGAGATAAGGTGTATTCATTCCTCTGCTTTTTAATCTATAACTTGCTCCCAATATTATCTAATTTTCACTCAAGTTCCGTTTCCTCTGCTTGGCTCACTTGTCTCCCTGGAGTATGAAGGGTCCTCTTTGAGGCCAGAGACTGGCCGGGCTCCCTCTCTGTTCTGGAGAACTAGACTGGCCTCAGCCTGACCTCAGCAGAGCTCTCACACTTAAGCAGAAGCTCTGAGGTGTGGCAAGAGTCCAGACAGCCTCCTGAGGTGGGAGGGACTAAGTTTCATGGAGGCAGCACCTGCCCTGAAGGAGTTGGAGTGTGCTGTGTGTAATGCCACTCCCTGCAGTTGTGTCCACACCTAGCCAGAGTCTAGCTCATCACAGGCAGGGGGCAGTGAGGAGAGGCTGACGGCAGGGTCTCTGAGGCACTGCTGAGATGCTGTGAGACCAGGCTGCGTATATGCCTCAGAGGAACACCCACGGAGGAAGAGCAAAAATCTATGGCTGCATCACATCTCCATGCTGCAAGGGAGAGGATAGGGGTGACGATGTCCCAGGCATGTGTATGTGCATTGAAAGGAGAGCTGGCAGGGAGTGTGGAGAGAGGCATGGTTAAGAAAATAGGCTTTGAAATAACATAGACATCAATTTCTGGGGGATAATCTTAGTTATATCATAGCATTATGTGACTTTGGGTCAATAGTTGACTCCTCTGAACCCCAGTGTCTTGTCTTCATCTTTAAAATAGTGACACTATCTACCTCTTAGTGTTATTGTGAAGATTAAATGAGATGATTAACATTGAGTAAAAGCTGGAAGCTATAATAGTAAATATGGTTAGTGGTGCCAGGGAACTGTTCAGGATGGGAAAGGGTCTACCAGTTAATAAAAAATACTTTCTAACAGCCAAGAGTGCCCCATGTATCCCTTCCTTCATAAGCTGTGCACACTATTGAGATTTCTCAGCTGAGAGCTACTTACTCTCAAAGATGGATATTGTATTGCAAAATAAAACCTGAAAGATCTCCAACAAAACATGACTTATCCCATAGAAACTTAACCAACAGCATTTTGTTTTTCTTTCTTGTGTGAAATATATGTCTTCATCATGTAGCAACAAAAGCTGTACATCACGGCATAATAAAATATCTGCCATGGTACTACAAAAAAAACCTTGACGATGAATACTTTTCAGACCCTGAATGCCATATTCTATCACGAAGCATAATCATTAATCATTGATTATTTTCCCACTTGACTTACTGATAGTTTTGTGAATCTGAACTTTAAGTAGCATTCTTTGGCTGTCAGCCAGACCCTTGTCTTCCCAAAATGTATTACGGAGAGAATTTCTGAGCTATATGTTGGCTATAACCCAGCCTGCACAAGTCCTCAGTACAAAACAATTTCATTTCCCTGATGCAGATAGCATCATAGTTCAAGTTTATAATACTTCCCTCCTTTTCACTGCAGCCATCTTCACCCCCTTGCTGTTTCTGCCACACCACAGGGATGTTCCTGCCTTAAAACTTTGCTCTGCCTTGAGATGATGGCCAATTCCCTCATCTGGCTTTTGCTCAAATGCCAGCTTCTCAGTGAGGCCTGCACTTGTCACACTGTTTAATAATGTGTGTCCCTTCCTCCTGCTAGACCAGAAGCTCCATGAGGGCAGGGGTCCTTGTTTTTTTTCACTGATGACTCTCCAAGTGCCTAGCACAGTGCTTGGCATATAGTGGATACTCAATGAATATTGTTAAGTGGAAAAGAATGGTAATAATTAATTTTTGAAGACTAAAGAATCTTAGGGATGGAAGAAATCTTATAAACTATTTGATTCAGTAGTGAGAAACTTTTTTTTTTAAGGAGTATATCAATTGTAGAAAAATAAAAAGTGATTTATGGACAAAATTTGTTTTCCATTTAAAATTAAATCCTATGGGGGAATAATGTATGTTCTAAAATCTTAGTGACCTACTTTATTACATAAAAGAATGTTTATGAGAAATTGTGGGCTGAGTTGAGAAATAGCAGGCAGAGACTTCTTTTTCTAATTCACATCCTAGAAATGAAACCTGGGTCTTATCCTGAGCACAGATAGGCCTTGCACTCAGGCTGCTCATCATCCATCACTTAAAACCCAGCTCCATTGTACAGAGATTGCCCAAAGAGAAGACCTTTTTTCTCAAGGTCACATAGCTGATGAGAGGCAGATTCAGGAGTAGACCTGGGTGCCTGGCCTCCATGCAGTGCTCCTTCCACCAGCAAGAGAGAAAGAAAAAAGGAAGAAAAGGCTTTGGTACTTTTTGCTCAATTAAGCTTAAATGAACATTGGGTACACTGTTATAAAATCAGTTCATTGTGAATCAGTGAACATATGGAAATCAGAATTATTTACTGCCTTCAATATAGCATCATCATAATTGTTTCATGAATGATTGCAAGCATTCCGCCTCCCCCGCCCATGGATTATTAATGTGACCTAACATTTAACAAGTACTAATAATGTGTGGGTGTTGCTTCAGCTGCCTGAGACTGAGAAGGGCCTTGTAAATACTCCATCTGCCTATCTTTTTAATGTACTTTTCTCTAGCCAAACCTTGTTCATAGGATAAGCATTACTTCTTTTGTTGCTGGATTTTAATTTATTTATTTTTGGTTGTTATTAGTTGTTTTTAGTATTACCTATAAATATACCCACATAGGTTTATAAGGCAGAAACTCTGAGAATATGTAATATATATTGAGGCAGTTTAATGTGTCAATAATGACTTTTACTAGTATAAGTACTCTGCATATTGATAAATTTGTTGCCATTCGATGAGTACTATGACTTAAAGGATGAAGTTATTTTAAACTTGATTGTTTTTTGTGTTTATGTTTTTGGATTCAACGAATCAATTCAAAACATCTGGGGCCGGCCGAGTGGCGCGGCGGTTAAGTGCTGGCTTCGGAAGCCAGTGGCCCCGGTTTGGTCCCACATGTGAGGGCCAGTGACATTGCCCTCAAAACAAACAAACAAACAAACAAACAAACAAAAAAACAACATCTGCAGTGATGATTGAAGTGCCTGAATGCCATTTTGCTTTTCCAGTTAATCAGCTACTCAGGAGTCTACTGCTCTAAGCAGAGTCCTAAAGATTCAAAGTCTCACCATTACTCTCCACTAAATCTGTCAACTACAGTTCCTCAAGAATCCATATTGAGTGTGCCATGACAGGCTACTGTAGGGATATCAGAAACATGAGACCATGGAGTGCCTGCCTTTAGGGACCTTGCTACCTGTTCTGGAAGGCTAGTGGAGAGAGACCAGAAGAAAACTAACCATTTCAGGTGGTACATAGAAACCTCTAGATATACGGCTTTGCAAGAGAAGAGCTGTGAGAGAGATCAAGGTAGATAATGAATGTTGGGGCCAGAAAATCTTCAGGTTTTTGCTTTGAATTTTGGACAGTTTCTTCCCCTTTTTCTAATGTTAGTTTCTCTGGAATCCAAGAAATGGCAAAAATTTCCCTTAGTTTCTTTTTAAGCCTGTTGCCATCTTCCATGAAATTTGTTCTCTCATTTCCTGGAATGTAGGTCACCAGTCTGGACTAAAGAAATCCACTTAGGTTCATATTGGAGTTCCTATTGGAATTTGATAGCTCAGAAGAATGATTTCTAATTTCCACTGATCATGTGGAGAATCAGGTGAAAACATGTCTCCCTTTCTCCTTGGATGGCAAAGTTAGCTAATATAGCTATTTATGATCATTACTTTTGTGCATACCATCCATATTCATTGCCTTAACTCAGAAAAAAACCCAACAAATCTTCTATCTAAATATCATATATATATATATATATATATATATATATATATATATATATATATATATTTTAAAGATTTTATTGGGGAATTGGGGAAGGGGAACAGCGTCGGGGAATCGGGGAAGGGGGACAAGCTGCTTCTTTTTGTTCTTCAGTCTAGTTGCGGAGGACATTGCTTCACTGGCCCATGTTGGTATCGTCATTGTGCTCTTCCCGGGTGAGGCAGATCAGTCACCAGCCTCTGGATGGTCGCTCACCGCAGCTATTGGCAGCTCACGCCAGCTGCCAGCCGCTCGCGCTGGCTGCCGGCCACTCACTGTAGCCTATGGCAGCACACTGCAGCAGGGGCTGCAGCCTACTCGGTCGCCGCTGCAGCCTACTCGGTCGCCGGGGCTCGCACAGCCCAGCTCCAGGTGAAGCTGTTAGCTGTAGAGGGTAGTGTCACTGGCCCTCATATGTGGGATCCGAACCGGGGTCGCTGGCATCCCAAAACCAGCTCTCAAACAATGCGCCACTCGGCCGGCCCAAAATATCATATTTTTAAGCAGTAAAAAAAATCCTTTCCTTTTTTGGCTCCATTTTCTCTAAATTATAGTCCCATTGTCATATAAGCAATTATAAGTTATGGGTAGCATGAAAAGAGGGGCCAAACTACTGTGGTTGAACTGTTTGGAATGTATTAAATTCAATTAGTTAAGGACTAGGGAAATTCTTAATTGTGAACATATTGCAATAAAAATCAGTGAATTTGAAAATTGTGTCATCTTCATTGTTAACTGTACTTTTAAAAATGAAATTTCTGGGCCAGCCAAGTGGCGCGGTGGTTAGGAGCTGGCTTGGGACGCCAGTGGCCCCAGTTCGGATCTCACATATGAGGGCCAGTGACACTTCCCTCTAAAAAGAATAAAAATAAAAAATAAATAAAAGTAAAATTTCTGTATGTAGATTTTTTTCTTCTCATTGACTCATTTCATTTGCTTGGTCCTTTTTTTGTCTGTTGTCATGATGTATATTTTAGGATCAGGATTATTTTAAAGCTGCAGTGGCTCTTAGACAGCTTCTAGTCTAACCTCCTCATTTGGCAAATGAAAGAGCCAAAGCCCAGACACATTATAGGACTGACTGAGGTCACACAGTAAATTGTAGAAAGCTTGATATTAAATACTAAGTGCCTTGAATACATTAGTAGGTGCATAAAATCGTCCTCTGACAAATTCAATAGAATACAACTCAAATTTATATGCATTGCTTCTGTGATCTCACTTTTTCAACCTGGAATTCTAGGATCTTTTGGACATTGCAAGTGTATCAATAATAATATATTTCCAAGTCTCAAAATTTGTCCTTCTTTGTAGACTGTCCCTGGATGAGCTCTAGGTGTGGCACTGTAAACAGCTGAACCAAAATTTTCTGATGATTAATTGAAAATATTTCAAATTTTCCTAATTTTTATTATGAGATGTTAACAGATTTATTTGGCTTATTTTGAAAGTCATGGTTAACTATATCATATCATATCATATGTCACTCATTGCCTGTGTTGTATTATTTTATTCATAAATCTACAGGAATCTATGGGGGTTATTTAAAGAGGGGGTAATAAAATTGGCTTGCCCTGTCAATCAGAAAGGAATAGAATAGAGAGGTTGGTCTTTCAGAGATGGTTTAAGGCTGTCTCTTGCAAAAGCAGAGGACTATTTTAGATGAACTCAAAGATCTCATCCAAGCACTTTAATCTCTAACTGAACCATTAGATACAGTAAACAGTTAAAAGTAGTTGTAATTTACAGACTTACTTGTTAACATATTCAACTAGATCTGTAGAATTCTTGGTTGACATTTTGGCTGGAGATAATCTTACCTAAAACAGAAGTTATGGGTTTAGAATGTATCCCTTTACAGGGAAATCTTGTCAATCTTATCCTTATATAAATGTTTTAATTTTAAACAAAATATATACTGTAGATTATAGATCATAGACCATCAGCCCAGTTAATCTTGCACATGCTCCATTTGTATTGCTAGAGACTAAAACCAAAATCAAGATCTGGGAAGATAACTGGAGAGCTGTATTTCACGGATTTAGTATCACAGTCAGAAAAACTTTTTGGAAAGATCAAAGCCATAGATTATTTTTTTAAATGAAATATCCAATGATAAATGGAGAGTTGTATTTCACTGATTTGGTATCATAGGAAGAACTTTTTGGAAAGGTCAAAGCCATCGATTACTCTTCAATAATTTTTTTAATGAAATATTCAATATCCTGACATGCTGAATTCTGAGGGGAATCAGCTAATTTTCAAAAACAAAGCTGAAAATTAGAAAACTAGTTTATCCAGGTGATTTTGTTTTCTAAGAAAGCTAGATGTCATATTATAGTCAATGAGAAAGAAAACTACAGAGCACAGTTATGTACATAACTTACTAGTGTTAAACATATTTGGCCATATGAATACTTAATTTAATAAAATGGTACCACTAGAAAGTTCTATCTGCATGCATGCAAGTTCATATTTTTGCAGCATTTCTAGGAAGAGAGAGGAAACAGTACTCACTGTTTTGCATATGCTGAATCTGTTTTTAACTGTAATGTTCTTTTATTTATTTATTTATTTATTTATTTATTTATTTATTTATTTATTTATTTTTTGAGGGCAATGTCACTGGCCCTCATATGTGGGACCCAAACCGGGGCCGCTGGCTTCCCAAGCCAGCACTTAACCACTGCGCCATTCGGCCGGCCCTGTTCTTTTATTTTTAAGTTTCAAAAGAGGACACATTTTTATCCTCAATAGGGAGAGAATGAGTGGCATTCCACCTCATTTTAAAACTTAAACAAAATATGTGCCTAGGATATTTTTTCGTGGTTTATGTTATTGTATATTATAATGGTGAGCAGAATATGTTAAGACTCACATACAGAAATTCCTTTTGCAAATGCCTAAGGAACTACCACTTCTTAATTTAGGGCCTAGGAAACTTAATTGGACATCTCTCTCTCTCTCTCTCTCCTCCAATAAGACTTAAAAACAAAAGGTAAGCCATTATTAAGGAAGCTATAATGGTAAAGAGCACCTGACAATAGTCAGGCTCTCCTGACCTGGCCTTCTTGGTGGTAGGCAACCAGAACAGGCTCCATGCTGCAAAGGATGGAGCCCATGCGCCACCATGGTGGTGCTTTAGCCCTCTCCGCCCACTGCTGAGTGGGGTCTGCCTCTCCGAGGCCTGGTCTTCCCCTGCAGGAGCAATACACTGATCCACTGGCACCAGGTATCCACATTATGAAAACCATCGTAACTCGCTACAGATTGTGACTGGTTTGGTGTTTTCATTCCAGTTTTCCTCTCTGGGCCCTGGGCTCCTCCATGACTCATGTCAATGCTTTCCTTCTCACCTCTCCACCGCTACCCCTGGCCTGTGGGAGCCTCAATGACTAACTGGTCCCCAACCTATGCGTGTGGCACCTAGTAGCCCTTTGTAAGTATTTGTGGAATGAAAGAGTGTGACAAACATTGTATCCAAGGACACTAAATTACTGGGTTTTTGTCGTCTTTTCTCCTTGAGTGAAACAGATATGTAAGTTTTATTAATTTTTAAGTCTTATTTGGAAAACCACCAATAGCATCTCTCAAAAATGCACCTACAACTCACGTTTAAAGTAACAAATGTTAAACCTGATGGTGGAGGAAATGTTTTAAAAATATAGAAAAATGAAAGGAAAAATTTTTTTTCACTTATAATTAATTCTACTACCTAGAGCAAAAGCCATTAACATTGTGGTATATTTACTTTTTTCTGTGCCTTTTTTAATGTACCTATTAATAAAACAGTACACTTTATATCTTTGCTAATTGAATATAGGAGTCAGCTCTGTTTCATCCCTGTTCCAGCAAGCTAGGATGTAATTATTAAAAAATTCTCACAAACAACTTGGTGATTATTATGCGACTTTTACACATATCAGTTTTCACCTATTTTGTAATAATACTTTAAAATGTTATGGTCCTTTATGGCTTAATGCCTATAAAATATTTCCATGTATATAATGTGATTTTATTTTTCCAACAGTCCTGTAAGGTGGGAATTATTATCTTTACCAAAAGGATACTATTAGTTACCTTAACTAACTGAAACCCTTCTTTATTACAGAAAGAATTGAAGATGATTATTTTTATAGGTGAGGAACCTGAGGATCAGAAAAGTAACAGACTTGTTCAAGATCAAATAGATAGTGATGACACTCAAATTATAGCTATTGACTGAGTCCTTCTTACCTGTTAAGCCCTTTGCCTTAGTGGCTCATTTAAACTCCACTTCTTCGTAAGATAGGCTTAATTAATCCATTTCATAGAAGAGGAAACAGAGAGGTTAAGTAGTTGCTGAAAGTTGCACAGCTAAGTGTGGTGCAGTCAATAGATACAAAACATCAGTGCTTGATATTGTGCTAGGTTCCAGAGCTCTTTCCATCACAAGAAACTGGTTAGGTGCTATGAAAATTATAAAGCAAGTCTAAAAACACTGCTTCTTTGAATATTCTTTTTTCATTAATGGTGGGAGATAAGGCAAGGACTAATAAAGAAACATTCTATTTAGCTATTCTTTTTCATGTAAAAGAACATCTGTACCTTGAGTTTATCATAGTTTCATTTTAATCTTTCTTAAAAAGTAAATTATCAAATTTTTATTAATTTTTAGCCCTACATATTCAAAGTCAGTCCAGTGAATGTATTCACAAATTGAGACCCTTTTGCTTTTCAGTTTTTGCTATCATCAGTCACTTTATCAAAGCAGAAACTAAAACAAGAACTGTGGATAGAGTGAAAAGAAAAACAGCTCTTCCAGGATTCCTTACAGCTCTCTAAGCAAAGCTAAGCTTTAAAGAAGCTGAACAAAATATCCTATTTTTAATAAGAACCTCTAAAAGTACTTGCTTGGTCATTGGGTGAGCCAGGAAGGGGGCCCTCAGGTTCTTCGGGCTGTCGTTCCTCTGAAGTCAGGGAGGCACTGTTGTTTACATCTGCATCTAGGCAACCAGAATGCTGAATCAGATCAGGTACTATACCAAGTGAAGTTTTGCAGTGGTGGCAATTTCGTTTAAATTGAGGGCAGTTTCTGAACATATGGTGAAGGTTAAAGGGAGACTTCCAATTTGTTTCACACTCCCCTCTTGCCTCCTTCCTTACCCCAATTCCCTCCAAGGTCCCCATTACATCTGTAGTCAACTAGAAGTATTGATTATCTCAGCTACGTATATTAGACATTTTGAAAACTGTGTTGAAATGCACTCATTTAGATCAAACCGTTCCAAATAATAGGGAATGATTTCTCCTCCTATTGTGCCCAAGCCATCCAACTGTCTTCTTTGGGATTTATTACCTTGTTTATATATACAATGAAATATAAGTCAGATAGTAAAGGATGAGAAATGTAGAGATCTTGCATAATCTGTGAGATAAATACCTGAACTCATGATGCTTGATTTCTTGGCTTTCTTTTTGTTAATTTAAGTTTTTGAAAGGGAACAGAGATTTCTTTTTTTTTTTTTTCTCCTCTCTCGGAAAACCAAAGTACTAAGGAAACTTGATCACATCCTGACTAAATTACATGATGTTTTTGGGACATCTTCCTGGAGTGGCTGAGCAGCATTGTGATTGCAGAGAGGATCTGTGATGTCAGTGGGGTTGGCCCTCACACTTTAAATTCTTAAGTCCCTGGGATTTAGGAGCTTCATGGGCCTTTCTTCATGCTCATTGTCATAAAAATCACTAGGGCCTGTCACTTCTTTGTCTCATTGGATGGGAAGTGGCCATTTTAAAACTGATACTTCTCACCCTTCCCCTGATTTCACCGTCACAGTTTGATAAAAGACCAATTTCCATCAAAACAGACAAAAGCAAATGAAAGGGTGCATGCAGTATTCCCAAGTCTTCCTCTAGAGTGTTACAATAGTTAAGGAAGCTAACTCGTCTAAAAGGCCACTAGGGGGAGCTTCACAAAGGATGCAACAACGACAGGCCAGGTGGGACCTGGCTTTACATAAAAGACTGAACTGGCTTTGTAGAAATTTCGTTCAGTTATTTCACTAAAAATATGTGGATTGTTTTAGCTCTGAAATATTTTCCTGAGTCTTAAAATTGGAATTTGCATGTTTTGCTAATAGTACTAGGCCCACATATACAGAAATGATATTATTGGCTGTGTTACTTTTCAAATTATGGTACTGGGTTTGCCTTGCTCAGAGAGCACATGGTGTTCAGGATGCTGACTGACAAACTTTGATCCCACATATAAATACCGTCCATGAGTTTTGGCTTCAATGGTGCTGAGTTAAGCCCTCAAAACCTAGAGAGCAGAGTAATGTTTTTTTAAAGCAGTTCAAAAGGCTCATTAAACCATCCTAATTATCATCTGATCAAGTGCCAAGGGAGACTGACACATCGGTGACAGAGGACAAGTGGCTGTGGAAACCAGGAGAGTGGGTTAGAACCTTGACTCCCCAACCTACTGGTGCTTACTTTTGGCAAAATGACTTCACCTCTTCAGTTTTCTCATCTGTAAAGTGAGCTAATAATAGTGACCTCATAAATTGGTTGATAGGGTTAAATGCAGTAGTACACTTGAAGTGCTCAGTTGAGTGACAGACAGGCAATCCACTAGGCTGTATCTATTATTAGTGATTACTTCACAAGGTTGCAACTATCCAAGAAACAGATACAGGGTCTGTGTGAGAAAGGAAGACTAGATTTGACCTCACTAAACAACTTTTTGATATTGTGTTTTTTTCCTTAAATTCAGCTTCTAATCTATATGATTTGTCTAGAAAAAAATTGGCCTGAATGAAATGAGTCTAACTTGTTTATTCTCTAAATGGCTGCTTAATTTTTAACAGAACTGTGCACATAATACTGGGGGTCCCCCCAAAATGTATATACATGACTTATATTCATCTTTAGTTATTGGTATACGTTGAATATTACAATTTTAATGCAGATTTTTTTCTTTCTTAAAATGTATATACATTTTTTTGGGCACCCTCTGTCTATATGAATCATTGAATTTCCACCTGCCTGAATGTGTATGTAAAAGTCCTTCCTCGGGGTGGCTGGTTAGCTCAGGTGGTTAGAGGGCAGGCTCACAACACCAAGGTTGCTGGTTTAATTCCCACATGGGCCAAGGAGCTGCTCCCTCCATAACTAGATTGAAGACAACTTGACTTGGAGCTGATGGGTCCTGGAAAAACACGCTGTTCCCCAATAAAATTTCTTAAAAACAAAACAAAACAAAAAAACCTCTTTCCTAGAAGTGAAAGATTGCTTGTAATCCAGGCTTATCAAAAGTATAATTTAAGGCACAAAAA
Organism: Aselliscus stoliczkanus; assembly: GCA_033961575.1. Taxonomy (NCBI): domain Eukaryota; kingdom Metazoa; phylum Chordata; class Mammalia; order Chiroptera; family Hipposideridae; genus Aselliscus; species Aselliscus stoliczkanus. Next base: position 48,515,014 of record CM066728.1, read on the forward strand.
CCAATAATGTTTAATCTCAATCTTAAAAACTTAAAAACATTATATTCTGATACTATTTTAAATATAGATATAAAGAATTCTTCATGAGGTAGTGTTCAGCAAAGGGTGTTGGTTAGTGTTGTGGGTCAGCTAAGGCAGAAACTGCTGTGTGCTGTGCACCATACGACCCTATGGAGAGATTCACACAATCATACTAGATTTTCATATTTGTTATACAATAAATTTTCAGGCATATAATTGAGAAAATGTCTTATTCTAAGAAAGTGGGTCTATCAGGCCAGTTTCCTGACAAGTAGAAGTAAAGGGTCTTGAGGAAGAGGTGCCCAGGTCTAACTCACACAGAGTGCATATGGGCCAGCGGCAGGGCGCCTCAGGTGTTTTCTGCATCCTCGGCTGAGACAGCCTCCACCAGCCCTGGGCCAGGCAGCCAGCAGTTAGTTGTTGGCACAGTGTGTCCTCCTCAATTTCCTCTTTTTAGTCTTCTCCATTTATGCCACCTCCCACCTGTTGTCCCAAGTGCCGTTAGGCCAATCTTTCTGGAAAGACCTCATTTGGACCTGGGGGTGCCCTCCTCCCATAAGGACCTCTACCTTTTTCTTGTGTTATTCTAATTTTACCTGCTCTAGTCTCCTCGTAAACTTGGTGTGTTTAGCACTTGACATTTTAGGAGATATCCTTCATGTTACACCTCATAATTCTTCTGAGGGAGGCAGTGTAGATGTGAATATCCTGATTTTACAGATAAAAATGCAAAGAGGTTCACAGAGGTTAAATGACTCATATAAGCAAATGGTGAAAATCTGACCAGAGTCCTCTGATCATCTCTTGTGCACATCCCCTCCTGGGAGGCATCACACTGAATTCTGCTCGGGTGTGAGTGTTTGACTTCTATTCAAAAGGGGTGCTCAGTGCTAAGTGTGTCCTTAGTGCACCCTGCCAAGTTATAGTTCATTTCCTTAGTCCATCACTCTCCTGCTCTCCTTCCTTTTCCTCTGATGTCAAACTGCCATCAGCTCCTCACTGATGACCTTTTCTTTCTATTTTGCCAAGAAAATAGAAGAAACTTTTGAGGAGCCCACCCACTCCACCTCTAGACCTATGTGCATTTGTGTCTGTAACTTCTGCTTCCTCTCCTGTTTCAGCAGATGAACCATCTGCTTCTCGTTGAGGTTGTTTCCAGTTGTCCTTAGGTCCCACTCCCTCTCACCTAATCAAGGACTCCTCTTGCTTCTTTACCAGGTTAGTCTCATCGTCATATGAACATACTTCTTTTTCTTCCACCCTCCTTCAAGCAAATAACCTTTTGATCGTATAAACCCTTCCAGCTACTACTCACCTCTTTTCCTTTCCTGCTCGGGAAAACTCCCTGAAAGTGTTGTTTATACTTTTGTCTTTCCAATTTCTCTTTGCTATGGTCTGAATTGTGTCCCTCTCCCAAATTCATATGTTGAAGTCCTAACCCCGAATGAATGTAACTATATTTGGAGATAGGATCTTTAGGAAGTAATTCAGGTTAAATGAGGTCTTAAGAGTGGGGTCTTGATTGCTGTCCTTATAAGAAGAGAAAGCAAACTCAATATTTCTCCCTCCCTCCCTCCCTCCCTCTGTTCCTCCCTCCTTCCCTCCTTCCCTCCTTCCCTCCTCCCTTCACACACACACACACACACACACACACACACACACACACACACACACTGAAAAAAGTGTGAGGACACAGAGAGAAGACAGTTGGCTTTAAGTCAGGGGGAGGGTTCCCACCAGGAACTGAGTCTGTATGCACCTTGATCTTGGACTTCTCTCCAGAATTATGAGAAATAAATTTCTGTTGTTTAAGCAACACAGTCTATGGTATTTTATTAGAGCAGCCTGAGCAGACTAAGGCAGTCTTGAATCACTAAAATCTGTCTTTCTGTCCCTTACTTCTTCCACTTTTCTTGTCAAGGTCCCCTTTGACCTCTCTGTTGCTAAATGCAGTGGTCAATTCTTAGTCCACATCTTACCCTGTCGCCAGCATTTGACAGAGCTGAGAGCTGTCTTCTACTTGAAGCTTGTTCTTTACTTGGCTCCAAGGGTTACACGTCCCCCATGGCTCTGCTCTTCCTTTTCATGGGTATCTCATTCATCTCCCTGATCTCTGAGCTGGTGATCCATGATCTCAGTTTGCTGGGAGCTTTCTCAAGTCATATGTCCTGGGAAGCTTCCACCCTGGGCAAACCAGCATAGTTGGTCACTCCGCCTGTAAGTGTTGAAGAGTGCCAGCGCTGAGTTCTGGACTTTGCTGTATTCATGACCTGATGATCTCATTTAATCTACTGGCTATAAGCTGATGGTCCCTCAAATTCTCTTTCCCCCATACACCCTTCCCCATCATAGTAAATGACAGCAGCTTTTCCAGTTGCTCAGGCCCCAAACCTTGGAATTCTTTTTCACCCGCATCTTGTTTTTCATACCCTACCTGTTTTCCAAACCTTCAAAATATATCCAGACTGGGTTGTTTCTTACCACCTTCTTTGCTGCCACACTGGGCCAAACTACCATTATTTCTCCCCTAGATTATTGTAATAGCTTTCGAAAACCAGTCTTTCTTCTATCAAACTTATTGCCACCCCCACATCACAACAAAATATCCATTCAAAGTCCTTCAATAATTTCCAATTTGTAAAGGACGAAATTTTTTAGAATCTACGAAAGCTTTCTGAGGTCTATGTGATGCAGTCCGCCCATAGCCACCTGTCCTGTCTCTTAACCTTGTCTGTGCTCCTGCAGCTACCAAGGCCACCTTGGGACTCCTTGAACCTACTGGTAGCCTTGGCCGCGGCCTTGTCCTTGCTGTTGCCTCAGCTTATGTGCGCTTTCTCTGGACATCCCTCTGCTCACTCCCTTTCTTCCTCTGATCTTTATTTAAAGTCAGAGAGGACTTTCCTGGCTATCTAAAACTCTAGTTTCCTCTTACAAACACACACTTCTTATTACTCTTTCCTGCTGTGTTTACCCCTATGCATTTACTCTTTTGCATTTACTTTTCTTATGAAATATTTTCCCTGCTAGAATCTGAGCTCCATAGGGCACACATTTTTGTCTCTTCTGTTGACTTCTCTGCCCCAGTACCTAGAACAATGTCTGACACATGGCTCAGTAAATATTTGTTAAATAAGTGAATAAACAAAGTCCATAATGATATGTAGACAAAATTCTACAGGGGAATTCAGAACTATAGGTGACTTCTTGAGCTGGCATTTTACTTGAACCTTGAAAAATGCACAGATGGGTAGTCCCTAAGTCTGAGTGGCGCTCATGGAGGATTGACTATTTTCTTTCCCTCATTTATAACCCAAAGCACACTTCCAGGGGCTTCTACCGCTTAGGACCCACTGACAGGTGGAGAGAGGAAAGGCTCTCTCTCCACCACCAAATATTTCTTGTCCTATTCTCTCTCTGCTTGACTTTCAGCCAGTTATCTATAAGAAAGGATCGATAAAGTCAGTAAGGGCTTTCCACCTTACAAAGGACAATCTTTAGTCTGGGCATCTCAAACATTAGTGTGTATAAAACTTGGAGAGCTTCTTAAACTGTAGATTCTTAGGCCCCACCCCCATGAGTTTTTAAACAAGCTCATTTTGATCCAGAGATCCAGGGACCACACACTGAACAACTCAAAGGAAAGAATTTCTAAAGGTGGCATCCCTGAAAATCTACAGAGAACATAATTCTGGGCAGGAGCCTCTACGGTGTTCCTAAAATTGATATTGTATTCCTATAAACAATCATCTATCTGTCCACCCACCATCCATCCATCCATCCATCCATCCATCCATCCATCCATCCTCCATCTCTCAGTGCCTTAGATTCATGTTTCTGTGAATTTTTCTACACTGTAACAGTGCCAGAGGCCCTTTCTCCTTTCAGAACAATTTCCTGGGCTCTAATTATCATCTGCACCTCCCCCAAGGCCAAACCACATCCTACCAGGCAGTCTTCCCTCAGGTGCCATAGCATTTTGCTGTCATTCCTACCTTGTGTTTATACCTGGCTACTCCTCCACCTTCCACCTGTCAGCAAGGCTCTTTGTTTCCATTTTCTGCATCCCTGTTACCACTTCTTTCCCTCCCACCTCTGAACAAACAGCTTCTCCCCAGACGCCTAATTGTAGCCAAGCTGCTGTGGTGAATTCCCACCTCCCTGAGGCGTGTTTCCTGCCTCCAACGCCTACTGCCCTTTATCTGGCTTTGGTTCCTGTCAGCTAAATACATTGACTAACCAAATTAAGAAGTGAGATACATTAAAATACAATAAGGTTGATAATTTACAATGAAATAAAATGCCAAAGGAAAAAAATACACTCTGGGGAAGTGCACTCATCTTTGTATACAGTCTTTCACACGTATTCACTTGTACAAACAGAGTCCAAAACAAACAAAATTCAACAACTGGAAAAAACAGACAAAAACCCACATGGCTGATAATGCAATACCCAGCTAGGTAAGCTAATATTTCAAAGACAAGGACAATTTGAGTGCTGATTTATCGTGTTGCCACCAGATATGGGAGCCAGGAGTTTTTGTGGAGGCAATAAAAGCCTGTGCTTGTTGTTAAATTAGTTTACAGAACCTCTATGCTGCTGGCACCAAGAGTATTTATTCTAGCTGCTCTAGTTCAATTTCTTGTTTCGCTCATTTCTCTGCAAAACTCTCTTTTGTTGTGGGGATGGCTCTACTCTTCCAGGGAGGCCCTGAGTGAACCTCGTAAATCTAGCAGTCTGCTCTAGAAAAGCCTCAATCCGGTATCCCTGAGTGTCAGCTCGCAGGCTCAGACTGGGTGGGCAGCCACCCTAATCACCTCTCTCCTGATCTGTAGAAGCCCATTTCTGTTGTGCAGTGAGGCTATGTCCCCACCATTCAGCCCAATACAAGCACAAGGCTTCAAGGTGAACAGGAATATCTGTTTGAAAGCACAGAAATAGATTCTAATCCCCAAATCAATGAATGTATTTTTGGCCCAAGACATCCACACATTTAGCCAAAAGGCTCTAGGACAGAACTTAATATTGTATGTATTTGTCTCATCAATAGAACATGTACTGAAATCCATAAAGGAGAGGATTTTCCTTGCTCTGGGAATACCTCTATGTCCCACCATTAAAATATATGTGATTCTGTTCTGTACAAAAGTTGCCCCTAAATAACCTTGGGAGCCCATCACTTTAGTATGTGCTACACCCCTACATCTCCTTAGGATTATGCCTAACCTTGTAAGAGTTTGGGCATCTTGCCTTTGCCCTTCTAGCATGATTTATCTTTCTTTAAATTAAAGTAAAAAAAATTGCCCAGTCCATTTTTTTCCTAGAAACTTGTGATCAGCTTTTCATAGGTATAAAAATAACTAGATCAAACTGTAACATAAGGGAATAGGGAAAAAGTCAAACATTTACTGAATGCCTACTACATGCAAAGTATGATGTGTGTGTGTGTGTGTGTGTGTGTGTATTTACATATTTATAGTTCAGTTAGTTTTCATAACAATTGAGTAAGTATAGTATCCGATTTTACAGGTACAAGTTGAGGAACTCTCTCAAAGTCATATAGCTGCATGTCTGATGCTCTTTCCACCTTGCCAAGCTGCTTATTTTTGAAGTCTCTGTGTGCCTTCATCCTTTTCTGTCCCTGGCTGCTTTTGACATTACTTCTGCCCCTTTGTCAGGCACCTTGCGTTTCAGATACTCAAGTTCCCTGCTGAATTCACTCTATCATTCATTCACGCACTCATTTATTCTGTCAGTCAGTCAAACAGTCATGCAAACATTTATTGGATACCTTTTAAGTGCTTTTTAGGCACTGGGCATATGGCAATGAGCAAAACAGTCCAAAAAACCTCTGTCTTCTTTGATATTATAAAAGGGAATTAGAATAATTACACAGGCATTCCAGATCAAGTGTGGTAAGTGCAATTACAGAGGAGAGCAAAGACGGTGTGGCAGCCCAGAGGAAGAGCATGCAGCAGCCTGCAGAGAAGGAGGCAAGGAGGACTTCTTGGAAGAGGGGCCACCTAAGGGGAGTCCTGTGGTCCTGGAGGAGTTACCCCCTCCCCCCCCCCACCACAGAGTGGATGGTGTTTCACTCAGGGAGTGCCCATATTCAGGGCAAGTAGGGCAGAGTGGCAGGAAGAGGGAGGGTTGAGAGAAGGCTGTATAGGTGAGTAGACACCAGGCCCCAAGGGTCTCATATCTTTTTGTGGGCTTGCTGAGGAGTTTGGGATTTTCTCTGAAGGCAAGGGAGAGCTGAATAGTCAAGTAGTGTTTCCTGGGTCCTTGAGTCCTATGATTGTGCTTGTATGTTAGAACAAAGCCCTCAAAGAGGCTGCTGAAATATAGACACAGGCAGATGTATGAATTTGGTTTCTACTTCCTTGAGAAGGAAATTTTTTTTTAACTTTAAGATGCTAAATCAATAATGTAAAACTATAACAAAAATATTTAGTTCTTGTAGAAAACAGTTGGATTTTTTTTTTCTTCTTGTGTCTAAAATTGCCATTGTATAACCAACCCACTTAAACTATTTGAAACTTGGGCCTCTGACACCACATGATGGCTCAAGAAACATTTCATGGTACTTTGCTAGAGGAACTCCTAACACGGTGATTTTATTTTTGTAACATGAAAAAGTATCCATGTAAACTTTGGACAAACTTCTCCATCCAAAACAAAATAAAGGCACAAAAAAATAAATTCTGAAAAATTATTTTATAGGAAGTGGGGTGTCTGTATTTATTTTAATGTTTTAAATATTATATCCAATATCCATTTATATACATACATATATAATTTTACAAATATGCATAAGTGTGATATATTTTAGAAATACCATAAAGGATTAATATCCTGAATGTATAAATATGTATACTAAAATATGCAGGAAGGAACAATTATAATCATCCCCTCTGAAATTATGACTGAAATAATCATTGTACACATTTCAGTGTGTTTTAAGCCTTTTGTTATGCATATATATATATATATATATATATATATGATCATATTATACATAAAATTCTGTATCCTGACCTTTTCATTTAAACTTAATGATATGCTATATTTTGACATTTCACCTGTTATGTATTTTTTTTAAATAGAATTGTAATGGTTGTATAAAGTACATTCTGTGGAGACCATAATATTATTTAAATCCTTTTTAATTTTTGGACATTTAAACTGTGGCCAATTTTTTTGATAATGGAACTAATACTGTAATAACATTATAAACAAAATCATTTTATATTCCTCTGATTGTTTTCTAAGGAAACAGTGGATCAAAAGGTAGGAATATAAGGACCTTGACACACACTGCCAAATTGCATTAAAAATTGTTATATATTATTTTCAAAGCAAATTGAAAATATGCAACAAGAGACATAAAATGTTTATACTCAAATGCAGGAATTGTATATCTTGAAACATGTTCTAGGAAATATCCCAAAATACAGAAAAAGACATACAAACATGTTCACCATACTGTTAAAATAACCAAAAAAATTATTATTTGTCTTAACTGTTCAACAGTAGGGAAATGTTGAGTATTACTTTCTGTGACTTAATTATGACAACCATTAAAAATAATGTTTACTGATAATTATCATGTGTAAAATGTATGTTATAATATTAAGTGGAAATTTGGGATACAAAATGTTATATACAGTTTGATTTCAAATATGTTAACATTCCAAAAGGAATTTTATCATAGCTTTAATTGTTTTGGGGAGGCAGGATTGTGAATACTTTTCTTCTTTTTTCTAGTTTACAATAGTTTTATGAATAATTTTATCAGTTAGTATGAACTGTTTTTGTATTTTAGAAATGAAATACAAAATATAACGACTAAATAAAAGACAGTTCTTCCTTTCTTGTACAATTATGCATTTTTGTAATCAGATATCTTCATCATTGTCAGTTTCTGATTAACCTTCAGCCATATTTTCATCTTCCAATGGTGGGCACCAGCTTTTACATTTTGTTAAGATATCACAGAAATCACAAGAGGTTCCTACCTGCAGGCTGCTTTGAAGTGAGCAGGCTGAAAATGCGGGCTAATTCCAGGATGCTTTTGCAAATCTCACCCGACAGAGATGGCTATGGCGTTTAGCATCCGGAATCCTGGCTGGGTTCCCCACTTGCCTGATTCTCTGCACCTTTTAGAAAGTAGCAGCAGGGCAAGTTCTTGTCTGACCTATCATTGATCTGTGGAGAGGCAGGCAGTGAAGCACTTTTGAAACGGAATGTTCAGCTGCAGGCTGAGAAAGCACTTTTCATTCCAAATCATATTCGATTCCCATCAGTCAATAACCTGCTTTAGACTTTAGTTTGTTTTCATTTTTTTTAATGGAAGAGAAAATTATTTGATGAGACATAAAACAGGAAATGTTTCGAAGAGAACTCACTAGACTTTTTAAGTTTTTGTAAGAATTGAGGTGTCTGTAATTATTTTTTATATTTTAAATTCAATTTTCATATATATATGTAATTTTACATAAATGCATAAATGCGGTTTTTAAGGGAAGTCTTTTTTCCCCCCATTTTTGCTTCTTTCTTCCCTCAACTCTCTCACCCATGTTAACTACCTACCATGTAGCCTCAGTAGGAGAACTTTTTAATTTCAGAATATATCGAGCATATTTAAACACCCCGTTTCCACTCAGATTTTTGAGGGAATCTTCAAATATTGGCCCAGTTTGAAAGCTCAGTGGCAACAGCTTCTTATTAGTAGCTAGTCTGTGCTAAAATTATACTAAGAGAAATGTTATCTGGTTTTCTGTTAAGAATTGAAGATCTAAATGTTGTTTCTGGCAAGTGAACAGATTCTTTTGTTGTACCTAGTTTTAAAATGTTCAGATAAATGTTCTATGATTTATAAAATAAAGATTACTTCCCCGTGGGCATTTATAGGGAGGGACAGCAGGGAGCTTCCAGCGTGATGGAAATAAATGCTCCATGTCTTCATCTATGTGGTGTTGATAACATAGATGTAGAATCTTCATCAAACCCTATTGAACTGTATGCTCAAAATGGGTACCTTTTATTGTAGGTAAACTACACCCAAATAAAGCTTATAAGACAAAAGCATTTTTATTCATTTAAACTGTAGGATTTTAGAATTTGTTGTGAAGACATTGTCATTTGTCAGTACAGTCTTCCCCCCTCCCCTATCTGTGATGACATATGGATTTCAGATGATTTATTCTAAGGGGCCATTTAAGGACTGGGAAGTGATGGAGAGCAGAAGTGGCTCTGTGGGTGATAGGGCATCACTCAAGGAAATGTCATTAGAGCTGCTTGTGTCGCATCCTCATTGCGCTTCAGATGCCACTCAGCTCTTTCCTGTTCTACACGCACCTTCCAAATAGTGGTGAAAGATGGAGAAGGGGACAGCTCTTGATTTGGTGTCATGGAGACAGTTCAATTCTCTGTCTCAATATTTCTGTCTCTTCTCTCTGTTGTTACTGTTTCAAACATAGATTGGCAGAGAATTGGGTATTAGTTAATAAAACAAATGTTATTTCTGAGCCAAGCATCTCTTCAACTGCTTGTTACAGTCTCTCTTAAGGCACTTTGGAGCTAAATCACATTATGTTTTTATTCTTTTGTTTACTTTAATCATGTTTATGGAATAAACTATTCTTTGAGGAATGGCCTCATAATGCAGCTCACTCTAAAGTACTCTTTGTTAGAAGCAGTAAAATTTAGACTGTGAAATGGGCACAGCAGATAATCTCATTTCCCCCACTCCCCAACATTTGGCTTTATCTTGTTCTTGAAGTTGTATGTTGTCAGGGAGACCCTGCCTTTCATCTCAGTTCATATTAAAAGCAACAGAGGTGGTGTTCACGTGCACACGTTATTCGTAGTTGCTAGGTTCCCAGAGGATCCAGTCATTCTGGCTTCATTCGAAGCTAAGGAGTAGAGTAGTGTTCACTGGGGAGGAGATTGTGGGGCTGAGAGGTACAGCAGGTGGTTTGAGTGTGGTAGTGAGCATGCCTGATGGGGAGCCAGGCTGGGTGTTGTATGGTGGGTGTGACTGGCGTGGGAAAGCAGGCTGTGTCCCCCATCACCTCTGTCTCAGCCTCTAAACCGTCTTTCATAATTAATTTTTAATATTTGTAAATTCAGTTTAAAAGTGTCCATTTTGAGAAGCAGTCCAAACATAACCTAATATTGGGTGTTTAGCACTGAACAAGTAAATTTATGCAAATACCACTAAGTAAAACTGGACTAATTCAAATTTATTGCACAGAACCTGGGATAGCTTATGAGGACAGGGTTGAAGTTTTTGCTAACATTTTTGGCCAACTTTTTAAAAATGCTTGAGTCTAGACAATAATTTTAACAAATAAATAAAATTGAAGAGGGGTGTTGAAGATACTTATGAGGAAAGACTTCACCTATTTCGAAGAAAATCAGAAGAATGGATTTGTGTATGGATGTCTAGTACATAGGTAGATATGTATTTACTGGTTTATTTTGAAATCTCTTTGACAAAGTCCTTAGGAATTCCAATGGAGAATTCTTTATTAGTCTAGTTTAAGTAATAAATAAATAATAAATAAAACTGTATGCTAATTAAAATGAAACTATCCAATAATGCAGTTTATCAGTTTATCCAAATATAGAGAAAACGAGCAAAAGATATTTATATCTTAGCACTTACGTATAATAATGATACTGACTAAATGATGACGACTGTAGAAAGCCACCCAAACATCCAATAAGAGTTGTTTTTTGGCATCTGTCTGGGCAGCACTCGTGGTCCAAGGACCTGGAAACTGCTGCCACACTCCGCGGGAGGGATGGGGGATGATATTACCCATCTCTGGGCCTCAAGCCCTGCACGGGCCTCCCCCTATCTGCGAGTGGTGCATCAGCCTCAAGATGGAATCAATCACTTTTTAAAGGAACACGACTCCATTGTCAACTGGGAGTGTGTCTGCTAGTGCCCTGACTTCTTAGAGGAGGGGGAAGCCACTCTCCAGGAAGCTGGGGAGGACCGGTTTGCTGAGAGTGGGGAGAATTACAGGGATGTGTGTGGAAGAGTGAGGAGAGAGCACTGAGACTTGGACCAGCTAGGGCTTGTGGTGACCCCCAACTTTGACTGCAAATCTTCGTTTCTAGATTCATTAAGTGCTTAGGGAGAATGGTATTTTTGTTTGTTTTTTGGAAGCCAGCGAACAGTCATGTATTTGTGCCTGGTTTTCACTGGTGGAATAGCAACCCAAACACAGAGAGGATCATGCAGAAGTGAGCCCTGAGGATTTCACATGATGCAATTTGTGATAAAAACCAACTTTTGTGGGGTAATGACTCCGGTCCTACGATAAGCAAAACTACAAAACGCAGAGCAGACAATGAAAACAATGTTAGAGCTGGGTAGCTTCACTGAGCACTAAGTTCAATAACTTCCAAAAACTTGCCTACATAAAACTTTGAAGTTTTGTGAAACAATACAAACCCTTTATTGTATAAGTCAGTTGGAAAAGGACTGTCTGTTACTTGCAATAGAAACACCCTAATTGATACAATAAAAAGAGTATTCTTATTGTATATGTAGATCTTAGGTGTACTGATGAATGAATGACATATTTATTTTGAAAGCTTTGAATAAGTAAATCAAAGGTGTGAAACCCCACTGACTTAGTAGTATTTTATTTGTGAGTTAGACATTGAGTCGCTTGATATGGAATGGCTTTTAATGTTTTAAAAATGTTTTATGAATGGCTAGTTGAATATTATTAGAAAACATAAAACATTTACCTCATCTTGGCAACAAGTTTAGGTCTCAACTCCAAATTTATTTTTATATATTCATAGATTTTTATTTTTTTTTACATACTAATAAAACATGATAAAGCTAGTCTGGGGTGAACTTAAATTAACTTCTCTCTCTGCAAGAGCAAATTTATTTCAGATTTATTCAGAGTTGCTCATGGACCTGTGGTGTTTAAGAGATGTGGAGTAATTTCCCCAAAGTGCAACCTTAATCATCTTTTCCTGTACTTTTTGTAATAATTCAGGTTTTTAAAGCTTCTGGATTGAAAATGTTCCAAGTATCCAAAACATTATTAAGCTGAGAACATAGATAAAACCTTATAATTTCAGGTATAGCAGTTTAATTACAGACCATTTAAACATTAGAAAGCTTGAAATATTAGTGTATACAAGTATGGCTGAAACTGCGCATTGGAAATCCTCACAAAAGAGTTTCAGAATATCGCTTCTTTTCATGTAAACCCATCTTTCTTGTCCCTTTGACATTTTCACCTCTAAACAGGAGGAGCAGTCCTGGAATCTGAGCTGAGATCCATTTTCCCAGCAGCACCTTTCATTAACCTTTAAGATTCTTTCTCTCTGTTATTGCAGAATTGTGACTTGTCCTATTGCAATCAAGCTCTTACACCATATTTCTGTTACTCGTATGAGAAACTTGCTATAAGGGAGAAACGGATAGGGAGAATGTGACACAAGCGTGCATTCAGTGCTCTCTATTCAGTATGCATCTGTTGATAGAGTGTAAATATATATTTCTCTCTGTGTAAATGGGGAAAGGTAGATTCAGGACGCTGTGAGTCAGCCAGACGGTTCTGGGAGGAACTGGACCAGACCAGGAGGGCTTATTTGCCCCACTGGTCACAAATAACAACTAGGTAGAAAGAGCATTGGTGTTACTGCAAGGAGATGGATATGCCAGCCAACACCGGGACATCTGCTTATACTGACTCTGTGCAGACTCCAGACTCCAGGGAGATAAAGTCTCTAACTGACTCTCTTACGTAAAATGACATGTTAATGAGACATGATAAAGAAAGTAATATACTAAGGTGGGACATTCTGTGACCAAGACTAGAAGGACATAGGGACGGAAAGAGGAGGCTTCAGGGGGGAGTTTGGAGGTGCCGAAGGGAGGAGAAAGGGAAGGGAGGGGCCAGATTCTCCACACTGAATCATGGGCTTGGCCTGGCTTCAGTTGGTTGCTAGCTCCCTGGAGGCAAGAACTTTCAAATAGGAACCCTGTGAAAGGAGTTCTGCTGCCCTAACTTTGTGCTCTTTCTAGGAAGGATCATTGTCAAAGGTGGTTTGTTTGAGAACAGAATGACCAATCCCAGTTGGTCCAGGACTTTTCCTGCTTTTGCACGGAAAGTCCTGAGTCTTGGGAAACCCCTCAGTGGTTGGTCACTCTAGAGTCCTGTGGAATTTGATGGGGGAGGGGGTGCTGGTGGTTGGGACCTTGCAGGAAGTGGTACTCTCTTGGATGCAGGATTACTAGCTGGGGCAGGTCAAAGGAGGAACAGTGGGAGCAAATTTGAAAAGCATGTTTCACATAGAAGGTTTATGTTTCTCTCATTTCAATTTGGATTTTGGGATCCCTTGGTCCAGAGAAAGGACAAAACTGTGGAGTGGGGGTAACTGGGAGTAGAGTAGCACATAGAGGAAGCGACAATTTACCTTTGAAGCTGCCTCCATGTCTTCAAATTCTTCATTGGGGCATTTAATCGTTTTTCCTTAAAAGAAGAGTTCATGGTCAAATAAGTTTAGCTCCCTCCTCAGTATGTACTTGTGCAGGTCAAACTGCTCAACTTCATTTTCAGAAGTTTTATAACCACCTAAATTTATTTTATTTTACTTTGAGAAAGAATTATTATCATCCCAGGGAAATAGTGAACCACAGGACATACTTTCAGAAATGCTGCCTTAGAAAGTTTGTTTCTGAGAATAATCCCAGTGAAAAGCTCAGAAAGGAATTTCCTAAGAATTCCTTTACAGGCCAATGGCATTTTCACAGGTGTACTTCCACAATGGAGCCCCTCCCCCACCAGCATCAATACCAACTGCTCAGAAGCTCAGCCCCTCTACTTAAACTCAGGTCTGACATTGGAATACCTGGACTTTCAGAAGAGAGCATTGTCTTATTTCATTGATGCTCTGCATGATTAAATCTTCGTGAATCTTCTCTTTGAACAGATATTGAAACTCCAAAATCTAAAAGAGACCAGTCTTATAGACACGCTATAAACAAGAAAAGAGTTAAAAGGGATATATGAAAATTAAAGTCATCTGAAGATCAGAATAATATTTCAATTAAAAAAAACTATTACCTGAAACAAGTATTAAATTCTTTATAAAACTTGGATGGAATTAAAAATAAATATCATTATATTGAGTAAGGACCCATTAGGAAATGATTGCTATTTACTTGGGAAATGTTTGAACTAATAAAATACATACATAGTTCCTACCCCAACACTATCCTTATAATTGCCAACCTGTTGAAAGGGCAAAGCACAGGAAAATTACTTTATAAATATTTTATAACTAGGGAACATTTTAGCTGAACAGCCTAAACATAGTCTTTTAGGTCAGAAGCAATATATTCTTATTTTCTATTGATATAAATAGGTCACCCATTTGAGAATACTTTTTGGAAACTGAGAAAAAAGAAAAAAAAAGGTGGGGGTACTTTATTCAGATGAGGGGGAAAAACGGCATTACGAATATTTATAAAAAGGGAATACTATCTTTCAAGAACTCTTCTGAAGATAAGTTTTGATTGAATTGTGCTTTCTAAGGTAAATGAAATGCTGAAGAGGTTTGTTATCACTTGACTGAAGTATTTTGGAAAAGTAGTTTCTCCCTAAGAGTGATGAATGAAATGTAAGGAGGTGGGGAGATACGTTGGCCTTGGATGAACCTATGTGCTTTCTGGGGTTGCTATATTTGTACACAGGACCATGCCCAGGAAAATTTGTGAATGGCCAGTTTTTGTTGGAGATTTCCTCTTTACCATCTTAGTATTTCCATAGGAGTCCAGTCTTTCAGTTCTTCAGTGGACAAGGGTCCCTTCTTTGGTACTTCATGCTGGCTTGCTTATATAATGCACCTTTCCTACATTTTACTGAAACTTTAAATCTTACCCTCTTCCTATTTACAAGGGCAAAACATTGAAAACTTAAATACTATGAAACAGTAAGAAAACTAAATAAATAGATTCCAATGAAATACAAATACAAATGGTGATTTTGTTTGCTAAAGAAATATTAAGTAAAAAAACAAGACATGAATTCTATGTGTTATATAATTCATAGATATAAATTCTCTATCTATACACTCTCTCTGTACAAACACACATGTATATATTCTACATGAGTACTCTGTACACATATTTACACATGCACACACACACACACACACACTAAAATGTTAAAGCACTTATCTCTTGGTATAGTAATAATTTTTGTCTTCTTTATGCATTTTATTAATTTGAAATTTCCTACATTGAGCATGCATTACTTTCCTAATAAGAAAAAAAAGCTGTCTAGAAATAATAGAACTATTTTCACTGTGGTCCATTTCTTTGAATTCCTAGTGTTTGCTAGAAGAACTGAATTTATTGTGTTAATTTTTGTGGTGCAGGTCTTGAATTTCGTGTCAAGAAATCTGGAGACTAGACCTTGTTTTTGCTGATCAGCTGTGACCTTGGACAAGTTCCCTGGCCTCTCTGGGCCTCAGTCTTCTCGCCAACAAAAAAAGAGGTGTGGAGGAAACAGATGACCCCTGAGGCACCTATCTGGTGAGTCTCAGTGATCTATCTGGTGAGTCTCAGTCACCTCTCTGGTGAGCCTGTGGCTGTGACTCCCCTAAGGAAAATATGGTCACTGTAAAGGGCTTATTCACTGATCACCAAGGAATACATTTATTTTTTTATTTTTTTTAAAGATTTTATTGGGGAATTGGGGAAGGGGAACAGACAAGTTACTGTCCTTTTGTTCTTCAGTCTAGTTGTGGAGGACGTTGCTTCACTGGCCCATGTTGGTATCATCATTGCGCTCTTCCCTGATGAGGCAAATTGGTCGCCGGCCTCTGGATGGTCGCTCACTGTGGTTATTGGTGGCTTGTGCTGGCTGCCAGCTTCTCACACTGGCTGCCGGCCACTCACTGTAGCCTATGGCAGCCCACTGCAGCAGGGGCTGCAGCTTACACCATCGCTGGGATTCGCACAGCCCAGCTCCAGGTGGAGCTGTTGTTAGCTGTTAGAGGGTAGTGTCATTGGCCCTCATATGTGGGATCCAAACCGGGGCCGCTGGCATCCCAAGCCAGCTCTTAACCAATGCGCCACTTGGCTGGCCCAAGGAATACATTTAAATGGTAAACATTTTTGTAACATAAATGGCAGTTTTGTATGAGACTATCCGTGGGTTTGTGGACTTTTCCAGGCCCTCACTTATCACTGTAGGACAATGACCCTCAAACTTGACCCTGCGTCAGAATTACCAGGAGCCCTGTTAGAATACAGATTGCTGGGCCCGAGCCCCTCAGTTTCTGATTCAGTGGGGCTGGGATAGGGCTGGAGAGTTGTGTTTCTAATAAGTCCCAGCTAATGCTGGTGGTCTGGAAGAAATCCACTGAAGGAAAATAATCCGGTTGGGGGAGGCTTTTCAATATCTATAAGTGTTTTGGATTGCTCTATTTTTTTTTTTTCCCTTTCCAAAATTCTTAGAAAAGTGTTTTGAAGATTACTCAAGGATATCTTCAAAGCCCATTGTTATTTTAAAATAAGTTTGTTTGAAAACAGTATTCCTCTGGATGCTCTGAATAGGAATAGATGAGGGGATTAATGAAAGGCGTGGGTTTGAGGGTGGGAAAGAGAAGGAAAAATGTGTCATTTCAGTTGACTAGATCGCATCTACTGCATACAGCAGGCACACAGTTTCATTGACTGACGAATTAGACAAGAAAGTGAGATGCGTGAGATGACTTTTTCTGTGGAGCACATTTAACCTAAATATAAGGATGGTCTCAGGATGTCACAGTTACTTGATTGGTACCTGAGTAAACCCTGACATACATTCCCCTTTCTTGCTACCCAGCTTAGGAAATTGATGGCAGCCAAGAGGTGTGTACATCTGAGTCCGCAAAACCAGACAGGATGCTGATAAGGCAGCCTCCTCTGCCTGTGGAACTAGTGCTCATTCCAGAAATAAATCATGTATTGTCACTTCCCCTATCTTTTGCACACACCACTCTGCCTGCTTAGCATGCCTCAGACTAAGCCACTGTATTTTTGTTGTTGTTGTTTTAATAGTCCTCTGTAAGTGAATTTAATTTACAACATCTTATTGTCATTGTCCAATGTTGTGCTGCTTCCTCCATGGAACTGGAAATATCTTGAGGACACAGCTGGTCTTGTATTCATTTCTGTATCTTCAGGACCTAATACAGCATCTGGCAAATGTTTTCTGTTCAAAGTATGGTTATTCGCAGACAAAATTTTACATTTAATATAAGTAAAATGATCAATTAAAATAAGACCATAACTCAAAAGTAGGTAAAGTGTGAAAAATCAGATACCTTTGTATACTTCCTTGCTGTTCAAACTACCACATTGACAAACCTCCTCTAGTCTCCAAGCTCCCTTGGCACTCAGCTTCTTGTAGTCTTTATCTGCTGCCGTATCTGCCAGTGCTCTCATGGAAATTTCAGGAATCCACTGTGTATTTCTCACCTGACTTCCCCTGGCAATCTCGGTAAAGGATTCTTGCTTTGTTTTCTCCTTAGAGACAAAACAGAGCCCTGGTATTTTCACAAAAAGCTTTGCACAAAGAAGCTTGGAGGTATTTGATTCTACGCTAGATTTTATTCTTGCTTTTAAAAGAAAGAATGAGATACTTCTCTACTTTTATCTATTTAAAGTAACTATCTATTATTATGTTTGTATGTTGTGTATAGAAAAGAGTTTGAAATGATGTTTACCTATTGTTAGTCATGGATGGTTTACATAGTAGGATTCAAGCAACTTTTAAATCACTTCTTTATTTGGTCAGTGCTGATAAAAAAAATGAGTATGTATTATTTTTACAATTTCTATTCCAAAATAATTAAAGAATGTACTGCCTCTGTAAGTGTTTAGAAGATCCCATGGCTTCTCTAATGTCAACATGGATTTACCTGTCTTGTTACTTAGAAGATATAAACATAAAAATGCATAGACTCAAATTACCAAACCCCAGAGCAGAAAAATAACTTGTATTTATTTATAGCAGTTTTGACTCTGGAAATCCTACTGAGCTGAGCCTGCATGCCCCCTCAATCGCAGTACATGGAGTCCTTTGTGGGGAGGGAATCGGGTGCTCATACAGGTGGATCAAGGCCACCAAGTTAGTTCTGTCTTTAGAATGAGTCAAAGCAATTCCACTTGTCAAGCTTTCCCTCACAAAGCACGTGACCGCAGGGATGAGAAATCGAGCACAAGGTGGTCAGGACCTGATAGTTCTCCAAGTGAGACATGATGAAGGGCTGTTGTTCTAACTGTGCTTGGTAAAGCATCTTTTAACTTTTTATCTGGTGGACTTTGTAAGGTTTTGATACTGCTATAGGCTAACTATATTAGTTCTTGCTGGCAATGGAAAATAAAAATGGAAGCTTTAGCTAAACTTTCCGTTAGTAGATATCAGATCATAATATGAGCTGTAATACAGAGCTCATAGAAATTTCCAAGTAAATATCCAAAAATCATTTACATGATGGTAACACATTTCAACCACCTCAAGGATAAAAAAGGTCAGTTGTTGGGGATTAGGGAGAATTTGTGAGGAAGATTTCCTTGGAGACCTATTCCCAAGAAGAAAAGGTTTGTGTGTGTGTGTGTGTGTGTGTGTGTGTGTGTGTGTGTGTGTGTTTTGGGGTACTTACCCTGAAGTTCAAATCAAGAGAAAGGGGCTTCCACGCTTCAATGGGATCACTCAGAGAACTTGGTATGTGTCCCCTTAGGTTAGGAGGAGACACTGGACTGATGTCTGATTCCCACCTAGGAAATGTTCAGCGTGAGAGATGGGTTATCTCCGTCCTGTGGTCTGAGTGAGCCTGTGGGGTGGGATAAAAGTCACATGTCAAGATGAGAGGGAATGCAGATGACCTGGAGACACAGCTCTGTTAGCTCCTTTTGGGTTAGTGGCAGAGTGTACCTACCTCAGGAAGTGGCATCCCAGAGCAAACATCCTCTTGAGGTAAGTCATCACCCGGGGATAGCAGCCACCCCTATACTAGGAGTCAGTCTAAGCAATGGCCTGCTCCAAACCAGGATGACAGGCCAAAGGCAGGATGAGAGAGCAGGTCAATCAGGTCACTAGTTTTCAAGGTATGAAGATATAGTTGGAATAAGTCAGAATTATGGCACCAATTACTTCAGGTTTCCATTTGAGACTTCTTACATAATGATCAAAACATTAATTGGCCCCACTCCTGCTGAAGAAAGTCATGCCCTCAAGCGGAAATTAAAGCAGCAATCACAACTTCGAACCAAGCAACCCATAAACAAAAACTGCCTGCTGGCAATTCACACATCACTAAATATTGAACAAATTTAAGGAATATCAATTAGAAAGGGGGGGCAGATTATTTGTTTGACCAGGGACCCACATATCATGGTTTAACCTTGCACCTGGAATTTTTTTGACTCATTTGGTTTAGTTCTAAGCTCATTCCTCCATGCTTGTGGAGTCTTATCTCTAAAAATTTATCTTACATTCTACTTGCTTTGCAGAGAAAACACAAGATTGGGTCATTTTGAGTATAGACCTGTAAAAACAGAAAATTATAAGCTTATTTTATATAAATAAACTTTGGTTAAAAAGTATAACTGAATTTGGTGGATTTTTCCAACTAGAAATTGTTTATAAAGAACCAGGAAAGAATAGGAATCTATTGTGAGATTTCGGAAGACAAGACTTATATCAGCCATTACATCTTAAATGGATAAGGTGACAGTGACAATATTTTCAGAACAGTTCTGATAAAATTTAAGTTAAATATAAATTTATTCTATATCTTGTCACCATAAAATTGAATATTTGTCTCTGTTTGCTGTGAAGGGCATTCAGCTTTCCTAAAATATTGAGATACTGATTTGAGTAGTTTCAAGAATTGTTGACTTGCATGTTCCAAACTAGACTATGATATATATAGAAATCCAATTTACTGGAGAGTTTCTTGCAGAAAACTATGTCTTTTCACTTAAAGTTGTAAATTAAGTTTTTAATGGGAGATTGATTTGCCAAAGAGGATAAATGTTGGTGATAATTAACTGATGGTTTCATCAATCTAGCTCAAATGAACTCCATTAGCAAAAAAGGATTGTGTAGATTTTCTTAAAATTAGGAACATACTTAAAGGCATAACTCTGTGTTATTTATTTACAACTAAAATCAAGAATTTAAGACATTAACTTTAAAACACAATGGGAGTATCAATTTCTTTTCTATAGTTTATAGTAACTTTTACCCCTATTAATTCAACCAAGTTTACCACAAGGGTACAGGTAGTAACAGATCTGACTCTGAAACCCAAAGGCTTTCATTGACTTATTTTGACATCACAACTTGTCTATTATTCAGAATTATTTTTGTTGTAGTTTATAGATAATTCAGTTGCAAAATGACTCAAGCAAAAGAACTTATCCCCAGAACTGTGAAGTGTAGGCAATGTGATAGGCAAGAGCCAGTGGTCACAGGATGCCATTGTGATTGGCTCTCTCAATCCTGGTTCTGCTTCCTCTGTGTTGGCTTCATTCTGAGGCAGTTCCTCCCCTCAGTAGGGTCAGATGGCTACTAGCAGGTCTACACTCATTTTATCATTCTAGCAGTTTCTATGGGAAGACAGCTTCTATCCCAACACTTCCAGTGAAAGCTCCGGATCTGAAGGTTATTGGTTCTGATTGGACTAATTTGGGCCACCCCAAACTAGTCACTGTTTCAAAGGGATACAATGCTCTAATTGGCAAGGCTTGCATGACATCTTCCCTCCCTGCTAATAAAAGGAGGACCCACCAGGCAGAGAGACCTAGAGTGCGTGTACACAGGTTTGGGGGTGGAAGGGCATTTTGAGTACGAAAAAGATCTCCTTCATATATGTATATCCTTATCAGGTCTGGCCCTTTTTTATTCCTTTCTTCCTGAGTAGACTTCTCAGTGTACACACATTATCCCCTCATACTATATTCCTGGCCCCCTATCTTCTCCGTTTCTTTCTCATACCTAAGCTCTCTAGACTCATAATCATAGCCCCACATTTGAAGTCACATGGACTATTTTAAACTTAAAAAGGTGTTGTGCCCAAGCCCCACCCCAGAGATTCTGATTCAATGGTAAAGTAGAGCCCTTTCAGTTGTGTTTTGTAGAAGCTCCTTGGGTGATTTTAAGTGCAGATAGAGTTGAGAACTGCTGCTGCAAGCTAAACTTGATGCTGGGAGGAGCCTCTCAGTCCACACAGAGGAAGATGGAGTTTGAGTGTTAACCTTCTCTGGGGGTATTCACATTTTAACCACATCAATCCTTAAACTAAAGGAATGATGCACTAATAGTGACATTTCAGTTTTTCAGGACATATAAAGCACTTGGAGAAGCATCATGGCCTTCTCACTACTCCTGAGATAATATCAGAAGTCGTCTCTAATTTTGATCTTGCATATGATTTTACCCAGGTTATAATCAACCTGACCGAGATGAGCTGCCAAATTGATGTTATTCCGTGAGTTTTAGAGTAAGATATGTTTTAAAGAGCAGGCTTGTGTTTATGTGTTTGTATGTATGTGCGAGTTTCCTTCATCAAAAAATGATTCACTTCGGGCCAGCCGAGTGGAGCATTGGTTAAGAGCTGGTTTTGGGACGCCAGCGGCCCGGGTTTGGATCCCACATATGAGGACCAGTGACACTGCCCTCTACAGCTAACAACAGCTCCACCTGGAGCTGGGCTGTGCGAATCCCAGCGATGGTGTAAGCTGCAGCCCCTGCTGCAGTGGGCTGCCATAGGCTACAGTGAGTGGCCGGCAGCCAGCTTGAGAAGAGCACAATGACGATACCAACATGGACCAGTGAAGCAACGTCCTCCGCAACTAGACTGAAGAACAAAAAGACTGCAACTTGTCTGTACCCCTTCCCCAATTCCCCAATGCTATACCCCTCCCCCAATTCCTGAATAAAATCTTAAAAAAAAAAATGATTCACTTAGAAGAGGAAGAAATCTATACCATTGTTTGCTTTTTTTAAATTTTTAAATTTTTTTGCATGTTCTCTGCCACAGGATTGAATATTGTCATTGCTTGGCTCTTAGGAACCAAGCTGTATATTTTCTGCCACATGAATAATTATAAACAACAGTTTTGGGAAGTCACTCTAGGGCCAGTAATTATACTGATAAAACAGAAAGACTGTATTCCAAGTGAGGTTAATTTTAGCAGAAGTCAGATAAAAATATTGACAACTAACAGCAAACATGCTGGCAGTAGAGCCAAACTCACTGTGGTAGTGATTGGTTGTTTGGGTTAGTGTTCCTGGGTCATTGCAGAAAACCAGACTGACCCCCCTGCCAGTCTCAAGTTGCTTTAAAAGTCTGAAGTAGATGTGTGGGGCTAATTACACAATAATCCTGAGAAGTCACAAAGTGGAAAGTAATCCTGAATTAGAAATGTAACTAAAGTACAAAATGCTGACAAGTTAAATTGTGTGTGTGTGTGTGTGTATGTGTGTGTGTGTGTGTGTGTGTGTGTGTGTGTGTGTGTGAGAGAGAGAGAGAGAGAGAGAGAGAGAGAGAGAGAGAGAGAGAGAGAGAGAGAGGTTGGGGGGAGGCTCATAGACCTGTGTAGTTGATAACTGACCCAAATTTATATTTATTTCTTCTGAAGTAAGCTATTCTGTGAAGAAAATCCATAAATGGAGTAAAACAATGATGCATCTTATTATGAAAGCAATTTAGATGTCTTAAAAAAAATCCATGTTTAAATTTTGTTCAGAGTTCTGTATTCTACAAAGAACACAGTATTTTTAGGAAACCTCTTAGGCTTCTTGTAGCTAGTATGTCAAGTCAGTTTGCAGAAATAGGTGTTACTGAATAATTAAACAACTGAGTCATTCTGGCAAAAAAAAAAAAATAAGGCTAAACATGCAAAGGTAACTGGAAAAGAAATCGGCCCCTAAAGAGAGCTTTGGTATAAAGAGGAAAGATGCTGTTTATTCTCATTGGAAAGATGCACATGAAGCTTTTTCTTTTCCTTTTTTTCTCATGTAGAGAAAAGCAGAAATTCTGATCACAGGAAGTGTGAGTACAAAATAAGGTCTTCCCTATTCATAGTTTTAATCAGTTAAACCAGGGTAATATAATGACCTGCATCTGCTTTAGAGATTAGAGATCAGTAGACAGAAAAACAGTTTCATTAACAAGACAAAAAAAAAAAATTCAAATAAATTTCATAAAAAAAGAGAATGAATTAAACCATGGTACTGAGATGTTTGTGGATGGAGACACTGTTTCAGAAGCTACTGGATAAGGGACCTTTAAGGATATCACTAGGAGTTGGGCCCTTCCATTCTCTCCCACACATGTATCCATTCCTTGTTTTGATTGTTCTGGAATGACTTGAATCTGCTTCCGTCTCTTTCCATGTGTCAGGCAAGATGGCCATTCAATCTTAGATAAACAACACTGGTAGAAATAGAGTAAATTTCTCAGCATGGGCATATCAACTTTAGAAAATTCCCTAATTATCTCTCGATTGGGCTATATGCTTATTCTTGAAAAATCTCTGTGGCCAGGGCTACTGGTACTCAGACTGACTGAGTGGAGAAGACTGAACCCCTGAAGCCTGTGAATACATTACCACACAAGTAAAAGGGATTTTGTAGATGGGATTAAGTTAAGGATTTTGGAATGGGGAGATTATCCTGGGTTATTTTGGCAGGTCCAATGTAGTCACAAGTTTCTTTATAAGAAAGACAGGTGGGTCAGAGCCAGAGAGAGGGTGATTGTGATGATGAAAGCCAAGGTCAGAGAGAGTATGAGACAAAGAGGCTATGCTTTTAGCTTGCAAGATGGAGATTGTGACCGTGGGAGCAGTTCAGGCAGCCTCTAGAAGCTAGAGAGAGCAAGGGAGTTGGTTCTCCCCTCAGCCTCCAGGTGGAATGCAGCCTGTGACACCTGGATTTTAGTACTTCTCACCTCTCCCACTGTAAGAGAATAAATTTGTATTGTTTGAGCCATTAAGTTTGTGGTAGTTTGTTACAGCAGCAACAGGAATCTGACATACTCTGTCTGTGCCCAGCCTACCAAGAGCAGCAGGGCACAATGATTGACAGGCCAACTAGGAGCACAGGAAGAGTGAGGGAGAGGTGATTTTCCCAGAGCGACTGGAACATGAAAACAATATGTATATATATCATATTCATCAAGCCAAGTTTGATGCTGAGCAATTTGCAAGTTGGGGAGAACTCTCAAAGTGCAATTGGAAGAAGAGAAGTGGAGTCCTTCCAAATAAAAGTACCAGAAACCATTTCTAACGATCCAGCAGAGCTTGTTCTCTGCCGTCTTTGCCCATCTTTGCTCATATCTCCTCGGCTGGGTCTTTTGGAGCAGTTTGCATCATTATAATGGACTTCTTAGGATGAATCTTTTCATGGAGGAATCAGTCACACTTATCCTAGTAAGACATAACTCTATGAACTAACATATTTAAATAAACAGCTATTCCTAACGTATTCATTTCCTATAAAAAGTATTTGCTATATGCCTGGAGAAGCGAATCTATGACTGACAGATATAACCTCTTATTCAAGGTAATTTGAATAGGCCAGCTGGCTTAAAGTTAGAGCCCAATATGAATAATTAATTTATATTTTGACTCAAGCCAATAAAGGAGTCTCTCTCCCACTTGTCTAACTGCCCATGATCATTTTTAAAAATTCATTTATTCAAACTGCAGTTATTAGTGAAAGATATCAATGATTTTTGCCACATTAAAGGACCACCTTTTTCTCATTAAATCAACTCATTTTTAACTTTCCACAAAGAAATAGCAATTATATAAATCAATACACAACTATCAAATCAAAAAAATTTGTCACCTAAAATCATTTTGTGTACTACTAGTTTTTCAGATTTAAAACTTTTGAATACTCTTAAGTTCAAAGAGAGAATATCCTTAGTTAACTTTTACTCTAACTATGCCAGTAATCTACAAGCATAGATATCAGACTTTGGTTTCTAATAAAGTCAGAACAGGTAATTTGGACTAATAGTCCCATTAAGGACAACAAAAGTGGTTAGACAAAATAATCTTTTTGAAGTCATCAGAGAGCTACCAAGGCTGCGAAGAATTATGAGACTAAGATCCAGGATAGGTAAACCCAGAGAGATGAGCTCAGAATTTTGGACTGCTTGTCCCACCATGATGCCAGCAAAATCCAGAAATATTGAAGAAAGCCTGAAAAGCTGAACAGATAGTTCAACAGACTCATGTGGGTAGGGGAAAAAGATGGAAGGAAGGAGGTCCCTAATAAACCCATAGGCATTGGGTTGGCACTCCATAGATCTATCCACTACCCAAGTAAGGGTGTATAGAAACTAGGTAAGTACTTTCAGGTACTGAAGCCCAGCTTCAAATAATTTCAATCCCTTATTATATTAAGCAAATCTAGAATTTCAGTGTTCATGGTCCCTTCCAAAAGTAAAGGTAAATTCTCTTTGGAGAAAGATAATAACATCATAGGGCTCCAGTTACATCTATTATTTTTATTTTTTTATTTTTTTGAGGCCAGTGTCACTGGCCCTCATATGTGGGACCAAACCGGGGCCACTGGCTTCCCAGGCCAGCACTTAACCACTGCGCCACTCAGCCGGCCCACATCTATTATTTTTTAAATTTATAGTATCTGGCACTCAATGAAAAATAAGAGGCAAATGACAAAACTAGGCAATATAACTAAAAATTACAAACTGAAACAGATCCACAGGGGATCTAAATAATAGAATTCAAAACACTATATGTATAATTTGATTAAGGAAATAAAAGTTAAGATCAAGAACTTTTGCAAAGAACTAAAAATAAAATGAAAAGAAATGAGAAATACAGCATCTAATGTTAATGGCTCAAAGGTTGGATCAGCTACCTCTGAAAGGATAAATAATGGGCAGAGTGATAGGTCAGAAGAAAATATCTAGAGTGAAGCACAAAAGGTTGGAAATAACTAAAAAGAGTGACAGACACAAGATATAGAAAAAAGTAATGTATGTTCTGTTGAAGTTCTAGAAGAAGAAAAAGACTGGGGCAGAGAATATATTTGAAGAAATAATAACTTAAGATTTTTCCAAAATTGATGAAAGACATTAAGCTATAGATTTAAGAATTATTACACCTCAAATAATTTAAATACAAAGAAAGTCACACCTAGAGACATCGTGGTAAAACTGCTGAAAAGAAATAATGAAGATAAAAATATGTTAAATAATAGCCAGAGTAAAAAGGCAAAAATTAGAGAAAAAAAATAGACCCCAGAAGACAGTGGATAGTATTTTCCAAATTACTGAAAAAATATTTTCAACCTAGAGAAAATGAAGATAAAATAAAGACTTTTTCAGACAAATAAAAACTGACAGAATTCATCAGCAGAAAGAAATAGTAATGTTATTTAGGTACAAAAAGATCCCAGATGAAAGCTTAGAGATGCAGGAAGAAATGACGAGCACTGAAAAGGGTAAGTCTAAATGAGTACTGACAGTGTGAACAAATAATAAAAAGATAAATAAAATACATGTACTTTTAAGTTATATAAGACAACAGTAGGACATAAATTGAGAGAAGAGGTAAATGGAATCAAATTGTTCTAAGGTCCTTGCATTATGTGGAAGAAGGTAAATACTTGTTTATGTTAGACTTTGAAAAATCAAAGATAATTGTTATAACTTGTAGTAACCACTGAAAGGACATTAAAATAGGGTAAAACTACAAAATTAATGAAGGTGGGAATTAGAATTTAAAAAATCAATCTGAAATAAGAATGAATATATATGCATATCCCCCACCGTAAAACAGTTCTACAACCAATCCAACAACAATGAATATTTTTAGCTTTCAGATTGTGGTCTCTAAGTACCATGTCCTGTTAAGGGAACAAGAACATCTTGGAGAAATGTCTGGTTCAAGGAAATATTCATGAGTAGCCTTGTCACAACAAACAAGAAGAATGCTCTCTAAAGATTACTGGGATCATGCCAAGTGAACTCAGGAGCCAAGATGAATTGATTCTTACTGGTTTAAAGTTGGAAAATTTGATAATTAATAATAATAAAATAAAGTAAATTTAAATCCTTGAGTTTAAAATGATATTTTTTTTTGTTTTTAGTGGGTTTTTTTAATCTTTTTTTAAAATTTATTTCATTTATTTTTTTAATTTATTTTTTTAATTAGTTTCAGGTGTACAACACAGTGCAATAGTTATACTTTTACCCCTCAAAGTGACAACCCCCCTCCCCCAATTCGCCACCCCACTTCTCCCCCCCCATATCATATATGTCTATTACTCTTCCACTGACTCCCTTCCACAGTATAATCCACATCCCGTGACTATCTATATATATTCAATTACAGTTGGTATACAACCTCCGCTTCAGGTATACAGTGCAGTGATCAAACCTCTACTCCATCCATGAAATGGTCTCCCCAAAAAGACATGTGACCATCTGACGCCCCACAAAATTAAAATGATATTTTTAAAAAGCCTCCAATAAACTCAGAGATGGACTTTCAGTGACACAAGGGCACCAATTCATTATTAATTATGATAAATACAGAGAAAGAGTCAAGTATTTATTTTAATTTTCTTCTAAGAACTCTACATCAGAATAACCAAGTGGTTGAAAAAGTTCTTCCTTATAAAAGTATTTTAACTAATCAAGAAGGAACGATTGAATTAGGAAATCATTGTACAACACTTAATGAATTAATAAACCTATGAACCAACTATCAATGGTTCCTAGCATCACTTAAAAAAAGGCAACCACATATCACGTGCCTTCTAATGGAAGCACACGGTAATGCTGATGAAGTGTCAGACTGTGGGAATCTCCATAAGACAAACAACATGGTTTCTTTAGCAATAAAACTGCAAGGAAAATACAATTAGATCTATGTAAATTATTACAGGCTCAGGAGTCATATTAACTAACTGTAATCACATTATTTAGATTCAAATTCCAACAAAAGAAACTTAAAAAGTGAATATAGGCCAACTGTGGAAATACAAATACAGAATGAATACTTGATAATATTAAGGAATTATTGTTAAGATTTTTAGGTCTTATGATGGAATTGTAGTTATATTTTAAAAGGAAAGTCTGTATTTTGGAGATACGTAGTAAAAATGTAATAAATGAAATAGTCTGATATTTAGGATTTACCTCAAAATAGGCTGATGGGGTGGGGGAAGTAGGAAGAACTTTGAAAGAAACAAAAAATTACATGATAAGTTTTGAAGCTATGTGATGATGACATGGGCGATCATGGTACATTCTGCCTAGGTTAATTTGTATAATGAGGACTCTGACTCCATATTTTGATGTTTGATTGCTCACAGCTTTTAAGCCTTACCCCTCTCTCTTCCCTCTGTACCCCACATCTGGACAAGCTGATAAGAAAGCCTGGTGTTCCTTCATTTGGCACTTGTGGGAGACTCAGACCACACAAGCCCCTTCCCAAGCATATGAGCCCTGATTACCCATCCACAATAAAAACCCAGGCGAGTCTCCTTTTTTACCTCTTTTAAGACACTTCAAACCTGCCAGAAAGGCCTGTCCTGTTCTCCCCAGAGAACACAGCTATGTAGCCAGTTAGTCAGCAGTGTGGCTGGCCTGGGGCTCCAATTGCAACTGGTGTCTGAAGTGCACGTAGTCTTGTTGGGGACAGTACCCCGTAACCTGTGGGGTCTCTGCTGACTTTGGGCGGTTTGTGCCAGGATTGTATGGCGGTCACAGCACACTTGTTAGTGTCAGAATAGCTCTTCATTCACTTTCTCCACAGAGACATCATGATACGCATCTTCTTCCTTTCTAAATGTACCTCATAGAGTGACTGGGATGTTTCCTTTATATAAGAAAAATATGAAAGCGTGGGTAGAACAGAAATAGTAAAAGCAATGAAGTGATTCTAGAAAGCAAGCCATATTTGGGGAAACAAGAGGTAGTTTCTCAGATGAGGAGAGAATACCATTACCCTGACTCAATCCAAGCACACATTACTCTTTTCTTTTTATGCACTGAAGGTTTTAATATTAAAAGGAACTTCCACCTGAAAGCAGAGAAACATATATTAATCCACCCATACAACATGTGTTTGTTAAGTGTCTACAGGAGCCAACTTTTGTGGGTTTAAGACCTGAGCATTTGCCCAGGACCCTGGGCTTGAAAGGATCCTGAGCTTGGTGTAAAGCTCTGCTATTTCCATCTTTAAATTCTTAGTAAGTTTTGAACAAGGACGCCTACATTTCAATTTTGCATGGGGCTCTGCAAAGTATGTGGCTGGTTCTGGGGAAACCATTGCAATTAGGAAAAAACAGCCTGTTCTTAGACTTGAGGCAGGGAAGAACAGGTTTTGTGAGAAACATTGAATGAAGGCCAGGAAAGCTGAGTAAGAACCAGGGTGGCAGGAGGGAAGGTCAGGGGGAGGCAGAAGCTCTGGCAGCTGTGGGAGTGGGCTCTGCCATTGCCACCTTGTACCAGCTTAATCACTGCAGCCACCCTGTACCCCTTATCTAAGGCTAGGGGCCTCAGGAGGACCATTGGCCCTTAAGAGGCTCTCCTGAGAAGGGCTTTCTAGAGAACCCATCCCTAAATTGGGGCTAAAGTTTTGGGACACAGGCCAACGAGTGATCACGAGTGGTTGAAAGACAGCCACTGACTCGAGGCTTCTGTTTATGTTCTCATCTCCAGGTAAAGGCAGCTGGATCCAGAGGCAGAGCCCACTGGGGCCATTGCTGGGACCCCAGCTTTCAGACACTCATTGTCAGTGGTGCAGGAAGGTGCCAGCACCAAGCAGTGGGGGCTTCCAAATGACTAGGGGTTGTTTTTCTCCAGGTTTTTGCCTTAATGTTGCAAGTCCTGTAGTTTTTTCTTTATAGGAAATCTGGCATTTTAACAGAGCCTACTTGCATTTGAAGAAACAGAGTCATTTATAAGTTGGTTGGCTTTTACTAAGTTACAAACAGCAAATTGTGCCATTAAGTGATGAACAGCTAAAATCATTTGTAAGTTTCAAATGTTTCCTACTCTATCTAGGGCAGAACATTCTAGACCTTTTTATTGTGTGAGAAGCAGCTATTTTTTATTTCTCCAGATACCCAGGAGACAGGCTTTTTTTTTTTTAAAATCTTAGAATTGGTGAGAGAAGGGAGGTTGTTCCCAGCTGCTATTTTCTCCCAAATCACTTGGGAATCCAGGAGACTGTTAGAGAGAAGACAGGGCAGTAAGAATCATCTTGTTTGTGATCATCTTGCAAAATATTTATCTAACATGTCTACATCTGAGGTCCCTCATCAGTGGGGCCACTTTGCCAGTGGTCCTCCTCAGACTCCTAGCCTTAGGTGGCTGTCGTGATTGAACTGGCACAAGATGGCTTGGTCGGTTGGTAGACTTATATACCCTCAACACAGGCTGTATCTCTTTGATGACAGGGAATTTCTTAGTAGGCGTTCCTCTCTTCACCTGAAGAATGAACCTTAGTATTAAGACTAGTAAAAATGATACCTGTTATTGTTGAACACCTAGTATGTGCCAAACACTTTATAAACATTCTTGCACTTACTTTTCACAGTGGATCAAATAAGGAATTACTATCCTTCTTCTACAGCTGCTAAAAGTGAATCTTGGAGAAGTCAGGTAAGTTACCTAGGGACTGAGGTCTCAATGCCAGTGAGTGGCAGCCTAGAATTTGTACTCAGGCCTTCCTGATGTCAAAGTCCATCCTCTCAATGATTGCCCCTTTCTTTGCCCAGGAAACCTCTTCTTCCAGTTGCCACAGAACTGGAGCAGAGCTGGGGTGGCAATCACCATTTTGTCCTTTTCAGAATGGCTGATTCCTGATTGGTCCAGTGCTTACAGGAAGCAGATGGAGCAGAGACTAGGGTCCCGCTGAGCTCAAAAGAGACCATCGAGTTTGCTCCTAAAGGAGCAAATCTTTTTTTTTACATGATATTTTGTTTGATAGTTAGAAATGTTTTTAAAACCAGGACACTAAGAAGCAAAGATTAGCACAGCCTAGTTCAAAGGATGTATGCATTTGAAAGCTAGATTGGTAATGTTATGTTTTAAAAATACTGGCCAGTGCTGCACAATGGATTTTGTTTTAAATACCAGATGGTGACAAATACCCAGCCAGATTGTCTCAGGGTAGACAGAATTTCTTGGCAGTAAACGGGATATTTTGGGAAGTGTATTAACTCTTTCTGGCCGCTGGAGTGGTATCTGATGCTTTCAAAATGTTGACTCTTAAAGGGCTTCTCAAGTGTTAAAGACAGACTCATTCTGAGAGTTCAGAACTACCTCACTGCATAAGAAAAATAAGTCATTATTGAAGTGAAATGAGTAAGGTACTCTCTAGGAAGTTATTTTTTGTATCTAATGCCTCTAAATTGGATTTCACAGTGATCATAGATATGAGTGAAAATAATGACCTAGCTACACTGGCCTCCTCTTTATCCCCTGACTTTGGTAAACTTTTTCCAGCCTCTAGAACTTTGCACCTGTAATCCCTTTGCTTGGAAGGTTGTCCCCACCCAACTCCATCTCATGATTGTCTTTTTCTCGTTCCCTTGGTCTCAGCTCAAATGTTATGTCCTCAGAGACGACTTCCTTAAGTGTATCCTACGTCACTCTCTGCTTCTTAACCCAGTTTGTTTCTCACAACGTGACATTTTGTTGTGGTCATTTATGTGTTTACTTCCTGCCTTCCTCATTGGAATATAACGTCTCTAAGGGCAGGATCTAGTGTTTGGTTTAGTGCTGTATCCTCAGCTCCCAGACCATAATAACTGGCAAATTCAGGGAATCAATAAATATTTCTTAAAAGAATGAATGATTGATTATCCTTGATATTTGACAATGCTTTAAAAATGTCAAATCTCTTTAGAAAAAAACCCCTAAATTTTATCTTTATATTTGATCATCCTCTTAATAATTGTGAATACTTTATTTCCAAAACAGAGGTTGATCCACATATTTTGATATATTAGAAATACTAAGCAGATGTGTGGGACTATAGATGTTTTTTCTCTTTTCGAGGGGGAAAATGAAAGTACCATGTTACATGGTGATTCAATGTCGAGATAGCCTTGAAGCAATAAAGATAAGAATTGGTCTTCATATTTGCCTGAGAGAGAAAAGCATGGACAGAAAAAACAGAAATAAATGCATTACTGTGTTGAAACTTTATACTGAAGGGCTCTTGACTGAATTATGATAGTGAAGATGATAAAAAAAATAGCCTGAAAAACATCAGGAGAGTTTTTTTGGGAGTAATATTGTGGTTTTTATCTGAACTAGGTTTGAAAGTTTTTCATTCTTCCATTATTCCTGGAAGATATATGCTGTGTTACATTTTATGAAACCAGAATAGATTGTTGGAAATAGGAAAATAAATCCAGCATCTTGGCATAATTAGAATAAAAGAAACCAAAATGATGGCATAGGTCTTTCAAAGGATTTGGAGAGATAGTAAATTCTATAAGACTTGAATTGAAAGCCTGAGACTTCATACTAATCAGGGTAAAGAAAAAAAGCACATGTAATTATACTAAGAATCACCAAGTTAAGAAGGAAGGAAGGCAGTAGATTTCAGTAGAGAAAAAATTATGTGGCCTTGATAATACTAAGTGCTGGATATCCTATTTTGAATATTTCCCCACAGATGGAATGATACTAGTAGCACATAAAAATGTTATGATAGATGGAGAAACTGAGTTTTTAACTAACCCAAATTTATCTAATTTGTTTTTACATTCTTAAGAAAAACAAAGCTAACCTTTTTAATTAATAAGCTTGCTTAAGCCCAAGAATTTGGCAACTACATTTATCTTGGTATGGATAATAACACATTTTATTTGAAATATGTTGTCTGCTTGATTATTAATAATTTCCCCTTGATCCTTAAAGTGCTTCATTACAAACCAATTATTTTCCAACGTTCTGTTCTAAACCTCACTGAAAAGCTCGAGGGCAGAATCCTCATTTAAGGTCTTCTGCAGCATTATGGCGCCCAACTGTGAGAAATACCATAAGCTACTATGATAGCCTCCGAACTTCTTCCACTCAGATTGCTCCAGTCACAAACAGGACTGGAGAAGCATTGGAAACTGTGGGTATCTACTGTTTTGGCCTCAAGGCATTCATTCTCCTTTCTCTGAGCAACAGAACATACTTGTTTTCCTTGGCCAATCAGCTCTGGATAGGATCCGGCCCTGGCCACAAAGAACAGCCTTTCCTGCTGGCTGCCGTGTTTGGTTGGTGAGCATATGACCCAAGCTAATGCAATCAGAACGGATTCTGGAACTTTTCAAGGAGCATCAGGAAGAAAGCTTTTCTTCCCCATGGACCTGGGGCTGTGTTCATGTTAGCCTGGAGAAATGAAGCATATCACGGGAAGGGAGCCTGCTGGAAAGGAAGCAATATGGAGGATGGATGGCACAGCCATAAGATGGAGAGGGGCTGCTCCCTGAGAACTTTATTTGAGCAGGTGAATTCAGCCTGTCACTTGAGAGCTGATTGAATGGAGAGTCACCTGTCTCAGAGGTTTTAATGTTGGTTCATGGACCAATGGCTGTCAATCATGTTTTCACTCATGAATGGTGAAATTGGAAAAATCAGGTTCAAGGTGATGAACTTTTCAAATAACTAGCTTTTCAATCTGAATGACTGCTCCTATTTCATAAAGATTGTGTGCTTCCTACAATTTTGATGTTAAAATGTCCTTTCTTTGTGATTGTAGATGGTATCTTTTTAAGCATCCTTGTTATATAAATTATGGTGAGTAATGACTCATGCTCACTCAGGGACCCAGGATCCTTTAGTCTTGTGGTCCTGCCCTCATCTAGGTCCCCAAAGCCTTCCCCATACAGTGGGCACATGTAGAAAGAGAAGATTTCAGGAGGGAGATTTTCACTGGTCATGCCTGGAAGCAGAACACATCACTTCTATTCCCATTTCATTGGCCAGAATTCGCCCTGTGGACAAACATAACAGCAAATGAGGATGGGAAATACAGGTTAACTGTGTGTGCAAGAGGAAGGAGAAGTAAGATTAGTGACAAATTAGCCAATCCTTGTTACATTTGGCAAAATTAAGTTTCAAGCCTCCTGTCATATCTTCTTTTGTTCTTTGAAAATGTAGTATTGCATAAAATCCCCAAAAGAGGAAAATACTGATCTAATTCTGTTTTTTTTTCCATTTAATAGATGAGAAAATGAATTATAGAAATTTAAATTACTTGTCCAAAATGACACGGCTACAAAATAGCATATGTGCACTTAAATGAACTGAAGCCAGGATGGACAGTTTTCACTAAGTCAGAGCTACACAAACTTCAATCATTCGGATCATTCCTTTGTTATCAGTGGAGTTTGTCTCCCTCCAAAAGATGTTGAAGCCCCCAGTACCTCAAGAGGTGGCCTTATTTGGGAATAGTGTCTTTACAATGGCAATCCAGTTCATATAAAGTCATTAAAGTGGGCTCTGATCCAAAATGGCAGGTGTCCTCATAAAAAGGGGATATTTGCACACAAAGACAGACATGGATCAAGGAGGATGATTTGGACATACAGAGAAAATGCCATCTGAAAGCCAAGGAATGCCTGAGGCTACCAGAAGCTAGGAGACAGGCATGGAACAGATTCTCCCCCACAACCCTCAAAAGGAGCCAACCTGGCTGACAACTTGATTTTGGACTTCTAGCTTCCAGAACTCAGAGGCAATAAATTTCTGTTGTTTAAGCCACTCAGTTTGTGGTACTTTGTTAATGGCTGCCCTACACGATGAATATAACCTTCATGATTTTTTTGCCAGATGTGTGGACTTCTTACAATTTAAATTATTATTCAGAGTTTTTTCAAGGCAACTCACTTTTAAAATAGAAATAAATTTGCTACCTTGAGTCCCTTGGTATATCCTACACCTGTCTGCACCTTCATGGCCCCGTGGCACCAGGCTGGGTGACAGTAGAGGATATGGGGCCTCCAGTAATGGGGGGAGCAAAGTGCAAAGGCTGTCCTAGTCCTGAGATTATTTCATTGCTGCACTCCATCAGAACTTCCTTGGTCCCTGAATTTACATGGGTGTTGAGGACTTAGGGGGACTCCTAAGGGATCAGAGGTGCCAGATGTAGTGCTGACTGCAGAAGGCAGGCACTAGCACACAGGATTCCTTCCCCTGCTTGCTTCAGGTAAGCCTAACCTCTCCTTACATGTGGGGTTTTCAACTCTTTAAATATAAAATGATTTTCCTTGTATAAACTAATATTCTTTAGTTCTTCTGATGTTACATGGCTCAAACTGACAGCTTCTGGCCAAATGTGGTTTAGAGTTGTAATTCTCCATACCTTTAACTCACACTGTTTCTCTCACCTGGGATGTCCTCGCCTCTTCATTCCATTATCCAAATCTTTTAATGCCTAACAATGCGTCTTCCTTCATGAAAGCTTTCCAGCCCCAAAAGACCTCAGTGGCTTCCTCCTCCTCTGGACCCCCAGCACCTACTCTTCTCCCCAGGCATGTGACTCTTACAGGTAAACTGCTCTGTGTCACCTCCAATATCCTTATCTTGTGTTATTACTTACTTTTACATTGTCCCATGTCATCTATATCTATCTATCTATCTATCTATCTATCTATCTATCTATCTATCTATCTATCATCTATCTATCTATCATCTATCTATCATATATATTCTTAAGTACATTTTCATGATTAAATATTTATCAAGCAGCAAGAGCATGATAGATGTGGTAAATGAAGTCAAAAGGAAAAAAAAAAGCAGTGATCTCTGAATCTACTTTTTAGAACAAACCAACACTCAAAGATAGAAAATACTAAGGAGGCAGGTAGTCTGAGATTTGAAATAGGAAATACCAAATGGGCTCAAACCTGTCCCAGTATGTTAAGAACCCAAAAGGACTCTAAAAATGGTTCAGGAAATAGAGTGGTGAAATGGGGCAGGTCATAAGTAAAGGGAGGCTGCTTTAATCATAAAGGAAAATTGAAATAAAAGTTGGAAGTATAATAAAATCAAGTTACTCTGTCCTCCCAACTGCTTGGATTATTGCATTTATAGCATTGTTGGTCTCTTCCCTTTCCCTGAACATTTTCTTGCTTGTTGGCTCTTCAATCAGGGAATTTCTTTTCACTGCTCAAAGGTGGCTGTAAAGGTCAGGTAGGAGAGGAGGCTGAATTCAAATGATGACTTGGCTCAGGCTCTACAAGCAGAGAGTTCACCTTGTTCCTTTTTGGGAGATACAGAGATTTTTGGAGCTTGTTATCTCATTTCTAATGTCCTTGAGTTCATTTTGGGTTTGAAATGACACCCCCTTTCCATCCTTCCCCCCAATTTTAAAGAATCAGGATCTGCTGAAAGATGCAGGATTTTATTTCATTTTCTGCAGTTGGTGCAATAGGAAATATGGATTGTTAAAAAAACTGGCAGCTATACTGTGTATTTAAACTAGGAAATTGAATATTTGAAGTTATTGGGGAAATTAGTAAAGGATTAGATTTATACATTTAATTTTAAAATAATTTAAGTGGGGGCGAATATAAAAACTAAGAGTTTTTGAACACTTATTTTATGCCAGATATTGTTATTCATTCATTTATCCATCCATCCATCCATCCATCCATCCATCCATCCATCCATCCATCCATCCATTCTTTATCAAATAGGTGATATGTCTAATGGTTCAAAATTTGAAAGGTATAGAAAGGAGTCTCCCTCTTACCTCTGTCCTCCAGTCTCCCAGTTTCCCTCCTCAGAGGTCACCAAAGCGATATGATCCTTGTGTGTCCTTACAGAAATATTTCACACACATTAAAACTAATATATTTTCTCTAAAAAACCTCAAATGGTGGAATATTATGTACTTTCCTTTTTGTACTTTTGTTTTTCACCCAACAAATCATCTTGAAGATCATCCCATATGATTATTCTTCAGTGAACTTCATTTTTTATACCTTTATAATTTTCTGTTCTATGGATGTGAATTTTTTGAACCACTTCATTATTTTTGTATATTTGGTTATGTCTAAACCCATGTAATTATAATCCTATAATGAACAACCATACATGTAATGTCATTTTATAATTGTGTGAGGCTGTGTGATAAATTTCTTGAAGTGAAATTGTCTGTTTTACGTGGTAGCTGTTGCCACATATCTCTTCTCAGATGCTGTACCAATTTCTATTCCCACCAGCAGAGAATAGTAGGATTTACTATTTATATTCATTTTCCCAACAACCCTATGAGGCTAGCATTATTCCATTTGAAGAAACAGAGTTTCAAAGGAATAAAATTACTGGACAAAGATGACACCACTAATAACAGAGCCCAGATTTGAACCCCGTCTGTACTCTTCTACCTTATTATACGTATTGAATTATAGGCACAAATTCCATTACTGCTGTTTATTAAATTCACATGCTTGTAACAAGAATACTTAGGATATTATTCAACTTTAATATAGCACAACTTTTCAAAAGGATTTCATATTTTTAACAATATTTTATAGGCCCATGGAGACAGGCTGCATACAGAGGGTGCCAAAAAATGTATACACATTTTAAGAAAGGGAGAAACTATTAAAATTTAATACTCAGTATATACCAATAACAGAAGATGAATACAAGTCAAGTTTGACTTCTGCAATTACAAGAGGTGCTCAAAGTGGTTATCATCAACATCCAGACACGTCTGATTATGGTGAACTACTGCTTGAGCAATGTTGACCAAAGTGTCAACATCTCTTAAAACGCGTATACATTTTTTTTTGCACTCCCAGTATGTAAGCATTATGCCACTTATAAATTAAAAAACAAAGTACAGAATATTTGATTAGTTGCATGAGGTCACATAATGTTAGTAATAGAACTGGGTCTAGAAACTTGCCTTTTTACTATTTTGCACTGTATTAGACATTATACAGAGGCTTACCCTGCCTTGAGCTCCAGTAGCAGGAAACAACAAGTACACCTATCGTTCTTTTCATTAGACAGTGCTGATCTTCAGGCCTTGGAGTCAGGATAAGCAATCACATGGGAGTTCCTGGTACTCTTTAGTCAAGGATTTAAAAAATTGGGTTCCTATAGTGTTTTTGTTTTTTGTTTTTGTTTTTGTTTTTTCCTAAAAAGAGGGGACAGTCTCCTAAAAACGGAGGGGTAAGAGGCTATGTTTACAGTGCAAGGTATAAGACATAGTCAAGTTCTAGAGGCCGTACAAGACTACAAACTCCTCACGGCATAAATTGGTTGTTCATTTTCAAAATGAAGATTTGATGCATGAAAAGAATATCAAGTATACATATGTTATAAAATATCATAATGAAACCAATGCCTGAGGACCTACCACTCCACCCAGAACCCCAACACCATCCATAGCATTGTGGCTACTTGCATATTCCCCACCCATCCCATCTCCACCTCTCTTAGAGGCAGCACAACTCTGAATTTTATGGGTTTTAAAATCAGTGAGACCACATGCATGTATATTTACTAAACAATACATGATTTAGTTTTAATGGAGTTTCATAATTCCTGGAACATTAATTACATAAACTTAGTAAACATTTGATGGAAGAATGAAGCAATGAGTGAGTGAATGGCACACTGGAAAGCTCAGTCCATACATCCTCTTTCACCAGACAATGAAACCAGCAAAGATGGGGTGCACCCCCAAAGCCTCGTCTCTAAACAGTGCCCTTTTATCCTTTCAAATGTGTATTGCTGTAAATCACAATAAAATGTGTTTCTATTATTAACCTTTTGGATTAATGCAAGACCAGCTTTTTTTCATACTTTGTAGGCTTGAAAAGGAACATGGCTTAGGGTTGGAATCTCTTAGAGGATCCCAGAACCTATTGTGAATAAAAGACCTTTATGTTTTATGTGTCTAAAAAATTTTTCTCTTGTGAAAATGTAAATTATATAAGTTAATCAAATACTGCAAACACTTACTGCACTTTCGAAATAAAATGTCTAGATACACTCTAAACTCACCGAATACACCAAACACAACTTATTTCAAACAGGAAGGTTCAGAAATGGCCCAAATCTGTAATGAGTATTAGGTCATTGGCAAGTATGGCTAATTTTATCCTATCGTCATGGTGTCAGTAAGCCAACAAGCTAATCAGAGAATGTACTTTGACTCAGCTGTATGAAGAACTGAAACGACTGTGTTTATTTCAAGGTCTTGGCTTCAAATGCAAACTCATCAACTGGCAACCCTATAATTAAGTCCTCAAGAAGTAAAAAAGTTCTTTTTTTAAAAAATGGGTAGCACAGCTTGCTCTAGCAAGTTAGAAATGAGCAAGATGAGTTAGACATTCAAAGCAAAAACAAAGCATCTTAAGAAGACACTCAGGCGATTTAGGAATTTAAGGCTATTAAACATTTAGCAAGCACTTTTTTCTTGTGCTGTTAAAATGGATGCAGGAAAAACATGTAATCAAAGTATGGCTCTCAGGTAAAATATCCTAATAAATATCAAAGAGGAAGGTAAATACAAAACAAAAAGTCACAGTAACAACATTTAACATTTATTGAGCACTTACTATGTGTTTGGCATTCTCAATAGTAGATGCATTATTTCATTTCATCCTCACATAGATAGTATTATCTCATTTTACAGAGAAATCAATAGGAATAGAATAGTAACGCTCCCAAACCTCCACAGGTGCTAAATGATAATCAGAATTTGAACAGTGCAGTTTTGTATTGCTGCCATAACAAATTGTCACAAATGTAGCAGCTTAAACAAACCAATTTGTTATCTCATGTTTCTATAGGTTACACATCTGACAATGGTCTCATTGGACTAAAATCAAGGTGTCAGCAGGGCTGCATTCCTTTCTGGAGGCTCTAGGGGAGAATCCGTGTTCTTGCCTTTTCCAGCTTCTAAGGGCTGTCTGCATTCCTTGACTCCTGGCCCCCTTCCTTCAACTTCAAAACCAGCAAGCATAAGTTGAGTCCTTCTCACATTGCATCACTCTTACCTCCTTTTATGCCTCACCCATATATTTTTAAGGGCCTTTGCAACAACATTGCCCACCTGTATAATCTGGGATGCTCTCACTATTTGAAGGTCAGCTGACAAGCAATCTTAGTTCCATCTGCAACTTTAATTTTCCTTTGAGAATATCTTCATAGTTTCCAGCATTAAGACATGCTCATTCATATATATATATATATTTGGCCTGGGGGAGCACAATTCTGGATACCATTTAGTCTTATTCCAAAGATCATGCTTTTAACGATGTCACCCTACTTACTGATGGTATGCAGAAGTATTAACATTTTTTATTTTGGCAAACGTGGTTTGAAGATTTTTGGTCATCTATGGTCCAAAGTGAATATATCTTAAGAGAAAAATCATTTGAAATAATTAACCGGGTAACGTTACCTCAGTATTACTTTACTTAGAAATGTTGGTTTATTGTATCATCTAGGCATTAATTAACTACTGGATTGCCAGAAAAGTCATGATGCATTTTTTGCAACGGAAAACAGAAAAAATACATCATGACTTTTCCGACAACCCAATATTTTCTGAGAGTAGTCCATTAGGTAGAGGAATGGCGTCCTTACTACTGAATAGAAAGCCCAGGGCGGCCATGTTCTCCTGTGACAGAGTGGCCTGTTTGCTCACCTGAGCAAGAGAAATTGTGCACAGTCGAGTTACAGAGGGTCTAGATCTGTACCTTCTCCTGGTTTAGCTGGACTGAGCCCCCTCCCTGTGGCTTCCAGGAAC
The DNA here is from genome assembly GCA_033961575.1 of Aselliscus stoliczkanus. NCBI lineage: Eukaryota > Metazoa > Chordata > Mammalia > Chiroptera > Hipposideridae > Aselliscus > Aselliscus stoliczkanus. The sequence continues at coordinate 48,555,858 of CM066728.1, forward strand.
TCTCCTCCAGCCTGGACAGGCATTTCTCCTTACAGATGTGTTCCTTCCCTGATTCTGCAATGACTTCGTGGCACACACCCACCTGTATTTTTGCCACTTCACTGTGGAAGGGCAGGCCAGACCAAGCACAAAGAATAAACAGTCTTTATTGGGCTCCACACAGGAGCTCTTGAGTCTTGAGGATTTCTGTGTACTTGTCAGTTTTTTTCTCCATGTTCTTTTCATTCTGTTTCCATAGCCTCATGAACTATTTTTTTTTTATTTTTTATTCCAGTAATGGATCTCGGCCTTCTCCTTCTTCTCTTTTAGGGCTGTCACCACCTGGTACTTCCAGCCAGCTTCATGGCATCCCAGGTAGGCAAATTTTTACATAGGCTTTAGATCCATAACCTGGAGGGCAGCAGGAAGCACAGCCTGCTTTTTCTTGTCATGGAGCAGCAGGAGCCCATGGAACACCTTGAGGTGGCCTAGAACAACCTGGCCTCACTTGGTTTTGTGGTGCATCGCCCTTTGTATGGTCTGTCCTTGTTTTTGTAGAAATTGCCAGAAACATGGATGCCCTTATAGTCCACAACCATCATCTTTCAGCTCAGCAGCACCTGCTTGATCATGTTGGCCGCTGGATGGTCAGGAGATGACATCAGTCATCTAGTAGTAGGACCCACCTCTTTCCCATTTTTAGCAGCCACCTGGGAAAGCCACATATTTATTATCTTAACGTGCTGGAGGTCAGAAATTTGAAATTGATCTTATGGGACCAGAATCAAAGTGTCTGCAGGGCTGTGTTTCTTCTGGAGGATCCAGGTGAGAATTTGTATCCTTGACTTGTCTAGCTACTAGCAGATACCTGCATTGTTTGGCTCATGGCCCCTTAATTCATCTTCAAAACACATGACTCCATCTTTCTGCTTCTGTTGTCATATCTTTTCTTTTGCCTTTGACTCTTGGGCCCACTTGGATAATCCAGGATAAGCTCCCAGTTTTAACATCTTTTAACTTAATCATACCTGTAAAATTTCATTTCCCATGTCAGGACACATATTCCCAGATTCTGAGGGTTAGGAGGTGACCATCTTTGTGGGTAGCATTATTCTGTGTACAGAAACTTTATATATGTAATACTGCCAGTAGGTAAAAGTTCTGACATTTCTCCAATAGCATTCAACTTTGCAGCAGTAATGGTAGAGAAGGTAAATTATAGAATTAATTCAAGTTTAGGGATTGGTAGGGCAGGATTAAGGTACAAGGACAAGGAGGTAAATGAATTTAGGAAGCTCGAAGATGTCATTGAGTTGATCATCAAGGGGCCTGGCTGGTATGGAGGGAAAGAAACCCGGGAGGAGCTCATAGCTTGGGAGAAAGAAGAGTGAGATTTTCCTACAACTTCTTAACTCTGTTTCCTTTTTGATATGGCTTTTACATTTCATTAGCTGCCCCTCTACCCCCTATCAACTGAGGGAATTTCTAAAGGGCTGCAGTAAAAGGGCTTTATGTAATTTCCATTACAGAAACTTTTCCTCTGTGTTGGTAACACCCCAAAATTGTTATATTCAGGTTGTGGCAGCCAGTGTTAAAACTCATGGGTGATTTCTGTGGGAGATCACGTAGGATGAGAGATTATATACCCAGTACAGATTTCACTGTGTCCCAAGAAGACTAATGGATGTCAGGGAAACAGAAGTTCTTTTGCTGGACAAGAGGTTAAGTCTCATAAATTTTTCCTGAATAAATAATATTAAGGTGTTTTTTGTTTGTTTGTTTGTTTTTTTATCACTCTTAGGAGGAAATCTAGTGAAACTAGAACACTTTGACAGATGTGTGGTAAATTGTGAAAATCAGTTGCTGCCATTTTCCTATAGGTCTGACCAAGATGGCCCTAAAGTTCCCTCTAGCTTGGCTCAACATTAGACAGGCTTTTTCTTGACCCTAGGCCCTTTGACCTCCCTTTTCCTAGAGCATTTACTTTAGGAACTTGGTCGTTGTAAATCCTTTCTCTGCCCCTTTGAGAAGTAAATCTTTTGAAAAGCTTCTTGCCAGTTTTACAACCCAGGAATATCTTTCTCTAGGACCTGGGAGCCTTCCCTTTAAAATGGGTCCCACAGCCAACAGGTGGCAGGCTGGCTCAGCTGAGAAAAAAATAAATAAATAAAATAAAATGGGTCCCACATATGAGGCCCAGTGACACTGCCCTCAAAAAATAAAATAAAATAAAATGCAATCACTGAAGTCCATAGCACCCCTCTCTCCCAGTCTCTCTGTAGGCGGGTAATTTTCTCTGGCTGCTTTTAAAACTACATCCTGTCATGAAGATATGAGAAAGTTTACTTTTCCTTTGGGGAAGGCCAATTAGCAAACACAGGTTCCTATGATCCACCATCCCAGCTCTTAAGAACTCCCCAGCCCTTTGTACAGGATTAGGCTCCCGGACGTGGCCTGTGCTCCCTCCCCTCTTGCTGGCAGTAATGTCAGAATAAAACTAACTCTCTGTTCATCTTGTCTGGTAAGAGTTTTTTTTTCCCTAACAATCTCCTGAGAAAGTTGAGTCAATAACCATAAGGAAAGAGGATATGAAGAGAGTGAGTGGTTGGATAAGTTCTAAGAACGACCAGGTAGTACAGAGCTCTATGTCTTCTAGTTCAAGTCCCAGACAACTGCACTTTGATTTACTTCACCTGTTACAATGGCAGATGGCCGATGGCATATTGTGCTACCATATGAGCACAGGCTTTGCTAGGGAAGGGGTAATTAAGGAATATTTTCTTTTCTTGGGGTTTTTAGGAAGGGCAGATTTATTTAGCAGTTGGTATCAGTTAGGACCTTAATTTCAAATGACTGAAATCTGACTTCAAATGGCTTAGCCATAAAAGGAGATTTATCGGTCCATGTAATTGAAAAGCCCAGGGATAGTACTGTATCTGGGGCTCAAATATTTACCAAGTGCCTCCTCTGTGTCACACATTGGTAAAAGCACAGGTGATATAAATTTTTGTCAATAAAATAGGTAGCATCCTGTTCCACTTGCTGGCTGGCTTCTGTATTGCCTTCTGCTGATACATGAGAGGGAGACAAGCTGGCCTGTGTAGGGTGGGGGAAAAGGGGACCAGGGACCCTAATTTCTTAAGACTTTCAGACATTCTTTCTGTTGTTAGGGTCCCCCTCGTTTATTGCCAATGCTGTTAATTCCTGAATCTTTGGGAGAATCTGTGATGTAAATCTGGCTGTTTTTTGGCTTTCCCCGCTGTCTATTTAGGATTCAGCTTTCTCGAATCTAAGTTTATCAATGATCCACAGGTTTTCCAGCTTCCAAAAGTTTGTGGCTATTGTCATTACCCATTTGGTCCTTTCTCTTATAGGTTTATACTTTAAAATATTCCCTTTACTGTCAATCATTTTAGTGGAGTTTCAGGAGGGAATGAAATAAATATGTTTGTTAAATTCATTACAGTAATCAAAATTACCATTAATTTATTTTCATAAAATAAAATTTATTGTGCATTTTATTATGATAAATCAAGAGATGATTATTGTAGGTAATACAAAAGTTTGTGAAGAAAAAAAGAACAATCACTTCGAATCCCAGAAAGACCATAGTTATATGACCAATCACCTGCTGAACATTTCCAATTTTCTGGTATTTTAAACAACATGTATTCAAAATCTTACAATTAAATCCTTATGAACATCCACAAATATTCTTTTAGAATCAATTCCTTATCAGGGTCAAAGAGACTGCATAATTTTATTGCCTTCAAGAAAGACTATACCATGTATTAATTTCTACATAGCAGAATTTTCTTTTTTGTTTTCATTTTTTTTAAAGTTTATTGGGGTGCCAATTTTTAGCAAATTACATAGATTTCAGGTATACAATTCTGTAGTACATCATCTCTGTATCACATTGTGTGTTCACTATCCAGTCAATTCTTTTTCCATCACCATATATTTGATTCCCTTAACCCTTATCTACCACCCCCAACAGTAAAATTTTCAAAACTAGAGTGGATGGGAAGTAATATCTAACAACATATAAGATTAATGATTTTATTTCTGAACTTCAGCTTTTGTAAATTTTTTTTTAATGTGGGAGGTACATTTAAAAATTATTAGGAATAATAAAGAGGAAATTTCAAATTATTATTAACTGAAAGAAAGATATTTTTTAGTTGAAGTAGAATGAAATAAGAACATAAATGAATATTTCAGCATTTGTGTTTTAATCCTTTGTTAATTACTATCCAAACGGTAAATTTTACCCTACCTTTTCTTCAGTAAGTTATCTTTTGTTCTTTTTAAGGAGCAACACTTCTCAGCCAGGAGTGAGGACAGGACGAATGGGATCTGTGTCCATTAGTGGAATGTGTCTTACTAGATGGTTGTTTCTTTGCATGCAGAGGCTAGGATATTGCCTTCTTCATCAACACTGACATGGTTATCATCAAGATTTTCAACAGTGCCTCTTACAATTTGCTTTCACAATCACCATCTCGTTTTAATCTTCAGAACCACCTCACGAAGATGGTAGGACAGATTCCTTTATCATTCCAGATTTACAAATGGGACTCGTGCAGGACCACAGTTAAAGGACTCATTTCTTCAGCTAGAAAGAAGCAGAAGAAGGTTTTTCATCTGAACTGTCTAGCTTCAAAAGTCACTACTATTTCTACCATGCAACATATGCTCCATCTTATCTAGCACCAGACCTTCAGATAATAATATTTGAGTGAATAAATTTGAAAGGTCGTGGAGTCAAAACTGATGTTCACAAGGCAGTGACCATAAGGAAAAAAGTGGAAGAGTGCCAAATGCAAAATTGTACTATGTTTTTCCTGGCATCTCTGTTCCAACTTGATTGTCCGTAATGACTCCAGGAATAATGTCGTCTTAATAAATGGCTGAAGCTGGATATATTGCAAATTTTATGCAGAACTTCACCCCAGACGGTAGGAGAAATGCACATTTTCTCTTGTATTTGTCTTAAGTTGTTTGCAAAGAAAATCCATTTTTTATAGAAACAAACTGCTGTATTGGATTTGATATGCTAAACAATCTTTATAGTTGTTTACCAGTTCCTGAAAAGTGAGAATTTACCAAGGCTGTCTTTTCCTTGGGGCTTGTATAGATTGCAAAGTGTTTTTCATTCTTTACCACTGATTAATAGATTAATAGGCAATTGGTGGCAATGGATAAATGTCTGAAATGCAACTATTAGTGGTGAGATGGGGCCCCAGGTTCACTTGTCAGGGAGCTTCTCAGGAATAGATTAAAAAATTAAAAAAAAACTTTGGATATTTTTTATGGATGATTATTTATTGATTTGACTTGAATACAGTACACTGTGACTAATTCTATAAATTTCTTAAAATATTAATACTACCTAGTTCTTAACCACATACTATGTCAATCATTATGCCTAGAGTTTCAATAACAAAAAAAGAGGACCCAGTTCTTTCACTTTGCATTAGTTGAGGATACTTTTTTGTTTTTTTCAATTTCAAATAAACATTAATTGCATTAGGCTTGGAAACCATTTCTCACCAAGGCAAGCATCTTTGGATAAATTAGTTATTGAATAAATAGAGCAGTTTTTATAAGTCATTTCTGTAGAATTTAAAATTTTTTATTGTGATAAAATACACATGATACATAATTTATCATTTTAACCATTTTAATGTGTACAATTCAGTGTAACTTATTACATTTACAATGTTGTACAACCATCAGCACTATCTAATTTCAGAATATTTTCATCACACCAAAAGGAAATTTAATCCCCCTTAAAGAGACATTCTCTATTCCCCATTGTCCTAATCCCTGGCAACCACTAATCTGTTATCTTGCTGTATGGACTTGTGTATTATGGATATTTCATATAAATGAAATCACAAAATGCACAGCCTTTTGTGTCTGGCTTGCTTCGATAAGTGTAATGCTTTCAAAGTCCATCCATGTTGTAGCATATATAAAAATTTCAGTCTTTCTTATGGCTGAATAATGTTCCATTATTTGTATATATTATACCACATTTTGTTTATCCATTCAACTATTATTGGACGTATTGTTGTTTCCACCTTTTGGCTCTTGTGGGTACTGCTGCTATGAGCATTGGTGTGAAGATAGCTGTTGAAGTCCCTCCTTTCAATTCTTTTGTGTATATGTTTAGGAGTGAAATTGTTGAGTCATATGGTAGTTCTATGTTTAACCATTTGAGAAACTACCAAACTGTTTCCACAGTGGCTATACCATTTCACATGTCCACTAGCGATGCATGAGCATTCTAGTTTCTCTATATCCTTGCCAATGCTTGTTATTTTCCACTTTTTCATAGCCATCCTGGTAGGTATGAAGTGGTATCTCATTGTGGTAAAATTCTGTTGCTTGTTATTGCAGATACGTTTACTTCCCTTCCACCTTTAACTAGGCCATTGTATTATAAATTGCAGTGCAAAGGCTCAGGTCATGTGAGCAGAATGGTGAGTAGTTTCACTTACTGAAGGGCTACTAGGTGTGAGGGCGGGTGGAAGATGAAGCTGAAACATTACATGGGCACCAGATTGTACAGGGCCTTGAATGCTAAGTAAAGGCACTTCAGAGGGCGAAAGGTAGCTTTTAAGGAAAGAAATGCCATAGAGTTGGGAATTAAAGCAGTAAAGGGCACCATGATGTAGGCTGAAATGAACAAAGGCTGGGAATGATTATGCCATTGTTGAGGTGGTTCTTAGGGCTCTAAGCACATTAATTGCCCATGTATAACCAATAGCACCTTATAACTTATCAGCTTACCCCCAAATGCTGGACTATTCCTGCATTCCACAGGAATGTAAGTATGGAGATAAACATAACTGGAAATAGTTTAGACTGTGAGCAGTTCCACCCTAAGAACTGTAAGATTCTTTAAATCTAAGTAGAAATCTCCTTTGAACTGACATCCATTGACGTTCTCACACAGGGAGGGTGTTGTGGCGACAGACATGAGACTTGACATCTGACAGACCTGGACCCTGCTCAAGTACTTTACCTCCTCTGAGTATCTGTTCTCTGTCTTTAAAGTAGGCATACTATCTATTTCATTGTGTCCCTGGGAAAATAATTGAAATTACACATGTAAGGTGATCATGCCCGTTTAGCACACAGCAGAGAGCTTGGCACATAGCTGGTGCAAAGGACATGTACCACAAAGCCCTTAGATTACTTAGACTGCTTCCTTTTTAAGTGAGTGCCTGGGTTATGGTTCAGGGGAAGATCTATAAGAATAGAAGTCATCCGGAATGTGTAAAAAAGGTAAAGAGAGAAAGAGAGAGAGAGAGAGAGAGAGAGAGAGAGAGAGAGAGAGAGAGAGAGAGAGGTTGGAAGGGAGAGGGAGAGCCACGTCTTTGCCCAGAGAAAGCCTTGGGTCACTGATGTGAGTATAACCTGGGAATAAAGGTAGGCTTGGTCCAAAGTTTGGCCCAGATTCAAGTCCACCCCTCTGGTAGTCGCTTTAAATTTTGCTCCTTTTTCATTGACATTAACTCATCTGTCAGTTGATATGATTTGCAGATTATCTATAGTCTGACTTTGGTTTCATTGGTAAATTAAAATCCCTGTAAAACTGTGGCTGCAGTTTATTCTCAGAGCAGATACGTGATGGCAGGCAGCGGATTGCAGAAGCGTGTAGCACATAGCTGGGCCTCTGTCCAGCTCGGCTCTCCTCTCTGAGAGAAAGAAGTAAACAACAGAAGCGTGATAAAACACCATCCCTTGCTGTTGGGAGGTGGTGATATTTTTAGCTCTCGGATGTGATGATTTGCCTAATATTTCTAACTGTATATTTGTCAGAAAATGTGGCATCTAAGGGATCAGTCCCTGGTTCCAGAGTGGGGTACCCTCAGTTACAGCCTGGTATGTCAGCTACTGGTTGGGGGGTGTTGGCTAAAACTACTGAAGTGGTGCTATTCTTAATTACCCTTTCAAATGGAAATTCCCAATGACTAATAACATTAACTACCATTTGACAAATGTTAGGCTGGGTTTTACATTTAATCTTCGTAACAACCAAATAAAGTAGGTGAGTAAACTGGGGCTCAGAAAAATTAATGGCCACTGTGGAGGAAAGGAAAAAAAGAAATGCTATTCAAATAGATGACTACAGTCATTGCATTAATATTTCAAGATAGCAATTTAATTCATTTCAGGGGAAGAGAGCTTGTTTTTGGTTATGTAAAGGAACCAACAAACAGCCTAAGATGGAGTTTGAGAAAGTGAATGGCTCTTCACAGTGAAGTACAAGAACATTTTAGATTGTGTACTCGCAACTGGAAAGGAGGAGAGGATTTCTGGAAGACAGAGGCATGAAGAAAATGGAGAGAGTACACAAAGACCAAGGATGGCCAGGCACCCAGTAGCAAGTCAGAACCTGAGGAAGAAAAAGACCATCTGATTGGAAATGGTCAAAGCATTTCTAGGGACAGTGAGATCTGCATTGAATGCAAAGCTGCCTTTTGCACGGAGTTCAATTATTCTTGGTTGCAATCAAAACTCAGTAAAACCTTGTTACACTTAAGAGTCTTGTGTTGATAGTGCTTCGGGGTGTGGCCCATGTTTCAGGTGAAGTGAGGGAGAGAAAGGCGAGCAGTAACAGGAGGGAAGATCTGGGTGGTGATTGAGAATTGAATTTAGAGCAAGAATTTAGAGCAAGAAGGAATGGAAACATGAGGTCTTTCCTCCTAAAACCCTCAGAAATGTTGAGGAGGTTGTGGACCTCTCTCAGAGTATAAGTCATATTATCTAAATAATAAAAGAAAGGCTAATTCCAGAAAGCAAGAGTCTTTGGACTTTTTGATCACATTAATGTGTGACCCAAGCACCTCGGGGCCAGTTCTGCCTGACCCCAAAGCCCAATTCCTTCCTAGTTGCTCACTGCCCTGCACTGTGCTGCCCCATTAGCACAGAATAAAAGGCAGGTAGCTCATTGGTAAAGTCTCTTACCATGTCCTGAGGTCCCAGGCTGGCGTAGACCCAACCCTGGGGACTCTCTTGTGAGGATTATTGCTCTTTTACACACTGCTCCAAAGTCAACTTTTATTAAAACAATTTTCTGGTGTCAAGGAATTTCTAATGGAGGGCAATGATGAAAAAACTAAAGAAATAATCATAACCTAACAGCCACAAAGTTCTCAGATGATCTAAAAGTACTTGTAGATTTATCTTTTAGCTAAAAGTGAATTTACTGTTTATGAGAAAGGGCTACTTTAAAGCTGAGTTTGTTCTATTTGATTTCTAGCAGAATCCCAGTGTCTCAGTTAAATATGAAGTGACACTGTGCAATATGCAGTGGGTAGACCAAGAGGAAGGGCTGACATGATGACAGTATTGTGTGGTTAACAGATAATTCCTAAGAGTAGGGTTGATGACAAATATGGGTTGGACATTTTGAATAAAGTCATCTTTGTAAAGATTTTCCCAAAAAGTATTTGTAAAAAAATGAATGTTATTTTCTCTGCAAAGTAATGTTACATAGCAATGTCCCCATAGCAATGCCATCCAACGCTTTAAAAAAATTTGATGGGTGTTCTTTGAATTGCATATTCTCCAAGTGACTATCACAGTTTTCCCTTACTTATTCCACATTTATGTGGGAAAAACTATTTCTCTGAAGCCCAGCTTGGAGATAAAAATTAAAGCAAGCAAGGTGTGTGAGTAGCTGAGACAGATACAACTCAGGACTTTACTCTGAATTACAACCCAGAGGAAAATTCAGATACATGTTAGCTGAATGAAGAAATGAATGGATGAGCCCATTTATATTGGGTTGTCGGAAAAGTCATAATGCATCTTTGCAATGAAAACAAAAAAAAATACGTCATGACTTTTCTGATAACCCAATAATATGTACTTATTTTAAAGAGGGTTCTAATAAACTTGCATATTTATTTTCCCAGTCAACAGGACATTAGAAGAAGCACCTTGTAAAGGAATTGGAAGATTAAGATTGTTAGGGACAGGTAGACTGATATCTGACCAAAAATGTGGGGGGAGGGACAACTGAGAAGTGATATGTAATGACTACAAAAAACGTAATGTGGAAAGACTCAGGAAGGAAGAGACACAGCTGAGATAGCTACTAAGTACAGTGTGTGCTTCTCAACGTGTGGTCCCGAGACCAGCAGCATCAGGATCACTTGGAAATTTAGACATACAGATACACATGCCCCACCCCAGATGTACTGAATCAAAAACTCTAAGGGCGGGGCTCAGCAATAGCACACACCCTCCAGTGGCCCGATGCCCACAACAGTGTGAGGTCCCCTGGTGTAGGGGTGTGGAGCACTGCCAGAAGGCAGCCCTGCATTTCGACAGTGAAATGAGTGTTCATGACTTGGGTCAGAGTGGAGCAATTTCTTTACCTGGAATAGCCTGTCTAAAAACATAGGAAAGTTACGGTGGGTAATTGGACATACATGTGGTTTTCTTGGGACAGTCCTGGTTTAGGCAGGTTGTGCAGGCACATTAAAAATAGTACTCTTACTTTTGAAAGGGTCTCTGTTTGGTTGATGATATATGGTTACCTTATGAATATAGTAGACATAGAAAGATTGCAGTCAAGATTGTTAAAATCAACAGATGTATTGAAATTTAAATGGGACTTGAGTTATTTGGTCGATTCCCACCACTCATCCCTTGATAGTAATATATAATGAGATTTCAGCTTCTCAGTACTGTCCATGCCCAGACATATTACCAATTTTCTTTGGTTAAAGGTGGATGCTCACCATTTTCCAAGCCATGTTTTAGGCTGTTCTTATCCTTTGCAGAACAGTACCTAGAGACCTCCTTGGTACCCAGACAGATCTGTTTACAACTGATAATATGTGTTTGGGCCAGTTTGCCTTTACATTCCATCCTCTTGGTTACTCACATTTTATTTTATTTTATTTTATTTTTTTAATTAAAGGTTATTGGGGTGACAATTGTTAGTAAAGTTCCATAGGTTTCAGGTGTACAATTTTGTAATTGTACACCTATATATCATCTATAGATCATCTATATATCACATTGTGTGTTCATCACCCAGTGTCAGTTCTCCTTCCATAACTAAATACTTTGTAACCCCTGATGGTGCAGCACTCTCTGCTTTCTTCTTTTTCCTCATCAAAATGTTATCTGAAGAGAGGGTCTATACATTCATCTGTACCAAAGAAAAAACTAAGTATAATCTCACCTTGGGATATTTGCATTGGAACTGGAGAAACTGTATTAAGTTATTGAAATAGCCTGTAGGTGCCATTTAATGAGTGGAATAGTTGTAAGGCTCAGGAAGTGATGCAGTATCAGGGGCCACAAGATTGGAGCCTCCCAGCTGAAACTTTGAGCCTAATCTTCTAACCTACATAAAGTATCATGGGGCCAGTGGTGGGATCTGACCTCAGCAGTGTGCAGCATTCAAACCTACTGTCAGTGATAGAGAAGGGCTAGTAATCAGTTCAAATTGCCCATCTCAATTGGTTCCAGATCCCAGTATAAACATACTGTCTTGCAAGTAAATGCAGTCACTCTATTCTTTCTTTTCTCTTAGGTTTCCAAATGCCTACTCCCTCCCACCCCCCAACCTGATCAGATCCATTCTTCCTAGTGTCAAAACCAGAGATTGACCTGACTGAATCTACATGAAATTGTTTCACTGAATTGGCTGTTTAAAATGATTTTAGTGCTATGGATTTTTATAGCTGGAGAGGTGGCACTTGGAGAGGATCAAGTTCAATTTTGTCATTTTGCAGATGAGGCACAGAGAGGTTAAATGACTTGCCTATGACCACACAGATGGTTGTTTCAATAGTAAAGATGAGGAGGACCCAGGTTTCCTGACACAATTTCCTCTCTTCTTGCTCTGAGTTGGATACTCAAGTTTGAGGGTGGTGAAAAATTCATGCTTACCTCAATTCTGGCTTAGACCTAGAAATAAGGAGTAAAATGTTAACAGTGGAGACTGTGGCACTGCATTTATGAGTGAAGATATGAGAATACTTTTCTGAGCCTCTTTTGGGAATGAAAGAAGTGTAAACACCATTACATAGAATCTCACTGAAAAAAACCCCTGCTGCTATTTAAACAGAACCCACTCTGTAGTCCAGTAGACTTTCATGTTCAAGTGAAAGAGTAGAATAAGTTTATTTATGCACATTTTTACATCTCCCTTTATAATAACAGGAATCCTATTTTAGTCAAGCGCTTTTTTGAAATGAATGATCAACTTCCTTCCATTTTGGGTGAAACAGGAGACTGCCCATGTTACAGTCAATGCTGAGAGAGCAGGATGGTTTGGTTCTTGAGATAGTGATACCAAATAGTTGTATTTCTCAGCTTCCTCTGCCTTCCTCCTGGGTCTAGGAGGAAGGGCAACTATTCCTCAAGAGAGCTGTCACTTCTTGTCTGTATAGGTAGTCATAGACAATGCAAGGGCCTCACTCCGCACTAATAGAAAAGAGAGAAGTAGGAGCAAGGATGATGAAAAAACATGCTCAAGGCACAGAGTTTTGTATAGCAAAAATTTCCGTTTTGTTTTATAAGAAAATATAGATATTGGGTTGAAATTTAACATATAAAATTTGACCCCCCCATTAATGGATAAAAAGTGTTATTAAATGCTCATACTTCATTAAGTTTTAAAACATGAACAAAGTAACAAAGTATTTTTAAATGATCATGTAATATTGGGGAAAGGAATATTTATTTCAAGGAAGTACATTTCTCAACTAACATTTCCAACAGAAAGATCATTGGTTAAAGTATATTTTGTCGTATTTCTCTATGCTATTTCTTATAAGTGCCACAAACAATATAAATGGTTGTATTTTTTAGCACGTGTTCAAAAAAGACAAATTTTATATCTGCAGGGAAACTTAGAGCTTATTTAGTCAACCTCTTCTTGTGCTCGCTTCAGCAGCACATATACTAAAAATAGTCAACCTCTTCTTACTGAGAAAACAAAAACAAAAGCAAAACACCAAGGCCCAGGAAAGTTGAGATTTATATGTCCAACACTGGAGAGCAAGAGAGAACTACCATCCATCCTAGGACTGTGGAGCCCAAACGAGACATGACTGCATTTTATTTTATTTTTTATTTTTTTAAATTTTTTTTGAAGGCAGTGTCACTGGCCCTCTTATGTGGGACTGAACCGGGGCCGCTGGCTTCCCAAGCCAGCGCTTAACCACCGTGCCACTCGGCCGGCCCCTAGACATGACTGCATTTTAATGTAGGCTAGACTATTAGAGGCCTTTTTGTTCCTATCATTTCTATTTCCAAAAGGTTAAAAATGAGAATTTATTTAACTTTAACCCCAAGTTCTGTATTTAAAATACAAGGTAAAGAAGAGTATAAAAAACAAAGAAGTAATGACAGGAAAGATAGTGAAAAGAAAGGAGAAGCAAGAATCCCTCAGGGACTAATTTATTGGCAACAATATAAACAAATTTGTTGTCCTCATGAGAACCTTTAATTTTATCAAATGAAAGGAAATATAGGAAGATTTGTGTTTTTTGCAACAAATATTGAAGATACTCAGAAAACATTTTTAAAAAATCAGTAAATAGTCAAAAAGAGGCCAGGATGGTAAAAGTCAAAGAAACCAGCCCTTAAGACCAAATATATAATAGTAAGGAAAGAACCTGAGGATGAAACTGTCTCTTCAAGGCCTCCATTCATTACCTAACAGGATAGTTTCTCGTAGAGGTGAATTAGAAAAAAAAAGGAGAAAAGGTATAATATTTATGGCTTATAAATAAGCCAAAATATAAATTCAGTTTTATTCAAGAGGAGAAAGACAGTTTTCATAGATGAAATACTTAAAATCATCCCAAAGAAATAGAATACAACTCAAAGTAAAGATAAGAACTCATGAATCAATGTCATGAGCACAAACTCTATCTTCCTGACACATCATGCATTATGCAACCATAAAAAATAGCAAAATAATACACGGGGAAAATAGCTCATGTGAATGTTTTGTATTCTTCAGTTTAACAAAGATAAATGAAAAGAGAATTGAACTATATGTACAAAAACCCAATATAATGCAAACTTGGAAATGTAATAAGTCAATTAGTTCAAGGTAAGGTATATTTACAATTTTGACCTAGTTTATTTGCAACAGACAAAGATCAAATAGCCCGATTCAAACACATTTAAATATTTAGCCAATAGTCAACATAGTATGAGTATTTATTATACTTATTAAACATTTATTATATATTTGTTACAGACTAAATTATGATAAATGCTTTATATGGATGATCTCATTCAGCCTTTCCAATAGTTCTTTGAGGTAGATACTGGTATCATTATCATCACAGCTTTGTTAAGGAGGAAATGGATTCCTGGAAAGGTTCACTAACTTGTCCAAAGATTACACAGCTCATGGTGGTAAACTTAGTATTTGAACCAGGCAGCCTGACTCAAGAATCTAAATGCTGAGCCACTGTTTTATCAACAGCCTGCTAAGTCATGTCTTGTCTATACCATGGTGACCAAATGGACATGGTCCCCACCCTCCTGGTCCCTGCTACCTATAGCTTAAATCTGTAACAGAATATTTTGAATTGTACACCTCAGAGCACTAATAATGAATTCAACCTGCACTTTAAGACAGAGGCTAGAATGCTTGGATCTCTCACAAGCATTTTTCCTATTAAGTATAGTGGAGACCATGTATTTAAAATTTCATGGTCAGGATGGATGTGAATCCTGATGTTAGAGAAAAAAAACAAAACCACTCAAAGACAGAGGAACAAAGAAAAAGAAACGAGTGATAGTCTACAGTTGAAAAAGTCCTGGGAACTCAAGCATTCATAGATATAAATGATCAACATGTTATTCAGGGAGGTGCCTGAGACAGGCATCAGTTATTAAGTCTTCTGTGGTGTCTGTGATCCAGAAATGAACTGCAAGGTTGGGGAACATATCATCAGGCAGATTGGACCATTTTTCTTGAGGTCAGTTGACTTCTGGCTGAACTGGGCCCATTCTCCCTTTCCTGTTGTGTTCGCCCTCTGAAGTCCTTGTTTGGAGCCTCCGCCACGGCTACTGTCCTTTCTTTGTTGCTTTACTGGTGTCAAAAAGATTTACACGGAAGATGCTGTACTTTCTCCTGGGCCTTTGTCCTTTCCTCAGGCCTCCCAGAAGCCAAACTGACTTCTAAGGAAAATAATGCTACGTTATCAAAGGCAAGAAACAAACCTAAGGGGACTTAGTCATCTTGTAGATAGTTAAATATATTAGAAGCTTCAAGTCATTTTATTCTATACTTAATTTAATTAAAATGCACTTAGTGTGAAATACTTGCCATGATCGTGGTGATAGATATTTTAGTCTCACTTCTCTGGAATCTTTTCATGGCGTTAAAATACTTTGCTGAGGTATTGAGAATCTTAGTGCTTAAGAGTCAGAAACATTTATTTCCCATTAGTTGTTTTAGATTATTCAGATAAATTCAGCACTTAATGCAATTTGCTCAGGCAGTTGTAATTTACCTCTAAATGTGCTGTGCTTTGTTAGAATCAGGAAAAGCTTGGTTTCAGCAAAGGGGGAATAATTATCCCCAAAGTGTGAAGCAGACACTAATCATTATTAAGAGCGTTGTTTTTAATTTTTATATACAGAGATGGGAATCTGGGAATCGTGTCTTATATATATTGGGTTCTCATGCTTGTTGACTAGATTCCAAAAGAAGGGACCACAAACCAAAGAATTATACTTACAACAATGTCCTTAGTCTTCTGATGTTCAAATAATATACTCCAGAAACACTTGGCTTATGAGCTCAGGATCTTCTGTCTCAGAGAGACAACTTCCTTCAGAAAGCTATTTTGGGCATTTTCCATGAACTGTCGCAGAAAAAATATTTTAGTATGCACTTGACTTTACAGAAAAAAACAACTCAGAGGACATAACACTTTATTTCACTAAATTAACTTCTGAATTTCATCAGCTTAAATATAAATGTTTTCCATCGTTATACTTTATTTCTTTTTACTTTTCAAATTTCTTCTATATTATTAATTTATATTATCATGATATTTATATTATCATGTTATGTGTTATATGTCCTTCAAAACAACCAAATACCTTTTTGAAGAAAGCAGACTCTAAACTGTAATAATTTTAAACATCATATACATTATATATTAGTTACTTTTAAAATAAGCACCATGTTTTATACATATTTCCATGTACAATATTAGCATAATTTACAGATTTGTGATTTTAATGAAAATACTGTATTTCACTGGTTGATGTATTATTGTTTGTTGAACTATCTTCCTCCATCCCATAGTATCACACAGCTGTGGTGCATGGATTTGGGGAAAAGAATGATGATCATCACCATTGAAAGTATTATCTGGCCTGTTTAATCTTGAATTATATACTTGAACATTCTTTCATCATGCCCTAAAAAGTAGAGCCCCCATGTATAGATCTTCAGTAAAAGAAAATGGGGGCCGGCCGAGTGGCGTGGTGGTTAAGCGCTGGCTTGGGAAGCCAGCGACCCCAGTTCGGATCCCACAAATGAGGGCCAGTGACACTGCCCTCAAAAAAAAAAAAAAAAAAAATTTCTAGGAATGGGTCTCTGGAATCTGCAATTTTACCAAGCTCCCCAGGTGATTCTTGAGCACACTTAAGTTTGAGAACCACTGTGCCCAGAGTTTAAACACAGAGAATGTATAGATATTTCCTTACAAATACACAGTACTTTAAGTTGGCAAAGCACTTTTATACAGCAGCTCATTAGATCCTTAGAAGAATCAAATGACATAAACAAGGTAGATATTGACTATTTTATAAATGAGACAATGAGTATCCGCAGTGCCTAAGTCCTGGTCAAGCCATAGATGAGCTGAAGACCCAGGTTCTCTGAACATAGCAGGCTGCCAGTGGATAATACTGGCCCTGGAAAGAAGATATTTATAGCTTACTCATTCTCTTACATTATCTCATTTATTCTCCCCAATAATTCTGTGAGGTAGATAAGGCAAACATTATTATATCTGTTTGACAGGAGAAAACTGGGACTCAAGACTTGAAGTGAGGTGCCCAACATCATAAGCTACAAAGTGGTAGAATCTGGACTCAATCTCAGATTTTTCAAGTTCAAGTGCTCCCTGCTGTCTGCTTTTTACTATTACTCAGATGAAGAAGTAGCAAAGTATAAATATTTTAAAGTTTTGGATTGCTTCACATTTAATAAGGATTGCTTATACCCTAAGGTGTTTTTTTTATGTATGTTTGGCTTTCTTACTAGTGTAGCAACTAAAATATTTTCTTGATTCCAATGTACTATTTTTATAAATGGGCATCATACAAATTTTTATGCATAGTTGCTTTAATAACTGTTCTTTTGAAGGTCAGAGTAACTTTTGAAACATAGCTACCAAATCCAGATACCTATTTGAGGTCCTTTTTCTCCTCCTCTCTTTTAAGTACAAAGAGTTGAACACCCCCTTTCTTCCTGAAAATGTCTTCTTTCTGTGAAGTGGCATGCTCATGATTCTGAGTTTTCCATCTATCCTTTGCTGGTATGCCTCTTTTTCAGTCTACACCCAAGATTCATCTGTAGCTGCCTTCCTTTCCCTTCATGAATTTCCCCTTGGTAATATACACGTTTCAACAATTTTAGCTATTAGAATTATTCTGACAACTTTCAAATATGTGTTTAACATTTTTCCTGAGGTCCACATCTACTCAATATCCTGAACCTACTAATATTCCCTAAATATTTATTGAATTAAACTTCTGTCTGGGGCCAGCCGAGTGGCGTGGTGGTTAAGCGCTGGCTTGGGAAGCCAGCGGCCCCGGTTGGGTCCCATATATGAGGGCCAGTGACACTGCCCTCAAAAAAAAACAACAACAAAAAACAAAACTTCTGTCTGTTTGCTAAACATCTCATTTATCCAGTGGATATTTACTGAATACCTACTAAGTACTAAAATGTTCTAAGTGCTTGGGATACATCAGTGAATAAAACAAAGTTACCCTCATGGACCTTACTTTTCAGTGGCAGGAGACAAACAAGAAACCATAAGCATAAAAAATACAATAATTCGATTGTATGTGAGAAGTACTGTGACAAAAAGAAAAGATAGAACAGGATGAAGGGATTAAAGAGTGCAGTTAGCAGGAATGGTGGTTGGAGTGCTGGTTGTACTTTTCCATAAGGTGATCAGGGTTGGCCATGCTGAGAAGAAAAAATCTTGTAAAAGTCTTAAAGAATGTAAGGGACTTCATCCAGGAGAAATGCATTTTAGCCAGAGGAATAGTCCTTGCAAAGATCTTAAGGCATAAGTGTGCCTGGTTTCTTCAAGGAATAATGGTAGGAGTAAAGGTCAGAAAGAAAATGAGAAATCAGATTGTGTAGGGTCTTGTCAGCCCTTGTAAAGACTTTGCTTTTATCCTTAGAGAAATTGGGAGCTTTCGGAAAGTTTTGGACAGATGAATAACATAATGTATTTTATGTGTTTAAAGGATTGTTCTAGGGCCGGCTGAGTGGCGCGGTGGTTAAGCGCTGGCTTGGGAAGCCAGTGGCCCTGGTTCGGTCCCACATATGAGGGCCAGTGACACTGTCCTCAAAAAAAAAAAAAAGAATCCCTTTCATAAAGCATTGTTCTGGCTACTGTGCTAAGAATGGGCTACAGGGTGGTAAGGGTAACACTGAGAGACCAATTATAAACCTATTGTAGTAATCTGGGCAAGACATGATCAGTGGCTTATACCAGAATGGTAGAAGTAGAGTTGATGAGAGGCGGGCAGCTTGTGGATATATTCTGAAGACAGAACCATCAGAATTTCCTGATGTATTCGATATGTTTAGCCTGAGCAACTAGAAAGATGGAGTTGCTATCACTTGAAATTGGGAAGGCTGCAGGTAGAATGGGTTTGGTGGAGAAGATCAGGAGATCAAATGTGGACACATTAAATCTGAGGCACCAATTTGATGATCAAGTAGAGATGCTGGATAGAATGTTGGATTATAGGAGTCTGGCATTCAGGTATGATATTGGGATGGAAATATAAACATGACCATCAGTGCCTGTAGATAGTATTCAAAGCCATGACTCTGGGTGAGATCACCAAGAGGACGGCATGGATGGAAAAGAAAAAATGGACTGACAAATGAGCCCAGAGTCACGCCAACATTAAAGCTTTGGGAGAAGAAGAAGGACCAGCAAAGGAGACAAGGCGTTTATCTGTAACATAGGAGGAAAAACAGGAGAGCACAAGTCTTAGAGAGAAATAAAAAAACAACCAACAATAATGAAAAACACAAAACATTATCAGGGAGGAGAGAGAGCATAGTTGTGTCAAATGCTGCTGATAATTTAAGATGCGAGGAGAGAGTTGGCCATTAGACTTAGCAGTGAGGTAGTCATTGGTGACCTTCCCAAGAGCAGTTTGGGTGGAATAGCAGGGATGAAAGGCTAATCTGAGTGAGTTAACAAGGGATAGTCGGTGACAAAAATTAGGTGAGACAAATACTTTACACTTGAGATAAATTCTAAACACTTTAGAGTTGATTCAAACTCAAAGAGTCTAAAACTAGACTATCCTTCTGCTCTTAATCACTCATGGTCAAAGCCGGAGAGTCATCTTTTACTCATTTCTCTCTCTTGTTCCCCCACATTAATCCACTAGCAAGTCCTGTCAATTTTACTCAAGGCAGAAATGTACAGTGGAAAAAATATGCCCATTTGAATCGGACACACCTATTTAGCAAGTTATTTAATCTCTCTTAGCCTCAGTTAAGGAGACTATTACCTTTTAGGATTCTTGTGAGAATTACAAAAACTCATATACAAAGTATCTAGAATAAAACAATGTCTCAATGTATACCAGTTTCCTCCTATGTGTTACTTGCCCTTGGGTTTCCAAATCTCTTCCTTGTTGCCACAACCTTAGACAGAGGCCCTAAGGCCCTCGTTACTTAGCTCCTTGCCACTGCAATCCGTGCCTGTTCTCCCAGCTTCCAGTTTTGCCCTCGTCCATTAAGGGTAATCTCTCTAAAACACAACTCTAACTATGTCACTTCCATGGCAAATTTTTTTTTTTAGTGACTCTGTGTTACTTAGAAAAATTCCAACATACTGTATAAATGATATATGGTGATATCCTGCTCCTTTGTAATATAGAGCTCCCCCAAATATTTGCCAAAATAAGCTGGGCAAACTAAACCATTTGCTGATTCTTGTGCATCTTACTTTTCTACCATTGTGCTTTTAATAATGCTCTTCCTTCCATTTTGCATTCCTGCTCCTCATGTCCACCTGCCAAACAAAATTTTATCAATTTTTAAAGACTTAACCTCAAATGCCACGTTGGTTGAAGAAACTGCTTGACTCACATCACCCACCCTATCTGCCAACCAAAAGTTCTCTCTCCCCTGTCTCTGAAGCATCTTTTCATTTTCTTAAAAAACATAAATCATTCTTTATTATTTAATAGTTATTATGCATGTGTCCTAGCTCCCTTTCTAGAGTGCATGCTCTGCAAAGATCAAAGATCAGGCATGACTCATCTTTGTGTCTATTTAGCACCTAGAACAGTCTCTGTACTTTGGAAGTGCTTATAATGTCTATCCTGAATTGATTTATTGGGTCCTTTAATTGCATTTTAAAATTTGAAATTATTGCCTTAAAAGTTACTCATGTCACTTAATCTTCTTAGTTCACTTTACTACCAGAGAGTATAAATCACAGGAATAATCCAAAAACACTAAAAAATATATGCTTTGGCTAAAATAAATGCAATTTTTCTTCACCATGTCTACTACAGTAAAAGAGCAGAGTCACTTGTAATTCAAGTTGGCCAAGTGATTTCCAAACTGAAATGCCTTTTTGGTCAGTACACATAAAAGTTATATTGGTAGAAGAACAACTATCTTTAGTGTTCTCTGTTGGTTCAACATATGTGTTTTCTATTCTGTCTTCCCCTTTACCTCTTATTGATTTCATCTCTTTTCACTGTAAACCATATCAATGAAAAATAGTTGCTTCAAAATCATTTGCACACCATCACAAACAAAGATTGTTAAAATACATTTAAAATAAGCATATTAAAACCAAAGTCAGGTTAGTCCATATTGAAACAAAATTATGTAATACCAATTCTATCATCTTTTGTTTGTAGATTTACGCTGGGAATTCCAGGATGTGAGCCTGGCAATAACTAGCAAATCCAAACACATCCCAGGAGTTTTTGTGTGTGTGATGACATATGCCAGTTTGACATATCAAAACTATCATTTTTTCACAGAATCACTGACATATTCACTCAAATAAAATATTATTTACCTGTTTTGGATGATTCTCAGGAGGAAGCAATATCCTCTCATGTAATGGATATTTGTATCTGTTTGTGTGCTTCTCCAAATTCATATGTTAAAACACTAAACTCTGCAATGGTATTTGGGAGTAGGCCTTTGGGAGGTAATTAGGTTTAGATGAAGTCTTGAGGGTGAGGTCTTTGTGATGGGATTAGTGTCCTTATAAGAAGAGGGAGAGAGACCAGAGTGATAGCACATGCATGTTTTCTCTCTCTCTCTCTCCCTTCCACCCTCCCTCCCCCTCCATCCATCCCTGTTTCTCTCTCCCTCCCCCACGTGAGGACACAGCCAGAAGGTGGCCATCTGCAAGCTAGGAAGACAGCTCTTGTCAGGAACAGAATCTGCCAACACCTTGATCTTGGACTTCCCAACCTTTAGAACTATGAAAAATAAATATCTGTTGTTTAACACAACCCATCTATGATATTTTGTTATAGCAGCCTGAGGTGAGTAAGATAGTATCTGTTTATCTATCATTTATTTTCCAAACAAAGGTACTTTTGTTCTTTCTGTTTTCATGAAAAACCCAGGCTAGTGAAGTCAGCTGTGACTCCACATACTTCATATTCAGCAAGTGTTTCCTGAGTGCTTATTGTGTTCCAGGCACTAGCTAGATATATGCATTAACTCATCTAATTATCACACTAACCTGAGAGTGGGCATTGCTACTCCCATTTTAATGATGGGAAAACTGCAGTCCAGATAGGTTAAGTGATATAACTAGTAAATGGGATTGTTCTGTCTCACTAGTGTCTAGAATTCTAGTAGCATAGAGATACTAGTTATCTCAGTAAATATGGGTTTGATAAGTTATTGAGAGTAAGGGATAAAGCTGAATTCAAACATGGGTCTTCTAATACCAAGCCTTCTAATGCTCACTACATTATGTCCTGTATCAATACATAGTTGATATTAATTCATATTAATATCTGTTGTGTCCTATATTAAATTTATTCTTTATAGTAAGGCTTTTCCATGTTTTAAAAAAATTTTTAACCAGTTTGTAAAAGGTTTTTATTATAAAGCTAACAAATGGTCATGGTGATCTGACAGTTCAAAATTGTATGATGTGAGAAAACCTCTGTGCCCCATACCAGAAGTTAACACTATTAAGAGTCAGGTGTGTTTCCTTCCAGATGCCCTAAGTACACAAATGAGGTGTATATATACTTGCCTATCCACTTTTTTTTTTTTTTTTTTTGAGGGAGTGTCACTGGCCCTCATATGTGGGACCCGAACCGGGGCCGCTGGCCTCCGAAGCCAGCGCCCAACCACTGCGCCACTCGGCCGGCCCAAAATTCTTCTTGTGATGAGAATTCTTACTACCTACTTTTTTTTTTTTTTTTTTTAGCTGAGCCACCCTGCCACTGATTGGCTCAACAGCAGTTCAGCTTGGGCTGGGCATCGAACTGCTGTTGCTCAGAGCTCAGGCTATCCACTTTTAAAGAAAAAAAAATGGCATTTTTGTGTTCTGTGGTTTGAAAAAAAAAATATATATATATATTATAGTTATTTTTCTTATCTTTCCGATTTTATTTGAATGGCTATGTGTTATTCCCTTGTTTTTAAACATTGTTACTTAACTAGACTCCTACTGGTAGATATTTAATTGTCTTCAAATTTTACCATTATAAACATTATGATGAATACACACCTTTGAACATTTGTGACAGTAAATCTGTGAATTTCTTAGAAAAACTTCTTATTAGAGGAGGTCATCAAGAGGACACGACTTTTGGTTGACTAAAGAGCTAGTCCCTCCCCTATCCTTGTAATGTATTGTAGTTGGGCTTAGCATTCTCATATTAGCAGCCATTAGTAGCCTTGAGAAAGTTAAGGCCTTGTTGAGACCAGCTGAACTCAATACGCAACTCAACCGAGTTAAGACCTCTCTATAAACTTACAAGACTCTAGTGGGCAGGCGCAAAGATCTCCTTGTCTTGCAAGCAGCCCAGACGCAGGCCTCCTATTCACTGGACAAACGCTGGAAGTTGTGAATCAAAACTTACTGGATCAAATGGTAAGTAAGCATTTTCAGCATTTTGATATATATTGCCAAATTACCTTCACAAATGTGTTCTGGTTTATTTCCACTAATAGTGCATGAGAGTTCCTTTTTAAAAAAGCGATGCATGGACACTGGATATAATCCATTTAATTTATCTTTTCCAGTATAATAGGTTAGAAAATGTAGTGTTCAAAAATTTACTTACTGATTTATAAAGTTGTTGTTGCGCATCTGTACTCCTTTATCTGTGTATAGCTTATTCTTTATTTACTACTTTCTGCTCATTTTTCTGTTGGGTTTTTGGTGTTTTAGTATTAATTAGTAAATAACTTTTAGAATAGTAAAAAATTGTCTTGCCTTTCCTGTATGTTTTTCATATATGAGAATTTTTGTGGAGTGGAGAAGTTTAATTTTTATTTGCCCATGCTTATTAATCTATTCCCACCGCCGCCCCCCCCCCCCGTTTTCTGGATTTCCTGTAATAATGAGAAAAACATTCCTAATTCAAAGATATACAAAAACAATTATTCATATTTTCTTCTGTAGTTTTTATCTTTATTAATTTTTTGATCTATGATTCATGTGTTCACCAAACAAATATTTATTGTACAACTACTATGTGTCAGGCATCATACCTTAGTGAATAAAACAGACAAAAATGTGCATTTATTGAATGAGATTTGATCCACTTAGATATTCTTTTAATGTACAATGTACTCAATTAGATTTGCTATGATGTTGTTAATTATTTTAGCATTGGATTAATGATTGAGCTATATGAAATTTACTTTGATGAAAGGAATGTTCTGTTTTTCTTCATAGGGTTAGCTATTTATTTCAACTAAATGTCTTTTACCATTTGTTTTCCAATATCACCCTATGAAAAATTAAATACTTGTAGATACTTGGGTATATTTCTAGACTCCATTCTGAACATTGATTGGTTGTGTCTGTCCCTGAACCAGTGTTATAGTTTTAAAATTACTATAACTTTATAACAAATTTTGATTTTTGAAGGGTCTCATTTCCCTTTGGAACTCTTGTTTTACAGATTTAGTTTTCTGACTCTTATAACATATTTTATCTTCCAAATGAAATTCTTGGTATTGGGATTGTACTGACTTCATGGATTTATTTAAGCAGAAATGATTGTTATTCAATAGTGAATCTCTTCACCCAGGTGTTTTAAATTTATTCAAGTCTTCTTTCATGTACTACAATAGTTTTAAAGCTTTCTTCATGTGGCTCTTTGGTTTATTTTATTTTGTTTACTTTGTTTTTAGTTTTTGCTTATTTTTAACAATATTTTTTCTATTTTATTTTATAATTTCTCTTTGTAGAAAGGAAAACTGTTGTTTATTTTGATTAATTTTGTAATTTACTCCTTTACAAAGGAGTTTTTATGTTTTTTCCCTTCAATTTTTCAAGTATACAGTGATGATACCATTTATAAATAATGAAAAATTTGCCGCATTCTTTCCAATGTTTATACATTTATTTCATGTGCCTTTTGAAACACATTGGCTTGCTTTTGTAGAACTCTTACATAGCGATGCCCTTATTGGGAATTGTTGCCTTGTTCTTGACTTAGAGGATTGTCTCTATTATTGCTTTGGTATGAAGCATATTGCTGGTTTTGGAGGTTATACATGTATTGTTATGTCACATTAAGGAATTAATAGTCTCTTTTTGTTTTATTAAGATTTTTGAATTAGGAAAGGATGTTGAATTTTGTTACATGCCTTCCAAGTATTATTTGATCTCATTTGACCAATGAATAGGGCATACTATTTTAATAAATTCCCTAATATCAAACTATTATTCCACCATGGAGATGAATCTAAATGTGTTGTGGTTTATTGTTTTTTTAAACAGCCTATTGATTTCTATTTGCAAATTTATTTATAAATGTCAACATGCTATCATAAGATAAATGTCAATTTACAACCTGCTATTTTTGATTCGACAATGTTTTGATGATCTTTCTTATATGAACCTATTGATCTATCACTTTCTTTTTGTCTGCTGCACAGAATTTCATAGCATGGATAAATCACAGTTTATATAATCATTCCTGTGTTAAAGGGGGTTCAAGATTTTTTTCTTTTTTTCTTTGTTTATTACTAACCATTATTGCTATTGCTAACAATGCTGCAATACAATTCCTTAAAAATATCTCCTAATCTATGTGCAGAATTTTGGGGTGGAGATGGGAAGATGCCTGGAAGTTTTGGAATTCTAGGGTCATGTATTATGTACATTTAAACAGATATTGACAAATTGACCTCTTAAGTGGCTGTAATAATTGACACTGCCATTGGTCATGAATGTGATATGTGTTCCCCACACCCATTTCAAAGCTGACACTCAAGCAGTTTTATATTTTACTAATCTCTGTAACAAAAATTAAAAAAAAAATCTTACTGGAGTTTAAATTTGCTCCTTTCCTTTTTGCTATTGATATTTTTCTTTTGTGAATTTCCTGTTTATGTCCTTTGCTTATTTTCTGTTGGGTTGTTTGTCTTTTTCTTATCAATTGGAAGAGTTCTTCATAATTTCTGCATTTTAATCTCTGCCTGTTATATATTTTGCAAACGTTTTCCCTCATTTTGTTTTTTTGCCTTTTACTTTGCTCATAATGTCCTTTGTTGTAAATATTACATGGTATGGAGCTTCTGGAAAACTCCAATGACATCTTAGAATTATTGGGAAAATAGCTTTGGTCTGAAAGGATCTCAAGTCTCTGTTTCACATTCGGAGAGCCACTGCTCTAAACCTTGACACATCTGTAAAAATAATTAAATTTATTGAATTTATATCAAAGTTTTCTTATTCGAATGTGCCATCTATTTCCTGCTATAACACTGACTGATAAACACAGCCAGCCTAGGAAAAAAAGACAGTCCGAGGGGATGGAAAAAAAGGCAGGGGAGATAGACATAGATCTAGGGAGAGAGAGAGAAGTTAAAGAGCAAGAGTTCCAACATTTTTTTTTTTAATGAAATTTATTGGGTGGCATTGGTTAGTAAAATCATATAGGTTTCAAGTGTACATTTCTATAATACCTCATCTATATATTGCATTGTGTGTTCATCACCCAGAGTCCATGGATGGATCGTGAGATTATTAAGCAAAATATGTCAAACAGAAAAAGTTGAGAACCATATGACTTCACTCATTTGTGGGATATAAAACTGAAAGCAACAAACAAACAAGACAAGCAAAGAAAAACTCATAGGCACAGACATCAGTTTAATGCTCACCAAAGGTAAAGGGGGAGGGAGGAGGTGGGGGTGGGGGTGCGTGGTGGTAAAAGAGGGAAAAGGGAGTTTCAACTATTTACGCTCTAAGGACAGAGCTGTTGCAAGCCAATTGAGGCTGCAGCCACATTAACAAATACTAGGTGGTGCCTTATAGCTGGCAGGAGGAGGCCACCTGGGTCAGCTTTCCTGAGCCTATCTCATCCCTTGTGCTGTGGAAACTGAGCTGACAGCCAGTGGGCCTATGTGACCTTGCAGCAGAGGCTTGTATGTATTACTAGGCCCTGGCTGGATAAGGGAAATAGACGGCAGATAGATGTCAGGGACCCCACAAGTGAAAGCCAAGTTGAGTCATCTGGGAGCTTCTCTGGGCTCTGATTAGGGTGGGAGAGTTTGATCATGTGAGTGCAGACTTATGAATGTTAGCAGGCAAACGGGTCGCACGGGATTATGACCCTCAGAACAGAAGAGGCAGATGATGTTGCTCCCAGACTGAGACCATTTCCTACTTTCATAAAGATGTGAAGGTCACATCCTCTTCCTATCCACGCAGATACCTTCTTAGGAAGAGTAACAAGGAAAGAGAAGGCTACCTGAGGCACATATATGTTATCCCAAGAAGACTGCAGGCATTTTCTGAAGGAAATGTCCAAATGATTCAATCCTGATGCTTGTTAAAATTGCTTTGGATATTTCGTTATTTTTTTCTCTATTAGCCTCTGATTAAGTGGTGTTACTTAACAGGGAAAACCAGATTAGTTACAGAAAACAAAGGGACTATATTCTTTTATACATGGGCAAAAAAAATTAGCAGGATTGGTTTTGTATTTCAGTACACTGTTGTTTGCACCATGAAACTGTCTCTCCAGGTCCCTAGCCCTCTTAACCATATATCCAATCTCATTCATGCTCAGAGGTCCTATTTAAAGATGACAGCCACCCATAAATGGTTAATGCAATTTTGTTTATTTATGACAGCAATTTTTCTGTCTTAATTTAGTTTGTTAACCCAATGCTGGGGGAAGCGTGCAGAGTTCTTAGGCACTGCTCTCCAGCCTGCGCCAAGGCCGTACAATGCCAGACCTGATGTCTTTGTGGCTCAGACTATTGTCTGATGTGTCCTGACAGAGATCAACTTTTCCTGATCTTGGAGTGGTTAAATTGTGGTTAGAGCCAATCTACTGAATTGTAGAACTGAATGAGAAATAGATCCACAAACACTGGGTGTGGTGGAGAGTAAGGATAGCTCTAGCTTAAGGTCCCCTAAAAGATGTTGCTGCATGTAATTACCTCACTGACTTTATGTGAGACCTGGGACAAGTCCCCCCATACCTTGGTTTCTTAGGTGTTCTAGCAAAGGGGGAAAACATTATCTGTACTATCTATATATTACATGGCCAGAGTTTCGAGGTGTAAATGTGAATGATGGTAGAAGTCCAGATTAAAACTGGAGGATGGACTTAGAAGCAATAAATCAGTGTCTGAGAAACCTGTTTTAGCCAATATAGTTTCAGCGAAGGTAGTTTTCTTCATAAAACATGGTACAAAAGTTACTTCTAACTAGTTCTTGCTCATGTATTTTCCAGGGAGGCATTTTTACATAGGGCTTGCCAGAAAAGCAGCTACATTTTCAGGAACTGAAATCAATGATGTATATCTCCTAAATAACCATTTTATCTCACTCAGAGAAAAATGTGTGAATTGGGGGATTGGATTTGAAACCAACCAAAAACTGATGGCAACCTGGAAAGCATCCTGTTCGGAGGAGATGGGGGAGCAGCAGTATGATTTTAATCAGCAAAATGGCCAGATTTAGAATAACAAAGCAAAAGGGAAAGCTCTGCCCTCTTTAGCCAGTCTCTCAGTGTTCCTATCATTAATGAATATTGGTGTGTCTTAATTCTGTGACTTTGCAACACTGAGCCAGGGCATCTGAGTTTAACCCTGAGAATGAGGCAGTCTGGGGAGATGAGTCCTTTTTCTGATCTACAATGAGGATGTGTGGGGCAGGAAGCTTTGGGCTCTAGGAAAATTGTGGGAAGCAGAATTCGAAAGATGTTCCCTCCCCCCACCCTACCAAGATTCCTGTCCCCTAGAGATTCAGTCAAATGCTAGTATAGGAACAGGTGTGAAGAGACTTTGTAGACACAGTTATGTTTTCTAATCAACTGATCTTAACATAGGGACATTTTCCTGAATTATCCTGGTGGGCCCAACGTGATGACATGAGCCCGTAAAATTAGAAGACAGAAGAGTCTGTAAGAGAGGAGGCAGAAGGGGAGTTCTGAGAGATCTGAAGTGTGAGAAAGACTCAATCTGCCATTGTTGGCTTTGAAGATGAGGAAGAGGGCCATGAGCCAAGGAATGCAGGCAGCCTCTAGAGGCTGAGTGTGACTCCCACTTCCCCATCCTGTGGACAACCATCAAGGAAACAGGGATCTCAGTCCCACCAGGGCACAGAACTTAATTTGGCCAACCATTTGAAGGAGCTTAGAAGCAGATCCTTCTCCAGAGCCTCCAGAAAGAAATGAAGCTTTCCCAAGACTTTGATTTCTGTGAAAGAGAGGAGCCAGTTAGGTCATGCTATGCCCAACTTCTGACCCACAGACACCGCGAGATTATAAATGGGTGTTTTTTTAAGCAGTTAAACTTGTGGTAATTTGTTATGACAGAAATAATACTAATATAAAACTAATATAAAACTCAGATAAAACTGGGTCAAAACCTAACTAAATTAATTTTCTAATTAATAGTTAATAGATCATGACATAATAATGGGATCAGAGTTAAGGAAGGCCTCAGGTTGATTCTGTATCACAATAAGATCTTCAAGAAGTGAGGTTGTTTCTATCTCGTTTTTCTGCCAACCTTGATGTTTGCTGCATCCTCAGCCTTACAGCGAGATGGCGATAGCAGTTTCTGGCATTGCACCAAACATCACAACATAGTTTAAGAAGAGAGATCATTTCTTTTGTGCTGCTTTTCTATGAGTGAAGTCCTTCATATGGCTACTGCTCTGTGTCAGAGTCTGTTTGTTGTTACCCAATATCTACTTTCCTCTTGTACCTCGCTAACAAACTCAAGATTTTTAGCTAGATGCATGACTGCCCAGAATAAAGAGTTTTTGGCTAGGCATGGCCATGTGCCTGAGTTCTAAGAAGAACTTGGGATATAAGAAGAGTTGGAAAGTAACTTGAAAGGAAGGGGACATACTCCTCCACCTGTTCCTCCTGTTTGCTGGCTGACTGGAAGGTGACTGTAATGGCTGGAGCTACAGTGATGACCTTGGAGCATGTGGTGACTTTGGGAGGCACGTGTGCTAGAGCAACAAGATAGAAGGAATGCCATACTAGGTCTAGGTGATGACCTTCAGACTTCTTGGGCATGTTTAAGGTTTATGTGTTAATCACAGTTGAATCCAGTCTTGAGTCATATACCCTTGTAGTTTTCAGGACTGGTTATAGGTCTGACAAAAGGGATAGAAAGACCATGATCAGTTGAGACTAATTTTTTAGGGTGTAATGAGTGCCGAGGAGTCCACCTCTTGTCTGTTCTATGAGGCCACGGGACTCTATCAAGGAGGTGAATCAAGGAGGAGCACTCTGGTTTTCAAGGGGCCTCACTTTCAGGGTATAGGCTATAGGCTCTGGGATAAATTTT
This sequence comes from Aselliscus stoliczkanus, assembly GCA_033961575.1. Taxonomy (NCBI): domain Eukaryota; kingdom Metazoa; phylum Chordata; class Mammalia; order Chiroptera; family Hipposideridae; genus Aselliscus; species Aselliscus stoliczkanus. The sequence continues at coordinate 48,586,132 of CM066728.1, forward strand.
GTCTTTATAGTCCCTTATAAAAGAATCTCATGACCCAAAGGAATCTTGCTGGGGAACATCACTTTTATTCTCATGGAGTGATCAAGTTAGGAACCTCATTAGCTAGGGATTGAAATGTCCATATAATATGCCTTAGCTTGGGTTCCCCCAGAAGCTGACGTAGAGACAGGATTCAATGCAAGTGGTTTATTTGTGAGGTGCAGAGATCAGTCTTGCGGGGGGAGCATGTGAAACAGGAAGGAAAGAAAACTGAGAAGAGGCGTATTATCAAGCTAACCAGCATCAAAGGCACTGGAACTGTGAAAAATATTGAATCCCTGTCTCTGAATTATTCCACCAGACCCCCTCTCAGGGCACGAGGGATCTAGAAATACCTATACTTTGACTGTCAGCACTCACTAATTGAGAGCTGTTCTAAGGACTTGGGCAGTGTGTGGTTTGGAAGACAGCCGTGAGGTGAAGAGATCACCTACTTGCACTGAAGTGCTGAGGCCTGAGAATAGAGTTAGGGCTGTATCATCTTCTGTGACATGGTACATATTTGTATATACCAGTGAAAGTGGGAAATCAAATCAGGAATGAGTAGATGAACTATATCCCACATTGGAGAATTGTTTCAGGAGCTTATATTGTTTCAGGAGCTTATATAATTTTGAAGCTGAAAGGGACCTTTGAGAGAAACTAGTTCCATTTCTTTATGTTACTGATGAAAACCTGAGGCTCCAAGAGCTGCCTGCAGTTAGAGTACTTGTGTGCAACACCAGGCAAACACCCATGTCTTCCGACTCTGCACTGTGGACTTGGCATGAGGGATGGGCAAGGGGGAGCTTCTCTCCCTTCACATCTCCAAACTGACTCCCTTTCTTCTTTTATAAGGACAGTCGATTTTTTAAAATATTATTGTAAATACAGTTCCAAGTCCCCCCTCTCTCTAATTCAAGCCATATGGACACTCCTATGCCCTTCTGACATAGTAATTCCAGAGCATTTATTGGTCTAGGATTCTACAATATTTTTACCACACTGGTTAAGAAGAACATAGGAAGTGACTTATATTAAATAGAACAAACAGAAATAGCTCCTCTGAAGTTACATAGACATTAAACTGCATTTGAGGATTGTTGAGAAAACTAGTGTTCACCTGAACAGGAATTTATTCTGTGGAGTTGACTGTATATCAGCAGCCATCTCAATATGTGGAAACGGTGACTGGGTTCCTGGTCTTGAAAGGTTTAAAATGCTTCTTTCCACAAAGGCAGAGCTTCTCCATGTGAGTTGGAACAAGTCAGTCTGTTAGCTTTCCTTGTTTTGGGTTACAAAGCTATCATAAAGTCTTTCTTGTGGACAGGCTCCACTCATCAAAAATGCTGCCTACATTTGAGTTTTAATTGGGTCCTTGTGAGGTGGGTCAGGCTAATAGATATTATTATCCCCATTTCAGAGATAGAGAGAGGAAATGAGGTCCTGAAAGCATCTGGCCCAGTTCTGGGAGCTGGGACAGCAGCCAGGGCTCCACTGACAAGAGAGCTCCTTAAGTGCCATTTAGTTAGCACTTTAACTCCCAGAAATGTTTTGTGCTTTCATTTATGTCCTTGATCTCCTCAAATGGAAGCTGTAAGTCTGTCCAAGACTGTCCTGTTGCTTACCTAAGGCAAGGACATGGATCAGTGACTCTCCTGAGGCCTCTTTTAATTATTCTATTTATTAATGCATGCGTTTTAAAATTAAAAAAGCTGTGTGGCTTTGGAATCCTGCAGATCTGGGATCTGCTAATGATGCAAGGAGTGACCACGAAAGATCACTTAACATGCCTCAGATTTGATTCCTTATCTATACAATGAGGTTTTTTTTGGTGAGAATTATGTATGTTAAATGAGGCAAACAACTTAGCATAATGCTTGAGCATCCTGTGTCGTAACTGTCTAGTCCTGTCAGTTCTATCTTCAAAACATTGTGTATCTAGAATTTTACCACTTTCATCACTTCTCACCTACCATCTCAATTCCACCATTGTCCCTCACAAATTGTGATAGTTCCTGTCTACACTCTGTTCCCACCCATTCCTTTCATCCACTTTATTGTCAACACAGAGGCCAGAGTAAATCTTTAGAAACTCAAATTGGATTATAAAGAAACTCTATTCAAAGACCTCCAGTGGCTTTCCATCCCACCCAAGTCCAAAGTCCTCACGGTTGCCTCCAGATTTCTAGGTGATTGGGCCTTAGCCATCTCGGCACTTCGTTCTCTTTCCACTCTCCTCTTTCTCTCTCTTCCAGCCACTGTGTATTCCTTGCCTTTCCTCAAGCTGAGCAAGTTCCTGCTTCAGTATCTTTGCTTTTTTTTTTTTTTAATTAATTAATTAATTAATTTATTTTTTTTTTGAGGGCAGTGTCACTGGCCCTCATATGTGGGACTGAACCGGGGCCACTGGCTTCCCAAGCCAGCGCTTAACCACCATGCCACTCGGCCAGCCCTCAGTATCTTTGCTTTTAATGTTTCTTCTTGGAAAAATTTTTCCTTCAGATTCACAACTTGGTTTCCTCCCTCACTTCCTTTGGGTTTCTGCTCAGATATTACATTACCCTTCACCTTTCCAACCTCCTATATTTCAATATGTGATGCATATGTTAATTTCATGTTAATCCAAGCAATAAAGTTTCTGTCAATATTTAAGATGGATAGTAATTTGTAGCAAAATGAATAGCTAACATTCATTGAAGCCTTGCTAAATGCTGTGCATTTTTTTTCCCCTTTGCAGGCGGCAATCTCTCTTCTTGGTGTTGTCACTTGCAACAAAACTTAGCTCAGATGATGTCGCCAACAAGAAACATTTTATTAGACAAGCCAGAAGTGACTCTTTACTCCTCTGTGTTCCCTAGTGATTGGTTTGTACCATTGTCTCCCCTTGTGTTGTAAATATCTTCTCTTAAATATAATAAGGCATTTGATGGCTGAGAGCATAGCTAGTGCAACTTTATATAATGTGCAATTTGTAGAACAGTCTCTCATTTTATAACCCACTTTATATATTTAGGAAAAGTTACATATGCTCTGTGAAGTTGTGTAAATGAATTCACATTGATAAGTGTTATTTGAGATCATAGAGTTCAGAACCGGAAATCTCAGAGTTAGTATGTACAAGGCAAAATTGGGTAGAGAAAAAAATGAAATTATTTAGATACAAAAGTCAATGAAGTACATCATTTTGAGACTACATACATTAAAAAGTTGAATTGTGTAAAGTTACCTCCAGGGGTCCATATCGTATAAATATGACAAAAACTTGACATATTTATAAAGAGTTTGGGAAGAAGTAGTGGTCATTTCTTCTTAATTCTTTACAGTAATACTATCGGGTTGTTGGAAAAGTCATGACGCATGTTTGCAACAGATGGCAATAGTTCATTTTGGGAAGTACTAGAGTCATTCGCATCTATGTTATTGCTATGTCATTTGACACCTGACAGTTCTAGCTTCGTTCTAAAAAACAATTGAGCAATTTGGTTGAGTTTTGGATATTTTACAACAAGTTGAAGATGGAAGACCAAACTGTGCATTTTCACCATATCTTACTGTTTTACTTCCATAAAAGGGAAGAATGCATGTCAAGCTTGTGAAAAATTGCATAAAGTTTACAGTGACAATGCTCTACAAGAACGTCAGTGCCAGCAATGGTTCATGAAATTCTGTGCTGGTGATTTTGATCTTAACGCTCCTCAGTCAGGGAGGCCCACTGAAGTTGATGACAACAAAATAAAGGCATTGATCAAGTCACAACCGCGTTACATGACATGAGAGATTGCAGAAACATTGAACATCGATCATTCGTGTGTTCACGATCACCTGAAGAAGCTGGGATACATAAGCAAGCTCGATATTTGGGTTCCATATGAACTCAAAGAAGTTCATTTGACAGCGCATATAAACATCTGCAATATGCTCATTAAATGTGAGGAAAATGAGCCTTTTTTTTTTTTAGATTTTTTTTTTTTAACTGGGGTATTGGGGTAGAGGAACAGCATATTGGGGAATCAGGGAAGGGGAACAGACAAGTTGCTGTCCTTTATGTTCTTCAGTCTAGTTGTGGAGGATGTTGCTTCACTGGCCCATGTTGATATTGTGATCATTGCGCTCTTCCCAGCTGAGACAGTTGGTCACCGGTCATTGGATAGCCACTCATGGTGGCTCATTGCAGCTCACACCTACTGCTGGCTCCTCACACTGGCTGCGGGCCATTCAAGGTAGCTTACAGCAGCTCACTGCAGCAGGGGCTGTAGCCTATGCAGTCACTGGCGATTCAGGGGAGCCCAGCTCCAGGTTGAATTGTTGTTCACCATCTTAACTATAGAGGGCGTAGCATCACTGGCCCTCATGTGGGATCCATACCAGGGCTCTGCTGCTCAGAACTGGCGTCCCAACCCAACTCTTAACCAACGCACCACTCTGCCAGCCCAAACAATCCTTTTTTGAAGCAACTGATAACTGGTGATGTGAAGTGGATTGTTTACAACAACATGGTGCACAAATAGTCTTGGTCCTGTTGTGATGATTTGACTCAAACGACATTGAAAGCAGACACTCATCAGAGGAAGGTTATGCTCTCAGTGTGGTGGGTTTTAAAGGTGTCATGTTTTTCAAGCTCCTTCCAAGGAACCAAACAATCAATTCGAATGTGTACTGTTAGCAACTGAACAGTTTGAAGGAATCCATCATCCAGAAACATCCAAAGCTTGTTAATTGTAAAGGAGCTGTGTTCCATCACTACAATGTGAGACTACATATAAGTTTGATCACGTGTTAAAAATTATTGGAGCTTCGAGGGCTGGCCGAGTGGCTCAGTTGGTTAAGAGCTCGCTCAAGAGTGTGAGCTGAGCTCTGAGCAACAGCAGTTTGATGCCCAGCCTGAGTTGAGCTGCCGTTGAGCTGCCAACATGTGGCAGGATGGCTCAGCTAAAAAAAAAAAAAAAAATTATTGGAGCTTCAATGGGATGTGTTGCCACACCCACTATACTCGCCTGACTTGCACTGTCAGACTTCTACTTGTTTCACTCTCTTCAAAACTCCTTGTGCGGTATAACGTTCAATTCAGATGAGGCTATAAATCAGCACCTTGTTCAGTTTTTTGCAAATAAAGACAGGTCCTTCTATGAATGAGGAATTATGAAGCTCAGTGAAAGATGGAAAAAGGTTATTGAACAACACGGGTAATATATCATTGATTGATCTTTGTTCTTTATATAAATAAATGACCTTTGAAAAACATAGACAAAATACATCATGACTTTTCCGACAACCCAATATATTTCTTATCTTCTCTGTACTTCTGCTTACAATGTTCCAGAAAAACTAGTAACTAAACGTGTTTCCTGTGTTAGAGAGCACACTCATGTAGAAAAAAAAACAACCCCCACTCCCCCAAAAATAAAAACCCATTCGGATTGGGTTGCGAGATTTAGCAAATAGAAATACAAAACACCCAGTTCAATCTGATTTTTCAGATAGATGGCAAATAGTATTTTAGTATGTCTCATGTAATATTTGGGTATATACTAAAAATATTGATTATTTGAAATTCAAATTTAGTTGGATGTCCTGCAATTTATCTGGCAACCCTACCTCCATAGCCACTCTGTTATGGTACTGTTTTGTTGCCTCCGTGGGACTTTTCACTATCAGAAATTGTTTATTGTCTGACTCTCTCAGCTCCCTTGTTCATAGCTGCATCCCCACAACCAATCACAGTGTGTAGAAAATAGTAGGTGCTCAATAAATATCTAAGTATTTGTTATAAAGGTAAGAAAAACAGAAAAATCAAAAGCTTTGAGAGGTTGGTAACACATCCTGGGCATACTGCTAGCTAGATGAGGATGGAATCAGACAATGTGGTGCCAAAGCTCAGTGAACTCTTGCATGTTTTCCATATTTAGGGGTGCAGAAGGCAGTGCAGGAGGGAAGGGACACTGTGCCACCTGCCTTTCAAGAGGTTCTCTTAGTAAGAAGACCCTTGGATCAGTAGACTTCAGGATAAGCAAAGTCTGAACGAGCTAGAAAGCCTTTTCCATTTGCCTTGTAATGAATCAACCAAAGGAAAATGCACTTGAGTGAAAAGAACAAGGTTCTCTGCGTTTGGAACTCAGAGGCAGTGTGCATCCTCCACATCTTCATCTACCCTAAACTCCCTGCAACTTTAGGGCTGGTCTTATTGACAGGCTCCAGAAACCTCTGGACGTTGACTGCAAGAGAAATTACCAGTGCATGTACAAATAAAGAGCAGGGAGGGGCGGATGGGGATGAAGTCAAGACAGAAGAAATCAAAAACTCTTGTTTTGAACCCAGGGCGCGCAACGGGGCGGGGACAGCGGTGGTGTTCATCCCCAGAACTCAATCAGGTTCATCTCTCCGTGTGGACGCTTGGCACCCCACAGGACCCACCCAAGGCGCATAATCTACACTCCAGCTCACTTCATTGGACCCAGACGTTCGCTGGCGGGTGCGTCCAGCGGCTTGCCCACAGAGCGAGCTGCGTGGGGAACTGTGGCCGGATCCTAGGGAGCAAGCTGGCTTGGGTCCCTACCCAGCTCCACCTGCCTCTTGCCCGCCCGCCTTCCCTCTCATCCAGGAGTTGGAGGATGGTCTCTGGGCGCTCCCGTGGGGCTGTTTATCCCCTGTGTCTTCAGCCGGATCCTATCTGTTGTGTGAGTCCCGCGCGCGCCCAGTTTGCAGGCAGCCGCCCCCTCCGCTGACAGGTGCTGCCCGTAGGGCGCCGGGTGCGGTCCCTGGCGCAGCTGGACGTACACGCCTGGCTGCGCGTAGCTTCCGAGCCCGGAATCAGCGAGGAGAGGGAGACAGGGCGCGGCCTGGGGGACTACAGTGGACTGCAGCCGCGGAGCTCGGAGGTCGAAACTTTGCAGGCGCAGGAGCCAGGATTTGGTGACAGCGCCAGCCCACCCCGGCAGGCGCAGGAGAAAGAGGCTGCGCCCGAGTCCCGCGGTCCAAGAGCCGCGGCGGCGGCCTCTTTCCCCGCCTCTGGCCTGAAGCCGCTGGGCGCTCCAGGCTTCTGCTGCTGCGCCCGCCGCCGCCACCGCCGCCACCACGGTGGGGCTCCCGGAGGAGGCGCAGCGGGAGAGGGCGGTGGAGGAGGAGGGAAGAGGAGGAGCAGGGGGTGGAGGAGGATGGAGCCCCCGGCTGCCGCGGGGGGCTCACCAGAGCCCGGGGCATCATCTTCCTCTTTCCAGGCCCGGCTCTGGAAGAACTTGCAGCTGGGGGTGGGCAAGAGCAAGGGCGGGAGCGGCGGGCGCGCGGGGGCTCCGGAGCGCCGCACTGCGGACACCCCTTCGTCCTCCCCGCCACCCCCAGGCAGGCGGGACGCCCTGGCCGGCGTGGGTGGCACGGGCAGCAGGTGGAGTGGCTTCAAGAAACGGAAGCAAGTGCTGGACCGCGTCTTCTCCTCCTCCCAGCCCAACCTGTGCTGCTCCTCGCCGGAGCCTCTGGAGCCGGGGGGTACCGGCAGAGTGGAGCAGGGGTCAACGCTGCGCCGCCGGATCCGTGAGCATTTGCTCCCCATAGGAAAGGGACCGGCGGCAGCAGGCGGAGTGACGCCGGCTGGCGGACGCTCCCCAGACTCAGCTCCGTCTTCCTCCTCCGCCTCGTCCTCCCTGTCCTCCTCGCCCCAGCCACCCCCACGGGGGGATCGTGCCCGGGATGAAGATGCACGGCGTCGGGGCCCCACGGCTCACTTGTGCCATCAGAAGAGTTCCTCCCTGCCCGGCACCGCCTGCTTGGAGCAGCTTCTGGAGCCACTGCTGCCTCCCGCAGGGCCAGCACGGAGCCCCACGGAGGCGCGGAGCCCAGAGAAGGGCGCGGAGCGCGGCTGCAGTCCGGTGAGTGACTGGTGGGCGTGGCTTGAGACTAGGTGCAGGGGACTTTGCCTCTAGTTTTTGGGGACCAGGACCCTGGAATTGCAGGGTGGCGTGGGCGCTACCAAGTAAATCAAACAGAGGAAACGAAACATCTCGCCCCAGCTTAGTAAAGATAGTGTTCTGACTTGCACCCTGACTTGACTTTTGACAAAAATAACACCTACTGCCAGAAGCTGTTTGGGTAGCTTTATGGGTTGCCAATGAAAATGGAAGTATTAATGGTTGCCAATTAGGAGAGGAATAAAGTCAGATGTAAAGTGGGTACTTTTTGGAGGTCTGCTAGAAGAGCTCTCCAGCTGCGTCGCCTTGTCAAAACTAAAAACAAACCCAACAACTTAAAAAAGATTGTAACCATGTGTGAAGATGGTGCGGAGGGGCAGGCATTTGAAACTAATGTTTTGCGGGAAGGAATAGAAATAGGGAGAGGTGACTTAATGTTAAACGTGCGATCATGTCTCAGCGAAACCCTTAAAGCAGAAGTCTGCACATTTCCCCTCCATTGTTAAAACTTCCTGTTGCGAGTGGATCGCTGCCCAACAAGTGGGCAGCCTAAGCGTCTCATCCGAGTTAGATATGTTCCTATGGCATGTTCTAAGATTTAATAGTCATCTGAAGCGGTTGCTTTTCAAGTAATTTGCTTTATGTATCATGTTGACTTCCTTGGTCAGGCAAGTTTGGTCAGACAAGAATCAAGTAAAAATGTACCTGTAGGATTCGTAAGGTGGTCCATTGAGCGGCTGCTTTTACTTAGTTTTGTAGAGGTGAGTCTCTCCTTTTGTAAATGTTTGTCAAATAGTGTTAATGCTAGCAAATACAGAGGGTGCCAAAAAAAAGTATACACATTTTAAGAAAGGAAACAAGCTGCATTAAAATTGTAATAATGTCTACTGATAACAAAAGATGAATACAAGTCATGTTTGACTTCTGTAATTACAAGAGGTGCTTAAAGTGGTTACCATCAGCGTCCAGACACTTCTGATTATGGTGAATTACTGCTTGATCAACGTTGACCAGGGTCCACTTGTATACATTTTCTTGGCACCCCCAGTATTTTGAAAGTTCCATTCTGCCAGGGATCTCTTTTCTTTCAGTGTATCTTAGTTTATGTAAACTCTCATTATTTTGATTCTGAATTATTGTTAGATTAATGGCATATACATGTACATTAAAACTTAGATTAAAAGTTGATTAGATTACAAAAAACGTAAGGCCATGTTTTGAAGGATAAAATATGGGAATAGATGTTGAAAATCAACATTTTTCAGTTGAAAATGTTTTTAGTTTATTAGCTAATTTATTAGTATAGTTTCAGCATATAAAGCAGAATACAAGTGTTTTATTGTTTAATAAACAATTGCAGTGACCTGATGTTACTGATGTTCAAGAAAATACCTGATGTTCTAGAAAAAAGTTTTAGTTATTCTCAGAAGAGTAGGTAGAGATATTACTAACAAAAAGCCTAAATAAACCTACCTTTCCTTTCATCTTGAAAGAGAATTGAATAGAATTGTTTCTGGTTCCAAAAGTAAGGTAAAAAGTCATTTTAAAAGGATGTTTTAAATTCAGTATAGATGAATACTATGTATTTAAAAAGCATTTATTTTTGAGTGTGTACATAGTCATAATGTATATTACAGTTGGAATACTGTTTACACTTATTTTTATGAACTTTTGAGATCAAGAATAATAAGCAACAAATAAAAATTGAATTATTTTTGAATCATATTACTGCAAATATTAGTTTACTAAATTACTTTGCAGTTCACTGAAGCAAGATATTTTAAAAAGCAAAAGCAGGGAATTCTGAATTGATCTTTGTATTCATGTTTACCCAAAAGTTTTCAGATACCATGAATTAAAAAAAAATACCACTAGGTAAATATGAATTTTGTATTCAAAACACCTAAACTTATTTTGGAGAAGACACTAAACTAACATTATGAGTGTGTCTTCACCTTACATGATTTAATACAGCAGTCCTACATAATAGAAATTCTTGTTGCCATTTTTGTGGATTTAGAAACCAGTTCTCAAAATAATTAAATAACGTTTTCAGAGGTTTTGTACTCAAGTTATTGTCTAGAATCTTTTTCCATTACTACAGTTACCTTTGAGAGTTTTTAGAACTCTCTCTGTTTCTGAGATGACTTCAGACCTATTGGTTAATACTTGCAAGTTTATGTACATTTTTTATTATATTAGTTTCAGGTATACAAAACAACATAATGATTTGACAGTTACACCCCTCACCAAGTGATAACCCCCCTCAAGTCTACAGCTATGGTATAAGGCTGTTACAATACCATTGACTTTATCCCCTATGCTGTATTTTACATCCTGTGAATATATATATAAAATTATAGTTGATATTCAATATTATTTCAGCTTCAGGTGTATAGCACAGTGGTCAGGCATCTATACTATTTATGAAGTGATCCCCCTGATAAATCCAGTACCCATCTGACGCCATGCATGGTCTTTATAACATTATTGATTGTATTCTCCATACTGTATTTCATATTCCCATGACTATTTTTGAGTTTTTTTCCTCATCCCTAGAATCAGTTCTGTGATGGAGTAGTTCTATTAATTTGTTATTTGTTCTCTTTGATGCATTGTTGCATATCTATTATATCATATTTATAATGACGTTATTAATCATACCATCTATAGCTCTAAGGAAGCTTTTCATTATAAAAAACTAGCATTTCAGTGAAGACATAGGAGGCATAAAAAAGCTAAAATGTCTTTCAAAGAATAGGTGAAAGGTAGGTATAGGCAGAGCAATAAGCCCTGAGGGGCTTGTCTGGAAACAGAGAGAGGAATCATTGTTGATTTCCAGCATGTCTTGCCCATGGAGCCTTGTTCCCTGAGAAGTGGACAGTTTTCTCTGTTATGAGTCACAAATCCAGCTGCCAGCAGCAGTCTCTCATGAATGTACAAGAGAGGATTTCTCAGCCCTCTGCATACCACTCTGCCCAGCTCAAAGGAGCCCACTCACCTCTCTGAATGGGGAAGAAGAAGAAATCAGGTAGGAACTGGAACAGGAAGAGGACTCACTAAGGTGTCCAGGAGTAGGCTTCACTCTGCTGTGCCCTTCCCAGCTTCCTCTGTAGCTCACAGATCTTTCCTTGCTTTCTTAGCACCTCATCTCTGAAGATACTTGGGCTTGGGGAGGGAGTAGAGAGCACATGCAAATTTCAGTTTTATTCACAGTTCACAAAAACAGATGGGAACACATGAAAGAAAAGGCAGTAAAAGCACTAAATCCATCTCCAGATTGCCTGGATAAAACAAAAAATAAAAAGCTTTCAAGGAAGAAAGCAAATTCTTCTCAAAAACAAGGCAAATGGCTCAATTTTTCTCTTTTCTCTGCTTGATCCTGTTCTCCAACACACTTCCCACCCCTCCACCTCCTGGCCCAGCATGAGGCCCCAACAACATTTGTGCACATATTCTGACGCTGGGTGGAGATGTTACTCAAAAGCCAAAAATCAGTTTGGGTTTCTGGGGAAAGAGATTTAGAAGTCGCTGATGTACAATGGTTAAAACAGAACAAACTACCTCCCATGCCCCACCAGCCCTCTTGCTATGATGTTTTCTTTGCCAAACATACCTTTGAAACACATTATAACACACTTGATAATGCCTTGCATGTTAAATAATGTGCGTTACTTAAAATATTCTGCTTTGAAAAAAATAAAAAAGAAACCACTTTCTTCCCACTGATTCTAATTCACGTGTCAGGCCATATTGCCTCACCAGATGCATTTCATTTTCTGCAGCACAGTTGGGAAAGACGCTTTCTCAATTTGTGTGCATATCAAAAATATGCCAATTTTATGTATTCTGTCTTGAGTTACTAAAATTATATTTTGCTAGCATCAGAAAGTATTTTAAGAGAGAGTGAGGAATATGTTGTGTTTTTTAGTGTTTTAACAAAAAGCTTGTAGTGTTTGTGAATGTTAAACTTTTCTTTCAAATTCATTTTGTTAAAATTGTCTACACAGAGGACTAAAAATGATTTTTTTTAAAAAGTGGGTAAATTATTCAAGGTATGATAGAAATGTTTCAAAACATAGTAAGAGGAATGTTCATTCATTGGGATGAAGTTCCTAAAACATATCTGTAAGCCCCAACCAAAAGTGGAAAATATTTTCTAACATAGTCTATATGGAAAATGCATCTTGCTTTGTTAATTTTCTGACCTTTTAAAGAAAACCTGTGTTTTTAAAAACCATTTAAAAAGGTGATTTGGGTTAATTTTTGCTATCTTTTCAGGTGTTTTTTAATATTACTTCAAAGAACATAATCTTAGGGATGGCACAAGTTAAAAAAATATAATTATTTTTTCACCATTTAAAAATTTTTTAATCAAATTTATTGCAATGACATTAGTTAGTAAGGTTTCCAGTGTACAATTCTATAATATATCATCTATATATTACATTATGTGTTCACCACCCAGAGTCAGTTCTGCCATCACCATATATTTGATCCTGTCTACCCTATTCTATCTCCCTCCCCCCTTACCCTCTGGTAACCGCTAAACTGTTGTCTGTGTCTTGAGTTTTTTGTTTGTTTGTTTGTTGCTTTCAGTTTCATATCCTATACATGAGCGAAGTCATATGATTCTCAGCTTTTCCTATGTGATTTATTTTGCTTAGCAGTATAATCTCAAGATCCATCTATGTTGCTGCAAATGGCAGTATTTCATCTTTTCTTATGACCGAGTAGTATTCCATTGTGTGTATATATATATATATATATATATATATATATATATATATATATATATATACCACATCTTCTTTATCCAATCATCTATTGAAGCACACTTTGGTTGTTTCCATGTATTGGCCACCATGAATAATGCTGCAGTGAACATAGAGGTACATATATCTTTATGGATAAATGTTTTCAGATTTTGAGGTAGGTACCCAGAAGAGGGATTGCTGGGTCATATGGTAATTCTATTTTTAATTTTTTGAGGGACCTTCTTACTGTTTTCCATAGTAACTGTACCAATTTACATTCCCACCAGCAGTGTATGAGGGAAAACCACTAAAAATATACTAATCACAAAAAGAAGGCCCTAAAGGTAACATTAGTAGCTTTTTCAAAAAATGGGTGATTGGGGATTTGATCTTAGGACAGTTTGGAACAGAATATGAAGTGAAGTTGCATGTGTAATAGCATTCTTGAAAAAAATACTGTGATATCAGGTTATTCCAGAGAAAGGAAGTAATCAGTGAGAGATTTACTTTGGAGTGGGATTATTTCCCTGTAACCGTTAGTTATGGTCCTGTTTATCTCGCAGATTTGAATAGAGCTATGACTCTTGCATAAATGGAAGTGTTATAACATACATAATATATGTATAATGTATAACATAACATATTATATGAGATTGGCTTGTAACATAGCTGAATAAACACTAGCAATTGCTGTGTTGTTATTATTGAACAGTATTTTAAAGTTTTGGTGCTGCCACCACTACAAATAAGTGGGTGGTTGGAAAATATTAACAGGGATCTTTGCTGGTCCTTTTCATTTAATTTAAGGTATGCATTATTTTACTTACAATGGTGGCAAAAGTAGCTCAAAACTAACCAAGGCCGTATTGGTGATATCACAACTTCACATAGAAATGGAAAAAATCTTATATGACTTTTGACAAGTATGTGCACATTATTATGGAAAAGTGAATGAATGCTTTGAGGGATATAAAAAGGATGAATGGATTTGTAAAGAAAATAGGACAAACATTCCCCCTTTTTCCTTTGCCCCACTGTTTGGAAATAAGGGATGATTTCACAAAATTAGAGTTTAATAATATAGTTTTGGTACCTCAAGGAAACATGTAGTGTGGTTTCCTTGCTCATGATGATTATCAGAGCATTTTTTAACTCTGGTTTGATGAAGAGTAAATAGTATGTCTAGATAATATTATAAGCATTGACAAAAACTGAAGATTCAGTAGTTAAGCTTATGGTTTGGTTTTTTATTTTGTTTTGTTAATTCACAGTTATTTACAGTATCATAGCAGACATCTGTTTTAGATAAGCAGATATTATTTTTTTGAAATCTGAAACCTTTTCATTTTGACTTTTTTTAAGTTGGAAAACTTCCTAAAAATTATGTATTTCCCTGCCTTCATAAGCCAAGTATGCCAACTAAATAAAGTCTTTTCTTGACAATTGAGGATAATTGTTTGAATACTGGCTTTAGAAGGGCTTGTTTAAGGTAAATGAAATAGAAATTGTCCTAGAACTTGCTTTAGGTAAGATTGCTTGCTTTCATAAAATTATAAAGCATATCTATTTATGGCAAGTTTATCTTTCTAGAAAGTTAGTTATCAAAAGGTATAAGGCAACCTTCCTCAAGTCCTTTTATTTTTACTTACCAAATAATCTTTACTGTCTTTATTTTTTAATTTTGATTTGTCCATACCGTTAACAATATCATCTATTTTTTCCAATGTGATTAACTTTATGTGCCATTTTGATTTCCTTGTCACTATCAGCTTTTCTTCTAACTTACATTGCTTTTTATCCATCAGGTGTGGAAAGTGATTACTATCCCTCAACATTTCAAGGTTCTATGCAAATAGATTTTCCCCTCCAGTGTTTACCAGTTTCTTATTAGAAATTTTTTTTCCCAGAAGAATATCAGGCCATGGTTTCCCTGTCTTCAAATATTTGTATTTAACATTAGTCTCAATATAAGCAAATGTATTTTCAGTACAATGAGATTTAAAAGTCGGGCATACTGCCTTCTTGGGAGAACAATCTTTCTGTAAAGTCTGAGATATTTTACACCAGTCCATTTCTCATTCTCTTGGGTCCTAGCCAATGTGGAAAATTACAACACACAAATGGGCCTCTGGATGTTTCAGGATCAGTGACTCCTTCAAATCCCACGGGTTCTATTCAAAGAGGCCCCTTCAGTATTAGCAGTCTCACCCTATTTTGGTGAAGCCTGAGCTACCTACACCTGAACAGCTAGCGTAGGATTTGGCAAGCCTTAGTACAATCAACCTATTTGATAAGCATTGTAAAATGGTTCAGGGAAGACCGCTCAATAAATGGTTGCTGAATGAATGATGGGATGAATAATGCCTGCTTGTTTCTAAGTTTTTTTAAGCCTGACAGATGTATTTGACATTCTCCTTTTCTCCCATCCCAGCTGGTGGCTTGATTTTTCTCAGCTTGTACTTTTAATACTGATTAATGCCTGTGGGCAGGAAGGGAGGACATGATGCCTACCAAAATGGCTGCCATACTCTGCTCATGTAGGTGATGGAGGAATGGTTTATTTTTCAGAGGTCTCTGGCTCAGGGCTGCATTTCTTGGTGCTGGTCCTTTTTTGTGCCCATGTCTCCCTGTCTGGCCTGTAACATTCACTTCCACATCTGGATTCCAGATACCTGCTGATATATTTTTACTTATGATCTATGATCTCTGAGTCTTGAACTCCACTTGACTCTTAGCTCAAGATACTTTCCTGCCTGCCTCACTGCCACTTTTCTTCAATCCCATTTCCTTGTAGTATATTCAAATCCCAATCTTGATTAAGAATCCAGCCCTCGCTGGCCTGGTCCATTGTTGCCTATTGAACGCCATGGATGTGAGCTGGGGCTCACACAGCTGGCCAGTTGCTTTTCATAATGCTGAAGCTACTTAAAAAATACCAAAGCCTCTCTCCAGAATATTTACATTACCAACCAACTTCATTTGCCTATAGAGGGTGTTTCTTTCCCTGTGGCACTGGACTAGAGCTGATCTTTTCACTACTCTGTGTCATAACTCCCTCCCCTCCTATTTACAAAGCTCTCACCAGGCCTACTCTTTATCTTCATCACCCTTTTCCTTAGTCCTGCCTGCTTGTTTCTCCTTAATATTTCTTTCTTCTCTCTTTCTCTCTTTCTCTTTCTCTCTCTCTCTCTCTCTCTCTCTCTCTCTCTCTCTCTCTCTCCCTCCCTCTCCCTCCCTCTCCCTCCCTCTCCCTCCCTCTCCCCCTTCTCCCCCCTTCTCCCCCCTTCTCCCCCCTCCTCTCTTCCTCTCTCCCCCCTCCCCCAACCCCGTCTCCCCTCTCCCCCTCTCCTTTCCTCTCCATCTCTCCCTTTCCCCTTGCAAGACGGTTTTTGTAACTCACCATGAAGCATCTGGAACAGTGCTGTCCCATATGGGAGCCACTAGCCACATGTGGCTTTGAGCCCTAGAAATCGTGCCGTAGATGTAAAGTGCACACTGGATTTTGAAGCCTTAAGGAAAGAAAGTAAAATACCTTATTACTAATTTTTTAAATATTACCTACATGTTAAAATAATATTTTGGATATAATGGATTAAATAAAATATATTATTAAAGTTAATATCACCTGTTCCTTTTCATGTAAAAAAAGTGGCTACTAGAAAATTTAAAATTTTTCATGTGGCTGATATTTTTATTTATTTATTTTTAAAAGATTTTATTGGGGAATTGGGGGAGGGGAACAGACAAGTTGCTGTCTTTTTGTTCTTCATTCTAGTTGCCGAGGACGTTGCTTCACTGGCCCATGTTGGTATCGTCATTGCACTCTTCCCGGATGAGGCAGATCGGTCGCCGGCCTCTGGATGGTTGCTCCCTGCGGCTATTGGCAGCTCATGCTGGCTGCTGGCCACACACTGTAGCCTATGGCAGCCCACTGCAGCAGGGGCTGCAGCCTACACCGTTGCCCGGGCTCACACAGCCCAGCTTCAGGTGGAGCTGTCGTTCACCATCTTATCTGTAGAGGGCAGTGTCGCTGGCCCTCATATGTGGGATCCGAACTGGGGCCGCTGGAGTCCCAAGCCAGCTCTTCACCAACGCGCCACTTGGCCGGCCCTAATATTTTTATTTTTATTGGACAGCATTGATATAGAGCAGGTATTTAATCTCCATTGCCCACAGTGGCCATCAAAGTCAAGACAATGAGCACAAAGGGCTTGATGGGGCCCAGGGTGAAGCAGGAAGCCCTGCCCCATTGAAGGGGCAGCTGCCTCTCCACTCCAGCTGATGGCTGGCGTGAGTGAACGAAGCAGTGTTGTCAGAGGTTCTAGATCCTTTAATAAAAGCCAAAAATCCATACTTTTGTGTTGAAGTCTTGAAGTTTTGATAAATAATTTGAATTTTTAAAAACACATCACAGGCCAAATAAAATGTATCTCTGGAGTGAACTTAATGATCAGTTTGCCCTTGTGGCTCATAGAGCTCTTGTCTGATTCCTCCTGTCTCCTCCCAGTGCTAGGCATATGCTGGTTGGGACCCACTAAGTGTCAATACATTTTCAAAGTAATGGAATCGGGAGTGGTGGGATGGAAGCCAGTATCCAGTGGTTGAAGGGTATGTGGAAAAAGAAGGTGGGGACAGGGAGAGTGGCCAAGCAGTTTGGTTGTATCCAGGGGATGAAAGGAAGTGGTAGAAGGATCACTGGAATGATGTTGGTATGGGATCATGGGAAGGGATGTTTTTGTTTTGTGTTTGTTTTAATGGATATCATCTGAATGGGTTGATGAGTAAGAGCCTGTGGAAAGGGAGAGGTTGAAGTTAAAGGGGAAGAAGGGGGTAATCAGTGGGATGAAGTCCCTAAAGACATATGTGAGGGTGGGTTCCAGAGACCAGGGGAAGTGGTAGCCTCAGTCAGAAGGTGATGCAGGTAAGCAGTAAATATGGTGGCAACAATCTGAGGATGTTTCTACCTCTGCCTTGTTTGAAAGTGTAGGTTAAGATTTGGACCCAGGGGGATGGGGAGAAAAATACGGCCATAGGCACAGAGGCAAATAGTGCCCTGTTATTTAAGAAATGGGGAGTCAGGAGTGGGATGAAGCCTAGGGTGTGGGAAGGGGGATAGTGGGAGATAAAGGTGCAGGTGGAGGTGTGCCATCCCACGGGGTATGTCTAGTGTAGTAGTGGGGGCCCATGGAGGCATTTAAGCAGGAGAGACAGGGCCAGGTGAGCCTGAGGGGGTCAAGGTGCCACAGAGACAGGAGACCACGTGAGGCCACAGCAATCCCAGTGAAGTTAGGGAGTGACCTGACCTTGGGGTTGAGAAGATGGAAAGATTTGAAAGACCAGGTTGTGGCTAAACCTTTAGAGAAAGAGAAAAGTGGAAAGAATTAATCACAGCACATTTTCCCTTTTATTTATGCCTTTGATTTTTCCAGGTGTGTTCAGAAATGCCCGCTTTGAAAAGTCTTTTTCTTGGGGAGGGAGAGGGAAAGCTGAGTCATGTCAGGTGGCTATATACTTGAAGAAATATAATGAAAGGATATAGACTCCATGGACTCTGTTGGAAATTTTTATTCTTCAGGCAGTGTACTTGAAATGTGTTAAATATGCCTTCTCTCTCAGATGGAAGGTTGATCTGTGTATGGCAAATGATCAGTTTTTGAAAATTGCAAATAAATATTTTCTCAAAATAGAAACTGTATTTTATCTATGCCCTTAAGGCATACTTGACTACTGTTCTTTTATTGAAATGTAAAATAGTTTTTCATAAAAGAAAAATTCATCATTGTATAGTTGCCCTTGAATAGTATTTTTACTACATCAATTTAGAAGTGTTTTCCAAAATGCGTTTTGAGATTGGAATAGATTCTTCAAAGAAATTCTAGGTTGTTATCCAGCTGTTGCCAAGCCTCATGCTCCTCAGAGGTCAGAACACTCTGAACCAGCACGGCCCCACTGACTCTTGGCCCAGAGCAGACATGGCTGAACCTCCCCCTTCTCCTTCCTTTGCTTCCCCCTATTTTCTAAAGGAAGCTGGAGGTGAGGGATGGGGTCCAGCTAAGATTGGGACCTCATCTCGTTCTCTCGGGGCTTGGATATATGCCAATTCAACTCAACAGTTTCAAGTGAAACAACATTTACTCAACCATTTTGGTCACCACCTCCTCAGGCAGCATCCATTTACTCTAGACTCAGGCTGGTGCTTTGTTACCTCCTAGCTTGCTCTGTGGGAGCCAGCACAGTGAGACTTAGGGCAACAGGCAGAGATGGGGATGGAGACTTATGTTTTGCAGTTTCCCAGGCCCCATGCTCTCTGCCTCTTTTCAAGCAAGATGGAACTTTGTAAAGTGTTCTTATATCTATTCCTCTCTACCTGACATTTTCACTTTCTCTGACTTCAACTTTTTCTTCTTTGGTACATACCAGAATATGAGGAAGAACTATATGGAACTTGACATGAGAGGATCTTGGTGTGTCTGGGGTGATCAACCATGTTTAGTCTATTAAACTCTGTCATAGGACTATCCAGGTAATATATTAGTTGGGCCTTGGCTCCTCATTTTTTGCCTTTCTAAATATCTGCTTTACAGCTATTTCACTTCTCTTTCTGGGAACATGGGCAGGGAAACTAAAAAGGAAGCAAGGCTTTTCTTTTTTTAACATTTCTAGACTCATTTATTGAGGTGACCATTACACTCATATCGAAGCCAGATAACAACACTAAAAATAAAAAAATAATAAAAAGAAAAGAAAATGACAAGCCAATATCCCCGATGAACATAAATGCAGACATCCTCAACAATATACTAGGAAGCTTAACGGCACATTAAAAGCATCATTTACCACAGGTAAGTAGGATTTCTTCCTAGAATGCAAGGATGGTTTACCCAGGTATTTTAAAAATTATTAGAGGCTTTCATAATATTTTTTTCTCACATTGGAATTGAAATAATTGACTCCTATGATGTTTTGACATTTTGTGTTGCTTTGGCATGTGCTGCGCGCTAGTGCGTGCACACACACACACACACACTCACTCTTATGCCTTCACCAGGAATAGTTTATACACATACCTATTCTTTCACACACGTTGTATTTTCCACTGGAATCAAAGATAACCAGGTTAACTACAATATTTTTTCATTTCTAAATTTAATATGATAGTGCTAAATTTCAATGGTAACATAATTTTTTACAAATGTTCTAAGTTTATCTAGTTTGAGTAACTATAAAATAACCTGGTCAAGCTAAAAAAAACAAAATAAAAAAACAAAAGCAGAGACAACTTTTGTGGTTTACAGTGGGGTGTGTTCTACAAAGAGAATGAATAATCATGCTTTGAATTTAAAATGATATATAAGGAATGACGTTTCTTCAGTAGAATAATTCTTCTATAAGGATCCATCTTATTTACACCACCATGAAAGAGAGGCCATTGGATTATTCCCGCAATATTTTGAAACCTAGATGTCACAATAACTAATGTCTATCATTAATATTTTTAAGACTTGCCTGGCTTTACCATCACAAAGTGAATCTTATAGATGAAAAATGTGGAAGCATTTTGGTAAGCTTCTTTATAGAAGTAGTTCGCCTTTAAACCTTTAGAATAATAAAGATACATTCTCATAATCACAGGAAACTCATTTTTTGAAATCACCTCAAAAAGAGAATGGGAAAAAATCTTAATTAGGAACAAATGGATCTGGGATAGCTGAGCTTTTATGTTGTGCTACTTTCTGTGAATGTTGCTAATAATTCTTAATGGTTCTGTTTGAAAAACATTTTCTTACACCATTTTATTACTTTATTCATCCTCTTAATTATATCTGGATTGTATCCTGAGTGGTATATTTTCAAGTGCTCAGTTCATATTTTAAGATTAGTTTTTTCTTTCTAGGAGTATAAGTGTGATGTGAATTTTAAGCAGCTGCCCAAATTTTGTTTGTATATTTGGCGCCGGAAATTGGCTGTTTTGCTAGTATCCATGAACTTCTTCATAGTGTTACCTATTGTGGTAGGGCTTGGCCTTTAGTACCCTGCCTTTGAATGATTTTTTGTTAAATCACAATACATAATCCATCTTCTGAAGTTATGTTACATGAGGCAGGACACACTGATTGTGATGGTCCTCTGTCAATTGTATCATCTAATCTCTGACCTAAGGCTAACTTACATGTGAGTCCACTTTAAAATGACAGTTTATAACTAGTATTAATCATAGCTAAACATACAGAACAATTATTATGTATTGGCACTATTCTAAGTGCTTTCTACATACTAACTCATTTATTATAACATTTTCTGAAGTAGGTTTATTATTGTTGGCATTTTCTAGATGAGTAGACTGACCCACAGGGGATGAAGTGACTTGCCCAAAGTCACACATCAGTGTAATTTGGATCCAGGTCATCTGGCCCTTAAGCACTATAAAGGAAGGCTGTCTGAGGTAGGTTGTGCCTGCGAAGCCCAGTTGAAGAAAATAGAACTCCAAGTGGAAGTTCGGAATGACGTCCTAAAGCCTTATCTTCCTCCCCATCTCAGTAGTGACATTATGACTCTTCTTTGCCCCTCCCAATTCTCTCCCATCTTTCTTATTTTTGAAGGTTATCTCATACAAGTAAATTTAATAGAAACAAATTTAGTATAATGGTTAGAAGATTTTGCTAATCTTCTGGCTGTACCACTTCTTACTGGTGGTAAGCCATCTAAGCTCTCTTTGATTGCTAGATAAATATACAGCTAACAGTTGTTAATTGTCAGTCCTGCTTTAAAAAAAAATCTTCTCCACCAGGTACCCCACTAGATCATCATCAGTATTTCTGTTATTGATATTGTTATTAGGAACATGTTATAAATTCCAAGGCCCTATAATTATGTATTTTCTATATTTTATAGCCTCCTCTCACTTGTCATTAATTCTTTCTTGTTCTGTGAAAGGCAAGGTATTGGGGGAAAGAAACAGAATAGATCTATCTGCTAGGCACTCTTTATACAGTATCTCCAATACACATTATAGGTTATGTACATTGTCTCAAACCTCACAGCAATTTTGACAGAGAGGTATTGTTCATTGAATTTTATATGTAGAACTTTTCAGACTATGTAACTTGTCTGTAGTCCTGGTTCCATTCACAGTAAGTGGCAGAGCTTGAGTAACAGATGGCTGATTTCTGCCTGGGCCATAATTTCTAGGGTACCTACCACTCCACCAGTTAGTGAGGCCATGTCAGTGCACCAGAGCCAGGTGTGACTGATGCCTACACCAGTGACTCGTGGTTGAAGTCTGGCATTCCTTCAACTCCAGCCTTGCTAATGGGTCTGAGTGTCACCATTGTTTGTGAAAGACAGTCTGAGAAATGTGCTATTATTGGCTGGACAGAAGTGTCCAGAAAGATACAGTGAGTGGGAGTGGGTGAATTTGTTTATTTAGGGGCTTAGTTCTGAGAGCTTGTAAGTGAATATTTTTAGCTCATTCTTGAAAGTTTTGCACATGTACCTTGACTTCCAATCATGTTGTTAAACAGCTATGAAAAATAAAACTATACATTCTGCAATGAGCATAGCTGTTAAGATATACGAACAGGAAAACAAATTGCTTTCTGAGCATTTACTTGTTTGTGAATATGCCTGTTTGGGGTATATTCCTTTAATAAGGAAAAGGCAAGATATAAAATAATGTCTTCTGAATTTGGTACAACTTCTAGCTTCTTTGTAATAATAATAACAGCACTGAAATCTCAGTCTTGTGACAGTCACTGTCTTAAGTGCTTCATAGATATTACTTCATTTAATCTTTGAGGTAACTTTAAAGGAGCAAGAATTCTTTGCCTCATTTTATTGATAAATCAATGGAGACTCAGAAAAGGTGATTGCTTAAGGTCACACATCTAGTAAATGGCAGAGTTCAGATTTAGTATAAGTTCTGGCTCTGAAACTCCTGAGTCTAACTGCCATGTTGCATGGCTTTCCTTTACACTAAGAGCTGCTATGTCTGCTCTTGAACATTGTTGTGTAGCTCTTTTCCAGATGTCTTAGGATGGGGAAAAGTTTCGGTTAAAATATTCTGTGTAACAAACCAGCCCCAGATATATGTGTGTCCCTGGAAGATCTCCTTATATTACAATACCAATGATTCCTTTCTCTCCCCTTTCCTCACACATTTATTACAAATCTATCCTGTGGTAGACATGGTATCTTGTCGATATCATGATAAAGACCAATTCCTGATCTACAATAATAGAAGAAAATTTCATTAAATTAAAAAGAATTAGACATATTGTTATCGGTGACAAGTGTGATAACTGATTTCAGAGGAGTACAGAGAACTGTAGGAATGAACTGTAAGAGGTCCCAAACTAATCTTGAAGGAAGGGGAGTGTCAGAGAAGGAATTCCAAAGGAGGTGAAATTTAGGATGAAATGAAAGAAGGCATAGGAGTTGGCCTGATTTGGGGAAGTTGGGGAAGTATGATATGTGGGATTTAGTTCTGGGCAGAGAAAACGGCAGCAGAAGTCACTTGGGGAAGAATTGCCTGGGCATCTGGAATTTGGTGAGTAAGAGGGCAGATGAGGGGGATGGGTCTGGGGTGGTTGGCAGGGGCCAGATTACACAGGACCTTTTGGGCTGTGGGGAGATTTTGGATCTCTACAAGCACTGAAGCCGTGTTGAGAGCCCAGCTGCTTGGCCATGAAGAGAACCATTTTCAGGGAAGTTCATGACTGGTCTGGGAATAGCTTTTCTTGGCCGCTATGTGTGGAACTACTTTCCACTCAGAATTGTTTTGTAAAGAGATAGAGAAGTATGTTGGGGCTACCGTTCTCTATGAAGATAATGATATTTAAAAAATGTCTATAAGAATTAGAAATACCCACTGAATGAAAATGTCTTTTCCTCTGCAAAAACATGCCACTTCATTCTTCCTGTTGCTTTACTATTATTGTTATTATTATGATTATTATTGTAGGATACATAAAGGCAGGAAAGGCCATCTAATCTTCCAGTTTCAGCATTCAGAGGAAAGATTCTCATAGAATGTTTCAGAGCCTAGGTAGAGCTGAAAATGAGATAAAGCCCAGTGATCCAGATGTTATAACTGTAAATTATGGAGAACATATTTTTTTGTGAGCTTCCGATTTTTTTCTTGAAGTTAGGGTATAAGAAAAAATGAAGAACTCTGGAAAGGGATTCTGTAAGGAGGTGTACATTTGAAAGTCTGTTATTTGTTAACATAATTGTAGGCATGATTAGGAAGACCACTCATTGCACAGATCAAAAGCACAATGAAGGAGATTTGAATTAACTTTTATATTTTTCTATATTTATTAGATATAAAACCTAAATTTTATATTTTCATGTATACTCAACATTCACATTTATGAAACAGATTTGCAGCAGTGCCCTCAGGTAAGAAGGAAAGCTTAAAGTATGTAAAAGCTCACCATTACATTTGTCAATGCAATGTAATAGGATGAAAAAGAGGAAATGTCCAAGTTTCTCATTGAGACTATAGCCCAACAAACAATCAAAGCTGAAGTGGCAGCATAACCCAGCCTACCTGCCACTCTGAAAGATCAGGGTATAGATTCTAGCATGTCTGGTAGGCCGAGTGTAAGTGCTCAGTAATTGTACCAAGCCCTCCCCACATCAGGTCTGCCAATCTGTGCTTTGACCTCTGCAGCCAATTACTGTGATGACCAAACCCCAGGCAATGTCGGCTGCCCTGAGCACCAAAATGTTACTGTCATCCGGAAGAGGAAAATAGCATTTGGTAAAAACTCAATGACATAAGCCATTCCCAAGTCTTTTGAGTATCAAGAACTTACATATTCTCTATCTGCTGTAATGGAAAAATGTGATTTGGTGTCTTCTTTATCATTATGTAGCATTTTGCTGGAGTCATAACCAAGTAAACCCTATACTATTCAAACAGCAAATAAATTTTAACATTAATCTTCATTCTGTTTGGGGATCATAGACCCTTTTCAGAAACTAATGGAAGCTGTGGTATTCTCCTCATAAAGAAACACAAGTGTACATAAAACCAATATTGTGCATTCACCCTCAGTCAGGAAAATCCATGACTGCCCACCAATGGACTCCAGAAGTCTCGATTAGTAAGTACCCTTGGGATAAAAGGAAAACTCAGAGATAACTAAGATGGACCCATTAGCGCTAGAAAACATAAAAAAAAAAAACTTGAGTCTCTGGGTTTTCAACTGACGTTGTGTATTTATTTATACCAAAGCCTTGCAGGGTATGTGATTGATTCATAGGAAAGTGATGTAGACTGGCCTCCTAGGGAAAGGTACAGCTGTGCCCAGAAATTTAAAAACAAAACAAAACAAAAACCCATCAGTGTGGCCTGCAGCATTTACTGAAGAGATCAGCATACAGTTGGAACCCTGATTTGGTCATAGTTGGAGTTTCTTGTTTATATTGGGTTCTGTTTCCTGGAAGTTGATTTCTGTTGCCTCCTTATTTCTGTACTCAGACTCTTTGATACTGACCCACTGAGAAGTAAGATTCCTGTGCAAGAGTAGTGTATTAATGTACTGTTAAGTAAATGAAACCAAGACAATTCCCAATCTCAGGAAATTAATACAGAGGCTTAATTACCTCAATGTAGCAGCTGTTGGGATAATTAGTCTGGTTTGCACCAGTGAACCAGTGTGAATAGAATTTTGTCCTCTCAGTTCTCTCATCTCATTTTCTTTCAACAAATCCATGGCCATCTTTTAGAAATAAATGTGCTAGAAAAGGTAGAAAAGCCCACCATCTGGAGTCACTTTGAAAAAAGAGCCTTCTTCAAGTGAGAAGGCAGTTCTCAAACCTCAGAGGTGGGTAACTCAGAGGGATATGGATCTGTGCTGTGTGTGCTGGGTCTTGACAAATGAAAGTGCAGTTACTCCCTTTAAAATAAACAAACCAAACACAGGCCTAACTCAGAGCTGTTTGTCTGCAAGCCTGATTCTCTGCTTAGGGCCGTGGCCTTTGAGAAAGAAGATGGGTGAAGCTGGTGGTAGAGTGTCAGTGCCTGTTGGAGAACTGATGCTTGGTGTACCAGGGACGAGGAGACAGAATTGCTTCTGAGGTTGGCTCCACCGACCCTTTTGGGCTCTGATATTGGTCCTGCCAATTAAACTAGGCTTGGGAGCAGAAGAGGCACACAGTGGTTCCCATCATCATCATTTGAGGAGAGGTAGGTAGGAATAGAAATGTCTAATGAGACAGACGGAGTTCAGCCATCAGGGATGTCTTATTCAGGATGCTTTTCTTGTGATAGCTCAGTTCGTCCTGGATATGGCTTCCCATCTGTCTGTCTCTGCCCCTGCCTTCTTTCTTTTGTGCAAAATTGCTTGGCTTTGGGCATCTTCTCTTTCAGGTAGGTTCTCCCTACATGGTGGCCCCCAGAAACTCCTGGCATATGTCCTCCTTCCAGTTCTTATGAGTGAGTCTCATTGGAATGATTTGGATCTTCCTTCATCCACTGTGGCCAGGGGATGAGGTGTGTGTCCAGGTCATATGTGTATCCTTGGAGCCCAGGAGTGAGGAGCATCCAGTTTAATGTGGATTGACAGTGGGATGGAGGAAGGTCTGTAAAGACAAATCAGATTGCTATTGGCAGGCAAAAATCTCCAGTGTCCACTTGGGGTTTGGTCAATAATCAGCAGTTGGGAAGATGAATGACCAGACATTCAGAAAATCTATCTGTGAGCTGTTGGACTGAGCCACCGGCCTGCGATGCAGTGCTCGCTCCAGCCCTGCAAAAGGAGCCAGTTTTCCCTGGGTTTTTAGTATAAAGTGAGCATAGAGTTTAGAATGAAAGTATGCCAACTAGATTTTCTAAATGCCTTTCTTCTTGAATGGGTTATACTATTTATAAAGCCAGGATAATGAGATGACTAGTTTTAAAGTCAGCTGTGTAAAAAATGATAGTACCTGAGTTAATCCAAAGCTTATCTGACATATTGAGTCCTAAAGTGTTGGAAAATAACCTATAAAAAATATTTTGCATTAGGGAGATACTGATGCTCAGGGGATAAACACACTGAAGTGGTTAAGATACTATTCTCTCCTTTCTTTCTCAGAGCCTAGACTACAAGCAGTTCCTGATCTATACCTTACTTAGAAGCAGTTTCATTTATTCAGATATGCTTTAGTGGTATTCACTGATCACTGCCTCAGTTTCTCCTACTGTCCCTGCCATCACAGTCTGAAAAACAAATGTTGCCTTAGAGGATATGTGGTTTCAGCACAAAAGAAGAGAAGAAATAGTGCAAAAGAAGAATGGCCTAGGCGAGCTGTCTTCCTGAGCCCAGTAACCTCTCCAAACCTCACATTTCTCTTTTGTAAAATTGGGGGAACGACATACCCATTTGATGGTGTTGTTAAGAGGATCCAGTGAAGCAGTGTGAGTTTCTGGCATGTGATAAGCGCTCAATACATATTCATTATTCTCCTATGCCTCCCTTGCTCCCCCTTGCTCCGTTGTTGCTGAAAGCCTGTTAATTCCATTTTGGCTTAACAAATATTTTCTTTAAAAGTTACACCAGTGATTTCTGGTCAAGATGGCAGGATAGGTACATGCAGTGCTTGCATCCTCTCACGACCATATAAAAATTACAACTAAACTACAGAACAACAATCATTGTGAATCCCCTGAAGTCTAGCTGAACTGAAGAGTTGCAACTAACGACATATAGAAGAAGCCACCTTGAGACTGGCAGGACAGGTAGAGACATGGAACAGGCTGATCCACGTGTGACCATTAAAAATCAGGAGGGAGGGCCGGCTGAGCGGCTCAGTTGGTTAAGAGCTTGCTCAAGAGTGCAAGTTGAGCTCTGAGGAACTCAGATGCCCAGCCTGAGCTGAGCTGCGGCTGAGCTGCCAACAGGTGGCAGGATGGCTCAAAAACAAAAACAAAAAAAAGCTAAAAACAGAAAAAGGTTAAAAAAAAAATCAGGAGGGATATCTTGGCTGCAGAGAGTTCCCCCACAGGAGGAGTGAGGGGTCCTAACCCTATCAGGCTTTCCAGCCCAGGGTTTCAGTGCTGGGGAGAGAAGTTGCCATAATTTCTGGCTGTGGAAACCAGTGGAGTTGTGGCTGAGTGAGATGAGGGTGGCTACAGTCACTGGTGCTCCTCTTAAAAAACCCATGCACAGACTTACTCACTGATGGACTCACTCCAGCGCTGGGGCAGCAGCTCCAAAGGTGCCAGGGACATACGGCGAGAAAGTGAGTTGTCTGGTTCCAGAGTGAAGGCTGGAGGGGCAGCTTTCACTGAGATGGAGGAGCTGGGGGAAGCCTTTGTTTCTTTGTTGAGCCCTAACCCCTCCCTGACTGTAGATGCAGGCAGACACCATATCTGAGTCTCCATCAACCTGGCTAACCTTGTTCATTGTTCATTGCCCCAACCCACCCCCCACCCCCCACCCTACCCCGGTGGTTCTGAGACCTTAGCTCACTCAACTTTTGGGCACACCCAAGCCACTTCCAGTGTCTTGTCTGTAAACATGGCCTGCCTTGGCTCATGCTGTGACTTTCCTAAAATCTCTTAAAGATTTTAAAACCCCAAACAAACAGCATCTGGCTTTGGCATGTCTCATTCCTCTGGTTGGCAGCCCTAAGCCTGGCACTAGCAACAGTTGGCCTCGGTTCATGGCTTGTCCTCTTGAGGCACTTCCAAGCCCAGTGTGGGCAGCAGCCATATCTGAATTGCTTTGTGGCTTATGCCAGATAGCCCCAGGCAGAGCATAGGCTGCAGCTGAACTTGGCCTGCAGTGGGTCCCCTCCCAGGAGGCCCCAGGGTTGGCATGCCCAGTGGCCAGCTTTGGACTGAGCTGGAGCATCTCCCAGCTGCCTCAAAGGTTGACACATCCAAAGGGAAGAATGGGCAGGCACTAGAGTCCCGCTAAAGTGAATCCTGCTCTGCACCACAGCTGCACCACAGCTCCTCCACTGTAGTCACTGCCAGTCCTCACAACCAATCAGACCAAGGGTCAACTCCTCCCATTGACATGCAGACAGCAAACAAGGCTCAACTACAACATGAGGACACACACACAATACCTGGAGCACCTGGCTCTGGTGACCAGGGAGACTGCCACCAGGCCCCATAAGACACCTACTACATAAGGCCACTCTCTTAAGACTAGGAGACATAGCTGCTATACCTATTAATAGAAACAAATACAGACAACACTCAAAATTGGGAGACGAAGAAACATGCCCCAAATAAAAGAATAGAACAAAACTATAGAAAAATTACTAAACCAAATGGAGACAAGCAGTCTAACAGAACCAGAGTTCAAAACACTGGTTATAAGGATGCTCAATGATCTCAGGGAGAACTTCAACAAAGAAATAACAAACATAAAAATGAACATAGAAAACATAAAAAAGAACATAACAAAGAATATAGTAACTGAAAAGAAGAATACATTAGAGAGAACCAACAGTAGATAAGATGAAGCAGAGGATCAAATCAACTATTTAGAAGATAAGGTAGCAGCAAAATTGGAACATCAAAAAGAAAAAATCCAAAAAAATGAGGACAGTTTAAGGGGCCTCTGGTACAACATCAAACATACCAACATTTTTGCATTGTAGGGGTACCAGAAGGAGAAAAGAGAGAGAGAAAGGAATTGAAATCCTATTTGAAGAAATAATGATGGGAAAGTTCCCTAACCTGGTGAAGCAAAAGGATATTCAAGCCCTGCAAGCACAGAGAGTCCCAAACAAGATGGGCCCAAAGAGACCCACACCAAGAAACATCATAATTAAAATGCCAAAAGTTAAAGACCAAGAATCTTAAAAGAAGTAAGAGAAAAGCAATTAGTTAACTATAACGGAGCTACAGTAAGACTGTCAGCTGATTTCTAAACAGAAACTTTGCATACCAGAAGGGATTGACATGAAACATTGAAAGTCATGAAAAGTAAGGACCTACAACCAAGATTACTTTATCCAGCAAAGCTGTCATTTAGAATTTAAGAACAGGGAAAGAGCTTCTCAGACAAGAAAAAGCTAAAGGAGTTCCTCACCACAAAACCAGTATTACAAGGAATGTTATAGGGACTTCTTTAAGATGGAAAAGAAAAGATAAAAAATAAGAATAATAAAAAGGTGGGCTGGCTGAGTAGCACGTTGGATAAGAGTTGGCTTGGGATGCCAGCTCTGAGGAACAGAGCCCTGGTTCAGATCCCACATGAGGGCCAGTGATGCTGCGGCCTCTACAGATAAGATGGTGAACAACAGCTCGACCTGGAGCTGGGCTGCCATTGAGTCCCTGGCTATGGTGTAGGCTGCAGTGGGACTGGCCGGCAGCTGCTGTGTGCTTTCATGAGCTGCCGTGAGCAGCCGTGAGCCACAGTCCAATGGCCAGCGAACAACTGCCTCACCCGGGAAGAGTACAATGATAATACCAACATGGGTCAGTGAAGCGACATCCTCCACAATTAGACTGAAGAACAAAAGGACAGCAACTTGTCTGTTCCCATTCCTTGATTCCCCAATGCTATTCCCCTCCCCCAATTCCCAAATAAAATCTTAAAAAAGACTAATAAAAAGGCAATAATTACATATCTATCAACAATTACTTTAAATGTAAATGGATTAAATGTTCCAATCAAAAGGCATAGGGTGTCTGAATGGAAAAGAAGACCCATACATCTGATGACTACAAGAAATTTACTTCAGATTGAAAAACACACACAAACTGAAAGTAAAGGGATGGAAAGAGATATTTCATGACATTGGAAACAAACACACGAAAAAGCAGGGGTAGCAATACTTATACCAGGCGAAACAGACTTTAAAACAAAGGGCATAACAAGAGACAAAGAAGGACCTAGTATCTCTCTTCTGGGTATTTATCTGAAGGAATCCAAAATGCTATTTTGAGGGAACGTGTGCATCCATTTGTTCATTGCAGTATTATTTACAATAGCCAAGATATGAAGGCAACCTGGGTGTCCCTGAATGGATGAATGTATAATGAAGAGGTGGTACATATATACAATAGAATATTACTTAACCATTACAGAAGAATGAAATCTTGCCATCTGTGCCAACATAGATTGACATAGAGGGTATTGTGCTGAGTGTAGTAAGTCAGATAGAAAAAGACAAGTGTCATATGATTTCACTTATAAGTGGAGTCTAAAGAATAAAATAAACAAATGAAAGAAACAAATTCATAGATACAGAGAACATTCTGATGGTTGCCAGATAATAGGAGGGATAGGTGGTCAGTAAAAATTGGGAAGGGATTAAGAAATACAAATTGATAGCTACAAAATAGTCATGGGGACGTAAAGTAAAGCATAGGTAATATAGTCAATAATATAGTAATAACTATATATAGTGCCAGGCAGGTACCAGACTAGTCAGGGGGATCACTTCTTAAATTATATAAATGTCTAACTGCAATGCTGTACACCTGAAATAAATACAAAAAAAAAACAAAACAAAACGAAAGAAAACCACTTGAAATAAAAAAAAAATGTTATACCAGTGTCTTTTGGAGCCTTAAAGGATGATCATCCACACTTAAGTGTGAATTAATTTAATTATATTCTTTCCTCCTAATTCCTGGATAGAAAACTATAAATTTTGAGTAGGGGTTGGAGTGGGTAGGATGGAAGTGAATTAGATCAACCTAGAATTTGTGGCAGTGACCTGGACCTGGATGGGTCATACAAGACTTAGTATGATGGGGAAGGGTGCTAAGAGACTAGAAAATAGTGGAGGGGTTTGGGAAGGGAGAATGCTAATTAAAGACTATCTTTGATCTGGAACTTTGCCATAGAATGGCTCTGGATCTGGCAATGAAATGGGAATTGCCACATTCTCCTTCTCTTCCTCATAAACGTCTTGCTTTTAGAACTTGGGCTGGAACTACTAGTACTGAATTAAGTGGTCTCATTGGGAAATCAGCCCCTTTTATGACATTGCTTCCTTGGGCAAATGAAGTTAGTAAACAGCTTTCAAATGAACTTCTGGAACCTTCCTAGTTTAAGAAGCCAGGTGCTACCTGAACTATGTAGATAATATTTTCATAATGATTAGCCTTCCTACACTTCCAAATTTCTTTTTACTACATCTTAAAGTGGAGGGTCTCAGAAGGGGTTACTTTTACTTCTTTTGCTTAATATATGCCTTTTACATCATAGATAACACACAAATGTAAAATCAAAATGAATAATTAATATATGAATTTCTATTAAAGAACAGCTGTTAATTTTTAAAGTACTTGGAGAATAATTAGGGATAGATAATATGACAGAAATGAACTTTATCTTTTAGTTTTCTGATATTTATTGAACAGTTTGGTTATTCATTTTACTAAAAAGTGTCTTAAGGTGCTGATTAGCCATAAGTTTAAAAAAAAATTAATGTCTCTTAATTTCTTGATATCTGTACAATAGTGAATTTTTTTCAAATAAAACATTTTATAAATCCAAACCTCTGTTTTTAAAGAAAGGATTAGTTAACATGTTTGAACCTATGAGACCCAATTACATAAATTCTAAAAAAAACAAACTAACAAAAAAACCCAAAACAAAACAGATGAACCCAGCATAAGGAAGTTGAATGCAAATTTTTGTTCACAAAATCATAAGCTTTTGAGTTAAGCTACTTTTTATTCTCCTGGGACTATCCCACATTGCTATAACTATGTCTTCAGGGATTTTATTTTTCAAGATTAAATTATCAGTGTTTCAAATACATTGTAGATCTTCTAATGTGATTCCTAATCTTTCTAAACGCACAGCTACCCATAGTTTTCCCTCAGATTTTGTGCTAAGAACTGACTTATACATCTGGATCTCATTGTTGGTCTTTTTATATTATTTATATTTTAGTTTTTATGTGTTGTTTCTTTTTACTTCCTAAAAATGAGTGCAAAACTTAAGGATAATGATGCTTTTAGTACCTTTTAAAGGTATTTACAGAGTGCCTACCTAGGCACTGTGCTGGGAGTTGCCTGGAGGGGAACCTACTTTGCTTAACCATTTCACATCTGAAATGAACTATGCGCTCTCAGAAGTCTCTGATTAAAAAGTTGTGTGGATTATAGATTTCATTTTTAAGAGCTCGATCCTTTTGTTTTAAGATGCACTGGCAAACATAAATGAGCAGAAAAAGACTAAATGAGGATGGAACTATAGTGGAAACTTTGATGCTCTGCCCAGATCCCCTGCCTGGTGATGCAGCCATCCTCCTGCTGATGGGGCGATAGACCATAAGGGTTTCACCGCTGTGCTCACTGGGAATTGTCCTTGGCCATGGGAGGCTTCCTCTCAAGGTTGTCCCACTGCAAGGGGACACTTGGAGTCAATGACTGCTTGATGAGGGGCTTTAAAGGCCCAGCCCTCTTGGCTCAGTTTGGGGCACTTCTACAATCCCAGCTCCAGGGATTCCTGTAAGGTCGTGCAGGCCTCTGTTGGAACCACTTGTAGGTCACATTCTCCCTCTGTCCAATCCTGCCCCTTCACTTCCTTAGAGGTGTATTCCCCAGGGCCCCCTGCCTTACCCTAGCAAACCATCTTCATACAGCTCTCTATAGCAGAGAACATTTCCAAAGAACTCAGTCTAACCAACACCATTGTTCAATTTCTTGAAGTGAGCTCTACATTTTAGCAAGAAATAATTAGACGTCATGGAAACAGGGGCAACAGTTTTGAAGACTTGGTGACATATGGACATTTTGAAGACAATCAAGGGAAGTTCTACTGGTGGGGTTACATCCAGGTTTAAAATAACAAGGGAGGATGAAGAAGCACAAAAATGCCAGAGGAGATGGGTGTTAGGTGGCACCAGAGGGCAGTGAAGTTAAAGAGATTAAAAGTTCAAAAAAATAAAAAAATCATTCATTATAGATTTAAAAATGTAAGATGTTAAATAAGTATTTTTAAAAATCACCAACTGCTAATGTGGGAGGGATCTTTGTCAGCTGCAAAATTACATTGTGGCCTGGAGATTCAAGTGCTGCTGCAAAAATTTGTATAAAATCGCCTACTTACTATTCATATACTATCATTGTAAGGATCTGGAAGTGGTCTTTAACTGTCAGATGTAAGAATTCTGTGAAGTGTTCCTGTATTATGTATTAGGATATAAGGTCTTAAGGTGGTTAAATGATTTTCCCAATAGTACGTTTGCCTGGTGCATAACAAGTACTCAGATGTTTATTGAATGAATATGTATCAGGGAATAAGGCTGGGAATTGAATGTATTCTGGATATTTTTCTCACTATTTAGAGGAATGGAGCTTACTTCAGACAAATTGTACAATCTAATTGAACTTCTAGTGCTTTTGGTTATTGTTTCAGCTAAAGCCTATGGTAGATAAACGTGTTATTTTGACTTTGTAAAAAAAATGAATGAGCTTCTAGGAATCTATTGTTAGAACATAATTAAAGGTATGAACCAAACATATTTGTAGACTCTTACTTTTAACAAGGAAAAATTGGCAAAGGCTCACATTTTCAACAATAGAAAAATGCTTAAATAATTATAATGAACTCTAGGCTATTATGTGGTAATATAAAATGTTTCAAAAATATTTTTTGGTATGCATTTTAGATAAACTTTGATTTTAGAATGGTTTAGATGCACAAAAATTGCAAAAATAGTTCAGAGAGTTCTCACATATTCAGCTCCCAGTTTCCCTTATTAGCATCTTACATAACTATGATGCATTTGTTAAAATTAATGAACCAACTTAGGTACATTGTTATTAACTTAAAGTTCATACTTTATTCATTCAGATCTTCTTAGCTTTTATTTTATTTTTATTTATTTATTTTTAAAAAAGATTTTATTGGGGAATTGGGGGAGGGGGTGAGCAGACATGTTGCTGTCCTTTTATTCTTCAGTCTAGTTGTGGAGGATGTTGCTTCACGGGCCCATGTTGGTGTTATTATTGTGCTCTTCCCAAGTGAGGCAGTCGCTTGCTGGCCATTGGACGGCCACTCACGGTAGCCCACTGCAACCTATGCTGTTGCCGGCGACTCATAGCAGCCAAGCTCCAGATGGAGCTTTTGTGCAGCACCATCTTAGCTGTAGAGGGCAGTGTCACTGGCCCTCATATGTGGGGTCTGAACCAGGGCTCTGCTGCTCAGAGCTGGTGTCCCAAGCCAGCTCTTAACCAATGCGCCACTCGGCTGGCCCTTCTTAGTTTTTACCTAATATCAATTTTCTGTTCCAGAATCCCACTCAGGACATCAAATGACATTTTGTTGTATCTTATTAAGCTCCTATTGGCTATGACAGTTTCTCAGACTTTCCTTATTTTTGATGAATTTGGTAGGTTAGAGGAGTACTGGTCAGGTGTTTTGCAGAATGTTTGTGAGTTGGGATTTGTTTGATGTTTTTCTCAGGATGATACTGGGGTTATGGGTTTGGGGGAGAAAGACCAGAGATTAAAGTGCCATTTTAGTCACATCTTATTAAGAGTATATACTAGAACATGATTCATCCCGGTTAATGTTAACCTTGACCATTTGGCTGTGGTAGTGTTTGTCAGGCTTCTCCTGTATAAAGT
This sequence comes from Aselliscus stoliczkanus, assembly GCA_033961575.1. Classification (NCBI taxonomy): domain Eukaryota; kingdom Metazoa; phylum Chordata; class Mammalia; order Chiroptera; family Hipposideridae; genus Aselliscus; species Aselliscus stoliczkanus. The sequence goes on from CM066728.1 coordinate 48,621,354, forward strand.
TATCCTCTCCCCTTTCCCATACAATGTGCTCTTTGGAAAGACGTTACTATGCACTGCTTATACTTCAAGAATGGGAAGTTATGTTTCACTTCTTTGAGGGTGGAGTATTTATGTAAATTATTTGAATTCATCATGGGAGACTCGTCTATTCTCCCTCGTTATTTATTCAATCATTTATATCAGCATGAACTCATGGATATTTACTATATACTTTGTATTCTAACTCAATACTAACCTATTTACTTTTTCGTTTGTGTTGCTCCAGCTTTGGCATTGGGGGTTCTTTCAGTTGGCCCCTGTGTCCCTTTGACATCACATCCTTGTGTGTGTTTGTTTGTTTGAGTACTTTCTTACTTTCTAGTATAAGACTCTCTAGGCTCTTGTATGTTTTCTGCCCTTGACCTAGAAATAGCCACTTCTCTAGGAACCCCTAGTTCCTTTTGGTGGAGAATTGGAAGCCAAGGTCTGGATACTAGGTGTGCTTATTACTATTGGGGAATATTTTTAATATCCTAGAACAATGTTTATGATAATTTCTGAAATTTTAAAAACATAAAATTTGATAAACAGTGATGTGAATTGTGTGCAAGAAAAAAATGTTAACGTGTCAACAGTTTGTTCATCAAAGGGTTGGGAGGTTATTAGTTTTTATTTATTTCTTTTCTTAGCTGAGCCATCCTGCCACCTTTTGGCAGCTCGGGGAGGTTGTTGTTTGTTCACCCTTTTTCCCCCTGCAAATTCTGGATCATGAATCATATACCTTGCAATTAGAAAAAGGAAACAGTAGTTAGCGGTTTTTTTAACATTAAAATTACTTCTTAAAAGTAAAATCAGGCAGATCTTGTTATATTTTTAGTAATCATTAAGCTCCTGTGTCCCACAAATTCTCATCATGTACACCAGGAATTGAGCCAGAAGCTGTTATCAACATCTGTTTAGAGGAGAATTTGAGGACAGTTAATGTAATGATGGAAAATTTCCAGCAGTGACAATATTGTGAACTGTCCTTACCTGTATTGAAATTATTCAAGAATATTTGTATTTCTTACGTTAAGGTTTATTAAACTTCACTAATTCAAATTTTGTGCCATATTTACCCACCTCTGTACAATATCTATTTAATAGTTTTCTCTAAACTGATTTTTAAAAAACTTTAGATACATTTACAAAAACCTTTTTCACTACCCTAAGTAAAAATGTCATGTCAAAGAATAGAACATAAATATAAAACAAAATACAAAATGGCACAAAACAATGTTACTAAAGTTAAAAGATAAAATGAGGAATGTTTTGATAGAAAGTCCGCATGTAAATATGGCCTAGAAAGTTCTGCATAGTTTTGGGCGCTGCTTCACCATGTCATCTTGACTTTTCTTGACCCCTCCAACTAATCCACACTGTTCTTACTTTAGAGCTTTTTATTGGTCATGATCTTTCCTGCCAAGCTGTTTTTTTCTGACAGGAATATTTAGTAAATGTCTCCTCATTTGTTGGCTATCAGCTCATGAGGGAAGCTGTTCCTGGTCTTTCAGACTTGGTCAAACGCCTAGTTATTGTTCTTTCATTTATTATGCTTTACTGTACTGTTCCCAATAGGAATGTTATAATAGTGAGATCATTTGATTGCCCATCTCTTTTCCTATTTTTCCTCCACAAGAGTATGGATCTGGACTCGTTGTATTCCCAGCATGTCGGATGGTGCCTGGTTCATAATAAGAACTCGGTGAATATGGAAATGAATGAATAAATGAACATACCACTCTCTGAGGTTTTGACATTATAAATTGGTGAATTCCAAACATTCCTTCTGAGTGTAATATTTTTCTCTCTATTCAGTTTGCTTCTTTCCCAGGTCATGTTGTTAAATTTGACTAATCAATAATGAGGGATAGGGAATAAAAACCACTTAGCTTTTTGTACCCCCTCTAAAGGATTTTGAGGTTCAGGCCTTCTGAATCCTTCTTAGCTAATGCCAGGTACTTCTCAAATCAATGGCCTAGCTTTTCACATAGAATACCTGTAATATGGCAAACCTATATTTTCATCTTTTCTTGTCATTGGGTCTTTTCTGTGAACTTCATTTATCCATTAATCTCACAGTCCTTCATTACTGTATCAAGAGGTAAATCTCTAAAAAGCAATTTTCCTTGTTCTCATAACTTACAGCCATATTGTGTTCCAGCCTCTTTTACCCTATTCATTCTGGGTGTTCTCTCATTTGCCTGATGTATAGGAGTCACTCAGTCAGTTGTAGGGTTTTTTTTTTTTTTTTTAAGAGGAAGTTGTTCCATATGTAGGTATAGATTTGGTGTATTTGTGGGAAGAGGTGAGTTCAGGATCCTCTTATGTCAACATCTTGAATCAGAACCCTTAGAAGTTTTAATTTTGGCAGGATCTTTAATGACTTCTTTGTGGGAATGGTATTTTATGAGCAGATAGTTTGTTTAAAAAAAGATAGGTTTATTCTTTTAAATGAAGATAGCTTTAGTTATTGGAGAATAATTGTCATATAATAAATTTCACATATTAAAAGTATACAATTTGATGAGTTTTGAAATATGTATATGCATGTAAAATCTTCATTATAATCTAGATTAAAAAAACAAACAAACAACATTTCCATGGATCAAGAAAGTTTTCTTGTGCTACTTTTTAATCCCTTCCTCCCTCCATTCTCTTCCCTAAACTACCACTGATCTGATTTACATCATTATAGATTTAGTTTGCATTTTCTAGAATTTTATTTAAGTGAGATTATATAGTATATAGATTTTTTTGGGGGGGAGCTAGATTTTTTTTTTTTTTTACTCAATGTAATGATTTTGAGATTTATTGATATTGTTTTAGGTATTAACAGTTCATTCCTCTTTATTACTGAGTATATCCACTGTATGGATAGACTTCAATTTGTTCTTGCATTCACCTGTTAATGGAAATTTGGGTTATTTACACTTTTGTGCTATTATAAATAAGGCCAGAATTCTAAAATTTATTACCGATTCCAGTAGAATATTGTTTTACTGCTTCTCACAATTTAGTAATTTAGGGACTCATTAAAAAAAACTGTCTTTCAAATGATTCCAGCCATTAGAAAATTTTCAGAATCCCAATTAAATCTCCAAATGATTGAGTTTTCATAGTACTTTTCCATTTTGCTTTTCCTTTAGTTTTTCCCATTAATGCCTCACCAGAAATCAAAGGGAAACAAAAAAAGGGAAAAAAGGTGAGGAGTGATGTAACAAATTAGAAAAATCTAGTCGTTGGTGGTAGAGATGAATCTATTCATTTTAGTTGCAAATTGCTAGAGGTCAGTTTTAAATGAATCAGGGTGGTTACATCTGAATGAAATATTACAAGCATTGTTATGAGGACTTTTTTCCTCACTAAGCCATTTTAATAGGCATTTTGATTCATAAAGTTATTGATGTTCATTAAACCTTTTACTCAATTTATATTCTTTTTTTCTCTGCCTATTTTTACTCAATGAGACTGTGGTTCAGTGTCTCCGATTTTGGTAAGTATGTAACATTTTTCACTCTTTAGACTATTTTGCTTTTTAAAGTTGTGCTTTAAATTTCCTCCAGTAGAGGAAGTGACTCATTTCTATACTGTAGCATGTAGGTTCTTGATGAATGCTGCTGCTAGGTAGAAATAGACTATAATGCTAGTGCCAGTGTAAGTGGAGTTTTACAGCTACTAAAATCTGAAGGATTTAGGATTTCAATTTTCTTAGGAATTTAAATTGAAGAAAAATAACTTCAGAAGTTGGCTAGGGCTCTGTGTTAGGAAGAACTTTGGTTGAATTAACAAGTGGCATGAATGTTATGAAATTGGCCGATGGCATAATGCAAGAGTGGTGTATTCTCTGAGATACTTTTTTGTCTCTGAAATGTGGGCTTGGGATTGTGCAAGCTCGAGCCCCCCATGTAGTGTAGGCCTGGTATGTCAGATCACGCAAATCTATTTTTAAGACTTCTGACTGTTGTGAATTCGCACAAATCGCCCAGTCTACATGTTTTTCAGACTGCTGTTGTATAAAGAAATGAGGAAGAGGGTTGTACAGTTATCTTACTTTGCAGACTTCTTAATATTCTAAAAATAATGGCATTGTCCTCATTTTGGAGACTATGAGAAGATGAGTTGCAAATATCACATTGTCCTGCCAAGCAGCTGCCATCCTGAGATGTGAGAATGAGCTTTACTTGTGTGGACAGGCTGATGTTAGAATTTTTAGGCATAATTGTCACTTGGATAGGGTTCATTAAATATGAACAGTAATATGTAGTGGATATTTGGCAATTAAATTTTTTTCTTAATTTATGGCAGTGCCTAGAGTAGCACCTTATGCATAGTATGGATTTAATAAAATTTCATAAAAACAGATAAGGTAAAAGCTGAAAGATGGTGCTGAAAGATTTTAAATTCTTCCTTGAGGTATGATTGTGAAAATATGAGTATGTCTTAAACTTTGCAATTCATTGAAATAACATGTAACCATTTTGAGTTTTTACAGCCATTACACTTTTATTATTTTATTTTGATCATTTAAAACTGATTACACTATAGCATCTCCCTGGATTTGTGAAAACTGATGAAGAATTTGCACTTATGAATAGAATGCAAAAAAAGAAAAATATTGGAATATCTGGCTAGTTTAGAATAAAATATAATAATAGTATAAAATAGTCTACTAGCATGTTTTCTAATGTGTTCTCTTAATTAACATGAAGAAAAGTGTGTGTGTGTATTTTGTAGACAGCAAAGAAGGAACTATTAGGATCTAATTGGTGAGAGTATAAGCTCTAAGTATGAAAAGAACTGTGGATAATAAAAGAATGATGAGAGTTCTAATGGTAGAAGGTGATTTTGATTAACTCCCAGATGGTGTACTGCTAAGACATCAGTGTGCATGACCAAATTTGAATCTGACTAAGTATGTGCAGCTAACAAAGATTTCTGGCCTGACCTGCTATCAGGTCACAGCCTTGTGGACAGCTTAGTCCACGGTAACATTGTGTCTGTCATCCCTGAACTTGTTAGCATCTTGTCTAACATACACAAAGTATGGATTCAAATTTAAGGTCAATGTCTAAATGTTAACTTTTTTTTTTTTTTTTTTAGCTGAGCCATCCTGCCACCTGTTGGCACCTCAGCGGCTGCTCAGCTCGGGCTGAGCATCGAACTGCTGTTGCTCAGAGCTCAGCTCACACTCTTGAGTGAACTCTTAACCAGCTGAGCCACTTGGCCTACCCTTGAATGTTAACTTTTAAATATAGGTAAGCATTGTATGTATAACTTTAATAATAGCATTATGTGCTTTTTATGTTAAATGTTTTTTAATTCCAAGTAATTAAATAAATAGATGGCTAGTTGGAAAAATAACACAAGTACTGAGATACTGTGTTAGTTAGATAACATTATGAAGAACATTATATATTTTCAACAAATAAATGCTTATAAAAATAGTAGAATTTATATACACATTATAAAAGTTTAACAATATATGGAAGAAGAATATAGATGAGATCATCTTGTAGTTCTAATTTTTATGGTAGTCTAATCTTTGTGGAAAACTTTAGGACTCGAAATTTTATGAGGAGGAAAAAATTGCACAATAATGTGTAATAGCATCTATGAGAAATTGTATTTAATTAGACATAATAAATACGTGTGAAAAAGTGGCAGAAAAAGCGATGTGTCTCAAAATCTCAACCAATCTCTGTTGAACGTGAGTATCTGTTTAGTAAAGCAGATGTAGCATTTAACTAGGAGCAATCTAGTAACAATTTTTATCACAAAATTATAATTATTCTAATATTAACATATCTGATAAAGTTTCATAGTTATTCTTACAGGCAATAACCTCATTGTGTTATGGGGAACTTGACTTCTACCTCATCTTTGGCTACATGTGCAGCCTGGAGGGAATAGCCAGAGCAAAGATCAAAGGTCCTGACTTGGGCGTGTGTGTGGGGTGAACTAGGAGCATGGAGGAGGCCAGAGTGGCAGGAATGGAGGAGGAAGGACGGGGGGAAGGAGAGGAGATCATAGAGAGAACCGGGCAGGTCACTCAGGTCTTCATAGTTTTTGTGAGCACTTTTGACTTTTCCTCCATATGAACTGTGAAGTGTTGAAGGGTTTTGAGCAAAGTAATGACTTGACCTGACAGAGATTTTAAAGAAACATCTATGGCTGTTGGGTTGGGAACAGACTGGGGATAGAGACAAAAGTGTAAACAAAGACCATTAGGAGGCTGATGCAGTAATTCAGGGAGAGCTTCCAGTTTTATCTCCTTTTGGACCCTGGGCTCTTGGCATATGTGCTCCTCTCTCACCTCAGGACCTTTGCACATGCAGATCTTCTTATGAAATGCCCTTCTCCTTGCCATTCATCTTTGCCTAGTTAACCCCTCCTGTCTTTCAGACCTTTCTTATACAATACATCACTTTCTCAAAAAGAAATCATCCATGACCATCTCTCCGACTACTTTAGGTCCCCACTGTTATATATTTTCAAGGTTCCTAGTGATTTTCATTCTTGTAGCTTGTTTGTGAATATATAAGCCTACACTCCTTGGAGTCTTTACTGCATGAAGTGTACTCCTTTATTTCATGAGGACAGAAACTTATGACATCTAATAAATATTTCCTGGGTGACTTGTGAATGAGTACATGTGTGAATGAATGAAATAATGAAGTGGAAAGATGACTCTAAGCCTGTGGCTAAAATACTCAGTAAATTGGCCTCCTGACTTGGTGACTGCAATGAGATGGTATATTCAAACGTCAGGAGCCTCGTAGGAGGAGAGGACATCTGTCTTGACCCGTCATTGAAAGCAAGTGCCTTTTGCCTCTCCTTATCACCTTACTCCTTTAGAAATTAGGAAAGCAAAGAAGAGAGTTGTAAGTAGGTACCCAAGAGTCTGTGTAACTAAATGCCTATGGGAAGAAAATGCCTATGGCAAGAGAAAATAATTAGCAAATTCATATACCATCTTTAACTCAAGCCAGATAGTCTCTAAATTAAGACATTTAGTCTTTGATTACAGATCTCTATGAGTGACTGGTGTTTTAATCTTATGTTTGATTTCCACAAGTCTTATAATTCAGTCCTGGAACTAGACTCACCAGATTTGTCTTGCCATAGCACCTTTAATTAAACTCTGTTAAAACCTTCATCTGTGAAAATAAATAAACCTGAAAACACAGTAAATAAATGTGAGAGGACTTTTCTATTATAGGCACTACCTGGAAGAGATTTTTCCTGAAAGTGGAACGCTTGGACAATGGTCACTGTCATGCATTGGGCTGACCAGAAAGTCCAGGAACTTGAAAACCGCAAATCCCTGAACTGACTTAAGTTTGTCTATTCTGTTTCTACTTGTCTTCAAGAGTGTTCTCAGGATGCTTGGATGTGCATCATAACATTTTCATAATTTTGCCACTGGAGGGCTCAGTGGCCTTTTAAAAGTTCCTTGTAGGAAATCAAATCTTATGTTTGTGTAACAGTGAGACTTTGAGACAAAATGTTTTCTCCCTCTTTTGAGAAAACCTGCTTTTTTAGTGGAGGAAGGGTGTACCTTTAGATGCCAAAGTGCATGTGTCATTCCAGCCAAAAAGCTTTTGTAAATGCCCTCAAAGATGAAAAGTCTTGTCGTTGCTGCATATAGACTGAAACCAAAGAGGCTGCGTTGATCTCTCTCCCAGAGAATAGAAGGGAATCAAGATTATGCCGAGCAGGGCTTTCAAGTGTATGCACATGCATTTGTGGTATGCTTGTGTGTGTATGCTGGTGGCAGTATGGGGGAGAGGTAGAGTAGGGTGGGCTGAAACATCTGCAGCAGTCCAGGAGTTACATGGCTAATGCAGTTGGGGTGGCGAAGGACCATTTTTAAGGACTAACTGAAAGGATATAGGGGTGAGTGTCAGGGTGATAGTGGTTACAGATGCTTCCAGGATTCCTTGTCATGTGTTATCTTATAAAGATTATGCTTGTGGTTCTTTTACTGTGTGTGTTATATGCATGGTGGTCCAGCCTCTCTGAGGCTGCTGTTGCAGCATGGATGAAGCAAAGAAATTCTGATATGAGTGCCGCATCCCTTTGGCATGTGCATAATTTTTTTGTGATATTTAGGAGGCACCTGGGGGTAACAATGAGGTATTATGCAAAAACATGGAGGCAGTGTTGGCCCCCAAGTGAAGTATAAAATCAGCATAAACCAGAGAGATGGAAATAACCAGAATGACCCTCACTGATCTGGTAAGACTTAATTATAAACTAATTGAAGAATTAACACATTTAAAGGTAAATAATATGCCCATTAGAAGGGAGATGACTACTCAGACTGAAATCTACACTGGGATAGAGGAGAGTCTAAGAAACTTTGGAGAGGCCTGGCTAAAAATTACTGAGGAAGGCTGGCTGGCTTGAAACTTTGTTTCTTGTGACTTCCCTACCATGGTGATGAATGCTTGTGGCTCTAAAATCGTGAATCATCAATGAATTCTCCTTATTTTGATTTCATGCTTATTTAGCTACATTTGGTTTATGACTTGATCTTCCATTTGTTTGCCTGTTGCAGAGAATATACCGGTCACAACAATATGAGTATTCAGGTTCATGTGTCAGGCTTTTCACACCAGCTTGGCATCTACATACCAGTATGGTGTCCCAGAAGAGCCAGGTTCTAGGCTGGCAGAGTTGAGAACAAGGCTCTAGACCATGGCATGGTCACCAAGGTAAATGCCACTTTCTTAGGCTGTTTGCAGCTTGCCAGTGGACTTGTCATAGTGACATCTTTTACTGTTTACCTTCCTTCCACGCCCTAAAAATTCCACTAAATGTCAGAGAACAAATCAGAAAAAGAGGCCAAAACCAGGAAAACTGTAATTTTGGAAAGGAAATACCAAGTATAATTAAAAAATTTTTCTCATCACATTTGATTCATGAATCAAAGAGTTAGTGAGCATTTATTAGGTACTTAACATTTTGTATTTTCTGCTGTGGTGTTTCACTGCAATTTGCCAAGAAAACAAAGTGGAATATCTCTCTTCCTTGGAAGCTTGGTTTCTTTGCTATGAAGCAACAGGCCACGCCTTCTAGTTGAGGCTCCTTGGGTAGGCTGAGAACAGCCAATGTGAATTTCGCTGCCATGCTCCCTACGTCCGCCATGACTGGAGGAATGGAAGCCATTCCTTTACACCCAGGTTTGTTCCTATCCTACAGACTTATTTTCTTCTGGGTGGAGTCCAAGCTTTCTCCAACTCACTGTGATACACTCAGATGCACATGTGTTTCAACCTCTGTGAGGCTGACTCAGCAGATTGCGCAAAGGAATCCTGACATGAGTACCACATCGATTTGGCATCTGCATACATTTTTTTGTGTTTGATTTTTTTAGCGGGGAACAAGTGATGAGCATCTTTGTGCATCTCCCTTTTTATTAAGGAGGAAAATCACTCCTGTGATTATCCAGCAGGCTTCATTTTAGGTCTTTCTGATCAGAACTGGTTTGAATGCCCACCTTTTATCCAATGAGCAGAAACTATAGAATAGTCTCAATCTAGACCAATCATAAATGATCTAGAAATGGAAACATCATTACTCAAGGGTCCGCATAGGAAAAAATTAATGTAACATAAAAAGAAAATGGCCAGTTGTTAGCTATCTTCTACAAGATCTGAAAACAGAAAATCCATTTAAATGACATTAAAAATTTGAAAGCTTCTAAATGAAGAATGTGCAGACAAGAAAGTGGTATTGTATACTGGATCGTATTGTTGAGCACTGACAGTATTTATTCAGTAAAGATTTTTGGAAAATAGAATGAATGGATTTTGACTACATAATTCAGCCTTGCTTGGAGGCTGTCTAAATGACTTTTAAGAGTTTCCTTTATCATGTCAGTAAGGAGAAAAACCATCAACAAAGAATTAACTAAAAGCTGTATTCAAATTGTTGTAAATGGGTATGGCTTGTAAGCTTTGAGACAATTCAAAAGTATAATCTGTTTCATTTCTGTGATCATGTTCTTCTAGTTCAGTTTGCCTTATACTGAACTGCATATACAAATTAACTAGGAGTTTGTTATACATACACATTCTTAGGCACCACTTTCCAAAGATATTGATTCAGAAAGTTTTATCAGTTTTCTAATGATGCATAACAAATTAATAAACTTAGCAAAGTAAAACAATACCTATTTATTATTTCACAGCTCTGTAGTCAGAAGTAGTTTTTGGTGGGCTTCACTGGGTTCTCTTCTTAGGGTCTTGAAAGCTGAAATCAAGATGTCAGCTAGGCTGGGCTCTTAGCTAAAGGAACTGGGTAACAACCTGCTTCCAAGCTCCCCCCAGTTGTTGTAGGATTGAGGCCTCTTTGTCTTGCTAGCTAGCTGTTGACTAAGGATCCCTCAGGTCCTTGCCACATGACTCCTTCCATTTCAGCAGTGAGAACTTCCCTCCTGTCAAATCCTTCTCATATTGGAATCTCTCTGACTTACCCTTCTGTAACTAGTCATAGAAACTCTCTGCCTCTAAAGGGCTCATATGGTTAGGTTAAACCCCCCTGGGTAATCTCTCTATCTTAAAGTTAATTGAGCTGCAACCTTAATTACATGTGCAAGATCCCTTTTGCCTTGTGAAGTGACATAATTATGGGAGTAACATTAGGTGATGGATACCATGGGGAACATTTTAGAATCCTGCCAAGCATGGTGTATGTGGAGTGGGACCTGTATATCTGCATTTTTAACAAACTCATAAGGTTCTGATGCAACTCACAGAGTAAAGAGTTCTCACTGAAGCAAGACCACAGCTATGCTTGTGGATGAAGTCAAACCTCTTGAAATTAGAAACCTTAGAAAGGGAAGCAAAAATATGTATAAACAAAAAGTTAATGTATTCGTCCAATTTTGAGTCAAATTGCTACCTCAGTATAAGTGACAAGTAATGAGTTGCATTTCCAGGGCCTGGAGAGTATGAATGTGGGTCAGTTAAGTAGTAAGAACTATATCTTGAACTCTGGATTATACCCTGAACTGCTTTACAGCTATGAGGAATCATTTCTGTTTTTCCTTTTTCTTTTCTTCAGGGATGGGGAGTGTTATTAGAAAACTGACTAGCTTACTTGGAATGTTTATACAAAATAAACATGGTGTGTGGTTGAAGTATTTGACTTTGTAGCAAATACTGTGGGGTTTTACCTAATAGCTGTTTTACCCCTTCTTGCCTGCTAAGAAGGCAGTTTTTCTTTTCTTTTTTTTTGCTTTTGTTGTTCTTTCACTCCATATGATTATTTGAGACTCATCCACATTGCATGTATCAATCTTTTATTTATTTTAATTGCAAATAATATTCTATTGTATGAATATACACCAACTTACTTATCCGTTCACTATTGTTGGCCATGTGGGTTGTGTCCAGATATGGCTATTATAAATAAAGCTACAGTGAGCATTCTAGTACATATATTTGTATAGACATATGCTTTCACTTCTCTTGGTTCAATACCTAGAAGTGGAATGGCTGGATCATATAAGAGTATATTTAACTTTTTAAGAAGCTGTCAAGCTGTTTTCCGAAGTGGCTTTGACTTATATATTCCAAACATCAGTGCCTGAGTGTTCCAGTTCCTCCACATCTTCATCAACTGTTGGTGTGGTCAGTCTTTTAAATTTTAACCACTCTAATATTTGTGTAGTAGTGTCTTGTGGTTTTAATTTCCATTTCTCTAAAGACTAATCATGTTGAGCATCTTTATGTATGTTTATGTGCCATCTACATATATTTTTTTGGTGAGAGGTCTGTCCACATATTTTGTCCACCTTTTTTTTTAAAATCAGGTTTAAAAAGTTTACAAATTTTCAGCATTCTTTTTATATTCTGGAATCAAGTTTTGATCAGAGCATGATTTGCAAATATTTTTCTCCAGTATGTAGTTTGTATTTTCATGTTGTTTTTTTTTTGTTATAAACTTTATTTTAATAGATTTTCATGTCTTTTCATTTTTTGAAAAGTGTCTTTCGAAGAGTGGAAGTTTCAATAAAGTTCAATTTATTGGTTTTAAAAAAAATTATGTTTTCTGTCTTTGTGGTTGCATCTAAGAAACCTGTGCTTGACCCAAATTCACAAAGATTTTATGCTGTGCTTTCTTCTAGAAGTTTTATGGTTTTAGGTTCTGCATTTAGACCTATGACCCATTTCTAGTTAATTTAATATATTGTGAAAGGCATAGATTGCAATTCATTATTTTGCATATGACTATCCAGTTGTTGCAGTGCTGTTTATTTAAAGACTATGTTTTCTTCACTGAATTACATTTCCATCTGGAATATTTGTTTTTCTTGTAAATGTGGGTCTATTTCTGGACTTCCTATTTTATTCCATTGATCTATTTCTGTATTTTTATACCAATGCTATACTGTCTTAGGTACTATAGATTTATGGTAAGTCTTGAAATCAGGTAATGTTAGTCCTCTAACTTTTTTCTTCTTTTATCAAGTTGTTTTGGCTATTCTGGTTCCTTTGCATTTTAATATGAATTTTAGGTTCAGTTTGTCAATTTTTACAAAAAAAAAAATTCGTCATGGAATTTTGAGTGGGTTGTGTTGAATCTCTAGACCAATTTGGGGAGAATTGACTTTTTAACAACATTGAGTCTTCCAACATATGAGCAGAGAATGTCTCTCAGTTAATTCAGATTTTTAGTTTGTCTTAGCAATGTTTTAAAGCTTTCAGTATTCAGGTTTTGCTCATCTTTTGTCAGATTTATACCTAAATATTTCATATTTTTGAAGCTATTGCTTATAGTATTATTTAAAAATTTTAATTTCCTATTGTTTGTTGCTAGTACATGAAGATTACAATAGATTTTATATATTGATATTGTATCCTAAAATCTTACTAACTCATATATTAGGTCTAGTAACTTTTTTGTAGATTCATTGGATTTTCTACATAGATGATTATGTTATGTGTGAATGAAGATCATTTTATTTCTTCCTTTCCACTGCCTTTTCTTTCCTTATTGCACTGACTTGAACTTATAGCAAAATAGTAAGTAAAAGTGATGAGCATAAACATTCTTGTCTTTTTCCTGATCTTAGAGGGAAAACATTTAGTCTTTTATCATTGTGCTTTCAGCTGTAAGTTTGTTTTTTGTAAATTAGTAAGTTGAGGAGTATCTTTTTGTTCTTACTTTGGTGAGAGTTTTTTTTTATTAGGAATACATGTTGAATTTCTGTTAAATGCCATTTTTGCATTTATTGAAATTATCATATGGATTTTCTTTTTGAGCTTGTTAATATAGTTAATTACATTGATTACTTTTTAAAAATGTTAAATCAACCTTGCATTCTTGGGAAAACACCACTTTATATATTGACTTTTATATAGTTGGATTTGATATGCTAAAATTTTGTTTTAAACAACTGCGTCTGTGCTCATGAGACATATTGGTTTGTAATTTTAATTTTTTGTAATGTCTTTGGTTTGATATCAGACAAAAACTGGAAATATCTAGAATTAATTGGGAGTTATTTTTCTCGTTCTCAAATTTTTTAGGAGTTTGTATGGAATTCATACTATTTCTTCTATAATGTTTGCTAGAATTCACCAGTGAAACCACCTGGGCCTTGAGTTTTATTTGTGGGAAGGTTTTTGGAAAATCAATTTATTAACTAGCTATGGGGTTTTTCAGCTATGTATTTCTTCTTGAGACAGTTTTAGTAGTTTATGTCTTTCAAGAATTTGCCCATTTCTTTTAAGTTGTCAATTTGGATTGGGATTGTCATTCATAATATTCACTCATACTTTTAGTATTTGTAGGACATTTAATTATGTCACTGATGAGTTTTAAATATCTATATTTATTCATATTATGCTAAAAGTAGACACAAACTTTCTGAGGCAAGGACAGACTATTATTACTCACAGCAATAACTACATTGGTTCCCCTTTCCTTAGTACTTCTCCTTTTTGAATGAGAGCCAAAAGCCACACAACAGGTACTGCGGTCTGAACTGTAGTTAAAGAACTGCAAACTTTTGAATCTGAGAACTTATGTAAAAGTGTTGAACTCCTCCCACTTAAAATTGAAGTCAAAGCCTGCACTGTTTGCTAGTTCATACCACATAGGAAGCAGGGAAAAGCTTTATTTTTGGAATTTAGGTTGGTATCTGAAGACACAGAATTGTCTGTCTTTTCATGTTATTGAGCTGTGAGGGTGTCCAGGATACTCATATTTATACTTGTGGATGTCCATGTCTGTGAGACTGTGTGTGTGTGTGTGTGTGTGTGTGTGAGAGAGAGAGAGAGAGAGAGAGAGAGAGAGAGAGAGAGAGAGAGAGAGAGAGGAAAATGAGTGTAATTTATATTAATAAATTTTATTCCTCACATCAATGAAAACCACAAGATAAGTAATAGAGCATTGTGTGTGTGTGTGTGTGTGTGTGTGTGAGAGAGAGAGAGAGAGAGAGAGAGAGAGAGAGAGAGAGCGAGAAAGAGAAATTAGTGTGATTTATATTTACAAGTTTTATTCCTCACATCAGTGAAAACCACAAGATAAGTAATAGAGCATTGTTTGGAATTTGTCCACCTTTTTCTTAATTGTAGTGTAAACAAACAGATGCTGGTTTTTGGTGTAAAGGGGCATACTCTTTGGACACGAGAAACAGTAACTCTGTATAAAAGATCAAGGAAAAAAGGCATTTATCCTATTCTTCTCCCTTCTCAGAGGGAAAGTAAAGCTCATGTCTTCATTTAGGCCAATAAGTGTGCACCTAAAATTGTGTTGATTCAGGATCATTGACTCTCTCAGTTAGAGTTGGTTTGAGACAGTTGTTTAAATGCAGAGAAATTGGACTGTGGACTGATTCTTTGGATGCTTCAGAGTACTCTACATTTTTGCTAGTAGTTGAAGCTAAATACCCCTGTAGATGTTGACAGGGCAAGAAAGCATCTTGGAAGTTTTTTTAGTTTTATAGGAAGGTATCAAGGAAACTAATTCCCATTACTGAGGCGTGTGAGGAGCTGCTGTACAACATAGAATCCTTATTCCAGGTAGGAATGGTTTACCTCCCTTCAGCCCTGCACTTGGTTATTCTGGGGCCTACTGTGATTAGAGAGTGAAACTTCATAACATGTTTTTACAGTCGCTGACACTTGTTTCACCAGAACTTTTACGTATCTCATGTTGCTAAAGATCAGAGTCTCCTCTATTTGTACTGTATTTTCAAAAGTTTATACATGATTTCCGACTATTTAGACATATTTCTTAGCAATGTTTTCAAATAGCCTCATTGTTTACTATGAAAAGAACCTAGAAAAACAAAAAAATATTTCAGTTCTCCTTGGTTATAAATGTTTGCTATGATCTTTAAAAACACACAGATACACGGTTTTAAGGCATAATACAAGCCATGGCTAAGAGACTTGAGAAGTGAATTTTAGACTTAGGCTCAAGTTGCTTTTGAAGAAGAACTGTAATCATCTGCTATTACACCTGAAGAAAATCCCGTCTGTGTTGCAGTATTTGATATTCCTTTCACTTATATCCGCGTTTGTTAATTTTTCTGAATTTAAACTTTCTATTATTGCAGTAATTTTTTTCAGTTTCTAGCAATGTGTAAGAGAGACTTGTGGAATCATCATTAATGAATAATAACTGCTATAATTACTGATGTCCCTGGTTAACAATTATAATGAACAATGATCCACTTGTTACACAAAAAAGTACCTGATTCACCATCCACTAAAGAGGGTTTAAATGAATAGTTAGTTGTTCATGTAACGTGACTGCTGTGTAAAAAAGCACAAGGTATGTGTATCAATTACATACTTTTGAAATGTGAGGAGATATACACAAAGCTTGTGACTGAAATATTTAAAATGGTTCTTACTAAAATCATTATTTTTAACTGGTCCTAAAATTGTACCTTTAAAAAAAGTAAAGGCCCGCAGGAGCAGTGGCCAAGTGGTAAGGCATCGGACTATAAAAAAGTAAAGGCCTTAGCAGAAAACAGGGAAAGCTTAAAGGTTTACTTTTCTATTATTTCATAAATGTTTCCATTGTCCTTTGCATTTTGTGATAGTATAAACAGAGAAATCCCTGTGGTCCAACAAACTGTAAAGCCATGAAGCAAAATCCCTAATATTGAGAACAAATAGGAAATATTATTCAGATACCAAGCTCAAAGAAACTGTGCTGCACAGAGTTGAGAATCAATGCTTATTTTATTAACCAATGACTAATGTTAAAAGAACCTTTAAAATTAGCAGGGTTTGAATATTAAAATATGATTCTAAACTGAAACTAGTTGTCCTCAGAATCTATTCTCTCTTTCTTATCAGTAATAGACACATTAGCGTTCCTAATTTTTACCTGGCATATGGATGTTAGGAATAAAGACTTTATTTTCCAGTAGGCTTGCAGCTGGACATGGCTATATGACCAAGTCCTGGCCAGAGGGCTGCAGGTTGGATATGGCAGTTTAAATGCAGGCAGCCATCTTGGAATGTGAGGGGGTATTTGCATGCTGAAGATGGCAAAGCAAAAAAGGAGTCAAAACCTGGGTGTCTGCCATCTTATACCAGCCTTGGCTTGATGACCTCCAGTCTTTTTCCTTTTTTTTTTTTTAAGTTTGTGCCTTATCCTGCACAACTGTTTTTTTTTGTTTTGTTTTGTTTTTGAGGGCAGTGTCACTGGCCCTCATATGTGGGACCCGACACGAGACCGCTGGCTTCCCAAGCCAGCGCTTAACCACCGTGCCACTTGGCCGGCCCCTTTTTCTTTTTTGATGAAGAGAAATAAACTATTTAATTTATTTTCAGATACTGGATTTAGGTCCCTTTTGAGGATCCAGGGTTACTGAAGTTAACCCTAACAGGTACATCAAATTATTTTTCTTTTTGATCACTTGTAAAATCATTTCCTGTGTACATAAATTCCTTAGGGGTAATAAAGTTCAATGACATTTTCTTGGATCAACAGCAACATTGAAAGCCTGTTTAATGTTACGACCTCATGTGTAAGACCTTATTGATCAAAGAACTCAGTTGGGTAAAACAGGTGAATGAGCCTGGCTTCTGAAAAAAAGGAGAACCTATACAAAGTTCATCAAGACCTTATATTCAGCAACCATTGTCTATCACCTGAACACAAGAAACAACCAACAGGTGTATTGGGAGCCAAGGGGGAATAAATATATTTTGGTATTAATATGTTTTGATAGTAAAAATGTGTCTAAACTTCCCAAAAGGCAGATTAGAGCGTAGAAGATAGAAGTATGCTGGTGGTGGTGGCAGTGGTGGACTTATCAATGTCTACTATATTCTGTCACTACTATTACAGATGGTATTTCTAACCCCAGAAATGTCTCAGATGTACCCCATGAATCACTGTGGAAAGTAGAGGACAAACTCTGAAGCCACCTGCAGCCCCAAGCACAGCTCTCCTAAGACATATTATTTCTGTTTTGGTCTATATGAGAAATCTGCCCCGACAGATGGCTCTGCCTAAATGGAAGACAAATTTAGGCTTATAAAAATGCTTAGGAAGAAGCAAGTTTACTTGGAATCAGCTTCCTAAATGGAACTTTGTATTCTTCCAAAGTCATGAACATATGAACCTGAACTTCCACTGGCACTTTCTCATGTAGTAATCATAGGTTTCCCCCCAACCCCATTTATTACAAGTTTTATATATATGTGACTGCCAGCCCCCCTTCAAAGTATGTTGACATGTTAGTTGATTTTGAAGAGTTGACAATGATTCTGGCTGGTGTGTTTTTCCATACTGGTTGTAGCATCCATGCTGGACAACATTTTTGGGGTCCCTTAAAAAAGAAATGTCATTTTCTCCATAGAATTAAAAATGTTTTACTTTTATTTCAAGCATGTTAGGGTTTTTTGCATAATTTTTTCTGCCTTTACTGATGTTTGCAACAGTTCTCAATTTAGTACCATCTGTGAACCCATCAGCTTGCTATTTACTGCCTCTTCTAGATCATTAAGGGAGATGTTATGGCAATAATGCTTTATTTACATGTCACTTTCCCAGGAAATTCAAAGTATATTTATAAAGTTATTGTATTACACAATGGCACCAATGTGAGGAAAAAAATAATATTTATAGTTAGGAAGCATTTCAACATTATTATGACTTATTTTAAATAGGAAGAAATATTTCAGTGCTTCTAGAGTTTAAGCATGCCTTGTATTAGGTATTCTTGTTGCTCTGAGCCATTAAAGAAATTGTTATAGTAGCTTCTGGTAGTTGTATAATGATATGAGAGGGAGGAGTGATTGGATTAGATTGATGAATGAGGTTTACATTTTTTCCAGTTCTGTTCCCTTTTGGGCCCAACATTAAAGTCTTAATTATTGGAAAGTGGTAAAAAGCCAGTAAAGTTAGAGGAAGAAGGAGAAACAAAAGAATCAGGTAAAATGAATTATTAAGAAAAATAAAAGAAAATCACCATATTGTCTCTCTTCCTTTTAAATTATGGTAATTTCACCATTTATGCATGCTTCTAGAGAGGCCTGCATACCAAGCAATTCATTGTAAAAATGGGGAAAATGAGAATCCATTTTGATTACTGAATGTGTATATTTTATTTTATTGTTTCATTTTATTTTTTTAATAGTGTGCTGTGGCAAACAGGTTGCATTTGGTTAAACACAGAAAATGATTCATCTCTTCTGTAGCTGATAGGTGTTTTGATTGACTAACCAATGGTATAGGCCATTAACAGGTTTATAAGGACCCTCAGCTCTGGTATAGTCCTTTTTTATCCCTGGTTTTGAATGTCAGAAAACTCATACCACCTTTGCAATATAGTTTAACAACCTTGATCTCCCAATTTAGATAATAAAGGCTGTTGCTGAATTTAGTTTGAGATCAGTTGCTTATTATGGAATTAAAGTTATGATCATCAAAAAATCACATAGTGTTTAACAGGATTTCTAGCTGATATTTGACTTCTAACTCATCAATTAATTGGTTTAGTATTTATTTATAAGTTACTTTAACAGTGGAGAGTCAAATGAATAAATAGGAGGGGACAGTTATAGGTAACTCTGTTAGGAAGAATATAAAATTTATGGCAGATTTTGGAAAGCGGAGTTTTTGTATTTTCATTTAAATTGCTCACCAGGAGGCTGAGAATACAAGTATTGAAACATTTGTTTGATGAACATTTGACTCAGGTTGCTGGGTCGGCTATGTAGTCAGTGACTTCTGGACCTACAGCTCATCCAGTACACCGATAGAGGGCTCTGTGAGGGCCATTCCGAAGCTGACATTAAGTCTATTGTTAGAACAGCAATGACATCTAAGGCCCCATTCGAGGTCTAAGGCAATTAGAACAGAGCCTCTCAAAGTTCATTCATTTGAATATCATCATCTGGTTTTTGCCATATATACACATGTTCTTTATTATTCAATGTTTTTCTTTTAAATAAATTCAATTTTGTGACTTAAAAAATTATTTTAAAAGAAAATTTTATATTACTACCATAAATTAGAAAAATCAGCATCCTTTCCTTAAATAGATAGTGACTAAAAATAAATGTGATGAAACCAAAGTATACAGTGCTGGGCTAGTTAGATGGTGTTACTGGGAGGCTCAGTGCCTGATAACACCTTTTGCTTGTTAAAACAAGAATGGAGAGATGCGAAAGACCTCTAGCACTGAACTGAGATTTTCTCCTTGGTATTAGAAAATTGAAAAGGGAAAACTGCCAATCCCTGATTTAGAATTTTTAATGTACTGTTACCACATAAAATGATATTCTGGACCACACTTTTGAAATATTGGATTAAAGAAGCAAATGAAGAACATGGATCCAATAGGCTAGTCAATTCATTTGTTCATTCATTTGTTCAACTTATTATGTGCTCCCAAACTGGGTGTGCAGTGTTGAACGAAACACACAAATCATCTCCCATAGACTGACTAACCATCAACCACAGATTTTTCCTTTCAACCTGTCCTGTCATGCATCTAATCCTACTTTCTCTGGTTCTTTTCATCCCAGCTTTTTTCTCATTGCTACCCCAGTCCAGTGTAACTTATTGTGGGGCCTAGAAACCTCTTAGAGTCCTTGTTTTCTTCTGACTTCAAGCAAGTCCTTTCGAGTCCCTTTGTCTAAGACTCTTTTTGGAATGCACCTTAATCTTTCCCATTGGTAGAACTTCTCTAGACTTCAGCAGACTTAAAAATTTCAAGTTTCTTATGCAGTTTCTGCCATTGCGGTAAGATCAGAGGAATGAGAAAGCTAGGAGACACATCTAATGTTAGGAGGTCCAGAGTCCTGGTTATTCTTTCCATTTGTGCTACTACTTGGTAGCAAGCTGGGTTTAAATTCCAACACGTGCTCTGGGGCCTCAGCTATACAATCAGGTTGCATCAATTAATCTAAACAGTGCCTGGTAAACCACTTCACTGAAGGTGGTCAGTGCAACAGATATTTATGTTGCTAATGTTATTTAGTGTGGTAGTAAGTGCTTTTTTAGGTTTTCATGTAAAATCTCGCCTCCAGTGTTATTACCAAGCCTCAGAATTTCTTCATAACCAATACCAATGATCTCCTCAGTTAAGTCTCCATTGTCCCTGTAGAAATAATTTTTCACAGCATAGATGATGTGATGACATGAGAGTTTAATAACAAAGATATGGCCTCATGTTCCCTTTGCCAGAGGGAAAGCAGTTGTGGCCAAGACCAGCTGTGCTGGTAGTCTCCCCTCCCCCATACTCCCCTCCCCCGTCTTTACTGGAACAAATATAAAGAGTTGTCTGTAGTTAGAAATGTAAAGCTTCCTATTCCCACTGTTGTTCTAACTGACTCTGAGTGTAATTATATAAAGTGCTTTGGGAAGGGGGTATACCTGTCTCATTATCCTTCTAAATTTAGGTATGATACATTTTGACATCCTCTAGGAGAAGAAGAAGCTTGAAAATGCTGATGAAAGCACACCACACAACTAAATTTAAAAAGTGATGTCAATGACAAATTCCAGGAAAGAAAAGCTATTTACAACGAATGCTAGGAATATTTGAAAACAATACTAGGAAATATGAAATATGAATGTGCTAGATTGCATGAGTAATAAGTACTTTTTGAAGTTTGCAATGGCATCAGTGATCATACATCTGTGGTCTTGTTTGAAAGCAAATCTGTCTTGTTGCTTTTTGAAAGCTTTACCAAGCATACCTTCGATTGTGAATTCCACTAGGGTTGTATAAAACCTTATACACCTGTGAGAGTCATGTACCCCTGGGGTAGTCAATAAAAATACGAACTGAAAAAGAGTTGACTCCCTTTCCATTTTTTTTTTTTCTTGAGGGCAGTGTCACTGGCTCTCGTATGTAGGACCCGAACCAGGGCCGCTGGAGTTCCAAGGCAGCGCTTAATCACTGTGCCACTTGGCCAGCCCTGACTTCTTCCTTTCCTTTTATTTCATCTATTTCTTCCAGAGATAGCTTCAGGAGAGATGATACTGGTTGCACTCTTTTATTTTATTAATGATAGTAATTTAGTGATGAAATCTTGGAAAAACTTGGCGTGCAAGACAGGGGGAAACAGTTGCACAGCTTAGATTGAAAAGATAATAAGTATATGTTTGTGTTCTGCCAGATTATCCATCAGTTTAATGCAGCTCTGCAATTTCTCACTTTGGTGTGACAATGTGTTTATCACACGAATTTATAATTCTGCCATCTCACTTCTCAGTGTGTGTGACCTGTATCTCTTGTAAGTGGCTGCTTCTGAGAGTGTTGTGATGGTGGAGGGGGCGTTGACATCTGGTGGAATTCCCTCTGAACACCTTAGGAGAAACTCATGAAGACATTTCTGTGGAGCTATCCTAGCAGATACCTGTGAGGCTTTGGAGCCTTATTTTCCTCTGAGCTGGAGAAATGCCAATAGAACACAGCATCAGAGGAATAATGCCAAGAAAATATTCTCGCTTATGGGTAGTCATGGAAAAAGGACAACTTACAGGATGGAGTAGTTTCTTAGTAATTCTCTGGAAAGGCAGGGGGATGACTTTCCCAGCTCTGGTTCCTTGGACCAAAGCCCAGGCTTCCTATGGGCATTTCATAGCAAGAATTCCTGGCAATGTCTCCAATTGTGCCCCGCACACTTAGAGAGACATCTATAAGTAGGAAGGACATTTGCATTATGGCATTTAGAAAATCATGACTATGTTTTAGATAGCATTTAGATAACATTTCTTCATTGGACAAGGAATCGCCACTTATCATAGGCTTTCTTAAAATACCCTGGAAAAAATGTTTACAAGTACCAAAGACCAAAGTGTTAATTTTCTGATGATCTCTTTCCATTTAAATCAAAGAAGATAAACTCTTGGTTTATGAAATTGAGGAATATGTTAATTTGTGTTCATAAATATTAAGAAAATATTGAATTGTTCCAAAACTCTTACCTCTTCAGGAAGTACAAAGGTTTTTGTTTGTGTTTTTTAATTCTTTAGGTAATAAAACTGTGCACAGGCTAATGTTAAGGTGTTGAAGAATTCTCAGTGTGTAACCTGTTCTTTATTTAAAAATAAATCATGTGTAAGAATTTAAATTTGGGATGTTGAAGATGGTAGTGATTAATAGGATGCAGTTGGGGTTAATATGTCTAGAATGTTTTCCTGGGTCAGACTTCAGGGGAGGCCTCGGCCACAAATTAACAAGTCATTTGACTTGAACATTTTTCAAAGGATCCTTCAATTGTTCCTGAAAAATCATCACTTGTGAGGGGACTGGTTGAAGAATAAGAGAAATAAGTGAAATCTGAAGCAATTTCAGTTCTTATTACCAGCCAAAGACTATTCCAGTGCATTGGACTTGAAGCCTTGCTTTCCTTTTTTCCTTATAATATTCGAGGTATAATCACAAAATATGGTGACTGCTGCTGCTGAGTGCCATCTAATGGAAAGGCAGGGATCTTCAATATGGGAAGTGGCATGTTGTACCTTAGTAACAGTGTGTGACAAGTTTCAGCTTGTTCGGTGCAGTCAGTCGGGTGTGAGCTACAGTTGAAAGAAGGTGTGTTTTAAAGTGTGCTGTAAATCATGGATAACGAACAATGCATTATCATGAAATGGGAAAACGGTTTTATCCTCCGTTGTGACAAGGCTATGTGTCACACATCATTTCTGGTATGGCAATTTCTGTCAAATAAAAACATTACGGTGTGTCATCATCCACCTTATTCACTGGATCTGGCACTGTGCGACTTCTGGCTCTTTCCCAAAGTCAAAATGGCCATGAAAGGTAAACGTTTTGAATTGATTCAGGGCATCGAGGCAGCCATGACAGTGCAACTAAAGACACTCATGAAAGAGGACTTCCAGAACTGCTTCAAGAAGTGGCAAGAATGATGGGATAAGTGTGTTAGAAGAGAGGGGGAGTATTTTGAATGTGTTAATAGCAGTGTGTCTTTTACTGTAATAATTTTTTTTTAATTTAAATATTCACTGTATGTTTTGATCACACCTTCACATGATATTCATGGAAGGGCACATACAATAACTTGAGCTATGACTTTGAATTCCAAGGTGAAACCCCTGTTGAAGAGCCAGTCTAAGATTAAGATGGCAGAGAAGCTAACTAGCATTTAAATTGTCTTTTCTCAACTCTAATTAAATAACTGAAAAATAAATAAATAGAACATTCCATAAAGCTCCACTAACTTAGGAGAAAATCTAGGTAGTTTGTACTAACTTTGGCCTGTTCTATTCCAATGGGGATATTAATAAGAGAAGCCATGAATCAGTTTGGAATTGTGTTCTCTGCATAACATATCCACTTCCCCAGCACCACCCCTGCAAAAAAAACAAAAACAAAACAAAACAAAACAAAAAAACAAAAAATAAAGACCAATGGCCTATTTTATATTTTATTTTTCTCACCTAAAGAAGTTGGGAGGTAGGTGGTTGCTGGCTCAAGGCTTTGAGTCTAGGTCCTGCAAATCTCTTGCCTTTTTCTTTGTGTTTTTCTTATGGTTAGAAGATAGCTGCTCTAACTCCAACATCACTTCCATATTGTAGGCAGAACAAAGGGCTCATGTGAAGTTAGCATGAGTTTACTCCTTTTTTGAGACTGCTCAATGTACTTAAATCTTGTTGGCCCAAATTGTATCAAATGGCATCTTCTCCATCTGAGAAGATGGTTATTGTTTTCTAGATGAGAATATATCTATCCTGCACTCCCCAAGTGGACATTCTCTTAGGAAAGAAGAACAAAAGGGTAGGAAATTAGTGTGTCACAAACATCTATCACTAGTGTTACCTCAAATAATTCTCAATCTATTCATATTTCTATATTTCCATTTATACCATATTTAACATATGAGAAATAAGAAGAAATCAGTTAATTGGATTGACCAGGGAGGATCTCATAAAGGAGTTGAGACTTGAAGATGAGTTTTGAAGTTTAGCTATAATTTAGAAGAAAATGGGGTAGGAATTACAAGCAGAAGGAAATAAGGGATGAAAGCTTTAAGATGGAAATGATCATGGTACATATAAGTGTGATTATGGTTATGGGCAAAGAGACAATTAGGAGATCAGACATGCTTGAGCTGAGACATTTGGAAAACCTTATATCTATTTCTTTAAGAAGTAAAACGGATGGAGAGAACTATGTCAGATACTCAGACCTGATTGTTATATAGCATTATGGAGAGCATGAATAAAGCCAAAATATAGTCCAAGGAAAGCTCTAATCCTTCAAGTCACAGAAAGAAAGAAACTCACCTCTAAATGTAGCTCCCATCAATAGCTATTTAATGTGCATTTTCCATTTCTATAGCCCATTTCCTTTGAAGCCACTATGAATTTTCTAAATTTTTAGGGTAATTAACATTTTGTCGCCTTCCTAGAGCATAGAAAGTACTCATATATGCAGAATCAAATTAAATTTAATTGCCCCACTACTAACCAACACTCTTGGGAATGGTCCATAGCTCCTGCTTGAAGGGTCAGTCTAAGCTGCCATATTGGTTCCTCCAGACATGTCTTTCCCAAGACCACCTGAGTCAAGCTCATTCATAGCAGATGATGTGAGCCAAATATATGTCCTCTTGAGAATTTAAGCTAAGGGTTTCTGAGAGTGTTACTAATTTACTCTCAGAAACAAAACCAGGCCATGTGGAAATGGGGTCATTGACAAGCACATCCAAGTGATGGGGAGAGGGGAGGCCATAATCCATGAACAAGCAGAAGAAGCTGTTTTGCATGGAGAAAATGTGCAGGGAGAATCTGCAGGTAGGAAGGTATCATTCCAAAGACCTCTAAGTTTCCAGTTCTCAGAGTTTTAGCATGACCACCTTTCCTTCCATGAAAATCTGCAATGTCTTTTCAGTAAATTTCCTTTAACTTCGGTTTCTCTTTCTTGCTATCAGTTATGCTTACAAAGACAGAAACATATTTGAATAATAATTGCCATATATCCCTATTGGAGGGATGAGATTACATTTAAAGGGCTGGGGACACTATCAATATCTTTTTAAATCACAATGTAAAATCAGTGCAACCACATTCTCTAATCATGTTATTCTTGCATGGTAAGCATCCTTACTCATATTTGAAAAAGTAGGATTGATAGTGATGTCTTTTTAAAATTAGTGTGTCATCACTAAACTTAATTCAGACTGACTTAATCTACTATTATTTGCTTATTATTCCAATTAATTACAATGATTCACCCAATCATGGAAGCTCTAATAACATAGAATAGGAGGGATACTTGTATAACTGGATTTCCCACATTTTTATTGGGAAAATCAGGGCGTGCTATAGGCGCCAATCAGAAGTGTGTTTAGTAAAAAGGCTACAAAACCATGGTTATGAGCCAGCTTCCGTATTGTTGTGAGACTTCATCTTACCACAGATATAACAATCACTCTGATGTGTTGGTTGTGAACTACCTGATGAGCCAAACTTGACCTTCAGTAGTTCATCACTGAATCCAGGGATGCTGCAAAGCAAGCGCCGATTACAAGAGAAGGTGTTGCCACTTCTGCTCAGTAGCAGCTGCCAGAGGTGAAGAATGAAGGTGAGGGGACCTCAGCCAGTATCAAAAGAAACACCATCACCAGGGCCATATAATTTTGTTTGGCTTGATTTTATCTTATGAAAGTCCTCTTAACAGGAATGAAGATGTTTAGAAGTAAAGGACTTGTTTTAAAATCTGCCTAGTTTAGAAGATCCTCTGTTCGTGGGTTTGAATATTTTCTGTGCTAACACATACCTGTGTCTGGGTCAGAGGACCTTGGAAAGGTGAGGTAATGAGCAGGTGAGTGGATGCAACCCTCCAGTGTTTTATCCCTTACTTAACACGTTAGTGGAAATTTATTTCTGGAGAGAAACAAGAAATGCAGCTGGATGCTGAAAGGACCACTGATTACCCTTGGGTTAGGCAAATGCATCTGGAGGCCACAACTCAGGGAGATGGGGAATGCGTGAGGGCATGGTATGTATTGAGGACATGGGAATTCAAGGGGCAAGAAAAAAACCCTTCTTTCTCACAAATCTCTTTCATTCTCCCCTCCTCTTGCTGTCTTCTGCTTGATTTACTAAAGAGAGATGAAGAATTACTATGTATTGAGCACCTGCTACAACCACCTTTTGCTTTAGGCACTTCCATGTCCAACTTCTGACCGATCCACCAACAGTCTTGTCAAAGCAAAATGACCTGTGGTGGTTTAATTAGTGTGAACTCCCAACTCATCAGTGAAAGTTAACCCAGGTGATTTAGGGGGAGACTAAAAGGGTAAATTGAAACCAGATCATGGAAAGGGTTGAAGGCTGTCCTGAGGAATCTGGACTTCATTCTGTGAATTATGGGGATTGCAGAAAAGGAATATTCATTAGAAGGACTTAAAAATAACATGTAGATAACTTGTCATTTCCTGTGGCTGAGCACCTATATTTTTGATAGTTTATATTGAATTCATTTTTTCTTTTCCAAGGATTTTTTTTTTTTCCGAAAGAGAGGCAGAGAATTTCTGAAACCCTGAGTACTTGAAAATTATTTTACTAGTCAACACTACCAAGCATCAAATTTGGATGCTTTACAAAAATCATCAATTATATATTACAAGTGGTTCTCCAGTTTCAGTTCTAGTGTTAGTTCCAGCATTTTCTACATTAATCCAATCTTTTCTGAATCTCAGAGGACTGAACTGGTGATAATTAGTTTTGTGCTACAGGGGTTATAACTGCATGAAAAGGTATGTGTAGTGTTCCTTTGCATGTAGAAGAAATGGGTTATTTGATTATTCGAGTTAGCAGTTAAGTTTGTTTGCTTTAGGAGGAGGGGGCAGCTTTCTTCTCTTGGGGCAAATCAACTTTCCCCTCTGTATTATTATAAATCACTTCCCTTAGAGATATCTGATATATCGCAGTACCCATTTTGTAATGATGTGTTTTTAGAGCTTGAAAGAACTTTATTGGAGAGTTTCAGGGTTTTGATTAAAATTAATTTTTTTTTGTAATTTATCAGGTATCAATTAATGTGTGATAATTATCTTCATTAGAAGTAATACATGAAATAAAATATTCCCATTGTTAGCTCATTATTTATACTCCATTTTATGGTTTTTACTTTCTTTAGTTTCATTAAGTATTCTAAAATAATACTGAAAAAAAAATAACATACTTTGTTGAGAGAATTAAACACCCTAGAAAATTTATTTTTATATTAGAAAACAAATATTCTAGTTATCTACTTTTCATTGAGAGAAATTTATGAATGATAAGATTGGGTGTGTTTGGATTTATTTTTAATAGTTTCCTATGAGTTTTAAAAGAAGATTTAAAAATTATGCACAGAGAAAATTATTATCAGACACTATTGTTTGTAATTTTATAGATCAAGTTATTTGAAAAGTGGACCAATAGGTAAATAAAATATTATTTCTCTGACAAAAAACACTAAAAATAAAGATAATTCCTAACCAATAAACACCATGTAATTGAAAGAATCTGCTGTGAAATTTATAATAATCTAACATGAATTTCTTCATTGAAGAGTTAGTTTTTCACTGGTGGTGAGTTATTAGTAGAGAAAATGAAAATGGTCATTGATTCAAAGGAAATTTATGGAATTTATGCCAGTGATGGCTTAGAAATTTATATTTCTTGATGAGAGAATTAACACTCTTGATTGTTTTTTTTTTTTTTACTTTTTATATGGTAATACTTTATAATATCATTTGTTATAACAGAGGGTTTTGATTCTTCAAATGGCCTCAAACTAATGGCAGTAAGTGCTTACAATTAGTCTTCCCCCTTTTGAAACTGGGATAAAGTAATTTTATTTACATTTGAGAGTCAAGCATTTACAGGACAGGATGATCCTGTTTAATATTTTGTATGCTCTCATTTTCATCCACTGATAAGATATTTTCTTGTACTCCTTTGGCAAAGGGAGAAGTTAGCTGAGCACAACTATTTTTTTCTGACTTCATTTTATTCTTTTCAGAAATCCTTAGTTTTTTGCAGCATCAAGGTGACAAAAATAGAAGGATTTGAATTCACATTTATAAGTTCTATGGCTGGTCTAGAAAACAGCCCTCAGCCTGTACGTTAGAAGCAATATGTCACTGAGGAGAACTGAGAATAGGGAGTCAAGCTTCTAGGTCATACTAACTGATTTTACCTGAGGATCATGGTTAGCAACTGTGAATAGAAACATCATCAGATTGGTCTTTTACTCCTCAAACTTGTGTATTCCTTTCAAAGCTCATTCTGCTTATATGGAGATCTGTGAATAGAACAATAATGGCTACTTTTTTCTTTTTGACACTGTAATAAAAAAATGAAAGAGATGAAACAATTTTGTTTAATTAGCTATAATTTAACCTTAATAATTTCTATGTTTACTCCTTGTACCTTCTACTACATTATTTATTTTATCTAGCAATAAAGGTAAAAAGCATGCTTTTTTGGGGAGCCAGAAGTCAATTCAATGTTATGTAATATCATATGCTACCTGTCAGTATAACCCTCTTTATTTTTAATTTAAATTAATTTTACTTGGTGACGCTACAATTCAATAAACAATTTGTGCAGCATTTATATGCTAAGATCTCTGTAGACTCAACAATGGAAAATTGTAGTCTGGTGGGAGATGGATATATATATATATATATATATATATATATATATATATATATATATTACATATGAGTAAATGGATAAGAGACGTAAAACAAAATGGAACTATTAAGAAAAATAGTATCAACAAGGCAAATCATAACAAGTGGTGGAGAGGCTGTGAAGATGAAAGGAACCCTTGGGCCGGCCCAGTGGCGCATTGGTTAAGTGCTGACTTGGGATGCCAGTGGCCCCAGTTCGGGTCCCACATATAAGAGCCAGTGACACTGCCCTCAAAAAAAAAAAAAAAAAAGAACTCTCATAAACTTTTGGTGGGAATGCAGACTGGTACAGCCACTATGGAAGGCAGTATGGAAGTTCCTCAAAATATTAAGAATAGCATTACCATATGACCCAGCAATCCCTCTCCTGGGTATCTACCCAAAAAAATCTAAAAACATCCATAAATATATATGTGCTCCGATGTTCATTGCATCTTTATTTATGGTGGCCAAGACATGGAGACAACCAATGTGTCCTTCAATAGATGATTAGATAAAGATGTGGTATATATACACAATGGAATACTATTCTGCCATAAGAAAGGATGAAATAGTGCCATTTGCGACATAGATGGATCTTGAAATTATTATATTAAGCATAATGAGTCAGACAGATAAAGTCAAGAACCATATGATTCCACTGATATGTGGCATATAAAACTGAAAACAAAAAAGGAACAAGACAAACAAATGAAGAAATAAAACCTCATAGATACAGACAATAGTTTAGTGGTTACCAGAGGGTAAGGGGCGGGGGGTGGTAGATGAGGATAAAAGGGATCAAATATATGGTGATGGAAGGAGAACTGACTCTTGGTGGCGAACACACAATGTGATATATAAATGATGTATGTGTGAAATGGCATCTCATTGTTGTTTTGATATACATTTTCCTGATTGATAATGATGTTGAGCATCTTTTTATATGCTATTAGTCATTTGTATATCTTCTTTAGAGAAATATCTGTTTAGAACCTTTGCCCAATTTTAATTGGCTCATTTTTCTTTTCTATAATTGAGTTGTTAAATTAGTTTATATATTCTAAATACAAGTCCCTTATCAAATGTATGATTTGTAAATATGATTTTCTGTTCTGTGGCTTATATTTTCACTTTCCTGATGGCATCTTTTGAAACATAAAAGATTTTAAATTTGACGAGGCACATTTATTTTTTCTTTTGTTACTTGTGCTTTTGAGTTCTATCTGAGAAGCCATTGTCTAATCTAGGTCATGAAGATTTACTCCTGTGTTTCCTTCTAAGTACTTTATGGTTTTAGCTCTTACATCTAGATTTTTGATCCACTTTGGTTTAATTTTTATATATGGTGTGAGATAGAGGTATAATTTCATTCTTTTTTATGTGGGTATTCAATTTTCCTAGCACCATTTGTTGACGACTATTTTTCCCCATATAATTTTCTTGGCACTCTTGTCAAAAATTAATTGAACATAAGTGTGATTTATTTAGAGTCTATTTATCTCTAGACCCTAAGTTTTATTCCATTTATATATATTTCTATTCTCACAATAGTACCACACTATCTTAATTACTGTATCTTTGTAGGAAGTTTTGAAATTAGGAAGTGTGAGTATTTCAAGTTTCTTCTTTTTAAAAATTGTTTTGGATATTCTGAGTTCTTTGAATTTCCATATGAATTTTAGGATTAGCTTATGAATTTTTTACAAAGAAGATGCCTGGGATTCTGATAGAAATGTGTTGAATCTATAGATCAATTTGGGGAGCATTGCCATCTTAACAGTGTTAGGTCTTCTTACCCATAAAAATAGGATGTCTTTCCATTTATTTGTCCTAATTTCTTTCAGCAATGTTGTATAGTTTCAGTGTATCAATTTTGCGCTTATTTTGTTAAATTTATTCCTATGTATTTTATTTTTTGATACTATTATAAATGAAATTGTTTTCTGAATTTCATTTTCAGTTGCTCATTGCTACTGTGTAGAAATACAATTGATTTTTCTATATTAATCTTTTATCCTGAAACTTTGATGAAATTGCTTATTAGAACTAATAGTTTTGTAGTAGACTCCTTAGGATTTTCTATGTTTAAGATTTTGTCATCTGCCAATTGAGATAGTTTTACTTCTTCCTTTCTAATCTGGATGCTTTTTATTTTATTTTCTTGCTAATTGTTCTGGTAGGAGCCTCCAGTACAATGTTGAATAGAAGTGAAAATGAAGATATGCTTGCTTGTTCTTCATCATAGGGGGAAAGTATTCAGCCTTTCACCATTAAGTATGATGCTAGCTATGGGTTTTTTATACCTTTATAATGGCGAGGCCATTCCCTTTTAATCCTAGCTTATTGAAGGTTTCTGTGCTTCCTTTGCCTGCAATGCCCTGTCTTCTCTCCTCTACCTGGTGTATTTCCTCTTACTCACAGAGACCAGCTTAAATATACCTACACAACAAAGCTGTTCCTTTCCTTTTTTCCACTACTGAATTGGAGGGATATAAATCAAAATAGAATGGAAGAAAGAGACAGTGGATTTGCATAAGCAGGAATACATTTGTAAAGTACACATTGATGCACATCTGTTTACATAGTTAGTAATTTATGTGTTTGCAAATGTCTAATAAAAATGTGTCCAGAACAATCGACATCTAAACCAATATTGAATGTCTTGCAATAGAAAAGATATTGTGAGCTATCTGATCCTGTAAAATGAATTTTTCATTAAGATGGTTTATTAATTGAGATCTGAAGACTAATGATATTTACTTATGTGTATATTAAGGCAAAGTTCACTTCCTACAATTTTCTTCTCAAATAGTGAAAGTATTGATTTTTTCCTTCACTTGGGCAGGGTAGCTTTTAACTTTGTTTTACTGGCTTTCATTCACTCACTTGTTCACTTAATAACTCATCAGTTCACTTATTCAATTAATTTTTAAAACATGCATTTATGATAACTTCTATAGGAGATGTAAATAAAAACAGAAATTCCTATTCTGCAGAAATTTATACCTTGTTAGCAAAATTAAAATAATATAATATGGGGTAGTTGATATAGACTTACCAGTTCATGATAGGAGCCTGTGTGTCATCCTCCTTTTGCCTCAATATATACACAGATGTGCACACATGCAGACACATGCACAAAGGGGAGGCCTGCCGGGAAAGCAGACTTATACAACCACAGAAGATATTTAAACCTGTTGTTTATACTAACCATTATAGTCTGTGATTTATAAACATATATGGGCACAAAATATTACTATATATTTGAGAAAAAATAGCAAAATGAAAGATGAACCAATAGAAGTGACTCCAGACCAATAAAGATAGGGAACAAATTAGAAATTAAAAAAATTTAATTAATATTTTCAGAGAGATTCTAATGTTTTTTTTCCATCCATAAAATAAGATAAGCATGATGTGATATAATGAACAATCAAAATTAAGAAAAGAACCTGGGAAAATAAATATATAATAATAAATTGCAATAAAATTTTCATTTGGCTAAATCACAAGATGCTTGTAGCTGAAAATAAAGCAAGAATCGGAAAGATAAAACCATGGAAACTATTAACTTCTTAGGACTGCTCTAACAAATTGCCATAACCTTGGTGGTAAAACAACAAAATTTTATTCTCTCACAGATCTGGAAGCCAGAAGTACAAAGTCAGGTGTCAGCAGGGTTGGTTCCTCCTGAAGGATTTGAGGGAGAATCTGTTTTATATCTCTCTCCTAGCTTTTGGTGGTATCTGGCAATCCTTGGTGTTCCTTGGCTTGTATTATATTGGGTTGTTGGAAAAGTCATGACGTATTTTTTTTTAATGTTTTTCATTGCAAAAATGCATCATGACCTTTCTGACAACCTAGTAAATCTATCACTCCAATCTCTGCCTCTGTCTTCACACAGCCTCCCCAGAGTGCTTGTGCGTCTGTTTCTAATCAGGATGGTCTCATCTAGAGATCCTTACCTCAATTACATCTTCAAAGACCCTTTCTTCAAGTTAGGTCACATTCTAAGGTTCCAGATGAAGATCTATCTATCTATCATCTATCTATCTATCTATCTATCTATCTATCTATCTATCTATCTATCTATCTATCTATCTTTTTGTTTGTTTGTTTTTCAGGGCAATGTCACTGACCCTCATATGTGGGACCCGAACCGGGGCCACTGGCTTCCCAAGCCAGCGCTTAACCACCGCACCACTCAGCCGGCCCTATCTATCTATCTTTTGAGGGTCACAATTCAAAGCACTACAGAAACATATCATAGAAATGGAAAATATGAGAGCAAAAGCATTTAAGGACCCAAAGAAGAAATTCAGTTGGAAGTAACTTTCAAAATGTTTAACCACTGGCATTGCATAGGCATAGACTCTTCAAAGTGGAAGTTATCCAGTACTAATATAGATTCTGATTCAGTAGTTCTTAGGTGATATCTGAGACTTTGCATTTCTAAGTAGCTTCCATGATGTGGTGATATTGCTGGTCCTGGAACCACACTTTCAGTTGCTGAGGTCTATCATATGTTCAGTGAAGGGTTGCAGAAGTCCTCAAGTTTGGTGTGCAGCAGATATACCAGTACAGTGTGTCAAAATGCAGTTTCCTTGGTTCCAGTGTAGGAGATTCCAAATCAGCAGTTTGGGGGTGGGGTTTTGGTATTAGAATTTTCAATAAGCTCTACTCTTAATTCTGACATATGCCTAAATTTTAAGAAGTCTGTGTGATAAGATTTTAAACATGGAGAAGTTGTGTGTTATGTTGACAGACTTTTCATAGATAAAATTCTTTGGGATGTTGTTTAATCGATCCTTCCCTGTTAACTAATTTACTTTCATTGAGAAACGTTGGGTAGGGTTTTTGGATTGCATTAAAATTAGTGGGGTACACATCAAATTGAAATGGAACTTGTGACTCTTTTAGCCAAATACTAAAATAAAAGCTTTATTTAACCAAAATTATTAAGTTGAAACAGTGGTTGAATTAAGTATATTTATACTTACTGGCTAATGAGGGGTTAGGAAGCTATCCCTAAAAAGTCACTTACGTTAATTAAATTTGTGTTAAAAATAAAAACCCCTAACAACAACAACAAAAATTATCAACTTAATGTGCAGGTTAAATGAGAAAGCCCCAGGTATAAACCTTCATTTGCTTCTGGTGTTTAATTGATAGCACCATTAACAGAATCAATACTGTAATGTGGCCCAGAAAGAGAGTTTAGCTTTTTCTTGAATATTCTCTAATGCCTCTCTGCCAATTGTGGGATTTTTAATCCTGACCAGTATGAGGAAATATGAGTATAATATTTATTGATGTCATTTATTCATTGGTTGGATCATTCTGTTGTTCTTTTATGTTTATTAGATACCCATTTGGTGGTGCTCTCAGTAAAGCAGGACAGTGTGTCCTGCTCCCACTGAGTTCCCAGCCATGCTTGGAGACCCATAAAATTGAATTTCTATCAGGAAATGAGCCAGGGACACACAAGTTTGAAAAATGAAGAAGTTTGATCTTTCTTTTAAAAGGGGAGAAAACTCTTAAGGAATACTGTAGATTATGATCAACTAAAAGTATATTTTGCTTTTTACTTTATATACAATTTTAAAAACCTTAATTTTTAATTATACAAATAATATAGAAATTCATTATTTTATAGCAATAAAGTAAATTCATGGGGTCAGATAAAGTTTCCTTTGAGTAGTACTTCCTTTAACCCCAATCTCTATGAATTAAATATGTATATCCATATATATGTGTATGTTGTAGATGGAGAGATCCTTACATAAATACATGTGTGACTGGATATGAGTGTGTGATTTTTCTACATAATAGGTATCTGATTATACATGTTCTGTCACTTGATTTTTTCACTAACATGTCTTGGAGATCTCACTATGTTAGTCCATGTAGATTGACCTCATTGTTTTTCATTGTTACACAGGATCCCGATTTTACTTTTGCCTGATGGATGACCATTTATTGCTTGTAGCTTTTTTTGCTCTTATGCCAACACGGCATTGAACCTCTTTGTTTATGCTTCATTGTGCCACCTATGTGGCGATATCTGTAGGGTAACCACTGAGTAGTCAGATTGCTTTATTATAGTTTGTACACCTTTTCTACTTTGTTAGATACTTCTAACTTGCTCAATTAATTTGGGTAGATCCAATCTTATCAATATTACAAAGTATGCAATCTTAAAAGTGGGCTTTGAGAGAAATAATTTGTCCCTGCTCAGTTTAATTTCCTCAGTAATAAACTATAGCCATGTAGATAAAAGGGGAAGAGACAAAAGCAATATATTGAAGTGAAGCTTCAGATATGAGTTACATAATTTTATTACTTAGTGAATTTAGGAAAACTGCTTTGAAATATATAATGATCAGGTACCCAGTTAGCTATAGTGCTAAAACCAAAAGCCAGTAATCAATAAGTTAGCATCAATCTGAGTGTCCATATTGAAGTTCCTCAGGTTTTATACTCTTAATTTAAAGAAAACATTTAAAGGCATAAAAAGCAGGCTTAATAAAACTGAACATAGCTTAACAATAATAACAGGCCTTGGGCTGTTTTGGAA
Source organism: Aselliscus stoliczkanus (assembly GCA_033961575.1). Classification (NCBI taxonomy): domain Eukaryota; kingdom Metazoa; phylum Chordata; class Mammalia; order Chiroptera; family Hipposideridae; genus Aselliscus; species Aselliscus stoliczkanus. The sequence continues at coordinate 48,657,087 of CM066728.1, forward strand.
AAGTGACCGTTAAAACTAGAATCTTCCTCCTTGGTGATTCCATCCAATGATTCATTCCAGTGATGTTTAGAATAAATGGAATCAGCTGGTAATTGGCTGTCCTCCTGGCTGTATCCTTTCTACCCTTCACAGCCCTTATTCCCCTAGCTCCTCATCCTACAGTCCAGTGCAGGCACACCTGTTCATACTATTACTGCTAAGCCTATGTATACTTATAGAACTTCTTCATACTCTTATGGATTGTAGCTGCTCCTTTTCCCCCTCTCTCCTCACTACCTATGTGGACTGTTTGAAGATGAAACCCTGACTTGTTCATTATTGTATTCCCAGCTGGCAGCACTGAGCTTATGGGCCTAGTGGTTAAGGATGAGAGCGTCAGACAGATCTGTGTTCTAACTTCTGTTCTGCCTTTGTATATTCTTCAGGAAATTTCTTAAGACACCTATGCTTCAGTTTTCTCATTTGTAAATTGGTGCTAACTACCTTAAAAGATTGTTTGGGGAGGATTAATTTTAATATCTGCAAGCTTGGCACAGTATCAACAGTGAAACGATAGCTGCTGCGGTTGTAATATGTAGTTTAAAAAGAAATAAGTATGAAACAAAAAAATCTCCTTTGCTAAGTAAGAGAGGGGTAATTTATTATAAAAATGTAAGCCAAATTTCCCAGTCTCTTTTATTTTTCAATATAAGGAATACATGTGAGTTACTTTTGTTTTTATCTGATAAGTTCTATCTCTGCATTTATTTAGCACATACTGAGGGACCTCAATGCAAACTACGGTCAGGTTTCCACAATTTACATTTAATCAAGCACTTAAAATTCTGGTAAAGGGCACGACACTTAATAGTAATGGAAATGTCCAGGGATTACCCAGCAAACTGAGTTCAGGTCTTCTGTTCTGCCCAGTGTAGAGGTGTGAAAAAGATGAGGGGTCACATATAAAGGAAACAATGGCACACGTTCAGAATGCGATCTCATGGCTAGCATTATCCTCTTCCCAGATCTTTAATCCCCCTTTGGGAGTTAACTCATACATCACTCTAACTTCTGCATGTATCAAGTATTTATTCTCACCAAGAGCTATACTCCTGCTGTTGAAATGTGGGCCTAGGAATTATTTACCTCTCAGCTTAGTCATTTTATGCCCACTCTTCTTTCGTGTTGTTTGTTTCAGAGAATCTTAGTTCGCTGTTGACTGGGCATTTGGATCCAAACCTATATTTTTTATAGGGTATATAATTCTTTTATAATTCTGTCTTTCCTTCTGAAAAAATACAAGCCACCAGCAGAGCCCCTTTCTGTGATCAGACTGCCCAGGGAGCTCCTTTTCCTCTGCTTCCCCCGTCACTGAACATCTTCTGCCTTTTATTTTCTCTTGTGTCACAATAGTTTCTCCTCTCTCTATCTGTGTTCTTTTAGAAATAGATATGACATAGTACCTCACTCTCTCTGAAGAGTGAATTTTTATTTTCACATCTCCTCTGAGCTGCTGTGTGGTGGTAAAAAGGAAAGTAGATATTGTGTATCGAAATTGTCATCTCCAGCCACGTAGCCTCTGGGGTTAAACTGGGGATTCTGTGAATCTGCTGCATCTCAAATCTTTCCTGGAAATGGCAAAAGCAAGAACCTCTCCTCCGCCATCGATCATTCGGGATCCCTGAAGTGTATTTTAGGATGTGCTGTGAATGAGGACCGAGTGCTACCTCCTGCACTTTGGTTGCCTGCCATCTCTCAGTCTTGGCAGTCCAGCGCTCATGGTAGTCCTGGCTAGACTCCACCTCATACTTCTCCTGCTGGTGCCAAATTAACAAACCTGCCCTCCTATTTGGAACCTTCGCTGAAAGCTTTCCAGTAGTTTCTTATTACCGTGGTCTCTGCCTTCAGTTTTAAAGCCTTAAAGGCTTGCCTTTTCCCTTCTATCCCTCTGGCTTCATTTGATCAGTGACCACCCCTGTGGCCCCGTTTCTGTTTCTGTGGGTGCTTCTCTGTGTTTGGAAGTTTCTTATCCATGCCTTCCATGTCTTGTCATGGTCTCCAGCCCAAATGTGGAACAGGCTCTTTTGGTTGCTTTTTCCTCTTAAAGAATTTAGGTCTAGGCACAACCCTGAATGTGAGATTTTATTTTTTTCTTCATGTGGGTGTCCATAAGAGTCATTGTTATCTCCATGATAATTGTTGAAAACTAAGGTGTCAGATAGTTACTCTATCTATCATCTATCTATCTATCTATCTATCTATCTATCTGTCTATCTCCCTGAATACCTGCATAAAATAGGGGACTTTTGAAAACAGACCCTAAGAAGGAAATTCTGAATGGAGAGTCAATGAGGTGAATATATCTTGTTTTTCTCTCAAATCATGCTCTGTGTACCACCTGATGGCATAGTAAGCTCTGCCCTCCCCTTTCCTTCACAGCTTCAAATTCCTGTTCACAATAGCAGATTACTTCTCCAGGCAGTAGTCGCGGAGACAAGTTGTAGGGAATCAAACTGCCTGGGTTGGAATCTCACCTTGGCCATATTAGGTGTGTGACCTCAAGTGACATTTCTTAATTCCTGTCCTTTAGTTTCCCTAGGAATAAAATGGGCACAGTGATAGCACCTGCTTCATAGAGTTCTTGTAAGGATTACATAAATTAAAGCCTATCTTATTACCTTGAAGCAAATAAATAAGTGAAAAATCCTATCTACTTCCCATCATGCCTATGCATTTGGGCTTCAACTGATAAAAGACTAAATTTTTTTTTTCTTGCAGTTATGTACAATTACCATGTTGTTATCTATTTTCTACATGTCTGCTCCTGGTATATGTATGTTAATGGTTTATAGTTAATCCTGGATAACAGTGCTTCATACCAATATTACTTAATAAAAGCTTTCCAATGCACTTGATGATAAAGTGCATTGTCTTGGGTTTGCAAAACCTTCAAAATATCTAAACCCTGTGGTCTTAATCAGCCTGATTTAATCTGATTGCATGTTTGGTCTATTCGTTAACGTCATCCAAGGCTATTTATATATTAAATTTATATATTATATTAAATTCTATTTAAATAGAATCTGTTCTCACAGAATGGAGAAGCTTGAGTAAGGTCATTCATGAATGAAAATCCTTTGTGAACAGAAAATTTCTATGCAAATATAAAATATATTAATAATAAATGGCCCTATAGGGTATTTTCAGGTGAAAATAAGGCAGCTATAGTTAGAATCCTGTAGTCAAAAAAGCCTTGAGTATGATGAAAAGTGCACGTTTACCTCTAATTTGTTGATCAATGATCAATTTGCTTACAAATGTCTTTAGATATTTATTAAATTTTAATTATGCTTAACATGATTGTTTTTCTTTTTAAAACGTTTTTATTAAAAAATATAGCTAACATACACTATTTCAGTTTCAGGTGTGTACCTTAGTTGTTCAACATTTGCATACCTAAAGAAGTGATCACCATGATAAATCCAGAAACCATCTGACACTGTACCATGCTGTCACTATATTGACTATATTCCCTATACTGTATGTTACGTCCCCATGGAAATTTGGACCACTTACTGCCCTTTGCCTTTTTCCCCATTTAAATTTTTTAAATTATAGTTGACATTCAATATTATTTTATATTAGTTTCAGGTGTACAGCAAAGTGGTTTGACATTTGTATAATTTAAGAAGTGATTCCCCTGACTAGTACTCACCTGTCACTATATATAATTATTAGCATATTTTTTACTATATTCCCTATGCTTTACTTTACATCTCCATGACTATTTTATAACTACCAATTTGTACTTTCTTAATCTTTTAAAATCTTTTCACCTTGTCCCTCAGCTCCCTTCTTATCTATCACCCTGAAACATCTAGTCCCCATCTGACACCATACATAGTTATTACAATATTATTGACTATAATCTTTTTGCTATACCCTACACTTCATGACTACTTTGTAACAACCATTTTATACTTTTTAATCCCTTCTCCATTTTCACCAGTCCTCTAAACTCCCCACCCATCTGGTCACCATCAACATGTTCTCTGTACCTATGAATTTGTTTCTGTTTTCTTTTTTATTTTGTTCTTTAGATTTCACATATAAGCGAAATCACATTGCACCTGTCTTTCATTGTCTGATGTACTTTATTCAGCACAATACCCTCCAGGTCTATCCATGCCATGGCAAGATAGCAATAACCTATTTCCTTCCATGGCTGAGCAATATTCCATTGTATATACATATATCTACTGCCTCTTTATCCATTCTGCCATCAGTGGACACCCAGATTGCCTTCATATCTTGGCTGTTGTAAATAATGCTGTAATGAACATATGGATGCACATGTCCCCTTGAAGTAGTGTTTGGGGTTTCTTTGGATAAATACCAGGAAGTGGGATTATTGGATTCTTCTTTGTCTCTTGCCAGTTGCATGGATGAAGGGCCTCACACTGGGAAAATGGCAACTGTTCCTCCAGTCCTCACTTCAAAGTTATACAACCCAGTCTGTCCCCATATGTCTCCATATGTCCCGCCCACCCCCTTCAAGTCACCTCCCTCCACCAAAGCCCAGGGTGAGTGCCTGCAGGGGCTCCTTATGAGGATATTTGGGTTTCCCATAAACTTTCTTCCCATTGGGACAGTTGGAATCCCCACTGTTTTTCACAGCCAGATATTGTGGGGGCTCTTCTTCCCAGTACCAGTACTCTGGGCTAGGGAGCCTGGTGTAAGGCTGGGGTCCCTCACTCCTTCTTGGGGATCCTCTATGGTTGAGATATCTCTCCTGATTTTCAACTGCTACCCATGGCTGTGGGACCAGCCCATTTTGTGTCTCCGCTCCTCCTACCAGTCTTCACGTGGCTTCTTCTTTATATCCTTAGTTATAAAACTGTTAAGCTAGACTTCAGATGGTTCTCCAGGTTGATTGTTCTATAATTTAATTGTAATTTTGATGTTTTCACAGCATGAGGCAAGCAGAGCATTTATCTACTCCACCATCTTGAATCTCCTCCCTTACCATGATTTTTAAAATACATCGAGTTTAGTAGAGCATAATTTTGTTGCCTACTAACATTTATTAGGGTACTACTTTGTACAGTTTTGAGGAAAATCAATGACCTTTCTTTGCAGACTCAGGGTAAATCCACTTGTATAACAGGTAAAATTTTATGTGCTTTTTATTTGATACTCCATTTTCTAGTTTCTAGTTGTATTTTCTCACCTAGCATATATTCACTATCAGAAAAAAAATCTCACCAGCAAATAGCAGTCCCATTCCCTCAAGATGTTCCTGCTGACATGGAAAAATAGGAAGGAAATGTCACTAGAAACATAATTGGCCTTTATAAATCTTGGCTTCAGTATTGACACAAACAGTCATTGTATTCTTAAATCTTCTGATATTCTTTAATTAAAGGCTTCCCAGAAGGCCTGAAAATGCCAAACATGTAAGCTAAAAGAAAAATCTACCTTATTTTACCAATTGTGGTTTTAATTTTCAAGACACATAAAAATATTTATTAACTGCTGTTAATTTTTACTAAATTCAAAATTTACCCCCTTGATCATACCATACACTTTCATTGTAGCTTACCATTTTCTTAAAAGAGATTTAAAAAGGTGACAATACCTAACATTCACAATAAAGCTAATGAATTTGTATTAGTACTCTAGAACTTGGGAAGGAAAAAAGAAAGCAAATTTATTCAAAAAGAGACTAATGTAGTTGTATATTGGGAAGCTGATTTGACTTTCAGCTTTCTGGAAGCCAAGGAAAAAATGAAATTAGACTGAATTATATATTTTCAGGATCATAAAGGAAAAAAAGAACATGTCAAATTCTTAATGTTCTGTATTATGAATATGGTTATACATATATGATTTATTGCACATTGTAAAAGACTTACCAACTGAAAACATGTCTGTTTTACTGAATTTATATTTTTAGTTACTTTGCTTTGGTTAATGTAAAAAGCATTTTTCATTCCCTAGACATACTCTTTCTGGGCACACAGTTTTGGTAGCAGCAGGCTATGGGTGATAGGGAAAAAATTTGCCATAAGAAAAAAAGTGAAAATTTTGAGTGTATATAATTTTTAGATTTTTGGCTGTATAGTTAGGATACTGACTTGTTGCACAGAAACTAGCTGTTTCAACAATTGGGAAGTAAGGTTGAACAAAAATAAATTGATTTCAAAGTCTGGAATTTGTCTAGAGAATGAAAATATATGTATCTTCAGTATAGCTACTTGGAGTTTGATTCTCAAAGCACAAGTCTCTTAAAAATCTTAGCCCAGGAAAAAATTATTTTCATGCAATAGGAGAAGAAGACAAATGGATTGCTCAACTATAATAATGCACTTGTAGCAGAGGTGAGAGTCAGTTCAGGAAATATATTTCTTGTTTGAAATAGATTTGTTACTGACATGCTTTGACTACTTGAGAAAGAAGAGCAGAGAAATTAGTTTCAAGCAAACTAATATATTTACTTTTACCTTCCTAGAAATGTTTGAAAAAAAGTGAAACAGAGGAAAGCAACTCTTAGGGACTCATAACAAAAGCCATGAGATGAATAACAGGGTGTAGTGGCAGAGAATAAAAACAAATTCTTTGGGTAAAATGGTGAAGACTTGGCAAATGGATTTTCAGATTAATAGGCTCCTTTTTCAGAGTCACATGGGATAGAAGGTAGTGTAAATATCGATTGGCATATAATGTTGTATTTTCATTATCATTATTAAATCTTCTGTTTGATACTTAGGGGCATCTACAAATTTAAAAGAATTTATTCTGCTTACGTTAAATTTTAGTCAAACCGAGGGGGATTGTGTGTGTGTGTGTGTGTGTGTGTGTGTGTGTGTGTGTGTGTGAACCCTTTGTGCAGATATTTGAAGAATGTTCCCTGGCATATTTTAATATATCATGATGAGTATATTTTATGTTTCCATTATGAGAACTAAAATGGAAAGAATAGAGAACATTTACTTAACAATTTATATTTATTTCTCTTGGTTATTTGCTTTGATCTTCAGTATCAAATATTTTATAATAAAGTTGTGAGGTTCATGAACAAGCTGTGAATTACTTAGCTGTATGTACAGACTCTTTTTTGTGTTGACACACACTGATTTCACATCATTATCGTACTCTGTAAAACAAAATATATAAGGTAATTTCGAACTCTTTTATTTAAAAGATTTTATTGGGGTATTGGGGGAGGGGAACAGCCAAGTTGTTGCTCTTCAGTCTTCATTGTGGAGGGCGCTAGTTGCCATCAGGCTTCCCATCGGCAGCTCGTGGCCTCTAAGCTCAAGGTGCTGTGTTCAGTCTTACTTGTGGATATGCATAGCCACCATCCCATGGGGGAGTTGACCCAGCAGCCTTGTTGTTAAGAGTGCACGCTCTATCCACTGAGCTATCTGGACAGCAGCTCAGCTCAAGGTGCCGAGTTCAGTCTTAGTTGCGGGCAGGTATAGCCCACCATTGAACAGGCAATCTTGTTGTTACACCAGCTGAGCCATCCTGCCACCTGTTGGCAGCTCAGTGACAGCTCAGCTAGGGCGCAGCATTCACTGGCTCATGTGGGAATCGAACCGGCGGTCCTGTTGCTCAGAGCACGTGTTGTAAGCCAACTCTTAACCAACTGAGCCAGTTGGCCAGCTCTAATTATGAACTCTTGAAACTTTGCAGTTTTCAGAATTTTAGTCCCATTGAGTAGTAGTTTTATTCATTTTTGGTTTCTCCTGTTGTCAAAACAAAAGCTAATTCTCGAACTTTATCAAGTATCCATACATAAATCTATCTCTTCTGTCCAATTTCTTCTCAAATATATATCTGATAGTAATTGTATAATAATATATGAAACTTGCTTCGTGTTTTAGATGCATTCATTTATTTGATCCTCCATACAGTCTTGTCAGGAAGATAGGGAAGGAATTATTATTATCCTTGTTTTTCCAGTAAGGAAGCAGGTAGCTAATAAGTGACATGTGTTGTATTTCAGGTTTCAATAACTCAACTCTTTCCTTGGGTGCCATATTGGAAGTTAACACTTAGTGTGCTTGCTCCCAGTTTTGTATTGGGAAGAGATTAAAGTCAATATTTAATAGAGTACAAGTGTCTAAAAAGAAGAGGTTTAGCAGAAAAAATATAGATAAAGAGATGGGTATATTGCTTTTGGTAGCGAAGGACTGATCCTCTAAATTAGGTTACTGACTTCAGAATAATTGAATACTGTCTTTATATTCAGCATCTCGGACATCTTTTCCTCATGTCTTAATGTATTTCTTTTAAAAAATTAGGTTGATGATGAGATTTTCTGGAATTGACCTATCTACAGGCTAGTTGGAGAGTCTAAATATTTGGGCATCAAATTCAATGGCTATTCCACCAGACATAAGTGGTAGAGAGCTGTTTGTATCTTTCCCAGATTTCCTTTCCAGGTTCTAGTATGCTGCTGGAGTGTTGTGTTAGAAACAAATGCTGTTGCTTTAAAAACACAGCAAAACTGAGGCAGTTGAAGGCCATAAATAAAAGGCCTTCATCTTCATTAGGAAATAGATTCACTTTCTAAGCTCAATTTTCTCTGGCATATATTTCAGTCTGTATGCTGTATGTCTTTCCACTAACTATGGATATTAAAGCCACCAATCAATATTTTCCATGTCAGTTAATCTCCTGGTCTATTTGTTGGTTCTCTGGAAGTACTCAGTAATCAGAAGTGCACAGTCATGGGAGGACATGCTAAGTTAGGTGTGTTCCTGAACCCACAAGTTTGAATCTCTCACTGATTTTTTGGCTTTCTTTTTTTCCCAGCCTTATTGAAATGTAATTGACTTATAATGTGTAAGTTTAAGGTGAACAGTGCAATTATCTGATTCACAAATGTATTGTAAAATGTTACCGCAATAAGGTAATTTAACACATCCTGTAGTTCACATAATTACCATTTTATTATTATAGTGAGAACATTAAAGCTCTACTCTCACAACAACTTTCAAATACATAGTACAGTATTGTTATTGTAAACTATAGTCACCATACTGTACACTGGATCCCCAGACTTATTCGCCATATAACTGAAAGTTTGTACCCTGTCATCAATATCTCCCCATTTCCCCCACCCCTCAGCCCCTGGCAACTGCCTTCCTACTTTGTGTCTTCCATGGATTGTGTTTTTGCTGTCAGGTCTAGGAACTATTTGCTTAGCCCTAGATCTCAAAGATTTTCTCTAGTGTTTGTTTCTGAATTGTGTGTTTTTCTAAAGACTTTATATTTTTACATTTTTCATTTAAGTCTGTGATCCATTTTCAGTAAATTTTTCTATCAGGCATGTTAGCCTTAGGTCAAGGTTCAGTTTTATTTTTTCCCCCTAAAGATGTCCAGTCACTCCAGCCAGCACCTTTTGTTGTTGTTGTTTGTTTGTTTATTTGTTTTTTAAGACAGCAATCCTTCTTTCATTGAATTTCATTTGCATCTTTGTCAAAATCATTTGGCTTATTTTATGGGTCTACTTCTGGGTTTTCTGCTCTCTGCTGTCAATCTGTTCTCTAATTTCTCCATTAATACCACACTGACTTGATTACTGAAGCTATATGGTAAACCTTATTATTAGGTAGAGTGACTTTTCTCCCCACTTTATTCATCTTTGTAAAGATTGTTTTAGCTGTTCAGAGGCCTGTATCTTTCCATATAAATTTTAGCATAAGCTTGTCTATTGTCTACAAAGATGGAATTCTGATGGTAATTATAGTAAACTTATACATCAATTCGTGGAGAATTAACTAACATCTTTAGTATGTTGAGTTTTCCAATCCGTGAACACGGTATGCCTCTTCATTTGTTTATGTCTTTTTTGTTTTATTTTATCAGCATTTTTCAACTTTTAGCATAAGATACTATACATGTTTTATTAATTTTATACTTTAGAATTTAATTTTCTTTGAAGTGATTCTAAATAGTCTTTTGGTTTTAATTTCAGTTTCTGCAGATTCATATTTAGAAATGTGATGGATTTTTGTGAGTTGATCTTGTATCCTACAAGCTTGCAAGAATTAAAGTGTTTTGTTTCTGAAAAAATGTAGCAAGAGTATTTTCAACAGTGATTGTCTTCTTCTCATTGTATAACTGGTGATACAGAGTGAGCATCTCCTTATATTTTGACAAATTGTCATACACCTTTCTAAGTTTGGATCAGCTTTCAGTGTTTTATCCCTTGTGTCTCAGTGTCATAATCTATTTCAGAAAGTGCCTTTAAAGGGGAACTTTTGGCAAGTGCGACTTCTGGGGCATCTTCATCCTTTCTATCACAACCACTTTAGTCGTTTGTGTTGATAGCTGCACATCTCTTAGTTCCTGTAGCTAAGCTTCTCCAATGTAGAGTTTCTCCAATGGTGGCAGTGTCAACATGCCAGTCAGATATTTCTTCCATAATTTCATTTACATTTAATTCAAATTTTACTCCCACTATTGTCACTTTTTGTTTCTTTAATATATTTTCATCTTTGTTGGCCAATTCTCTCTTTCAATTATTTTTGTAAAATGTCACCTGAGTTTATCAGTGGGAGACAAGGGGGCATCAAAAGTTTATGCTTTGCTCTCTGTGAATGAACTGAATAACAGATATGTGCTGACCAATCTCTAAGAGACTTAAAAATAAGTGATATGGTTGGTTACTGATCATGATACACATCTGTTTTTTACTTAGTGATTTATAGACTGAAGACGTGATGGCAAAATCTGTGCTTCATACTGTTAATTGATCATGGTAACTGAAATTTGAACTATGTTGTTGAAGGACTGGTGTTTTTAACTAACCATGGTAACTGAACCCCATGCATATTGAAAGTGTGCAATAGAGGACTGACTACGTGTGTGTGTGTCTATAATACAATGCCAAGGTATGTGATAATTGCTATGAAGTAACATAAAGAGGAAGTGGGATATTGAGTGTGAGAGGGAAGTGCTATTTTATGTAATTATGGAAGTGCTTTTGCAGAGCTAACTTTTGAGTGAAGAAACCTGAACGAAGTAAAGAAATAAAGCATTGCTAAGATTGGGGGGAAACATGTTATATGGGAGGAATAGCACATGCAGAACTCCAAAGGCAGGAATGAGCTTGGAGTGTTTGGGGAGCACAGTGCTAGCCAGTATAGCTAGAGTGGAGTAAGGGGGAGGGAAAGCAATGAGCAGATAAGTTGGAGAGGTGTGCAGAGCACAGATCACATCAGGCCTGTACAGGCCATAATGAGGAGTTTGCATTTTACCCTTCATATGATGCGAAGCCACCAAATCTTTTAAGCAGAGGAGTGATAGAATTTTATTTGCATTTTAAGGTCATTCCGGCTGGTGAACTAAAAATTGACTATGGGGCTGCTCTAGTGGAAGCACAGAAACCAGTTGACAGGCCTTTGCAGCAGTTCAGATGAGAGAAAATTAGGTCAGGGTTTCAGCAGTGGAGATGGGAGAAGAGGCCAGATACAGGATGTATCATGAAGACAGAACTGAGCAGACTTGTTACTGGATTGGATGTTGGCTATAAGGAAAAGATAGGAATTAAGTTTCCTAAATTTTGGCTACGGCAACTGAGGGTATGACAGTATTATATACACAGATGGGGAGGATAGGGAAACAACAGATGGGAATGGAGGATATAAAGTTCTCTTTTAGATGTGGTAAGTTGAAATGCCTGTTGGGAAGAGATGGGGGCCAGAGATACAAATTCGGGACTCATCGATATATAGATGTACAGAGCAATTGTAACAAAATGATAGTTTCTGAATCCTTTTACATCAAGTAGCTCATCTAATTTTCTCGAGGATGCAATAATCTATATAAATAGGCATCACCACCACTCTACAGAGAGGAAATGTAGACCAGAAAAATTAAATCAGGTTTTGGTGTTAGAACTGTGATTCTTGACTCTTAGCTTGTGTTTGTCCATTGTGCCCTAATGTCTTGGTAACCCTCTTAGAAGACAAACAGCGCAATATCATTGTCACTTTTTCCTGTTTTTGAGAAGAACTTTTAATTTTTGTTTCTCTTAGCTGAACCAAATTTGCTGGGTGTATTGTGTAGTAGATAGGGTTTTTGCAGTTGGAGGCCAGCAACATCCCCGCAGGCAGAAGTGGGTGGGTTTCTGAAGGACCCTTGTTTATGCAGAGGAAGTGTGGCTGCAGGAAAGCATTTCCTCTTACCCTTAAAGCGCAATTGTACTGAAAACCTGAACCTCTCCAGAAGCTATTTCAGGCAGCCTTTACCAAAAGTCATCCTTTAGAACTTTACCATTGGATTTGAAAGTGGATTTTTCTATGATACAGGAGTCTTTTTTATTTTGTTTGTATGGTAGTAGAAGGATTTTGCTTTAGAGATTGTTCTAGTTTCTTCCAGGTGCCCCTGATTCAAAATGTTCTATTTTCTCTACAACTGACAGTGGAGCTTCAGGAGGAAATAGAGTTGAAGGGCACCAATATTTGTTAAACAGGTGCAGTCAGCTACAATGAATGTAAAGCAAACTGAGTCTAAGAACAGGAGGTTGGTTTAAAGCTTGTGGGCTATGTCATCCTGCGTGTTTGCTCTGCAAAAGGACAGTGGGTGTTCAAAGCTGTCCCTTTTAGTTTACACACCTCACCTGGTAATAATAAAGCATCTCAGTTCGGGACAGCACTAAGAGCTGAGGAGATACCAAGAGCTTGTGTTCAACACTGATGACTGAATTGCAGTCTTACAGGATAATTTTCACTGAAAGTGTTTTAACTTTAAACAATTGATTTAAAAGACAACATGAGTTTAATTCTGTTTTTTTTTTTACCACCATTGTGCCTGAAGAACAAGTGTTTTCTTGCATTATTTTCATCAATGGTGTTAAAGGTATTTACTTACCTATTTCTTATTGAAGTAATATTTTCTTATTACTGATGCTTGGATCTTGACTTCAGCATAGCCATTTTCTCCTCACTTACCAAAACTTAACATTTGTGCCAATGATATAATAAATGCAAAGATAAGGAAGAGAGCAGAACAAAATGGAAAAAGATAAAGGAGAACGCAACGTACGGCTAACACTATGGAGGGAGAAAAATACAAATGGCTTTATCATCACCAAATAAAATGTGTACATGAACTTAGTAAGTACCCTGAAGTCACTTGCCTCAGGCCACATTATCAGTAAGTGGTGGAACCGAGGTTTGAATACAGGCACCGTGGCTCCAGCTCGAACATTGTTAACCACTATGGACCAGACTTCTACTTGGCTTGTGTCGTTGCTCACCTATCACATTGGTACTTTTTCAGGTGGCTATATATGAAAACAAACAACTATTCCAAAATTGCTGTGCTAAGCCATTTCTGACTAAATTTAATGCAACTTCTAATCTCTAAATCTAATGGATACCAGATTCAATGATTAAATATGGTTTTTAAAAACTAGTTGCCAGTCTATTAATCACATTATAGCATTAAAAAACTGTGTTTATTAACTTTAAACATTATAATCGGAGTAATCCATTTACTTAATTTTAAAGCTCAAACCATAATCTGTGGTTTAGAATTCACAGCTTTCCCTATCTTAGCATACCCCACAGCTTCCCTCCTTCCTCTAGCCCTAAACTGAGGATTTTAGCTCTCTTTTATCCCTCTACACATTCTCTCTATATGCTTTGGTTGAATTTTCATCAAATACATCATAATATCTTTAATGTCATGACACATGAATATATTTTGTGGCTGAATCATTAATTTCCTTTCATGTGTAACTTGTTTTCCTGATTTTTTTTTTCATTTGGTTAGTTTTCTTGAATCAATGCTAGTTCTTTCTTCACTCTCTAATAACTATAACTTTCCACATGGTCAAACTTATCAAATCTGGTACTCCCAATTTGTTTAGTTTTTGTGTTTGAGACATTCCTGGGATGCTGTCATCCTGCAATTCCTATTGCATCTCTCTTAGGTTGGATTCTAGTTCATAGAGTCTACATAAATCTCTTTCATGCTTTGCCTGTTTGTTTTAGTAGAACATATCCTCTGGTAATTTTCTGGGAAAAAAATACTTGAGATAGAATTTTCTGTTACTTTTCACACACAAAAATGTGTTTATCCTTCCATTTGGTTAGTTGTTCTGGACTAAAAAATAATTTTCTCTGAAAATTTGAAGGCATCATTCTTTGGACTTCTAGCTTCTAATATTTCTTTGAGAAGTTTAAGGCATTTTGATTTCTAATTCTTAGTAATTGACCTGATTTTTCTCTTGTGTTTAGGACCTTTACTTTGTCCCTTATTCTGAAATTTCATGATAATAAGAATTACTGTGAGGTTTTTGTTGTCTTTTTTTTTTTAATAGTTATCCTGGACACTTGGGCCAATTTCGTATGATGCATGTTCATAATATTTGAAAAGTTTTGATTTCTTCTTTTTTATTTTTGAGCTTAGAAAAGGGTTATGCTTCTTTATTTTTTTTAACCTTTTTTTAAAAATTTTTCAAATAACAGTTGTTACACAATATTATATTGGTTTCAGGTGTAAAACATAATGATTAGCTAACTTAAGAGGTGATCTCCCAGATAAATCTCCCAGATAAATTTAGTACCCATCTGATACCATACATAGATATTACAATATGATTCACTATATTCCATATGCTATACTTTACATCTCCATGACTATTATGTAACTACTAATTTGTACTTCTTTATTCCGTCCCCCTTTTTAATCATCCCTCCAACTCCCCTCCCATCTGGCAACCTTCAAAATATTCTCTGTATCTATGAGCACGTTTCTGTTTTGTTTGTTTGTTTACTTTGTTCTTTATAGTCCACATATAACTGAATTCATATGGCATTTGTCTTTCTCTGTCGGACTTACTTTACTCAGCACAATACCCTCTATATCCATCCATGTTGTTGCAGATGACAAGGTTTCATTCTTTTTCATGTTTGAATAATTTTTAATTGTATCTATGTATCACCTCCCTTATCCATTTATCTGTTGATGGACACTTAGGTTGCTTTCATATCTTGGCTATTGTAAATAATACTGCAATGAACATATGGGCATATGAGTATGTCTTTTTGAATTGGTATTTTGGCTTTCTTCAGATAAATATCCAGAAGTAGGATTACAGGGTCATTCTTTGTGTCTTGGTATAGCCTTTGTTTTAAAATCTGTTTTGTCTGGTATAAGTATTGCTACCCCAGCTTTTGTTCTTTCATATTTAAATTTTCATGAAATATCTTTTTCTATTCCTTTACTTTGTGTGTGTCTTTTGATCTGAAGTGAGTCTCTTGTAGGCTGCATGTATAAGATTTTTCTTATCCATTCAGCCACCCTATGACTTCTTTTGAAGCATTTAATCCCTTAAAAGTAATTGTTGATAGACATCTGTTATTGCTGTTTTGTTTTTGATCTTTTTTCCTTCTTATTCTTAAAGAAGTCCCTCTAAGATTCTTGTAATACTGGTTTGGTGTTGATGAACTCCTTTAGCTTTTTCTTGTCTGGGAAGCTCTTTACCTGTCCTATTCTAAATGATAGCTTTGCTGGATAGAGTAATCTTGGTTGTAGATCCTTTGTTTTCATCACTTGGAATATTTCATGCCACTCCCTTCTGACCTACAGAGTTTCTATTGAGAAATCAGCTGACAGTCTGATGGGGTCTCCATTGTAAGTAACTGTTTTGGTCTTACTGCTTTTAAGAGCCTCTCTCTGTCTTTAAGCTTTGACATTTTCATTATGACCTGTTTTGTGGGCCTCTTTGGGTTCATCTTGTTTGGGACTCTCTGTGCTACCTGGGCTTGTATATCTATTTTCAGTTAAGGGAAGTTTTTCATCATTATTTCTTTAAATAGGTTTTCAATTTCTTGCTCTCTCTCTTCTCCTTCTGGTATCCCTATGATGACAATGATGGTACTTTTGATGTCCCTGGTGTCCCTTAAACTATCCTCATTTTTTTATTCTTTTTTCTTTTTGCTGTCCTGATTGGGTGTTTTCTGCTTCCTTGGTTTCTAAATAGCTGATTTGATCCTATGCTTCATTTATCCTACTATTGATTTCCTCTAATGTATTCTTCATTTCAGTTATTGTATTCTTTATTTCTGACTGGTTCTTTTTTATGTTTTCTAGTTCCATTTTTATGTTTGCTATCTCTTTGTTGAAGTCCCCACTGAGATCACGGAGTGTCCATATAACCAGTGTTTGGAACTGTACATATGGTAGATTGCTTGTCTCCATTTGATTTAGTTCTTTTTCTGGAGCTTTGTTCTGTTCTTTCATTCCGGACATGTTTTATTGTCTCCCCATTTGGCTATCTTTTTGTGTTTGTTTCTATGTATTAAGTAGAGCTGTTATGTCTCCTGGTCTTAGTCAAGTGGTTTTATGTAGTAGGTGTGCTGTTGGGTCCAGTGATGCAGTCTCCCAGAGCACTTGAGCAAGGTGCTGCAAATGTGTCCCTTGTGTGTGTTGTGTGTGCCCTCCTGTTGTAGTTGAGCCTTGTTTGCTGTTTGCACATCATAGGTAGGTGGATAGATAGATAGATAGATAGATAGATAGATAGATAGATACCAGTACCATATTTCCTTGATTATATAGCTTTGTAGTATAGTTTGATATCAGGGCACTTGATACTTCCCACTTTGTTCTTTCTCAAGATTTCTTGGGCTACTTGGGGTCTTTTGTGGTTCCATATAAATTCTGGGATTAGTTGTTCTAATTCTGAGAAGAATGCCATTGGTATTTTAAAAGGGATTGCATTGACTCTCTATGTTGCTTTTGGTAGTAAGAACATTTGAAAGTATTTTAACCTTAATGACTAAATATTAACCTACTTGCTTCCAATTGCCTGGATACCCATTGTAGTGTAATTTAATTTTTGAATACAAGCCATCAAATAACAACTATAGCCAGTTATTCTCTTGCTGTTCAGTGAATTGCCAGTTCTAATTGATTCTAAATGATTGAAATCACTTATGTGATTTCACTTGTGATTGAAATCATAAATTCTAATTGATTGAAAAATCACTTATGGCCTCATTGGCCCCAACACCATTCAGTCAACTATGTGTATTTCCTGTGCACAGGCTTTAGTAACTACTTTTAAAAAGTAACATTGTCAATATTTGTTTTCCATGGTGCATGTATAATAACTTTTATTTTTTCTAAGTAATTTCAAGTAAGTAAGTGACAATGTTCAGTTCAACAAATTATATAAACAAAATACCTCAAACACAATTTCTTTTCCTAAAAAGAGGCTGAAGAATTTTTTTAATTATGTGGTATTACAGTTTGCACAAATTATTGTGTGTGAATTAAGTGGGAACATATTCCTGTTCAGTGAATACATATAATCACCCACCCATGGCTGTGGGTTCTGCATCTGAGGATTTAACCAGCCACAGATCCAAAATATACACCCCCCAAAAAAATTCCAGAGAGCAAACTTGAATTTGCTATGTGCCAAATCCATGCAAATAAAGTGATGTGTAGGCACACGCTGTTGTAGCCTATATGCAAATATAAGTTACATGCAAATACTATGCCATTTTATGTAAGGGACTTGAGCATCACAGATTTTTGGTATCTTTGAGTGGTCCTGGAACCAATCCTAGAAGGATACCAAGTGACAACTGTATTCTTTTTTTATTGTTAATTTTGGGGAGGGGGAGAATTTCCCCCTTCTACCCTTCTTTATTTCTTATGGCTGGACTAATAATACTAAAATAATAAAATTAACACAAGGCTAGATTAACAGGAAGGAAAAGAAAACAATTTAACATGTCTGCATGGAAGAATCACAATATGATGCTCAGATTATATTATGGGCACAAAAAAGCAAAATAACCAAACCAGGCAACTTTTTATAAATTTTGCACAAAGAACCAATAAATTTGTGAGAAAGTGATAGGACAAAGAAAGTTAGTGCTCAATAGAGAGACATCTAAGCAAGGTTTGGGCTGGGATAGCAAATTAGTAAAAAAGTTGCAAGTTTTTTTTTATATAGACTTTTTTCAAATATGGAGTTTTTTGTTTTTTAAACACTTGTGATAAAGTTGTCTCAGTCCTTAGGACCAACAAAAGCACCTATCACATGGGAGATTATAGGTCAGGTTTATTCTTGCATGGGCAGTTTCTTAAGTCACTTTAATTCAAAATGATCAGTATGCCATTGTGGGATATCATGGGGTGGTCTGCTCTGGATATTTAGTGGTCTCTCAGAGCCCTTAAACCTGTGATTTGTCCTACAGTAATATTGCCCCCACCCATAAGCAATGGAGTCCTTGGCCTTAAAGCAAGATAATGGCACACAGCATCATGGAGATCCCATACTTCTCATTTACTTTCTTGTTTATTCAGCAAATATGTGTTGTGTGTATATTATGCATCATGCACCACTAACAAAAGGAAAAAATTACATCGTGGTAAACCCCTGCAGTGTCTTGTGTAATACCAGAGATCATACAGGCAACCAAAGAAATTTTTGATGATAAAGAATGTGGTAATGCTTTCTAGCACTCTGCTTGTTAAGTAGAGAGGAATCCTAGATGAGGCTGCCAATACAGGAAAGAGTCTTAAAAGTACCATGAATTAGGAGCTGCTTTTTACAAGAGAGGTAAGAATGTGGCTAAGGGACAGTGCAATATTGCAAGAATCTAGCTCTTAAATGTTTCCATGAAAAATACACCTACATTTTGGTTACATTGCTAGTAGGGAAGGGTGTGTTTTTCTTTTTTTGAAATGGTTATTTCAAGTTCAGGTTGAAAGAGTTCAGTGTTTGGAAGGTGAAGAATGTTGTGATGTTCAGAGCTAAATGCTTATAGAGCAGACTCATCTGTTTGAAGCATTTAAAGCTTTCAGGAAACAAGAAAAATGAGAGAGTAATTCCTCTGAGTAGTACAGAGAAAAGTAAACTCACCGATTCCATTTTTTCCTTGGAGGAAAAAGTGTAGAAAGCCAGGTTTCAAGCATTCTGAGCAATTTTCACTCCCATATAGAGCTGGATCTTGTTGTTGGTGGTATGCGGAACAAGAGGTAACCTCCTGTCATCTCAAATATGTCAGGACAATGCTTTCAGATTGGGGAATGCTGCTTATGAACAGTGGCCACAGATTTAATATCAGTGCCCATAAGTATGAATGATAGCAAGTGAAATGGAACAATGGGGTTATGGAAACTTTGATCAGGGGCCCAGTTACCAGGAAAGGGGTATTACTAGGGTCATTACAAGCCCCGAAAGTGAGACAGATTTAATACAAAATTCTGGACTAATTGGGAAGGTCAGTGGCAGTGGGTAGAGATCCAACATGGACGAAGACACAGGAAACAGCCAGACAGAATTAGGCAGTACAAAACTATGTCTCTGTTTCAGTTCAGACCAGGCACGAGCAAGTAAGGAATGGAGTCTTTCTCAGAGGTGGGAACATGGAGATCACAGGTCAGGACACAGAGGTCGTGGTGGAGCCGTGTGGTTGAGTTTCACACCGCCTTAGGGCTGACAGTTAAAGGTAACCTGCCAGAATAACAGAATTTGGCTGCTGGAGGTCTTTGCAGCAGACAGTTTGATCCTCTGAGCAGTCCCCAGTTGTAGCCTGTGACTTCATTTTATGTGTGAATGCCATTTGAATTCGTCAAAACAATTCACATTATTTTGTTGATTCTCATGATAGATCTTTGACATATATTGTTATAGATACATAATCCTACTGTTTCAGTTATAAGAAAAACAGTTCCACACAAAACCATCAACTAGGTCAACTTTGTTTCTCCTTATTTACTAAATATCACAGATTGTGTATCACTAATGCAGAGGGAGGGTCCTAAATTGTTCAGTGTGTTCTCTCTCCAGAGTGCAAAGTGAAATGGCATAGAGGGCAATTATTGTGTGTATTTCCTTTGGCTCCAAGCAGAAGCACAGATGACTAACTTTTTACCAAATGTCATCTCTCTTTTTCATTATGTAAAGATGTCCCTGGGAAATAAAAAAATTTCAGCCTCTGTTTAATCTATGTGGGGCCATATGACTACTTCTTACCAATGACTTAAGAGTAGAAACTATGTTCCTTCTAGGCCAAGGCAGTTGAAAATTGGGTTTCCTATCCATCCTTCTTTCTCCTTCTGTCAGCCAGGTGCAGGGGACACCCTCTAAGTTCCCCGGGATGACAGAGCCACAAAATGGGAAGAGCTCGGGTCCTTAAATGAGCACATAGAGAAAATCCATCTGCTAACTGAGGTCATTCACATCAGAAAGTATAACAGACTTGAGTTAGGCCACTAGAGGTTTCTGTTCAGCAGCTATCATTACCCTGATTAATTTCTTTTACAGATAGGAATTAAGAAGGGTTGCTAGACTTAATAAATAAAAATACAGTGAAATTTGAGTTTTCAATAAATAGCAAATAAATTTTTAATATATTAATCATTTATATAAGAAATATTTTAGTATGAATATGTTCCATATTGCATGCATAATTATACTAAAAATGTATTCATCATTCATCTAAAATCTAAATTTAACTGGGCATCCTGTATTTTATTCAATAACCCTAAAATTATGAATAAGCATAATAAAGAGTTGGTGACATAATTGTATTTAAATAATTAATTTGTCATATAAAGCATCTCATTTTAGAAAGGATTTGTTTCTGAGCAAATGTTTTCTTAAATCCTCCATTTATGGTGAATTGCAGAGTTTAAAACCCCAAGACATTTTCTCTTGCAGACAATCCAAGGTGAGAATTTGCTAAGGGGCTGCATGTAAACCTGTCCTGAAAATGGATAAGGAAGGAAGTGATAAAAAAAAAAAATAAATAAAAAAAGTCAAAGAAACTAAAAATAAGTTAAATGTTTTACACAAATGGATCATTTTTTAATGGAGACATAAGTCTCCCACTTCAATTTCACATCCTTTTGATGGCGATAAAGAAAGAAAGGCTTAATGTATTTTCAAAGACAATTATGCAGAGCTGAGAAATGCCTTCACTGTGTACCAGGGCTGGTTCCTTTTCTGCTTGTCTCTGAAGTCATGACACATAGAATATATGGACTCAGATGCAGAAGTAATAAATCATAGATACAAAGAATTTCCAACTAGAGAAAACAGAAGTTGATGGACATTACTAAAACCCCTTAACATAAACTAGAGCTATAAGAGAAATGCTTTTCTAAAATAAAAACATGAGATAATTAATGTGACATTTAAATTTAAAAAATCGGTGATTCTCTACTGTCATTTAATTAAATGCTCCTTTTTTTTTTTACAGAGAGAACCAAGGTCCAGGAAAGTTATGATTATGCCCTAAGACCACACAGATAATTAGCGCTGCCAATCCCAGTCATATGCTTTTTCTTATGTTCATCTCTTTTTCCTACAGAGAATTCCCTATAATCGATGCAAACTGAAAAAAAAAAGAGACCAAATTCTGTTTCCTTATTAAGAGAACAATGCTTACATTTAATTGTGCTGAAGAACAAAAGTGGAACTTCCTAGTGATATAAAAATCTCTCTCTAACAAGAGTGGAAAATCATAAAGGTTTCAATACAGTTACATGGTTTATACACAACTGAATATACACTATTGCTCAGCACCTGTTAAACAGTAAGTACTATTCTCTATGTAACGGCAGTGTCCTACTGGTCAATATGTTTTTTTCCCCCTTTCATTTGAAACAGCGATTTTCTCTGGAAGAGAAAATCAGAATGAACCAAAATAACATTTAGAATTCTTTCGTTTTATAAAGGATGGATTTTTAATGTTAAGCTAATGCCAACCGAGAAACACCAATACAGGGCATATATATTGGGCCTACAGCACACTTAAACATTACCTAACTTGAAAGCTCACAGTATGTCTGTCACTTAGGCAATTGGGGCCGTGATTCATTCAATTGTTATTGAGCCTCCACTGGGTGCCAAACTTGGACTTTTCTGCCTTTCCTCGTCACTATACTAAAGGTTTAAATCCTTAAAAATAAATACATAATTAAGATATGTGGGGTAAAATAATAATTAGAAGACTGTACTTTCGATAGATTCATAGGACATGAAAAGCAAATTTTGAAGTGTAATTTTTTTAAACTCTAAAATGTATTTTAACAGTAAAATTAACATTCTGAATATCTGGATCCCAAGGACTTGTTCAAAGACTAAGAATAATATTTCTAACATCGCTTTCCCATTTAGGCTATTTTTTTTTATTTTTGAGGGCAGTGTCACTGGCCCTCATATGTGGGACCCGAACTGGGACTTCTGCCATCCCAAGCCAGCTCTCAACCACCACACCTCTCGACTGGCCCCATTTAGGCTATTTTTTAGATGTGACTTAGTCATTAGACCAAGTTCCTTCCAATAGTGTACTTTTGATCTATAGAGCCAGAAAATGGTGCCAAATGATACTGTCAGGTTTATATGTAAATCTTCAGGGAAAAACACAAAGTTAAGTAATGTTCATACTTGACAGGTTAATGGTGATAGTGACATGAAATCTCATTATTACAGAATAGATATTCAGCTATCACTGAAGCTGGGAGAAATGAAAGTAATCCAAAATTTTCCGTGCCACCAAAATGATGATTGTGTAGTTTTCACAGTTTTACATTGGAGCATGGCATTCCATTAATATTTGGGCCAAAATGTCTCAGCAATGTAATGAGTATTTTTGGAATAATTCTTTAAAAATAGATTAGTAAAATCTTGCTGACATGGTATAGTTTTTTGTCACAGGTGTTGTAGCCTGTTTCCCTCTTAGCCCATAAATAATCTGAAAGAGGAAGTCATATTGCTTTGTTTTCATTTATTAGTCATTAAATGATTACTAATAGTCATTAAATGACTGTGGCATTCTTTTCCTATCATTTTAGGCCAACAAAGAAGTGTTGAAAATTTTGTCAAGTAATTGCTACATTTCTTTTTTCAAAAAATATAATTTTAATTATCTTCTGATAAATGAAGAGGCAGCCTTTCAAAGAAATGACATTCTGTTTATAATAGGACATAAATCTATACATACATCTTTATAAACTATTTTATCACCTGAACATGCCATAACTACTCCCCCAAAATCTATTTTTTATGTCCTTCCTTTTTCCTCCTAATACCAATATTTTAGTTCTAAACCTCATTATTTCTTGCCCAGGATAATGTATCTCCCTGCTTCCATCTGGTTCTCCCTTCCTTTTTGCAATTTGTCTAATCATATCACTTTATTCATTACAAAACTTCAGTAGCTCCCTATGGCCCACAGATAGAATCAAAATTTTTAGCATTGTGTACAAGGCCCTTCAGGGTCTGGCTTCTTCTGCTTACCTTTCCAGCTTGTTCTTCTGGGCTTTTCCCATGTATGCCTTCCATCCATACCTAGCTTTTCACAATTACCCAGATATACCATGCCATTCTCATGCTTCATTTATTTTCACATGGATTACCTCTTTTGCACATGGATTACCTCTGCCTGCTTATCTACTTGGTGAATTTCTCATTTGTTGAAGAGTCAGCTTCAAGGCAACCTCTTCAGAGAAGCTCTCTCTGGTTTCTTTGGGTAGAATTTGATGCTTCCTTCCTCGTATTTCCATTTTATTCATGGCACTTCCTTTATTTCTATATTCTATGGTGCATCCTTCAGACAAATAACTCAAAATTCAGTGTGTCTAAGAATCACCAGTGGAACTTGCAAAAATTCGGAGTCATGGGTCTTGCCATCAGAAATTTGGATCCACTGAATTGGGAAGAAACCTGAGCCTTTGTGTATTTATGAAATCCCCAGATATATCTGGTATACAGCCATGTTTTAGGACCCTTAGTAATCTCTTTATCCTTAGAACCTAGCACAGTACATAAAGTACATATGGGCATTTAACAAATGCTTGTGAAAAAAAAATCACATTTTGTTTCTGGTGAGCTAGCATACATACTGATAGAATAGCTAATCTACCTGGCACATGGTACATTATGTGATGTTTGAATGTATGAATGAATGGATGGATGAATGAATGAATAAATGAAAAGAGCTCAGGGAAGCTAGAGAAACTGTTAACATAGCCCCTTGAATCTCTCAAATATTACAAATGTCAGATATGTTACCTGAACTTTGGGTAACTGAGGTTTGAAGTAAATTTAAGACATGAAATTGTAATTTGGATTTTTTTACTAGATGGACAGACACATTCTTTTATAAAGTTGACAACCTGTTATAAAAATCTGTTATCCTATCTTGAATTCTTCTCTAGACGTAGTATCAATCTACTTCTACATGATTGTAGACTGAAATTGTTGCTTACGGGAAAAATCAAATATGTTTTCAAAAAATAATCTTTTCAAGGATATAGATAAATACCCATCAGACACTCAAAAATTCTGCACCATAAAGAAATAAGATATATGTAAGTTTTAACATTTGCTTTTGAGCTTAACCATTTATCTAAAATTATAAAGGCTATTTAAATTATATGCCTTGAAGAAGGATTGTTGGGTCTTATGGTAATTTTAATCTTAATTTTTTGAGGGACCTTCATGCCGTTTTTCCACAGTGGCTATACCAATTCACATTCTCACCAGCAGTGTGTGAGGGTTCCTTCCACCCCACAGCCTCTCCAACACTTGTTATTATTTGTCTTGTTGATGACAGCCATTCTAACTGGTGTGAGATGGTATCTCATTATGGTTTGATTTGCATTTCCCTAATAGCTAGTGCAGTTGCGCACTTTTTCATTTATCTGTTGGCCATTTGTATGTCTCCTTGGTAGAAGTGTCTGTTCAGGTCCTCTGCCCATTTTTTAATTGGATTTTTTAGTTTTTCTGTTGTTGAGTTGTGCTAGTTTTTTGAATATTAGCCCCTCGTTAGAGGTTTTGTTTGCAAATCTCTTCTCCCATTCAATTGGTTGTTTCTTTGTTTGCTGTTGGTTTCTTTTGCTGTGCAGAGCTTTTTAGTTTGATACAGTCCCTTTAATTTATTTTTGCTTTTACCTCCCTTGTGTTTGAGGTCAAATTCACAACATCCTCCCTGATTCCAAGGTCCATAAATTTAATACCTGTGCTTTCTTCTATGCAGTTTTTTGTTTAAAGTCTTATGTTTAGGTCTTTGATCCATTTTGAGTTAATTTTGGTATATGGTGTCTGCCCAAAAAATCCGAAAACAGACCTGTAAGACATTTATCCATAAAGATATATGTACCCCTGTGTTCAATGCGGCATTATTCATGGTGGCCAAGGCATGGAAACAACCAAAGTGTCCTTCGATAGATGATTGGATAAAGAAGATGTGGTACACATATACAATGGAATTTTACTTGGCCATAAGAAAAGATGAAATACTGCCATTTGAGACAACATGGATGGAGCTTGAGACTATCATGCCAAGTGAAATAGACAGAAGTTGAGAACCATATAACTTCACTCATATGTGGGATATAAAACTGGAAACAAAAAATGAATAAGACAAGCAAACAAAAAAACAAAAACTCATAGACACAGACAACATTTTAGTGGTTAACAGATGGTAAGGAGGAAGTGGGGTAGTAAAAGAGGGAAAAGAGGGTCAAATAATGGTGGTGGAAGGAGAACTGACTCTGGGTGGTGAACATAAAATGCAATATATAGATGATGTATTATAGAATTGTACATTTGAAACCTATATAATTTTACTAACCAATGTCACCCCAATAAATTTAATAAAAATTTTTAAAAAGCTCAAAGAAAAATAAATTATATACCTTTTGGAAAATGCAGATAATAGATTTGTTAGTACTTGGTGCTATTTATTTTTTTTCTGATTCTTAACAATACTGTCTTTAGAACATACTAGATTTAATATTTCTTACAGAAACACATCCTATAATTTCAAAAGCTATACAGCCTTTTTTATTTCCATTTTCACTTTGTTTTCCATTTCTGCCAGGTTCTGGAATTAATTTCTACACAGAAAGTTGTGAAATTTCTATAGAGTTATATTACACAAAGGTCTAGAGAGAAGTGAAATCCATCAAAAAATGCTTTGTGACTAAACTCTCAAAATGAGATTTGTAACAAATAAAAGATATGTAATGACCAACAATATTAATGGAACATGTTTACCATTTAGGAATGCTAACAGAAAAGCAAGATGTTGTCACAATTCAGAGTGAATGTGTCTATGTTTGTGAAATCAACACATAATATATAAAATTTTGGTTATGTACACTTAATGTCAATTCCATATATTTACTTAACCAAGGACTGACTTTAATTAGGGTCATGTCTAATTCCTTCTAGGTGTTGTAGTTGTGGGCTTAGACTAAATACAGATTTTTGATGAGCTGCACTGGGGTTAGCAAATGCTTTCTGTAAGGGATGGGCGGGGGGTGGGGTCAGATAGTGAATATCTTAGGCTTTGTAGGCCCTGCAGTCTCTGTCATGACTCTACAGTGTTGTCCTTGGAGCCATAAATAATAAGGAAAGGGTGTGGCAGGGTGTTTCAGTAAAATTTTATTCACATAAACAGGCTGCTGGCTGAATCAGACATGAGCTGTAGTTTACTGATCTCTGCTATATATAATCATATTTTTGATTTCAAAAATAAGATGCTAGAAGAGGTCACAAGTAATTACCTGTGGCTTTGTTTGTGCTTTGTCTACCTATCTATTAATACAACTGGAAATCTTAAACTTTTTTTCCTGGCATTTGAAATGATATATTTAGTAACAGCTAAACTGAACAACTAAATGTATTGTTAAAAATACTAGGAAAAATCCTTTGATCAATTCAAAATTGAAATTTAAAAATTTCAGATCAATTTTTTGATCTGAAAAATAGATGAAATGCTATTCCCTAGTCCCATACCACCGACCATGGCAAGTTACTAAAGTTTTCCATTCCTCAGTTTTCTATGTGGGAATAGAAATTATTCTATTCTTTGATAGAATAATATAATTGGGAAAATTAACACTTAATGTCGTACTTTTATCTAGAGTCAGTACAAGTACATCCATGAAGTCAATGCATCAGCTTCTCTGTAGGGCACCCTAGGGTATTGTGCCTTCATCGTGCCACTTAACTCTCCAGGGCCTTTATGGCAGCACCTTTGTCTATCAAAAGACAGAAGCCAGCCAACTGGTTAATGTATTCTAATACCTAACACCTGCTTTATAATGTATATGGATTTTTATAGGCTTTCTTAAGATGATTTTAACCTGAGAAAGTAGAACTCATTTATTCATATTTGTATTTATTCTTGCTTATTTAGGATTTTCACATAACATACTTCAAAAAAGGATGTAGGGCACAGAGTAAATCTTCATGCTAGCCATACTGGGTACTCTATTAAGGTGATGTGGGACCTTTGGGGTTAAACTTTTAGTTGCTCCTCAAATCATGCTTCTCAGTGAGCTTGGCTGCTTAGGGAACCCATAATGTGTGAAAAAAAATGAATTAAAAAAAGGACCAGTTATGAATGCTAGAGAAAATATGAATCAATAAAGTTTCACCAGTATATCAGATATGGGGGAAATTTCATTATATTGTCAGATCAGTGTGCTGAAATATTTAGTTTTAAAATTGGTTTGTGGCTTTAGTTGACCAGTGACATGGATAGAAAAACCTCTATATTTTTTTGTACAATTATTTTAGTTAATTATAGGAGGATGGAAAAAATGTACAATAAATGTGCAGATTTTGACAGAAACCAGATTTCTCAAGTAGGAATCGCATTAGGAATATGTTGTTCAGTGAGTCATTTATTTTACTTCTCTTTATTCCTGATTTTCAGAACCATTGTCAAGGTGGCTGTGAAAAAGCAGAAGAGAGCTTAAAAAAAAAGATGCTGTAGAATATAACATGCTAGGGAAGCAGCGTAGAACAACACTGATCTTGAGTTAAGACAGGCAGAGAATCGCGATCATTGTTTAAATGGAAACTTATCTACAGTAGTGTGTATGCACGTGTAGTGTAATTAAAACCCATAAAAGAGGTTTCCAAAGTGGTTGGGCATTTGATTCAGAATATCTCTAATTCACTTTGCAGTTCAGATCGTGCACTTATGATGTGTTTTTTGGCCCTGAAATGTAGCACAGAAGTCAAGTGCTGATCATTAGTTTTCTCTTGCTGTGTAATGAATTGTCATCAATTTAGCAACTTAAAAAAAAACACACACACAAATTTATTATCTCAGTTTCCATGGGTCTCGAGTCAGGCTACTACCTCTTCTCAGGGTCCTTTGTTCAGAATCTCGCCAGGGTTGTGTCAAGGTGTCGGCCATACTGTGGTTCTCATCTGGAGCTGGGGTTACTGTTTGTCAGTTTTCAAAAACCAACTTATTATTTCTACCCTAGGTTTCCCTCTTTTATTAACCAATACAAAGCAAAACAGTCGTACACATAGGGACTTCAAATGTTTAATGTACATTTGAGGGACTTTTACATGCAAAGAATAGGTGAATACGAGTTTAACAATCTTGCCAAAACCCTTTCTTAAAATGTAGGAATGTGTTGAGACAAATTTTCCACAAATTACATACTCACTGTTTTCGGCTTTTTCCTCCTTATAATATGTACCTTTGCAGTATCCTTTTAATTTCAGCTCAACATCTCCTCGCCTTTTTCTTTTTATTCTAATCATGCAATCATTTCTTACTCTACTAATAATTCTTCTATATACACTGCATGGTATGGGTAAAACTCTAAATAGCTAATATTTTTTCTTTAATGCAAAGGCTTAAAAGGTAAATTTGAATCCATTAATAATCACTAGTATGTTTATATTCCTAATACCATCTATTTTGTTTCTGTTCATATTCATTGGGTATAACTATAAAATTATGCAAGCTTATGCTTTCTATTTACAAAATATAGCTAGCTACACAGCTCAGTAGCTAAATTATGATGATCCACCCTCTTCTTTTCTATAAGCCATACAACTTATATTGGTACTTTAACCAACTTTTATCAGTTGAAAAAGAAATCTCTAATTAGGATATCCATCAAGGTTTCACCCTAATAAATCATGGGAAATGCAAAATTACTGCAAAATTTATCTACCATAGTCACATTTTTCTTAAAAAACAAAAAACCCATTCTGGTATTTAATAGTGTTATGAAAGATACATCGTAGTTAAATTTCTTAAATATTCTAGGTGCTCTAATTTTCATCAGCATTCTTTGTTACTTTACTTATTTTAAAAATCACTCCATGCAGGACTTTTGAGCAATATCCACAAAACTTTAGTTATAGGATTGAATAACTTGTTTGCCATAATTACACAGATCCTTAGTCTTTTGATTTTTAGTTAGGACCTTGTATCATATCATTTTGAAGAAATTAATTTATGTAAGCTAAAAGCCTCTTAATTAGTATGTAAATGTGGTGGCAGCTGTTTTCTTCATTATGTTGAATGTTAGAATTTTATAGCTGAAATGGGACTTACAGCTCATCTAATTCTATTCCACTATTTCACAATTGAGGAAATGGATACCAGGGAGCTAACATCTAGTAGAAATGTGGTCAAAGGTTGAGAATTGTTTCCTGGCCTCAGGTTTCTGTTAGCATAAAAACTTCATTTTGCTGCATGGGCGTTCTGCACTTTTGATTGTGCTAACCTAAACCCTACAAGCTTCTGTTATGAAATGTACATCATAAAGTTAGTTTTCCCAATATTCTAGGTGCTCAAGTTTCATTAGTTCTAATTTTCATTAGCTCTAATTTTTTTCATTTTGTAGAAAGCAGCTTGCATAATAGCTGTTAGTAAGAAACAACTAAGTGTTGGTCATGCACCTAGATCGCCTATGAGGGGTGACACGGTGTGTCAAATATCTGTTGGTAGCTGAGTGACACAGTGAGACAAGATGAGCAGAGATACATCAGTAAAGCCCAAACAACAATACCACAAACACCCACAAGTCAAAGTTTTCTGTGGACAGCATCATTGTTATGTCAGATTCTAAGTGGATAAAATGACAGTTGTCTCTTATCAATAAGGAATATTTCTTTCATCATTAAAAATGAATTAGCATTTCAGGTGTGATTTTTTTTAGAGAAAGAGATGAAAATACAGTTTCTTAATTTTTTAGAAGTACAAGAAAAATCTTTGATTTAGAAAAATGAACCCTGATAATTCAAAGGCTTCTAATTACTCATTCTCCTTTCTGAGAGAGACAAAACAAATCCTTAAAAACAAAGACTGCTCCTAATGAGGCTTACGAATTCTGCAGACCTTCCTGGCAACTGAGAACTCCATTTCCTCTGCATGGGAAAGCATTTTGGCTCACTACCTTGTGATCACTCCTCAGAGAGAGAACCACAAAACAGATTTAGGGACATATTTTTCATTACTTTCAAACCTTATCTATTGCTATTATGCTGAGCTTTTGAGACTTCTATGCAAACATTCATGTCTGGGAAACGTTTTTTCTCATTTTGTTCTCTACCTTTGTCACCACACGATGTCCTGGGCACAGGCTGATTTCTGTGTGTTTTACTTGCTGAGCTCATTAGTTGAACTGGCAGGATTCGGTTTAGGGTAATTGATCTTCTTGTAGGCATACAATGATTACTATAATTGCATATTGTTGGTTAAGGAGTGTGGCTGTTTTCTTTTGTTTCCTCTCAATAGAGATGATGGAGTTACAAGACCACATACCCATATCCATAACGGTGTGTGCCCATCTTCCCTCTATGAGATGACTGGTCGAGAATAGGGAAAAGTATATTCTGTCTGGAAAGGAAAAGCTATTTGGGACCAAGTTCATGTCTTTGGTATCATTAGCAAGGGTACTAGGCAGCTGAGCTAACCAGCCACAAAGCCTGTGTTGACATTTATTCCTATATCTGATTAGTTAACAGGAGGTTTTTTTCCCCCTTTGGCATACTCCACAAAAGCACAGGAATATAAATAAAGAATGAAGCCATGGGGCCGGCCGAGTGGCACGGTGGTTAAGCACTGGCTTGGGAAGCCAGAGGCCCCGATTCGGGTCCCACATATAAGGGCCAGTGACACTGCCTTCAAAAAACAAACAAACAAACAAACAAACAAACAAACAAAAAAGAATGAAGCCAAAAGATATCTTTCCTCTGCTACCTTGCCCTGTAGGAGTATTTGCCAAAAGAACTAAACAAAGGAGTAGAATTTAACTATAACCCTCATCAACGAAGCTAAATATATCTAGATTCACTTTCTGGGTCCAAATTAAGCGCTTATACAGTTCATATTTTCCCCCATACCTGGTAACATTCCCTAGTTTCTAAATGGAGAGCTATCCTAGATTTTATCCATATATCCTGTGATGAACTTCTCAATCTCCGGATTGAGAGTTAAGGCCCAGGATATAAGACAGATCTTGTGCCCTACGTATCAAATGCCTTTCTTTGGCTTTTGTTTTTCAGTCTGCTGTCCTGAGACTTACTGCCCAAGCTCATTTCCATCACATGCCTAATTTGAAGATGCAAAAATAGTGGAATAGAATTTGGAATGATCCTGGAGTTTGGGTCAGATTTAAATTAGGAATAAATCCAGATTATCTCTCATTTCTGAATTCCCACTGAATCTTACTAGGGTGGTGGACAGCAACTGACATTTTTAGGCTTTCTTTCAGTTTTTCTGTAGTAAACTGTTTTGACTATATCAACTGAATTTTAGACTTTAGAAACTGGTTTTCATTGAATTCATAATCCAAAGTTGTTTTCTTTTTTAAAAAAATACTGTTTAACTAGTTTAAAGAAAAGATAAATGGCAATATATTATCTTTGGCTATAACCTAGAATATTCATCAGGAAAGACTTAAACGAGTGTAGGCATTTGCAACTTCTGGTTGTCTATGGAGGGAGCCTTAGAAACGTTGTGCACACGTGCGTGCACGTGTGTGTGTGGGTATGTGTGTGTGTGGGTGTGGGGGATGTGGGGGAGGGGTGGTAGCGGGGTGGGGGGGAATGGGGCGGAGAGAGCGAGCTATCAGGGGCTGTTCTGGCAGTGCTGGCCTCTGGTTGAAGGCTTTGAGTCAGAGGATGGAACAGAGAGGAAAATGTCAGGTAAGAAACCACTGCTTATCTGTGTAGGGAAGCATTTTGCCTGAAAGCTAAAATAAGTGGCAAAGGGTAAGATATCCTAATTCCAATAGTCAAGTCGAAGGGGAAGGCAGGTAAGTGGGGAAACAGGTTGAAATGGAGATACAGCACTGCAGAGAGTCCAAGATGGTGTCAATAGTGGGCTGTATAGAATGATTAAGTCTGTCTCTTTGGTGGACTATATGGGACTATTGGCCCTTTCAGAAGCTATCATATAATAATAAACGTAATGCAATAATATTGTATTTAAATATATATATTCCCATGGCATCATTTTAGAACAGAAATTCAGTTGAATTTGAGTGTTTTTTTCTTTCTTTCTTGGAAAAAAATGCTAAATAATCCTAATACGTTTGTGGTATTAGAAAATGATATAACCATACTTCCTAGTAGAAAGATATTCAGTTTATTCATAAATTGGATTCTGTTGTTGTTTTCATTAACTTTAAATCTTTGTTTTAATGAAAAAATAATTGGACAAAACTGTTAATGAGAAAACCTCTCAGCTAAAATCAGCATTTTTACACCTAGGCCTTACATACAATTAATTGATTCTTACATAGGATACCACAGTATAAAATAATTCAGTATATATATATATATATATACACACACACACACACACACACACACACACACACACACAGTATAAAATAATTTAGTTATCTCTTTTTCCAAAGCTGATCAGTTCCAGCAGTTTATAAGGAGGGTTGTTCTGCTAGAAGCTGACTCCATGAGAGCAGAAGTAGCCTAATGTAGAGAAAAGAGAAAGTAATTAGAAAGTAGAGATATTGTTTCATTAACTAATAAAATAAAGATGCT
The DNA here is from genome assembly GCA_033961575.1 of Aselliscus stoliczkanus. Lineage (NCBI taxonomy): Eukaryota > Metazoa > Chordata > Mammalia > Chiroptera > Hipposideridae > Aselliscus > Aselliscus stoliczkanus. The sequence goes on from CM066728.1 coordinate 48,689,896, forward strand.
TATAACATTCCAGCCATCACAAAAGTTTGACTGATCATTAGGTTAGATACTTAAAACAAATATGGAGAAGGAGTACTACATTTTAGAAAGCTTTCATTGAAAATGGTTAAAATAAAAAGACTCCTTTTGTTACCTGAGGTGCTGAGGTTCTGTTTCCTAGAACTTTTTATTTATGCAGAATAGTTTATTTTACAGGTTTATAGAAAATGTGTTGTTTGTAGAGGGTTGGGTCAATTTGGGGGCTGTAAAATCGGGAAAAGTTTTTGTTAAAACCTATGAGCCTGTTGGTGAGGATGAATAATTCAGTAAAGAGCCACTGCCTGCATCCTTTCCTTTGTGCCCTTCTGCCAGAGATGAGATGGTGTCCTGGTGGGTGGGTGTCCTGTGGGAGAAGGGACTGCCTGTGATGTATGGTCATCATCCTTGCTTCTCAGCAACCCATAGTTCAGTAATTTTTTTGGCATTGGCCCTTCTGTTTTGACTACTAAAATTTTATTTTTCTTGTCGTTAGGAAATATAATATCCTTTATGTACCCAGTGATGTTTATAGTTTCTGTTTCTCTTTCACATCTATCATTACATTAAAGCCGTAGCTTCTTCACTGATTTGAGACACTCCATGACTTCAGCTGTGTAGTTATTATCTCTTAACATACCATTGCTTTTCTGGCTCTTTTCAGTATTATTTTATGTTTGTGGATAATCCAAGTTTCATACTATACACATTGGGCCCAAGGGGAAAGACCAGGACCCAGTGAGCTCTTCTCATGCCTATTGGCTCCATGCAAATACTCTGAATTTTGACTCAGAAACAGGCTTTTGTTCAGTTTCTTTCATTAAACAGAAGTTGTAAATTTAAGTTTTCATGACTGTGTTCTTGCCTACAGTCCCTGCATATATTATATTTGTTTTCTTTCTTTACCCATGGTGACTAATGGAAACAAACTGTGCTATTTTTTTGGTGTTCTGGGAACTGAAGACTTTGATTCCCCTATGCCTGCAAGGAAATATGACATAGGGCCTAAACTGGGTGAAATTTCCAAGCATGCTGAGGGGTTGTTCATTATTTAGAAATCCCATGGTTGATTCCTAATTATAAACAGAAGCTCTGTTTGTAAAATTTATTATTTTTCCTGTTAGCTTTATTTTCTTGGCAGGCAGTTTAAATTGGTACTAACAATAGAGACACACAATAAGCCAGGATTCTTATTAACTGAGAGTTGGCAACTCTGAGAATCACATGGTGACTTTCTGGAGACAATGAGCAAGCTAAAGTCTGTGTTTTAAAATTCCTAATAACTGAAGCCAGCTCTGTACAGCTTTCATGAGATCTGTGTTAGAGGCCTTAGACAATTATATAATAAAAAAAAAATTATGGGGGAAATTCTAATGGCAAATCAGTCTGAGTCAATGATGAAGAAAGGAAATTTCAGTATATTTGAAAAGGAATGAAATTTGAGTTCCTTTCATTCATAGTACCTCTTCTATAAAAACACATTTTAAGTGTGCACTAGATGGCTGTGGTCATTTTGTTGAAAATGGACACTAACAATAAGTAGTTTTACTGTGCTTATCCAAGTAGTTTGTCTTAAAGTCTGAAAGTCTTTTTCTAAAGAAAAGCGTTTCAGCAGATATTTTATGAAGTGTTTAACATACTCTAATCAGAGGGCTGGCCGAGTGGCGCGATGGTTAAGCACTGGCTTGGGACGCCAGCGGCCCCATTTCGGGTCCCACATATGAGGGCCAGTGTCACTGCCCTCAAAAAAATAAAAAAATAAATAACATACTCTAATTAAAATTCTCGTCTAAATAAAAGTAAAAGGTATATGAAAACCAGCACTTGGTATGCCAAGGGTAGGGGGAGGGAGAGGGAGAGGAAGAGAGAACACAAGTGGGCATGTGCAGTGAGACGACAGAGAAAAGGAAAAAAGAAATCAAGAAGACAGTGCAGATGAGTAGAAACAATGGTTACCAGGTCCTGGGACATGGAGATACTCTTTTTTTGACAATTCGTATCAGATGGCAAAAGGGAGTAAAACATAGTCAAGATGTCTGGACTTTGCTTTAAAACAAATAAACAAACAAGCAAATAAACATTCTCAGGCCCTTGCACACTACCAGCAGAGTGATCTAAATTGAGCCAGGATCTTGAGAGCCCCTCACCCATGTGAATAAGTGCTAGACTGTGGAAGGTTATCAAGCAAAACAGATATCCTTGATTTAATTCACATAGTGACTGTAGGTACTTGTAAGTTTTTCAAGGAATTGTTAAAAAGACTGTTCTATTCAGTAACCAGCATATTTCCATTAGGATCTTTTCATACTTTTTATTTGGCTTAGTTAAGTTGTTTTAAAATGTCGATAATTGAAACAAATGTCAGTTTTCCAATAATAAATTCCAAATTTGTAGGAACCAAACTAATGAGATTTTATTAGAATGCCAAAATTTAAGTACCTCAGTTAGCAAGCCTTAGTAAGTTGCAGCAAAAAAGTTTCAACTTGGTACAAACCCATCTTTAAGGTTTTGAGGGAAGAGAAATAGGATGAGTAAAGTACTCTGCCCTAATGGGAAGGGGAGTAGATGATGTTCTTGAGGGTGATACATTAAGTCTCTTTAGTTTGTCTTGTGCTCCTTTGTTGGAAACCACCTCCAGTTTGAAACTGGTGGAGGGATGGAAGGGATCCATAGTCTTTTCTAGTACATTCTCATTAAATTGTTCTTAAGGCAAAATAATAGGCCAAAGATTTATTGTGACAACTGTTTTTCAGAGTGCTGCAAAAAAAAAAAAAAAAAGTGATTTTACCCATTGAATTTTTCAAATCTTCAAAATACTAGTCTGTCTTAAAAGTTTCTACATAAAATAATTTCCTGTTTGGTGAGAGATTCCTTTTGTTCTCTCAAGTTTCTTTTGGAGTGTAGAGAAGTAATAAAAGAACCAGTTGTCATATGGTTCTCGACTTTTTTTGACTTATTTCACTTAGCATAATAATCTCAAGACCCACCCATGTTGTCATAAATGGCACTATTTCATCTTTTCTTAGGGCAGAGTAGTATTCCATTGTTATATATACCACATCTTTTTTTTTTTTTTTTCAGGCTTGGACATTCTTTTATTTTTCAAGGCACTATGGTTTTGGTTTCGTTGTTAAACCTTTTTCGGGGGTTAAAAAATAAATATCTAATGCAAGACACCCCCTGAGGCTTGTTTTAAGAGTTAACTGCAGGTGTATACCACATCTTCTTTATCCAATTATCTTTGGTTGTTTCCATGTCTTGGCCACCGTAAATAAAGCTGCAATGAACACAAGAGCACTTATATCTTTATGGATAAATGTTTTCATAATTTTGGGGTATATACTCAGGAGAGGGATTGCTGGGTCATATGATAATTCTATTCTTAACTTATTTGAGGAACCTCCACACTGCCTTCCATAGCAGCTGCACCAATCTGCATTCCCACCAACAGTGTATGAGGGGTCTTCTTTCTCCACAGCCTCTCCAACCCTTATTATTATTTGTCTTGTGGATGATAGCCATTCTAACCAATGTGAGGTGATATCTCATTGTGGTTTTTATTTGCATTTCTCTGATGATTAGTGAGGTAATGATATGTGGAATATAAAACTGAAAGCAACAAAGGAACAAGACAAACAAATAAAGGAACCAAAAGTCATAGACACAGACAATAGTTTAGTGGTTACCAGAGGGTAAAGGGGGAGGAAGATAGTAGAAGAGGGTAAATGGGGTCCAACACATGGTGATGGAAGGAGAACTGACTCTGGGTGTATTATGGAATTGTACACTTGAAACCTGTGTAAGTTTAGCCATTGTCACCCCAATACATTTTAATTAAAAAAAAAAGAACCAATTGTGCTCATTTCTTTTTTTTTCTGCTTCTAATTGCCTAGAACACCTTATATGTTGTGTGGCAAAGCTCCAGGGACAAGGATATGAATGATAGCTGGCATTTTGGAAAGCAGGACCAGAGTCTGTGGAACAAAGTACCAAAAAATGCATTTGTCATTTTTATGGGGTGCATTCTCCTGAAAGCAAAAGCCTATCTATCCTCTCTAGAAATGAGATACTTCATTAAAATTCTAAGTTATAGCTGTATCTGGGTGGGAGTAGTAGGAGGGTGGGAGGAATGCAGCAGGTCAGGCTGAAGTGAGAGCTGATTTAGCTCTTGGTGAGGGAGTTGCAATGAAGAGAAGCTGGGACAAGATGACAGCAAGGGTCCCTTTACATATTAAATTTTGCCATTTAAAAACTGTCCATTCTTCTCTGGATCATCTTTTTTTTAAAGCAAAGCTTATAGATATGAACATTGATGACCATTGCTCTAGTCATTATTATTCAACCATTTATTAAACCCTGATATGTGTCAGGTTATGTGCTAATTGCTAAGACAAAGATTAATGACCATTTCCACTCTGAAGAACCTCTCAGTTTAGTGGGGAGTGGGGCTACTAGCACTTAATGTTACTCATAAGGAGACAGAGTCTGTGGCTCTGTGGTTATTTAGCTTAGGCCTGTGTTCCTGGGTGAGTAGCTCCAAATGGAAATATTTGATCTAGAACCTGATTTCTTTTCTGGGTAGCAAGAATTCCTATCTTGTGTCAGGCTCAAAATATCTTCTTAATTAACTTTTTAATATTTTCATAAGATTGATTTTGAGACTTCTTTTAAAATTCCGTAGACTAAAATAGTTCTGGAAAAAAGAGAAAACTGTAAAAAGAAGCTCACTTGTTCCCAGAGTGAGAGGCAAAGATACTGCACCAGGCAAATCTTGCTCTCACCTGCACTCATTTTCATTTGACATGCTTCAATTTTTAGATCTTTTTATTTCCTTAAGAAATTTGCATTTGCCAGAAAGAACACCATGCAAATATCTGTAAATTGCAAACCGTGTTCCTTCATGTTAGGTGTATTCTCATAAAGCTTCCTAGATTACAAGGACATTAAGAATAATATTATTTGGTTCTATTTTCTTTGTTTTGAACAGCACATGTTTCTGGCTGTTAACATGTATGCATTAATTTTTCTGTTCTTGCCATTTATATTTTGGGTTTTGATGTGAAGATCTAACTTTTATGGTGGATGTATTAAATCTTGGTTATATTTTTAAATTGATATTAAACTCATAGTATTGAAAGAAAGTATTTTAAAGGTTTTAAACAAGTTTTAATTTTTTTGAAAATTTAAATTAATTTTAAGATAGCACTATAAATAATTATTTAAATATATATATATTTATATATATAAATAAATATATATATATATATATATATATATATATATATGAGTAAATTTCTGAAGATACTGACAAATTCAACACCTCAGAAAAGGATCCAATTGGAAATAACTGATAATAGATTCATCCAGATACATGATGAAATACTAAAGTACGTTACATGAATTTGCATATATAACATAAGGTAGTGTATATTACTTTGTCCACATGCATTACAGATACTGGTTACAAATTGCCTATCCAGCTAGTGGGCAGGGTCTACATTTTACACTCTAGAGATAATGCATGTAAAAAAAAACAAATAAACAAACAAAAAGAACCAACTCCAAATCACAAGAAACCCAAACAACAACAACAAAAACAAGTGAAAAATAAGATAATCGTACATTGTGATAAGGACTCCCAAGGGTGATATGATAGACTGGTGGGGTGAGGGCAACATAAGAGATACCTGCTAATGTGGAGTTGTCAGAGAAAGTTTCTATGAGGAGATGCCATTTGTTTTTTTGTTTTATTAAAGTTTATTGGGGTGACAATTGTTAGAAAAGTTACATAGATTTAAGGCATACAATTCTGTAATACATCATCTATACATCACGTTATGTGCTTACTACCCAGAGCTAGCTCTCTGTCCATCCCCTTTGATCCCCTTTACCCTCATCTACCACCACACCCCTTTCCCCTTCCCCTCCGGACATTTGTTTTTTTGAGTGGAGAAGGAGAAGACTGACTATTCCTTTTGTTAACAGTCCTTTCCCTAAACTTTTCTAAGGTTCTGCCAGACCAATACATCAGTTCCACAGGATTTCTGTTTCAATAGTTTGTTATTTGTATAATATGTCATTTTAGAAAGGAAATTTAAATGAAAGAACACTTGAGTCCTTCTTTGTATTTGTAACTAACTTAGTGTTTTGTCATTATGATTCTTGCTCTTCTAGAAAGTTCCAGGTTAGCATAGTGACAAGAGCCTGGATGGGGTGGGGGAGCTGTGTTTTTGTTTAGCTTTGCTGCTGCTGTTTTCATCACATATAAATTCTCTAAACCTTGTTTTCTCATCGAAAATGTGTTATCACTGGCTCTCCATCCAGCTCCAAAAAATTATCATTCTAAGGGGGGACCTACCAGGGAAGCCTATGAATGCATCTTGGTATGTGATCAGGGTAAATTCACTAGCAGACACAGCACAGCAGTTTTCCTGGAGAATGAGAAAAGGGTATTAATTGAAATTATTGTGAAAGATGACCAAAGGGTGGGGGAAAAACATCACTGAAAAATAAAATTGAAAGTAATTTGAAAAATATTTAAACTTTCATGATTACCTAGACCTGGAATTTTAATGTTTTCTGTAGGACTTCCATTAAGTATAGCATTCTCTGTAATTCAATATTTGTGGATTAATTGAGTGAACATTTTTTAAGAACATGCTGGATATAAATCAAGTTCAATTTTAGGGGAACCAACACATTGCTGACTTTAGGGGAAAAGCATTTCCTGGTGGCTGAGCATTATTCTTTTGTTTATTGTTTCTGCTTTATCACACAAATTTGAAGCAGCTTACAATATTGCATATGCCAATAGGATTAAACAGTTAGGATGAAGGAAAATACAGCTGGAATGGAAAGCAACATTAAATGAGTGATCAACAAGCAACAGAATTCCACAAAGCTGCCAAGGTTGAGGTGAAATTTTGGCTCTGATCTTAGAAGTGGCCAAAGCAAAATAAGAAACTCAGTGTCCACCAAAAGAGAAGTATGTCAACTCTTCAGGAGAGGCACCGTCTTTCCTAGAGTGCACATCTGAAAGACATTGCATGAAACTTTTAAATGGGGGGTACTGCTTGATGATAATGTTTCCTGAGCACTTCCTATGTGATAGGCATGGTTCTTAGTGTTTTACAAGCTTTTTCTTATATAATCTTCAGAACAACTCTGTGAACTAGGGACTATCCTGTTATTGATGGCAACACGAAGGCTTAGAGAATCCTACCAACTTTGCATGTCACATGAGTAACAGTTGGAGCTGGGGCCTGAACAACGGCAGCGTCTTCCTCTTCATCACTAGGTTATCGCTCCCCTGTGCAGTACTCCCTGCCTCTTCTAGCAGAGAGCAAGATCATAAGCAACAAGCCAGCAACGAAGACAGCATTAGATTTCATAAGGCTGATGCTTATAACATCTCTCAGGGTAAATAAGCCTGGGGCATCACGCTGAAGGAATTCAGGGAAAGAATTTCTGCTACAAACGGAGAATGATTAAGTCACATACTTAGCTTAGTAATTGTTTTTTGTTGATTGAGGTTTAAAATCTATTGTATCTTCATGAGTAGATGTGATGTGCTTCCCAAATAATCTTTGCAAAATACAGTTTCTCTCAATGGGGTCCTGAAATTGATCAGGCAAGAGTCTGGAGTTACTGTTTCTTGATTTAAGGGCAGATTAATGGGAGGCAGGAAAGCTCAATGGCTGTTTTTTTTGGTGAGGGTATCTAAACCTTAGTTAATTCTCTTGCCCCACTTCTTCCTAACTGTGGGATTCTGGAGGAGGTACTCAGTATCTCTATGCCTCAGTTTCTTTATCCATAAAATAGGGATAATAATAGTATTTACCTTATAAGCTTATGTAAACATTAAACAAGATAACATGTGTAAAATCTAGAGCTGGGCACATTGTAAGGTCTGCAAGCTAGTACAGTTTTTTTTTTTCCCCTCACTTCTTCTCTTGCTTGGCTTCCTTATTCCCATACTTTCTTCCATACCCACTTTCCCCTTCTTGATTTTCTGTCTCCCTGACTTCCTTCCTCTCACCCTTCTTCCCTCTCACCAACTTCCCATTTTCTGTCTTCCTTCTGCTCTCCCCACTCATCTCAATTTATCCTCTGATGTTTAATTGAGCTGACACCGTGTCATGAATCTGAGGTATCTAACCTGGGCTCTTCCTCAGTGGACAGAGCGATTGACCCAGGAAAGCAGACCAAATGGGAACAAGCCCAACAAGACTTATTGAGAAGACAAAGAACCTATAGCACTCTGAGTTAGGACCTTCATTCAGAAGTGGGTGAGCAGTTAACTCTGCTGGGGGACATTCACACAGGAAGTGGTATTTCTCTGGGTCTTCAGAAAGAAAAAGAATGGGTAAAATTGAAAAGAAGGGTAAGGGATGTAGAAGCATAGTAATCATGATTATCAAGATGTGTACATGTGAAAGAATCAGGTGTTTTAATTACTTGGAGGGTAGGAGGTTTATACAATGCAGGAAATGAAGATAACAAAGTGATTTAGGGACAGATTTTGAAACCTGCTCCAATTACATTGAACTCTAATTGCAAACTTGTAAGTGGATGCTAGAGACTGACTCTTAGTATGTTTGTTACTTTCCAAAATAGAAAATGCTTAATGAACCAATTTGAAAAGAAAACCAGGCTATATTTTTTTCTAGTAAATTGAACCCGAATACTATAATGTTTACTACACCTAAAGATATTTCCTTTGACTTGGGAACTTATTTATTTCATAGGCCTTTTTGAATTCAGATTATAAATAAGTCATAATTATCCTTAATATCTTCAGTTTACCACCATAATATATGTTTTCTCGGTGATCTTCTGGTATTTTGGGTTCCTGACTGAAAAGTTGAGAATATTTATTGTTATTCACAACATTTTTTCATAGTCGTAGAAACTGTCTCCATATTTGTTCTGCAAACATAAATTTTTCTTCAGTTTTATTTTTTTGCACTGGTACTGGAACTATGCTTGATCTAATGAAATATTGATTTTCACATACCTCATTGTCTGACTCTGTCTGACCCTTTTTCTAATTTTGAAAATAAGAAAAGATATTTATTTTGCTATCAGGCAAAAGTGAATCAAGATTATAGAAAAGCAATGTAGCATAGGTTATAATGAACCCCAATTGCTATCCAGAGATGGCATACTATTTAGTCAGAGACAATAATGGCAGCTGTATTTAGAAAACTGAGAAGAAAGTTTATTTTAATTAAATTATTATATTCTATAGTAAATTGTTACAGTGGTGTCTTCCAGTTAATCATCCCTCTCTATATCAGTATCCTACTCTGACTTTGAGCTTGACCATGTGATTTGCTTTGACCAATAGGATTAGCAATGTATTGCAAGCAGAGCATTGGAAAGCACTTGATCACTGGGGCTGTGTTTCTCTTGCTGCTTTTGGACCCAGGTGCTGTGTTTCTTAAGCCCTGGCTAGCCTGCCAGAGACCTGTGGCTCAGCTAACACCCAACACCAACATATACAAGTGAGGTCCATCCAGTCCCAGCTGAAAATCTATCTGATTGAAGCTGCTTGAGTAAGTTCAGCAAAAGAACTGCCTAGCTCAACTCAGCCCAAATTACCACCAACATGCTGAATTTTGAGCTAGTAAGCTGACTGTAGTTTTAAACCACTACGTTAGGGAGGCTAATTACACAGTAATGCTAATATACTGTACTGTATGCCGCTCCTTTATGTTATCTCACCTATATCATACACATACAGATTAAGTATTCAAATGCTTTACTGGAATAATATTTAATTAAGATATTGTGAAAAATAGAGTTTCAAGAAGCATAAACTTACTAAATAATTAAAACACTTGACACTGGAAAATATGTCTAATTAATATTTGCTTGTTATTTACAGTCTCACCTATTTACAGAATAGATTTGAAGCATTTGTAGTATTAAAACATGCATACCCAAGGTAATAGGAAGCACACAATTAATTTGAAGAGCAAAACATTTTTTCCTTCCATAAATTCCATAGGAGAAATTTATGACATGGACTTTAATCACAGATAATAGATTTTTGACTATTATTTTGAAAAAGTTACAAAATGTTTTCTAATGGTTATTTCTTATATTATCTCTTGAAAAATGCTTAATACATATGGTCAAATCTTCAATCAGCTCAGGACTTCCTTAGAGGGATCAGGTAACCAGATGTGATGATTTTGTGTGAGTGAAAGAGTTGGTCAGAGTCCAGAAATATTCACCTCACCTGGTTTCTGTCAGGCATTCCTCACTTGAAAAGTGTGTGCAGAAGGGAGGGATGTATTTATTGAGCACCTACTTGTGCTTGGCCTACTAGGAAGCATGGGAAGGACTATAGTGAGCAAAACAGTCATGGCCCCTGCCCTTGTGGTCCTTAAGTAATTGTGGAGACAGGCTTGAATCAAATAGTCGCCCGATATATAACATTGCAGTTGTATCAGTGCCACAAAGCTGAAATAGGAGAAACTTAATGTACCTTCAAGTGACAGAAGGCCCCGCTGAGGAAGCAATGTGAGCGCTGGGATCTGCTGGGTGAGGCAGTGCCACCAGGTGAAAGGAGGGTTGGAGAGAGCACAACTGGCAGAGGAAAGAGCCATAAACAAAGGTGCTGAAGCAGCAAGACCACGGAGGAGCAGTCAAGAGTCTATAGGAAGGCGAATGTGCCTGGTGAATAGAGAGCCAGAGAGTGCAGGTTGAAATGGAGTTGTGGCCATCATGCTGTCCTCACACTAATTTCCTGCACACAAGGCAATGCCATCAGAACATTTTTCTGTTCTTTTATGTGTTTTTCAAGTTTTCTCGATTGAGCATGTAATACTTTTGTATTGGAAAAATAAGTTGTCTGCAAAAGGTAGACCCATGAAAAGGCTTTGCTAAAATAGCTTATAAAGATGTGTCACTTTGCTAATTTTTCATGCCTTTGTTTCTTGTTGTACTTAATGCCCTACCCAGCTCAGTACTTAATTTAAAATTATAATTAAATCAGCAAGTGATGGAAAACCACACAGGTATAATAGAACAAACCCACAGTCAAATGTGGTTATCCAGATGCTCTTTGAGAGGCGAGAGTTATGTGTCCTGCCCAAAATGTTATATGCAATCTCTACTGATATTTATAACATTGTAGGATGTTACTGGGGCTTTCTTTCTTCAATTCTGGTGATTGTACAGTGAGACTTTTTTGTTGCTATTAATTCTCTATTGAATCGTCATAAATTTTTGCTCTTTCAGGCTGAATTTGACTTGGGGAAAGACTAAAAGTCATTTGGAACAAAGTTTGAAAAAGAAAATAGATGATTGCACTGAAAAATGACAATTATATTGAAAAATAAAGTATAAAGTAACAAGATTATTTTCTTATGTGGCTCATAAGCCAAAGATTGAGAAATTCTAAATAATTTTTGAGTAATGGCATTACTAGAATAAGGATAGAGCCCCCGCCCTCCCCTAGGGTGACTATTTCAAGATACAACACACTTATTTAATTATGAATACTGGAATGCATGTTTAAAAAAAATAAATTTACTTCATTTAATGAAACTTATATATTCATTCATTCCTCAATGAATATTTATTGCATGTCTGCAATGGGACCAGCTTTATTTTAGGTGCTTGGAATATATCAATGAATAAAATAGGCAGAGATCCCTGCCATAAGGGGATTTTCATTTTAGTGTAGTATAGAGAGGTAAAAAAGTAAATGAAATTAAATAAGTAAATCATAAGTATGTTAAAAGTGGTAATGACTATGACTAAAAAGAACAAGTGAAGCAGAGTAAGGGGATTGGGAATGTCCCTAGACCTATGCACCTAATATTATAAACCAAAAATGAGACCTAAATCATAGTAAATAATGAGCTTTCCTTAAAAAACTGCTCTTTATCATTACAAAACCTGACCCTGTTTGCCCTGTTCCATTTCATGATCACAACCATGGCCACTAATTAGTTTAACTCTGGGGACATACTAACAACTCTCAACATTTTATGATACACTGGGTAAGGGAAAAAAGTCCTTGGCATCAAAAACGAGCCACATGAATAGAATCAGGCCTACAGAATAAAACCCAGTTCTTTAAATTGTGTTTTCTGGAGCTTGGCCTGGCTTTATTAATAATTCTGTCTCTCATGGGGTCAGCCTCACTCTTTCTCTCTTGCTCCTGTTTGCAGTGTCTTAGATCTGAGAGTTATGTGTGAGACCTGAAGTCCTGTGAGAGGTGGCGTTTCCTTCCTTGTTTTGGGAGGCAATCCTTGGACAACATCAGGATCTGGAAAAGCAACTGTATTTGTTCCTCTGTTATCCCCAAAGAGCACAAGAGCATTTCGGTAGGGCAGAGGGAAATAACTGACACCAAATTTGGCCACCAACAATTTGGCAGACTGGGTTGAGTATAGACACATGCCAGGAAGCCAGGGCCCATTGAACCCCCCATCTTCCAGCTCCTGCTTGGACTGAACTCACACCATTGGTGAACTCACACCATTGAACTTATACCACTGGTTCTGATGGAGGGAGAAACATAAGCTTTGAAGTCAGACAAACCTAGATTTTAATTCCCCTCTGCCATTTAATACGTATACATCCTTGTCAAGATACTTACCACTTCTAAGAACAACCCACCCCACTTGCAAAATGGGGACAGTTATTCCTACGTCTCAGAGTTGGTGTAGGGATTATGGGCAATAATGAGCATGACGAGCTTATCCTAATGCCTGGCTCATCACAGCACCTGTTCCTTTCCTCAGTCCCCTTCAGCTCCCAAGAATTAGTTGGCTTCCTCTTCTGTGAGGTGTACTTCAGATAGGTGAAGGCACCTCTCACATCCCCTCTGTTTCCTTAAAACAAATGGGAGCATCAATATGTTTTTATTAAGTAAATACACAGAATAAGCAGAGCAGGCATGTATTCATCTGCTTGGGCTGCCAGAACAAATGTACCACAAACTGGGAAGTTCTAACAACAGACACTTATTTTCTCATAATTCCGGGCTAGAAGTCTGAGATCAAGGTGTTGGCAGGTTTGGTTTCTTCCAAGACCTCTCTCTTTGGCTTGTAGGGGGCCATATTCTCCCTGTATCTTCTTATTGTCTTCCCTCTGTACATATCTGTGTCCTAATCGCCTCTTCCTACATTTGATTAGGATTCATCCTAAAGACCTCATTTTAGCTTAATTGCTCCTTTAGAGTGTCTAGCTCCAAATATAGTCACATTCTAAGGTACTAGTGTTTAGAACTTCAAAATATGAATGTTGGGGTGGGGGGAAACACAACTCAGCCCATAACAAGATGTCACAGGAAAACCTGGATGTTTAAGGTAGTTGAGTTGAAGTAATGAGCTGGACATGATCTGTTTTTGCTTGTTCTTTGTTGATCAATGAATAAATAAACAAATGAAACCATATACATAAACTATACATGCCTTTGTTTTTATTTTGTTTATTTTCCCAATTTCTGAGCATTGGAAGAATAATTTTGATTGAAAGAAAACATAATCCAAAACTACCCTGGAATTTTCCTCAAACAATTTTAAAGATAATAATAATAATTCTTACCCTTTAATTCCACTTCCTTAAACCAAGTCAAAAAGTCTCTTCTCAGTGGAATCGAAGCATCTGGGCCTTCCTTATGGACTTATTTTATGGTCAGTCGCTCATCCCCACAGTTACCTCAAAATTTGTGGAAATAAAGGCACTTTTCCTTACAAAAATATTGGAGACCCCAGTCTGCTTTGTGGCCCTTATTTTAAAGATTTGGTCACTACTCTTGATAAAGGTTAAGTGAAGACCACTTGTGATGACCATCCAGGACAACACATTTCATTGTTACATTGATCCAATGCACTTGATGAAAACTGTGAAGCTTGCAGCAGATAAAGAAATGCTGCAAATTGTGAACTGGAAATTACAAAGCTGATAACTTGGTCTTTTTTTTTCTTCCAGTTGCTATCCTTCTCTTGTAAGATGCTTCTAGTATTTATCTTAATCTTGCATGGTTTAATAAAGAATCTTTCTTTGATCTTTTGAAGAAACTGGACATTTTGTTTTCCTAATAGTGCTCCATAAGTAAGGATGTAATTTCATAGTTCCAATATAATAAACTTGAGCCATCATTTTTTAGGCATCTTTCACTTTCGGTTCTTAAATGTTCTGACCATTTTTTTTTTCTATCTCTTTTGGGGTTTCCCTTACTCTACTTATATGTTTACAACTCTGCTTACATGTTGTTCCCCAGGTGGCCACTGTCCGACCACTTTGCATTGCTTTTTGTTGTTGTAGGAGCACTTACTCTGTTTCTTTTTGAATGGCTTTATTGAGATATAATTCACATACCATATAATTCACCCATTTAAAGCATACAATTTAGTAGCTTTAAATGTAGTCACAGAGTTGTGCATCCATTACATGATCAATTTTACATTAACCATTTTCATTAACCCAAAAAGAAATCCTGTGCTCCTTAGTCATCACCTTCCAATCTCACCATCCTTCCTCCCCCAGAACCCCCCACACCTAGTCCTAGGGAACTGCTAATCTACTTTCTGACTGTAGATTTGCCTACTCTGGATATTTTGTATAAATGGAATTGTACAATATGTGGTCCTTTATGACTGGTTTATTTCACTTAGCATAATGTTTTCAGGGTTCACCCATGTTATAACATGTGTTAGCACTTCATTTGCTTTTTTTGCTAAATGATGTTTCATTGTATGGATATACAACATTTTATCCATTTGTCAGTTTATAGACATTTGGGTTTTCTCTGTTATGAATAATGCTGCTGTGAACATTCATGCATCAATTTCTGTATGAATACATATTTTTCTTTATCTGGGGTGGAATTCTTAGGAGTTGAATTGCTGGGTCATGTAATAACTATACATTTAACCATTTGAGGAATGGTTTGAGGAACTGCCAGACCATTTTCCAAAGCTTATTTACTCTTGTGGTTTGAACCACCATAACTAATTGTGGTGATGGTCACAAAGCTTTAGACAAGCGCAGGGTGCTAACTGCTGATCACATTTCTTTTTATCTGGCCTCCAAGCCTTTGCCTTTTACCTCTTCAAACGAACCACTGCATACAGCCCAGAGTGAATTGTCTAAACCACATATCTAACCACATCATTTCCCTGCTTAAAACCCTCCCATGACTTTCCATCACGAGTTGGATGAGTCCAAGCCCTTGGAGACAAGGCAAGTGAGAATGCCCACCATCTGCCCACTGCCCCTCTCTCCAGCTTGTCTGGCTCCATTCCCTGTATCCCATTTTAGGTTCCAGCAGCACCTTGTGGGTCTGGTTCCCTTCAAACATTATGCTTCATCCTTTGGACTTAAATCATACACATTCAACTGATTCTAGGCCCAGGGCAGGTTGTTTCTATCCTGGGGTTTGAGATATTTGTTTTGACTTTAGAGATAAAGAACTGAAGGATACTCAGAGTTTTGGAGTAATCTGGAGAGTTGAAGAAGATTTTGTTTGATAATTAGGTATTTGGTATGCATGGGTTAGATCAATGCAAGATGGGTGAATTAAATCAGATTTTCCAGACTTACAAGTTGTGAACACTAATTTATTTATTAATTGAAGTTTATTGGGGTGACAATTGTTAGTAAAGTCCCATAGGTTTTAGGTGTACCGTTCTATAATACATCATTTATATATCACACTGTGTGTGAACACTAATTTCAAGGCAAGCATACTCATATGTCTTCTTGGGAGAAGTGTCTGATCAGGTCCTTTACCCATTTTTTAATTGGATTTGTTTTATTGAGTTGTAGGAGTTCTTTATATATTTTGGATATTAGCCCCTTATCAGAGGTATTATTTGCTAATATCTACTCATTCAGTTGGTTGTCTTTTTGTTTTGTTGATGATTTCTTTTGCTGTACAGAAGATTTTTAGTTTGATATAGTTTCATTCATTTATTTTTGCTGTTCTTCTCTTTCTTTTGGGATCAAATTGATATAATCCTCTCTGAGACAAAGGCCCATAAGTTTAGTAATTATGTTTCCTTCCGTGTATTTTTTTTCTTTTTTAAAGATTTTATTGGGGAATTGGGGGAGGGGAACAGCGTTGGGGAATCGGGGAAAGGGAACAGACAAGTTGCTGTCTTTTTGTTCTTCAGTCTAGTTGCAGAGGACGTTGCTTCACTGGCCCATGTTGGTATCATCATTGCACTCTTCCCGGATGAGGCAGATCGGTCGCTGGCCTCCAGATGGTCGCTCACCGCGGCTATTGGCAGCTCACGCTGACTGCCGGCCACTCAATGTAGCCTATGACAGCCCGCAGCCCAGTTCCAGGTGGAGCTGTTGTTAGCTGTAGAGGGCAGTGTCACTGATCCTCATATGTGGGATCTGAACTGGGGCCACTGGCATCCCAAGCCAGCTCTTAACCAATACGCCACTTGGCCGGCCCTCTTCTGTGTATTTTTTTTGTTTCAGGTCTTATATTTCGAGTTAATTTTGAGTTAATTTTTGTGTATGGAATGCACTCTAATCCTTGACTGCTAATCACTACTGAAGGATATTCAAAGAGAGATCTTAGGGTTTGACTATAACCTGTTCTATGTGAAATGATATCTTTGATGTACAGATGAAAGCACTTTTAAATTCTAACAAATAAAGATATGTAGCAGATGAAAGTCATGAGGTAATGTAAGAAGAGAAGGAAAAGATTGGCATAAATATCTTTGAGGTCTCTAAAAACTCTTTAGATTTTATTGAATAATTTGGGTGGTTTAGTCATCACAAAATCCAGGATAGCAGGATTTTATATTTGTGGGAAATAATATAGTATGTAAGTTCAACAAACATAGGAATTATGCATTGCTTTCTTATAAAGACTAGGATAATACTCTGTTTTCTGCATATGTGCCATAAATGATAGTATTGAAAGGAGCAAGCCCTGCAAATGCTATGGTTGTTTTAAAGGAAAAACATCAGAATGCAGTTCTGGAATTTTCCTTAGATTCAACCAAGCAAATACTGCATTTCAGAACATATTGTCCACCAGTCCAATCACTGGTGTACTGAAATGCATTCTCAAAATGGATATGGCTCTAGTGTTAATTTATTTCAAGCAATTATCATCATCTTTGGAAAATTCTATGTTCCAGGATGAAAAGTAATGTTCTAATTAAATAAAATATTTATATGCATTGTATAAGAGCTTCCTATGTTGTAAAGAAATAATCAGATTCTTAAGTCAACATGTAACTTAAATAGTAATTTTTAAACAAATTATATTAAAATGAATAAGATGGAGAGAATACAGAGGAAATACATTATGTATTTTCTTTATGTAAAGCACTGGAAGTGCTTTCCAGAGGATATTTTGTTTATATCCTCTGTAATGCTTAATGAATAATGCTTAATGAACTCACTACAAATTCATGACTACAAATTTGAAATAGACGCTCAACACTGCCAGGCAATCCTATTCCTCTTCTCTAATAAAATCACTTCCTCTTACACAGTATTTTCATTCTTCTTTCTTCTCAAATTTCCAGAAATCTCTTCTAGTTGATTGTTTCTCCAAATACTTATAGATAAAATAAATACACTTAAACAAGCTCTATTTCATCTTCCCACTACCAAAATATTCCAACCTACACCCTGGGCTGACCATCCTCTTATCATGGCACATATATTGCTACTCCATCTAAGGCCACAGCTGCCATTTAGGCCCTGGATCCTATCCACGACTCCAAGACTCTTGCAATGACCCCTTTTCCTCCTGTTTCTGGATTTGTTTTTTCCCTTTTTACTGTATAATTCCCATTTGGCATATAAGCATGTATATTAATGCTACTTCTTTGTACATAAAGGAGCAAAATTCCTTTTTTTCAACCATCCTTTATCTATTCCTCCATTCCCTTCATATCCAAAGTGTTTCTTCTTGTTTTAGGCTTTTCATCTCATACTGTCTCAATCCACTAAAACAGATTTTTATTCTCACGACTCCACTGGAATGCCTTCTCTCAACGTCAACCTCTTGCCAAAGCTAAAGGCAATAATAGTAATAATATTAGTAACAATAATAATAATAGCACCTTTATAATACTTACTATGTGTCAGGCACTATTCTAAGTGCTGAATTTATATTAACTCATTTAATTCTTACAATCACCTGTATAAAGTAGGTACCATTATAACACACATTTTATAAATGAGGACACTGGAAGGTTAAATAACTTGACAAAGGTCTCACTGTGGGTAAATGGTAGAGCCAGGATTTGAACCTGAAGCAGTCTGGTTCAGGATTTCTCCCCTGAACCACTAAACTATTCTTTATGAATACTGTACTTCCTGTCTCAACAGCACTTAACATGATTGATAGTATCTTGCATGAACCACTTCATCTCTAGGACTTTCTGAACCATACAGAGTTTTAAATATTATTTTAATTAAGAATTAGTTTTAATTTCTTGCTTTCCTGGCTGTTCTCTCTGAGTCTCATTTGCTGGTTCCTCCTCCTCCATCAGCCCTTCAGAGGTTGTAGTTCTGTCCTCTGACAGAGCTCTGTCCTCAGCCCTCTTCGTTACTCACACCCTGGGCTTGTAGCCTAAGATACCATCTCCACACTGCTGACTCTCACATGCACATCTCTAGGCTCGTCTGCTCCCATGAGCTGCAGACTTACTCAGTCAATGGCCTGCCTGACATCTTTACTTTGATTTCTGATAGGCATCTCAAAGTTAACATTGGCCAAGACAAAATTATTGATTCCTCCCCTTCCCCACCCCTGCAAAAATCCCCTTCCTACATCTTTCAAGTCTCAGTTAATGACAGAAAGATCATGGAAAATGTCAAACTGTATCTGGTGAAAATTGAACCAGTCTCTTTGAAGTGTTTTGGATTCTTATGTCAATTTGTGGATAGGTGCTGAAAGCCTATGGGAGTGTTCTGATAAGAGAGCTGATGCCCATAACGCAGGAGCTGGTTTGCTGGTGCACGTGTTCCAGCCGTCTACATGCTGCAGATACTGTGAAAGTATGTCCTTGGCCACAGCCTCACAGCAAAGTGTTGGAGGGGATTGGGAATCAAAAGCTGGGAGTAGCTTTTGAGGTGGTAGGAATGTTTTAAAGCATCACTTTGCATCCTTTGTTTAGTCCATACATTTTGAATCATATTTTCCCATTTTATAAAGTGACTTCTCCCATTTTATAAAGACAGGCTGACAGAGAGTATGTGCTTTCCCACACAAATCTGTCAGTTCACTCTCTTTATGCACCACCCCCATCCATGGTTCAAATCTGAAAACTTTCTGAAGCTGAGAATGCTAGTCAGGTGGAGGCAGTTTGACGAAAACATTGAAGTAAAAATTCATCTTAAACTTTCATTTATCTGGAATCCTAAACTGCATGTAGGTAACTGCTGGATGGATAAAGAGCTGTGAGGCCCCAGGTTGGGTACACAAACAGGATAGTACTCTTAAATTGGTTTACATGACCCTTAAAATCCTTCTCTCCTTCATGCATTTAGACATTGAAGAATGCTTTAGAAAACCCTCATTTGTACATTGCTACATGGTTTTATTCCAAAAGATCAGATCTTGTTATAATCCAAATTCTTTCTTGGAAACCAAAAGTATAATCTTGTTCTGAATGGTAAATTCTGCCTTTCTTGAAGAAGCCCAATGGTGTCTTCAGTGAAAAGGGGTGACAAACATTCCCCATGCAAAGAGGTGAGTGTTTTTCTTGGAAACCGCAGGATGAATGTCATCTCTTAAAGGAGAAGTGTTTTCTCTTCTGAAATACACTTAATGGATCTTCAGTGACATCTAAACTTTGGGTAAAACCTGAATTGAGTCTAAGCTCATAAATCTTGTTTATAGTTTTTTTTTTTCCTAAACCAGTGGATTAGAAAAATTAAACTTTTGCATAATATTTTCTATTCCCTCAATTTTTTAAAGAAGAGAGGCTATTTTGTTTTATTTTTTAATTTGCATAGTTAATACAAGCACATGGAACTTCTCTCAAAAGGTACAAAATGACACAGTGAAAATTTTCTTTCCCGTACTGCACATTTTTTTTTTTTTTTGAAGGCAGTGTCACTGGCCCTCTTATGCGGGACCCGAACCCGGGGCCGCTGGCTTCCCAAGCCAGCACTTAGCCACGGCACCACTTGGCCAGCCCCTCCTGTACTGCATTTTATTACCTAGTTTTTTGAATTTCTAGGTATATACAATACTGTACTCTAAATCCTTAAAGTTACACTAACATAAATCACTAAAAATCTGAATATACTTTATACTTTTAAAAGTATATATACTGTAATTATATGAATAATGATATTGATTGAGGATAATAAGTAGACATTAAAAGAAAAATTTTAGCTCTTAATAAGTATTTCTTTCACTTTCTTATATTTCCATAATATATTTATTGCATCTTGCATGTCCTTTGCTAAGTATCTCATTTCATTGACTCTAAGATAATCTTTTTATTTCAGATTTTAACATCTCAGAAATTAAAATGTTTCTTATAATTGTTGGCACCTTACAATTATTTGGCAATGTTTTTATTTCTTAACGGCACATAAAATAAACAACTGTGTATCTCAAATTAGATGAAATATATTTTGACCTCTTGTTATTTTTTGAAAAAATTACGGTAGACAAAATAAGTGAGATGGGGTTGCTAGGTCTCTATTTAGAACTCCAAATAAAAATGAAAAACATTTTAAAGTTACTCCTAATCATGAATTACTTTTAGACTTTAGACTACAGTGTGATTTCTATAACTAGCATTTTAAACACATAATATCCTGATTTTCAGATGTCATCTAATGATGTAGGTGAAGTAATACTGTGGAATAATTTAAGCACAATGTTTAATAAGGTGATTCAATTTATATGTTTTTAAAAATGCTAGTGTTTGGGCATTTTCTAGACACAGTACCACTGCAGTTAACTTGAGAGCTGCTCTCTGGCAGTACTCAGAGAAGAGTTTAGTTATTAAGGAGATGGATAAGCAGCACTTCCACTGTAGCCACCTTGTTATACAAGGTGTAGTGACATATGGACAGGAGATTTTTTTTTTTTTTCCATAAGACCGTATAGGTGGAAATCCAGTTAATAGTGTTCTACAGGTTCTTTTAAAACATTTGTTTTTAAACTGTTTGGCCTGGCAGGTACTGAGGTACAAGAAAGACCAAGGTAAATGAGAGCTGAGGTCTATTAGTGTAGATAAGCAGTGTGCAAATAGCTAGAAAAACAAATTAAAGAGGTAAACCATGCCATACAAGGTACAGCAATAAAGAGAAAGACATGACATCCATCAGAGAAAGATAAAGATACTTCATGAAGAAAGTATTCCTATAAAACTGATTAAGGGCCAGCTGAGTGGAGCAGTGGTTGAGCGCTGGCTTGGGAAGCCAGTGGCCCCGGTTTGGGTCCCACATATGAGGGCCAGTGACACTGCCCTCAAAAAAACCCCACAAAAAAACTGATTAAAAATTAACATGGGGAAATATTAATTAGTTATTTGGTCTTGATTATTGGAAAAACCATTTCATTGAATTTTCATGTTCATGTTAGTTGAAATAGACTATCTTTTTCCAAGATAATAATGGCATTTTCTGCATGTATAGTTTTAAGTAAGAAGTTCTGTCTATACAAAAATGCTTTCTCATCTTGTTATTTGATGAGTATGATAAGTTCACAGAGATGAAATTGCTTAAGGGTTTGAGAGTGTCAGCTTTGTGAGCATCACCTGAGATTAACCAACTGTAAGTTACGCTGAAAATAGATTTTTGGTTTGGTGTGAAGTGAAGGATCTCAAACTTGGTCATGCCATCTGCCACGGCTGTGATAGAAACTTTGTAGGACTCTGTGCTTCCCATTGATTTCAAGCCTTTGTTCTTAATGTGCCATTGAAGGGAAAGCACCTTTGTGGTCACATTTCCAAGTTTAGTCCAGAATCAACAACTATAGTTCTCCTCTAGTCTTCTCCTTGTTTTCTTTTAAGAAGGCATCACAATCACTAGTTACTACAAAAACAGATGCAAAATAGACAATATACATTTCCATTGGAATTTACGTCACCATTTGAACAAAGGAGATTGACCATAGGAGATTTATACCTTGTGCATTCTTTTGATTAAAAAGGAGACACAAACTTTAATTTTAGTCAGAACCTTGGACATCTGAACATGTTTTAGGGCCTGATTTTTGGCCGATTGTAAAGAGTCACCGGAAGAATCTTCCATGTTACACCAGGAATGGATGCCTTGTTTTTCCCCTAAAAAAATAACATGCCCTCTCACATAGAGCCTGCTCCTGGGATGGGTTTTTTTCTCTGAGATCTTAAGATAAAGAGCCCCAAAGAAATCTCCTTGGATTTTAGAAACTTAAAGGGACATAATTGACAGCAGAAATCTGAAGTCAGGTGCTATTGCAGTAAATCTTATCACCCACCCTAGTGATAGAATAAAAAGTCTTTTTAAATGCTCAGCTTAATCATAAGAACGTCTAGATTTTGGCTGAACTCAGTTCAGCTTATCCAGTGACTGTGATCTTGGGAGCAAGCCAGACAGAGGAGAAATTTAGTAATAAAATTGATATATTCTGTGCCACATCTACTACCATCTGGATGTCTGCTTTACCCATGCATGCATTTAGTAAGGTCAGTGTGTCGCTTAAGGTTCTGCTAGTGGCTCTTAAAAAAAGAAAAACATCTTGAAAATGTCAGTGGCTTAACAAAATAGAAATTTATTTCTAACTTGCATAACATTGAGTGTGTGTGTTGCTGAGCTTTCCTGGAATCCAGGTTCCTTCTAAATTTGGGCTGTGTTATTTGCTAGGGGTCTTCGAGTCCTCTGTGTTCAGGCAGAAAGAGAAAGATACAGGATAGAGAAGACGCAGCCTTCTTTCACTCACTTTGGCTAGTAACAGACACACATCTCTTATACTTACATTCCACTCGTAAGATATGGCCCCACCTAGATGCAAAGGTTGCTGGAAAATGTAACTGGCTGGGCAGCTGCTTTTCTGAAAAACACACAAAGAAACAATGGGTAAGTAGGCTGTATTCACAGGATCTATATTTGGCAGAGGTTCCACAAATTTTGTTAGAGAGTAAAGCTGTCTGCACAGTAAAAGTTGATCACCCCATGTTAGAGAAAATGCTGTGAAAAGCCCAGTGGCAATGTGAAAAACTGTGTTGATTTGGGGAAAATGTTTCATGCCCACTAGCTGAGTTTTTGTAAAAATTCCTTGAGAGAGGCAACTTAGGGTATCATGGTAATAGACACTCACCAGTCTGCCACACACAAATTAATGATTTACTTGTTATAGGCATAGTCTGTGAATGGTTTTGTTGGATGATTCTGTGAATCCAGTAAGGTCACCTACTGTGCTTTTTTTTTTTTTTTAATTTTGCATATTCCTTCTAAGAGGAAATGGGAATTTATGCAAAAGTACTTCTGACTTGTTTTTCTTGTCTGCAAATATTTGAGCTGATGAATTTTTTTGTTTGTTTGTTTTTTTGTGTTTTTTTTTTTTTGAGAGCAGTGTCACAGGCCCTCATATGTGGGACCTGAACTGGGGCCGCTGGCTTTCCAAGCCAGTGCTTAACCACTGCGCCACTCGGCCCATGAAGTATTGATATAAGGAAAGTCTTCTGACAAAGGTATTAGCATACAGCAGAATGTAATGACTAAACTATTGGGCTCAGAGACATAAGGTAGGTATGTAAGAAACAGCTCCCTCATTAGTCAGTAGATTTGTCTTCTGATCTTATTTTCTGCCTGTGTTGTGTGACCCTAGGCAAGTAAGGTCTCACCATCCTCAGCTGGTGTAAAATTAAGGCCTGAACCTGATCTGACTCTTTCTGTACTGATTTTTTTTTTCTTCCAATCTGTAGTTTGAAGACTCTGGAATTTAAAGGGACACAAATCATATTCTAAAGAGTTCATTATATAGGCATAGCCTGAAGGGTTATGATTAAAGAGAATATGGCTAGCATATCAATCACTGCTTGGTGAACAAAAAAGTTTCCATCTTCTGAGAATTTGTAGTCAGAGAAAAAGATATTTAAAATATAAGTGAACCTAATAATGATTTTATTATTATCTACTAGGTTTTTTTTGAGGGGGAGTGGGAGAGGGGGCTTTTAGAATTTTATTGGGTTTCTTAGCATTGTAAATTGACTCTAGCTTGTATTATTCATATTTTTCCATTGATACTCTGTCTTGCTTTTGCTTAAAGAGTGCATTGCATCCTTCTATATTGGGAATTAGGTGGGTTTTTTGTGTTTTGTTTTTGGTGTTAGGGGAAACCTAAGTGGTCAAGACTGACTGTGTTGAATGTGCATCCCTGAATTCTGGAAGATCAATGGAAGCAGCTGAGACTCCTGAAGGAAAAATGTTATTGACCTTAGGGTGTATGTTGATTAGTTCAGGCTTTTGTAAACTTGTAAAACTCATATACTGACAAGTCCAAATCAGGTAACTCATGTGATTGGCATTAGCTGGTTTTACAATGAATACAATTTTACTTCTGTTGAATACCACTTTTCTTTTGTAATTCGTTTGAATGCCATATTAAGTGTTATTTTAATTTTTAAAAAGTAGTGTCTGCCACATAGTAGATACTGAACAATACGTAGCTACTTATTGTTTCTAGGTATTAATATTTTTTTCTGGATTTTCATCCTTTCAAGGCTGTGTTGATTCTTTTGGATCTTTTTAGCCCTTGCTAAGATCTCTTACAAATATTTATTAGCATCCACTGTGTGAAGGACCTTGTTACATGTATTTGTGAATATTACGACACATAAGAAAAAGCACCAGATGGTGTGAAAGGGAAAGGTGTCTGTATTTGGGTGATTTACCAGTTGTTAGCAAGGCCAGCTTTCCTTTATGATAGATGGTATCACTGTTATGAAGTTGACTTGATTTGAAGGCTGCTGGGATGCCTTATTCTGTCTACAAACTTTACAAGCTGCCTAGGTCTTTGAGATTCCCATGTTAAATTCCACCCCTTTTGCTTTGCCCTTTTAAAATATATTACTGGCTTGCGTTTGAGCCTTTGAGCCGTAACACATTAAACTTGCTGGTACTCATTAACAGCTTGCTGTAAATTACTTCGTGAGGTGGTTCTGTGCCAGTTAGTTAGTAAGGTGTGGCAAGGCCTGGGACGTAGCTGGAGGGAGCTGTCCTGACTTTTGGTGAAAGTTCTGTTTCCATCTGGTCCCTCTCGAGGGGGCGAGAGTCCGGCTGGATTCTCCCATAACTATACCTGGAACAAAGAGCACTTGAGGAGAGAGTGAAAAAAAAATCCCTTTCCTTTAGGGCAGCTCAGTAAGGCTCAGTCTTTAAAGAAATTGTTACTAGGATTCTAGAGAAAGGAAAATAAACCCCAATGTATGGAAATAAAGAGGAATGCAGAGCACAAATGTCTTACCTTTCTAAACTCTAGTACATACTTAGGTTGGTTTGGCTTTACCTTGACTTAATCGTGCTATTGGAATCCACAGATTCCCTTTTGCTACAACCATTCATATTGCCTCTGAATGATGGCACTCAATAGACTACTGACAGTTGATTGATGTTTTCCTAGTGCCTTATCCCACCCGAAAAATTGCCTTTCAGGCTGCATACTAGCAGTATATCATTCTTTCCTTCATAAGAATTATGAATGGTCACTACGTGGACAAAAAGAGAGAACTACCTTTAGAATTTGGAGAACTTTCCAACTTTCCAGATTAATGGCAGTGAGGGACACATGGCACATGGCACCTGAAGAATATTGTAATGAAACTGAGAGCCCAGAAAAGTTAGGCTAAAGCCAAACTTCACTTCTTAGTTTTACTTAGGGTTTGCTGTACACAATGATCTTTGTATTCCTACCAGATATTTTTCTCTTTATTTCATTTTGATCTGATATTATTAATTGATTCATTTTTAAATTTTGTTTGTTTTATTTTTAAATTAAATTTATTGGGGTGACAATGATTAGTGAAATTGCATAGGTTTCAAGAGTATAATTCTATAATACATTATCTATATATCACATTGTGTGCTCACCACCCGGAGCCAGTTCTCCTTCCATCGCCATATATTTTCTGTAAAAGTTATATGCTAATTCTTATTTTTTATTGTGACCTGCTTTAAATATTTTGTAATAAAGTGTTACTATTTACTTATAAATGTTGAATAATGCTAATATGAAATCTTTGGGAAAGGTCTCTTTTTGACTCTGCTTGAAGGTCTCATCTAGTTTTATGAAGGGTGTTGCTATATTCTTAGGAGTAAATTCGACCCTTCCTTCATTAAAAACAAACGCCTTGAAGCATATCAATACCGTGTCCTCCAGAGTTGCTGAGTCAGAGTCTGAGCTAAGTAAATGTCAGTTTGGAAAGGTAATCCCTTTCCTCATGCATTTTTGGATTGAAAATGAGTATTGATTAATTATATCAAAGTAAATTATTTAAAATACGAAACTATCTAATGAAGTCCTAAATTATTGTGTCCTCATGCTTCATGCTTTCTCTGGGTTTATTTGTTTTATCTCCATCATAATTAACACTCAACTATATTTAGGATGAGTTTTTTTTTGTCGACAGTGTTCTTTTTGGTACAGTAAGCATTGAATAAAATATTTACATTGTGTTTTAGAATACTGTTTTTAGATGATAAATATTCTGCTTCTCATAGAATAGCTTTTTAATGATAATTTTATTCTTTTATTATTAGTCTGTAAAAATATACTGCCAGTTTTATGTTTTTAAAAGCACGTGATCCAATTGGGTGTTATTCCCTTTCCTTACCCTTCAAAATGACTGTTCTGGTCCAGTGAGATGAGGTCAGTACAGACATCCATGATCTGTGCTTTCAAAACAGCATGTGGTTTTGGAAACAGCATGTGCCGTTAATACCTGTAGGGAACCTCTAAATCTTAGGTTTACTGCCAGGTACAGAACTCCCCTGAGATCAGCAGCTCTGTTTCACTTGCATTTGGAATCCTAGCACCTCGCACAAGGCCTGGCCCTCAGCAGGTCCTCGATCAATGTTTGTTGAATTGAAGTGAATAGAAATACAGTCAGGACTCTGATGTTCAAGTGATAGAAAAGCCAGCTGACAACGGCCTGAACAAAACAGGAATTTATTGGCTCAATAATCTGAGATGTCCAGGGATACACGTGGCTTCAGGAGTGACTGGATCCAAGGGCCTTCCCAGTGGTATCAGAATACTGCGCTTGTCCCGTTTTCTTTCTGCCCTTGGACTCTGCTGTTCTCTGTGTTTGGGCAGGCTCCCTGCAAGTGGAGGCAAAGGAGACCTCCCCCAGCTTCAGACGTGCGTTGCTCTGACAGCTAGCCAGCTCAGCAGAGAAGTGTCTCTGTTTCAGCACAAGTCCTGGGGTGACCCTCTGAATCTAGTGGCCTGGCCTAGGTGGTCTCACCATCCCTGAACCCATCACTTGGTGCAGCGGAATAGTGTGTTCTAGCCAGCCCAGGGGCAGGGAGAGTCCACTTTTTGTCAGCTCCCCTAAAATTGTGTGTTTAAAAATGGGGCGTGGTGGTTCCCCAGAAAGATCCTGCCCCAGGGAAATGTTACATAATAATGGCTGGTAGCAGTTAGTAACCAAATCACAAATGAAAAATATACTGTAAATTTGAAACTAGATTAGCTTCCTTCCAGTGGGCTAAATTCTCCTGATAGGCTTGGTGTTTTTAAAAAGATCTTTTCAAGACATGGTGTTTTTAGAGATTCAGTAATAGATTTAAGCCTCCACTTGGGGTTTTGGGGCCTTTAAACCTATAAGATGTGGTGGGAAAAATGTATTCTCCCTTCTCAGTGTGGAGAATATTAAAAGCTTAATCATTATATTTGTCCTGGATATTACGCACATTGCAGACTGAATTATTTTTCTCTTAAAGATAAATCATGCTGGAACAGATACCTCCTAGGACAAGTTCTGTTTAGACTAACACTTGTTCCTGCAATTCCTGATGATAGCTCTCACAGGAGACAATTCCTGGACTTCCCCCTGAGCCATGTTCCAAGGGCCACACCCTGGTGGCAGAAGCACCCTGCCTTCCCATTCTTCTCAACAGGGTCTCCTCACTGTAAAGATGAGACGCCATCTTGCCTTTATTTCAACCCAAGGCTCTAGGATACTTGCCAAAAGTCCCGAGGGTTATTTTAAAATGTCCTTTGGGTTAGAAGTGCTCACATGAAAATTAATTCCTATGAAAAGTTTTGTGGGTCCCAGAGTTCCCCAAGATATGACTGAAAATGAGGCCCTAGTAATGACCCCAAGTTCCAAGAGAAAACCCATTTCTGAGTTACCACTATGCTGGAATCTCCTTATAAGGTATTATCTTAGGTTCATGAGGTCAGGCTGAGTAGAAGCATAAACTTGCTCCAGTCATATCAAAACTCTTTGAACCCTACCAGCATCCCTTCACTTTCTCTTTCTCCCGTTGGTTTATGCATACAAGATATACTTTCAAGTTGTCTGGGGTTCTTTATGACTCCTGAGCTATTACTTTCTGGTGACTTGGACTTATATTGTGTTTTTTGTGAATGTCTGAAGAAATCATACTAATTAAGAATATTGGAAAGTAAGTTTCTGCTATAACAGAATATAATAAAATTTCAATGAGTAGTCAAATAATCTTATTTTCATTACATTGAAATGTTAAACAAATTTATATATCAGTGTGCTACTTTTATTTCATGTTATGGGTATTTTTATTTATTGGAAAAAATCAATTGACCTTTAAAGAATTTCATATCAATTACTACTTGGATATAAATAAGCTTTCCTAAAACTATGATGGTATATTCAGTTATACCAAATAATATCTAATTTAAAGCAGCCAGAAAATTAGAAGGTCTTTCTTTCAGAAAATTAATTCAAATTCTAGGCCAGCACCTTCTATTTTACACACTTTCCTATAAAATTTAAACGGTGAGTCTTCATATTATCATTTAAATTCACACATGAGTATATCAAGACCCTCATGAGCATATGATTGTTAAATGTGTGTGCTGGGTATGCCTTTTAAGAAATGAAGGATTCTCACCATTCCTTAAAATCATTATTATTATTATTATTATTATTATTATTACTATTATTATTTTGTTTCCTAAATTTCCTAGAAGGTTACTTAAGCCTCCACAAAATTTCATTTTAAAAGAAGAATATCATGCTGAATGTTATTTCTTCATGGAAAATCTAATTCAGTACCATCACCTTTGTACTGTTTTTGTAGCCATTATGGATCAAAACTGTTCACCAAAACAAAATAAATGGCCATAGTAGACCAAAGAAAACATATGGCAGAAACACAGCTTATATCTCTTACTGTCTTTTAATTTCTGAATGTATTTGTAATATTTTAATTCTTTCTCCTTTGGTTAGTTTTTTCATTATATTGATTACAAAAAATTATAACATATATATTATGTATGTTATATATCACAGATGTATAAATCTGTCACAGATAACATGCACATATACGAGTATATCACAAGCCAAACAATAAAAATAATAATCGCTAACATGTACTAAGTACTCTTCCTATGTTTTTCGGGATATCAACCTCAACTTCAACTACAGTGAGACATAGAACATGGTGGTTAAGAGTAAAGACTCTGGAGCTGCACTGGCCAGGTTCACACTTTAGTTGTACACTCTTGTAACTGGCTAAGAGGTGCTAGCGTAGCTGTGGTTCACTGAGAATATCGCGACTAAGAATTACACAGAATATATACAGCATACTGGAATGGATTGTTTCAGGTCTATTTTTAGGAAACGTGTCAGCATCACTTGAAGTAGCTTTCAAATTATCTATTTTTTACATAATAAACAATGGTAAAGGAGGAGCTGAAGGGGTTTCAGTCATCCAAAGGAATATTATTTTTATATCAATCTCCTGTGCATTTAAATGTGCAGTTGATAAGAGAGACTTGAAAAACAAGGACGGGTCACTAGATGTTGAAAATGATGGCTTAACTTTCCTAACCTAGTCAGAAATTTGATAACTGCTCAGAATTTTTTCTTGTGTTTTCAGAAAGCCCATGGTATCTATTCTTTAGTATATACTTGTTTCTGCAGTAGATTTTGGTATAGCAGCTAAATTTGAAACAGCTAACATAATAAAAGTGCACATTTTGGTGTGCATGAATATAAACTGAACACAAACTTGAAAATATGGGTCCACTGGTGAGGGTTCCTGATAAGAAGTGTCATTGGGTGCCCCATCTATGGTGGCTGCTTATGCCTGGGGATTGGCGAGATGGCCAGTGGGTGCTCTTGCTAAGATGAATATAATAGCCCGTATAATAACGAAAACTACTGTAAGTTTTTGATGTTGGATTTTGCTTCTTAAATCCACTTGTCATTGTGGATTTTTGCTTTCCCAAGCATCCAAATTTTATGGGATAAATCATAACACGGCTTTTAATATATCACCTGACATTGAACAAAGTTTCAAATTTATGAAATTGAGAGCCACAGCATTCAAAATAATCAATTTGGATTTTTTGCCCAATTGTGTGGTTGGTTAACTAATTGAGCTTGGAAAGCTGTTATAAATTTAGGTTCCTTGAGCAACAGGAAATTGCCAACTTTCACTTCTGAGACTTAGGGAGGGGGTACATTTAAGTATATAATGTTTGTAATTTAATTCTATTGGGCCCTGGTTATATAATATTATAAATAGTTATCTTATTCCTGTTATAGTTGGTATCTAAGGCATTCATGTTGGTAATCACAAGCAGTAGATGCAGGAGTAGAACTAGTTCTCAGGTATGATGGAGAGGGTTATAGGAAGGCATACAGAGAAATTGGAGATCACAGGAATAGGCAGACACTGGGGTCCTATTTCCTTCAGTACACCTCTCAAATCTTAGTTTCAAAAGCTTTGTCCTTCGCATCCTTGCTTCCCCATCTCCCAGAATTAGCACTTCCAACCTATTAATCCATCATACTCATAGAACTTGATCCATTTACCTATAATAGCAGAGCATATTGAATTGTGGCAGCTTGCTTCCAATTTGTCTTAAGCTACCAGCCTGAGAACCTTCTGAGAGCAGAACTTGGGTCTTACTATTGGATTGTCGGAAAAGTCATGATGCATTTTGCGATGAAAAACATAGAAAAAAATACATCATGGTTTTTCTGACAACCCAACACTTGGAACACCTTACATTGGATAAGTGCTAATCTATACAGAAGGCATTCAAAACTTATTGAATAAAGTCAAATAAATGAAATGGTCTCATTTCACCCTTAAATAGGAAGTGTATATTTTTATTGCTTTCTAAGATGGTAACATACATTCATTCCAAATGAAATGTAGCAGTGGCCCCCATTGCCTTGGAATAAACTCCAAACTCTGCTTCATGTATGAGGCTTTATATGACCTGGCTCTTTGTATTTTCTTTCCCTCATCGATCAGATCCCTGTTGCTTGCACATTATGCTTTGGCATTTGCAGTCTCACATATGTGAGCCATACAATTTCACATCACCCCATCTTTATAGTTGCTGCCCCTTCTGTCTGGAAAACCTGTTCTCCACTTTTATTTGATTTACTATAGAAACACATAATATAAAAATGTGGGTAAATAATTTGCTTCTTTCCAAGGTATACAGGTATATTTGTAGTGTTCAATGATCTCTTTGATTAGGATTTATTTTCTATTTTGTTGAAATAATTTTTTTTTTACATCATGCATCGTTTTTTTTTTTTTTACATCATGCATCTTTTTTTTTAAAAAAAATTAATTGAAAGAAATAATGCTTTCACATTCGTAGACAAAACATCTCCACAGGAAGACTGAAGGTAAGGGACAAGATGACACACAATAGCCTGTGGAAACCGACTTACTTGTAAGGTGACCAGGCAGGGCAGAGGGGAGGGGAGGGCTGGAGGGGCCCTGGGGAGTTGGGTGAGGCCCTGCTAAGAAAGTGACAAGCAGGTGGAGAGGGGCAGAGCAGCTGTTTTGTCATAGTTTAAAGCCAAATAATTCTAACAGTTTGTCTCCCATTCCTTCCCTCTGTTTTCTCCCTCTCCTGAGGCAGCCACTTCCAACTTTTCGTGGTTTTAGGGGTTGCAGTGTTTACCTCCATATCTCTAAATAATATACCTCTAATGCCACTTCTTGATTTTTAGTTCTTGAAATTGTGCTGACTTCCCACCACCCCTGCTGCCCAGTAGTTAAACTGACTGGCATGATAGTCGTGTTTAAATTGCCTTGACTGTGTAGATGATGTGCTTACCAATTGAGCTGCATAGAAAAAAATGATTTCTTTTTCTGCACAGGTAATTTTGTTTTTCCTGGAGTTTTTTTTGTGTGTGTATTTTAGTTTCCCTTTGTACTTTACTAATTCACCCCAAACACTGCCAGTTTCTCAGACTGTCCAAATGCTCACATACATCAGGTATTTTATGCGTTTCATCATCTTAGAGATGTCTCTCCTGGACCTCACCGGCTGTGCCTGAACACATGCCACCTCCACCTGGAGACGCCCGTCACTCGTCCATGTTGGCCTCTTTTTTGATACTCTGTCTCCTTCTTACCAGTGCACGTCCCCTGTTAGCTTCACGGGAAAGCGTGCACAGACAGTAAACATCTGAAAATATCTTTGTTCCTTATCTGTGCTCAATTGACAGTTTGGATGTCAATTCTCAGAAAACATTTTCCCTCAGAATTTGAAAGCATTGCTTCATCCATCTCGGTTTGTGAGAAAAGCTAATTATAACCGTTTTCCCCTTTTTCTTGAAACTTTTAGGATCTTCTCTTTAGTTCCCAAGATTCTGAAATTTCACTATGATGGAAATTAGGTGGGCCTGTTTTCATCTGTTATACTGGACACGTGATGATATGAACCTTTCAGTCTGTCACTGAGTGTCCTTGTGTACCAGGAAACCTTGAATTCTGAGTTTTATTTTCTCCCCTCTGTTGTCTCAGGAACTCCATAATTCAGATATTGAGTCTCCTGGACTGATCTTCCTATCTCTTCTTCCCTACTTTCGATCTCTGACTTTTTATTCATCTTTATCTTCTAATCCTTCTGTTTCATTGGTTTGTCATTTCTAAGTTCTTTCTTTTTCTTTTTTCTTTTTGTCCTCAGGTGTTCCTTGTTTTTTTAAAAAAAAGTAGTATTCTATTTGGCTTTATGGTTGCCATTTATCTTTCAAATCTCTGAAGATAGTAATGATACAGTTCAGTTTTTGTCGGCTTGCATAGCCTCTGTGAACTTTTATTCCTGTTTTATTGTCTTGGGCTCTCTGCTTTGTATTGGAGTTTTTCCTCAGATTCTTGGTGCTGCCCGGCTGTCTGCACACATGTAAGAATGGGTCCTAATAAGCCTGTGGGACACTCCGTGACTCAGTATAGCAGTCAGCTGTATCTTCCCTCAGGGACATCAGCCTGGATGGCGGTGAGGAGAGGATCTTCAGGACTTGGCTGGTGGGGTCCCCCAGAGAATTCCTCCAACATGGAGGTAAGGACCTGGCTGGCAATATCCTGGGAGCTTGCTGAGTGGGGAAGAGAGCTGGCTTGGGGTGGTGGAGTATGTCTCAGCTTCCTGTATAAATTTGCCTTTTAAATTTCTCTTTTTCTCACAGCTGAACTTTGTGTGGCTCAGTCCAGAAACTGTCTCTTTATTTTACCTTTTCCAGAGAAAACCCCTGTAGACGTCTGTTTAGGTGGGGACAGGTAGTTACTCAGCTGGGTGGTGGTGGTTGGGGTTGGGGAGAGCCTGGCACTCTTAACTGCTGTTTCGGCTTTCAACCTACCTTCTTTAATTTCATTCTACCCTGCTTCCTGAGCTTCCTGGCCTTTCCGCTTGCTGTGTCTTTGTAGCTTACCCAATAAAATTAGCATTGATTCTTAGTTTTCCCAACTGCCAGCTTAGGGTTCAGTGTCCTGTGTCTGCCAAGTCTATGCCACCAAAACACCTGCTTTCCACCTTCCCAATTTGTACTGTTGTTCCTTTCTCTTTCATTTTCTCCATTCTTACTAGCCTTAAAAAATTCCTTTCACAGCTGTTTTAGTGGGGTTAAGGAGGCAGTAAGAGTAGATGATGGGTTCAATCCACCATCTTTTCTGGCCTGTCTTCCAGCATAAAATTGGATTGCCAGGGAGAAGGCTGTAGAATGTAAGGACCTCGTTCAGGCAACAAATGCTGACCAGTCTCCAGCTGCAGGTATGGCCCTCTGTGCCGGACGCTACAGCTAATGAGGGACTCTTCAGGCAAACATTCTCTGCGGTTTTTCAACACAGTGGGTAATTAAAATCACAAACACACTAGATGTGGACATTTGGAGACCCTCCCTGCTGCACTCCCCCCGCCCCCGCCCCCCCCCCCACAGACATTCAAGTTTTAACTGCAGCCCTTCAGTGTGGATTTGATTTCCTCTGCAGACTTCTCCACAACAAAATTCAAAAAAAATTTTCTTGTATAAGTTTTGTCTTCAAACAAAAAGATCTTTAATCTGCTGGTTGTTGTTTTAAGATGGTGTGAGGGGGTATCAAATAGTTTTTCCCCAAATGGAAGCCAATTCATCCAATACTATATAGGGAAAAAGACATTTCTTTCCTTTCTGACTTGTCACAGTGCCATTCTTGTCACCAACTAAGCTCACCTGGGTTTTTAAAAACACATCTTCACAGACCTCTGCCCAGAATCAGGATTTCTGGGAATAGGACTCCCACCGTATTTGGACAGCAATATCTTAGAGCCTCCCCACCAGGCTGGTCTAAGGACCAGCAGCTTTGGTGAGAACTAGGAGCTTGGTAGAAGGTAAAATTTAGGGGGGCCATGCCAGACCTGCCAAATCAGAAGCCCAGGATGGGGTCTAGCACTGCTCAAGGGTCACTCTTTCCAGAATTGGACACATGCCAGGCTCTCACTGTTCTTGAGGCCTTTGAAATAATTTTAAATCCGAAGAAATACAATAACACCTTTGATTGCGAGTAACTTGGTTTACGAGTGTTCCGCAAGACGAGCAAATATTTCTAATATATTTTAACGTGGTAAATGAGCAATGTCTTGCAATACGAGTAGTTTGTTTCCTGAACGAATTAAGCTCGCAAACCAAGGTATTACTGTATGTGGTTATGGCAACAAGACAATAAAAGTAATAATAGACAGCCTTTATTAAGTACATATTATATGCTGGCACTACGCTAGCACTTTGCATAGATTATCTTATTTATTGCTCAAAACAACTCTCAGTGCCAAGTACAGTTCATATCCTATTCCACTGATGGGCAAATAAACACCCAGAGAGCTGAATGTGCTGAGGTCCACATAGCTGATCACAGAGCGACCGCTAACAGTAAACCATCTTTCCCTCACTTACTTAGTCCCATTCTCCTGAGCAGTTTAGTTTGTAGCTTTCTAACCCTGTCCCTACGTTTGCATATTACACACACCTACAACCCTCACTACTTCAGCTGGTTACTTTTGCTAATTTGTTTAACACTTAGCTAATGAATCACCACCTCCTTACAGAGCTTCCTCCGACCCTGACCCCCAATCTGGGTCCTGGGCATCTCCGTTATCCTGAAAAAACCACTCTCATAGATTGCTTCTATAAGAGTGATATTTTCTTGTGCAAATACCATCTAATGGCCTGAAAGCTCCGTGATAACAGGTCAAGTCTTTTCTTGTTATAGCTTTGTATTTAGCACAGCACTGGCACACCATGGGTTTATCTTCGATAGCTTAACTTATTTGGCAACACATTTATACACCTTGGGAGGTGTGTCCTCTCAATGTATGGCACTGTGGTAGTCACTAAGGATGGTAGTGTATCAGTTAGCTTTTGCTGCA
The DNA here is from genome assembly GCA_033961575.1 of Aselliscus stoliczkanus. Classification (NCBI taxonomy): domain Eukaryota; kingdom Metazoa; phylum Chordata; class Mammalia; order Chiroptera; family Hipposideridae; genus Aselliscus; species Aselliscus stoliczkanus. The sequence goes on from CM066728.1 coordinate 48,725,729, forward strand.
TAATAAACCACCCCATAAAACAACAGTCCTTTATGTACCTCATAATTCTGCAAGTTGGCATTTTGGCTGAGCTGAGCTGGGCTTTTCTTCTGGTGCTGGCATGGCTCACTCATCCATCTGCAGTAAGCTATTGGGTCAGTGGAGGCTGGCCAGGCAAGAATGACCTCAGCTGTTTGTGTTTGATCCAAATTGTCTCACCCCTAGCGGGCTAGTCTGGGCTGTTTCACATCAGCTAGTTCGTAAGAGCACGAGGGCTTCTTGAAGCCTATGCTTGGAACTAGCATAGCATTACTTATGATGCATCCTTTCATTCAAAGCACGTCACAGACCAGTCTCCATTTGACAAGAGGGAACATAAATTCCACTTCTTAGCAAGAGTAGCCACAGAATCGCATTGCCTCATATGTGAATATAAGGAAAAATAAAAGATTGTCCCCTTGTTAGTAATTGACCACATATGGTGACAAAACCCACACAGTTCCTGACCTAAGAAAGCATATGATCTAATGGATGAGCTATTGTATTATTTGTGTAAGATCTGAAGAACAACTATGTTTTCTACCAACCACCTGAAATTAGAAGCTATTAGATACAGCTATTTAGTTTTTGATGGAAGTTCCTTAGATTAGATAACTCTTTAGCCTGTTCTGTGTGTAATTCAGGTTCTCTGTTCTCATCCTCTCCATTGACACATCTGGCCAGCGGAAAGCATTCCCCACAGGAAATCTGGAAACTGCAGGACGAGTGGGATCACCTACTAACACAGCTTAGCTCTGACTCTCTAGGTTCTTTCTGTCTGCCAGGTGGACTCCTGCCTCCACCCACCCTGCTTTGGGCACATACACTGCCTGCCATACACACACACAGGCAGGAACAAGCTGATGGATGGACTGGGGTCTTGGTGGGGCTGGCAGGGAATCACTGACACCCTGGCTGTGGCTCAGAATCTCAACCACAAATCACACGTACAGGAAAACTGTTACTTTGTCCAACAGTGGAGTCTATGTGTGTGATGTGTATTGTTCTTCATGTGAGTGAATCAAAAAGGAGTAAGACGTTTTCTGCCCTATATGTGTTATTTTGTTTCTTAACAGGAAAAACTACCTATTTTGAGGTAAGAGAATTTTGTTTTTGGGTTATAGAACTTTTTGAAATAAATTGATCATGTGTGGACTTTTTGTTTACATTTTAATTTTTAAAAATTCGAATTTTATCATTCTTTCCGTGTTTTTTGGCTTTTATTTTGTTTGGTGTTCTCTGAGCTTCGTGGATCTGTGGTTTGGTGTCTGACATTAATTTGGGGAAATTCTCAGTTATTGTTGCTTCAAGTGTTTCCTCTGTTTCTTTTTCTCTTCTCCTTCTGGTACTCCAGTTATACTACATATAGGTTACACTTTTTATAGCTGTCCCATAGTTCTGCGATATTCTGTACTTGGTTTTTGTTTTTGTTTTATTTTACAGGTTTTTTTTTTTCACTTTTCAGTTTGGGAACTTTCTATTGACATATTCTCAAGCCTAGAGATCTTTCTTGAGCCATATCTTTTTTTTTTTTTATTAGTTTCAGGTGTACAACACAATGCAATAGTTATACTCTTTACCCCCCCAAAGTGAAAACCCCCTCCCCCAGTTCACCACCCCACTCCTCTCCCTCATATCATATATATCTATTACATTTCCTCTGACTCCCTTCCACAGTATAATCGACATCCCATGACTATCTATATATTCAATTACAGTTGGTATACAATATTATACAACCTCAGCTTCAGGTGTACAGTGCAGTGATCAAGCCTCTACTCCATTCATGAAGTGGTCTCCCTAACAAGACATGTGACTATCTGACACGCCACAAAATTTTTACAACATTATTATATTCCCCCAACTGTGTTTCATATCCCTGTGGCAATATTGTAGTTGTCTATTTATGTGTAAATAGAGCCATATCTTGTCTATTAGTGAGCCTATTAAAGGAAGTCTTTGTTTTTGTTACAGTATTTTTGATCTCTGACATTTCTTTTCGATTCTTTCTTAGAATTTCTCTCTGTTTACGTTACTCATCTGTTCTTTCTCGCATGTTACCTGCTTTTCCCATTAAATCCCTTAGCATATTAATTATAGTTTTAAATTCCTGGTCTCATAACTCCAACATCTCTGCCATATCTGAGTCTGGTTCTGATTCTTGCTCTGCCTCTTCAAACTGTGATTTTTACCTTCTAGTATGCTTTATAATTTTTTGTTGAATGATGTAGTGCATAAAAGGAACCCCACTAAATAAGCCTCAGTAATGTAGTCCTAAGGTGTGAAAGACTGGGGAGTGTTCTATGGTCCCGCCATTGAGTTTCAGTCTTTTAGTGAATCTGTGCCTGTGGGCTGTAGATTTTACAAGTGATTCCCAGTTCTCCCCACCCCTACTCCTTTAGATGGGACAGGATGGCTAGAGTGGGTTGGAGCTGGATAGTTCCCTTCCTCCAGGTCAGTTAGGCTCTGGTAATATCCCAGCAGGCTCTGAGGGCAGCCTTACAGAGAGTAGAATGCTCTGGCGTATTACGAAATGGCTGCTTCCCTTCCGCCCTTCCCCTTCACCCCTTGCTGGAAGCACAAAGGAATTTTTCTTTGATAGTCACTATGACAGCTCCTGGAGGTAAAACTCACAAAAGCATGGGGGCCCCTATAACTAGAATTTTAAACTCTCAGACTACACTGAGCCTACAGCAATTTGTCAATTACAATTTAGGGTTTCTGATCCTGGCGCTGGTTCCCCAGAGGTTTCTGTTGGTGGGTTTTTGCTCCAGTAGGCTGTAATTCTGTGTATCTGCCTGTCTCCTCAGTTTTTGAGGTAGTGGTTTTTTTGTCCTGTAATAACCACACTACTCCGCTAATAGAGGAGTTGACTTTTTAGTTCCACGTTTTACTTGTTGGGATGATGTGATGATTTCCACTGTTCTTGCATACTGGACCAGAAACCCTCCTTCTGTGTTTATTAGCTGGAATACTTTGCAAAGACCTTTCTTCTCTCTCAAATACCACTATGGACTCATAGTTTGGTGATCTTTTATTGGATGTTTTATTTTTATGGCCTGACTTATTCATCTTTAAGTGCATTTTTGCGTTCTGGCATGAAATGTTCCAAATGCACCTTGTGCTTTCCCTGCCTCAGTCTTGGAGTCAGTAATTTATTTAGGAATCTCTGGTTCCTTTTGGTGGAAATACTTGTAATAATTGTTTGTTCTATGTGGCTATATGATCCATTTAATAAACTGTTAAGTTTAGTTTATTTCTATCGGTATTCAAATTTAGTTCTTGCTCTTTTTCATGGCTTGGTTGGGTTTGTTTTGCTTTCACCACTAATGAATTGACTTGATGTTTTGAACTGATTTGATGGTTTTATTTCTGGGATATTTGGTGATGAGACAGCACTACCACTAGTTGTGTGAGATGTTTTGACCTGTCAAGTAAGTTGGCAGTGAAAATCCCAGGAGACAGAGCACTCTAAAGTGTAAGTGCCAGAAATAACTTAACGACAGCAGAAGACCACGTCGCTAAGACCCAAGCTCACAAAAAAAACCCGTTTCATGAATGATTGAGTCAGTTTCAAATAGGTTGGAAAGATAAGTGCAAAAGTGAATATTTAACTGGCATAGTATTATAAGCACAAGAAATCATGAGGGAAAATGTTGTTAAATTTGTATGGAAATATATTCATGTATAAGAAAATACCAGAAACAAAATAGGCAAATGACAAATCAAGATTACATGCAGATCAGATCAAGGGTTAACGTTTTTAATATTTTTAAAACTGCACATTTTTAAATGAATGGGAAAACACACACACACACAAACACACACACACACACACACACACACACACACACACACACTTAAAAATAAGCAAAGGACCCAAGTCAGCCATGACAAAAGAAAAAATAAAGGTGACCAATGTATATGAATATTGTTCAGTCTCAGGATCTGGTTTCTGTCCTTGGTTAGGGACATATTTTTATTTATGATAAATAACCTTACCCTATTAAAAAAGCAAACCTAGTGTTGACCTGTAAAATAGGACACTAAATAAATAACAATGAAAAAAAGATCAGAAATGAATTAGGCCGATAAAGAAAAAGCATGTCAGAAATCTCAGATACCGATAACTATAATTTAAAGCTAATTTTGTCTCTAAGGTCCTTAAGAACTAATCAAAATGGGTACAGTTTTTTTCATCGTAAGATTTTCTTAAAATACTAAATGTATAAAAGCATCACAAAAGAAAATATAAAGTCCTTTATTTTACCCCACCCAATGTCCTAGAATTAAACTCTTATTCAGATTAGTCAGGTTTCCTACCTGGATCACAAAGGGAAGTTGTTCATGTCTTGTTTGTTTTTCCTTTTGATTTATTTATTTATTTATTTATTTATTTATTTATTTTGTGTGTTGTCTTTTTTTTTTTATTAGGTTCAGGTGTACAAAACAATTCAATCACTATCCTTTTCACCCCTTACAAAGTGACTCCCCCTTCCCCCCTCCACTGCCCCCCGCCCCCGATATCATACATGTCTATTACAATTTCATTGACTCCACCATCCCCACACTATATTCCACATCCCATGACTATATATGTATTAAATTATAGTTAACATCTAATATTATTCAGTGGCAGCTTCAGATGTACAGTGCAGTGGTCAGGCCTCTACACCATCCATGAAGTGGTCTCCCTGACAAGACATTACAACATTATTGATTATATACCCCAAACTGTCTTTCATATCCCTGTGGCAATATTGTAGTTACCCATTTATGTCATCTCATCCATTCCCCTTTTCCCTCATGCCCACCCTGTACCATCTGGCAATCATCAGTTTTTGTGTGTTGTCTTTTTTTATTAATAGTTTCAGGTTACAAAACAACATAATGATTAGACATTGACAAACCCATTTGACACTGTACATAGCTATTACAGTACCAGTGATTATATTCTGTCAGTGTGTGTGTGTATTATAGTTGACATTCAATATTTTATAATAGTTTTAGATGTGCAGCACAGTAGTTAGGCATTTATATAATTTATGAAGTGATCCCCCCAATAGCTCTAGTACCCACCTGATACCATACATAGTCTTTACATTATTGACTATATTCCCCATACTGTATTTCACATCCCCATGACTATTTTGTGACTACCAATTTGTATTTCCTAATCCGTTCGCCTATCTTACCTATTCCCTAACCCTAGCAACCATCAGTTTGTTCTCTGTATCTCTGAGTCTCTTTCTGCTTTGTTTGTTCATTTATTCTGTTCTTTATATTCCACATTTAAGTGAGATCATATGGCATTTGTCTTTCTCAGTCTGACTTATTCCACTTAGCATAATATCCTCTAGGTCCATCCATGTTGTTGCAAATTGTAAGGTTTGGTTCTTTTTTATTACAGAGTAATAGTCCGTTGTATAAATGTACCACAATTTCTTTATCCAGTCATCTATTGATAGGCATTTTGATTGTTTCTATATCTTGGCTATTGTGACTAACACTGCAATAAACAAAATAATGCATATATATTTTCTAATTAGTGTTTTGGATTTCTTTGGATGAATAGCCAGGAGTAGAATTGCTGGGTCATAAGGTAGTTCTAGTTTTGTTTTTTTGAGGAAAATCCATACTGCTTTCTATAGTGGGTGCGTCAATTTGCAGTCCCACCAACAGTGCAGGAGGGTTCCCTTTTTTCCACATCCTTGCCAACACTTATTTGTTGATTTACTGATGATAGCCATTCTGACAGGAGTGAAGTGGTATGTCATTGTGGTTTTTATTGGCATTTCTTTGATGATTAATGATGTTGAGCATCTTTTTATGTGCGTTGCCATCTGTGTGTCCTCTTTGGAGAAATGTCTATTCTGGTCCTCTGCCCATTTTTTAATTGGATTATTTGTGGGTTTGGTGTTGTAGAATTTTTTTGTTTTTGTTTATTTTTGTTTTTTAAAAACTAAATTTTGGGTATTAACCGCTTATCAGATGTATCATTAGCAAATATCTTTTCCCATTCAGTAAGATGTCTTTTCATTTTGTTGATGGTTTTCTTTGCTGTGAAAATGCTTTTTAGTTTGATGTAGTTCCATTTGTTTATTTTTACTTTCATTTTCCTTGCCTGAGGAGATGTATCAGAAAAAATATTACTAAAGGGAATGTCTGAGAGTTTACTTTCTATATTTTCTTCTAGGAGTTTTATGGTGTCAGGTCTTACATTTAAGTCTTTAATCCATTTGAGTTTATTCTTACAAATGACATAAGAAGGTGGCCCAGTTTCATGTTTTTGTATGTATTTGTCCAGTTTTCCCAGCACCATTTATTGAATATATTGTCTTTACTGCAATGTAAATTTTTTCTTCCTTTGTCATAGATTAAATGACCATATAGACATGGATTTATTTCTGGGCTCTATTCTGTTCCATTAATATATGTCTCTGCTTTTATGCCAGTCCCATACTGTTTTGATTACTATAGCCTTGTAGTATAATTTGATATCAGGTAGCATGATACCTCCAGCTTTGTTCTTTTTTCTCAGGATTGCTGTGGCTATTTGGGATCTTTTATTATGTTTCCGTATAAATTTTAGGATTATTTGTTCTACTTCTGTAAAAAGATCCATTGGGTATTTTGATAGGGATTTCATTGAATGTATAGATGGATTGCTTTGGGTAATATGGACATTTTAACTATATTATTAATTCTTCTTATCTATGAGCATGGTATGTGTTTCTATTTGTTTGTATCTTCTTTAATTCTCTTTAATTCCTCTCTTAATGTCTTATAATTTTCTGAGTACAGGTCTTTTACTTCCTTGGTTCAACTTATTTCTAATTTTTTTTTATGTACTTGTAAATGGGATTGTTTTCTTAATTTCTCTTTCTGATAGTTTGTTATTGGTGTATAAAAATGCAATCAATTTATGAATATTAATTTTGTATCCTGCTGCTTTACTAAATTCACTTATCACTTGTAATAGTTTTTTGGTGGAATCTTTGGGGTTCTTGTATATAGTATCATGTCATCTGCAAATAAAGACATTTTTACTTCTTCCTTTCCCATTAGAATGCCTTTTATTTCATTTTCTTTTCTGGTTGCTGTGGCTAGGACTTTCAGTACTGTGTTTAATAAAAGTGGTGAAAGTGGGAAAAATAGATACGGTTTTGACAATGTATTTATTATTGTGTGATGAAAGGACCTTTTTTTAAATGAAATTTTGCTACTCCACCAATAGAACCACTAAGCACCCCATTGCTTACAATAAAAACCTATTAATCATTTTGACCCCTTTTTTCCTTCATACTTTGATCTATTCTATTAGCAAGTTGTATCATCTTTACCCAAAATACATCCTGAATCTCAGCATACTTTTATCTATGCCTGAAACAGCCTCCTGACAGGTACACCCGTGTTCACTCTTTTGTCTCCTGTGATCTAACCTGCACACAACAGTGGGAGTGTTCTTCCTAAAAGATCATATGACTCCCATAATGGAAATCGCCAAAATGAAATCCAAATTTTTTCCAGTGTTTCAGAGGCTGTACACTATTAGGCCTCCATTCAGTAATTCAATATCCTCTTTTTTGACTCTACCCCTCTTTCACTGCCTTCTGGCCACTCTGGCCTTCTTGTGTTTCTCCCATACCAGAAGATCATTTCTCTCCCAGGGCCTTTGCTTGTGCTGGTCTGTGTTACCAAAATAATCTTCCCTTGCATCTTACCACAACTACTTTCTTCTCATCAATTGGTTCTCACTCAAAGGTTACCTTGTCAAAGTGACCAACCTTTCTCTGCCAGCTCAAGCTTTTCTCTCTTCGTACCTGTCAGTCACTTAATTATCACATTAACCTATTTTATTTTCTTCATATTTATTTTTTTAGTGTTTATTATACTGCAAGAATTAGAGCTTCTATGTTAATGGAAACTTATAAGCAGACCCATTTTCTCAAGCAAATTTTGAGACAACTCTGCTTTTCCCTTTCTTGATTTTCCTTCTTGCTTCACATGCATTCTTTGTTTTTCTTCCTTCTCCTTCACTGCCGTTAGAGCTCACAGCAAAGCAGAAGCTGAGAAAACTATAATCACTCCTCTTGAAAGTTTCTCTGACTTTACCAACCGAAGCTATATTGATTGTAAGAGGCTTATTCCCTTTGTAAATTTAAAACTTTTATCAAATTGAACAAGCAATTAAGAATTTCCCTTTTACCTGACTGAGAATGAAAGAGTTCTTTAATGTTTTGTCCACTAACTGTAATGGGGTCATTGATACCCTCTTAAAGAAGCTGTTCGAAATACTTTGCTTTTTTCACCACCCCCATCAAAAATATCTCTCAATAAGTCACAATCTCCACAATGGAAATACTGAATACTGTTGTGTGGCACAGGCAGAACGCTGGTGCATGCTTTTCTAATTTTGTTTTGCTGCAGATGTGGCACTTTTGAATGTCTCTGCCCACAAAATCAATGTGTGATAAATATCATATTTCTTCACTGTCTTTAAATCAGCTTAGTTCTAACTCTGAGTCCCCATTCAGAGCATCTAAGGTTCCACTTCCAAAAGTGGGACATACCTGTCTTCCTTTTGGAGGTCTTGTCACCTCTCAGGTCAAGCAACCCACAGAAGCCTCTTAACTGCCCACTGTGGTCCTTTTAGTTCAAATCCACTGTCACCACCCCACTCCCAACATGATATATCAATTAATATCTTCAGTGAGTTTAAATATAGTGAAACTCTAACAGAGTCATTGACTGCAGGCTGCTTCTTCATTTAGCCTTGCCCAAATCCAGCATGATATACAAAGAACAGGGATTGACACTCAATTTCTCATTCTTGACACAAACATAAGAGACTGGCAGAAGCAGAGTAACCTGGAACCAGGGATCCTGAAGTCAACTTAAAAATGAGAGATCAGAACATCTTCTGTTCCCAAAGGTAGCACTATAAAGTTGAACATGGTTTGGATATAGTTAGTTTCTAAATTATCTACAAATAAGTCAGCCCCTATTCACTTTTGACCTTGTTATTCTGTCCTTCACTCCGTGATCTTTTCCTTCTAACTTTGTTGTTCTTTGCTATTGCAATGCTTGAAAGATGTTCATTCAAACAAAAACAAAACACACACACGAAAAAACCTCTGTATGCTAAGTGCCTAAAACTCCTTGGAGGAAATGGGTTTTATAAAAATCTAACATAAATAATAAAAGTGAAAGTAGTCTGCCTTGGACAGAAGTAATCACTAAGAAGTAAAACAAACAAACAAAAAAGTGCAAATAACAAGAATTTGTTACAGGGAGATTAGGGAGTGATTGTGTACTACAGAAAGAATAAAGGAATATTTAGGGGAAAAACCTGTAGCATATTGTGCTAATAAAAAAATTTGGAATTCTCAGAAATGATAATAGCAAAAATTATACTTGGATATTGAGAAATGCTTAAAATGCTATGCTTTTTTGATGAAAATGCAGAACTGTGTTCTTATAGTTCAGTATCTATCAAAGTCAGATTATTGAGGTTTAGGCAAAACAGTAGTATATCATCCATTTATGAAGAAATTTGTGGTGATTTTTCCCACCATATTTTCTTAATTATAAGGTGTTTCCATCAAGAATTCTCTCAGTTTATAAGTACAAACAATTTTAACATTGGCAAGTGAATTAGTTCTTTAAAAATGTTTCCCTTAGATTCATTTAAGGGTAATCAGCAATATTGTTAGTGTGGTAATTCAGTTGCACAGAATCTGCATGTTATGAATCAAGACTCCATTATAGATCTTATTAAAGTTCCAGGAACAAAATATTTTGATAGTAGATTTATGAAGTACATTTTTAATGCTACTGTAATGCTAAGAAGTAATTTATGACCTCAAGGTGATTACAGTTTAGTAGTAGAGATCCAAATTGGAAAAAAAGAAAGAGGGGGGGAGGGAGGAAAGGAGGGGGAGAGAGAGAGAAAGAAAAAAGAAAGGAAGGAAGGAAGAAAGAAAGGTAGGTAAGTTTGAGATATAACTTGATTAGCTTTATGGTCTAGAAAAGTCATGGATAATAAGAAGAGAGAGAAGACAACAGGCAAGGGAAGAAATAAGAAGGTACCCCAATTATGTATTGTTGCATAACATGCTACCTCAAAACTTAGAGGCTTATGATAGCATAAACCATTTTTTCTGTTCATCAATGTGCAATTTGGGCAGGATGTGGCAAGGGCAGATTTTCTCTGTTCCATGCAGCATAACTCAACTGGGGGCTAGAGGACCCACTTTCAAGGTTTCTTCAGACACCTGGAAAGTTGGTGCTGGCCATTGGCAGGAAGCTTAACTGAGGCCATCCGCCTCACTTTATCTGCATGTGGGCCTCTCCATGGGCTGCATGGGCTTCATTGTGGCATGGTGACTGGATATAAAGAGCAAGCCCTCCAGAGAACCAGATGGATGCTGTCCTGACTTTTATGACTGACCCTCAGAGGTCACACAGCATCACTTCTGCTGGTCACAACTTTGTCCAGATTCAAGGGGATGGAACCTCACATCTCTTGCTGATCCCCTGCTGATGGGAAGAATGTCAACATTCAACATCACATAGAAAGAAGGGCATGTGGAATGGGAGAGAGCTTTTTTTGTGGCCCTGTTTGGAAAATACAATCTTGCACAATCTACCATGCGGCTACAGCTCACATCCACCACACATGCAAGATATACTCATTCTTTCCCCCAAGACCTTCATATCTGCTTGAAGTCCAGTATTTTATAATCTAAGGTCCAGGTGAAGATTAGGCTCCTTCAGTGCAGTTCTTTGGGTATAGCTGCTAAATCTAAGGAATTCTGAACTAAAGAGACAAATTATATCCTCCTCTCCCCGCCCGCACACACACACCCAACTTTCCTTTTTACCCCCAGCTCTACTGAGGGTAGAAATAGAAATTATATATATATTAATGATATATAATATCTTGATATATGTATACATTAGAAAATGATTACCACAATTAAGCTAATTAACATAGCCATCACCTCACATGGTTATCGTTTTTTTGTGATGAGAACATTTAAGATTTACAACCTTAGCAAATTCCAAGTCTACAATATTGTTTTACTTATAGTCTCGATTGCTGCACATTAGATCCCCAGGACTTATTCACCCTTCATAACTGAAACTTTGTACCCTTTAACCAACATTTCCCTACTTCCCCCACCCTCACAACACCCAACTTCCAGGGGCAGGGCAGGCATAGGTAAACAGCTATACTCATAGACACCCTCATTAAAAAGGCAGGAAAAGCAGAAGGCATACAGCAGTCATCAGTCCATAGCAATCATGCAATCTATCCAGGCTCATGCTGCCAATTTCTTCATTAGGATATAGTTCTGCTGGGAATTGTCTTTTCTAACTCTCGGTTCCACCCTCTAGGCCCTTGGTTCTTCTGCCCTCTGAGCCAGTCCTTGTCTTCCATTAAAGCAAAACAAAACAACAACAACAACAAAAAAACCCAAAACTGCATTTGCAACGAAATAGCTTTTTCAGCCTGTTTCCTATCATAGAGTGTCCAAAGTCCACTTTAATTTTGTAGTGTCCCTGCCTCTTGTAGTCCAAATTGGTGGTACCTATTCCAGAACAATTCTCTTAAATATTTTGCTGGCTGTGTTGAAGTTTCTGTCAGGTATGAGACTAGCAAGCAGTATTTCCAGGGGAGTCAGCTATGTTTTGATGACCAGACTCTGTAAATTGTGTCAAGCAAAATGGTTGGGCTATTTTGGAGAATAGAGGGCTGAAAGAAAGAAGGATTGTAGGTATGGTCCCTTTCGTTCAGTGCCACCTTAAGAGCTGGTTCAGCAGCCTGCTCAATCTCCCAAAATGGTGGATTCCAGAAAGAGTTTCTGAATTAAATCTAAGAGCAGAGACTACAGAGGAACAAAACAGACCTTCTGAATTCAGGATGGAGTTACCTTTTTAGATCCTGGCAGAAAGGGTCTAAATTGGATTCAGTGTTATAGGAACCAAGGCCTTTTCTGACTATTTAAATAGAAAAGTTTCATTCACATTTATAATGTGAGTCAGAAGTTATTTTTACCAAATCAATTGCAAAGTATTATTCTTAATAAAAGTCTGCAATTTATGGATTTGAAAGTCCCATTTAAAGTTCAACTGAAAGTTTGGTTTAAAGTAGGAGGTAGCCTCATCAATTTCTTTATGTTCCATATACTTTTATTCTGAAATTAACCTTGCTCAGTTTCTATGAGAAAATGACCTTTAAATTATTAAATTCTGTAATATTTGCTTTATCTTAGGTTTTTCAAAAGTGTTCCAGTCGCTATCTCCCAGAATTTATAAATGCAGAAATAAAAAGTATTCCTTACATTCCCTCTACAGTAGTGAAGAAAAAAAATGTAGACTTAAATCTGTCACCTTCCTTGGGTATATCTGCTAAGAATAATTATATCCAGGTCTGTAGTATTTTATGGCCATTACTTGCTCTGTATTTCTCAAATACAGAACTGCAATTTCCGGCCGGCCAAGTGGCGCAGTGGTTAAGCGCTGGCTTGGGAAGCCAGCAGCCCCGGTTCAGTCCCACATATGAGGGCCGGTAACACCGCTCTCAAAAAAAAACAAAACAAAACAAAAAACAAACTGCAATTTCTTTAACTGGTGTATAATAAGAGAAATGATGTGACATACGAGATTTCTTTCCCATGTGTTTCTATCCATCCTGGAAAACTGTACTTACAATAGTACTGAAATTAATATTGAAAATTAGAATCTTCTTCAGTTCTTCTAAGGAACAGAAACTGACAGCAGGAACTCTGAAGCCAGAATGCCTGAATTTTTATCCTGGTAATGCCACCTACTAGCATTAATCTACTAGGCAAGTTAATCTACTTTTTGTCTCAGTTCCCTTATCAGAATTTTAATGCACATTTCATAAGGTTATTATGAAGAAGAAATTATTATCAGTAAAATATTTAGAAAAGTGCTCCGCATGTTAAGTGCATAATGCATGTTTGGTGTTTAAAAAACAAAGTGAAATACAGTATGCAGACAACATAGTGCAGTGTTTGAGGATGCAGGTTCTAATCCCAACTCTATTACTTGTTGACTGTGTAAATGTGGTCAATTTACTTAATCTCATTAAGCCTCAGTTTCCTCCTTTGCAAAAGAGAATAATTGCCCAAAGTAGTACCTACCTCACAGAGTTTCTGAGGATTAAATGGGGTGGTCTCTATAGCAAGCACATAGCGCAGTTTCCCCTTTCTAGTGCCAGTGACTACAAATATATCGTTTTTGTGAGTTTTCTGTCCCTGTTTGTTGGGTTTTAATTATCTACTTTGTACTTCTAGGTCATTTTTGGACTTAGAGAAGCAGGTAGGGGTCCTTTGAAATGGATGTCTGTGGGGGCACTAAGGGTAAGTGAGGCTGGAAGATAAATCACCTAAGTTCCCAAGAGGCCATTCAGGGTGGACTTGTGTTAGGGAATTTGCCACTATCCATGGTCTGGCCCAAAGCCCTATGGACCCAGAAACCACACTTGTCAGCAGTTCCAGAGCTCATCTGTCTGCCAGAGCTGGGCTCATATTAGTGAAGCTCATTCGACTAAAGCTGGGAATGCCAATGTTTCCATTTACATAGAGAAGTGAACCTGCTGGAGCCTGGTTGCTCGTGTTCCCACCCAGTCCATTTTGTGCCTGCAGGCAGGCCACATCTCTAACCAGGCTATCGCTGTATTAATTTATAATGAGACATGGCTGCTGAGCTGCTCCTCAAGTCCCTCAAGTTTCCAATAAGTTGTCCCCGAAGCCATGCAGATGGGATACCTTCTTCTAATCAGAGATCAGCTTGGTGAGTGTAGAATCAGAAGAGCAGTTTGTTCCCAGCCTCGTAGGTTTAATGGAATTAGAGGCAGATGCACAGTAAAATAGGATACCACCAGCCCAGAGCACTTTCTCCCAGCGTTTGACTGGCCACAACTTCTGCTTGCTTCTGAGACTGCTTTGTACTTATTCCTTGTCGTAGCTAAACTATGTCTTTTTATTGGTAGAGTCAGTGTGTTCTATCAGATTATTGCCATGCCAGAGATTGTGCTACTTCAGCCTGAGGGTCCACGCCTAGCTGTCCCTGAGGCAAATCTGGCCTTCAAAAGCTTGTGCTTGTCTTTTATACCCTGTAGAGGCTAAGATTTAAAGATCAGGAGTACACACATAGCCACCCAGATCTCTGTCCTCTGTTGAAAACTCCAGAGGTCTGGCCTTCCTGAGCTCTTCCCACATCCCATCAATCCTCTGGAGCTGAGGAGGGGCTATTCCCTTTAGATGAGGTTTGAGTCCTGCCCTTCATTCAGTTCATTGCTTTTCCCACCAGGTACGTGGCATTAACCTGCATTACCTGTTGGTAACATACATGTCCTTAGGCATTTGAGTTGGCATGGTTCTGACCACTGAAGTTGCCTCCATTTATGTGTATGTTGCGACCCACTGTATTTTTATTTCCAAGTTTATTCTCAGATGGCAGTCTTTATTTTCTCAGTACCAGATTCATTTCACTGTCACCCCCCAATTATTGAAAACACATTTTGGTTTTTAAGTCCTTGAGGGTTACAGTGATATGAAGACTGAAGTGTAAAACTCATCGCTTCAAGGAAGTGGAATGGATCCCCTTGATCTTTCCTCAGGAAATTGTGGTGTTGCTTGCCACCCTTCTGTTTCTAGCCCAAGAGACTGTTCCTCCTCCTGGGTGAAGAATATTAGTACTCCCATATTCTATGCTTTTTAATATCTATGCTATAGATATTACACTGAGAGAAACATCATGTGAACATCATATTTACAAAAAGAATGAATTTGAGTTCCTTGTGTGCAAATGTTTTATCATGGAATTTCTTTAAGGAACAAGAGCTTATTTTTAACTTCAGTGTAATACAGGAAGATGTGCCATTTATTACGATTCCTAAGAACTACTGGCTTTTTGAAAATCTTTGTGTCATGATGTCATTGAATTACTGACTGTAAAAATGAATTTGTTGCCCAAGGAAGCATTTTTTTTTTCAAATGAATAATCTGACCCTTAGTTCTTATAATCTAAATAAATTAGGATTAATTTATGAGTGATCTATTTGGGAACATAGATCTGCTTGAGAAAATAGAAATGTCAGTTGTAGTTCTTACTGTATCTCACAGGTCCATACTAGCTCAAATTTGACCACTTTATATCTTGAATGGTCTTGGGGGTGCAAGGTTAGGAACATATTCTTTTCTCTCTGCTTCCATAACATCTTGAATATATCTCTTATAATAACATTTACTCCATCTTATTTAAACTACTGTTAAATTAAATGCTAAATTAGCACAATTTCTGGCACATGGTTACTTCTGAATTTCATTATCGTCATTGTATGCTTACAAATTCTTTTCCTCAGTTAGGCTGTATATTTCTTGATTCTGTGGACTGCTTCATGTTTATAGCTTCTAACACAGTACAGGGTACATAGCAGGTGCTCAATAAATGATGAACTGAACTTTTCTTTGGAATCCAGAATCCTTCTCAGTTCCCCTATAGAGATGCAACCTGACATTAATGTTGGAATGTTTCAGAAATAATGACTAAGTACCACTTAATTTTTGCCATTTCTTGACTCAAGAAATACAGATAAATAACTGAAAAAAATAAACTTTTAATTAGAAACAAACCAAAATTTTAAAATGATAAAGAAACAGAAAAAGACATTATAAGCAATGATAAAACAAACCACATGCTGAAGGGGAATATATATATAACTCATATAATTGACAACTATACTATATAAAGACATCCCCAAAGTAAGTAAGGGAAAAACAACCCAAAGAGAAAAAGGCTAATAATAATAAGATGCTCAACTTCAATAGTAATCAGGGAAACCAAATTAAAACATTAAGATTTTAAACCAATCACTCACAAATGGTAAAAATGCCATAGTTGGAGTTTCAATACTGTGGAGATTGTTTGCAAGCATATAGTGTGGCAAAACCTCTCATATATTGCTGTTTGAATTGTAAATTAGTCTAATTATGTTGGGATATAGTGTGGCAATATCTAGTAAAGGTGAAGCTGCGTATCCTATGACCTTATAATTCCTTTCCTGGATGTATATCTTTAAAGAAATTCTTGAACATGTACAAGAATTAGAGTAGTTTAATAATAACAATAAATTACACACAACCTAAATATCCACCAACAGGAGCATGGAGGCATGAAGTAGAATGCTATATAGTAATTAAAAAGAATAAACTGTGGAACTACATGTAAATTCGAGAAGATAATGTAAGCAAAAATAAATTAAAGGATCTATATATACTATGATACCGTTTTATAAAGCTGAAAACATGTATTGGCATCTTGTTATGGATACACACATATTTAACAAAACTATAAAAAAAAATGTCTCTGAGTGATAAAAGATAACCCTGGAGAGTGTTTATCTTTGGAGAGAAAGGAAAGAGGTGGGATAGGTAGGGACACTGTGGTCTTCAATTGTATCTGTAATGTTTTATTTCTTCCAGAAAATCTGAAACAAATTTGGCATAATGTGTTAAAGTTTTAAGTAGAGGCAAGGAGAATGAAAGGAGAACGTTAAGAGATGCTGTAGGAGGTGTAAGTTATTAGGATATGTGGGCTTTGAAAATAAAATAGAGCAGTACTCACTGCTTGACATATTCATCAATTTGTCAGCACTGTATATATTCAAATTATGCTTAACTATATGAAAAGTCAAAAGGACCCCAACTCTTGCCTCAGATTCTACACACCTTTAGCTTTGTAACTTTAAAAGAGGAAAACTGTAGAAATCTAGGGGAATACAAAAGCATGAGTAGTATGCCCATAAATAAGAGAAAGAGAAGATTTTTGAGGATTAGAGCAAGTCAAAACAACAAAATGTTTAGTCTTTATGTTAATTAGAATAGCAGTTGTGCCCAAGTCAGAGACCAGAAGTTTTTCAATGAATTGTTAATAAGCAACTTTATTTACTCGGATTCAAAACTAACTAAATTAATTTAAGGCATATTATTATAAACATTTAACTGTATGTTGAGAGTTGAATAAAATCCAAGCTATATTTTACTGAAGTCAATCAAAAGAGTTTTCAGAAGGCCAAGAGGACAAATAAATCAAAGACCTTGGTCAATGTTAGGAGGTGCGTCAGAGATTTTGATGTAGTTTGCTCTCTGTTCCTGTCTTTATGTCCTTTCTTTATCTCTATCATGGCATATCCTTTAGCCAGACTGAAAAAAAAATCAGAGAATACATAAATGTGGGCTGGTACAAAGAATGGAGACAGTGGAACAGAGAAGAGCACTTTTATTTCTGTTACACTGTTTTAAAAAATAACAGAGATGAGTTGTCCACTTAGAGGGAAAATAATACAGTACAATATTGAGATATAAAATATCAGATTGTTATTTTATTTTAAAGAGTAGCATATGCTTTTCAAATTACCTAAAAAATACATGAATTCATTTAAATTTTATGAGATTTATGCAATAGGTAATAAACCGAGCAAAATTTGTCCCCCATGACTGTCTTAATTCAAACCTCTTTCCCAGACATAACCACTTGTGTACAATTTGTGTGCAGCCATCCAGGTCCTTTTCTATGACTTTGCATATAAAAATGTCTGTACCCATAACTGGAATAATGTGTTTTTCTGCAACATGTTATTTCCATTTAAATAGTGAAGCTTTTTTTAAGGGAGCTTTGCATGTCAGCCTTCTAGAAAACCTGGATCTTTTTAATAGCTACATAATATTCCTTCATATGGTTAACCTATTATGTATTTAACCCTTCTACTGTTCATGGCCTGTTGCAAAGTTTTCAGCTTCTCACTTACAGAAAATTCTGCAGTGCACATTCTAGCACTTCCACCATTATAACAGAGGGCAGATGTGACTTAATGCATAGCCATATCTAGGAACTACAATAGTGTAGTCAGTAATATGCCTTCCACATCTTTGATGTTGTTTTTCTTTTGGATGGCCTCATTTTCAGACAACCTCACTTTATGTGGTAGCAAATAAGACAGCCAGCAGTTCCAGGCTTTCCTTCTACAAACTGAACAACCTATTCCCAGTATCAGCAAAAGTGGAGGGGTTGGCTATCCCTGAACCAGCTTGGGCCTCATGCCTATCATTGTAGCTCTGTGGATAGTATACGCTGATTGATCAGGCATACCCACTTCGGGGCCCAGCTCAGCATGATCAGCATGGCCCAAAACACATGGATTGAGAAAGAGGAAAGAGTGGGTGATTTGCCAGATAAAAGTGAGGATGATGATACCAGAAGGAGGAAGCATATATGCTGATCAGGCAAATATATCAATGTCTCCTATGGATGTCTGATAGATAATATTCTATGTTTTTGTGAGCAGGAGATAGGCATCCTTTTGGTATCCAGGTTTATGTCATAAGGACAAAAGTATTCTTATAGGTATCTTTCCAAATCTTTGCTAGAGTAATGACAAGGTATATTATTATATATAACATTGCATATGATAATAAAGCATGTTATAGATTGAAGATCATTAACATTATAAAAAAGAGATAATTTTTCAATGCAGAAAAATGTTACCCAATGTATTTGCTAAAAATGTAGTGTTATGATAGATCATTCACAAACCATATAACAAATTCTGTATTTTATTTATTCATTTATTAGACAGTGTTTATTAAATTCTGCTGTGTACCACTCACCATACCAGGAGATGGGGATAAAATATTGACTATACGAAGATCTCTGTCCTCAGGTTTCTTACATTATTGTTAGGAGTCACAAGTCATAAATAAGTAAACCAATGAATAAAGGAGAAAATTCCAGGCTGTGATGCATTATGGTGGGAATAAAAAGGATCATGAGCTAGAACGTAATTGGGCAAGGTCATTTCAAGTAAGGTGGAAGGGAAGGCTTCTCTGAACAGAGAACACCTGAACAGCAACCTGGAGACTAAGAATGAGCCTCAAACTCTGGACTTAATGATGTTAGTATGGGAGCTGCTAGCCATGTTTGACTATTGAGCAGTCAAGTGTAGCTAGTTCAAATTAAAGTGCACTCTAAATGTAAAATGCACATCAGATCTCCAAGACTGGTACACAAATTATAAAATAATTATTTTATATTGATTCAATATTGAAGTTGTAGTATTTTAGACATAGTGGGGGTAAACATTGAAGTTAATGGTATGTGTTTCTTTTTACTTTTTTTCATGTGAACTCTAAAATGCTTAAAATGACATATGTGGCTCACTTTCTATTAAATAGTTCTGGTCTAGATGGTTTCAGTCTATTTGATATTATGGATGTGTTTTTTTGTGTGTTTTTTTTTTATCTTTGATGATGTGTTGGCAGTTGAATTTATGTAGTAGATTTTCCCTCAAAGGTCTACGACTATCGTATTTATTGACTGATGTGTCCAAATATACTCGTAATAATTCAATAAGTTATCAAGCTCCATATAGCTCAGTTAAGAGGTAGCGGGTGGCAGAGAAAGTACAGAAAATTGCCACATTTACTTGAGTTGTGTCATTAGTCATGTTCCTGCAGAAGCGTCCATGAAACAGATGAAGGAGGGCTTGGGGTTGGAGAGGTAGGCAGAGCGAGCATCACAAGGTAATGACAGCGTAGGACAGGATTTCCGTGGGAATCAGTGACAGCAAGCCACAAAGATCTGTTTCGTTCCTCAGTGAAGGAGATGCTGTTATGTTGCATGGAATCGCCACTCCTTGCATGTTAAATTCCTACACACTGATTTTGCACTGATGGGAATGTTCGTGGCTTTAGAGTGACTATTTTTTATTTCCCTGTCAGGGCGATATTGATGAGTTCACACACAGTTAATACTAAATTAGTTCACTGCAAAAAGCAAGCAAGATAGTTTTTCTTTGTGTCATGTTATTATTCTCATTTCTGATTGCAGCCTGTGCCACAGGGAAGAGGTTAATTACTAAAAACGCATGTTTGATGGGTGAACATTTTAAGTTTTAGTTTGTAAACATTTTAGGACCCCCAAATGTGGTGTTTATTATGTAATCTAACAGTTTTGCGAAGGGAAACTCTACCCCTACTGGTTAGAGAGAGAGTTGAGTCATATCCTGTGAATGTGAAGCAATGGTATTTAAACATCACGGGTTCTCTCTGACTTTCATTCTAAGTCGCTGCAGTTCAGAGCAGCAAGTGCTCTCTGTGCAGAAGCTGTTACTAGTCCTGGAGGTGGACAGCCTCCCTTGCCGGGATTCAGTAAGAAAAGCGTGAACATGCAGCTCTCTCAGTGGAGTGAGAGATGTTTTGTTTCTTTCTAATCAACTATGCTAGATAACTGTAAGCTGAAAAGTGCCTGCAATTTGCCACTTATTTATAACAAGGTAAGTTCCATATTTTGGTTTACTCATTTGATCATGGCAGCCTTGAATTGATGTGGCAGTTGTACTATATGAATTATGCTTTAGAAAATGCCTTCTCACAGTGTGTTGAAAGTGGCGTTTGAGATTCGAATGGAAGTAATTTTAAACTTACAGTACAATCCATCTGCAAGGTACTTAATAGATCAATATTCCTTTTATGGTAGTTTTTCATGAAAAATATGTGCCTGAGATGTGGTAATATTGTAGTGCTTTTATATATGTCTTTTGTCTTGGTTTTCATTTTTAAGGGTGAAGCAGTACAAAGATCTTATTTATTTTTATTTTTGCTACTCAGTGATCTTGCATAAAGGTGAAACATACATAACATTCATATGATTATGCTTGAATTTATTCTAATCGTAGCTCTTTATGTTTCTCTATTGACATACAAAATGGCCTTACTAATTATTAGAAAGTTTAAAGTTGAAAAGGAATGAAAGTCTCTTGCCTTTTCATACTTGGCTTTCAATTTAAATGAGGGACCACCATAGCTATAAACTTCTTATTGATCTGTTTGCTTTAAAATGTGTATGATTTTATCAGAAGATCACTTCCTAAGTGGCTGTTGGAGACACTCACATATAAATTATATGGATAGAGAAACCTGTGGTTAGAAAATGGGGTGTTTGTTTTTCAAATTCCTTAAGCTTGCTGTCAAGAGGTTGGTGTGAAAGACAGGAATGCTCTCTTGGTTTTTTATTGATTAAAGAAATAACATCAAATCAGAGCTAAAGGTGGTGTCTGGTGTCCCATTACTTTGGACACTCATAGTTAACGCCTTTGAATTCTTTTGAGGTAGGAAAGGTTAATTTGATTTTGAGAGCTGCAGCTGTAAATTAGTAAGATATTAATGAATTGAAGGGTTATTCCATGTTTAATGACAGTGGTTTTAGAATGAGTTTTCTCTTTTAAATTGACCCACTATTAGGCTTAGAGATTGTTTCATTTCAGTTCAAAATTATACCCATTACAAAATTGCTAGATTCAAACTACAAGACCAAAATTGCTTTTCATTAGATATATGTTCAATAACTCATGTTTTTGCAAAAGTAGAAGGGTTAATGAACTGACAGAAAGCATGTAGTTTTCCTCTTCTTTGAAGGGAAAGTTAAAGTTAGTTCAACTTCCAAACATATTTGAAGACAGTATTCCAAATCAGAAAAGAAAAACTTTTAAGAAAATGACTTGGTACTATGAGCCTTTGAGACCTTGCATAGTGAAAAGTCACGTATCTCGAAAGATTAGGATACCAGATGTAATACATAGATATCCTGATGCAAGATGTATATCGAACTTGACTTTTTTGCCTGGGCAGGGAGGGAGCTGTCCTGGTTAGTTAAGTATTCTTCTTCAGAATTTTTCCTTATGTGGGAATTCTTAAATGTCAATAAAAAGAGAATATATTTACATCAAGACAAAAAGCATGTCTTATTGCACTTTGCATTGTTTCAGATTCTTAATTATGCATTATAATGACCATGCAAACTGTTGTTAGGAATGACAACTCAGATTGATAAATGTTGTGAAATCAAGTTTTTATATTATACTCTGTTTAGAATGTGGACTTAATTATTTATGACATTGTACAGCCAACTGGTAATTACCTGATTAGATTATTGAGGCATCTTGTTTCTCTTCCTTCCTTTCTGTTTCCCCCATCTTTGGCTGTTTTCCTGCTTCTCTGAACTTCCAGAAGGGCTTTGGGTAATGGGCAGGAAGAGAGAAGGAAAGTAAGCAAACACAAATAATGTAATCCTGTTATTTCTCACCTCTCACAGTGGTTTTGATGAGGCAAGAGGTCAGAAAGAGGTTAGATATAATGACACAAATGAGATCTTTCAGATAACCTGTGCATTTCAATTATTCAGGAAATTCCTTGACCTCTGAGATGAAGAGTAATTGGGAACATTGTTAGGACAGCCTTACCTACCTTATAGGATTGTTGCAAAGATGAAATAATATATCATTTCTTGTTGTATTTTATTAACTGTAAAGCATTAGACATATTTTTGAGGAATTGTTTTTGTGTCTTCCTGAAGTAAAAGAGCTGACAAGACATCACAGATACTCAAAATTCCAGTCTGAATTCAGAATTTCTTTTTAGTAATGAGGGACTTCTTTTTCTTCTCTTTGTAAACTATCTCACCTGTTAATTTCTGACTTATATAAAATTATTTGGCAAAGATAATCATCAAAAATAAAAATCCAATTTTACCTAAGTCCCAGTGCTGTTTTAAAATTTGCAGTAGCTCAAGGAAACTCCTTCTCATTCAAAAGGTATTTATCAAGTGACAGGTAAATTTTATTTTCAACCTTAAATCAACATGATTTCCCTTTATTAGGAATTGCATCAACAGAAGTACATAGCATTACTTTTATTTCTCTTTCAATATTTTTATTTTAACTAAGGCTTTGAAAGTTTCATGATAAGGAACCATGGGGTAGGAAGAAATTTTTTAATAATTTGTTCTGATTCCTGAAAACTAAATCTTTCTGGATGGTTCTTTAGATCCTACTGTCTCTAGTGAGTCTCACTGGAAATCAAAAGTAGCACACTTACTGGGAAAAATAATAGCATTAATAACTCCCCCACCTACCTCTGAAAATCCGTTATGAGGATCAAATGAAACAGTTGGTATGAAAGTGCTTTTGAACTCCACAGAGCTTATTATAAATACCACTAACACAAAGTAAGATTTACAAAATGATATATTTACAAGGGAACTTAGATGTCATCTCATATTCTTTGCATTTCACAAAGAAGGGAATTAAGGTCCAGTAGGGTTAAGAAAGGTGCCTAGCTTCATTCAACCAGTATCTGAGTTGACACCTAAACCTGGGCCTTTCTGTTTGTCTGCCCACTTAGCTAAAAATTGATCAGAAGACTGACTGTTTCTTGAGTCCTACTGGTAAGGTGGTTTTGTTTTTTTTTAAATAACATTTTTCAGATGTTGATGAACATTCTTAGAGGAAGCTATATCCTTGGAGAAGGTGTCATAGAATATATGTTGCATTGTCTACAGGTTATGTGTGCTTAAGATCCTCTGTTGGATCTAGTTTAATGGAGCATGGATTTGTGAAATGCTTATCACACTATACCATCCAACTCTTCTAATCTCTTAACTATTGCCACAGTAGAAGCTTCCGAGGTCTTGCTCTGGGGAATTGAATTATAAAAGTAAACATGAACAATAGCTAGGGATAGATTTGTAGCTTTTAAAATTGTAGGTAATATGGTAGATTGTTTTGTTACTTTTGTTAGAAGTGGTTAGCAAAAAGGGGTTCCCTAAAAGCTTACCCTTAGAAAGAGATTAGGAAAACTTAAACCACCAATGAAATTCCAACCCTTTCTGTTAGAATTGATCTGTGTGTGTGTGTGTGTGTGTGTGTGTGTGTGTGTGTGTGTGTGTGTATTCTCGCTACTCTTTTTTCAGGAAGATGAGATGGGAGAAAGATGACTTTTCCTGATAGAAGTTAATACCATATATCCTCCAATACTAATCAATGCATGGCTTATAAAGAAAAAGATTTCTTTAAAATCTGTTAACACTAAGATTAGAAGACAGATTAATGAAAAGGTGTTTGTGTGTCTGTGTGTGTGTTGGTGGTATCAATAAGGGTTATTCTTTTTAATAATTCAAAAGATGGTAACCATTACTTTTAATTAGAAATGTAACTCTTATGAAATGTATACGCTACTTTTATATCCTGTGCTCCAACTTATATATCTTCAATAAATAAGTAAAATGTATCATCATGCTATCTTATGAACACATGCTAGCCCTGCTTTGTAATAAAGCTTGTTTACTTTGATTCTGAGAACTGTATGAATGTGTTCCTTAACCACTAAGAGAAAAACAAAACAGATGGTAGTAAATGTGTAAGGGTCTTAAAAATATTTGCTAACCATAAATGCAGTGGGATAGTATATGGTTTGAGGGACAGAACCCTGGGCTGTAGAGTGTGGTGGGAGGAACAAATATTTCTTTGTAATATTGACCCCTCCTGTGGTTTTGGAAGTGACAGTGAAGCTTTTATCTTTTTTCGATTTTGTTTTCCTATCTACTCAGTTGAGAAAACACTTTAATGCCAGAAAACAGTCCCACACATCCCATAGGTGCTTGGTAAATACTGAGTAGTGATTCTGTGAACATCAAGGTGAGTGAAGCCCTTTGAATTCAGTCCAAGAGTCCATGGATGTACCATTATTGCACGTGCCACGGTTTGTAATGAGCATCCCCTTGAGGGCAGCCCAAATAAGAAAGCTTTGGAGATGGTTTGTTGGGGTTTTATTCCATCTTACTTTAGTAGAGATACTTAAATTAGTCACTCGGTCTCCTTGACTCATTTTACTAGTGGGATGGGATTAATAATATTTATTCACGGCAATTTATAGCATGCCCAAACAGTATAACAAATCAAGTTCCAAATCCCTCACTCTGTAAGTGTTTTCTCTCCAAGATGAAAATAATAATAATGACTAACATTTCAGTCTGGCCATATAATAGTTTTTTTATGAACTATCTAATTTATTTCTTAAAACCACCATATGAGATCTGGGCACTGTTGTTATTATTCCCTTTTACAGATAAAGAAACTGAAGTAAAGATAAATTAAGTGACATATCCCCAACATTAAACAAATGGTAGCAGAATGGCCAGAATTGAACACAGATGGTTAGGCTTCAAAGCCAGGGTTTTAACTACATTCAATGCTGCCTCCAATTAGAATTCCTTGATCCCACTGCTATATGAAATGACTGCTATAAAGTACTACAGATAGAAAAAGAAATCTCTTTAATTCTACTATATTTAACCATTTTTGATGACTTTGACATTCTCATTTTTAGTGAAACCCAGGTCTTTATGAATCAGAAATAAGTTGAAGTTATTTGGAAATTCACGTAAGATAAGGCTAGTGACAATGCAAAATGTGTCTGGAATGAGCAGATATAACTGCGGGTTATCCGAGGTGATGATCACATAGTCTTTGGTGATATGAAAAAATTTCCCTTTTGTTTTGAGAAAAAGAGAGAGAAACAGATTTCAATATACACATAGGCAACAATCCCGGAATTTTGTGGGAATTTTTATATTTTCAGGCAAGAGTAATGTCATGTCTCCTTTTCTATGCACACCACCTAAATATTTCCTGATGAAAGTCATTATTTGAAGGAAGGAGCACACTGAAGAATGGAAGAATGGTAGAAAGGGTCTATTATGTAACTGGGTCTGTTTTGATCTGCTTTGTCCAGAGACCCCACAAATTATGCTTGAAATTCTTGGGTAGTTTTCAAACCTTCATGTTTCCTCAGGTCTTGCAAAAAAAGAACTTGCTTCACAATGTGGTGTACCGTGAGTGCTAGCACAGTGACTAGTACATAGTAGGTCCTCAGTTTGGCTTTCTGGCAGGTTGGCTGATTGTATGGATGGTAGCGTAAACTGTTACATATTCAAATCTGCTCTGAGTCATGGCTCATGTACCCGAGACTAGATTGAGACCAGCCTGTCACTGAGCAAGATGTGTAAGGTGTGAAAGAGTTTGCCTCAGTTTATCTCATACTTTATCTTCCGAAGGTTTTCAATGTAGAGCTGACATAGCTATAAGTCATTTCTTACCACAAGCCTTTCCCTTTATTTCATATCAGAGTTTGTTTAATACACATAGGAACCATAATTGCTTTACTCCCTTGAGTGAAAAGCTAAATGTATGCAGATATATATATATATATATATATATATATATATATATATATATATAATATGCATCATGCATATGCAGAGAGAGATTAGATAATATTAAAACTTCAAAATTAATTTAAATGCCCAAATTAATGGCAATTGTTAAAGTTCAAATATTTCAGAATTTATTGTGAAAAAAAATCAAAATGCAGAAGAAAAAATTGAGGCAGAGTGTCAAAGAAAAGAAAGGCATTTGTAAAATAAATTTTAAATGCTTATTTACAAAAGAAAAATTTATTTAAGTCTTTGAAGAGAAGCTTTGTTTTTTCTACAAAATTTCACTTGGGAGTTTAAACTAAGAAGCCTGAGAACCAAAATTTATTTGTCATAATCTGTCAATTGTGAGGGATGGTTTCCAAAATGTCCTCATGACTAGAGACTAAGGGCTTGGATTAGGAAATGTTATAGATTTTGAGAGAGAATGTTAATGTGATTATTGTTTCTTGTTTTCCAAGGGGGAAAGCACAGAGAAAACGTTCCTGTAAAAACACTCAATCAAACACAAAATATATCCAAGTTTTAGACAATGGAAGTGACTCTATTAGGAAAATTACACATATGGCCTTGACCCAAAGCAATCATTAAAAAAAAACAAAAAACGAAAACAAAACACAATAAAAGAAAAGAAAAAAAACATCTCAGCCAGCACAAAATCATTGGATGAGTTTTCTTTTCCCTGGTCCTAAACACAATAGCACATGTTTACTATTTGAAGATGTTCTATTCCTTGGTATACAGGTGCCTTGTGTAATTTGAAATGCATTTGATTCCTGTGGCTGACTGTTTTCTGGGGGTGATTTTCCATGCTTAGAGAAAACATGATCCAAGTCAGCATTTGGTGGAAAGTGTTACCCTGGCCAACTGCAGAATTCCCAAGCCAGCTCTTCACAACCGCGCCACTCGGCCGGCCCGGCAGACCCAAATTCTACATCGTACATCCTACTCAAATGACGGATTCATCCTCGAGCCCCTCATATTTTCCAAAGACTATGAATTATTTTAAGATAGGATTTTCTTATAGTTTTTTATTTTTTTAAATTCTGAATTCAGTGGTTGCTCTGAATCTTGAAATCAATTATGGAACAATTCCAAGTTTAGCCCAAGTAGCTGAAAACTTTTGCTAAGCCCATACCTGGAGCTTGAGAAATGTTAATGTGATAGATAAATAGATGCCTCATAGTGATTATGTACTATAAATAAGTGAATAGCTATGAAGAATCATTAATATACCAGACATAAGAAGATTTTATAGCCTTATTAACTGCCTTAAATAAATGCAGTATATTAATATTCAAGAGTTTTTGAAAAGTGTGTTAGAATTCCAAAGGTATCCAAAGATTACTACCAGAAAGCCACTGATATTGATGAGTATGGTTTCTTCTAGTCACTTTCAAGGGAAGGTGTTAAGGTAGTTATTGTTTCAAGTTGTCCAAGGGAAGAAAAAAACAGAAAAGTTCCTGTGAAACTACTTTATTAAACACGCCTAGAAAGGGTTAAATATATGCAAGTTTTCAACCGTGGAAACAAATCCACTGAAAAAATCATACTGTTTTTGGATCCTATATGGCCAGTGCTTTACAACAAAGAGCAGAGTCCCCATTTGGGTGATTTTTATATATGAAGCACGAATACAGTTGTTTTCAGAAATCAGCTAAGGTCACTATATTGGCTGCATGAAAATACTTTTCTGATTACATCCTAACCTCTTCTTCATTGTGTCTATTATTTTTATATGTTTCCATGAAAGTTCACTATTATATTTTCCTACTTTAATTGAAGTTTTTGAACAAAAATTAAGAAGTTAACTGAAAACTGAACATCATTTTTATTTAAAAATATCATAAGTCAAATTAGTTCAAAGTATTGTACCAGCTATAAAATTTCCATGATTCCTTCCTTTCCCAAAGTAGCGTGTAATTCATATTCACAAAATTTTGGAAATAAAAGGTGCTTTAGAGATCAACTAGCTCAACGGTCTCATTTTGCAAATGAAAAATATTCTGGCACAGGCAGATTAAATGACTTTTCCAAGGATGCATATACCTCATTCCCAGAAGAGCCAAGTGGGACATGGATTCGGATTTCTAACATGCAACTCTGCAATCTTTACACTGCATCAATCAGTGAGAGCATCATTATCTGAATTTAGTATCCTTATAATGCATTGGATTTTCATTTCTTATTAAATGTAATTGTTCACAGCATAAATCAGTTTAAGTTTGGTGTAGGTTTCTTTTGGCCAGTAAATATTTTTTTATTTTTTACCGTATTTTTTCAGAAGGGCATATTTTAACTACAGATTCTGCATAGAAACTTTTTCTTACACCTGAAAGTTTACCTTTAGTCTGTTCACTTGGCATTGTAGATGCATTTGGAATTGTAGAGAAAGGTCCACATTTAACCACTTTTGCATATCTAAGACTGATTATACTTTTCCACCTCCTCCAACTTTCCAGATCCTCAAAATGAATGCATATTTCAAACTGACAGAAAAACTCCATAAGTGCAAATTATTGTATTAGTAAATAACACATATACCTCTTTGAATCATTTAACCAAATAAATGGAAATGTCACTAAGCTGTGCCCTATCCTAATAACTGTACTTTTTCACCAAAGAAGTAATACATTGGAAATTCCCAGACCCATTGCCTCTCTTGGTAGCAACTTGAGGAGTGGGGGGGGCCACACCCAGGCAGCAGCACTAGAGGTGCTAAGTTCTCTGCCTCTCCAGGTGGAAGGTCTGGTTAGCTGCAGACCACGCCAGGTAGTATGTTTTCCCCTTTTTAATTAAGAACCAGCAAAGATTGTGCCTCATTGGGCTTCACATTTGCAAACTGCAGTGGGGAAAGAGGAAGGCAGATTTTTTTCCAGAGTATTTTTCAGAATACTAGTTCTATGAAAACAGCATTCTGTAATCAAATAACTTTGGCAAACATGGCATATTGGATTCTCCTTTTGAAGATTCACACTGAATTCAAAAGGCAAACGCTTTAAATGAGTGGTTTGTTTAATATTCTTTATCCCAGTATTTCCCAAACAAATGCATTTTCAAAATACTACCTGCTCACATCAGGGAACAGACATGGGAAACACATTCGCCTCAGTGCCCGTATGTCCTGGAAAGAGTGTGGGTTAGGACATGTGAGTGTGCTGTTCCCTCAGGGTCTCTGTCCCTATAAGCCTCCCTCTTATAACATGAGCTCAATGCTGAGTGTGAAGATAATTTTGACTTTGAGATTTTCACCTCATTCAATAATATTGGAACCACCTAAGAAATTATTTCTCTGAACTGGTTTGATCATGAAACAAAGGAAGCTCAGCAATAAACCTATGAAATGGCAGGTAGAGAAGATTTCACAGAAATGCCCCCTAAGCTGTATCTAGAAGGATGTATTGGCATTTTCCAGGTGGATGAGAGCACAGGCAGAGAGCACAGATTTAGCATAGCCATTCAGGAAAGGGGCAGTATCTTTGGAATCTAAGGCAGAAGGAAAGTGGGGAATGACTGATGAGGCAGGTAGGCCCAGGTCAGCTCACGAAGGTCTTTCCAACTGTTCTAAGGATAATGGCCTTCATCTTATAAGGCAGTGATTCTTCAGCTGGGTGTTACATCAGAGTCCCCAGGAATCTTTCTCAAACTATATGTACCCAGGCCCTATGCTCAGGAAATTCTGATTCTTTAGGTAAAAGGTATAGCTCAAGAATATAAATTTTGGGAAAAGCACTAAGGTGATTCTAATGTACACGCAAAGCTGAGAAAACTTGGGGCACCAAAAAAGGGTTTCACGGAGGGGGATGTTATAAATGGAATTTTGAAGACTTTGAGGAGGAAGGTTTGAGAGGAATGATCCCAAAGGCAGGGGTACCCATTTGGAGGCTCTTACACCTATCTGAGCAAAAGGCAGCTAGGGAAACAAGGCAGTAATGTGTGAGCAGTAGGGTTGCCACAGGTCTGGGTTAGATATGACCTATAGTATTTGGTGGCTGACAAAATACAGGCATGAGTGAGAAGGTATGTCCAGATTTCTGGTTCCATGATTTTGACAACCGGGGCAGGAAACACCAAAGGGGATATACATAAACTCCTATTGATTCCTCATTCTCCCCTTTCTGCCTACAACTTTGCTATATTGTGACACATGTAGCATACCTCATAGTGCTGTTATCTTGTTCCATAACTTTGCAACCATCAAACAGATCTGTGCAACTGAGCACCTTCTTGTTGAAAAGATACCAGAAAAGCCTGGGTCTATTGGTAGAGCAGCCCTAGGCCCAAGAGGGCACCTGGAGTATGAGAGTAACCATTGGGAAGACATAGGTGAATGAAGGATCTTGTAGGCAAACTCACAGAACACCCTGCTCTGTTAATCGAGTCAGGGCTGTGTGATCAGCCACTTCCCCACTCCATACTCAGTGAAGGTGGGATTGGGAGGTGGTGGAGAATAGTCACAAAACGCTGAATGAATAGATACCCTCAGCCCTCTCCCGACTAAGCCTCAGTAGCAGAGAGAAGTTGAGCTTTGAGTCTGATAAAAGAGAAAACTAATGAGGTGGGAAAGCTGAGTCTGCTGAACAACCAAAGAATAACTTTGGCAAGTGCCATGGTGTGGGCTTGACTCCTTCTCTTTCCAAGGCTAAGAGAGAATTAAGAGGAACCTTGGTGTGGGGCTTGGTGGACTCCCTGAAAAGGATGATGGCTCATCTATACAGGATAGCTGGGCTGGTAAAAGAAGGCCCTGTGAGCTGCTATATGACCATGGGATAATGTGATGAGCCCTATAACAAGATGGTACAATGCTTGAGAAAGAGTCCCTCGGCACATCCTGTGAAAACAGATGATGAATGGAGTCCAGATTTGCAGCTAGAAGACCTTGGTTCAAATCCAGACCCTGCCACATATTATGGGACTTTGAGAACATTATTTGACATCCTCCTTCTAAAATGATCGTAAAAATGCCTTCTTTGGAAGTAGTTAGCAAATGCTGGATGTGGAGTATAATGTGGGCCCTTTCGTGTTGCCAGTATCCTCATCTGATCAGCGCCCAAGCCTTTTCACATTATTATAATTCAAGCATACCCTAGTCTAGTGGTCTGTGGAGCAGCCAATTCATGTGAGACAGTCTTGGGTGAAAATTGAAACAGTTTGTACTATGCAGGATAAATTTGACAGTAGGATGATTGACTGGAATCTTGTTTACAAGCTATTGTTCATATTTTCTCAGCCTTATGTAATTTGTTTCATTCAGGATTTATACAAAAATAAGACCTAACTGGAAAATAAGCCCTAGCGTGATTTTTCAGGATGCTCATAATATAAGCCCCATCCCAAACATAAGCCCCAGTAAAGATCATCAGCTAGATATGACCGTTTAAATAAATGTAGATTTTTGTACATGAATAAATGAATAAATGCAGATTGCTGGAGCAAAATTTAATATAAGATCCTATCTTATTTTCGGGGACACGCAGTACAACTAGCATTAGGAGGGTAGGATTTAATGTACTGTGGAACTGACAGAATGCTTCTTAATGCTGGTTTTATTGGAACACAAGAGCAGCTAGACTCTGTTCTAGAGAGGGGAAGGGAATGAGGTCCATTGGTGCATCCAGAACCAAAGCCAAATATGCTTAATGTCAATATGCCAACTGACCCCCAATCTCTCTCTCTCTCTCTCTCTCTCTCTCTCACACACACACACACACACACACACACACACACACTCACGAGAATTATAATGAATAGTCTCATAATAGAGTCGGAGAAATCCAAGTTTAGAAACCTGTGTATCAGTTAAACTTGCTTCCTCTAAAGGAGGAACTTATTTTTCTCATGGACCTATTCTAATTCCTTTAGCAGTTTCCTGTATGGAAATGCTGCAAAAGAGCACAAATAGATGACTTTCACAGATACATATTTCTACCCATTTTGTTTTCTTGGAAGTCCAGCAGAGAAGTAAAATGTAAAACTCACCTTTTGTCTGATTGGCAGATTAGTCAGTGTAGAATGTTATTTAAGATAATCTCATTTTTGTGATCATGAATATCTTGCTGATTTTTGGATGTCTGTGCAGTGGCCACAGTCCCACGGTGGGAAGCTTTGAATTCACAAGGGTCTCTGTAGCTCACATGTGATTCACTGGTTGCTTTATTGCATTCCTCTCCATGCTTCCAAGGGTGCAAAAATGTTTTTTGAAAGTCTTTGTACCAGACACATTTAGCAGAAACAATGAACACCACGCATGCTAACACGAAACTTTAATCACTCTCATGAATATCAAATTATAAGCTATACTAAGTGACATTAGATAAAGTATAAGATGGTACAGAGTATTATATGGGAAGTTAATTTAGATTATGGGCTCAGGGCAGTCTAAGAAAGTGACTTTTAAACTGAGAGTAGAGATGTGCAGCATTAATTTTGGATTTCCCCATTGTTTGAAAGTTTCTGGGGATTAGAGAAAACGTACGTAAATCACCCAGCACAGTATTTGGCACAAAGGTATCCACCTCCTACTCTATGAATATCGAGCCAGGTAGTACTTTACAGACCAGGAGCTGGTAGTCTGCGTGTGCTGCCTTGAGCTCTGGATTTGGTGATTGGGTCAGCCCCAGGTTAGCTGTGGACTCACCTGGCCCACAGCCTGTCTGATTAGCCTTCCCTAGCATGCTCTGTATAGGAATATCTGCACAAATCTGCTACATTCAATATTTCTCTGCAGAGATGAGCACCCTTCCACTCCCAGACCCTGTGTTCCAGTCCATTCAGCTTGGCTCTGATATCCTGACTCCTCTCCTTGGGAATAGGTTCATTTCCTGTTACCCTACTCCCATGGAAGTCACCTTGAATCAAGACATTGCCATCTCCCCAGTGAGAGATGTCAGTCTACTTCCCCTCTACCCACAAACCACCTTCCAGGTCACACCCCTCCAATGCAGTTCATAGTCAATATCAGAATGAGCTTTATCTACCCCTTAGACGTCATGGTTCCTACTTTTATATTCACTCCTAGGGTGGGTGGGACTCATGCTGCATGAATTCAGCAAGCCACAGCCCAGAGCTGCCTAGTCCACTCTCCCACAACCAGCCTGTCCTGGATGACCCTGCCTTGAACATGGCCAAAGCCTCATGGGCACCTGGTGAGGTCCCAGAGTGTTTCTCCCTGGGCATTGCAGTACAGGACACCTTCCCAATGCTCAGGACATGGTAGCCGTGCTCATATTGGGTCAGACCACACTGGGCATCTCTGAGTAGAATGAGACAATTATCTAGAGTTGGCTGGGAAGGACTGGGTTTGAATTAGTTGTTAGGGGATCCAAGAGTAGTTATGAAGGACCCAGGGGTATTGTGGATGCTGGGAGATTTGGAACTCCCTAAAGGTATTCCCCAATCTGTACTGTAGGATTGGAATCCCCCCTAACACAGGACAAGGGAACTAGGGGAGGTGGAGCAGGCCCGGCTGTCAAAAATCATCAAATGGCCGAGGTGCTACCAGCAGCAGAAAGCAGGCGCACTTCTACCAGCATTGCTCCAACACCAGTTTCCCACTCAGGGGAAAGCAAAACTGTACTGTGAGAGCAGAGTGTCACGAGAGCAGAACTGGCTTGGGCCTACAGCCTAGCAGGCTTTCTTGGATCTGGTGTTGGCATATGTGTAAGAAGAGAACTTAGGTGCCAATCAGATAGTGCTTTGACGTGGGTGTGCAAACAAACCCTACCACAGAGAACAGGAAGATGGTTTTCTTCTGTCTTTGTGGCTTCTAAGGTTTGTAGTTTCAAGGCTTCTGGGACCACTTACAGGAAGGGATGGTCTTTGTTTTTCTGTCTGCAGCTCCCACAATAGAGAGGAGCTAAAGGACAAGAGGTGCCAAGAAGAGCATGTGTTAGGAAAGGATGCTATGCTGCTCCTCGCACGTGCTTCCTAGTTTCAGATACATACGTAGAGAAGCGTATCAGATTCTGCCCTTGCAGGGAAGTCACCGGGCCTATAGCATCAAAATGTAGCATATTCCTATATATGTTATTCTGCTTTTGAAAAAAAAAAAAAAAGAAAGTCTATGTTTTTAAAGGTTGGGCTGACTAAAAGAAGGTTCTTGTTAGCAGTTCCTTTCTTGTTTTATGTGATCAGTTTGGCTTCAGCAAAGCCAGCTGAAACTGTGATCTGCAAAATTAATCAGACATACAAACTCTTATACTGTGTGGGCTTTAAAATGATTCCATGATCAATTTTTGTTATACCTGTTACCATTTACTGACCTGACAATAACATGACAGAGCTCTTGGTATTGCATTAATACCCTCCATCACATCACCCCCTTTCTTTCTGAGCAGTCATGCATGGTAGGTGTGGAGAAAAATAGGACACATTGGAGAGAAAATAGGTGAGTACAAAAGACAAGCACATTTCTTGCACTGTCAGAATTAGCTATGAAAATTAAGATTGAGAACATCTGTTTTACTTATGTGTGTAGCACAGACTGGTCTGTTGTTTCACAGTTCCTCAAAAAAAAAAAAAAAAAAAAAAACCAACAAAAGACGAAAGTTACCTGCGAGCCCCTCTCCTGATCTTCTCCTAACTCTAATTTACTTTTTGCTCTAAAATGCTACTATTGATATTAAATCATGTTCTAATTGCAAATATTATGCAACACTTTTATAATTCCTTTTGCAGGCCCTTTATTATAATGTTGGAGAGGACAGACCAAATACAGGTAGACATAGATTTCTAAATAGAAACAACTGTGTTAGCTCTGTGTTTCGCTGGGCATAGAAGTTTTATTTTTTGACCCAGTTGTGAAACCATAGTAATGCAAACTGACACAAAGAGATCTGCTGGGAACAGCAAAGGAAATGGCAGTGAACTTAAGTAGAAAACAGACCCTGGGCCATCAGGCAGCTGAAGGGTTGAAGTATTTATCATTTATCTAGTGTCCCCAGAGTGCTACACATTATAGAAAATTAACCCATAAAGCAGCAAGGGCCTGTGCAGCTGTCATCTGCCACCGAGGCTGTTAACATACTCCACTAGACCCTCTTGTTTTTCTGTTTTTTAAATTTTCCTTTCCTTTTTAAAAATAATTGTGGCTAAATCCCAGCATGTACTATCCCTGAGAATTAAATATTTTCCCTCTTCCATCACCATACTCTCTCACTTGTTCTCTTTTTACTGTAGGTTAAATCCGCTTTTTCTCATTGGATATTTCTTAGGGGAAACCTGCCCAAGACCTTATCTCTCTGTCAATGAGAAACTTACAGACATGTAGCTCAATTCATTTTCTGTCTTGCGGTATATATAATTTATTTTAATTTTATTTGAATAAAGTTATAATGAATTAATAGAATAGAATAATTGCCTTTTCCCCTTTCAAAAAAGAAATTATTGAAAAATTAAATTAATGGTTTATTTTTTTTAATTGGAAGTTAAATTGTTTAAAGTTTATTCTCACAAAATATATATTTGAAATATTTAAAATACATATAAATATATTTCATAGGTTAGTAAATATACATTATTTTTGTATAACGATTTTTCAAGTTATTAATTATAATGTATTTGTAAATCCTTTTGAATTTTTATAGAGACAATCAATAGAGACAGCAGAGACAGTTTATGAACAATGTCAATTTTATTTTTTCTTATTTAAATCATATAGTTTGTATTTCATTTTTCATCTTGACTGCTCTGGGTCAGGACCTCTAATAAAGTGGTGAAGTCTGGTGATCATAATGGGCATCCTATATTTTTCTCAAAGGAAAAGGTTTATTATTTTACCATAAAGTATAATGATATTTGTTGATTTTATCAGATTAAGAGAGTTCTCTTCTATTGCTGGCTTGCTAGAATTTTTTAAAAAAAATTAATAGCTATTAAATTTTATCAAATGCTTTTCCTGTGTCTTTTGAAATGGATTTCTGGATTGAGTATTAATGTTAGTAGTGTATTATTAGTGTCATTTTTAGTTGATTGCATTTGTCAGTTGCAGCTATTCTTACATAAACTGCCATCAGTTTTGCTTCGCCATTAATTCCATTTGTAGCGGGTTATCTGGTTAACCCTATAGTAGGCAGAGTGCCTATAGGAATAAACAGTTGTTGGGATCCTGTAATAGCCTAATAGTGAGACTTTAAGACAGGTGTTGTAATTTGATGAACTATGCATCCATGTAGTGCTAAAGTAGATTTTTATATGATTTGATCTGCTCTGATGTTTCATTGTTATCACAGCTTTCCTTCGCTTCCATCTCCCCGCTTCTGGAAAATGGAAATAGTGTAGATTGACTGTAGAGTTACTTGCCTTGTTATACTTGGGTAGAGATAACAACTTTTTGTGGATCACACTTTAGAGGACTATATGGTTAAATTTTATCAACTTCTGTGATTAAAAAAAAAATGAAATGATCATGAACGAATGAACAGCTTGCATTGAAAATTCTATTTTCTCCTAAAAAAATACAGATTAAATAAATGTTTCCTTGTGTCCTATCTCCAAAAGTAAGACTTCTGTAATTAATTTCTGTGCTAATGTATAATCTTTTGATTTAGACAGACAAGGTGGGAATCCTGGAGATTAGGCTTTCCTTAAAAGAATGAAGGGCCTCATCAGTGCCTTCTGTTGAGTTTACTGTGATAGAAACAGATTCTACAGGAGAGACAGTACAAAGAAGTGGAAATAGAATCAGAAATGAAAATCGAAAGATCACTGAGCTGTATAGTGTTTGAGGGTGGGAGGGTCGCCCTCTCAATGCAGTTATATTCTGTAGGATTACCCACATACATGTCTTTCTCCATCCGTAGGAGAGCTCATTTCTCTGTGGATGTTAGGAAAACTTGTCTTGAAAATTATGTATGGAAAGTTCTTTTTTAAAAGATCAATTCTTGGACCCAGAAATGATAACACTGTCCTGATAACCATCATTTGAAGGCATATTGGAATTATTTCTACATGTCTTTTTGAATGTGGGTGGGTTTTTCTTGCTTGGAGAGAATTTGTAATTACTGAAATTAAATAATGTACAGTAGATGCCAGAAGGCTCTGTGCAGACTGTTCAGTTTCTTTGACCTATCTTATGCTGAGAGGACTCCTGGAGGGGTTCCTGCTGCTTTTCTGATTTTCACATCTATAAAGGAAGCTGAATCTTAGCATGGGGAAGGAACCATGACACCCCTTTTCTTGTTTCAACTGTACTGCACAGTTCACTGAGCCTAGAGATAGAGATCCTACCAACCAAGATTTGAAATTCAGAATAAAGTTTGGACCCAAGTAAACCTTTATACATCAAGGCATAAACTGTGATAGGTTTTCCCAGTATCTATGTTTATTTACCAAAATATACACTATTTAATAAAAAATCATAGAGGACACATGGATTCTCTAAAATCCTGCTTGAGTGAAGTTTTACTTCTATAAACACACCAGAGGGTGAAAAAAAATCAGTTATTGTAAAGAATTAAACTGAGAATCATACTGAGTCAATGCTGTGACCAAAACCCATTCATTGGTCAAATTTGTGGAAATAGTCATCTTTGAATCTAAATCTCATGTCTAGTGATAGCTTAGCTCCTCTCGCTTTTGACTTTGAAATTGTTACTACCTGGAGTAAGTAGCATAACCTCTCTGAACTCCAAGCTCTTCCTTAGAAAACAGGGTTAGTGTAGACTCATGTCTTGTTAGGGAGACCACTTCATGGACAGTGTAGAGGCCTGACCACTGCACTGTACATCTGAAGCTGTCGCTGATTAATATTATATATCAACTATATATATGTAGTCACGGAATGTAGAGTACAGTGTGGGAATGGAGTCAATGGAATTGTAATAGATATGTATGATATGGGGAGGCGGCTGAATGGGGGAGGGGATAGTCACTTTGTGAGGGGTAAAAAAGTATAACTATTGCATTATTTTGTACACCTGAAACTAATAATAAAAAGAAAAGAAAAGAAAAAACAGGGTTAGTATAGTGAGGAAGTACGTAGGCTCTGGAGTCAGCCTGTGACTGAAGCACAGCCCCCCATTCCTCCTTCCTCGCCCCTCATTTGCAGCTGTTTAACCTGAGGCAAGTTTGCCTCTGTGTGACCAAGTCACCTTATGTGTCAAACTATGGTCCTAGAGTTGCCTCCTGGTGAAGTTGTGAGTTTCAGTGAGACTGAAAATGCCAAGCACTTAGCACAGTGCCTTCCACAAAGAAAGTATTCGATAAATGTTAGTTATTAAACACAAACTTGAAGAGGGTTTGTGTAAATAGATATGGAAGTACATTCGCCTTGCATGGGAAGCAAACCGTGTATAAAGGCAGACCCAGGGAACCTTTTACCAGTATGGCTTTGAACATGTACCTCCATTTTTAAGAATTCTCTTTTCAACAATTATGTTTTTCCCTAATTTATCTCTTTTACCAACAATTATACCCCCTGTATATTTATTCAGCACACACTCTTTTTTTCTTCTTCTGTATTTGGCATGAAAGGAAAAAAGAAAGATGTCAGAGAGTCGATGTGGCTACACCCGTAGGGACCCACCTTCCATGACCAGATTGTCCCACCATGCTGATGGAGTTGCCAGATGATGAGGGCTAACAGAGGCCTACTGACCACTTGCTGAAGATTAAGAGTGCAGAAACAAACATAGTTTTTAACATAGCTTCTGGAATTCTGCATAAAACAAAGTCAGTTTGGATAGATCCATAAAGTGCCAAGAGAGAGCCATGCTGTTTTAATTATTACTTAAAAAAGTAAAAAGATTCAGAGGGCCGGCAGAGTGGCTCCATTGGTTAAGAGCTCGCTCAAGAGTGTGAGCTGAGCTTTGAGCAACAGCAGTTTGATACCCAGCCTGAGCTGAGTTGCCAACAGGTGACAGGATGGCTCAGCAAAAAAAAAAAAAAAAATGTAAAAAGATTCATATTAGTCCTTTCTTTATCTCTAAGTTTGAGACACCTGAAGATGTGGCAATTGATTTTGTTTTTTACTTTTGCAACATGTTGAGTATAGGAGTAGATTATGATCTGCAAGTTTGTTTATTAGAGTTGGTGTACATTTTCCAAAAGAAATAATTTTCTGAATAATGACCAACTTCCTAGGGAAGCTTGCAAGTCTGTTTAACCCACTGATTATTAAAAGTATGCTGGTGGCGTTCTAACAGCTCTGCAGAAGCTGGTTACCCAGCATGCCAGAGATGCCCTATGGGGGTGGGTTCTTCTTCCCTCGGCATGTCCCTTTGGTAGCAGGCAGGTTAGGTGCCCCTCCAACTCTGGGAACCTGGGGTCGATGTTCCAAAGAGACAGACACAAGAGAGGAGAGGGCAGGGGAGTGTGGTTGATGGCTCTAGAGACTGGGGGTACTAAGGAGAATGGGGAGCTAGAGAGCCGGGTAAGCATAAGCAGAGACTAATAGCCAGGGTATAGAACCTGTGGCCTGCCAAACTCACTCCTTGAATGTCTCATTTCTGTTCCAGCAAAGATCCTAGGGGTTGAGTTACCTACTTCCTTTTCCATTATTCTTCATTTGTTTCTGCTGACTAGGTTTCCCTCCATGTTGGGTTCACAGACTAGACCAGTCTCTCAATTTCCCTTCTCCAATGACTTCTGTGAAAGTGTGAGGAATTTTATTCCAAGTGATAAAAGAAAACTGACTAGAAATAAAGTGTCCTTATTATGCTTACTCTTGTCTCACCTCATCCTATGAATACTATCATCACCCTGTACAACTAGTCTTTCTTTCCTCCCTTTTCCTCTCCACTTTGATCTGCTACCGATAAGGTTCTGATAATAAAGTTTAGGGTACAAAATGGACTCAACTGAGATTTCTGCAATATTCCAGACAGTGATCTTAACTCAGCTCTTACATGCATATACTTGTGACCAGGAGCTTCGGAGGCCCTGGGTCCCGGTGAAGAGGGTGGACCTAGACATGGAGTCTGGGACGGGAGCTGGAGATGTTGAGCAAGCCAGCACTGGAGTCAAGGAAGTATGGGCTTTTAAAGAAGAGAGTGTCAAAGAAGCTCTAGAGCATATTGCTCTTATTGTCCCCTGAAGATCCTATTTGGAGTCATCCCTGGGTTGAGGTTAAATGAGGAATTAATGATCCCGGAAGCAGGTAGCTCTGCAATAAGAAGAGGCATAGGGAGAGAAGGCAGAAGTCCCACAATCTTTCTTACATGAAATTGCTTTACCCCTCCCTTCCATTTGTTTTAATTGAATCTATGTTGGAGGAGCATATTTTAAGTCTGCATAAGGCTTAATAGTTTCCAAAGTACTTTCCCAGATAGTCTTTTATTTAAACCTCATCCATCTCTTTTTTTTTTTTTAAGGGCAGGGTCACTGGCCCTCATATGTAGGATC
Organism: Aselliscus stoliczkanus; assembly: GCA_033961575.1. Lineage (NCBI taxonomy): Eukaryota > Metazoa > Chordata > Mammalia > Chiroptera > Hipposideridae > Aselliscus > Aselliscus stoliczkanus. The sequence continues at coordinate 48,766,229 of CM066728.1, forward strand.
TGAACCCAGGCCGCTTGCATGCCAAGCCAGCTCTTAACCATTGCGCCAGTTGGCCTATTTAAACCTCATAACAATGATAAAGTAGGCAAGCGCAGTCTTAGAAGCCTATGAGTATTTATTGAAGAAAAAAACAACAACAGTGTCTAGAGAGGCTGAGTTGCCAAAGGTCTTACACAAAGTGTATGTTACAGACCTGGGCCTGGAATTCAACTATTTGTTCACTGTTTTTCCTTCATATTAGAAGTTTTCCTCATCTTACTGGTGTTGACTCATTGGATTAGCAAAAATACAGTAATGTGAAAATATAGCAAGTTTAAATGTTTCATGTTTTGTGAAAATCTTTTAAAGTAAAACCTGAACTATGCAGCAGTTTAGACTAAAGTAGTAATGTATTTTCCTTCAGTACTTCTTTTAACATTGTAATATTACATTTTTTTCTAAGAATCAACTATAAATAATTAATGTATTTGAATTATTTGGAAGAGCTTTAATAAAATAAGAGGGAAGAGCTGGAGCCTTAGCTAATTTATTCTATTAGAATATGAATAGCAAATATAAGGCTGTAAAATTCCTGGGTTGACAATGATTTCATTCTGAATACTGATTTATCTTGAGGAGGCTTTTCTTTTTCTGTAATTAAAACATACTCAGTTGATAGAAATGAAGTTGTTTTTGTACTATAAACATGCTACCGGTTGTTGGACTAAGTTCTCTGAGATGGAGATGGGGAGTAAATGCTGTTGTTGAGAATGAGGGAGTTCATTCGTTTTAGTGGAAAGCCTGGAGCAAAGAAGAAGTATTTGGGGATTAAGAATGCAGTACTTCCCCAGAAAACTGGCAAGAGTAAGGGCAAGGTAACTAACACAGCAATTATTACTATCATAGCAGGATGAAAACATATGGACCCCATTGCCAGAACTGGAATACCAAGTGAGGCCAACGTATCATGAACAATGGAGATGTACACTAACTAGTGAGACTCAGAGAGTGAACGACCAATTTCTGCCCAGCCCATTCACGACTAAAGAATAAATAGCCTAAATGCTTAGGGAAAAAAAAAATTACCTCTATAGTATGAATTAGTCCTTGATAACTTATTTACATATGTGAATCATTATATTCATTTTTAATATTTTGAAATGTCATTCTCATAGCACACATTTTACCTATATTATATACTTGCAAATCTTACGTAAGAAACCCATGAAATATCACTACAAAATCATTGATAGCTAATCTACCATGATCTGATTTTCCCTAGAACCTTTTTCTTAAACATGTTTCTACCCACACTTCCTTTATTTTTATGTTAGCAAGATATGCCTCAGTGAAAGAATTTTAAAAGAATCATTAATGAGTATAAGCATTGTTCAAGTGGCTATATTGAGAGCTAACAATTACCTTCAGCTAGAATATTAAATATGTGGAAAATGAAGCCTTCAGTTTTATATCCCACATATCAGTGAAATCATATGGTTCTTGACTTTTTCTGTGTGACTTATTTCGCTTAGCATAATAACCTCAAGATTTATCTATGTTGTTACAAATGGCACTATTTCATCTTTTCTTATGGCAGAGTAGTATTCCATTGTGTGTATATATCGCATCTTCATTATCCAATCATCTATGGAAGGACACTGTGATTGTTTCCATGTCTTGGCCACCATAAAGAATGCCACAATGAACATCGGAGCACATACATCTTTACAGATAAATGTTTTCAGATTTGGGGGGTATATAATTAGGAGAGGGATTGCTGGTTCATATAGTAATTCTGTTCTTAATTTTTTGAGGAACCTCCACACTGCCTTCCATAGCGGCTGCACCAATCTGCATTCCCACCAACAGTGTATGAGGGTTCCTTTTTCTTCACAGCTTCTCCAACATTGGTTTTTGTTTATCTTGTTGATGATAGCTATTCTAACAGGTATGAGGTGATATCTCATTGTGGTTTTTATTTGCATTTGTCTGATGATTAGTGATGTTGAGCATCTTTTCATATGCCTGTTGGTCATCTGTCCTCTTGGGAGAAATGTATATTCAGGTCCTCTGCCCATTTTTTTAATTGGATTGTTTTTTGTTTGTTTGTTGAGTTCTATGAGTTACTTATATATTTTGGATATTAGCCCCTTATCGGAGGCATAGTTTGAAAATATCATCTCCCATTTGATTAATTGCCTCTTTATTTTGTTGATGATTTGTTTTGCGGGGTGAAGCTTTTGGTTTAATATAGTCCCCTCATTTATTTTTGCTTTTACTTCCTTGGCCTTTGAGGTTAAATTCATAAAATCGTATTTGAACCCAAGGTCCATAAGTTTAGTATCAGTGTTTTCTTCTCTGCAGTTTATTGTTTCAGGTCTTAGTTTTAGCTCTTTGATCCATTTTGAGTTAATTTGGTACATGTGACAGGTAACAATCTAGTTTCATTCTTTTGCATGTGGCTTTCCAGTTCTCCCAGCACCATTTATTGAAGAGGCCTTCTTTAATGAATGCAACAAAGGAACAAGACAAACAAATAAAAAAACAAAAAACTCATAGACACAGACAATAGTTTAGTGGTTACCAGAGGGTAAGCAGGGAGGAGGTGGTAGATGAAGATAAATGGGGTGAAATGTGTGGTGAAAGGAGAATTGACTCTGGGTGGTGAACCAATGTGATATATAGAATTGTATACTTGAAACCTATGCAATTTTACTAACCATTGTCACCCTAATAAATTTTAATTAAAAGAAATTTGAAGCCAATAAGGGAATCACTACATTCACAGTTTCATATAATATTCCAAGTCATGGATAATTTACTTCTACTCTTTTGTTGGGTAACACTGACTTTTATGTTTTTAATTAATGGCAAATAGATACTATGAATTACATAGTGCTCCTCATATGTAGAAAAATATTCAAAGAGATAATTATTTTTATATTACATAATTTATATTGCCTTAAAAGTTGATGTGTACCATACTAACCTTAATTCATCAAAATGTTAATATTTATTAATAGACAATCCTAATTGCTAGTGCTTATTCATTGCTGATAAGCCAGGCAATCCTCGTTTTGTTTTGTTTTATACATTGCTTCCAATTATTAAAACCCTGCCCAATGGATATTATTGATCCTACATTACAGGTGAGGAAACTGAGACCTTGCGATTTTAAGTAACTTACCCAAAGAAATACAACTAGTACCATGTGTGATCATACAATACAGTGAATGTTTAAATTAAAAAAAAATACTGTTTTATATATATATATATATATATATATATATATATATATATATAACAGTAAAAGACACATTGCCATTAATTCCCCTCAAAATATTACCCCTTGCTTCGAATACACTCATCCCATCTTTCTTGCCACTTTCTGAAGCTGTTCTGGAAGTCTTCTTTCATGCCTTTAGTTGCACTGTCATAGCTGCCTTGTTGTCCTGAATCATTTTGACTTTGGGAAAGAACCAGAAGTTGTACAGTACTAGATCCAGTGAATAAGATGGATGAGACACACTGTAATATTTTTGTTTGACATATGCGATGTTTGACACAGAGGGTTGTCATGATGAAAGATGATTCACTTTAAAACACACCTTCTCTCAATTGTAGCTCATACCTGACTGACTGCACTGAATAAGCTGAAACTTGTCACACACTATTACTAAAGTTCGCTGCATTGCTTCCCATATTGAAGAGCCCTGCCTTTCTTTTGGATGGGACTCAGCAGCAGCATTCACCATATTTCTTGATTACAATGGAAGGCGATGTGTCACACATCGCTTCTGGTATGGCAGTTTCTGTCAAATGAAAACATTACAGTGTGTCCTCATCCACCTTATTCATCAGATCTGGCACCATGCGACTTCTGGCTCTTCCCCAGAGTCAGAATGATTCAGGACATTGAGGCAGCCACAACAGCACAACTAAAAACATTCATGAAAGAGGACTTCCAGAACTCCTTCAAAAGTGGCAAAAATGATGGGATAAGTGTGTTTGAAGTGAGGGGGATTATTTTGAGGGGGTTTAATGGCAATGTGTAATTTACTGTAATACATTTTTTTATTTAAATATTCACCGTGTTTTTTGATCACACCTCATATGTGGCAGAGACAAGATTTAAATCTATATCTGTCAGACAGACTCCAAAGCTGATGTCTTTCCATCATACCACATTGCTTCTAAGAAACATACAAAAAGGCTTAAAGATTAATACTACCTCTGAGATGCACTTTCAAATTGTCTGTCTCAAATGCTAACTTACTGGTGATGTGAACTTGGCATGTTGCCTACCCTCTCGTTATCTCAGTCTCATTATACAGGTCTTTGTAAAGATTAAATCAGTCAATATTTGTCAAAGGCTTAGAAAAGTTCCTGGTACATAGCATTCAATAAATGCTAATTATTATTACTACTATCAACTATTTTCCTTGACTTTTAATACTCCCAGAGTTATCAAAAAAAAAATTTTGTTTTTGTTTTTGTTTTTTGTTTTTTTGAGGGCAGTGTCACTGGCCCTCACATGTGGGACCTGAACCGGGGCCGCTGGCTTCCCAAGCCAGTGCTTAACCACTGCGCACTCAGCCAGCCCTCAAAAATTTTTTTATGCTATTGAATGTGCAAATGAATCAATAAATGCCTATATATGTGCTATACAAAATAAGTATTGATAATAACCTTGATTAGCCCGAAGAGGAACTACCAAAAGGGAGGATCCAGTAAATAAGGTATCCACAAAATAGGAAAGACCTAATTGGAAAACCTAATTTTTCAAATCAACAGAAAACAATCCCATTGAGCAACTATGGATTGCTTTATCAGTAGTGAGCCACCCATGAAGATGTACCAAAAGAAATTAGTATCACAGCTCCCGAGTGTGTATCAAACAGATGGCAATAAAAACATGCTGTAGACTTATGTTTTTTCCCTTGTATCTTTCAGTTCTTTGAGGGTCTATCTCTCTCCTTATTTGTTCCCACTAATACCCAATAATTGTCTTCCATACAGGAGGAATTTGACAATGACTTAGGGTGCAGCTCTGGCACCTCTGCTTGGATGAATCATGTCACATAAAAAATTAGTCTGATCCAGGAATTGTTCTTTAAGTGGGGAGGGGTAAACACTGGGATACATCGTGGGTACCAGAATCTTGATTACATCTGTCCAGTGGGTGATAACCTGGTCTTCAAAGATGTAAGTAAGAACTGGAAGAATTTTCCTTTTGTCCACTTTTATGTCTTCTGCAGGATCTAATACTGTGTCCTACACAGAATAATGATTGCCAACTTGAAAGATGGTTTATTCTTTAAAGAATCTCAAGAAGATTATCTTCCTGATTACTGTTCTCTGTTTTAGAGTTATGATGTAGTGAGTTTAGCCTCTAAAGACATGGCAACAAGTTCTGGCTCTGCTAGAACTAACCGGGTGACCTTGGAAAGGCCACTGGAACAGTGGGAGCTTTACTCTTCTCATCTATTTTATTCTGTTATGTCTTACTCCTTGAGCATATTAGAGGAGAATATGATCACTTTACATTTTAAATATTCAAAATTCCTAAAAGCAAAACCAAATAAAAACTCAGCATTCCCTGAACTCTCATAAATAAGAAAAATGATCCCATTCAACCTGGGCCAGGTCAGTGTGGAACCTAATCAGTTGATTCATTTTAATGGTAGGGTAGGTTTGGAACATGTAATCATGGATATAGAAGACAGTTGACTTTTATCAGCTACCTAATATCTTTTTTTTTCTTGAGTTAAAAAGAAAAGGAAAAAAGTGTCACACTATTGCCAGAGCATGTTCATTTTATAGGGATACTTGACCATTGTCTCAGTCACATGAGTTTGGTGGTTTCTAGTTCCCAGGATTTACTCAGTCTTTACTTATCTCTACACATCGCCTAAAGAGTGGTTGCCATGACTACCTAGCCATTATCCCAAATTCCAGCAGCTAGACTCACAGGGTTATACTAAAAAGACTAGGAGTGGCTGTGTTTAGGGTAAAACCATGTAAAATCTATTCCTATGTAAATACAATACTTAACATCTTTTGTCCTAGGAGGGCTACATCTGTTTCTCAGTCAAAGCTTCAGGATCTGTTAAAGAATTTAAACAAAGTTGTTAATTAACACACCCTATGGTTAGCAAGTCCCCTCCTACTAGAACTCTCATGGCCTGAAGACCTTTAATCTTCAAGACCATTCACAGCAACCTAATATCTTTTTTTAGTTTTAAATTCAATCTTATTATTACATAATACATTCCCTCTATCTTCCCTTCAAAGCTCTGCTTTTCAGCTTCAAACATTTTGTGAATGATTGACTGTCTCCTTGAATTCTCTGTCTTTTGCAAGGCTACACATGGGCATAACAGTCAGGAGGGATTCTGTTGCGATTTGTGAATCAAAGTCCATCACCCTCTGCTTGGCATCTAGTAGGTACTCAGCAAATGTAACTTTTCTCTTTTTTTGTGTTCTTTTAGTTTCTCCTCTCCTTTTCTTTCTAACAAATATTGGGTTGTTGGGAAAGTCATGACACATTTTTGCAATGAAAAACATAGAAAACATATGTCCTGACTTTTCCGACAACGCAATAATATAGGTGAGAGCCTTGCTTCTCCAAGTGTGGTCTGTATATGTCCTGGGAGCTTAGGCCTCGCCCCAGACCACAGAATCCCATTCTGCATTTTGACCAGGTCTCCAGCTACTTCCTTTGCCCATTAGGATTGGAAAAGCAGGAATTAGAGGCTATGGATGGTGAAGCACACACTCCTCACTTATCCCAAAAGAACCGAGCAGCTCATGACCCGTGCTTAGTCATAGTTTTATATTCATATGCAAATAGCATATTCATAAGCATGGGCGGGAGAACCTTGAATTGATGTCTGCTTGGAGTGCATGATTTTACAGGGATGGTGTAGCTTGTCATTTTGATTTAAGTCAGGTGGAGACATGCTTATTTAAGCCCATAAAAAACAGCTCATGCTTCATATGCTCTTGTTAATATCTGGAAAGGATTCTGTCATTTTAAATTTTAGTCTGCACTTCTCCGAAGTATTGTTTTTATTTCCCTGATTTAAATGTAAGAACTTGAAATATTCACAGATACGTTGTTTTGTGCCTAAAGATAGATCTATTGCTTTTGGGAAAAGGAATAGAATTATTTTAGTATCATAAGTATTTCTTTGTCATATTTTACTTGCTATAGTATCTTTCTGAGGTAAAGAAAGCTACAAAATGATTTTCCCTTTTCATTTAACTGTTGCATGGACAGAATTAAGTGAAAACCCCAGGATTTTGTCCTAGTACTAAAACTTGGATTTAACTGGACAGCCACCTCAGTCTTCTTTTATAAAACAAGCTTAATGACATTTTGTGTGTTTAAAAAGCACACAGTAACACTTCTATATCCCAGTATATTTTACATGGGGATCCTAAGCGAACATGCTGAATAGGGCTTCCTTTGCTCATTCCTCATTTCATTCCTGGACAGCACCCACCATACCCATAGTCCTTCAGTGTGGGGCCCCCACACTCCCTTGCTGCATCTAGAAGCAGAGGTCTCCTAAAAGACTTTAGGATGACAGCTTTAGATCTTAAAATTATAGCTATTTGATCAGAAACTGGAAAACAAGAATCTAATTTATAAACATGTAGAAAAGGAGTGTTGGAGAATGTTAGAAGTTTAAGCTAACCACCAAAACACTTTAAGTCATTTCAGATCTCAAATTTTAATATGCATAGAAATTTATCTGGGCAAATTCCTGGGTCTCATCCCAAGAGACTGAATGACTCAGTACCTCTAAGGTGGAACCCAAGACACTGCCATGGTAGCATGCTGATAAAGGTTTAGTGGACCACATGCTGAGAAATACCTGTTAAAATGTTTGAAATTACTCTAACTCAATATGAAGTCTTACCCAGAAATGCTGAGTCTTATTTCCAAACTTCATGGGACTGACTTAGAAAATAACCCACTTCCCCAAAATTTCACACAAAATTTACTCAACATTACATACAAATACATTGCTCTTAGGTTACCTGTTTGCAATTCATTTCTTTATCTTTTAATTTGTACTTTTTTAAATAATCTGTAGAGAAAACATTTCTCAAATATATATTTTATCATATTTCTCCTTAAAGTATAATCAGCCACTTGGTCGAGGATACGAGATGGCTGAGACCCAGAGCTCACCGATAAAACTTCACAGACAGAACAGGCTGGAGAGGTCACACTTCCCATAACCTAAGGAGGGAGTCCTGGTGATTAAATGAATGGTGTCAGGGAGGTCCCAAGCTAAGCAATGGGTGGGCATCGCCGCAAGTAGATAGAATCCCTGTCTCAGGATTGGGTGACCACTGAGGATCCACCATGGGTTTGGATTTATGAACTGGTCTGTAGTTCCTTAGTGATTGGGATCCTACAGGACCTTGTTTGTTGTTTTTTTTTGAGAACCTGGAGTATGAATAGGTGCAGACAGAGTCTCAGGCCTGAAATGGGATTGGATAGGACTGGGATATAAGGCATGCTTGGGCCAAATTAGCCTCGAGTCCAGTTCCTACAACCGGAGTAAGAAGAAGGAGGAGAAAGAGGAGGAGGAGGAGTAGGAAGAGGAGGGGGACAGTGAGGGTGAGGAGGATTGGGTGCACATAGTTTCCTAGGGCTGCCCTAACAACGTACCACAAACTGAGTGGTTTAAACAACAAAAATGTATTGTCTCATAGTTTAAAGGCTGGAAGTCCAAGATAACGCTGTCAGCAGAGCCAAGCTCCTTCTGAAGACACTAGGAGGGATCTGTTGAGGCCTCAACAGATCTTGCTTGTGACTGTGTAACACCAATCTTCACATGGCCTTCTCCCTGTGTATGTGTCTTTGTGTCCAAATTTACCCCCTTTTGATATATTAGATTAGGGTTCCCCCCAACTCGAGGAAACACGATTGCGATTCCCTGATAAAATAGAGGAATCCCAGTTAAATTAGAATTTCATACAAACAACAAATATTCATTTTAGCATGAGTATTTCCCAACTATTGTACAGGTAATGTTTATATTAGAAAATTGTGTGAAATTTCAATTTAGCTGGTCATCCTGTATTGTTTTTTCTAAATCTGGCACCTCCCTTGATATCCTATTGCTTATGTTTTTTTCCAGCTATAAAAGGAGAATTTAGCCCTACTGCTATGGAACATGTCTCCCAGATGTTTCTGTGGTGTCATGAGGAACACCACATTATCTAGGTGGCTGCCCAACAATTCCTGAGGAACAGGAAGGGTCAGCTGGGGCTCTGCCCCTGTTCCATCTCCTTGAGGGCCTAAAGAGTTAACAGTGAAGATGTTTCTCAGATGTCTATTGTGAGCTTGAATTTTATACTGTATTTAATTGGCGTTTGATCCATGTGACCTAAGGCAGAAGAAAAGATGATAAGGGAACTTTTTGAACCTGGCAGCCATGGCTAAACTACTGTCCATTTTCGAGTGGGATAAGATGAAGGGAAGTTAATTCTTTTTGGTTCTTTTGTTCTATCGTATGGTATTACATTGTTGGTTTGATGAATTTGAAAATAGCATATTTGTGCATTATAATAAAGGACATCATCCTTAGATTATTAATGAATTGTTGAAAATCAGATAGAGGGTTGACAAGTGAAGTAATTTTCTATCAGGAGAGCTATTTATAGAACAGATCACCACTTTCCTGGGAGTCCAGTTCTTTCATAACTACTATTCTGCATTTTAGCCTTTATAGTTTTTGTGTCTCTGGATGAAATTTTATCCTTCTTTCTCTTCCTCATTTGGTATTATTTCATTTTATTTAAGCCATTTCAGAATAATTGTTTAGTCTTTATGATAGTTCAAATTTTGATTTGGTCTTAGGTCTCTGCTTCAACAAACTTTGCTCTTACTATTGGGCAGTAATCCAAACCTCCTCAAAAGAGTTTGGCACCCAACTCTGAAGTTGTTTTTCTTGAATAAGAGTGTTGTTCTGTCGGAGGCAAATGTTATGAAACTTAATGGGAAGTGCTAAACCCAGAAGTGCCTTGCTGACATTTTTTTTTTTTTTTTTTTTTTTTTTGCCAAGAAATGAGCTAATGTTTAGATTCAGCGTTGTGAACTTCTCACACTTGAGTTTGGTGAGGAAAGTATGAATCTGGGGATTCAGATGCATCATTCTTTAATTAAAGATGATGCCATTAAAGAAATTAGAGGCCTGAGAACAAAACAGCTAATGCCAAAACTGGGGAAGCTTTGCCACTAATGTCTTTTAGAATTCAGTTTGTCCCAGGACACACAAAGATTTTCCATTAGTGCAATTTCCTGGCTATACATATCTCTTTTCCAATAACTAGAAGGAAGTTCTTTGGAAGTACACTCAAGCAACCATGTATCAAGAGCTTTTTGCTTGAAAATTTGACTTCCTCTTTCTTTTCTGCAAGGAGGAAGATCATCCTCCTTGATCCTTTGCCACTCTCTTCCTCTCTCCGCATCTGCCCTTTGCTGATAAGAAATCAAATTGCAGAACTTAGTCAGTGGTTGTAACTTGTTATAATGAACACTTCTCAACTGAGGAAATGCTGGATCGGGCACTCTAGTCAGTCAGTAAGCAGCCATGTAACACCCATGTGCTTTGTACTTTCATACCAGGAAATCTAGTACTTGGACATCGTATTCCTAAGTATTTCTTTGGTGTCACCTTAGTTGCTTAGTAAGTGGGAAATTAATATGTGCTTTGGGCAATGGGGAACTCCTACTTCTGACAATGATTTATCTGTTTTAGTACTTCTCATGTTCCCTCAGGGTAGAAAAGTGACATTTTGACTGAATTCTGTAACCACATTTATCATGATGATTTGGTATTCTCAACATAATGACAGTGGGCATAAATTCTTTATTAATCCCAGTGACAAAGGATATGTCATATAATGGTCCGTGTATTTTCTTCCATAAGGTGCAAATTCTAGTAGGTAGTAAGCCAGTCAAAATAATATTATTCTTGTGAGAAATTTTATATAAGCCATATGTCATGATTTTTCTTTGCCATTTTTAGTTTATGGCAGCAATTACAGCGAATGGCAGACAAAGATTAAAAGTACATCAGAAAATTACTCATACTCTGTATCCTAAATAATCTATTTTTTAAAGCAAAAAATTCTATTCCTTTGATGTATTGGAAAGAGAGGAGAAGCACTTAAGTTGCCATTATGTTAGTAGATTTGTGTTATTCAACCATAAGTATGGTAAGCTTCCAGTACTTAATGTATTTTAAATGCAGTCATTATCTAAAAGCTTTGTGTGTGTGTGTGTGTGTGTGTGTGTGTGTGTGTATCTGATTTAACAACTTTTCTGCTTATTATCTCATTACATTATATGCAACAACAAATTTATGTGTTCCCTAATGCGTGGGAGCCATGTCTTAATCCGTGTTTGTGTATCCATTCCCTAATGGATGGATGAATGGATGGATGGATGGATGGATGAGTTAATGGTTGGATGGAAGAGAGGGGATGGGATAAAGAGGAAGAGAGGGTGGGCAGGCTGTTTCGTACTCAGAATTCATATTCCTCAGAAATAATGACATGAATACCTTGACTTGGTGCCAGACTACTAAAATGCCACCATTGTTAATTTCATAGGAAGGACAGTGTTTTCATAGGAGAATAGGAGAAGATAATGGTGATGGCTTTTTATTTTCTTTCTTTTTTTAAAACTAACATTATTATTGAGTCAAAAAGAAGGCATACCTCAGACCACTGCAATAAAGTGAGTATTGTGATATTCACTTGAGTGAGTAAAGCAAGTCATAATCTATTAATGCTGGTGGAGCGTCTTGCTTTCACTTTGTAAAAAATGCAACATCTATGAAGCACAATAAAGCAAAGCACAGTAAAGCAAAGTATGCCTGTACTAGTTTTTATTAAAAGGGAAAAAAATACTAAAGTTGTAATTTTTATTAGTACAAGGACATCATATTTAAATAGTGGTCAGCTAGTCATTACATACCATAAACTACCAGTTAGGGGTTAGGGATTCAAAACCTCCTCCCAAGACTCGACTTTCAAAGGATAAATTGTCCATGACAAGGAGATACGTTCACTGGAAGTGTTGTGAGTCTGTGATACGGTGCCCATGTCATACGCTACAGACTCTTCACCCCTGGTTATGTGAGGCACTAGGAAGAACAGGTGTCACAGAGGCCATGCTGGTACAGGCTCAGGGGTCACTTTGCAGGCATATTAGGCATGTTTTCTGAAAAATGAAAATACCTCTCTAGTGGGTGTCAATTGATACTGATTTTTAAAGTTCACTTTACATAATTAATATAAAAGTAAACATGTGGAAGTGGTGTCCAACAATAGAGACATGATGTGCAAATTAATCTGTGCTCTCAACAGGCAAATCCCGAGCTTTCAGGAAGGAGAACGCCACACAGCATGTGTTACCTATATAAATGCAAAGACAGTGATGTGGCAGCCTGGTCCCAAGCTGGTGCTTAGCTGTTCTGAACGCCTTGGAAATCCAATCTAGTGTTTGAAACTATAAAAAAAAACACACCAAGTACTGTGTAAATTAAGACACAACACAAATATTAAATAAAACACTGTAAATTTGAATTCTCATAATTTAAGCATATATCAGGGGAGGACTGGATGCATGTTCATAGATGACCTACAAAGTGAAATGGAGACTCATACACAGAAAACAAAATGGTCTCATCTATTAATATTATACTTCCATATAGTTGCAATCTCTGGTTAATTATCAGACCTATTCTGACATAGGAATAAGTATAGGTATCTCCCCTATTTCCTCCTTTAATGCATATTGATAGCCCACCATGTCAGACAGTCTTGTACATACATACTGGGAAATCACTGTTTTCAAAGAGCTTGCCTTCCAGCTGAATGCTGTTTGAAACACTGCCATGAACATCTAATAAATTGATAAATTGATAAACCTCATCAGGGTGCGTGAATAGGTGAGTGAGTCAGTCCTAGCCTTAATATCTAGGAATTTAGATTCCAGCAGGGTAGAGTTTAGTGTGGTCAAGAGGTAAACTACAATGAGACAGTAACAGAGGTGGGTCTTGACATAGCACAGACTTGGGGGTAGGTACAAGGATAGGAGGAATCATGGAGAGAGGTTGTTAGGGTAAGGATAGTGAGAAAGGCTTCTCTGAGGATGTGGTCCTGTCTGATGAGCTACTAATTATTTAAAACGTATACCTTGATGTTTTAAGATGAACGTGGTGACATACTGTTTATACTGGTGCTCATATTCATTAATCCTTTGGTCCTTGAATATTTTAGCTTTTCTTCCTGAGGGATGAGAAAAATGAAGAATTGAGTTGATCAATAGGAAGACTATTAGCATAATGAAGTAACATTCATGATAAAAGTTAATATAATAGGTGCATTTATTTCTAAGAGCTTTATCTCTATAGGTATTGAGGTGCAGTCAAACTGTGAAATTAGGTGGTAGAGCTGATATATATTTCACATTCATTTAGTTGACCACAGCTTTGTTCAAGGTTTCTATGAATCTTCTAAAGAATTGCATATATAGCTAATTAGCCTTTCAAATGAATTCTTTTCAAGGTAATAATAGCAATGAAATTATAGCATCTTTATCTGTGCAAATTTTCATGAATTGCCTCCCATGGCTGGATCAATGGAATGCTGTATTGCTGGGAGACATGTTCTCAGAGTTCATCCTTTCCAAATACAGACTTTCCTGCCATTTCTGGAAATGTAACACTAATAGCTAACATTTTTATAGTGTTGACTACATCCCCCACACTATTATTAGCACTTTACAAGTATTAATGCATCAAATTCTCACAAGTCAATGAGGCATAACCTGTTACTATCTCCATTTCAAAGGAAAACTGAGGTACAAAGAGGTGAAACCACTTGTCCAAAACCCCATAGTCAGAAAAATGTTAGACCCAAGATTCGAACTCAGTCAGGCCACAGAGTTGTGTTCTTAATCACTATGTTACACTGTTTCTAAAATACAGAATGAGCACTGTTACCATGAGGCTATTCTGAGAACTTTAAATATCAGAAATTACCATGTGACCATATATCAGATGTTAGGTATGTGTTTGCATAATAAATACAAATTGCATAGCCTTTGAATCCCGTTTGGCGCACACACAGCCACTGACCGCAGACCCTGTTTTTGTTGCTGATACTGATTGACACAGGACTCTAACCTCATGTCACCAAATCCTGAGACACGTCATCAAATCCCGAGGCTTTTGTTCTCTCATGCTAGCTCTCCTCTTCCTGAGGGTTATCCCTCTAACTTTCACTGAATCTATGACATTTTTCATTCATTCAGCAAATGTTTATTGAGTCCCTTTGTGCCAAGCATTGCACTAAAAACAGGAGTTCTGAGGGTAAACCGCACAGATATAAAATCCACTAAAACAGGTCAGCTCACAGGTAAAATATTTCTAAATTGTGATGAGTTACCTAAAGGAAACAGCAAGTTACTGTGGTAAAGAATAACAAATGGAGAACTTTTTTGATGGGTGGTCAGGGAAAGCTTCTCTAGGGATGAGAAGACCTCCAGGATGAGACCTCCAAGATGAAAGAAAGCTAGTCTTGTAAATAACCTGGGGAAGAAGGTTCCAAGCAAAAGTAACAGCTTGTATGTCACCTCTAGTGGACAAGAGCTAAGCACATTCAAGATGTTCCCACAAGGCCAACGTGGCTACCATATAGTGAAGGGGGAGAGTGGCTGGAGATGAAATTGGAGAAGTTGGTAGTGAAGATTGTAAAGGGCCTTATAAGTCACGATAAGGAATTTTCAGTGCGTGGGAATCCATTGAAAAGCTTTATGCATGAGAATGACATGATCATTTTTATGTTTAATGATCACTTCAGCTGCTTTAGGAGACTAAACTGTAGAGGGTCATGAGTGGTAGGAGCATCATCATTAAATGGCCACTGGGCTGATTCAGTTAGGGATGATGGGGCATGGCCTGGGGGAGTGATGACGGGTTTGGAGAAGAGGACAGAGTTCAGACATGTCATGGAAGTGTACTTGACAGGACTTGCTGATGGGTCTGATGAGAAGGTTGAAAGAAAAAGAGAGAAAAGGGTGATGGTGAGCAAACTGAAGGGGCAGCGAATGCTTTCCTGAATTGAAGGATGAGTGCAGGTCAAAGTGGGACATTTAAGAGATGAGTTTGGACATGTAAAATTTGAGGTGCTTATGAAGCCTTTAAGTAGACATGTCAAGTACGTGGTTAGGCCTGAAACTCAGGAGAATCTGAGCCCCAGGGCATAAGTATTACCTATAGGGATTTGACAACCTCATCCAGGGGCAGAGGATGAAGATAAACGTGAAGGCTGAAGATCACTCCTTGGGACATGCCAACATTTAGAGAAAGAAGGCCCTTGCTCTCTGTGCTCCCAAGCAGAACTGCTCTTCCTCTGCAACTTGCTGGAAAGACACAAGATAGCCAGGCCATCTATCCTGCTCTTTCCCTGTGGCTGCACTTAGCAGAACACCAGCGAAATTCTACAGGTGGAAAGAAATTCACCCCACCACTTCCATTCTTCTCTCCCTAGAGTCCCTCCTGTCTCACCTGGATCTAACTTCTGAGCAGGTCCTCCCAGAGCCTCATTCTATGATCAGGCCCCACACCATTGATAACAACAGAGTACTTGGATGGGTACTGCCCTCCCTGCAAGACACAGAACCATCCCGCCTGTGTGTGGAGAAAGATAGGAAATGCACACTCCTCCACCACATTTCCTTTCCTCCTAGGAACACTAAATTCTGTTTTACTGCATAGGAAAAATCTAGCAAATAGCTTCTGGCAGAAAGACATCCTGTTGGAAGCCCACAGCCTACAGCGTTCAGCAGGCAGAGCTAGAATCGGTGAGAATACTTTGTCAGAATGACTCTAAGGGTGGAACTCATGCTTCCTGACTGTCCACACAAGCCATGTCCTTTAGAGTGAAGCCCTTACTAATTTCCATAATTTACAAAGAGCACGTACTAACCAATTAAAAAGAGCTCATAAAATAAAAATGAATCGAGGATATGCATAGGCAGTTCACATAAAATAAATATAAATGGCTAGTAGACATGAGAGACAGTCTCACTAGCAATTAAACAGAACAAAACAAGGAGGTGCCTGTTTTAATCTATGAGAGTGGCAAACATCTAAAAATTTGCATGGCAGTCAGACAGTGTTAAAGGTATGAGTGTTCATGACTCTTCACCCAGTGTACTCATGCTCAGTTTCTCCCTCTTCTCCACAACTGCAAAGGGGGAAAAAAAGAAGAAAAAGGGCTAAGTGCAACAATATAATCAGAAAATTGGGAGTCAGGGTAGAGAAGCAAAAGGGGACACATGGGTCTCAAAAAAGAGGGTGCCTTGCTGGTTGGGCTAGAAGGGAGCATGGGTATTAGCAGGAAGTACCTCTTGGGAGCTGATGTGCGAGAGGATCTAGGGGGATGAAGACAATTTTGAGAAGTGTTTAAATAGGTTGTAAATTGGATTAAATTTTAAATTTTTGAGAAATGCAAGTAAATAATGAAATTTCTTGTTTAGCAAAAGCTTTTGCATCTTCAAATGTGACCCTCTGCAGAAGATTGGCTTATTGGCAATATCTGATAAGTTCTATTTTTGGTGTGGATATATGACAAACTCTTAATCACTGTTAGTGGAAATATTAATTGGTGGGATGTTTTTGAAGGGTCAGTGATTTGACAAGATCTCTCAAAGTTAAAAACACAGTCCTTTGATCTAGAAATTCCATTAGTAGGAATTTACCCATTGGATACAAACATGTAGATCACAATCTGCATAAGATGAAATTCTTTGCAACATTGTTTGTAATAGTATAAAAAGGAGGGGGACTGTGTCATCAACAAAGCTGATTAAATAAATTATGGTATATACATTTAGTAGGATCTAAGGGTCTGAGGTAGATATGAATGTGCTGACATCAAAACATTGTCAAGATGAAACAAGTAAAGTGTAACAGTGCACATAATATATTCATTTCCATGAATGTACATTTTTTAAAAAGGTATGTGCCAGTTTTTCTTTCTGGAGGATACTCAAGAAAATGTTCATGGTGGTTACCATTCTGGAGAAGCACTGAAGTTTGAATGGGAAATGGAAAATTTTACTTTTCACATTTATTTTTGTGTATGGCTTGGAATTTGCAGTCAGTGCATATATTTTAAAGAAATGACACTGTGAGACAAACATTATTGGAAATTCTCCATGTGATGCGCCTAACTCTATGTACACGCTCTGGTTTGTCTTTAACAAGAGGATGGTATATCAGGCTATTATTTTTTAACTGTTTTGTTTTGTTTTTGGTTTCTTTTTTGCTTGCCTATCACCATCTATAAGCCACACCAAGTAGATCTCCCAATGTTTTCTGCAAATGTGGTATCATTTATATTTGTTTGTTGCTCAGCCTTGGCAGTTTCATATGGATCAGTTTGAATTGCCAAAAGTTTACACTTTTTGTACAGTGCATACCTGACATTCACAGTGATTTAATGCATTTACTGGCCCAGTAAATAGGCCTGATACCTATTTGATTGGGTTGTATAAACAAGCTCTTCCTGACTGGCATTGGAAACAGGCTACAGGCTATGAAAATGTTTGTGGGTATGCCAATTATTCATAACTGGAAACTTCTCAAAGAACTGCACTGAACCAATATCAAAGCTGCTAATTTAATATCTCCGTTGATGAGTCAGCGGGATTCAGAACCCAAGATAAGAGCTCAGTTCTTCAGACTTTTACAAGTTTTGTAGAAAGGAAGATGCTGAACTCATAGATGGAGTTCTGATTTTTCAACTAACAGGAAAGGGATTCAGCTGAAGGTGTCACTATGTAAAAGAGCTTTAATAAAAGAAATGAACTACATTTTTTTTCCTCTAAAATGGAGAGGCACATTTTATATTTGGAATAAAAACTAAAGTTACAATTAAAGTACATATTCTTCTTCAATAGGGAAGATTTTTCTGCACACTTTAGATGGAGAAAGCTATATATTATTTCTGTACTATATGAACTGATATGAAGGCAATATGTATGATTGTATTCTCTTTACTAATTATAAACTCCTGATTTTTATATACATTGAATAAGGTTTTTATTCTGAAATAGGATCCAGCTATTTAGTTTAGTCAGTTGCACCAAATATATTTAATTAGGTACCCCAGTAATGTGCTACAAATTAGTTAAAGTAATAGAGGGCAAAGAAATATCTTTTCCACGAGAAAGACTCTGAATCTGTGATTTAGAAACCCTTGGCATTAGAGACTTAAAAGTACTTTTTCCCTAGCCATGACCAGCTCTTTCCTTTTGATGTGAACTTTTATCTAAGGAAAATTATATAATTAGGATTTAAGAGGTTAAAATCGCCATATGATTTCAGATATCTAATTCACTTTCTGATTTTTTTTTTAATTAAATCTGGAAGGACAGTGTTAGTATAGGGGTCTAGAGCATGGTATCTTGGTGTTAGAACAGTTTGGCTCCTACTTCAGCTACTTCCTCACTAAAGCAGGCTATTCAACCTCCCTAATCTTCATGTTCCACATCGGTATTACTAGGGTAAGAGTAATTATTTCTTAAGTTTTTGCACAAAATAAATGAGGCAATGTCTGCGCTCCATCAGTATTAGCTGTTTTATCAGTTGGGATGCTGTGGGTTGCAAGTAACAAAAAGCACAACTCAAGCTGACTAAAATTATAAAGGGAATTCATTGGCTCATATAACTGGAAAATCAAGTGGTTAGCTAAGTGGGTCAATCAAGTCACGAGAATCTAAGGTATTTCTGTCTCTCCATACAGCCTTCCCCAGTGTTATTAGCTTTACCCTCCTCATGAATCCGACATGGCTACCAACACTTCCACAGCTGGCTACATGTTTCCTCATTCTCCTCCAAGAGGAATGAGTGAGCCCATTTGTTCCAGCATTCTCAGCTAAGTGCAGAGATTTACCCTGATTGGAAGAGCTTAGGTCACATTCCCAACCCTGAACCAGCCACAGTAGTCAGGAGGTTGGATTGGCCTAGTCTTTGTGACATTCTCTACCTTTGAGCTGAGGAGCAAGTCAGCTTCCCACAAGCACACTCATTATCAAGAGGAAATTGAGGACTATCAAGAAGTGAAAGGGTAGGATCGCCTGTTTGGAAGGTAATCAATACATGTCACTAGTTATCCAGGCACCATGGAGGCACTACTGGGCAGGCAGAAAGTATCTGTGTCACTGAGTGGACTCACGGAACACTTGGTCCTCCCCAAACCTGCTTAAAATTGCTATTAGAAGTAGAGTACTTCCAGGGAATTAAAAGAGCACACAACTTGCATGCCGTAAGTTAATTCTTTTAATTAAACATAACTAATGTGTAACTATAGCTCTTAAATATATAACCCACAGTTTTTTTGATCTGTAAACTGGGGGAAGGGAAAGGGGTTGGTGAGATAGGTGAATTTATCATTAACATGCTTTCTATGCAGTATATCATTATACTTACTAAGCTTTCCAAGGATGAATATTCATTAGTGAGAAACATTTGGCCATTTTAGATGATCAGTTTAATGCTAAACAATGAGAAACTTTTAAAAAATTAGAAGTGACACCTGATGTTATTTACTCATATGATAGCACTCAAGTTTTGAAAGTTTAGAAAATCTTTTTTTTTTTTGCAGGTCATACTGAGAAAACTTAAGCTGTTACTCACTTTGCTCTAGCAATGTGTTTGGAACACTTGAAGAATATCAGTTACTAGAATGATATAAGCGAAGCATTTATTTTTATTGTATTTACTTAGCTGGTACAGTCAACTCTTGATCTACAATTTCTATGGTCTACAATTTATCCATAGCAGATCCTGCTTTAACATTTATTAATCCAATATTTTTATTTATGTATAGAAATCCCTTATGAAATTACTCTCTGTGAAAAAATTGTGTATCGAGAAAATACAATTAACACACCTCCTGTGGTGTGACATTTTAGAATTCTCAGTATCACAAACAAGATAAAAGCATATTTCAAAAGGAATAGAAATGTATTTTTGATTATTGCCTTTTTATTATTCATGCCTCAGCCCACAGCCCTCTCATCCACTGTGAAAATAATTGTGAATGACACACTTTCCTCACAAAATTTCAGTGAGGTGAGAGCATTTCAATTTATGGGTGAAAGGTTCTGAGGATTTGTGAAAATAGAGAAATCTCAATATTTATCTCTGACAAGTGGCTTCCTACAATTGCTCAGAGTTTACTCCTTTAAAGCACTTCCCTTGTGTGTATATCTTAAACTCTCAACTAGATACTCATCTGTCTTTCACACCCTCTAGTTTATGTTCTTATCTATAATTAGACTGTCATTTTAAGAGCGCAAAGACAGGATCAAAGTATTACATGTTTAACATAGGATACTAAGTGTTTCACATAGATTATTTTACTTAATCTTTACAACAGTTCTCTCTGGTAGGTACCATTTTTATCACGATTTATTAAGGTCCGAATCTAAACTACTGAGTGATGGGGCCAAAATTTTTAAAGCAAAAGAATCTGACTGGAATCTGCAGTTAAAATGTTTATAGCAGCACTACTCGCAAATTATTTTAGTTAAACATAATTAATGTGTAACGATATATCTTCAATATATTACCCACAGTTTTTTGTTTTTTTTTGTGATCTGTAAAATGGGGGAAGGGAAAAGGGATGGTGAGGTGGTTAATTTATCACTAACATGCCTTCTGTGAAGTATATCATTATACTTGCTAAGCAAAAGCCAAATTAGAATAGCTGCCCCCTACCAAATACTAGGTTATTTACTCAAAAAAATTAGCTGTACATAAACTTTTAAACATCAAACTTTTCATTTTAGAATATGTTTAGATTTATGGAAAAGTTATGAAGATGGATAATTTTCATATATCCCACACTCTTTTCCCTTGTTGTTAATATCTTGCATTAGTAGGTACATTTGTCGCAACTAAGGAACCAATATTGTCATATTAACAAAGGCCATATTTTATTCAGATTTTTGGTTTTCATTTAAGGTCCTTTTTGTTGTTCCAGGATCTCATGCAGACACGTTTCATTTAGTTTTCATGTCTCCTTAGGCAACTCATGGCTATGACAGTTTTTCAGACACTCTCCTTGTTTTTGCTCATCCACTGTATTTTATGGAATGTCCTTCAGTTTGGTTTTTCAGATATTTTTCTCATGGTTATGCAGAGGTTATGTGTGTTGGAAGGAAGACCACAAAGGTAAAGTGCCATTCTCATCACAAACTTATCAAGTGAACACACTATCAACATGGCTTATCCACATTGATTTTAACTTTGATAGCCTGGTTGAGGTAGTAGTTGTCAAGTGTCTCCATACTGTCCTCTTTGGAAGGAAGTCACTAAGTCCAGCCCACACCTAAGAGGTGGGGAGTTATGCTCGGCTTCCTTGAAGAGCAGTATCTACATAAACTATTTGGAATTCGTCTGTACCATAGACTTGCCTATTCTCCCCCATTTGTTTACTTATTTATTTGTTCAATTATTTATTCAAATCATGTATTTAATATCAGTATGGAATCATATTTATTTTATACGTTGGGTTTTAATTCAATACTGTGTTATTTTGTTGCTCAAAAACTTACTCTACCAGAGTTTGTAAAGATGTTACATTATTCCTTATGCCTTTTTCTGATAAGTCTTTTCTTCTGGGAGTTGTTGTTTTTTCTGTTAGCTCTGAACTTTTTCATGCATTTTGGTTTTCTTTAGGGAGAAAGACTGTGCAAAAGGTCAGAAGAGTTAATACAAACAAAATCTATCATTCTCTCAGGTCTGACAAATACTATTTTGGTAAAATAGTAAGAATAACATTCATTAAGTAATGTAATAGTACTGAATGCAGAAAAGTCAACCCAAGCATGATTT
This sequence comes from Aselliscus stoliczkanus, assembly GCA_033961575.1. Taxonomy (NCBI): domain Eukaryota; kingdom Metazoa; phylum Chordata; class Mammalia; order Chiroptera; family Hipposideridae; genus Aselliscus; species Aselliscus stoliczkanus. The sequence continues at coordinate 48,788,155 of CM066728.1, forward strand.
ACTTTCTAACCTCTGATTAACCATCAGTGAACACTAGCAGCAGTACAGACAGAATATAATTTGAAAAAAGCAAGAAGAACCTACTTTGCATTTGTAAATCACTTACCTCTTTTCAAAACACTTTACATTACTTTTTTTTTTAGATTTTATTGGGGAATTGGGGGAGGGGGACAGTGTTGGGGAACCAGGGAAGGGGAACAGACAAGTTGCTGTCCTTTTGTTCTTCAGTCTAGTTGTGGAGGACATCGCTTCACTAGCCCATGTTGGTATCATCATTGTGCTCTTCTCGGGTGAGGCAGATCTGTCACCGGCCTCTTGACGGCAGCTCACAGCGGCTCTTGGCAGCTCATTCCAGCTGCCGGCCACTCACTGTAACCTATGGCAGCCCACTGCAGCAGGGTCTACTGCTATGCTGTCCCAGGGACTCACAGCAGTCCAGCTCCACGTGGAGCTGTTGTTCACCATCTTAGCCACAGAGGGCAGTGTCACTGGCCCTCATATGTGGGATCCGAACCGGGGCCGCTGGTGTCCCAAGCCAACTCTTAACCAACGCGCCACTCGGCTGGCCCTACATTACTTCTTTTAATTTTGTCAAGTCTATGTTTTTAAAGAAGAAGAAAATGAGGCCCTTCAAACTCAAAAAATTTTCCTTCTGCCTCAGGGCAATTTAGTAATACAACTGGGTCTTTATGTTTTGACTGCTGTAATCGCTCTTCTATTTTATAATTGTTCTCATTGCCTGCCTCCAAAAAGCTACTTATATTTAAATAATTTCTTACATTTACAAAAAACTTTTACGTATTTTATCTCCTAATCAAAAGAGTCCTTTGTAAAGTATCTATTACCCCATTTTAAAGATTAGGAAACAAAAGTGCAGAGGGGATAGTATTTTTGGCGGAAGTCAAATAGTTGATATCATGCCTGCCCTTTCATCATTAGAACTTGCCTCTTGTAACATAAAAGCTGGTTACAGGGTCTAATTCTGAAAGGCAATGGTCTGTGTATGTAGGGGTTGAGAAAAGAGAATTTTGTTTGCTTTGCCTTGGGTCATGTTATTTTATATACTGTATGTGTAGGTGGAAAGGTTACCAGCGGTAATGAAGTGATGTTGCACAGAAAGGTCAATTTAGAGAACAAGCCAAGGGTGAGTAATCTGTGTTGTGGGAGCCCCAGAAAAGATACTCTGGGAGTATTGAATTTCATACTTCTTTTCCAGCAGCAGTTAAACATTGCCATTTAGTGGACCTGAATTTATTGGCCCATTTTGTTTGGTTTGGGCTATTGCAAAATCAAAATCCCAGAATTAAACCCAGTATTATAGTTTGGTTCCAAAACAATCTATAGCAAAGCTTTGATATAACCAGAAGATCAAACTTTCCTGCTTAGTGTATCTTTCTGGTTAATTGAAGACTAACTTATTAAATTCTATAACGATGCCTCCTGGTTTGCCTGAGACAGTTGTGTTTATGCCTGTTTATGCCATGTAGTTATTAATAGCACTCCCTTTCCCTCTGCAGAGTATCCCAGTTTGAATGATAAGTAATCTGGGTACCCAATCATAAGATGTTTTCCCAGTTCTTTTTGAAAGTTCATAAAAACACAGTTTTCCTCACTTAGTACCTGCAGAGCTTTGACCTTCTTTGACCTCTGGGTGGTGAGCTCGCACCAAAGGGCCCTCTGTGTGTGCCATAAATTACTACTGCACAGCACCTTAAGGAAGCAGTAGAAGGCATGGGGCTGTTTCTGTCTGTTGGCAGCCTTGCCATGGGATTCACTTTCTCCCATATCACTGTCCACTTACTGCTCATGGATTTTCTGAATTTACCTTGCTGCTTTCTTGTTTCTATGCCTCTTTTGCTCATTCTTGTTGCGCTTTTCGTTTCTCTCTCTATTCTGTTGTAAGAACCAAGGTCTTGCTCCATCTGTCTCATACAAAGTCAAAGGAGTTAAGAAGGTGACTGGGGATAACATAGACATCCAAGATCACAGAGCTGGAGCAGGTGGCCTTTGGGGCCCAGAGCTGTTGTACATAGCTATATAACTCTGTGTGGGCCTCTCCAGCCTCTCTCTTATGATCCTTTGGCTTTAGCAGCCACTTTTAACTTTTTTATTCTGTCTGAACTTGGTCCACATAATCTTTGCCTAATAACACTTTTGCTAAGTAAAAACTTATCACCAACCAGCCTATTCATTTTCTGCCCTTAGTTCAGGTACCCAGCTCTGTTCTAACCAGTTATGAACAAGGGTCAAGGAAATTTAAGTTTACGGAGAATCAAGTATAAGCTGTTCTTTCAGGTGAGGCTGTGGATTGATCAGGCACTATAACTGACATCCCTAGTCGGGTATGCCCATTGGTTGCCATGTATTTTCATCATTCCATGTGGTTTCAGTTTTTAAAGTCATTTAGTCAGTTGACTGCTAACTAAGCATGACATTCCCTTCACAGTGGATCCCTGGGTTTTGTTGAACTCGGACTATCTCAGTGGCTTTTGGATTCTGGTTTTGAAAATTAAGTTGTTTTTTTTTAATTAAAGAATGATTGGATAAACAAGTTGTGGTATATATACACAAAGGGATACTATTCTGCCATAAGAAAATTAAGTTTTAAAAACCTTTGTTTTCCATAGATACAGATTTTACTGTGCAAATATTTTCAGTGTCATAGAAATTAGGAGAGATGACTAACTAGAAACTGATAATGACTAAGTAGAAACCCTCAATGATACCTCTTGATAGCTTTGACAAGTTTGTTAAATTTTAGAAGTTTAAAATATAAAAAGCTTTTATGAAGTTTTAACTTTAAGTGGATTTTGTTGATAGACAAAAGTTAGAGCTACACTGAACATGGCCTGAGTGTATGAAACACACATGGAATAGCTTAACCAATCTATAATCTACTGGGCATGGCAATACTAGGAGCACCCTGGAAAATCTCGTAATGCAGATGCCCTTCTCCCTCTATGAGCACTAGTATACTAACTCTACTTCCGATTGATAATAGGGGTCAACCGCCCCAGCTAAATGAATAACCATGTTTTTTGCCTTTAGTGAGATCCTCCAAATGGCCAGGTGCTGCTCTCAGGATTGAATTTATCAGCACCATTATATCTTCTGGTGGAAACTTTGCTCCCTTAGGTAAAAAGGCACCCTAAGCAGCAGAGCTCAAAGTGATTCCCTCATATTGATTCCCACACATATTCCCCAGGAGTTTCATGGTATAAACAAGAAATGTCTGCAAATTCTTTGCGGTAAGCCTTCTGAAAAACTTGCTTTTATAGCTGGCGCAGTGGGTCAAGCAAGGCTGCATATTGAAATTACCTACGATCTGTAAGAAAAATCCCTAATATGTGGGTCCCTCCACCAGAGTTCCTGGGTGCCCAGGTTGAGAACTGCTGGTCTCTACAAAATGAGAGAAAGAAGGGTTAAGCATGAGGAAACTGGACATCACCATGCATGGTCACCTGCTGCAGTTAAAGCAAGCCAGTAACAGTTGAGGAAGGGCTCCTGTAAAAAATGGTGGCTTGGGCCGGCCGAGTGGCGCAGTGGTTAAGTGCTGGCTTGGGAAGCCAGTGGCCCCAGTTCGGTTCCCACATATGAGGGCCTGTAAAAAATGGTGGCTTGGGCCGGCCGAGTGGCGCAGTGGTTAAGTGCTGGCTTGGGAAGCCAGTGGCCCCAGTTCGGTTCCCACATATGAGGGCCAATAACACTGCCCTCAAAAAAAAAAATGGTGGCTTGATGGAGTAGAAGATGGGCATGGTCTGGTCATAATAATCTTCCAAGGGCTTCTTTTCAAATTCTCAGACTCTGTCTCTCCCGCAGGATTTTATTTATTTATTTATTTTTTACTCTCCCATAGGTGACCTATTAAGGCTGTGAATTTCAATGATGTTATAATTTATAACTTCAGACATTACATCTGCTTTTTAGCTTCATCAGTCCCAAAACTTTCTGTGTTGTCATAGAAACCTCCCTAATCCTTTACGGTTAGAACTCTGAATTTAAAATTTTGAACTTATCATTTCCTTTATATTCCCACCACAGATATACAAGGATTACCTCTTTTCCATACCCGCACTAGCATTTATCTTTTATTTTTTAGTAATATCCATCCTAATAGCATGAGATACTATCTCACTGTGGTTTCGATTTGCATTTTCCTGATGATTAGTGATCCTGAGCATCTTTTCACATACCTGTTGACCATTTGTATGTCTTCTTTGGAGAAATGTCTATTCAGGTCCTTTGCCCATTTTTTAATCTGTTTGTTTGGGGCTTTTTAAAAAATTTATTTGCTATTGAGTTGTTTGAGTTACTTATATACGTTGGATGTTAACCCTTTATCATGTATATTGTTTACAAATATTTTCTGCCATTTCTAATGAAAATGTCTTTTCATTTTGTTGATTGTTTCATCTGCTGTGCAGAGCTTTTTCTTTCTTTCTTTTCATTTTTTTTAATGAGTTTCAGGTGTACAAAACAATGTAATAGTTAGGCATTTCACCCCTCACAAAATGATAATCATCCTCCCCCAATCTACTACCCCTCTGACAACATATATATGTTACAATTCCATTGACCCTATTCTCTATGCTGTACCCCACATCCCATGATTATATATATTAAATTATAGTTGTCATTCAATATTATTCAGCTTCAGCTTTAGATGTACAGTGCAGTGGTCAGGCATTTAGTGCAGAGCTTTAAATTTGGTGTAGCCACATTTGTCTATATTTGGTACCTGTGCTTATGGTGTTATATCAAAAATTCACTACCAAGACTGTCAAGGAGCTTTTGGCCTTTGTTTTCTTCCAGGAGTTTTATGACTTCAGGTGTTACATTTAAGTCTATAATCCATTGAGTTCATTTTTGCATATGATGTAAACAAAGGGTCTAATTTCATTCTTTTCCATGTGGATATTCAGTTTTACCAACGCTATTAATTAAAGAGTCTATCCTTTTCCCACTTTGCATTCTTGGTGTCCTTATAGAAGATTAGTTGACTGTATATGTGGGTTTATTTCTGGGCCCTTTATCCCACTGGTATATGTATCTGTTTTTATGCCATTGCTATACTGTCCTGATCACTGTAGCTATGTAGTATGCTTGGAAATTAGAAAGTATGATGCCTTCAGCTTTGTTCTTCTTTCTCAAGATTGCTTTGGCTGTTCGGGGGCTTTTGTGGTTTTATTTAATCTAATAATTCCACTTCTGAATATTTATGAAAAGGAATTTAAATCAGGATCTTGAAGTGATACCTGTACTTCTGTGTTCACTGCAGCATTATTCATAAAAGCCACTATATGGAAGCAACCTAAAAGTATATTGATGGATGAATGGATAAAGAAAATTTGGTACAATGGAATATTAGTCAGCCTTTAAAAAGAAGGGAAATCTACCATTTTTAACAACATGAATGGACCTGGAGAACATTATGCTAAGTGAAGTAAACTAGACACAGTATGGCAAATACTATATTATTTCACTTATATGTAGAATCTAAAATAGTCAAACTCATAGAAGCAGAGAGTGAAACAGTGGTTGCCAGAGGCTGGGGAAAGGAGAAAAAGAGAGGTAATGGTGAAACGGTACAAAGTTTCAGTTGGGTAAGATGAATTAATTCTGGAGTTCTACTATATGGCATAGCCAGTAACTAACAATGCTAATTATATAATTAATATTTTAAAAGAGGGTAGATCTCATGTTAAGTGTTCTTACCACACACACACAGAAATGATAATAATAATAATAAAGGGTGCAGGAGGAAACTTTATGGATTGTTGGATATGTTTGTGGCCTTGATAATGGTGATGATTTCAGGCATATACTTATCCCCAAACTCTTTGAGTTGTATACGTTAAGCACATACAGCTTTTTACTTATCAATCATACCTCAATAAAGTAGTTAAAAAATAACAACACACATCTAAGTGTAGGGCATAGTGTTTCAGGAAAGGAAAGGGCTATTTGAAGTCTAATAATAATCACTAAATAAATGCTAAATTTGAAAAAAAATGAAAGATTTAAAATGACAAAGTTTATATTAGAACTGTATGTGTGCCTAGCACTTCAGATACATCTTTCTTGATATATCTTTACATTTGAGAACTTAATAAACATTTATAAAATGATAGCTTACAATAAAAAATTATATTTCTAGTATCCCTCTATAATCAGCCTAGTGGTTTTCTTCTTGGAACCATTTCAGTGGGCCTGAGGAGCGATGTCTCTTTAAATGTACTTTAGTTCTTGACTTTCTTCTTTTCTACAGTTGGGGGTATCCTTGGAACTTGACACAGTGATGGGCTGGAATTTGCTCCTCCTCTCATGTCTGCTTTCTACCACTGGCATTACTATTCTCTCAGGAGCTCAGCTCAAACTTCTGAGTGAATCATCAGTTCATTTCTCATATCTACCACATCTTGTCAGTTGACAAATTCAGCTGATTGAATCTCCTCAATATCTCTCAAATACATCTTTACTTCCATTACCACTGACCAGGTGAGACCCTTGTGACTGAAATTGGCCTGTTATAAAGCCTTTTAAATACTTTTTTATATCCACAGGATTGCTCTGTTCTTTCAACCTAAAGAGAGAAAAGGCCCAGTTTTGTTCAGCTCTGTAATCCAAGCACTTAGCCCAGAACAGGAAAGATGAAAGATAGGCAATAAATGCTTGGTAAATGAGGCCTGGCGATATGCTTCTCTCTTCAGAAGCCTGTGATGATTTCCTGCTGTCCACAGGCTGAACTCCCCACCTCCTGGCATCTCGGTGCATCAGTCATCCTTTCTACATTATTTCTCACATATTCTCACACAAGTGATGTACCTGCTTATGACCACTCATCATTGGGCTCCCATTAATTTCCTCATCCGCCCTTATTTCAAATCTTCACTTATCAAAGTCCTACCCATATTTTCTCACCCTAATCCACTGTCATCTCTCTGAGGCCACTTCAGATTCTTCTTCTGTAATAACTGATCTTCCCAATTCTCTTAAGGACTTAATAACTGCATTATAACACAGTCTGTCTTTAATTATGCTGTTTGAATGAACAGGGTTTCATTTTAAGTGCCAATTTTGATCTATTGGTAACGGTGGCCTAGAGCACTATATGGACCAGGGTTCTAAGATTATTCGTAGGTTCCTTTGGAAGAAGGTGCTAAAACAGATTAGATGCCATATTGGGCACAGGACAAGGGAGAGAACACACTGCCCATAGAGTAGCCAACTTTGTCATAGATCCCTATGTATGCACTTACTCAGCTATATCATGTGCCCTTAAAAGATATCTTTTTATCCTTATAGCGTCTATTTACAATTTGTGTTCAGTTTGATCCTTAACCACCCTACTCCCAATTTTAAGTTTACCATCTAAAATGGCAAATATAACATATGTGATAGAATGTAATAATAGACAAGAAAGATACAAAGTGCTAATGAAATGGTCCTTGGAGAGTAGTTAGGAAGACATGGAGACCAAGAAGGGGAAGGCAGCATATATCCAAAGGAAATGAAATCAGTGTCTTGGAAAGGTATCTGCACTCCTATGTTCATTACAGCATTATTCATAATACGCAGGATATGGAAACAACCTAAATGCCTGTCATCAATGAACGGACAGACACACACACACACACACACACAGGAATATTATTCAGGTTTCAAAAAGCCAATAAATAGATTAAGTCCAGTGAAGTTGTCTCTTAACAAAATATTAAATTCTAAAACAGTGAAAGTGAAAAATCTAGTATAGCTAAAATTACCTTTGAATATTCCTTAACGTGCCCAAATAGTGTATTTTTTAAATATAAAATCAGATACTCAATAAATTATTCACTCTAAACTTCAAGATGTACTGAATAGAGCAATGAAGCTATAAAAGAAATACAGATATCCGAGCATTCAAACCTTTCTGCCTTTCAGATACCTATCAGAATTCTAGAGGAGGATGCAGGTAGGTAGAAAATTTCTCCTTTCGTACATTCTATTCCATTTTTTAGAAAGTAGTAAATCTATTTATATTTAACATTTATTAATGGATTTGTTTATTTAAAGCAAGGTATATAAAGAAAACTAATGAAAAGCTTGGAACATACTTGGAGCTTAACGAATGTTTGCTGGATTTGAATTTAAATCTTGCTTATTAGTTAGACCCCTGTACAAATTGTTCTTTGAAAAGCTACTTAGAAGACCTTGGTTGGCTTTTTCTTTTTCCAGGTTGACATCTTCTATGTGGCCCAGTGAACAGCTGTCACTCTTTTGCCATTTATACTAGTTTCAAGATAGCTTACCATAGTTATGGAAATGTGTATTGAAGGAAGATAACATTTTTTGTCCACCAAAACTGAAAATTAATAACATCCTGTGCTGGCTAGTATATGGGAAATAGACACTCTTGCAACTTTTGAGAGGATGTGAACTATTTAAACCTTTTTGGAAAAATTCATGTTCTAAGAAATAAAAACACAAGTCCTTGTAGCGGCAAATACTAACACGAAATCATATGTTCATCATTAGGGAAATAACTGAAGAAATTATGGTTTTCCTACAATGTAGAAGATGATGTACCTCCAAAACAAGGGCTAGATAAATCTGTATATGTTGATTAGAAAAGTGCTTGAGATATTTTTCCTAAGTTAAATAAACTGTGAAATAATAGACAAAAGTATAATATTTTCTTTGTTCACAACAAACAAAACCTTTTCTGAAAACCACAAAAAATAAACTGTACAAGTGTGTATTTGTTGTATAATACCTTTGAAAGTGTAGCAGAATAATATATCCTAAATTGTTATAGTTAGTAACCCCAAGGAGGTGAAGCAATTGGATGTTTAAGGGAAGAGCAAGGCGATCATTTTACCTTTTACTCTAGTCGGTTGTTTGAAGGCCTAATTCAAAATAGTGGAATAGGAAGAAAAAAACAGCTTGGGACGCAATATGGAAATGGAGTGGATGGGATTTGGCAATTATTTGGATGTCGGGGAGAGAGAAGTAAAGAAATCAAGGCTAGCTCATCAATTTCCAGCCTGAGTGACTCAGGGAATGATGCTTTCGCTCATAGAAATAGGGATAGCCTGAGAAGTGAATTCTTTTTATTTTATTGTTACCAAAGAGAGATGAAGAGTTTGGGTTATTAGCCAAATTGTGCTGCCTCGTATTTTAAATGATAATTGCTCCTAGAGGAAAACTTCTTATCTTGGTCTTAAAATCTCAAAAAATGCTATTTTATAATTGTATTTCATGTAAATTATAGAACTAAAACAGACAGACTGGTGTGTAATATTTTACCTTATCCATGCATACTATTCCAAAACAAAAGAACTTTTTTTTTGAATTGGAAAAAATTATAAGAATATAATAAAATCATCTCAAACATGTAAAGAAAAGTAAGTACTCGTGCTGTGTTCAAAGCAGCAGAAAGTATAAACTATGACCTGTGCAATTTTTACTATGTGTTTCTTTAATATAGTTATTCCTCTACAAGTGCATTTATAACTCAATGCTTCATAAATTGAGAAAGTATATCCTTGCTAAAGATATTCTGTATCGGTAGTCTTAGAATTTTAGTTCTAGAAATAACTTGTGCACTTTTATTGGGTAGAAAGCAGGATTAGGAATTTTGTTCCATTGTCAATGTATTTCTTGCAAATATTATCAAAATGCTGTGTGAATTGATTTCTGTATAATTATGTCACACTTTATGTTGGGGCTGAAATAGAAGTGTGTAACCCATCAGTATGAGCCCTTTTGCATAGATAAATGAGTAAACAAAGTCACCTGAATAAATCATTTTAATTTTCAACTCAGTTATGTGGAAATCAACTGTGCTTGCATACTTTTATTTTCCATTCACCATTGATTGTATTTTTATGTCAGACACTATCCTACGAGTATTTCTTAATTGAACTATATGGGGCTTTCCATGGGAAATGTTTTTCATATCACATCTATTATTTCTAATTTGAGTAGAACAGGAATTCATATAATTGCCATGTTTTTATGTTGTGCCTAAAGAATTTCAAAACCTTCAGAAAACCAGGTGATTATGATGCTGTGTGAGTTCACAAGATGATTTATTTTATTGGCTAATTCTTACAGTTTAAGTTAAGCTACATATGGTCCCTCAATGGAGGAAATAGAAGAGAGATAATAAATTTAATATTTTGTATATTTCTTGTTTTCCAGAAAATAAATACTTCTGGAACCAGTAATGCAGATGTCCCTCTGGCTGATCCCGGAATGTACCAATTGGACATTACATTAAGAAGGGGTCAGAGTTTAGCTGCTCGAGATCGAGGAGGTAAGATCATAAGAACACCATCATTTGGAAGCTTATTCTGTGTGATTTTGACAAAATTTGTTTCTCTTATGGTTGCTTAAGAAAAAAAAAAATACTGTATCATAATTTTTAGAAGGTTGGGTTCAACGATGTGGTTTGAAATATTATCTGGCTCCTGTGATGACAGAGGAAGAGGTTATGATGCAAGTTTGAAAATTCTGAGCTAATCCCAACCCAGACAGCAGGGCTCCTACCAAACTGCTGACAAATTAGATCCTGCATTATATCTAACCTGTGACACAGTTGGTTAAGCAGGTTAAGCTCTATCAGAAGTCACCTTTTGGCAGACTTGACATTTTTTTTGCTGCATTGATTTGCTCAGTTGAATCTGCTAAAATTGCAGAAACCAGGACTTGTATCTCACCAAAACTTTGGAAATTCCAACAAGTGATTTTCTGAGGCTTGGTTGGATCTGACAGTAGTCTCATGGTGGATTAAACAGGCCTTTATAGGCCATAATGAAGGAAAAGACAAAGCAAATACTCTGTAGTTCCTAGATTCCAAATCTCAAGGCAATTTCCTGATGAATGAGCCTGGGCTACTGTAGGGATTCCTTACAGTATGTTTTCTAAACATACTGTGTAGCATTGTTTGCACATTTTGAAAGATCACGTATTCAGGATGTAAAGAACTGAGGACCCTCAGGGGCCACAATCCCAGAGGAAGTGGAATTTGGTGTAACGCTTCCAACTAGGAAGAAAGAGAGCCCCTATGCCTCTAATCCATTATCAGAGAACCTGGAGGGTGCTCCTGATGTTACATGATTTTGTTTATCTCCTCGAACCCTACTAACAGCCATACTTAGGGAGTGGAAGGAACCAAATTAGAACTATTGTTTATAATTTCTATCTCCTGTCTCTTCAAGAATAAAATAAAGAAAATAATATAATGATGTTTTTTTTTTAAGACTAGAAACTATACAAGTAGTGGATTTAGTTTTTACATAAAAACTAGTAGATAGCAGAACATTCTTAATGAATGAAGGTGGGATTGGAAATGTAAGAATTTAAAAAGATGGGGGAAATTTTCAAAATTAACCATCTGATTTAGCATCTGGGGACGAATATTTATTGAATTGAACTGCATGTCTCAAAAAAGGTTACAATTAGATCAGAGAAAGAGAAAATGCTATTAACATAGTTTTATCTATGTAATATTTATAGTTTTTAGAGTACTCTTAATTCTATTACATAACATCATTTGCTCTAAAACAGAATTGAACTATGCATCAGGAGATCAAAATTTTAGTCATAGATATGTCCTCCCAACAATAGTAAATACATATGCACCCATTATTTATTACAACATTGTTTGTAATTATAAAATACCCATAAATAGGAGAATAAACCATAGTACATTCATATGGTGAAACATTATGCAGCTGTAAAATAAATACGGAAAATCTTTAGGAATTGATATGCAAAGAGTTATAAGATAGGTGAAAAGGCAAAGTGCAAGAGTACCAACAGTAGGCAGTGTTTCATGTCAGAAAGAAGGCAGTTAAAAAATTAGGCATTACCTTCTCATTTGTTCAAAAGATATATCAGAAGTAAACTCCAGAAACTAATGAAATTGGCAACATATATAGTATGTTAAGAACAAGTATCAAGAAGAAGGAATGGGGATGGAATAAAAGGAGTGAGGAGGATGTGACATTTCTCCTAGTAAACCTTCTTGTATAGTTCTAACTCTTTAACTATGGTGATAATTCAGCACCTCTATAAATAAATGAATAAGTGAGTGAACATATCTATCTATCTATCTATCTATCTATCTATCTATCTATCTATCTATCTGTCTGTCTACTGACATACCTACCTATGAGGATGTGAAAAGAATACAAAAAGAATATAATTATAACCATCAGGGGGATGGGGAGTAAAACAACTAATTTAAGTGATTATGTAAAACAGTGTTCAGATTATACACTATAAAACTCAAGACAAAAAGAACTTATATATATATAATGTACTCTTTCTAGATCACTAGTGTCAATTCTGACACTACTTAGTGTGTATACAAAAAATGAGCAAATAAGTAAATATATTGTAGATAATGAGAGCCAGGTTTCTTAATATGGGAGAAAGAAGCTACAAATATACAGCAGGGAAAAGCTAGAATGAACCTGGTGGTGTTTAAGAGGTATCAGTATGAACTAATGTTTCTAGAGAGATATATAACAATTAAAATGGATAGAGTTGTGTGTGTGTGTGTGTGTGTGTGTGTGTGTGTGTGTGTGTGTTTGTTTCCTAGGCCTATCTGCTGAGCAGGCCTAGAAACAATCACAAAGGTGTAATGACAAAGTAGTAATAAACAGTGGGCCCAGATCTTGGTTTCTAAATACAATTTCCCCAATGAACATAAACAGGGCTCCTGGAGAAATGGTTGATTGCAGAACTGGGGCAGCAAAAGTACAAGATGAGCCTGGAACATTTTACAATACCAGAATGTAAGGAAGTGCTCAAAACCTAACAGCAGAATGTCAGAGTGACATAGGAACCAACTCAAAGGAGCTCCTAAAGACCAAAGCTAGAACCATTTCAGCAACAAAATAAATCACAGAAATAGTACCTTATAACACGTACAATATTGTAAATATCTATAAGGAGTAATTGAATAAATTAATAAGTTTTCCTTATGGTAGAATTTTCCTTATGGTAAAATTTTCCTTACAGTAGAATTTAATGAACAAAGCTTTCCCTTATGGTAGAACTTAATGAACAAATAAAGAAGGGAAAATAGAAATAGAAATCCACCTTTAAACAAGCAACACAAGTACTAATTGTTGCAAGCAAAGATCATCAATCGATGCTAAAATTGTAGGTGGAAAATTATGATGAGAAACAGGATATTTGAATCATTTCAAAGAATTTGCCCACAAGATCCATATGAATTACAATGACAAAAATAGTAAATTAGCAGTGGAGAAACTTCGAAGACACCACCTTTACCAGGTGATCAAAGGTAACATCAGCAGTGATAAGACAGGCGGACATTAAGGCCTCCTGATACGATGTACTGAGACAGGCACATCATTTTTGTGGTATTTTTATCATAATTCATAAAGTCAGTGGAATCATGAGCAAACATCAGGCAAACGCTGGCAAGATATGCTGCCAATGATCTGAGTGGAGTAGCAGCTACCCTTTGGATGGGACATATACAATCTTGTTCCGCAATTTTGAATCTGGATGGCATTGTGCATGCACTACTGTCTTTCTTAAAGGAGCACGTGTTTCTCTATAGATGTCTCTACCAAAAATAGGAATTGTTTTCAGGTAGAGTGAGAGGACCATGTTCTTTAAAAAAAAAAAAAATGGAGAGAAAAATATTACTTTTTTGGAAGTGAAGACTATCCCAAAGTATTTAAAATGCAAACTTTAATCCAGCTTCACTATTTTACTTACTCGCCTAGCATTTGTGAAGTTTTTATTGGGTAGATATGAGAAAAGAAATGTAAACAAAGGAAACAACCTGGATTAAGTTTGGGATTGATTAAAATTTATCTTAGATCCACCTGTGAGTAACGTATATTTAAGTATATGATTGTGTAGCCAATATTGGATCACTTTAGATTTGCGAATTTATATATATATATATATACTTTATATACACATAGGATAATTAGATGTAGATGGATAGTATGAAGTGAGAAAAGAAGTCAGGAAGCACTGCTGTCATGTGGCAGTACAGTTTTGATGGCCTGCACTGGGATTGCAGATGTGGAAATTGAGAAGGAAAGGAAAATATGAGAGATGGTTCAGGGGAAATGGCCACTAGATCAGTTAGATAAGGGGTTCTAAAGGAACTATGGAGATTTTAAGGCTGATGGTGCCTGGGAGTCATATGGGTTTAGGGGAAAGGTGAATGTAAGAAAAAAAAATTCTGTATTACTATTAGAAGTAACAGAAATTCTGCTCTTATTTATATCATTTATTACATTGATGTCCTCATCTACTGCCCAGAAAGACCCAAATGCCTATGACCCATATGTCCCATCCCATATCACCCTTTCACATAATAGTGGAACAACAGGAAATCTCATTTTCACCATTTCTAGAATATTGTTTGGACTTTGCAGCTCCAGAGTCTTCCTTCATTTATAATAGGCATGGAGCTGGGCTCAGCAATCAAAACTGACCATCATTTTTCCAGTCTTTTTTTTTTTAGAGAGATTTTATTAGGGAATTGGGGGGAGGAGAACAGCGTTTGGGAATCGGGGAAGGGGAACAGACAAGTTGCTGTCTTTTTGTTCTTCAGTCTAGTTGCGGAGGATGTTGCTTCACTGGCCCATGTGGGTATCGTCATTGCACTCTTCCTGGATGAGGCAGATCGGTCGTTGGCCTCTGGATGGCCGCTCACCGCGGCTATTGGCAGTTCACGCTGGCTGCCGGCCACTCACTGTAGCCTATGGCAACCCATTGCAGCAGGGGCTGCAGCCTACACCGTCGCTGGAACTCGCAGCCCAGCTCCAGGTGGAGCTGTTGTTAGCTGTAGAAGGCAGTGTCACTGGCCTCATATGTGGGATCCAAACCGGGGCCACTGGCATTCCAAAACCAGCTCTTAACCAATGCGCCACTCGGCCGGCCCTCATTCTTCCAGTTTTATAATCTGTGTTAGAGAACAATAAGCAGGTGGCTCCTTGGAATGGTACTACCTTTTCCTAAGTTTTATGACCTCTTCTTTAAGTAGCATGATAGGCTAGAAAGATCTTGGGGAGTCTAACACACAAAATTTCAAAGCCAAACTCAACATTTTATTAGTTGTGTGTGTGACATTGAGATGTGCAATCTCTGCGGAAATTGTTGGTCTCCATATTTAGCAAATAAAAGTACAGGATGCCTAATTAAATTTGAATTTCAGGTAAACAACATATGATCTTTTTAGCTGAGTTCCTTATTTTATCTTGCAGCCCCGTGACAATTGTCATGGTTAGGTATGGTTAGAAAAATGCTACTTATATTTTAATTGGGTTGGACTTTTCAGGACTATATTATCATCTATCACATTTTAAAGGTAATATCTTGACATGATAATTTCTATTGCTAGAAAAAATGAGAACAATCTCCCTAGATATGTCTGGTGAGAGCAGCAATTCCAGAAGTCAAAAAATCAAAGCGTGATAGAGTAACACTTCCTCCAAAATCTCTTGGAAAGAATTCATCCTTGCCTCTTCTAGTTTCTGATGACTCCAGGCATTCCTTGGCTTGTGGCAGCATCACTCCAATCTCTGCCTCCATCTTCTCATGGCACTCCCCTCTGTCTCCATGTGTCAAATTTCCCTCTCCTTTCTCTCATGAAAACATCAGCCATTGGATTTAGGGCCCACCCTAAATCCAGTATGATCTTGTCTCAAGATTCTCAATGTAATTGCATCTACAAAAACCTTATTTCCAGATCAGGGTATGTTTGCAGGTACTAGGGGTTAAGACTAGGTCACATCTTTGGGAGAACCCATGTCAACCCACCAAAAAGGACAATTGCTTCTCTTCAAATATGAGGAACAAAACTTAAATCATCAAAAACATGATCCATGTAAACTAGTTTATCATGATTCCACTGATAACTGTGTTAGAAATCCCTGGGTTGAGTAGAGTTAGAAAATCTCAGTCAGTCCACTTAGAAACTCTTCATGTCCACTCTGTGAGTCTGATGTGCCATTACTAAAGGAAAGTTTCCAAGTGTTCTAACAACAGTGTTTTCAGGTTGGAGTAAGAATTCTAAAAACCTGGGGCCTGGGAAAAGATTTAAAAGGTTATCCCCTGCCAAGCTTCACTTTTCTCATGGTTTAGTGACGGCCTACTTATACCAATTATAAGACAGCCAGATCTGAGAAAATGAAGTGGAAAACATTTTATTTTTTCAAAAATAAATTCAACTTGATAAAACAGAAACATATTCTGTGTTATAAGTGTAAACAAGCCCTTTTCAAGTTGGGGGTGGGTGGGGAGGGATGCCAGCAATTTTGTCATTAGAATGTAATTTATGAAAGCTCTGAGTAGTAAGGTACAGTGATATTTCTAGTGCATTCTATGCATCAGACATGATATTTGGTATTTATTTACACATGTTTCCTCTAATCTAAGTAGGACTGGCCCTAAGAGCAGTTTCTACCTCAATACATTCACTCACTGTTTGGTGTTCAAGTCCCTTTGGTTTTGACCCTTTGGACTTTCCTCTATGGTTCCATGGCCATACATTCTGATTGCCTGGGGGCAGTTATGTGTTTGTTTTTTTACCTTTTGACTGCCATAGTTGTTGATAGTGCTCCATTTCACTCTCAAAAGGGTCTCCATTTCAGAGACAGTGATGCTTCCTAGAAAGAAATCTTAATTCCATTCAAGTGGATAAGAAAATTAAGCATTATAAATGTTCCTTTTTTTTCCCTAGAAGAATGCAACTTACATCATCAGAGAAAGGGTTGTTTCTGAGCTGGTTTTAGATACTTTTCTTGGAAGCCCCTTCTTTAGGTTTACACAGCCTTTAACAAGCTATTTTAATCAAGGAAAGGTCTGTCATGTTGCATTTTTGTGCTAGGATCATGAATTGAAGGTGTTGCTAGTAAATCATTTTTTGCATTTCTTACAGATGGTGGAATCAGATATAGGTTTGTTTTACCCCATTCAGAGACAATTATTTATGTACATGATAATGTTATTCCTTTCAGCAGTTTTCTATCATTGGGAAATAAAAAATAAAATCATAGTAACTCAGTTTGGATGAAAGCTATTTCCCATAGTATATGATCTTAAGCTTCACACACACACACACACACACACACACACACACACACACACACACTTTGTTCTGTTTTTAACTTGTCTTATTTTCATAGATGTAAAAAGCATCACTCATTAACATACAGATTCCCTTGTTGTATGTTGATTTAAGTAGACACCATATAATTTCTAAACCCTGAGAATGAACTTCTACCTGGCAATTTTGTAAAAGACTCCAGAACTGCACAACTGTTCTAGAGAGCTTTTTATTCTGGCCTGTACACTTTATTTGTTCTGAGCCAGAAGCCAAATGTGCAGTGGCTCTTCTCTGGGGTGCCATTCTTTACCAAGTGTAAATCTCAAACT
Source organism: Aselliscus stoliczkanus (assembly GCA_033961575.1). Lineage (NCBI taxonomy): Eukaryota > Metazoa > Chordata > Mammalia > Chiroptera > Hipposideridae > Aselliscus > Aselliscus stoliczkanus. The sequence continues at coordinate 48,805,579 of CM066728.1, forward strand.
CTGTAAGTCATAGAGTGTAATACACCAATTTCCTGAAGAGACTCTGAAAATTATGTTTCCATACATGAAATGCAGTCATAGCACACCTAATTAAGTATTCACTTCTATGTGTGCTGCTTATTCTATTCTTATGCTTAATTATACTTAGAAAAAAGGACCAGTTTTTATGGAAACTTTGCAGATAGCTGAATTGCACTAAAAGTGAAAGGACCCAGGAAAGGCACCGAGTACAATATCTGACACTGTTCCCAGCAGTTCATAGACAAGGCCAATCAATACGCATCGTATTTCCTTCAGAATCCGCATAGACTTTGCCAGTGGTGGTTTTCTGGAAATATGATTTGTTTACTTATAGATGAATTGGTTTTAGAATAAGTATAATTTAATTCAGCATCTCTGTTAACAAAAGATGGTTTTCAGCTTAACTCATTTTAAAAGTTTATCTCTGAGTTCCATTTATTACATGTTGTCCTTAAATTCACCTGAGGTTAATTAGCTTGTATTCATGGTGTTCCATATGTAGACTTCTTAAGGGATATGTTCCTTCTTGGTATAAGCATAAGGGAAATTATATGTGCTCCTGGATTTGGATGTATTGTGCTGATAGGAAGAAATAGTCTCAGGAATTTAATTCCATGTTCCCTGAAATTGGATCACATGAAGTATACAAAATTACCCTTTCCATAAATTTTGAAAGGTCAATTGAGCATACTATACCAGTGAACAATGGGTTCATATTTTTGGTACAACTGTTTGATATAGTCAAAACTATATATGGTTAAAGGCCTATTAATTAAAATTATTTTAAGATTGGACATTCATTCTAATTATCACCATCTTCTATGCTTAGAGTTAGAGAGAGAGAAAAAAGTACTAAAGGGGTTAGTTCCATCAACTTATCATACAATAAACCATTAAAAATAATACTAGTGATACTCTAAAATAAATAACTCAATTAGACATGTTTCTTCACTTTCACAAGGTCCTAATTTTATTTATTTATGGTTTTTTTTTTTTAGAGGGCAGTGTCACTGGCCCTCATATGTGGGATCCGAACCCGGGCCGCTGACATCCCAAGCCAGCTCTTAAACAATGCGCCACTCGGCCGGTCCAACAAGGTCCTAATTTTAAATTTTTTTTTTTTTTATGCTGCCTTGGGTTAGCAGTCTACTTTTAGAAAGTTATCTGTCTTTGAACCAAAACAGTCCTGGAAATTCTGATTTTTAAGTCCCCTGGCACAGTCGATAAAATATTTACTCAAGGTGCAACTCAGTTTATATTTGGAAACCTGCACCTATGAGTTTATTCTTAGCAGCCTCAATAGTCTTTTTCCACCAAGGTCTGAGACTTACATTCTTTGTAAGTTTTTTCAGAACACACCATGTCTAGTCTGTAGCTAACAGTAGGAACCTTTAGGTGAGCATGAGAGGAAAACTGGCAAAGAAAATATATACATTTAGCTGTCTTTTTAGCAAAACTAATAAAACAATTTAAGCTATTTAAATTTTTTTTTCTGTGATTAGGAGTATTAAGAGTACTTAAGTCAACTTGATGAAATTTTTTACAATTATTTAACATTTATTTACCAAGTAATACTAACAATCTTTTTAAAAAGATTTTTATTAAAATATAACTAACATACCATATTAGATTCAGATGTACACCATAGTTATTCAACATTTATAAACCTAAGAAGTGATCACTGTGATAAGTCCAGCAACCATCTGACACTGTATCATCCTTTCACAATATTGTTCACTGTATTCCCTTGGCTGTACATTATATCCCCATGATTTATTTGTTTTATACCTGGAAATTTGGACCTCTTATTCCCCTTCACCTTCTTCCCCCTTTTTAAATTTTCAATTACAGTTGACATTCAATATTATTTTATTTATTTATTTATTTTTTGAGGGCAGTGTTACTGGCCCTCATGTGTGCAACCGAACCGGGACTGCTGGCTTCCCAAGCCAGCGCTTAACCTCCGCACCACTCGGCCAGCCCTAATATTATTTTATATTAATTTCAGGTATACAGCATAGTGCTTAGACATTTATATAATTTAAGAAGTGATCCCCCAACTAGTACCCATCTGGCACTATACATAGTTATTACCATATTATTGACAATATTCCTCATGCTTTACTTTACATCCCCATGACCATTTTGTAACTACAAATCTGTACTTCTCAGTGCTTTTACTTTTTTCACCCTGCCCCCTAGTTCCCCTCTTGTCTATCATCCTGATAAATCTAGTACCTGTCTGACACCATACATAGTTATTGCCATATTATTGACTATATTGCTTATGCTATACCCTACATCCCCATGACTACTTTGTAACAACCAATTTGTATTTCTTAATCCCTTCCTTATGTCACCCTGCCCCCAAACCACCTATCTGGCAAATCAAAATGTTTTCTGCATCTATGAATTTGTTTCTGTTTTGATTGCTTATTTATTTTGTTCTTTAGATTCCACATATAAGGAAATGACATTGCATCTGTCTTTCACTGTCTGACATACTTCTCTCAGCACAATACCCTCCATGTCCATCCATGCCATCGCAGATGGGAAGAATCCATTTCTTTCTCTGGCCGAGCAATATTCCATTGTATAAATGTACTACCTCCTCTTTATCCATTCTTTCATTTGGGGACACCCAGGTTGCCTTCATATCTTGGCCACTGTAAACAATGCTGTAATGAACATATGGATGCACATGTCCCCTTGAAGTAGCATTTTGGATTTCTTTGGATAAATTCCCTGAAGTGGGATTACTGGGTTCTTTGTCTCTTGGTATGCCCTTTGCTTTAAAGTCTGTTTTGTCTGGTATAAACGTTGCTACCCCAGCTTTTTTTAATTTTACATTTCCATTTTCATGAAGTTTCTTTTTCCATTCTTTTACTTTCAATCTGTGTGTGTCTTTCGATCTGAAGTGAGTGTCTTGTAGGCAGCATATGCAAGGGTTTTGTTTTCTTATCCATTCAGCAACCCAGTTTTTGATTGGAGCATTTGATTCATTTACATTGAAAGTAATTGTTGATAGGCATGTAGTTATTGCCATTTTATTTATATCTTTTATTTATTTTTTGTCTTAAAGAAGTCCCTGTAAGATTCCTTGTAATATTGGTTTGATGGTGATGAACTCCTTTAGCTTTTTCTTGTCTGGGAAGCTCTTTATCTGTCCTTCAATTCTAAATGATAGCTTTGCTGGGTAGAGTCATCGTGGTTGTAGATCCATGTTTTTCATCACTTTCAATATTTCGTGGGAATCCTTTCTGACCTGCAAAGTTGAGAAATAAGCCTGTAGTCTTATGGGAGCTCCCTTGTAGGTAACTAACTGCTTCTTTTTTTGCTGCTTTTAAGATTCTCTCTTTGTCTTTAACCTTTGGCATTTTAATTATGATGTGAGTTTTAATCACTCTTCAGTGACACAGTTGACAGTCACATGAAACTCTTCAAAAACAAAACGGAGACCACAAAACTCCTCAGATCTAAAACATTCTCTGGAAACCTATGAGGCCATTCTGGGCTCCCCTTTCTGGTGCCTCTGATGTCTCCTAGAAACCAGACTATCCCTTTATTCTCACAGGCCTTCAGGCCCATTTCACTTCTCCCAGTCCTAAGGTTAGATAGCAAGATGCCATAAAAACACGGAATAAAAGTCCGTTCGAATGGCATTAGACTTTGACATGAGGGAACTCTGAACATGAGTCCAAATTACCATGTCTTTGAATAGTCTAGTAGTTTGTTGGTCATAGTTGCTCTTAAAGAGGAAGGTCAAATAAACATGAAGAATCTTGAGTGTTCTTGTGTTGTTTCTTGATCTAGAAGCTGACATCTGCTTGACTTTGATGTTCTTATTGTTAACCTAAAAATAGAAGGCCAAAGTGAGAAGCAACAACTGTTTGTTTGAAATACAAAAGAATACCTTTTCTGGAAGCATTGATTCAGGCACAAATCCAAGCGGTGAGATTAGAAGGTGAAGGTAAGGGGCATTTATGAGAAAGGGTAGGGAAATAATTACGTGAATAGAAGGAAGGAATTTCTATGTGTGTTAATAAATTAAGGAAGGAATTTCTGTAGATGCAGATAAGCTAACAGAGTGATGCTAATTCTAAGGAATATCTTTCATTTTCAGTCCTGTAGTCATGTCTGCTTTCCTGTTGGCTTTGTGAACAGTTGTTTAGAGTACAGGGCTACTTTGGGCCCAGTCCAGAGGCTATTTTGCCTAGTTTTAACTTCCCAAAGGTTGAGGAGTAAGATGCACAAGGCAGTTCCTCTGGATGGCAGTTCCAACTCCATTTTGAGGTGGCTCCGTTTATAGTATTTTTTGTACACTATGAGGTAGGCTACCTCTGTGGGTCCTCCAAGAATTGTAGAAAGAAGACATTTTAGTCAATACAGTTATGAGGATGTATGAGAAATTTATAGTAATCTCTTTTGCAAATGAAAAGACCTCTTGTAGGCCAATTTAATGATTCTCTCCTAAGAACATTTTATTGATGTTTTTAATGTCTATATTCATTTTATCCTAATAGTAAACAGGAGGTTTCTAGATCAAAGATCTGACATTACTGCTTAGAGTATTGGTTCCCCATGCCCCCCTTTCTCCCTTTGGGGAGATGCAATGAGAGCCAATGTCCACTACACATATCAGAGGGTCTGTCCTGCAGGAGAACCCCAAAATTATGTAATTTGTAGTTTCTGTAGGAACTGCTGCACAGTAGCCCCTTTTCCACTCTTGAAAGTGAGAGAAAAAGAGCTTATCTTTCTAATATAAGCAGATCCTCTCTTAAGAAAATAGGTTCCTAGATTTTACAATTATTTGAAATGAAAACTCCTGGCTCTAAGCCTGTCAACCTTAGAATGTGAAAACAAAATGGTTCTGGGGAAAAGATGTTCTTTATCTTTACAGCATGTAGTTCATCCTTTATTTTGCCCCAGCTCTTTGTCTTGCCTTTCTGTTAAGCATGGAGCTTGCCCTTTGTGAATACGTGTAAATGCTCTATAATTATGGTCTGAAGTGAAATTGAAATTCTCTTCATAGTTGAAGAATGACCAGTTTGTCATTCACAAACTTTTAAAAATGTAGACTGCTGAGTTGTTCAGAATATTAAAGGATAACAGATTTGTACCCAAATGGGCTCAGAGACAATTACAAAATTCTATATTCAAGCTTTTTGTTTTGAGAATGTATTACCTATTGAAAGAAGTTATTGGAGAATAATTCCTTGTTAAATTTAGAAAAGAATGAACAAAGCTTTGTTCTTCATTATTAAAGAAAACCTGTAAGTATAAATTATAAGAATAACGAAAATAAATTGTGTTTCAAAAAAAAGTGGATTTGAGTTTAAAAATTCTCAAATTTCAATTTTTTAAAGATGATATCTTATTAGCAGCCTGTCATAGAAGAAAAGGCCATGTTTTTTAGGTTGGGTTCTCTAGAAACAGAGCCTGAAACAGGGATTTTGCATTTCTTCAGGGGATAATCCCAGCAAATAGAGATAAGGATAAAGGTGAGACAGGGAAGGAAAGGAGCGAGTAAAGAAGCAGGTTACCTTTGGGTACCCAGTCATAGTGGTGGATGCCCCCAGCAAGTCCCAGTGAGGAACCAAGAAGATGGGTTATTTGTTTAGTGATTTGCATTCTCCTTTTGCTAAGACCTGCTCCCAGAGGTGTAGCGCCTGCGGCCTGGCCCATGCCTGGGCCATGCATGTTCCTGTGACTGCAAGAAGTCCCAGGTGCTTGATCCAGGAATGGAGGTAGACAGCTCTTGGTGTTTAGGGAAACTGAGAGTGGAGATGCGATATGGAAACCCATGGCATTTGCTACAGCATAGGCTGGGCATCAGAGAGACCAGAAATAAGTCATTGAATAACTAAGCTATGCCTCATCTGTAAAGTGGGGACAACAAATGCATCTGCTCCCTAGGCTTGTTCTGAAGATTAAATGAGATTCTACACATGATGTTTTAGAGCAGGGCACAAAGTAAGCCCTCTGATCATCTACTTCCCCATCATCAACAACAGTATTATTATTAACATGATGCTAACTAAAATGTTGATAAGTTAGTGAATTTTTCCAAATGAGAGCTACAAGGTCTTTTTTTGTCTTTTTCATTATATTTAATGAGTATTAGAGATTCTTATGGGTTCTGGTATTCAGCTTTAGAGTTATTTCTTTTTCTTTTTTTTTTTAAGATTTTATTGGGAAATTGGGAGAGGGGACAGTGTTGGGGAATCAGGGAAGGGGAACAGGCAGGTTGCTGTTGTTTTGTTCTTCAGTCTCATTGTGGAGGATGTCACTTCACTGGCCCATGTTGGTATTATCATTGCGCTCTTCCGGGGTGAGGCAGTCACTCACCAGCCATTGGACTGCTGCTCACAGCGGTTCACGGTGGCTCACGGCACCTCATGAAAGCTCATGCAGCTGCCAGCCAGCCCCACTGCAGCCTGCACCATCACCGGCGACTCACGGCAACCTAGCTCCAGGATGAGCTGTTGTTCACCATCTTAGCTGTAGAGGGCGCAGCATCACGGGCCCTCATATGTGGGATTCGAAACCAGCCCCGCTGCTCAGAGCTGGCGTCCCAAACCAACTCCTAACCAATGTGCCACTCATCAGGCCCTGTTTTCTTTTAAGAATTTCTCTGGTTTTATGCTACAGTAAAACACCATAGTTTTTGCCCTAGCAATTGACTGATGATGTTGACAGCCTACTCATTTTATGTCTTTGTACTGTTTACTTCAATGCGAGTAAACCCTGCCCACCTGCCTCACAGGGAAATAAAAGTAGGGTTCTTGTTGAGAATTAAAAAAAGCAATTGTTTTTGTGATGTTGAGGGTATTTCTTTTTTTTTTTTCTGCTTAAAGCACAAATTTTGTATTTCCTCCTTAGATATCATACTCATGTTTCCTTAATTATTTCAGAATTACACTCTGAAATAAAATTCTGGGAAGGACTCATTATCATTTTTCAAAATTGCAAGAAAAATAAAGCTATGGAAAGCAGTTCGTATCTCAGTATTTAGAATTATTTGAAGTTCATTTTTACTGATTTTGGTTTCACTACGATTTCACTATTCTGATTCAATAATGTTGAGAAACAAAAATATCCTTCACTGTTATGAATAATAGGTGTCATAGTGGAAGTCAATAGGTTTCTCCTTTTACTCTATCACATGCACCAAAAAAATCAATAGAGTGAGAGGACAAAACATCTTAAATGGATAATTATTGCTCCTGAGATACATTAATATAGAGAATCAGTAATGGAGAAAACTGAACAAGATAACATTTTAACTTTTTTACAAGAAAATAAGGAATTGTCCTTAAAATTTATTAGCAAAGACAAGAACATTTTAGAGTTACCAGTGCTTAGTGGTACATGTGCTATCGCTTTATAGATTTCAAATTTGTGAGGCTATTTCTTCCTATGTGTTTTTTATATAATTAGAGCTTGTGCTTTCAGGTGGGTGCTAAGATCTGGTTCATAGTCTTGTGAAGACAAAGCATTGCACACACTACTCTCAGGAATTTCATCATAACTGTAGGAGAAATGGTAGGTAGAGTAATGTGGGAAGTCCCTGGGGAGACAGACCTGACCAAGCCAAGGAGGCCCTCAGAGTTGGTAGTTATAGGACTTGTCTGTGCCTTGGGCCTCTAGCTGGAGAACTGGTGGTGAGGTCTGGAAAATGGGATGTAAGAAACTGGTTAAATCAACTAGGGTTTAGGACCTCTGGTATAGGCAGAATTCTAAGTTGACCCCTAATGATCCATGTCCTTGTATTAATGTCTCCCCTTTAGTATGGGTAGAATCTGTGAATATGATGAAATATCACTCTTATGATTATGCTATATTATGTTATATGACAAAAGTGTAGGGATTTTTGCAAATGTGAATATCTCTAATCAAGTGACTTTGAGTTACAAGGACAATGATTTTTGGCAGGCCTGACCTCATCAGGTGAGTCATTTAAAAGGAAATGACTGGTACCCTCCTTGAGACAGAGAGAGCCTTGTGCTGGCCTTGAAGAAGCCATCAGCCATGTTGTAAACTGAAAATGGAGAGGTATGGCTTCTAGGAGATGAGAGCTTCCATCTTACAACTGCAAGGCACTGAGTTCTGCCAACAACCTGAATGAGCTTGTAAGAAGATCCCAAGGTCCAGATGAGAACTCAGCCCAGCTGACACCTTGGTTGCAGCCTTGTGAGACCCTGAGCAGAGCTCCCAGTTAAGCCAAGCCTGACCTACAGAAATCTTGAGATATGAGATGTATGTCATTTAAGCCACTTAAGCTTATGGTAATTTGTCACTCTGTAATAGAAAACTAATGGAGGGTCTAAGTTAAGGAGAGAGACAAAAAGGGACTTTCCTTTGTCTTTTCTTCCAGATTTCCCAAGCTATTTCAATTCTTCTGGGAAATACTCCTTAAAAACACTCTTTAAACCATTGGACAACTAAATCTTAAGTAGTTTCCCTTAAGAAGGCTAGAAGGTGGAGAACCAAATAAATTAGCATGTGGAATTATCAGATGCCAAGATATTTTCAAAAAATCTACTTCTAAAAATCATTTTAGGTTATCCAATGAACAGAATCATTAAAGAGCACTTTTATTTCACTAAAAAATTAGCATTTAAAATATATATTCATTAATTCTTGAGGTAGCAATTATTTGAATACAATGGAAATCAATTGTCATATTTCTAAATGGAAATGAGGATACTGGGGAAGGTTGAAATGACTCAGAAAAGATACAGTTCAATTCTGTAAAGACTTGTAAATCAGCCTAGACTCCCCCACCACCAACACTAAAAAAAAAAATAAAAAAAAATACCTGAATATCTGTTAATGTAAAGGTATTTTTAAAGATATATCTCTATCTCAAGAATAAATATTAATATAAAACTTCAGAGCTTTTAGTATCGATGAAAAGTTGATTTGTCTTAGCTTGGAAGAAACTGCTTTAATACATTTATAGTGAAACAACTTTAAAAATAAGTAAATTGAAATATTAAAGTAAACACTAGGCTAGGAGGACAGAATTGCTGAAATTTCAGTACAGTCTTTCAGCTTCTAAGCGCCTCGTCACAATGTGCGAAATGTCTGTGGCAAATTGGATCAATGTCTCTCACAGTAACAAAGAGAATATCAATTATTTGGACTTTCTAGCTTTTACATCTTTCGTAACGAGGATGTAATTAAATGTGAGAGGCTAAAGCAAACAGAGTAAGCCCATAAAACTCCCCATATAAAAACCACATTCAGCATTAAAAAGATGTCTGAGTGATTCTACGTAATCGTGAGAGCTTCGGACTTTCATGGAATCATGCACTTGATTTATCAAAAGTACTACACTGCCTCCTAAACTGTGTTCAGGTTATGCTGAGGAAGTCCCAAGCTGTGGCCTAAATTACTTCATCATTAAAAGACCTCTGTAGTGTTGTTTTGCCCCTGAAGTTTTATTCCCTGTGCCAACCTAAGCCAGATTCTACTTTCAATTTGTACTCCCTTTTAAAATTCTAATTACCTTTTTCAGAGTTGATTTTCAACATAGGTCCTGAGAATTCCTCAGACTCTGGGACTATGAGGTCTGACAAGTTAGTGAATTTTGTTGCAACGATGTTGCTAACCTTTTTTAGTAACAGAGGGATTATTCATTATGAATTTGTACCAAGTGGACAAAGAGTTAACCAAGTTTGCTATTTGGAAATGCTGAAAAGGTGGCATGAAAAAGTTAGACAACCAGAACTTTTCACCAACAATTCATGACTCTTGCATCACAATGCACCAGCTCACACTTCACTGTCTGTGACAGAGTTTTTAGCCAGTAAACGAACAACTGTATTTGGAACACCTTCCCTATTCACCTGATCTGGCCCCAATGACTTCTTCCTTTACCTGAAGGTAAAGGAAATATTGAAAGGAAGACATTTTGATGACATTCAGGACATAAAGGGTAATACGATGACAGCTCTGATGGCCATTCCAGAAAAAGAGTTCCAAAATTGCTTTGAAGTGTGGACTAGGCGTTGGGGTCAGTGCATAGCTCCCCAAGGGGAGTACTTTGAAGGTGACTATAGGGATATTCAGCAATGAATTAGGTAGCACTTTTTCTAGGAGGAGTTCACAAAGTGAATTATCAGACCTCGTGTGAAAAAGAACACAGAAAAGCCCAAAGTAAAAGTGTTAGAAAATCAATTTCCAGGGGCACTCAGCACCCAATCTTTGCAAAACCTAGCATACCCCCAATTCAAGGAAGCACCCCTCATACGTGGAGTTCTGCAACATGGCTGCCCTGTAAAGTCCCATGTTGATAGGGATATAGAGGACATGTTGATAATAATTGCAGTTATCAGTTAGAGAATATATAGAATAAAATGATAAAACAATATAGTATAAAATTGTTTTGAAGATTTGGGGACTTGAGACTTTTATTGTGACAAGAATAATGCCTGGCATATAGTATGCATGCAATTTATGTTAACTGTTTTAATGAAAATAACAACCATGAATGGACCTAAGCATAGTGCTACAGTATATTGAAGGTGAACTATTGGTTGTTGGGGAATTTAAAAAACAACAACCCTGTATTGCATTCTTAGTAAAACTGATTATGATCTAAGGTCTGAAATTTACAGGGGTCCATGTTAACACAGCTAAAGTGGATACTTTGCTATATCAAACGTGGAAAACAAGAAAGAAGTAGGTAAAGGTTGAGAAAACAAATACAAGCAGACTATATTTACAGTTGTGGAAGAAAACACACACATACACTCACACACACACATATACACAAACACACACAATAACAATGATAGTCACATCCTGCATGTCTATAGCATTTTTATTTTTCATACTTTTAAAATTTCATCCAGACTGCAGAGCTAGATAAAAGATAGATCTGCTCCACATGTGTTTTGAGAGACAAGTAAACAAGAATTTATGAAGCTACTGTCACTATCACAGATTGATGAAAAATTAAAGAATTGGAACTTGGGTTGAGAATTCACATTTTAAATAAAATATTCAGAAGTGGAGAATTTGTAAATCTGCAATATTTTGATGATGCCAGCATTGTTACCAGTCCTTTGGGCAAGCCTTTGATCTCTATACTGTACTTCCAAATGGACTTGTAGGTGAGAAAATCTAAAGAGAAGAGGAAAGAAAAAAAATAGTTCTTACTTCAAACAAAACAAAAATATAAACCATTAATGATTGCGGCTTCAAATCATTTTTCCTGTTTAAGATGGCACTCATATACACTGATACACTTTCTAGGAAAGTCTTTTATTAGGTTCAACTAAGTTTCCTTCTAGCTTTTTAAAAATATTTCCAAACTATACCCTAAATATGTCCTTCAAGGTAGAGTTATTAGTTTTCTGTTGCTTTGTAACTAAGTTCCACAAGTTTATCAGCTTAAAAACACATCCATTTAATAATTCACAGGTTCTGTAGGTCAGAATTCTGGACACGGCATAACTGGGTCCTCTGCTCGGAGTCTCACGAGGCTGAAATCAAGGTGTCAGCGGGGTCGATCTCTTATCTGGAGTTCAGGGTCCTCATCCAAGTTCATTCTTGGTAGTGGCTGAGTTCAGTTGCTTGCAAGGTCAGGTCTGAAGTCTTTGTTTTCTTGCCATCTGCCAGCCAGGGGTTTCTTTTGGTTCCTGGAGGCCAGTCTCAGGTCCTTTCCATGCAGCCTCCTCCATTTTCAAGCCAAGAATAGCATGTCAAACCGCCCTCATGCTTCAAATCTGACTATCTATCCTTTCTACTACCAGGTAGAGAAACCTTGTGCTTTTAAAGGAAATTTGATTAGGTTAGGTCCATCCTGACAATCTCCCTTATGATAAACTCAAAGTCAACTCATTAATAACCTTAATTACATCTGAAAAATCCCTTCTGTAACATATGAGGTAAGACAATTGCGTTCGCTAACTCATCCTAGAAACAGTGCTATATACCTCATTGCTAAATATCACTATGGTCACCTTTGAAGTACTCCCCTTGGGAAGCTATGCACCGATGCCCGGGCCTAGTCCACCCTTCAAAGCAATTTTGGAACTCTTTTTCTGGAATGGCCATCAGAGCTGTCATCATATTACCCTTGATGTCCTGAATGTCATCAAAATGTCTTCCTTTTGATATTTCCTTTATCTTTAGGTAAAGAAAGAAGTCATTGAGGGCCAGATTAGGCAAGTAGGGGGTATTCCAATACGGTTATTTGTTTACTGGCTAAAAAACTCCCTCACAGACAGGGCCGTGTGAGGTGGTGTATTGTCATAATGCAAGAGCCATGAATTGTTGACGAACAGTTTAGGTCATCTAACTTTTTCATGCTGCCTTCAAATAGTAAACTTGATTAACTGTTTGTCCAGTTGGTACAAATGCATAATGAATAATCCCTCTGATATCAAAAAAGTTTACCAACATCATTGCAAAAAATTCTCAAACGTAATTGTCAGATCTTGTGAGTAGCATAATCATTTACTACCAGGCCCCAATAACGGCTATATTATCATGTACTGGGCAAGTCATCAATATTTAATAAATCCTCGTTGCCTTAAGTATGATATTTTAGTGATGAATGTTGGGTGTCAAATCTAATTTGGTATTGTTATACTAATATCAAGATAAGATAATATTGACATCACCAGGGGTCAAAAAAGATTCTGAAAATAACTTATATTTGATTATATTGTTTTTTATATATATATATATATATCTTATAAATCTTAATTTTAAAGGACATAATGTAAATATAAAGATGAGTAGTGTAAAAATTCACATTCATTTTATATGCATTATTAACCTTTATGTTGGCTTTGTCAAAATATTTCATACCAGCTGGTCTTAAATTTAGAAATTTCTTTCAGTAATTTAAGAAAACAATATACTTGCCCTTTTATAATTGGCCCTTTGAGTACCTTTTATTTTTCAGGTGCTGGTATATTTCCTAATCAAAGACTAATGATTTGACATCAGACCAGGAAATCTTGAAATATTTTTATCTATTTATGCATTTGCTCTTCTGTTTTAACTCACTTGAAGAAAAATCCCACATTCTTACTAAGGGTCTGTAGACTCCCACATAAACTGCTGTGCCACCAACCTCCCACTTCATCTCCTGTCACTGACTTTCTAGTTCACTCACTCCATCCATACTACAATTCTTCAGAGCCTCTGCATTTCGGCTTCCTCTCTCTGAAATATGCTTCAGGTCCCCTTTCAAATGTCTCCTTATAGGTGAGGCTTTCCCTGCACACTCTGTCTAAAATAGCAGGTCACTGACCCCTGGCTTTATGTTGCTTTATGCACCTATCACCACATGTCACATTATCCACTTTTTATAGGCTCCTTGCCTGTTTCCCTCCACTGGAACGAGCTATCCCTGGCAATAGGGACTTGGTTTTATGTTCTGGCAAATCCCCAGTGCCTAGTACATAATAGACATCCAGTAAATATTGTTGAACACATGAATGTATTTCAGAAAAAGAAAAGTAAGCCAGCTGGAGAATTCATTGACTCTGTGAACTAGCACAAATTTTGTATTAAGGGAGAGCCTTGTCTTACTTTAAACAGTAGCTGTGTTAATGGAAATGGAAAAGTAGCAAGAATGGTAGAAAGGCAGAGGGCAAGGAAGAGTGGGCGACTGGGAAATGCAGTGCTTAGTTTGGTTCTACAGTTTTCCTGAAACGTACCAATGCGGACCACAATGCGGACTTTTCCACAACGTGCCCGAGTTGGAGGGAACACTGTGTGTTGAAGACAGGAACAAGGGGGCACAACACCTACTACTGTCCTATATGCTGTCCTTGCCTCCACCAGTGACGGCATGCTTTTGCAGGATAATTGCAAGTGGTGAAGTCACTTGTCACATTAAACACTTATTAACTGTTTTTAGCATGAGTTGAAGATTTTTCTCATTGTTCCTCAAGTATTTTAGTTACATTGTAGGTGTTAACATTTTGCTTTGCTTATCTTTTTTACTTACTTACAAAGCTTATATAACCACTGACTAGATCAAATAGTATAATAATTGAAGAAAAGCCTTGATAGAGGTAACTGGAATCATTTCCTTGAAACTTGTATTTTGAAAAGAAAACAATCTTTCTTTTTAGTTGTAGAAGCATATCCTTTAAAAATTCTCTCATGGAAAAATGGTGAACAGATGTTCAGCTTCCTGCATCTTTCTTTTAATGACCTCAGATATAATAGGTTGTCAGAAAAGTCATGATGTATTTTTTCTATGTTTTTCGTTGCAAAAATGCATCATGACTTCTCCGACAACCCAACATAATTATGCCAGTGACTAAATATATTAAGGACCACACATGCTTGGAAAGGGTATCTGTGAAACAGGGACAAGCTATTTTCTCATATCTCTAAAGATCCAGGGGAGGCAGATTAGCTCTATGAGATACATTTTATAACAGACCTGTCCAATATAAAATACTACATTACACAATGTATTTGTTCAAAAAATAATGAATTTAATTTTAAAGTGCTGAGTCGGAAATGTTTGAACTGCCTCTACATTCCAGCTACATGACATCTGTCGTCTGTCACTTTTGTAGCTGGGATTCTTGTATTTAATGAATGACTAAACACAGTCTCTTCCAATTCTAAGACTTGATGCGTTTATAAGACTATCCAGTCACCACTATCTTTTGAAGGGAAAACATTGCTGAATGGGAAGATGAACAATATGCATAATATGAGTTTTTCTTTTTGTTGCTGTTACTAAGAGATGAAACAACTTAACAAATAAAAATAATCTATCTAAAATATATCTGTGAACATCATTTTACTATTTATTTTCTTAAACAATAACATTTATTTAACACATCCAGAATTTCACATTGTATAAACCCTTAGATTCTCTTTGTTCACTGGTCCATTTCTACAACAAATACATCCAAAACAGTGTGTAATAAAATTATTTACAACATTTCCAAATGAGAAGATTCCTTTTGCCCCCATTATTGCTGTTCACACAATACTTCCTTAGACAATACATCACTGGAAGATCTAAAAATGCTCACCCTGTACTCTAGGCTGCTTCAAAAATGTGAAAACTAATAATCACTTTAGCACCTCTCCATACGTGGCAACATTTTAGAAACCGTGAACTTCATTAACACCAAAAGGGTTCAACAACTTTGCCTCCCCCATTGCACTTTACAAAACAGGCTGCAGGGAGTAGAGAGGGCCATTATTAAATGACTAGACGTACAGAAATGGATTTTAAAAAGTCACAGCTTGAAGTTGTTTTTTGTAAATCCACACACATTGACAAATATCAAGTCCCGTCCATTTTCTTCACTTGGATTGCACAGCACAGGTAATGTCTTTAGTAGAGCTGGAGGTACAAGCAGGCAGAAAGGATTGCTTCTGATGACTTGTTTTCCACACTTTCAGAAGCCACAGGTAGCTCTTCAGTTCGGGAGTATATCCAGTATGGGCTTTTGGACTTTTCAATGGTCTCTTTGGTCACTGCTTTGTCCAGAGACTGTGGCAACATAATGTAGTGCTGTGGCTGGAGTTTCCTTTGGGACTAAACTCTGTGAAGGGGCTGGTGGTCAGTTTGAAAATTCTGGCATGTTTAGGGCCTGAGTTGTCCAAGTTAATTCCTTGTTCTCCAAGCGATGGCTGCTGGCAGCCTCCTCCAAACCATCTGGGCGAGTATCTGGGCGTTTAGAGATTGCTGACTATTTTTCTTCTTTTTTGGTTTATTTGTATTGGTGTTATTTTGCTTGTTGTTTTCCCCAAAATGGCCTGCACAGATGTCACTCTGTAATAAGTTGACCAACAATGGGCTCGTTAGTGTGACACCCTTATTGACCAGAAAACCTGGACTCTGACCACAGGACATCTGATTTCCACTGGGTGTTCCACTGAAAGGTGCATTGAAAGACATCCCATGGCCTGAGAAGTGGTTTCCAAGGCATTGTTTTCCTGCATGGCCTGTATGTAGAGGGGGGTCATGTTGGTTTGTTGCATGCTAACATAGGCATCATTTGAGATACGCTGACATGATTCATCATTGTTTACTGTAGTAGCAGGATCACCATGCTGTTGGGCCATGTGTGGATGGGCCCTGGTGGCCACAAGACCTACCCCTAAATCCCCATAACCTGAGAAGGACTGTTGTTCACAGGTCCTTGCTGAGGCAGCATCTGTGCTGACATCTGTCCTATAAACTGCAGCTGTTTCCTTGCATGCTTGGAGTTGGTCCCCTCATTATCTGTGCTGGTCCCAGCATGACACTGGATTGGTTCTGAGTGTTCAACTGCTGCTTATTCCCCTGCATCTGATTGGCCACAATCTGCTTTATCATTGGGTTCTGCTGGAGCAAAACTTACCCCTGAGGCCCCATCTTCTGGTTATGTGGTGCCATCATTTGTGGGCCCTGCTGGGGAAGGAAGCGTTGTCTTGGGTAGAATCATCCAATGGGACAAGGTCCCAAGGTTTTGGCTCTGAGGGTTCACCATCATCTGGCCCTTGACATAAACAGGGCCCTTGAAAGAATTATAGGGTTCCGAGGGTTCAAGCTCCTTGTTGCTGGACCTTCTGGCCCTGGGAGGGCACGATCTGCTGGCGCATGCTCATCGGCTGAGAAGGTGGGTGCTGCTGGGGCTGGCCTGGCATGTTGCCCAGGTTCCCCTGAGGAACCCCAGAACTACCAGCCTGCTGGTTGTTCATGTTGCCGTGAATTCCCATGAAGTTGGGCTACATATTTGGTGGCCTATGGGACACCTGCACCTGGTTTGGAGGAGGAACAACTCCTTGACCACCTGCAGGCTGGACATTTTGATTTGCTTGCAGCCGAGGGCCCCAGGGGTGGTGGTTATGGTCGAGGGCATCTGTCCTTTCATTGGCCTGTCCTGCTCCTTGGAAAGGCCTAGATGTGAACTCTGAGGCCTCTGGTTTTGTGGTTGCTGCTGCATCACTCTTAAGTTAGGTAGGGCATTTCCCTGTTGAACAAAAGGATTCCCATTCGGAGAGCTGACGGGCTGCTGAAATCCCTGGGAAAGTAGGTTATTTTGACCTTTGTCCTATCTGCTGCTGAGTTTGCTTAACCATTGGGGAGGGCAGAGGGGATCCCTGCTGGAAGGAGGAGGGTGAGAGGGCAGGAGACTTGAGGAGTTGGGGCCGCTGTGGGGCTTGGAACCCTGCCAGCTCTTTATCTGAGCAGCTGTTAACTGGCTTGGGTTGCTCATCTAAGGAAAGTTTATATGTCCTTTTGTGGCTTTCTGGCTGCCAAAGGATATGAAGGGGAAGGGTGTGATGGTATCTGCACTATGACTAAGGACTGTCTTGCCTGGAATTGCTGTTGCATTGGACCAGACAAGGGAGCCTTCTTCCATGCCTGGTTTGCAGTCATTGTGCCCAGAGAACCCTGGGCTGGAGAGGCTGAAGGTCTCCGGAAGGCAGTTGGCTCCCAACAGGCACCTGAGTTGGGGAGTAAGCTAGGGTCGAATTCCCTGTGGCTGTTGCTGTGGATGTTGCTGTGGGGGTCTTGTCTGCAACTGTTGTGACTGCTGCTGCAGCTGGGGAAAATTAGCGGGGTTCATTTGTTCACATGCACAGGCTGTGTGGGTTGATGCAGGGCAGCTAAAGATTCTGTGGGGTGACTTTGCTGCTGTATAAGGATCCCAGAGAGGAATGGACCCATTGCATCCGACTGAGAGGCAGGGCAAGGAGTCCTGGGCTGCAGCTCTAAATTGGGGCTGAGTGCCATCATGGAAAATGACATATTTCTACCCTGGGGTATCATAACAGTGGCAGGGCTGGTTATTCCCATTAATCCTGGACCACCTGCCATGGGAAATCCCGTCTCTATGCAAATGGAATACCTGGCTCTCACAAATCCATTCATTCTCACATCTTGGCTTCATTTCTGAGCCAAAGCCAGGTTGATAGCACCTTCCCCTTCAATCTCAGTGGAAAGATCCCCAGATCCCAAAGCTGCTGGTCGTTGCTCTGAACCAGGATCTATAATTGCTCCTCTGCTTCCCTGGGGGATGCTGAATGTCACACATGCACTGTTCCAGTGCTGTATCTTTTGTACCTTTTCTTGCTGGATTCCATGTATAACAAATTGGGCACATTCTTCAATAGTGTGTGCAATTTCCATTTAGAGTCTTTATCATCTGTATTTCCTTTGAAGTCCACAAAAAATTATGGAATCCTCCAAAATACTATCGGCTTTTGTGTCATCATCTTCTAGTCCAGGGTCAAAATCCATCCCTGACTCTTCCACTGTTGATGAACAGAAGGAAGTATAAATGTCTTCTAAGTTTGGAAGGTCATCGAAATCCATGGTGAATATTATTCCAGAAGCATATGACAAGTGGACAGTTAGAAAGCCAAAATGTCTTTCCTTTTTTTTTTTTTTTTTAAAAAAAAGATTTTATTAAGGAATTGGGGGAGGGGAACAGCGTTGGGGAATCGGGGAAGGGGAACAGACAAGTTGTTCTTTTTGTTCTTCAGTCTAGTTGTTGAGGACAGTGCTTCACTGGCCCATGTTGGTATCGTCATTGCGCTCTTCCTGGGTGAGGCAGATTGGTTGCTGGCCTGTGGACAGTCACTCGCGGCAGTTCTTGGCAGCTCAAGCTGGTTGCCAGCCGCTCACGCTGGCTGCCGGCCACTCACTGTAGCTTGTGGCAACCCACTGCAGCAGGAGCTGCAGCTATGCTGTCCCAGGGACTCACAGCAGCCCAGCTCCAGGTGGAGCTGTTGTTCACCATCTTAGCTGTAGAGGGCAGTGTCATTGGCCTTCATATGTGGGATCTGAACTGGGGCCACTGGCATCCCAAACCAGCTCTTAACCAATGTGCCACTCAGCCAGCCCCAAAATGTCTTTCTTAACTTTTGTCATTTATTCAAGTCATCCATGTCCAAACATGCTGGTGTTTTCAGTGTCTGTATTTCAAGGTAAAAGCCAAATAAAAATTCTAAGCATGGCCTCAGCCCTCCTTGGAGCACTGGCTCAGGGTGGTGCGTGCCTCTCACCCTCTGTGAGTACAACCATCCATCCTCATGTGCACCTGTGTATCTGGCTGCCTGCAGCCTTACCTGGCAGGGCTTCAGGGAGCTGGCAGGGAAGGGATGGGCCTCATTGGGCCTAGGAGTGTGGAGGAGGGAGCAAGAGAGGGAGGGAGTGCAGGAGGGTGCAGGACAGGGCTGGGAGATGCGAATATCATTTTAAATGTCACTAAATTCTAATAAAATGCTAAGGTAAAATATAGCTATTATAAATCTTTAATTTATAGTTTTAGTACTAGCTTTTTGTAAGGAATCATTATTTGAAAAAAACTATTGATCACTTGAAGAGAGAGTTTGCAAATTTATTTTAAAAGTATTTTTAAAAACTAAATATCAATAAAGTTCTTTCTTTAAGAGCCTTAAGTGATACATACTTTAAAAAAAAATTGCACCAATGTCATCATGTCATTTGGCTTATATTTTCGTATTTGTTGAGGTAAATAACTCTAAACAGGTAAATGCCATATGTCAATGATTTAACATAACAGAATCTTACATCTTACTCTTACAGTCTAATTAATATGGGTCAGTGATGGAGGGTGGGGCGCCAGTCTGCTTCACACACTCATTAGGCAACCCAACTTTTTTCCCCATCTAGTGTTACCACCTCCCTTTCAGTTCTCATTGTTTTCTCTTCAACCTGTGGATGGGAAAATTGAGTAAGAGTCACACATGGGAGGCTTTCCATGGGCCAGGCTTAGAATTTACATACAACATATTCTGGGCTTATATTCAGCTGACCAAAATGCAGCCATGTGGTCACTCCTGATTTTAAAGGAGGCAGGGGGCTATAGGCCAGCTGTGTGCCCTGGAAGAAAACATGGATATTGCCAAGCAATAGCAGTCTTGACTACATTCTACCTTTTTGGTCACCAGATATCTGGCTCACTCTTCTTCCTGAAAATACAAGTCATTAACCCTTTCACAAGGGAAACAGCCCAAAGTCACATATGGCCTTTGTATCCATTTCCAAGTCCCAGATCTCAGAATAGAAGCAATTCCTTTATCAGGTCCAGATGTGGTTCCACATGTGGAGCCCAGCGACCTATGAACCTGCCTGTCCCTTTGCCATACACATTCAATATATAGCAACCACAGGGAAGCATGGGAGACTCATAGCAGTTATTTGTCCATAGCAATTCTTAAATCCCCACAGACAGCTTTTATGAAGGCCAGTTCCCTGGAGGATAGGGAAGTTCCTATGTGGGAAGCATCCCCTTATCCATTTCTCTCTGTGGCAACGGGCTTCACCATCGGAAAAGTTCTTCCTTATCTAGTATGGTCTATAGCCATATCTGAAAAGGGTGTGTTGGAGCCTGTGCTCCTTGGAGATTGTATAGCTTTTATATCCTGCTTGCTGCTGGTGCAAGATCAGAGCTCTCAACCAGCTAAGCTCCTCCTCTCAAAAACTTAGTGGGCTTCCAGGTGCCAACAACCACACCTAATGTTCTTTCTCAGACATGCTCCTCAAACAGGATTTATTCCTTTGCTCCTGCTTTCAATATAATGGCAGCTACTTTAAGACCATTATGCTTGGGTGAGGAGGGCCAATCTGATCTTTGCCTCTAGGTTGTTTTAATGATCTTTTGTTGTTCAAAGGCTCTTTGAATCTTATTTGCTATTATTTGGGGTCTAAAAACAGCTTTTCCATTTCTTGCCCTGCTTTCATTCCTACTTGTTATTCAGCCTATTTTTATCTGAACTTACCTCTTTCTTACGATTACTTGGTAAAGACAACCAAATTTTAGAAAATATACACCTTTCCACCCTGTCCCCTAAAGCCTGGGTTCACCAACAGATGATCTGCCTTTCAAGTCTTCACAGGAGCAGTTTCATCAAAGACTTTCTATGGCCTAACAAGACTCCTGACTTCTAGTGGTGCCTCACTATCCTCTACCCAGCCACTGATCCATATCATCTAGCTTAGCAGTTTGTTTTAATAGCAGCACACTGCTTGGAATCAATTTTGTATCAGTTAAGATAAGCAGTATTAGCACCTGTAAGAGATAAACACCCAAATCTCAGTTTAACAACAACAAAAAATTGATTTCTTTATCAATGTATAGTGTATTATAGGTGTGGTGGGGCTTCTGTTCCATTCCAGAACTCCGACTCCAGGCCCTACACTCACCTGGATTCTCAGTGTTGGGGAAAGGGAGAGAGGATTGACATTGAAATATATTGTGGGCTAGGCCTGGAAGTGGAATGGGACTTCTGCTCACGTTCCATTGGCCAGAACACTGTCCCCAGTCACATGGCCACCCCTAAGCACAAGATCTTGAAACGTAATGTAGCTGCTTTTCTGTAAAGGAGAAAACACAGATGTCAGTGAAAGGTAGCACTTTCAGCCATCGTTCTCTGTATGTATAAAAATTACCTTCCTTCTAGATATTTTGTACAAAAGTATGAGTTTTTACTGTATGTTTCATACTCATTTATCTATTTATTAGACATATGATACAAAGTGACAGCACAATGCTTTTGTGTTATTAACATAACAAATGAGAGTCTTCAAATCATAGCGAATAAGAGTAAGGGGCAAAGTGGGAAATAAAGGGTGTGCAGATTAAGTATTGTTTAATTTATTAGTTTCTGTTGTTATTTTGAGATGATACAGGCACTCATTCATTCAGTTATACATGAGTGGTTTCAGCCAACCAACATTTACAGATCACACGTGACAACCCAGGGATTGTGCCATATACCAGGGATCAGCAATAAACAAAGAATCCCAATGTCACAAGTGCTATTACAAAGGATGTTTGTAAGCATAATACAAGAACCTAGTAATGTCCATGGGATGGATCAGGAAAAATGTCCAAGCAGCAATGAGGCTTGCGTTTAGTATTGAAAGAGAACTGAGAATGGTAGTGGAGTGGATATTCAAGGCAGACAGAAAAAGATGAAGAGGGGCACGGGCATTAGAGAGAAGCTGTGAATCAGAGGTGCTGTAGTTGTTCTGTAGATTAATGGTCTGATGAAAGATGAGTGTGAAAAATTGGCAGACAAAAATATATATGGTGTGCTTAAGAGTTTGAACTTTATTCTGAAATCTGTGAAAAAGAAATGAAGAATTTAGAGCAAGGGAGTAACATTAGATTTTTGTGTCAGAAAAATATCTAAGCATAAGATTTCTGACAATAAATTGGAATGGGAAAGACTAGAATCAGGGAGACAAATAGGAGACCATTAACTTTTGTTTTTTTCTCACAAATTGAATATGTGAATATGCTAAGGAACATATTATTAATTACCATGCATTTATGATGCATTTCAATCATTTTGTAACATAATTGTCTTAAAATTGTTTCAATTAATGATAGTAATAAATCAACAAGAGTCATGAAATTATTTTTATTGTTATTATAGTTTTGATTGATAAAGAGGATTTTGTTTTCTTTTTAGTGTTGTAATAACTTTTGTTTTAATGGATATGTTGTTATATGGGCTCCAGTTATTTTAATGTATATTTTATGATACTTTCTTATACTTATGTTTATTCATGCAGTATTTATAATTATTTATAGGCAATTTTTTCTTGATTTAACAAATCTAATAGAATTGCTATCTCTGAAAAACCAGGAAGGAAAAATCTGAAAACAATAATTTTTCTACTGTATATTCATATATTCTTAAATGATTAAAGATAGTAGGTTATATAAATGTTATCTCAACTGAAATGAATTATTCAATATGGGAAATCAGAGATTTAATACCCATTTTGATATGTTCATAGTTCTTTATTTCAATTTAATTATATTGATTCAAGCTTTCAAATTGTGATGTAATTATATTACTTTGTCTTCATGTTGAATAAGATTAAAAATAACAATAATTGCTAGCTGTTATTGAATGTTTAATGTGTGCCAGAAACTGTGCTAACTACTTAATATGTATTATGTAATTAATCCCTCATAATGACCTGGTGATTAATGAGGTTCTATGATCATCTCCATTTTTATCTACTATAAATGACTTACCCCAGTTGACATAGCCTGTAAGTGCTGGAGCTGAGATTAGAACCCAGACTTCTAACGTGGAGGTCAAGCTTTTAACCACTAACTTGTATGGCACCAAACCACCTTTACTGTGAATGGAGTGATTGTGAGTCTTCATCGCTTTCAAAGACTATGTTAAACAGTTTGGTACTATTTAATTAGATTTTTTGTGGAGTACCAGTGAACAATTTCATTCTTTGCAGTGACCCCCAGTTTTAGGCACCTGAAAAAGCATCCAGATTAGGAAAGCTAATATATGAATAGTAATATATGTTATTCATATAAGTCAACAAATATTGATTGATTAATTGAGTACCAGCATTGTGGTATGTTCTGGGATACTGGAGAATTCTCTGCCCTCATACGATTTTCTGTCTGGTGGAGGCAAAACACACTAAATACATAAATCAGTACCCCAATTACATCTGCCTATGTTTGTCTAACTGCTACTCTGCCATGATAATGGTTCAGAAGAATGATTGCCCAGTTCACTGAGACCCGTGGCTCCCTAGTATAGAAACCAGTTTTTGATGGGGGCACCTATGGAAGCCTGAGCTCAAAAGTGATAGTTTGAGGTAGGCGGGACAGTTATTTGATTGGAAAAGCTTACAGTGGTTGGGCATCATGGTGAAGTGGAGTAAATTTGGAATCTAGAATCAAATAGATCTTGTAATGGATTCTACAGCTGCCACTTACTAGTCATATAACCAGGTCCAGCAGCTTAACCTCTTTGAACTAGCTTCCTCATCTGTAAAGTACAAAGAATATTAATCTATTTTTTGGTTTAATCCACTTCATAGGTCTAAACGAAATATTGTGCTAAAAGCCTGAGGAACATAATAAATATTCAAGAAAGTTAATTCCTTCCCACCTTGACCTGTGTTTTTTTCTTTACTGGATTTTGTTTTTCAGTCCTGTAAATGCCCTGTGCTCAGGAATGGCCAGGCTGTGGGAAAATCTGGTTCATACCACCTAGTCTTATGAAATTGAACTGAATGGAACTCAGACAAGATTGATTGGCTATATAGTCAAATAAACCATTCCAATGAAAAATATTACTTTTATAGAAGGAAGGGCTATTTGGAAAGTTGTGTTAGGGTGTCAGCTAATCTTCTAGTAACAAGAGACACATAAATATAGTGGCTTTAAAAAGAAATGTTTTCTCTCACATTGAGTCCAGAAATGAGAGATCCTGGGCTGATGAAGTGGTTCTGCCCTCATGGATACATGGCTTCCTTTTCGGGTCCAAAGCAGCTGCTCTGCTTTTCACCAAATGATCCAGTTGCATATGTTACTTCTACTCACATCACCGGCAAGGACTTGGTCACATGGAGCATAAGAAATTCTGTAATGGGGAGGATCACATGTCCTGCTAAACTCAGGGAGGCCCTGTTGCTAAAACAAAAAATGGGGAAACGGATGTTGGGGTTCAGTCTTCCATAGAAACCAAATTAGGATCAGAAAGCTCCATGGTGAGAGTATAAGATAATAAAAATACACTCACATTTGTGCAAAATCCGTTGGACAAGGGGAAGCTTTGAATACTGACCCTGAACCGTGGTTCTGAAGCCTGGGTTACCCACAAAAATGCTTGTGGGTACAGACGATGGAATAAAATATAGTCTAAGGGGAATAGTGGCCTGATTTGTATATGACAGAGTAAGCTTTGCTGTATTTTGAGGCTAGATCTGAAACGAAACAAGGAGACCACGCGGAAGGCTCTTAGAATAACCTCGATAAGGAATGACGAGGTAGTGGTGGGAGCTAGGCCTAACTGCAGTTGTAAGTGGAATTCTAATGGTTACAATTCAAAAGATTTAGGAATCTGTATCAGTTTGGGTAGGCTGAACTGCTATGGTAAACACCCCCCCTCCAAAAAAAAAAAATGTAATGGCTCAATTGTAGTAGAAGTTTATTTCTCACCCACATAAAAGTCCAAGGCAGGGGCTTCTGGTGGGCAGATTGCTCTCCTCCACACAGTGATTTGGGCACTCAGGCTCCTCAAATCACTTTTAACTTGTTATATTTTAACAGCCACATTTTGTTCACTGGCATATATAGTAGCAGCGTCATAGTGTCATTAAGTTTATAACAACTCTAAATTGAAAGGTATGAAGCAAAAAATAAAAATAAAAGAATGTATAGACTAAACAGATTATAGAAATATCTATGGGGAAAACTCTCTGTGATAAGAGAAATATCTTCTTACTTTCAGCAGCATTCAGGTGGGAGTTTCAGAAGTTTCATTAGTTTTCTACAGCTTTAACTTTTTTTTTCTAAAACCTTGATGACAATTTCCCAGACACACATAATCAACAAATGATGCTCTTTCCCATTTAAAATAAAAAAAGAATTGCATTTACTATTTACAAAAAAAATGAGAAAAATAAAACATATTTTAGATATATTTCCTTCAAATGTATTAATAAAACACGTCTTGGTATTTGTCATGACAATTTTTAGATTCCTCAAAAAATCATTTATGTGGAATGGCTCGTTCTCTGTCAAAGGCATATAAATGAAACGTTATCAGAGACCTTTGACCTCAGAGAAATTTGGGAAAATCCCCTCATTTTAAAGATTAAAAAGCTGTAGATAAGAGAGGTTAAATGACTTTTCTAAGACCACACTGCCTATAAGAAGCAAAACTGACTCTGGCCAATATTCTTTTCACCATAGGACTATCGTGAGAAGAGTCACAGAATCCAAAAAGAAGAAAATTCCAGAGTCTGTGGAATTAACATTAAATGTGACCCAAATAGAGATCTGAACTCTAAGAAAAGGTCATTGAAATTGGTGATTGAAAGTTACTGGTTACACTCAGGGAAACAATTTCAGAAAAGTATTGGGATAGCCAGCAGAAAGAGGATTAAGGAGAATATTGATACTTTAGGGTATAATTTCTTGACATTCTAGTTTTGTTTTTTTGTTTTGTTTTGTTTTTTTTAATAGGAATGTTAAAGTACTTTTTAAAAATGTTTTACATTTTTTATATTTGATTTTTTTTTGTGTTGTTAAGATGGCCTTATAGACATAGTAACACATTTCAGAATCCCAGGCAAAATTGTTTCTCTTTGAGAAAAACAACATTTTTTTAATTATGAGGAATATATATTGTATCTACAGAGTCAGTACATTAATTACTGGTCATAGAGGGAGCTTCTGGAGGTGATGGGAATGAAGCTCTATAGAAAAAATGAGATTTAGGACACTCTTCTCTATTGTGGTTCCTCTTATGTCATAGATTAATATACAATTTACATTCAAAATTAAAGCAGTATTTGTCAAAATCAGTGTGGAAAAAATGTAAGAAACTCCCTTTTCCATATTTTACTTTCCCTAAACTTCCAGAAATTATCAGAAAATTGCATGTAGATAACCACCTATAATTTATACCACATATGAAAAGGAACTTGAATAAGCCATATTTATCCCAAATTCAACATATGTAATTTTTCTTCTGTATCCTGAACTCTATTTTTCAGCGAAAAAAAGCCAAAAAATTACTCATAAAAATGAATAGTGTATGTCTGTCATTTTTACATCTGGATCTCATGTGCCTGGAAGTTCCTTCTATACATCAAAGAAAGAAATTTACTTAGTTTAGTTCTATACTGCATTTCATCAGAATGTTTTTAATTCATCTATGTGTAGTATCACATAATGTCATTAACCAGAAATTTAAAAATTTATGGAATATTCATATTCCTCATTATGGAAAAATTGTTAGTTTATTTACTTTTACTACATTAAGCCACATGTTATTATAAAGTTCTTGCATTTGAATTTTAGTATATTTGGTTATTTAGCCCATGTAACATTTCCAGTGTAGGGCATCAGAAATCTCCCACAAAAAATGAGGAAGGAATGGAAGAACTTAAGGAAATGACTTTAACACATAAATATGGGAACTGTTTTGAACATTTTTAAGTTATTATTGAAATTTAATTTACATTATGACAATCTATTGCTCTGAGTATGATTTGAACATCACTGTGTTTACAGGCCTCTTTGAAGTGTGATGAACCTAATTATACAAAGTTACCTTCTCTGTTGCATTTGGGTATTAAGGTAGCTTTAGATATTTGTAAAAAAATTGGCTATCGGGCCGGCCGAGTGGTGCATTGGTGAAGAGCTGGTTTTGGGATGCCAGCGGCCCCGGTTCAGATCCCACATATGAAGGCCAGTGACACTGCCCTCTACAGCTAACAACAGCTCCACCTGGAGCTGGGCTGCAAGCTCCGACGACAGTGTAGACTGCAGCCCCTGCTGCCGTGGGCTGCCATAGACTACAGTGAGTGGCCGGCAGCCAGCGTGAGCAACTGGCAGTCAGCATGAGCTGCCAATAGTCACAGTGAGTGACCATCCAGAGGCCGGCGACCAATCTGCCTCATCCAGGGAGAGCGCAATGACAATACCAACTTGGGCCAGTGAAGCAACGTCCTCCGCAACTAGACTGAAGAACAAAAAGACAGCAACTTGTCTAGTTCCCTTCCCAGATTCCCCAACGCTGTTCCCCTCCCCCAATTCCCCAACAAAATCTTTTAAAAAAATTAAAAAAAAATGGCTCTCTCCAGGAAGATGGAGTTTAATTTGAATTCTTTTCAACTGGCCACATTTGTTATTTATACTCACTTCCCTTTTTTCTTTTGTTGTCCTCTTTGTTCCTTCTTTCTCTTCTCCTCTTGTCTGAATGTGGAGCAGAGGTCAGTGACTACCCAACCTTACAGCAGCCCTAAGACCAAAAACAAAGCAGGCAACTCCATAGAATATAATGGAATTTATTATAGGGTAATTTACTTACATGGATGTAGGGTCAGAGCAGACAGATGACCCTGGCAGTTCAGATAGTTATTACAATAAATGTTTTATAGTATAGTTGAATTGCAAATGATTAAGGAGAGAAAGGGACAAAGAGTGCAGTAGGAGCCAGGAACCATACCTCCTGGTGGTCTCGTGGTGGATAATTGCTTAGCACTGATGCTAACACCAATGTGATAAGTATTTCGGTTGTTACCCCTTTCTGGACTTTACTGACAGGAATCATTATGATTCTATCATGTGGGCTTACAGAACATAGCTTATCATTAACTACAAGGCCTGTGAATATTGGCCAGAGCAGCGAGGCCAGTCAAAGTGAAAGCAAGAAAAGAGAAAGTGGGGGACTTACAAAAATGGAGTCAGTTTGTTCACATCAACATCTCTGTGCATCAACCTTCTCTTTCTCCTTCTTCTCCTTCTTGGAGACTGCATTTCAATTTGGCATTGTTTTTGATTCATAATTAACATTATTGAATAATTATAGTTCTCCGAAATAGGAGTAGCTGTTTCCGTTTTATTACATACTAGATTTGGAATACGATTAACTTAAACATTTTAACCAGGAGGCTTATTTATTCTGAGAATGAACACCAAGAGACTCAGTATTAGATGGCTATTTACATTTTTAAAATCTTTAATGCTTTTTTTAAAGGAAGAGGTGCTGCCATCTTGTGTTTGCTGTTTTTACTGCTGCACAAAATGAGACCCATTCAAAGTTTAGTTTGGTTCTATGTTGGACTTAAGTTACGTTAAAGGCTAAACTATCACATAAAATGTTGAAGTGTCCTGGGCCGGCCGAGTGGCGCGTTGATTAAGCGCTGGCTTGGGAAGCCACCGGCCCGGGTTAGGTCCCACATACCATATATGAGGGCCAGTGACACTGCCCTAAAACAAACAAACAAACAAAAAAAATGTTGAAGTATCCTGATATATATATATATATATATCATAAGCATGTTTTCTTTTACTATATGATAAAACATGCAAACCATCTAATTCTACTTTTCTAAACTATTTGATCTTGGGGTACAGAAATAGACAATTGACAGTCCCTAGGTATAGAATACTCTAGAATTTTTGAAGAATTGACAATTATACATTAATATATATTATTGATATGTAGTATATATTAATTGTTAATTATAATAATGTTTACAAATAAATTCTGACATTAATACTATCTGATAGAATGAATGTTGAAAGGTTAGTCTTGAATATGATATTAATAACAAAGTCTGAATTTTTAGTTTAGGGCTAATACTTCCTACTTTCTTCTCCCATATTTATTTGTCCTGTTTTCATTTCATTACCACCATAAGAAATGTTATAATGAGGGTCATAGTTCAGCTAATAACAACGAAGTACCAGAAAATGCCTGAGAGCCACATGTGTGCAGTAGAAATACCTTAACTTTGAATAGCACAACTACAGGCTATGCAATAATTTGATAAGTGTCAGTGCCATCTTGTGGTTGAGTGCAATACTGTACCAAAATAGCACTGGCACGTGAATTTATTAATTTCTTGAGTTTTTGAACCAACAAACTAAATTTATTTTGTGTAATATAGTCATTAAGGATTAACCCTGTATTAGTGGCTTTTATTTATTGGGGGTTTTATTATAAATAAATTCCTTCATTTCACTGGAAAGTCTATTGTAATAAAAGAACCTTCAAATCATGTGTAACTTCCTTATCTGTGAAATATAATAAGATAGAATTTCCCGTAGAGAGACCAGGGGTTGTTAGTATTGAAATATGCACTAAAGCAAAGTAGGTCCCATGGTCAAAAAAGCCTGGTAAATGCTGCATGGCATATCCCCTTCTAGGAGAATCATTCACTTATTTAAAGGCTGTAGAAAATGAATCTATTTAATTTTGTTCTAAACCAGAATTTTCCAAATATGCTTGACCTCAAGACTCCTTTTTTAAAAAACAAATAATATCTGTTAATACCACCAGATGAAATAAAGTTGGACAAACACTGTCAAGCATAGAAGATTAGAGAATTAAATGTAAATCTTTTACTGACCCTAAATTAAAACAATGTCTCCAGTTACCTAAGTTGGAATCACAAGCTAAAGGTCTTGCACTGTTAAGGACTCCAAGTCACTAAAGGTCCCCTAAATTAAGAACATGAAAGCAATTAGAAATTCCTTAAAGAAGCTTGACTATTAAAAATTATTAAATTTTAATAATAGCACACAGAGGGCTCTACATGATGGTTGGAAAGAGAGAAACATAGCAAATTCAAAACAAAGTGAGGAAAGTCAGTGAGTGACTCACTGTGAATGTGCACATGGATCTGTTTTTTTTCTGTACTTGTGACTATGAAATTTGCTAACATATTTACCATATCTACTCCAGGTCATCCTGTGGCCAAAACCACATGTTTATAAAATATTTTATCGTCATCATGTGTTGTCAGAGTCCCTAAAAACAGCCTCACTCTCTCATATCAATTCCTGAGACCTTTTTTGCCTGTCATAGAACTCAAAAATCTGTCCCTAATCCCTAACTTAACCCTTAATCCTACTCTTATGATCTGGACTGTTATTTATTCAGGTCATTAGGTATTTACAGCCTCAAATGTCATCATGGATATGACACCAATCATGAAAAATGTTCTTCTTGGAGTGGCCTAGCTTAGCAATTAAGTTCAAGTCTCAGCATCCTAAGTGTGTGACTTTGGGTTATTTACTTAGCTGGTCCATGTTGTAGTTGCTTCAACTGTCAACTTACAGTAACACTAGAATCCATTCATGTGCTTGTTAGGTGGCATGGTGCATCTGACATAGAAAGTGTTCAATAAATGTCAGATGTCAGCTAGGGTCATCTAGCTTCCTTTTTGTAATATAAGTTCTTCCATCAATATCGCATCCAGCTTGACAGAGAAGTGGGAGTGGAGAAGGGATGGCAAAAGGTTAAGAAAGACAGAAACACAAATAAGAGAGAAATGCAGTTGGTGCCAGGGGACTCCAGACTCATGGACTGAGCCTGAATCAGGCCTGATGGCCTCTTTTATTGTCTTACAAATAAGAAAAGATCAATGTAGCTTCCACAGTCTGTGAGTCTCATACCCAAGAAATTAGCTCAGGGCCTAATCTCCCATGCCTGCAAGCTGCCATTACTGAACGTATTGTCATGCACCTCTTAAGAGACAGAAACTTCCTCTGCAAAGGCTTACTGATAAGAATGCATGGAGCACAGATATTATCACATCAATAGGCCATTTCACGTGCAGGCTGCCTAAACCTGAAGCAAAGGGTCTACACCCTTTTTCCTCTCTCCATGATTCCTCTTATGGCTCCCATGTGGCCGTGCCTAGCTTACAATGTCCCTCCCTTGAGGAATCTTACCCGTCATTGCCTAACCAGCCATCTTTTGAGGCCAAGTAGTGATACATAAAATAAGCATAATATTGAAGTAATGATCTGTTTTTATGGAAAGGTGCATGGGGGCAGACAGGCAGGCAGTGTGATGACACATCAAGACCTATCTGACCAGCCAGAGGGATTCTAAAAACCAGTTGTACCAAACTCTAAGGGGATTTTGACAGTTAAACTATACAGTGGTTAGGGAAATGTTTCTGAGAGGGAGCAAGAATCAGATTCCTTCTCAAAAAATTTTACTTTTTTTTTTTTTTCTGTGCTATAGATTTCTGTGCTAAATTGCTAAAAGTTATGTCAGTGTTTTTACGTAATAGCCAAACTAAATAGAGTGAGATACTAATATCAATAACTGTTAGAAACATAAAGCTACATTTTTTGAAATCACTTTTCATGTAAAAGAGTTATTCATGCTTTTTTTATTTTTTTATTTTTATTTTTTTTGAGGGCTGTGTCACTGGCCCTCATATGTGGGACCTGAACTGGGGCCGCTGGCATCCCAAGCCAGCTCTTAACCACCACGCCACTCGGCGGGCCCTATTCATGCTTTTTTTAAACCAAAGAAATAGAGGATTGTTACATCCTGAAATGGTAAATATTTTGTGATGATGCCCCCTAACCCCATCAAAAAAAAAAAAAATGAAAACAAATCCACTAACTAGACTGGTCTCCACATGTGAGTTCTAGTCTGACCTGGGCAATCCACTTCATCTTTCTGAGTTCTTTCATCTGTAGACTGCAGACAATAGTAGACTCACAGAGACATAGGGTGGTGAAACAAATAATAAGTGTGAGAGTTTTATAGACTAGAATAAGTTACTTGTCAATATTAGTATTATTTATAGTATCTCAATGATTATTCAACATCTTTACATAATAATTCTATGATGGTGTTTTAGAGCTTCAGGTTTCCTAAGAAAGCTGAGTAAAAGGAACATTGCATTTGGATTCTGAAAGTCTGGATTTATCATCCATACTGTTATTTTCTAGCTTACTTGCGATTTGGAGCAAATCACATTGAATCCCAATTATATCTCACGTGCTATATAGGTTGATAGCATATGGTTTCATCAACTTCATAGAGTCTTCTGAGGATGTATATTTAATAGTATTCTGTACACTGTATACTCTGTAGTCATTCACTTACTCATCCATTTAACATATAACAATAAATACTTTTTGCATGCCATGTCCTGGGGCAGAGCCAGTGGCCCTAATGGGACTCATAGCCAGTGGGAAAATTCACACAATGAACAGGTAGATGTACAAACTAACCTATAGGT
The DNA here is from genome assembly GCA_033961575.1 of Aselliscus stoliczkanus. Taxonomy (NCBI): domain Eukaryota; kingdom Metazoa; phylum Chordata; class Mammalia; order Chiroptera; family Hipposideridae; genus Aselliscus; species Aselliscus stoliczkanus. The sequence continues at coordinate 48,838,124 of CM066728.1, forward strand.
AACATACTGATTAGTACTACAAAGTAAATGCCAAGAGAAAATTACAAGGATATCTAATTCTGACTGGGAGGTTGAGAAAGGCATCCCTGAGCAAATTGTGTTTAAAGTGGGACCTGGAGGATAATGAAGTATCAGCCAGGCAAGAGAAGAGAAATGGGGGCGGGGAGGGCCTTTTCAATCAAAGAGGCTAGCTAGAATATGCGAAGACTGGAAGCAGCAAATAACTTTCAGTAACAGGAGAGCTGGAACATAGAAAGGGCCCAAAATTGAAGTTGGAGAAATGGCAAGTCCTATGTATCATGTAACATATTTTGGATTTTATTGTAGGTATAGTTGACAGCTGTTGAGAAGTGTTAAGCAAAGAAGGGGGAAGATTGAATTTGCTTTTTTAAGAGGTCAGTCTGTGAAAAGAACAACAACCATATGATTTCACTCACATATGGAATATAAAACAGAGAGCAACAAAAGAAAAAAACAAATATACAGACAAAAAAATCATTAAGACAGATGATTGTATGGTGGTTGCCAGAGGGGAAAGAGGGTGGGTGGAAGTTGAAAAGGGTAAAGGTCATCAAATACGGTGATGGGAGGAGGCTAAACTTTGGGTGGTGAGCACACAATGCAATATACACATGATGTGTTATAGAATTATACATCTGATACTTATATAACCTTATTAGCCAGTATCACCCAATAAATCTAATAAAAATATAGATAGATAGATAGATGATAGATAGATAGATAGATAGATAGATAGATAGATAGATAGATAGTCTGGCTGCTTTATAGAGAATTAATGGAGGGGGACAGAGAAGATGTAGAGAGTCCAGGTAGAAGGCTATTTTTATAGTAGGACAGCAGAGAAATCATGGTGGCTTAACCAGAGTGAGACAGAGAAAATAAGACCCACGGTGTATTTTAAAGGAGGATTAATCAGACTTGATAGTACACAGAATGGAGAAGAAGAAGATAATCAAGGATAACTTCCAGGTGTCTTGCTTGAGCAACTATCACATAGTGGGGACATTATCTAACCTGACAAGCCCTGAAGAAGAAGTAGGTTTAGCAGGAGATAGGATCCAGACTTAAGTTTTACACTCACCAAATGTTTACTGAGGACAAACAATATGTCTGATTCTATACTAAGTGCTGAAGATTTAAAAACAGTGACCAGATAGGCTCTGATATTATGGAGCTTATTATGTTTTAGTAGGTGGTAGTAGTAGTTGCATAGATGATTTTCATAAATCAAAGACAATAACTTGATCTGGGACATGACTGGGAAAATAAAAATGGGAACATGGTTTTTTTTTGTTTGTTTGTTTTTTGGGAACATGGTTTTTAATATCCCTCATATAGGTGCTGTAACACTCTGAATCCCCAGGGCCTTCAGCCCTAGTTGGGAATCACTGTGTTAAAAATAGCCATTTTAATTATTAAACATTCTGGTTCATTGGATCCCCTAAAGAATGCATTATTGGGCCAGCCAAGTGGCTCATTTGGTTAAGAGCTCGCTCAAGAGTGTGAGCTGAGCTCTGAGCAATGGCAGTTAGATGCCCAGCTGAGCTGAGCTGCTGCTGAGCTGCCAACAGGTGGCAGGATGGCTCAGCTAAAAAAAAAAAAAAAAAAAAAAAAAATTAGGGCCGGCCGAGTGGCATGGTGGTTAAGCGCTGACTTGGGAAGCCAGCAGCCCCGGTTCGGGTCCCACATATGAGGGCCAGTGACACTGCCCTAAAAAAAAAAAAAAAAAAAAAAAAAAAAGAAAAGCCAAATCCTATAAGGCAATCCTTACGTTTAGCATAGATATTTATTTGTCATAGAGGTGAGTACAGTCTTGAAGAGGGGCATAGATAGTGAGTTTATGGAGGTCGGCATCATAATTATAATGTCTAACATTTATATGATACTTTAAAATTTTCAGAAACTCATATTTTTCTTTAAATCATATAGACCACAGTTACAAACTATAGCTTCAGTTTGGATGAAACAGAAAAAAATAAACAAAATTTTATTCTAAGGGAGTTGGACCTTATATAAATAATTATTTCCTGAGGATGAAAGTTGTCACACACACTGAAATGATTTACTTGGGGATGTCACTGATACACCTTTTCTAGGAATTCTTACTTACAGCAAAGACTCGTCAGATCAAGAATGGACTCGTTCATCAGTCAATATGAGAAATAGTATAATATACATGTAAGTAGGTAAAGCCCTTCCCTCTTGCAAGTGTAGTAGAAACAGCACAGGCATAGGAGTCAAATAGCCTTTGTAGGAATCCTAACTCCCATCTCTTACTAGCTGTGTGTTCATGAACAACTTGCTTGACTGATTTTCTTTATCATCTTTGGGAGCTTAGATGGTGTTAAGAAATATGAAATATCCAGATTATTTAATAAACATTTACCCCCTTTTCCTGGTGCGTTCCTTTGAGAACTTCATGCCTTCCTAACATTCTAAAATTGAAACTTCTGAGCAAGAGAATATGGGAGCAAGGGTGAAATTGAAGATCAATTTGAAACTCACCTTTTCCAAGTCCATTAGACTAGTATAAAATTAGTACTAAATTTTAACATCATATATATCTAAAGCTAGTTAAATCAGCCAAGATCATGGATTAGCTTTTTTTTATGGTTGACCAGATGATACCAAGAGAAATGTCAGATTAGTTTCTATCATTTATAACACGAATTATATTTACATGTGCAGCATGCAATAGAGTTTTGTAAATACCAGGACCGGGTAACAGTGTTAAGTAAATAATAATAATAATATAATAATAATAATAATAACAATAACAATATTATAATTTACTGTCACTTAAGTATTTCAGGAAAAAGTTTGAAAAAACACTTAACTCTATTTTTTCGTGTGATAAGCTTTGTTTCATTTTTATTCCTTGAAATATTTTCTGGTGTTTAGATGAGCTGTTCTCTTGCCTCCACAGAAAGGCATGATTAACACAGGTCAACCTATATCTCTTTAACAGGTACAAGTGATCCATACGTGAAGTTTAAAATAGCAGGAAAAGAAGTTTTTAGAAGTAAAATAGTATACAAGAACCTCAATCCTGTGTGGGAGGAGAAAGCTTGCATTCTTGTTGATCATCTTAGAGAACCATTGTATGTAAAGGTAAGCCATTTTTTTATTTTTCCCTAATGCAATCTGACATAAAAATCCCTGTTTAGTGTTTTTTTATTATGCCTCTCTGTCTAACAAGATTTTTACCAGAGATGTATTCTGCTGTGCACAATTCTAATCTTTGATGTGATAAGAATGAGATAGAGGAGAGGATGCTAGTAGGAGCATGTTTCTTCAGGAGAGCTCTATTACTAGTCATTTAGAAGGATTTTGAGGTCCATTTCCTCCTGCTTTGTTCAGTCAACTGATTTAGTGCACTTTGGGAACATATTAAAACAAGTCTTTATATAATCTAGCAAGATGGAAAGCTTATACAGAACCCAGTCTTTCTGTTTAAGAATTATATCCTGGGATCTACCAGTCCTAACTGCAAACAAAATATTTTACTTAGAAAACTAGAGGGGTAAAGATAATAGAGGGGGAAATATTCCTCTCTACTGTATAACCAAAGATGAAACAAAAAAAGGCTTTCCTCTCATTTCATGTAGTTGTTGGTTTTTGTTTTTGTTTTTTAAAGAAGAAGGAGAATTTGAGGGAAGGGTTACCACCCTAATTCCTTGCTTTTTGTTTTTTGTGTTTTTTCATACCTGACTTCCCTTTAATTCATATCTCTAGATACATATATTCTTTTTGGCTCCAGTGCTTTGACTACCCACTCAGTGACTAAACTATTTTCTACTTTTATCACAACATCACACACACCCCGTCCTTTTCTCTGAATTGTCAAAACTGGCCCATGAGCTCAAAACCTGATATTACTCTTTCAGCAGTCTATGGCCATTGTCTTTCTCCTCAGCTCTCCATTCATATTGCTTTCAGTTGTTTCTCTTCTCCACAGAAAGGAAAAAATAGCCAAGATTTTATTAAAATCATAGAACAATGGTTTCTATGATTGTGCAAAGACAATTTCCTAAGTTTAGTGTTGATAAGTTTCTATAATTTATTATGGGAAGAATAGACCCATATTTACATAAGAAACAGTCTCAGGTGGACACTGGCTAAAGGAAATCAATTAAATAGAATTAGTGAACTGCCTCTTGATATATAACATGTGACGGCATAACAATTATAAGTGTGAGAGCATTCACAGCCAACCCTCCTTTAACCAAAGGGAAGACCTTCATGATCAGAGACATTTCTCCCCTGCTCCTCACTTCTAGAGTGAAAGAAATACAATATGAGAAAAAAGAAAATACCTTTATAATAAAGAACTGAGATAGGCGATGAAAAAAGGAATTGAAAGAGACAAGTGGGAAGTAAAGGAATTTTATTTTTAGGGAGGCTTAGAAGAGATGAGGTAGAACAGTTGCAGTCATGAAGAAAATCCATAGGAAAGGAAAGCACATGTTAATCAGGATAGCCCTGTATATATGGATGTCATTTAATGTCCTTTAAGAGAAAAATCAGGGAAGGAAAAGGAATTACTTTTATGTTCTTTTGCTGTCGACCTGTATCTTTAATGGGACATTAGTCTGTGGCAGAATCATGTGGGTCACCAGGCTTTAAAAGGGCTACAAGTGAACTTCTCAAAATTACAGTAAGTGTTGGTTGCATTATTTTGCTATTTGCTTGTGTTCAAGAAGATCACTGCACTGTACACCTGAAGCGGAGGTTGTATACCAACTGTAATTGAATATATATAGATAGTCACGGGATGTGGATTATACTGTGGAAGGGAGTCAGAGGAAGAGTAATATATATATATATATATATATATATATATATATATATATATATATATATAAAATATGTGGGGGAGGAGTGGGGTGGCAAATTGGGGGAGAGGGGTTGTCACTTTGAGCGGTAAAATGTATAACTATTGCACTGTGTTGTACACCTGAAACTAATTAAAAATATATAAATTTTTTTAAAAAAGTATTCATCTATGTAAAAATTCAAATATCAAAATGTATATTTCAAAACTAATATCTTAATAGGCTTAAAAATAAACAAAAATCTGAGGTTCAGAGGAAAAAAATGATGGAAAAAATTTGTTTTGGTTTGAGAGAGCAAGAACATATACACTACACACAAAAGGTGCAAAAAAGTGTACACACATTTTAAGAAAGGAAAAAAAAACTATTGAAATTGTAATACTCAGTATATACCGAAAACAAAAGATGAATACAAGTCATGTGTATATGTATTTTTGGTATCCCCAGTATAAATTTGTACTGTAAACGGAGGGAAGGTGACACTGTTTGCAGGCCAAAAGGCTTGCTTAATGATACTGTGAAGCTAGAAGAGAGAATCCAAGGGTGGTTCTTGTCTGTTTGCCACTTTGGATTTTCACTGTACAAATTAAGTAACCACAACCTCACTTCTACCATACAGAAAATTACAGTGAATTGTAAAGATTTGTCACTATTTTACATTTCTACAGAGGAAAAATGATTAAGTTAAACAGAAAGCACACTGGCCTCTCAAGTACTAATACAAATACAAAATTACAGTATTTCATTTTTATGTATGACTTGCTTTGATATTTTTAATTTGTTTTCACCTTCTGTTAATTGCATAGGACTTCTTTTGAGAAAAAATCTCTAACTTTTAGCTTAACTTTTCCATTTTTTGTGTTACCTACTTTTTGCCTAACCTTGGACACATAAAGACCTAAATAAAATACAGTGGTGGAAGTTATATTATAAGTTGCCAGAATTTGATGAAAATTCCATCGGGCCGGCCAAGTGGCGCGGTGGTTAAGCACTGGCTTGGGAAGCCAGCGACCCCGGTTGAGGTCCCACATATGAGGGCCAGTGACACTGCCCTCAAAAAAAAAAAAAAAAAAGAAAAAAGAAAATTGCATCTTTTTCATTGTCTCTACACAATGCTGTGTAATATCAATATCAAATTTACCAAGGGAAACACAATTCAGTTCCGAGTCAAGGTCATAAAATCACATTACAGTGGAAATGCTTGTACTATTTTTAGTGAAAACAGATTTTTTTTTCAAAAAACCCTGGAACTGTCATTTTTAAATACTCTATACAAAATAAATATGAATACACTTTCCAACTGGTTGGAATTTATATAGCTTTCAATTTTAATGAAAAGAGAGTATTCTTTCAATTTTGAATGACTTCACAGTAAGGGCAGGAATGAAAACTTGTCTGGAGGAATGGACTTGAAAAAAATATTTATAATAAGGTAGCAGTAGAAGGGGGGAATTAAAATGCAGTACTTCTAACTGAGACAGGAGCCACTGGAGCCCTCTCTGTATCCTCAGAGATGCTCTGGCACACATCTTAAATAATCAGATAAAGTCAGCATCCATTTCCACCAAACTGAATTGAAATTCTCCATTGTCATCTCACTGATACTGTTATCCAAGGTACACAGTGAGCTCCTAGAATTACAGAGGAAGAGACAGAAGTAATATAAAGGGGAAATGTTTCTGTCAATGTTGCTTGTTTGGCCTAATCAGGAGCTAGAAATATGGATATTAAATTGGAGAACTCTTCTAACTAATAGAAATATTTTGATAATTAGGAAAACACCAGTTAAAGGCCATGTTACTGGCTTAAGATTTAAAATTTGAAAGATACTTTAAGTTTGGTTGCAACTAAAGACCACAGTACAGTCCTATCTAAAATGTTCCCTCTGTAGTTTTTAAGAGCCCTAAAAGAATGTACTGTAGCAGCAATCCTCAGTCCTGGCTGTACATCAGAATTATCCAGAAAGTTTTAAAGAATTGAAATTCCCAAGTCCCTACCCTAAAGATTCTGATTCAGGACCTCTGAGGTAGAATCCATGCTTCTGTGTTTTCAGAACACAATAGTTTATTCTGATGCACTGCATGAGTAGAAAGTCTCTTTTCTAGACATTTGAATGGAAACAACTGAAAAGTTGGAATGGAAATATGTTTACAGTCATAAACCATAGAGCGCCCCCCCAAAAATGATTCCAAAGGTAGTATTTTATGTTAGATTTTTTTTTTACATAGTTCAAAAACACCTCCTAAATGTATGAATCTTCCAATCTGGGATTTAGAGGCAAATAACATAAACTTTTAAACTTTGGATTCCTTATCTGAAAAATGGAAACTATATCTTGTTCACTGAGTTGTGTAAGAATTAAATTTAAAAATCTATGATATGTATTTAACACTGAGCCTAGTGTACAGTAATCATAGAAGAAATAATAATCAGTGTTTAACTACTTGTTGTTACTGCAGTGAGCGTATCTTTTTCTTTTTATCTCTTTTCTGTGCTCTGTATTACTGAAGCTCAACTTAGAGTAATGCTCCTCTGACAAATAGTTTATAAAGCTTGGAAAAAATAGCATAGCAAATAATTTCATTATAAAGAATGGATTTGATGTTCCCCTTCTTGCCCATGTTTGTCTTTGCTGTTTAATAGAAATTGAGAACTAAAGTAAACGTCAGCATTGGGACAGCAGGAAAGACTCTTGTTATGAGAGTAGAGACAGTTTGAATGGTGAATCACTGAGCTGGGTTGTCTACATTAATCAATTCACTGGGTTCACAGCTGTCCACTCCACATGTATGGATGTACCCCAGGTGTTCTAATTGATTAAATGTCACTATAGTCTCCCCAAGAGTTTAAGACTTGGGGTAATATAATTAGAAGAGATTGCACAAGAGAAATTTCTCTAACTTTTGGTGTAAATTTTATGTTGCAAATTACACCACTGCAGCCACTTGGAAATACCAAGGTGTCAGTTGCATAAAGTGTGCAGTATGTTTATGTGATATGCCACTGAGAGGATGACTAAGGCTCAGAAGTGTTACTGATCAAGGAGAATATTTATTGCAGGCATGCTTTACATTCTACAACAAATGTACTCCTGAAAGGTTGTATGTAAATCAAATGACTGTAAATTGAATAATTTAAAAGGCATTAGGGGAGCTTATTACTTACTAAATCCCTTTGTGACTCCTCAAAGTTAAGAATCCCTTTGTAATGCAAAGTATTTATCTTTTTGTTTTAATATTGATTTCTTATATATAAAATTTGTTTAGATTGAAGTACTTCTGTACTAGAGGAAAACAGTAACTGATTCAAGGCTGCTGTACATACTGTTGCCTCTGTTTCAAGCTTTGTAATTGTTCTGCCAAGAATTGAGCACAGGAGTGCTGGGCTAAGGATTCTCTTAGCCTGATGAGCTCGCACATCCTGGAGAGTCAGTGGCTTAGGTTGTCCATTCAGGAGCAGCCTTACCTGTTTATACTCATTTACTCCAGTGTGCAATACAAAGATTCCTTATTTGAAATGGTGAAGAAGCACAACTCTAAAACTACATCTAGTAGCATTTCTTCCATCGTAAATGCTTTCTCAGATCTCCACTATTGTTTTTTTCTTTGCAGACACAGGTCTTTTCTTTACAAAACTTATCAGACTGTGTAATTACATATCATCTCTGCACTTCCTTGTTTAACATCTGCCTACTTCACTATATACTGTAGACATTGACAATATCATTTTTGCTCACCACTGTGTACTCATAATGCCTAACACATTATCTGGCACATGATTAGTACTTAGTCAATATTGGCTAAAGAATGAATAAGACAATTAATAAATGGATGAAAGTTAGCCAACTCCCATGTACTTAGAGGTTTGTTTTTTGTTGTTTAAGAAATGGCCCTTACTGATCTAGCTCTGAGCTATTTCTCCAACCTCCTTCCAACTCTCCTTCTCCAATTCTCCATCTTTCTCAATCTGCTTCAATCTCACTGGCTTCTTGATGATTCCTGAACAAGCTAACTACTGGCTGTATCCTCTATCTGGAGTGCTCTTTCAATACTAACATGGCTTAATGCTTCTCATTAATGCTTCTCTCTACAAACACACTTCCTCGGAGATAGGACTTCCTACCTATGATAGTAGCTCCCAACATGCCCTCTTATACTTTAGTCTCCATAATTCTCATCACTGAACTGTATGCATCTGTTTGGGTATTTATTGACTGCCTCAGCTTCTAAATGTAGAGTCCAAGAGGTCAGGGACATTGCCTATCTTATTCGCTGTAGTATGAATAAGAACCATGAAGGGCACAGAGAAGATACTGGATACACTGTTTTGACACAAAGAGGAAATGCATTCTCTTCTTTTCTTTTCTTTTTGTGTTGTTGTTACTCACATTAATATTATTCCCAAATCATAGCTTAGAACAATAAAAATTTTAACCTTAATATAACTTTACAAAGTACTTTTATCATAATATCTCAAATTTCACTTATTTATATGTTTAAATACATTTTCCTATAATATTATAGAATTTATTTTCAATGACCTGAGAAACATGAAGAAATTGGAATCATGGTCTCATCACCTATAGCCCTGTATGGAAAACGTGTTTGTTGAATTTTATTAAAAACTCACTTTGCCCCTCCAGTAATGTTAATAGCCCTTCTATAACAGATGGAAGCTATTCTAAGCTTGTGTTTCCCGCATTTTTGATGATTTACTGTATTTTATTTGATTTTGTTATATTCATCTTTCTGAAGTTCTATTGGATATCAATCATTAATTTTAAGGAGAAATTAAACATAATTTCCTTCGAGTGTTTTGTGAGACCATAGGATTACACAAAAACAAATTTTAAATCCTAAAACAAACAAAGAAAATTCAACAGACAACTATTCAACAGAAATTTTATCGTTTTAAAATGATTATATTTTGTAATAGAGACATTTTCATTTAAAGCTTATTTTGGAATTGTTTATAATAATGTCGTCTTCTTTGCTTCTTAGGTATTTGACTATGATTTTGGACTACAAGATGACTTTATGGGCTCAGCCTTTCTGGATCTCACACAGTTGGAGTTAAACAAGTAGGTTTTGAATTATTGTAATATCACTACACCTTGTTACAAAGCTGGGTCAGTAAAATAGAAAATGTCAGCCCATATGTGTTCTAGTTGCTATTCTGTCATGTGTGGTTGTGAACCTTCATGCCAGCCAGGCTTTCTGAAGTAACTCTTTCTCATCTACCCAATGGAAAATAATAGCATCTTCCCTGACTATCTCATTGGACAAAAGCTATTCAACAGAAAAAACCTTGGGTGCCTGCTCTATCCCCCAGCACATTACTAGGAACCAGGAACTTAAAAATAAAAGACACATTTGCTGCTCTCACAATTGCTTGTATGGTTGCAGTGGGGCATAAAGAAAATTATGTTGGTTAGTCATAATTATTAATTTAAGAATTATACTACCATATAGGAAATACAACATGTGCACTTTGTTCCAAAAACATCAACTCAGTTATCACCCGAGCCTAAGTAGAGTCTAATTTTGCCATCACTAGTGATCATAGGTTACCAAGGACTGCCTCTAAAGTGAAGGCAGATTGGGTATATTTGCTCAGTTATATTAGTTTACCATTGCTTGACTAGTTGTAAAGTTATACAGTAATGCCTTGGTTTGTGAGCATAATTAGTTCCAGAAACAAACTATTCGTATAGCAAGACATCACTCGTTTACCAAGTTAAAATGTATTAGAAATATTTGCTCGCTTACAGAACACTCGCAAACCAAGTTACTCACAATCCAAGGTTTTACTGTATTATTATTATTATTATTATTATTATTATTATTAACATTAATCATTCCTTGCACCTAATTATGGGCTTACATTTTTAAAAATGCATTTCATTCAGATCAAAAAACACAGAGACTGAAAGTAAAGGGATTGTAAAAGATATTTCATGACAATGGAAATGGAAAAAAAGAAGCTGGGGAGCAACACTTGCACCAGACAAAACAGACTTTAAAACAAAGACTGGGCCGGCCGAGTGGCGCATTGGTTGGGAGCTGGTTTGGGGATGCCAGCAGCCCGGATTCGGATCCTACATATGAGGGCCAGTGACACTGCCCTCTACAGCTAACAGCTCCACCTGGAGCTGGGCTGTGCGAGCCCCGGCGACGGTGTAGGCTGCAGCCCCTGCTGCAGTGGGCTGCCATAGGCTACAGTGAGTGGCTGGCAGCCAGCGTGAGCGGCTGGCAGCCAGTATGAACAGCCAACAGCCATGGTGAACGACCATCCAGAGGCCAGTGACCGATCTGCCTTATCCGGGAGGAGTACAGTGACAGTGCCAACATGGGCCAGTGAAGCAACGTCCTCCACAACTAGACTGAAGAACAAAAAAAGACAGCAAACTTGTCTGTCTCCCTTCCCCATTCCCCAATGATGTTCCCCTCCCTCAACTCCCCAATAAAATATTTAAAAACAACAACAACAACAACAACAACAACAACAACAAAGAAGGGCCGGCCGAATGACGCGGTGGTTAAGCGCTGGCCTGGGAAGCCAGCGGCCCCGGTTCGGTCCCACATATGAGGGCCAGTGATGCTGCCCTCAAAAAAACAAACACTATAACAGGAGACAATAAAGGACCCAGTAATTCCACTTCTGGTATTTATCCTAAGAAACCCAAAACACTAATTTGAAAACACATATGCATCTATATGCTCACTGCAGCATTATTTACAATAGCCAAGACATAGAGGCAACCTGGGTATTCCTTGAATGATGAATCGATAAAGAAGAGGTGGTACATATATACAATGTACATTTAATCAGCCATCAAAAAGAGTGGAATCTTGCCACCTGCAAATCATGGATGGACCTATATAGTATAAAGAATATAATCAGTAGTGTTATGATGACTGTGTGTGGTACCAGATGGGTGCTGGATTTGCCAGGGTTATCACTTCATGAGTTGTGTGGATGTCTGATCACTGTGTTATACACTTAAATGTAGTGTGTAATGTATGTTAGCTGTGATTGAAAAATAAACAAAATATATATTTAAAAAAAAAGAAGTATCAGTCATTAGCTTATTTTTTTATTTTTAATTATATTTACTGGGGTGACAATGGTTAGCAAAATTACATAGGTTTCAAGTGTATAATCCTGTAATCCAGTATCTATATATCACATTGTGTATATATGGCCAGCACAGTGTAACAGGGATCACCTCTCCCATTCTAATGAATACAGTTCTCTTGATACAGCTAACAGTTATCTTAATACAACCAAGAATTAACAATGCAGCACACTGCTGACTTACATAAGCTCCTCAAATAAAAATTTCCACTATAGAGACTAATTAATTATTTTTGGATAATACTTTTAAATCTTTAGAAGCATTCACTAATGTCAGTTCCTACTTACTGGTTAGACATTCATTTTAGAAAAATTATTCTGGTTTTTGAGATGGACTAGAAACAATGGCAGGTCACTCTGTGAGAAAGCAAGTGCAATATGCTATCCAAGAGGGGCAGAACCAGTAACGAGGTGCAAGGGGGAATGGAGGGAGTTGTATCTGAAAATAAACATTGTCAAAATCAAGGACAACTTTTCCAAAGAAACAGCATGGATCTAGCATGGATTAATTTCAAATAATATGAGATGGCTCCTGATATTCACTAATTCATTTTCTAAGTGATTTTATAAATCATGCTGTTAATACAATATTCTGGAATCAACAAAGCTTTTCTGATAAATTCAAGAAGCCACCAAAGGACGATGGCTTGAAGGATGGTTGGTGAAGCAGTTTAAATCAGTCTAACTACTTTTCCAAGGTCTTTTTAGTTTATAGATATAGGTGCAAATATAGATATAGAACTGGACATATAGAAAGAGAAGAAACAAGAGAGAAGAGAGAATGATAAAGGTAAAATGTTAACAATTGTTTAGTTTAGTGTAGGTTCACTGATTATAACAAATGTACCACTCTGGTGTGGTATGTTGATAGAAGAGGGTGTGCATGTGTGTGTAGGGTCATAAGGAGCGTATGGGGACTCTCATTACTTACCACTCAACTTTCTGTGAACCTACAACTGCTGTAAAAAATAGTCTATTTAAACTTTTTTTAAAAATGCATTTCAATACTATAGGCGATGAATACTACAGAAGACAAAAATGGTTTAAAAAGGGTCAAGCATTGCTAGAGTGGGTTGCAAAGGAAGCTATGAAATCTTGGATGGTTTTAAGAAGGAATTCTTGTCTGTTTTACCTGTAGATGATCAGGCTTCATCATGTGACAGGAATAATGGAAAACAGAAAAGTAGAGTAATGGACCAGATCACCACTCTGTATTTCCGTAAAGTAGATAAGTAGAGAAATGTGAATAGCAGAACCCCCTTAAGTGTAATAGTCAGTTAAGTAGCAGCTTATTGGTCTTCCAGTGGATGTTTTGGCTTCAAACAGGACAAAAGAGGGGCCTTTTCTGTACTTTGTTCATGTTCCTTAGTGCAGTCGAAAGCCCAACGCAGACTTGACCTAAGGATAAAAAATTTCATGATACCAGTTTGGTGCCAAACTGTTCATAGTCGCTTAGGTGCATGGAGGGCATGGACCCCTATTTGTTCGATATTAATTAAAATATGGAAAAAAGATATCACCTATGTACTGTCAGTTGAATGTGTATTTTGCTTATTTTCTAAAAGTGATTGTAGGTAATATTGAGAAACTCATAATGTTTTCCTCAGAGATGCTTATCTAATTCTAAAGTCTTCCAAGTATTGATCAACTCTTCTAAGTATTGATTTCTTGGGCTGGCCTAGTGGCATGGTGGTTAAGTGCTGGCTTCGGAAGCCAGCGACCCCGGTTTGAGTCCCACATATGAGGGCCAGTGACACTGCCCTCAAAAAAAAAAAAAAGTATTGATTTCCTTGTTTCTGAATCTAAAAATTGTTCAGGCATAGGTTTAAACAACTAAAAAATTGTTTTAAATATTGGAATGTGTTTTAAATAATTATACATTTTGTTAAAGTATGTCTATACCATATATCAGCAACTTATATTTTTATTTTCCTCTTTTCCCCACTCTTTACTTTATATCATACTCCTGATTTTTTAAAAAAATTCCTAAAGAACAAATAGGAAGATAGGGGTCAGTAAGAGGGCCTACTTAGTTGTTGGACTCAAATTTATAGAATATAGCTGGCATTATTTCTTTGTGTCTTTTGATAGATGACTGTATAAAAAAGATATGATATATATATATATATATATATATATATATATATATATATATATAATGGAATATTATTTAGCCATAAGAAAAGATGAAATACTGCCATTGTGACTACATGGATGGATCTTGAGAATATTATGCTAAGCAAAATAAGTCAGTCAAGGACCATATGACTTTACTCAAATGTGGGATATAAAACTGAAAACAACAAAGGAACAAGACAAACAAACAAAGAAACAAAAAACTCATAGACAGACAACATCTTAGTGGTTACTAGAGAATAAGGGGGGAAAGGGGTAGTAGTAGAGGGAAAAGGGGGGTCAAATATATAGTGAAGGAAGGAAAACTGACTCTGGGTGGTGAACATACAATGTAATAGATATATGATGTATTATAGAAATGTACACTTGAAACCAATGTTAGCCCAATAAATTTAATAAAATTTTAAAAAGGAAATCATAGGGACTTATAGGTTTCTCAATAGTGTTATAGTTTCTTGGCCTTTCCAGCAACCTCATGGCCTTTCTAGAACCCCATAAAGAACTAAAACGTATCTAGTGAATCCAGGTGTACCCATTTGGCCCACAGCTTATTGGATAACTTAATACATTGATGATATTTTAGTAACAAAAGTTGTAGCAGGAAAGTAAAGGAAGACAAAATTGTTGATATAAAATATATTTTGGCTTACTTGTTGAATAACTGTTCAAAATCATAATATTTTATATCACAGGCCCACGGATGTGACTCTGCCACTGAAAGATCCCCATTATCCTGACCATGACCTTGGAATCATTTTGCTCTCAGTCATCCTCACCCCTAAGGAAGGTGAACACAGGGATGTGGTAAGTCCTCTAACCCCACCACAGCCTCATAGGGCTGCTTCCTTACTCTCAAATGTTCATTCAAACATGGTTTGAATGCTGTGAGCCTTCCCTGAAACCAGAGAAGCGGTGTATGACAATTTGGCCTGTGCTGTGTTTCTGTGTATATCCCAGGTAGCACTAGTCCCCGAGTATGGTATCTTTTGAACTCAGATTTTCTGTCTATGCTCCAGATCAGAATCTCTTGTTGTAAGCAAGGGACACATTTGCATCTTTTATTATAATTTTATTTCCAATTTCAGACATGTTATATTGCATGCAAATGGTAGTATTCCTTGAGGAATGCATTTCTTTTTTTTAAATTTATTTATTTATTTATTTATTTTTTTTGAGGGCAGTGTCACTGGCCCTCATATGTGGGACCCGAATCAGGGCTGCTGGCTTTCCAAGCCAGCACTTAACCACTGCACCACTTGGTTGGCCCGAGGAATGCATTTCTTAATGAATTGAATATCTGAAATTCTACTCTGAAGTATCCAGACTTTACTATTTTGAGTATGTTGTCAGATGTGCCATTACAAAAAAAAATTAAGTGAAATTATAACAGAGTTTCTGCTTTCTGGTGTTTGTTTGCTGAATGATAAGTGAGTACTTTTCATCTTTTTGATGGGCTGCCATATCGGTGTTACCCACTTTCTAGCACTGGCTCTCTGTACTTCCTTGCACACCATGCTGCTATGAGACACTAAAAAGGGCTACAGAGGAGCCAAGTACTCCAGCACTGTTCAAGGGACATTAAAAAATATCAGGCATGACCCACATCGGTATGCTGGCCAGTGCACTTTTTCCCACGATTTACCAGAGATTATTTGTTAGACTCCGAGTGCTTTCATACTGGAAGCTACTCTTACTAGTTCTGACTATAACACATTTTAGTAGACATAATTTTTTAGGCAACTACAGATATTCTATTTCAGCAATATGTATATGGCTGTCTTAATGCATATATATTGTTGGCTAAAAGGGTATTATTGATATTTTTCTTTAGGTTGTAGATAAGAACAGTGAATTCCAACTTCAAAGTTAGCAGCGTTTTAAAGTCATTGAAAAATTCACCCTTTCCAATAAGTATTTTTCTATATCTTTTAAAAAAATTAAACACTGAGCACCCATGTCCATATGTAACATTTAAGTATGGTTTAAGTGTCTATAACTTCATTCAGTGAGGAAGAAATTCCTCTTTTCCAACAAGTACTACCAAATAATACCTACTGTGAGAACTTTGCAGGATGGAAGAATGTATGTATGTGTGCATATGCACAGGCCCATGTGTGCAGATGGAAGGTTGGGTGCGGAAATTTTTTTTTTACAGAGAACATTTAATAATGAAAGCCCATCATTTTAAGTCACCAATTCAGGATACATTATTTCGTGAAGCACAAGCCAAAAAGTATATCCTAGCTGCCTAATCCATACATAGGAACTAGCTATAAATGTTCTTTATTACTTTATTTAAATAACCCTAGTACTCAACAAAAACCTACTATAAGCCAGGTCTTGTGCTAGACCCTGAGCATATAACAGAATTTATATCCAGTGGAGAACTCAGGAATCAAATAACCACCGAAGGAAATGTATAATGACAACTGTTTTAAGTGACATGAAAGAGAGGTACATGTTGCTGTAAGAGCAAATATAGGAGAATTTGTTCTAGCCCAGGGGACAGGGATTCTCTAAGGAAGCCAAATGGGAGCTGAGCTCAGAAATGTGAATAGGAGTTAATAAGGCAAAAACCAGGAAGAAAGGAGGTAATTCAAGCAGAGTAAACAGCACATGCAAAGGCCCTGTGACTAGAGAAACCATACTGCATTTCTTTTTATTTTTATTTTCTTCTTTATTCGTTTATTGTCTCTAATAGCTTTGTGGTAGAGTCTTTAGGGTTTTCTATATATAGCATCAATGTCATCTGCCAAAAGTGACAATTTAACTTCTTCATTCCCTATTTGGATGTATGTCTTTATTCCTTTCTCTTGCCTGATTGTTCTGGCTATGACTTCCAATACTATGTTGAAAAGCAGAGGTGATAGGGGACAGCCCTGTTGTATTCCTGAACGTAAAGCAAAGGGCTTCAGTTTTTCACCATTAATTATGAAATTAGCTGAGAGTTTGTAATATATGGCTTTTGTTATGTTAAGGTATTTTCCTACTATACCCATTTTATTAAGTGTTTTAATCATAAATGGATGTTGTATCTTGTCAGATGCTTTTTCTACATCTATTGATATAATCATATGATTTTTGTCCTTTATTTTGTTTATGTGGCATATCACATTGATCAATTTGCATATGTTGAACCATCCATGTGCCCCTGGGATGAGCCCCACTTGGTCGTGATGTATAATTTTTTTAATGCATTGTTGCATTTGATTTGCTAGGATTTTTGCATCTGTATTCTATTAGAGATATTGGTCTGTAATTTTCTTTTTTTGTGTTATCCCTACCAGGTTTTGGTATCAGGGTAATGTTGGCCTCATAAAATAAGTTAGAAAGTATTGTCTGTTCTTCAGTTTGGAAGAATTTGATTAGGACAAGTATTAGATCCTCTTTGAATGTTTGGTAGAATTCACTAGTGAAGCCAGCTGGTCCTGGACTTTTGTTTTTGGGAAAATTTCCGATCACTGATTCAATTTCCTTACTACTGATCGGTCTATTTAGATTTTCCACTTCTTTGTGATTCAGCCTAGGAAGGCTATATGTTTCTAAGAACATGTCCATTTCTTCTAGGTTATTCAATTTAGTGGCGTATGGCCCTTCATAGTACTCTTGGTTAATCCTTTGTATTTCCGTGGCATCCATGATAACTTCCCCTCATTCATTTCTGATTTTGTTTATTTGTGTCTTTTTTTGTCTTAGTGAGTCTTGCCAAGGGTTTGTCAATTTTATTAATCTTTTCAAAGAACCAGCTCTTTTTTGCATTAATTTTTTTCTATTGTCTTTTTGTTTTCTATTTCATTTAGCTCTGCTTTTATTTTTATTATTTCCTTCCTTCTGCTGACTTTGAATTTCATTTGTTCTTTTTCTAGTTCTTGAAGGCATAACATGAGGTTATTTATCTGAGATTTTTCTTGTTTCTTGAGATAGGCCTGTAATTATATAAATTTCCCTCTTAAAACTACTTTTGCTGCATCCCCAAATTTTGGTAGGATATATTTTCATTCTCACTTGTTTCTATGTGTCTTTGGACTCCTCCTCTTATTTCTTTGACCCAGTAGTTCTTTACAAGTATGTTGTTTAATCTCCACATATTTGTGTTTTTTCCTGCTTTTTTTTTTTTTTTTGCAGCTGATATCCAATTTCAAAGCCTTGCGATCAGAGAATATGCTTGGTATGATTTCGGTCTTCTTAAATTTGCTGAGGCTAGTTTTATGTCCCAATATATGGTCTGTCTTTGAGAGTATTCCATATACACTAGAAAAGAATGTATAGGCTTATGTTCTAGGATGAAGTGCTCTGTAAATGTCAGTTATGTCCATTTCATCTAATGTGTCTTTTGAGGCTGATAAGTTTTTTATTTATTTTCTGTTTGGATGATCTATCCATAATTGTCAATGATGTATTTAGGCCCCCCTATTATAATTGTGTTTTTTGGGTCAATTTCTCCCTTTAGTTCTGTTAGTAGTTACTTTGTATATTTTGGTGCTTCCTGTTGATGACTTTATGTATATTGATGACTTTATGTCTCCTTGTTGTATAGTCCCCTTTATCATTATGGAATGTGCATCTTTGTTTCTTGTTACCTTTTTTACCCTGAAGTCTGTTTCATCTGATATCAGCATGGCTACACCTGCATTTCTCTGAATATCATTTGCTTGGAGTGTCAATTTCCACCCTTTCACTTTGAGTCTATATTTGCCCTTGTAGCTGAGATGTGTCTATTGAAGATAGCAGATGGTTGGGTTTAGTTTTTTATCCAATCTGCTACTCTGTGACTTTTTATTGGTGAGTTCAGTCCATTTACATTTAGGGTGATTATTGATATATGAGGATTTCCTATCATTCTATCTTTGGTTTTCTGGTAGTACTCTGTCTCCATTGTTTCTTTGCCTTTTTGTTACTGTCTATTATTTCAGTGTGGTGGTATTCTAAGATTTTTTTCCTCTGTTTCTTTTTTTATGTTATATATTTCGGTTCTGGATTTTTGTGTGTGTGTGGTACCATTAAGTTTATATAAAAGAAAGGTTGGTATTTAGGATATTCCATTTTCTTCAGCATGCTTCCTTTCTCCATGCCCTTGTGCCGGTTCAGACCTTTCCCCTCTTCCCTTTTATGTTTTTTTTTTTTTGTCATGCATTTCAAGAATTTAAAAAGCACTGGAGCTTAGCAAAGAGAGTGTGGGAGATCATGGTGCATGATGACAATTGAGGTGAAAAAGAGATGCCTAAACTGTATAGGAATCATTGGCCATGTTAAAGTTTGTGGTTTTTCCCCAAAGAGCCAGTGAACAGTCTATAAATAGGAAGTGGCATAATAATATTTGCTTTTTGAAAATAGCTCTGTAGCTGCGTTGTAAAAAAATAGGAAGAGTAAGAATAAATGCTTGGAAACCAATTAGGAGACTATTGCAAAACTCCAGGTAGAAGATGATGGAAGTTTGGATTAGAACTGTCAGAGCTAGAAAGGGAGAGAAATCGGCAGGTTTACCGATAGAAGGTAAACTCAACAAAACTTGATGAATAGAATATTTTTGCTTTGGGATTCTTTTTTTTTTTAATGAAGGACAGCATTTCATAAATGAAAATACCTAAGTGCCTGAGATCTGTGTATCCCTGAACCATGCAAACTGGTGATATTACTGGAGATTGAAATGATCAGCTGTTGTAGTTATTTGGGTGATTTGATGATGGAGGGTTTACTGTATTTTTATGTTAAAGGGATATGTATTTATTAAGTACTCTAACATCAAGCTGAGGGTTTGAGGGATCAAATTAGAATCAACTGACCTCATGATGAAGCTGCTGAGTTGTTCTAAATTTCACAGAAATATATGTCAACACAAGCAAAGTATTCCCCAAACAATTTTTTCTTCAACAATTTTTTGCAAAAATCCTTCTATCTCCATAGCTGCTTATTATTATTTAGACACAAGTCTTTCTAAGTAGAAAAAAAACAAATATTTCAGTGCCTGGTTGTTGATCATCAGTGATTTATCAGACATGAATAGGGATGAAAACAAGCGGGTTACACGAAATTGGTACACATCAAAACTGTTGTATTATTCATCCTCTTTTGTTCCTTTTCCTTTCTCCTTATCGTATCGCTCCATCTACATTTCCCCTTAACACAGAGTTCTTCCTGAAATCATGCCATTTCTTGACTCAGAACCCTTTGGCTGTTCCAGCTGTTTGAAAGAAATCTCTTACTGCCAAGTATTTTTCATTCACTGCCTTACTTCATGCCCTTTCCCTTCAGAGTCAAAACTGCAATGGATTTATTCTGTAGCAACTGAAAAACGGTGTCTTCTTCCCTTCCATACTAATGTGGACTCTCAACTGGCTTCTGACTTCTTTGTCAGAGAAGCAAGTGGCTTAGCCAGGGCTCAGTGCCTCAGAAAAGGCACACCAGTTACAGCCTGGACCAGAGCCGGCTTCTGGCTGGGGAACCATCCTGACCTCAGCCACACCTGACTAGCAGAGAGAAGAGGGACCAGTCCCGGCTTCTCCTTGTGGGTTTAATCAATAACGACCAGCTGAGGTTGGTTACAGAGAAGCCAGCTGGGTCAGGGAGTGTGGAGGAAGGATAAAATATCCCCTCTAGAAAGTGCCCAAATATTCTAGCTAGTCTGATATCCTAGATTAGGATCTGGGTTTCTAAGCATATGCCTTACATTTTGAAAATTTCTAGCAAATACATAAACATTTGCTTTCTGCCCATTGTTTAGGTCTATGTAACAGTTCTGTAGCTATTTTATTAAAATCTCTAAAACTGTTAAGCAACGCTAGTTATGTTTTAAAACATTGAAGAAGGATCCTTTAAAAAATTATTGATCATCTGCTAAGCATTGTGCTAGGTTCTATAACTTCCTTTTTACTTTCCTTCTAAGTGTTCTGGGGTTATTTCTCTGATTAAATTGAAACTGCTGATGAGGGACTTTAAGGCTCCAGTGAGCAACATATATGCCCTCACTTGTAACCTCTGTCCCAGGCAAGCAAACCCCTGCAAAGCTCACCATCTCTCAAGCCCAAGCTTTCTTCAGTCTGCTTGTCCTACCCAAAATCTACCTGTACTACACTTTCCTTCACCTCCACCCTAGATCCTGTCACTCCTGGTGAATTTTTAAAACAAATCTATATATAAATTATTGCTTCTGATTACCTTTCTTATGATGACCGTTCTCAAATCCTAGTCCAGCTTTTAGTACCTGGTATTTGTTCAATGGGTTGTAGAGGATTTGAAGGGATGCTTCAAAGGTGCAGGAAAAGGTATTTTAAGTTTTTGTTTTTTTTTCTTATTTCAATATTGAATTCCCTGAGGTTGCCACAAACAATGTTAAATAATTATTTAATTTTCCTTTTGAGTTCTTGAAATGAGTATATTAATAACAATGGGCTCAAAATTAGTCTGTAGTGCTCATTTCAAGATTTCTAATGATGACAATGAATTAGAAGTGGTCACTGTATTTTCTTCATTTTGTCACATGTCTACTATTAGCTAAATCTATTTCTCAGGAATACATTTAAAGTTACTTGGTTAAAAACAATCAGATTCAATATATCTTCAAATTAAAGTTATATATACCTGAAATATGCAACATACTGCTGCAGTAGAAAATGACATGCTGATTTTTTACAAATTATCTAGGAACAAATTTTATTTGTAGAAATTCCAAACCAAATAAATTTTATTTTTCAGCAAACCAGGAATCAGCTACTAAATGCTTCACACTTCCTTTTAATATTCAAAATGATATATAGGGAAGAAACAGGATGATTTTGCACTGACCCTCACACAGCAGTTTGCTTTGATTATTCCTTCAGAAATCTATTTAAGCTTTTGAGACTTAAGTTTAAAAACCCATGTTTA
Organism: Aselliscus stoliczkanus; assembly: GCA_033961575.1. NCBI lineage: Eukaryota > Metazoa > Chordata > Mammalia > Chiroptera > Hipposideridae > Aselliscus > Aselliscus stoliczkanus. The sequence continues at coordinate 48,860,116 of CM066728.1, forward strand.
TTCTTATGCCTGTGTTTATAAAACTTCGCTAAATATTTTATGTGTATCAAAGTGGAGAATGGAATATGAGTTTCAAGAGCCATTAACATATAAATCCTAACAATGAAATAGGAAATAGAACATTAGTATTAAGAAAATGCTATCAAAAGTAGGAAAAAATGAGTAACTGGAAATTCAGAGGGCTTAGCATCACAAAGTGCTGAGATTTCAAAATCAGTTATCTTGTGGGTTTTTTATATATATATATACTCTTAATACTGACAGCATGTTCCATGAATAATGCAGTTGGGGTGATTTCTCCTTGTGTGGATTGCCAGTTCTGGAAATCAGCAAAACTGAAGAATGAGTTGAAAAGCCGATCAGCCCACTGAATCTCCTAAAGCCTCTAAAACATGCAATGCAATTTAAGAAGCATAATATGAGTAATAGCCAGAGTTGCTTATATTAAAATTTTTTCCATTGAGTTCATGATTGAGTCTTTAAAAAAAATCCCAGGTGTGAACATATATACATGTTCACTATATATATATATATATATATATATATATATATATATATATATATATATTTAAAGTTTTCAGCATTGTGCATTTGAGAAACAAAAGTCTTCATGGGGGGCATGCTGATTAGTTGCATGACAAAACTGTCATTTCTGTTTTGAATGCATGTCCAGTTTTTGAACCAGCAAAAATATGTAGTGCATACATGTGTGTCGTGTATATGGTATTTTGGTCTGATAGTGTGTTTGAGTTCTTTCTGGCTCTTTTTCTAGCAGAGTTCAATCCACAACTTTCTTCATTGGAGAATTTGTGAAATAAAAGTGAGTTAATTTGTGTTACACACTCCCTTAGATTACCTAGACCTACTAATTGCTTGGCTAAAGCTAAAAAACAGAAAATTCTAAGAAACATATGAATTGACCCTAGTCGGTTTTTAGTAAATAAAAAAACAAAAATTGTCATGTTGGTTAGTTTTGAACTTTTTCTGAATTATTCCATAGCTAACATTTGAAAAAGTATCCACCTATAAAGATTTTAATATGTTTTATGATATGTATGCACTGTAATATCTACACATTCTGTGATTGTTTTGTATCTATAGTAGCCATATAATTGCCTTAGAAAAATCACTACAACAAAAGATAAAGCAAAAAATGGATTGAATTATAGGATCTTTTAAAATATAATCAGTTTTGCAGCTCTGTCACAGGCCATATTTTTATGCTCCTTAATTCTTTTATTGGCTTCAAAGAAAGTTGAGTTGCTAATGAAGAATTTGAATTTTACTGCAATAATATTGGATAATGACACTTTCAAAAACAAATTCATATGTTTCTCAGCTGAAGTTAAGGTTATAGAGCAAAAATTAAACCTGATTTTGCTTCATCTCCTATCTTTAACATTCCCCAATATTTCTTCTCTAACATGTCTCACAGATAGCAAAGGTAACAGTATTAATAGTGTGTCTGTTAAATTATTTTCTACTGTTTTCAGGCTTATTGAATATACCTAACCCAACTATCTGAATAGAAAAAGAGACTTGGGAGTGGAACACTGAAAGCCGTTGTTGAGCTTCTTGTTTTGGCTCAAGAAGCAGGGATTTTGTTATAAAATCTAGAGTCGTTTTGAGAGTTGCTAGATCTAATAGTAGAACTTAAGATACTGAGTCAGGAAAATAATGAATTGGTTCCTATAACTGCCAAATCTTTCATATTTATACTTAGGAAAATTACTGACTTGTCGTTTGTATCAGTTCCCAATCCGAATAATAGTACCATGCACCCTGCTTATTAAGCCTATTTTGAGAGACAAGAAAAAGACCAACCCTATAGTTTGCTTTATATATTGAGGGCAAATTGTATACAGTGGTTCTGAGTCAGGGGATGTGGCTTTGACCAGCAGTAAGTGAATCTGCATAATATTGAGCAGTGTTGTCCAAGATTCAATTCCTCCTCGTGTTCTCAGCCTCTTTTCTACAGTATAGCATTTCTTACAGAATGAATTTTATAAGATTTTTTTTAGCGACTAGATGATTATGATACATCGTCATGAGTTAAGAGAATTTACTTTTTGATTTATATATCTTAATCTCAGTTGACTCACAACATTGTCTCTAGGAGTTACCATTCTTTGTCGATTGAAACTGCTTTCTGAGAAACTTGAACAGTTATTGTGTGACTCTTAGTAGGGCAGTTTTTGTGAACATGGCATTCCACAGAAGTATTTGGTTTTCAGTTGCCTTTTTAGTGATGATGGAGAAAATGATGGCAGTGATGATGATAACGATGACAATAACTCATTTAACATCAACAACAAACATTTATTACATGTCTACTACATGTCCATCTCCACAATGCAATGGTGGTGTTTGTTGCTTCAAAATGTATTGGACATTAATACTTAAGAAACTTATAAATTATTTCTATAATTGGTAGCAAGGCTTTACATTTTGCTGGCTCTATTTGGGGGAAAAAATAGGGAATTATTGTAACTTTAGGAAATCGATAACTATTCCACATTTTGGTCAGCATTTAACACAGAATGTAGTTCGAGAAAATATAACCTGTAAAACTGCAATATACAGAAAAGAGAATGTATTCTTACCTCTGACAATTTTATGATTGTCTTATTTTCTACTCTAGAATGTCTATGTAATTCCCTTGTCTTGGTTTAGGCCAAAAGTTGCCTTCTGTATGATTTAATCTTATATTAAAATCTTTCTCTTTTTTGTATTTTTGTAATTTATGAGTGGTTTCTGAAATGGTCCTCCTTTGTAGTGAATTCTGCTGAAGGAGATATAGTTCTTGGAGGCACCAGTACGCTTCCTTGGTATACAAATATGGCAAGCATTTCTATAAGCTATATTCTTTGCTCCAGATATTCCATTTTCCATTTCATCTACCCTAAAGATAATTATAAAGCTAAGAGTGGGTAAAGAGGTCAATCAGGAAGTGACACCTCAGTGTTCATTGAGAAATTTTTAAAACTGGAGAGGAAATAAATCTTTGGATGTTTATGACTTTATACAAAAGACCAATGATCTTGGATGCTCAGCACAAATCTCCATAACCTTAATTAAAACTTGTAGTCATAAATACCTCTGACTGTCACACATACACACTTACAACTAGGATAAAGGATACGTTATGGCTAAACATTTATTAGAAAGATTTATTAATAGCCATCACAATTATGCCTCATTTTTTTCTCAATGGAAAGCACTTGCAGATCCTGATATCCTTAAAGATTAACCAGAAGCAGAGATAATTCTAAGATGTCATCAAAGCATGGTACATCCTCAGCCTCTCCTACCAAAAGAAACAATCACCAATCATGAGACTCAATGTGTGTTTTTTTCCAGTCAATAATTAAGATATTTTGGATTTTCCATTCTGTTTAAAATATACTGTTCCATTTCTTTGTACAAAAGAATAAAACAAATGAATTCTCACCAGAAAGACTGCTTGAATGTTAAAGTTGTATCTTCTAGCTATGCATATGTGAAAAGCAATTTTTTGTCTTGTATAATTGTTGCTGGAAACTGTTTGCTGTTTAAATGTTAAACTTCCTCTGGAAACCAATTGGCTGCCTTATTCTGTACTTGAGTGATAAGATAATGAAAATGCTTTATTTCATTTACAGACAATGCTAATGAGGAAGAGTTGGAAAAGATCAAGTAAGGTAATGCTTAGCATGTGATCTTTCAGCTTTTCTTGTTGAGACTATCAATCAGCTCCTTTCCCAAATCTCTCTCATACCTCTCCAAAGTCTACTACAGGATTTCATCCTTCTTTAATTGTTTTTTTTTCCCCATAAACTTTAAGCAAACCATGTGCTGCTTTTTAACTAAATAGAAATCACACTGATCAATTGCACCAAAATCATCCTCTTGCTAATCTCTGATCACTTCTCAGCATCATTCCCAGCATCTGATTTCTGTTATCTGTATGTACCACAGGGTCTAGAAAATGTCCTTGCTCTAGATCAGGAATAAAATGATGAGGCAAGGGTAGGAACAAATCCAGAGAGAAGGAAGAGCCATGTAATTTACTGTTTCTGTTCACTGAAAATTGATGCTAAGGTTTTCTAAACTCAAAAATCCCTATATTGCTACCTCTTTGGAGTGTATAATGAGAGCAATTTTCTATCATTGCCTCTTTTCACTTCAAGAAATAAATGGCTCTTGGAAGTGAGAGGAGTTTATGGTAACTTGCTAAGCCCTGGCTCTTATAACTTGTAAAATATATAAGATATGAACTAATTTACTCAGTGGTGGTACCACTCTTGGATAGAAATAAATATCAAGATGAAATTGACTTTATGTGAATACTCCTTGAAATATATCAAAGGGATTTTGTTTTTTAAAATCTTGTTTGCTCAAATTTCTATTTAAAAAGTCAGTATTTCTTTTTAATAGTGACTGATTTTTTTAGACCCTGGAACATGACAATCTTTTTTCTTCCATTCTGATTGAATCATGCTATTAATATTTCATTATCATTTTTATTGTGAATTAAAAAAATACATCAAAGTATTTTTGCATTTACATAAATGTCTTAATTTGCCTTAACAAGTATTTCTTATTACACATTTTCTTTCCAATTCTTGTAGAATTAATGATCAAAATTACAATTTGGTTCACACAAAAAGTCAGGAAAACATTAAAAATCACTTTTATCATTTTAATAATATCCAAAACATTTTAAGGAAAGTTGCTGAATATTTCCGAGTTAGCATTCACTGTGGTTTTTTACTGATCAAAATAAAGTTTCAAGAAGTCTTAAAGAAATGTTTGCAGTGTTCATATTTGTATTACACTTTTTTCTTTGTAATTGTACTTCAAAATTAGTTATATATTAAAAGTATATTTTTTTTAAAAGTCATGTAATTTAGCTTTTCTCATTCTGTGTCTATATTATTATATATCTGTGTAAAAACATTGCAATCCATTAATATGTAGCAATATTCTCTGTTCTAATGTAGTTAAGATGTAATGCTAGAGCAGGATATTGTATGGTAATGAGTATTAATTAGAGGGAATGATCCATTTTAGAGTATAAAAGAATAAAAAGATGCTTTAACTAATTCATTTAATTTATATTTAAGTTTAATTTTAATGATAAATTAGGTAAACATAAATCCACTTCTTTGGTCTACAAAAATAATTTTATTTTTGCAAAAATAATTTAAAATTAATAATGAATGTCTATTCTTCACTATTTTATATCTAAAATTCTTTGAGTTTTTGTTTATTATTAATAATCCACTTGTACATTCAAACTGGTACATTTTTCTAGCTTGCCATTAAAGATACAGAATTCCCTGTGTGTAAATCTACACTCACTGAGATACTTGGAAGAATATTTTTAGTGTGTATGGTAATATGGCTTTTGGAGTTTTAGACTAAAATTTTCTTTTTTTTTTTAAATTAAAGTTTATTGGGGTGACGATTGTTAGTAAAGTTACATAGGTTTCAGGTGTACAAGTCTGTAATGTATCATCTATATTTAACATTGTATTTTTACCACCCAAAGTCAGTTCTCCTTCCATCACCATATTTTTTATCCCTTTTACCCTCATCGACTACCCTCCTTCCACCTTACCGTTTGGTAACCACTAAACTATTGTCTGTGTCTATGAGTTTTTATTTCTTCATTTGTTTGTCTTGTTCCTTTTTTGGTGGGAATGCAGATTGGTGCAGTTGCTATGGAAGACAGTGTGCAGATTAAAAAATTAAAAATAGAATTGGCATATGACCCAGCAATCCCTCTCCTGGGGGTCTACCCACAAAACCTGAAAACATTTATCCATAAAGATATATGTGCTCTGATGTTCATTGCAGACTAAAATTTTCAATTCATAAAATTTAGTAGGGATACTGAATGCTGAGTAAAGGAAAATCAGTTCATTCATTTTTTTTTTCTATGAGCACATACTGAACACCTGCTATTGCATTCAAATTTTCACTGTCCCCTAGCACATTTGCCATATTTGTACATATTAGTGTTATAAGAGCAGAAAATTAAATTCAAAATCCAGGGAAAGTTGGAAATTTCAATTCCCACGTGGTCTGCCATCCTTCACACACACTGAAACTGCTCCCATAATTCTTTTCTCCAGGGATTAAAGGAGAAAGGATGATGTTCAAGTACAGTAGTCCTCCCTTTATCTGTGATTTCACTTTCCACGGTTTCGGTTACCTATGTTCAATGACAGTTGGAAAATATTAAATAGAAAATACCAGAAATAAACAATTCATAAGTTTTAAATTGTGTGCCATTCTGAGTAGCGTGATGAGATCTTGAACCGTCTCACTCCGTTCCACCCAGGACTTGAATTATCCCTTTGTTCAGTGTGTCCAAGCTGTATATACTCTGGCCCTTTAGTCATTTAATAGCTCTCCTGGTTATCCAATGGGATATTACATGGGGGAAGGGGGCGAAGTGAGAGAAGAGAGACTGAGACCATATTCATATAACTTTATTACAGTATGTTATAATTATTCTATTTGTTATTGTTAACTTCTTACTGTACCTAATTTGTAAATTAAACGTTTCATAGATATGTATATATGGGAAAAAACATAGTATATATAGGGTCTGATACTACCCATGGTTTCCAGCATCTGCTTGGGGAATCTTGGAACGTATCCTCCGTGGGTAAGGGGGTGGGGGGCTACTCTAAATTGTGTTTCCTGAGAAACTAAGAGATACGTGACTATACCGTGTAGTTTTATGATTGTTTACTATGTTACTGCTTTGTGGACATTCATCCCCTTTCTAATTATTTCAGTCTTTCCCTTAAAGATTCTTGTGTAAGTAAGGATTTTTTCTCTTTTATTTTTGGGAAGAGAATATAATTTATTTGCATTACATTTACTTGCAGGTAGTTTATATTTGGTATAACTATGCTCAAATTCAAAGTGAACTTTTCATGTAAATAGGTCATTTTTTTTCTGTGGGATCTTGATTTACAGGAATGAGCGTTTTTGCTTTTTTATAGCAGGGCTTTGATTTGCAGCTTGTCTTTGAGCACCAATGGTGAATATAAAACTTGGGAATTATAAGCTTACATATAGTTAGATAATGTTTTTAGATATTCTCTCCAGTATGAAGTTTTTCTTCCTTCTCTTGTATTTTTTCAGAAGTGATATAACCATGAAAGGGGGGAAAGCTAAATTGACATTGTTATGTTTTGTTTTTTTTTAAATTAAAGTGTATTGGGGAGACAATTATTAGTAAGGTTAATAGGTTTCAGTGTACAATTCTGTAATACATCATCTAAATATCACATTGTGTGTTCACCACCCAGAGCATGGTTATATTTTTAATATACACATCTCCCTGTATATAAGTGAATCAGCTCATATGGACTGTATCATTATTTAAATACCTCTTGTCATTTTCATCTTCTTGCTAATAATAGACTCTTTCAATGAAAATCTTATTATTTGTGGTACTCACATAACCTGGGATTGTATTTCCTATTGAAAATAAGAAATAATAGTCAAAGTGACGAAAGGGAAATTGTAATTGCTGTTCAGGACTGACTTACATATTACTTGAAGTAAACATGTTCCCATAAAATAACAAGTAGAAAAATATATTCCTAAACTTATCTCTGAAAAGCAAGAATGTATGAAATATGTACTATATTTAAATGGTATGTTAACCAATAAATAGTTATGAATTCCATATCTCTTCTGGGATTGGTATATCCTTTAAAACACTCACTCTGGTTTTCTATCAGCACACTTCCCATCATGCATATTTTTAATTCTGCCCCATATTCAGTTTTTACAGAAAAATGTTATTTTAAGAAGAAAGGGATCAGTGTCTCCCTAAAGTTGGACAACTGGATAATTATCCTGGTCAAAGAGTTTTACTTATGTGACAAAATGGTAATTTCGGGCAGAGAAAACGGTAATACTTTGAGTTACTGCAATATTTTATTCTTTCGAAGAAGCTATCATTGATAATGAATTCTGATGTTCCATTATTCAACAAGAAAGTTCCATGAGCTCAAAAGAGAAGATGTATATGTATTTTGTGAATAAATTTTGTGAGGGGTCTAACAAAAAATGGAAAAAAAAATAATGAAATAATTGCCACTATCAGATGGTAAGCAGAAATTATTTTACACTCTATTACATGTGTGTGTTGTGTGTGTATGTGTATTTTTACATAGAAAAATGAGTTATCTATAGATGTGATAATAAATTTACGTGGTTTCAATAAATCACTTTAATTGTTTGAGAGATAACCGTTGTGATAATATAAAGATATACACGTTGCAATTCATATTCTCAACAATAACAGTTTAGAATTGTTTTAAGAAGAGCTCATCCTTTGAATAATATAGACTGTGATGATGTCTCATTAGCATATCTTCTGTTACTTAATGGCTTATTGTTTTTTAGTAACATATCTTTTTTTTAAAAGATTTTATTATAATCACGTAGCATAATTTACATGAACTATAAAACACTTTATTCACTAGTTGAATGGGGCAATTTTTAATAAGACCTTTGGCAAAGATATTGTTAATTTAAACTAGAGAACACTTTCAACTCTGTAAGTCTGCAAGGCATAGTTAAACCTGACACCTTGGATGACACATTAAAAATGCATCAGTGAAAACCTCTAAGTGCTTTAATTTAAGAAATGGTAGAGAAACAAATTAACACATTTTTAAGTATCTAACATAGTCAGACATAGTAAAAAAAAAAAGTCATTATTTAACAATTGTTATGTCCTTTCTACAAAGACCGCATATCCTGATAATAAATAAGTGATTATTTTAAAAACTGCAGAAAATGAAAATTTTCTTGGTTATTGACCCTATCAACTGTGAGTGACCAAAATGGGTTTTCTTTGGTGTCCCATTTCAAATTATTATGCATATGTTTTTGAAAAAATGAGATGCTTACATGTTTTTGAAGGCAACATAAAATTCTTTTTAAAATCCTTGCTTTGCCACTGTTAATACTCCCAAGTCTGTGTTATTTAAAAATGTTATACAGTCAACCTCATGATTAAGACTTCTGAGATTCCGAAATGCAGCAATGAACAAAGGGCGATCAATCAGCATGTAAAATTCTATTTTAAAGTACTGTATTTTTAACCTCAATTAACTAAACTCCTAAAATTTGTAGTAAGTATATTTAAAATAGAGATAGCATCATGCCAGTAAATATTTGATTATCCCTACAAAATACATAGAACCATAATTAAAATTTTATATTGAGTTGATTTTTTTCTTGCTGTTTTGACATTTCCCCATAGACATAAAATATACATTTTTATGTATTGTAATTCATAACCACAGGGATTTTGCTGTAACAATGTCATTATGTTTATTTGACCAGTCTTCTTTAATTTTTAAAATGTTGTTGGTCCTTTGGGGAGCAAATCTGGATGAGTAGGCACAAAGTGAAAGGACAAAATGTCATCTCATAGGCTGGATTTCATGACGTCTACATGCCAGCTCTAAGGTGCCTAATTGTAGGGTTGCTGATTGGCCTTCATATTGCTCATGTGTGTTACTGAGTAGGCTGATGGTTTCCTAAGACCCTTTCTGGGCTGATCAGGGAGAGGGAATGAATATAAACCTGGCTCCAGGATAATGGAGCTAAAAGTTGATTTGCAGATTACATGGCCTTTAATTCAAAGCTATATATGTCATATATATATATATATATATATATATATACACACACACACACACACACACAGGATATATATATATATATATATATATATATATATATATATATATGACATGTATGTATATGACATATATATGTATATGTAAATTGAATTGAGTGTGACTAGGAGGGGATTTATTGGTCTTACTGTCCCTTTAATTACCACAATGAGAATAAATGATAATTTTGTTAAGACTGCTTATAATACATATATGTGTATGTATTATATGCACATGTACACATACACACATGCACTAACACACACATATACAAATGCTAAGGTAAAATTTCTAGAAAAATGATAGACAAAGCCAAGCTTCAGTTCCAGGGCAGGTCCTCTGGGCACCTGAGATTCTCTCTCTCTCTCTCTCTCTCTCTCTCCAGCAATATTTAAAAGGACAGTTGGAGTTGCAGAGGGAATCTGCAACTTTTTATGTTTAATGTGTATAAGTGATATGAGCACCTATTTGAATAACGAAGAAGACAGGAGAATAGCAGTTCAGGGTGAATTTCCACTTACATCTTGTGCCTGTTTTTAGTTATACAACTATCTGTTTGGTTTAGTCAATTTGGTGGGAGCAGCCAAGAGCTACAGCTTTGATAATAGTGATTGCAGTCTGACCAGGAAAGGCCATGAACATTATTTACTTATGAATTTATTTATTTTTTACCTCATAAATGCCCAAAGAGGTATTGATGAAAGGAAACTGTGCACCTATTGAAACATGCTGTGTAATCAAGAATGCTACCTTGTTTGACATTTGAATCTCAGGCTTCACAATTTCAAATCTGTCATAAATGTTTTTTGTATTGAAGAATTACTGAACTATAATAACATGCATGCTGTTTAAAGGCCTGTACATATTAAGGCGAATAAAAGATAATCACTTTTAGGAAAAGTTTAGTGGCTACTCCTGTTCATCTGATGGCAAAGTTCTTAAAGATTTCTACGCTTTATTTTTTATATACAAGGCTGAAGACTAGCATCATATTCATTTGTTAGGGAAATAATGAACTGTCTTTGAGTCTTATTTCTCTGAGAAAAAAATATGTCTCCTATATTTTTAAAAAATATTAATTTTTAGGGCTGGCCGAGTGGCGCAGTGGTTAAGCGCTGGCTTGGGAAGCCAGCGGCTCCGGTTCCGGTCCCTCATATGAGGGCCAGCGACACTGCCCTCAAAAAAACAAAAAATTATATTAATTTTTAGAATTATAATAAAAAATTTTTATCTTGTAGGAGAAATTTTCTGAATGTGTATTGGTTTTCTAGAGGCAAAAATAGATTTAAATAAAGTATTACAATGGCTTGCTGCTTTAATAAATTAAAACCTTAGCAAAAATAGTTCCAGAATTTATTACCCAGAATAACTTCAATAATTTCTCTTTATCAATTAGATGTCTTTAGTTTTTGTTGTTTCCTTTTACTGTTACTTTATAATCTCAGCACTTTTAAAATGGCCCCATTCCCTCACTTAACCAACCTGTTGTCTTGATGGAGACTAAAGTGTAACTAAATATCTACAATTATGATGGAAGACTAGTCTTCTCTGAAATTCATGAATAGTTTATTCTATTTTTCTTTCCTTCCATAATAAAATCACTTTTGTTTAGAACTCATTATCATAAGGCCAGGTGTTTTATTATTGTTGTTTGTTATTGTTATCATTAGAAACTCTAGTGAAAGGAGGGCTTTGGCTAGACTGCTGTGAATTTTGTATTCATCTGAGCAATAAATGGCATAAGGGTCTACAGGAAAATTAAGTTGTTTCATTTGAAATAAAGGCCTAAATTTACATGAGAATGTAGGTTATAAAATGCAATACAAATTTTGGTTGATGAATAATGACAGAAGTAATTAAATGCGGCATGAAAAGCACAGCCTAGGGACTTCAGTGAATCCAAAGGTGACTAATATTTTTTGTTTTTCAAATTTTAACAGAGACCTAAGTTCTAAATCTTGATCATTAAACCATTCCTTCCCCCAAAAAATTCATCAGTCTCATTTTGCTGTTTGCATACTAGTCACATAATTAGGTCATCTGAGGAAGAATAGAAAGTGTGGAGTTGGTATGTCACCTTAGACCATCTAACCTTTAAAGGAATTTACAATACTTTTGAATGCTAAATGGTTGCCATTTGTTGTAACTGTTTTGAGTCTAGAACCAAGAGTTTCACATCCATTTATCGCCTTAACACATTTTACATTAAGATGAAACTTACTGTTAATTGTATAGCTTGTGTTATTGATTCTGGAGAAATTATTTCTGTAACGAGATTTCAAGCAACAATTTCTTTAGTATGATACTTTGCAATTTTCCACCTGTTGCTAAACATGTTGCTTAATTTAAAATAAAGAACTAGGACTTAAAGTAAGAAGAGAAATGGCAACAGAAAAGGAAAATATGCATCTTTCCTAAAAACTAGAATAAGGTTTTTGAGTTAAACAGTAGTATGGCATCAAAAAAGACTGCAGTCATTCTATCTAAGCTGTATGCCCCAATGTCCAAATATAAGTGTATTCTTTAAGGTTTTTTTTTCAGAAACTGATGCAGCAGTGTGCTAAATGTGACAGATGAGCACCATAGCTGTAAATGTAAATGAATTATAACTCTATAGCAATGCTACATTTAAACAATGTCTTAAACTCAAGACTTTTTCCCTATGACCTCTGACATTAGTCAAGCTACCTGACCAAATCCTATGCAAGTAACTTGGGGAAATGTAATTATGTTTCGTTAAGAAATAGATTTCATGGGCCGGCCGAATGGCTCAGTTGGTTAAGAGCTTGCTCAAGAGTGCCAGCTGAGCTCTGAGCAACAGCAGTTTGATGCCCAGCCTGAGCTGAGTTGCCGCTGAGCTGCCAACAGGTAGCAGGATGGCTCAGCTTAAAAAAAATAAATAAATAAATAAATAAATAAAAAAGAAATACATTTCATGTAAAAAGCACAGGTAGATTGCATAAATGATCTCTGATGTAATTCTTAGATTCTTCAAATTGCTGCACACCCTAAAATACTTTAGTTCATTATTATTTTCTGGTATGAGCTTTGGTATCACATTTGGAAGAAATATGTAGCCTTAATCAAGTGAAACTCCAAGTAACTAACAGTCAATTAAGAAATATTTATTGAGCACCTACTCTGCAGTAGGCATCAATTGAGGTGGTGCACCTCTATAATCTTAGCTGCTAACCCCAAATCGTGGAATAATCAAATAAGTTACAAAACTGCTTCCTCTTCATCACAATGTCAAAGATTGATACTTTCTCATAACTGTCATCAGTTTCCCATAATTTTATCATAACTGACACCGAGACAGGATGCAAAACATTAAAGTTTAAAGGATGCACACAATTTAAATGTTGTGTTTAAAAGTAAGTAACTATGTTTTTGATTTTCTAAAGTCGAATTGGTTTCACTTTAGAAAATCCGAGGATTAAGTCATAAAACATACAACATAAATCTGTTGCTTTGTTTTCAGCCCAACAGCCACCTTTCTTAGTATTCATTTTTTAAAAATTATTTTTGGGGAGCTCAAGCTAACTAAGCCATTTATATTATATATTTTTTTATGTTATATAATAAAACTAGGAAGTTTTTATAAGGAATTAAACCAAATTAGGCATGTGTTTATAAATTAGATTTCTGCTGTTATTCTTTAAAAATATTCTGAACATCTGTAGTGTTAAATTGTTTTATTAAAAGGAATAGATGTTGTCTGGCTTATTTCAAAATCTTAAAATATGTTTAAGCAGTTCTACTTTCTAAAATAAAATGTTAGACTCTCTGATGTATTAATCAAGAACTGAGAATTCAGAGGTAAGTAGACTCTTAAAAAACTTACAGAATAGTCCTCTCTATTACTACCGTTGACATCAAATATGAGTAAGAAAAAACCTTAATTGATTCAAAGGAAGAAAGCTTGCAGTTTATAAATATACAAAGTATCTTTAGGATATATAATTTTTAGGTTTTTATTTGTTGTGATTTTGTTGGGCTAAGTAAGTATTCTCAGATACACCTCAATATTTAGCTAAATATTTGTTTGTTTTTAGGAACTCTCAGAAAATGAAGTGGTTGGATCTTATTTCTCTGTGAAGCCTTTCTTTTGGAGGGTAATGTCTAAATCCTTTATATTATTATTCTTGACTTTGGGTTCTGAATAGTAATTTTGACATTGAAATGTGAATTAAGAAATTCACTTTTCAAAATAGGCTCTCAGAGAAATGTATTCATTTGCCTTTGTTAACTGTTATTGTCTTAGAAAGTCATGTGGGTGACTGACTCTTTACTTCAGTTGTAAAAAGTATGACCTTCATATATTTAATATATTGCTTTGCTGTCAGTTCCTTGTAGGACCAAGTTTATTTCAAATTCTTAACAGCTAGAGGCCCGTGGACCTTCCAGGAATATTATGATGCTGTATACAGGATCCATTTAGGTTCTTTTTTCACTTATTGTAAAATCTGCTCCATCCGTTTGAGAAAAATTTTCTTCTGTTACAGTGATCTTATACTACATACATACTAGATAGTCAGTGTTCTGTAGTTGAAAAAAAACCTTATGAATTAGAAAACAACAACTCTATTTTTGATTTAAAGAAAAAAGGGAAAATTCTACAGAGAATTTGTTTTAAATGCCATTGCAAATTAATATTATTTACTCTTTCATGACTTAAACATAATGAACTCTGTCATCCTTTTTTTCCCTGTGCTATAATTCTGCATTATTCACAGCACAGTTTATTACTAATGCACTCATTATTTTGCCATCAAGAGTTTCCCTCTTTGTTTGAAAATCCTCACTTGGTACATGATTTCCTACCAATAGACATTGCAATGAAAATGCTACACTCATAGGAGTTTGCCATTTTTTTTCTTGGCTCTTAAACTACTCGTGATTGAAAACTGCCTTTCTCCTTTAGAATTTTAAGATTTGTTGCTGTGTCTCTTAAGCAGACTGGCAGGTACTAGATTAAGTCATGCATTGACTTGACCAGTGAGCAAGTATAAACCACATTTATTCATCCTCTGCACCCTCCATACTGTTTTGTTTTGGGGCAGCTTTTTATTGTTAGCTTATTTTAATTATTATAGCCTCTTCATTTCCTTTCAGCCTACTAATGGCTGCCTTTGCTATTCTGTTTCTTTGTTAAAATATTAATAATTCCTCCTACATGTTCATGCATTATCCATGAAAAAACAGATGACTGCTTTTGAATTGTTTCATTGCCTTAAATGGTAAATGGCTTTTTGCCAAAATTTTGTTTCTGTTATCTTAAGACCCACAAGTGTGATGAATTCGTATGGTACACTCCTTAGCCAAGAGAGCAGAAATCAACACAGAGAGCAGGGTGTTCTGTGTTGAGTTTGCTCTATATGTAACAAATGTGCAGACTGATTGCTATTAATGAAGTCTTGCCACCAGGACCAACTCCACAAGTAATACTTTTAAAAGATTTACTTTTCACCTGACTCAACATCTTCATTCCATTTTAGTCTTCCAAATTAGTCTTCCACTTCTCAGTACATTCCATGTGGTTGTATTCATCCATAAGTATTCTTTATTAACGTTTTTCAACCTCTTGAACTGTCTTATTTTTGAATAACAAATATGCAGATTAAAAAGATTGCTTTTTTTGTATCTGAGGGACAGTGGTCTAATGTCTTTCCTCTGAACATATGTTGAGTGACAAGCAAATTGAGTCATAAAGACAGAGCTCTTAAGGGTGATATAGTTCATCAATAAGGAAACTGTGACCCAGAGAAGTGACGCCATTGCCCTGTAGTACCTAAACAATGTCATCAGGGCCAATAGTCTTTTCTTTCTCTTAGTGTCATGGAAATAAATGTTTTGGTGAAGACTTAAAGCAGCAGAGTTCTTTTTTGGTTGATGATAAATAGAGATGTGATGTATAAATAGTTACCCCTTAGTTTGTCTTTGACACCCCTTCAAATTCTTGCATTATATGACCCTTCTCTTTCTCTCCTTAAACCATTGATGGATGTGTTTGAACACTGGGATGTTGTGTTAGAGGTCTCATTTTACCAAATCAGCAACCAAATCTGCTTTGGGCAAGTATGATCTTTCATATTCACATTCAAAGGTCACTCTGACAAAGGAACTCATTGCTCTTTGTCCAAGCTGCATTTATATTTTGATGAAGTTTTGGAGGAGAGGTTTACAAAAGGAGGTTTAGAGACATTTTCAGGTATACAGAAAACCTAAATAGCTCCAATAAAATCTTACATAAAGTATATATGTGTGCTTTGTGAGTTAAACAGGATATGATTTAAAAGAAAAGTTTTACCTGCTTATTTATAAGGACCAATGCATGTGTCCAGGAGATAGCAATTGAGTTGTACTGAGTGAAACTGAATCCTGGTGAGAACTCACTGATATTGTCAGTGCTACTTGCTATATCTTAATTTCCTTGAGAGCAAAATAATAGAAAGAAAAGACTGAAGTGATACCAGGATATTTTAGTTTTTCAAAAGCATAAAATTTATAATTCGTCAAAATATCTTAGGAGACAAAACATTAAGCAGTAGGTATGGTAATTACCATGTTTCTCATGAGAGTAATAAAAATTATGTGAAGCCAGTTGGATTACACTAAGTCAGAATTTCTTTAAAGACTTTTAACTTCCCATTAAATGATGGTAACTTAGAACAGTTCTTTCAGATATTTGGTGCATCTAAGTTTCTTCCCAGTTATCTCCATTGACAGACATTTAGATTCTTACATTTGTTCAATAACTGCAAGTTAATTGAATAAACCATCTTTTGAGAACATTGTGGTAAATTAAAGATAAATTTTAGTACTGTTTAAACAGAGAAGGCTATGCCAGGCTACATCATATTAAAAAAATGGAGAAATGGATCATCATATGAAACGGGCAAACAATACATAGAATATGGAATGATTCGGAGTTATGTCAGAGTACCACGTTATGGCAGGATCAAACAAAAGTGTGATTGAAGGAAGACCCTGCAGATCAAGGAGAAGACGTGTTGGCTGTGTGAAACAAGAATGTGATGTTTGGCCAAAGTATTTACATTCTGAACAACTCAACTGTAGACATACATCCAAGACAAGTTCAGCTGTTACTGCTCTCCTTTCGTGTTGGCTGTGTGAAACAAGAATGTGATCTTTGGCCAAAGTGTTTACATTCTGAACAACTCAACTGTAGACATACATCCAAGACAAGTTCAGCTGTTACTGCTCTCCTTTGTTATGAAAGCAAGACCCTCAGAAAAACAAACAAAAACATATTTATAACTTTTAATTAAAAGTCTCAAAAACAAGTCTCTGTAAATCAACCTCAGAACTCATTATTTTTTTACCATATTATTGGTGGAAACTTATAGATTGCTTAGTAGACCAACAAGATTATAACATATGATAATTTTTTAATAGTATACATTTTGAGAAAATATAGGTAAAGCTTAAGACCTTTTATTTGACCAAAATTAAGTTTAGGGAGGTCAGTTAAAATATCTTAAGATAGATGGATAGATAGATATATGGATAGATAGATCTTCCTAACACCAGAACTTGTACCAAAAGCAATAGAGATAGGAAAGAAAGTTTCAGGATAAAAACCAGGAGAATTTCTCTAAGGATTATAGTGCCATTGAACCATCTTCTAAGAAAAAAGGATAAAAGCTTTATTATTAGATGATATACTTCAAGCTAGGCTGCAAAAAGCACTGGGAGGGTTTTCTGTAAAGGCAATGGAGCTTTGAGACAGAGGATGGCTGTAGAACAAATCTACTTGTTGGATTTCATCATCCAGTGCAATTCACTGGAATAAACTCAGCAGGAAAAGGAAAAGAGAGAACATGCCTGTGCCTCAGATTGAGCTAATAATTGCTCCATGCTCCAGGCTTTGCCACACAAAACAGTCATTCTAGGCTGTCATTATCTCTTCTTTGTAGTGTCTTGTGAATCATTTGATTAAAAAAAAGCATGTGCACCTCTGTACTAAAAATAGAGGAAAGGGCTGACTCCACACACAGCTATTGTAAAGACACGAGCAATGTCTTTCATTTCGGTTTCACAGTGTCTGGATCTCATTTGGAAAGATTAGGTTGTACACAGGTAATAAAATCCAGAATAATAAAAGCCAAGGATTATTTGGACTTATCAGGAGATTGATATGAGTGATGTTCCTTTAGCACATGTTAAGCCTAAATAGATTTTGTTGGATCTGTTTTTAAGTAGGATGTAGAATAATAGGATATTTCCTATTATTAGTGATCCAGTTTTTCAAGAAATGGAATTAATAAACTTTATTAAGTAGAATTGTAATATAGAAGTGCTCTCAATTTATATGCAAGATTCTATAATTTCACAACCTTATTAATAGACATTAGACTATAATTTCTTATGTACTATAGCTAATACTCAAATGCTTTACTGAACAATGTATGTTATTACCACCTGCGGACTTTTATTTCTGCTAAGCCCCTAATTCACCTTTCTCGATCCATACCCAAGAATAGATTTCATCCAAATACAAGTCAAAATATTTCAACAAATCCTGTACAAAGTAATTTCTTTTATTTTCTTGTATCATGTCCAAAAAATGAGATACAGTAGGAAAAACCATCAATTAGGTACCAGCAACCCCAGATTCAAATTTCAGCCTTGCCAATCTCTAGCCATTTGGCTTTGAGCAAGGTATTTATTTATCTTCTCTGTGCTTCAGTTTCTATCTTAAAAATATTTGTCATGAAAAAACGCCAGAATAT
This sequence comes from Aselliscus stoliczkanus, assembly GCA_033961575.1. NCBI lineage: Eukaryota > Metazoa > Chordata > Mammalia > Chiroptera > Hipposideridae > Aselliscus > Aselliscus stoliczkanus. Next base: position 48,878,576 of record CM066728.1, read on the forward strand.
GAAAACTCTAGCACATAATAGCCGCTCAATACATGTTTATTTATTTCTGTATAACATATCCTATCTTCCAGACTGGCCTAATCTAATCCTCTCTTGATAGTCAAACTGATGATGCTCACTGCATCATACTATTGTTTAGAAACTTTGTCTAGCTGCTCTAGAAGTCATTTAATACAAACTTTTAGCTCCACCATGATCATTTCCTTCCAGTATTTCTCACTCAGCTGCACCTTCCTTCATCCATGTCTTGCTGCTCTTGGTTGTAATAAGAAAGGGACCTTTGGGCTGTTGGTAGCAAAGGCAACAAAGGTAAGTATTGGGTGAGGCAAAATTTCTGTTACTTAGAGATAGCTCCTTAATCACGACAAAGGGTTCACCTGTGGGATGCAGTTAACGTCATCATAGTTATTTTCTGTCCATGTAACACATCTTCTTCTGGAAGCTTATCACTTTTTTGACGTTGGAAACCATCTCCAAACATTTTTGAAGTGGCAGACTTGAGAAAATGATTGTTTCCGTGATTTCTCTTGCTATGATTCTTTTTTCTGTTACACCTATTAACAAAAACCTGAAACCACTCTAGTGGGACCGATCGCCATATAACCTCTATCTTTTATGTTTGTGACCATTGCAGCATTATGCTACTGAAGAGAACTGTAGCTGGAAATCATATCATTGCATTGGCATTTATCCTTATTGTGCTAGAAGTCATTTCCTGACAGTGACTTACGAAGCACATACTTTTTAATTTTTTTTCAAATAATGTTTTTTGAAGAGTAACGCTAAACTCTGATTCAAATGAGGTGTTGCTAGTGGCAGAAAGCTTTCCCGTTCAGCTCTGATCGTTCATTTCCATCCAGACCTACGACAGGCCTGCTTTCTCCGTCCTGGGCTTCTGCAGAGCAGAGCATCAGAGGGCTTATTACCAAAGCACACAAGTAAGTTCAACCATTCAGTGTATTCATGTTTGCTGAGCTTGCATGAGCTGTGGACTCTTCATGGGGGAACTTAATGTTCTGTAAACCCATTCCCTACCCTAACCTCTTCTATACATACGAAAAGAAATTGAAATCTTGAGTTCTTTTTCAAGGAATAACATCCATGAACTAATAGTCTCTTTAAAATGCCAGCTCACTAATTCTATAATCTTACTAAAAACAAATATCATTGACTAATTGCCTCCGATTTTGAAATGTATATTGTTACCTGGTATCATGACCGTCTTTATTAAATCTGAACTTGGATGAGTATTCCTTTTGCAAGAGGATCTCAACCGGGTGTGCGTGCGAGGCACTGTTGGGGCTCCTGGTGGAAGTGCGCGGGCAGCTCTGCCCTACAGGGAAGGAGTCATATCACATCCAGGAGGGTCAGGCCTGCTGAAGCCAACAAATTGCCCGCTAAGACTTGGCAACAACTTAGAACTTTAAAAGTTGGAAGATTCTTTCTTTTGCAGACTCGGTTCTTTGCTCTGAAGCTAGGTTGATTTTCTTTTTTTACTCTTCCCTCCTTTTTTCTTTCCCTCCTCGAATAGAATTGTATTTCAACAAGGACGTAGTTGAAAACATTGCCTTAAATAACTTAAATACCAGCTGTACTGTGTTAATTTTATTGAGGAATATCTTGGATTTAACACTCCTTGCCATTTGGGTGCTCAGTGAGTAAATTTTGGTTGACTGCTCAATCCTTGCATTAATATGTCTTATTTAGATACATCCTATGAGGAAAAAAATTAACAAAAGGAAGGAAATAATAAACGAACTTGGCATCATTTTTCATAGATCCCTACTTTTCTCTCTAAGTGCTCCAAATACCCAGACAAATATGCTTTCCTAATCAATAAATTTAGAAGCAGGACTAAAGAAGGACTTTAATTAGCATATATTGTATCCATGCCAGAGAGTGGATAATGTTATAATTATAGTAATTAATGATAGTTATGAGAACATAGAAGGCTAGTGTGCATATACCTTAGAATTTTGAAAGCAGGGGTTCTCAAACTTGAGTATGAATCAGAAACACCTCCAGTGAGGGCTGGTCAAAACCAGTGCTGGGCCTTACCCCAGGGGTCCTGATTCCATTGGTCTGGGATGGGACTAAAGAATTTGAATTTCTAACAAGTTCCCAAGTGACGTTGATGCCATTGGCCTGTGGACCACACTTTGAGAACTTTGCTATACAGAAGGGAACTTTAAATAGAGAAGCAAGTGTCTCATAAGGTACTATGGAGGACATTAATGCTAGTGGTTTTCAGAGGGTTTTTTTGTTTTGTTGTTTTTTAATTGTGGAATTCCACTTGTCACTATCCCTTCAATGAGCTCCCCAAAATGTCGATTTAAAAAATAATTAAAAGTAGGCCGGCAGAGTGGTGCAGTGGTTAAGCACTGGCTTGAGAAACCAGCGGCCCCAGTTCGGGTCCCACATATGAGGGCAGGTGACACTGCCCTCAAAAATAAATAAATAATTAAAAGTAGTGAATGAGTATCTTAAACAGGTTAAATCTTTTTTATGTTTTGTTTTCCTATGCTAGCCCCTCAACATACAGACACTGTAACCACCCCTTCCCCACCCCCCACTCCCTTCAGCACACACAGACGGAATAGTATTCTTAGTACACTTGGGGCCCTGGAGTACAGTCTGAGAAACCAGAGATAAGGAGACATGCAAGCCACATAACCAAAAATTGCTAGAAAGATGCAAGTGGATGTTTATGTTAAGCCCTTATCTTTTCCACTCTTAGTAGCCTAAGTTTATCTCTTCCTCCTTTTCCTTATAATTTTATTTCAAGTTCCTATTCTTTACACTTAGGCTAAATATTTATGTTTTATGAATATTCAGTTAATTTAATCACTGCTAAATTAATGGAGGTTCTTTTTAGAAGAGTACTATTTTAACAAAAAAAAAAAAGGTTAAAGAGGGAAAAATCACTTTTAAAAAGTTATCTGGAGTGCTTACAGCTCTTTTGGAATTTGTCTAGCAGGTCTTCCGGTTTCTACCGGAAGGCCCAAAATAAAAAAAATAAAAAAAGTTATCTGATTACTATTTCTTTGGAGCACCTTCCCCTTATTTTTTACTTTAAACCTTTTACACAGATCACCTTAATTTCCTCATTCATTAGCCCTATTTTTGTGTAGAAATACTCTCCTTCATTCTCCCCCCTAACTTTCCAAGTCATTTTGGGAATATTCTTCCAGGTTATAGAAAAGCATTTTGTAACAACCAATGAGAGGAGGCGAAGCCTCCATTAAGTTCATCTGATTTCTCTGAAAGCATGAAGAATCCTGTGGCAAGCATTCTTTATCCTTCCCTTCCTGTAAGTCAAATTCTTGTTCTCATGTGAAAAATGGGAGGAGGAGCAAGCAAGTAAGGATTTCAGACATGGTACCATTCAAGAACCTGGCATTGAATTGCTTACTGAAGATGCTGTGTTACCTAGACTGTACCCAACTACTATTTGAGTGCTATATATGACTTCTGCTTCTTGAGTGTACAGAAACTGTCATTAAATATCTCTATCAGAAAACTGAAATATTGCAAGTATGAATACATGTGCTTATATAATAGAAAAGTAGAAGGTGATTTCATGTATTAGCCATGGAGGAAAATCTAGCCTAGAATGTCATTTCAGATATAATCAACTCATTTAACAGGAAAGTGACCTTTAGCAACATTATACTTAAATGATTACCTTTAAACCTAGGAGTCTTTACCCTAAAGACCAGTAATGGGAAAAGCTCATGAATAAAGGTCAGAAGCACTGGGTTCTAGTCACACATTTACCATTTATTAGCCAGGCTACTCTGAGCCTCAGATTCCTCATCAGTAAAACAGGAATAGCACTTCTTGCCTTCTTACTTCATAGGGTTTTAGTGGAAACCACATGATATAATGTACACATGCGTACTTTTAAATTCTAAACCTCTATATAATTGGGTAGTTATTAACTCCTCAGTCTTCGCTAAGACAATTATTTCTTCTTACTTGCCAAAAAGATTGTTTTCCTTCTTGCCTTCTTTGCCACCCACATTCCTTAGCTAAAGTTTCAGACCTGGAGTTTAGAACCTGATTCTCTTTAGAGTCTGCTGTTACAGGCAGTCTCAACAGCAGTAGAAGTGGTCAGATAGATAGATAGACAGACAGACATTGAAATCTATTGCTGCATTATATAATAATAATATGAAGCCTTAGAGCTTAAATAATAATAATAATAAAAACCTTGAAGATCACTTGGTGCCATGACTTCTAAACAATTATTTTAATCTAAGAAATCCTTAGTTCAAAGAAAATTCAATGTGTAAACCCAATGTGTAAAACACATGGGAGCAGAGAGGCTGTAGATGAAGTGGGTGTGGAATCCTGAGAAAGTTACAGGTACTCCATGAAACCTCTGCTGCATTTCAGAACACAGCTGAACCACACTCTTGGACTCAGAGAGGTGAGGGGTGTGTATGCAAAGCCCCACATTGATATTAATAAGGCAGTGTTTGTTCACAATTTGCTGATCACTGAGGCAGGGAAATATGCAATGTAATGAGGAAAGATTTCCATTGAAATCTTTAAATATTAAAAGCATTGTCTCTTGAAGAATGTGGTTTTTATTTTCCTAATAAAAGCATCCTGAAACACATGAATTTTGATGATGACAGATAAAAATGGCTATAGCATTACTATGGTATGGAAAACAAATAGGAATTCAAAGTGGGATGGGGAGATATACAAAATAAGCTATAACTTTATTAGGTTAATATGGAAGAAATGAGGCCAAAAGTAGAGCTAATCCATAATTTAGAAGTGGAGTAATTTGAAGGTGAAAGAAATGTTGAAATTTGTCATGAAATGACTATAAGTGAAGAAAACTTGCTTGACAGGATGAAACAGCAATTTTAATAGTACTGCTTGGTTCCGAATCCAGCCTGTAAAGTTGTTAATGTTTTAGCCACTTTCTCTGGCTTGTTTTGTGTGTGATTTAGTTCAAAGAGATTTTATGATCATTTTTAGTAGACATGTTAATTTTTTAAATTTCTGATTTGGTTCACTGACTTGAATATTGTGACTTAGAATTGAGCATAATACAAATCATTAAAGAAAATGTATAAATACTAGAATGAGAAATAAATCCAGAAACACCTCCAATGTAAATCACATATGTAATTTTTAAAATTTGTGACGCAAGTTTCAAACATAAGCAAGATATTTCAGATAGACATATTGGTTTTGCTTTCTGTTCTGTGGTACCTTAAATAATTCTTTAGTGAGCTGAAACTCAGTTGTCTCTTAATATGGCAATAAAGACATTTTTGAATTGTCTGACTAGAACTTGCAACTAATTTTACAACTAAAACCCACCTGTAAAATTCATTTGTTACATGAAAAAAAAGATTCTGGATAAGTAATTAAAAATTAAATATCACAGTGTGGATGAGGGCTTTGATATTTATAATATTTTATACTAATTTTGATACAGGCATATTTGACAAATATGCAAATGTTCTCTGATATTCTTAAGGTATCTACGTCTTATAATTTTAAGAGGTGAAAAATTAGACTTTATTTTGAGCACTCACCTCTTTCACACAACCACCTTAAATGTATCATGAGATGATAATTTCATATTTACTAATTTATAATTAATAAATTACAATCCATAAATTATTTTTATTTTTAAAATGTTGTAGCTGCCTGTTTTTTATTTTTCTTGAAAAAAATTGTAACAACAGGGGAAAGTGTAATGCCAAATAAGGTATTTTGCTTTAAAACACATTAAACTAACTCTGTTTTCCTTTGCCCAAAGTTTCAGACCCAAAGTTTACGTTTATCAGATGTACACAGAAAGTCACATCTTTGGCGTGGAATAGTCAGTATCACATTGATTGAGGGGCGAGACCTCAAGGCAATGGATTCAAATGGGTTGAGTGACCCCTACGTGAAGTTCCGGCTTGGGCATCAGAAGTACAAGAGCAAGGTGACTGTATCTCTTCTGTGTTCCTGTCAGTATTTGGAAGGCAGTGGTTGGTTAAGTGGTTGGTTAACAGCCATGATTTGGAAGAGGAAAAACACTGGACGCTTTTTAAAATGCTTAACAGAACTTCCTTTGAACATCATGTCAGAAAACAAGGCCAACAACTGTATTGCATTTCTTACTTTATGTGCTATGTGACTGGGTAAACTGCTTAACTTCTGTATGTCTCGATTTCTTCATTGATAGCACAGAAATAATAGTAGGAACTATCTTTAAAAGATAAAAGACTGGAACAAACCTAAGTCAATGCCTGGTTCATAAAGTGCTCAAAAAGTATTACAGACTACTAGTATTACAACTAGTACTATTAGTACTACAGGTAGCATTATTTTACATGCCATAAAAACCTATGTACATTACTCGGAACCATTTTAATCAGACTTGCACCAGTGCAGATTGCAAGTTATTTTAAAGTTTATTTAGAAAACAAAGGGCCAAATTCCTGCTGCCACTACTAGCAATGTGCCATGGGGCAAATGACTTTGCCTCTGCATGCCCCAATTTCCCCATCTGTAAAAACGAGAATTAAAAGAATGCATACCTAATAAAGTTATGGAGAAGATTGAATGCATATGTTATGCATGTAAAGGGCTTGGAATACTGACTTGCCCATAATAAATACTCAGTAAATGGTAGGAGCAGAAAGACAAGGAAGCATAGCAGCAGTAGTAATAAGTATATTGTGTAATAACGATTATATTAGTAAGAGTATATTAAATAATCATGTTATCATGTTATTGATAGAAATAGTAATAATTAGCAAAGGTCATAGTAGTCATAGTTGTATTTGGGACACACGTCTTATCGGTGTTGTATGCAAATTCACCCTCTTTAATGGTCACCTTCTACAGCTGGTATTCATAGCCAGCTTGGGACAATTGATCATATCCACCTCGTATTAAAAATCACATTTTACTTCGATAGGAATATCTTGGCCTTGACGTCACTATTTTCATGAAAATTTGATAAACAGCCTGCCTAGGCTCCTTCTGGTCCAGGAAGTTTTCATCAGGATCTAAGGCAGTTGAAATATCACAGAGGTGATTCACTAGCAGGCTGATCGGTTAACTTACTGAGTGCCGATTCCTGACCTGAAGGAAATTAAATATAGAGGACAATCCCAAAAAAGAAAACTGAAAAGTTAGACTCCTTATGACCAAATACGTATGACAGACTACTCCCCAAAATACCAAAGAAGTTCATCTTAGCCCAATTATGAGACATTTGAATTATCATAGCATCTATCCAGTGCCACCTTCTTTTCTGTGTGGTTTGAATAACAGGTTTTAAAACTGGTATTCCAAAAATAGGTACCTATGACCACTTCTGTCTTGTCCTTTATCAATTAACATCATTACCATGTTCTGATAGGCTTAAAACATGACTTATTTTTATAGTTCTGCTCTTTAGGTATGAAATATGAAACCCAGCTATGGACACGTGTCTCTCTTTGCTCTTTCTTTCCATGATCTATTGCTGATTAATTTCAGATTATGAACTTTAAAAATTGTGATTCATTTGCATTACCTGTGCACATAACATACTTCATTGCTTTCAAAGTCTTTACATCTGAAGTTCTGTCTCCCATACATTAAACAGAGAAAAGGCCACAGCATGCCCTCCTGCTAAAAAGAAAGAATGGGGAAACAAATTTGAATGTCGTTTCACCCAATGGTGAACAGAACTTGAAAGCACATCAATATGGAGTGCTTTATTTATTGATTCCACCAGGTGTCTTACTTGAATACTTGAAGTTACAAAATTGCCTTCAGATAAGGTGTCTATATGCAACATTGAGATTACACACACACATGCACACACACACTTTCATATTAATTCACAGACATTTTTGAGGTATTGCTTTGGGGAAAGAGATCTGAAACTCTAATAAAAGATTTGAGTTAGAGTCTAGATACTAAAACATATTGACCTTGGGTGGGTCTCTTAAACTCCAGGTTTCAGTTTCTCCATATATAAATTGGGGATGATACATCAGTGCTATAATTTTAAGGAAGAAGTTTACCTGACCACCCCAAAGTCACTTGCTTTTTTCCCATGTACCCAGAGAACTTCATCGTCTCTTATTTTTCTTTGTTAATTTTCATATCTTCAGCTCGTAATTCCCACTTGTGGGAGAGGAAGTAAAAAAAAAACAAACTCTGGGAATCCTCATCTTTATTATGAGATGATAGACTACGAGTTATTAACTGGTTATGTAAAATAAATGCTAGTATCTGAATGAGCTATTTCACTTATAGATGATTTGCTTTTTGTATATAATTCATATCTTTCATATGTTATTCAAGATGATGGGGGAGTGACTTTGGTTTTCAGGACGTATCCTTTAGCGTTCTTTCATACAATATGCAGTAAAGATAGCAGAGAGCTAATGACACATTTCCATAATTTCTGGAAGGTTTGTTCAAATCTCACACTTACGTGCTTTTCTAGACAGTACCTAAAGTTGATTTATGTCTGCAGTAAAATTTTTTAAAAGACTGATATTGATGAGACAATAATGACTTTTTGGTTTTCCAGATTATGCCCAAAACTTTGAATCCCCAGTGGAGGGAACAATTTGATTTTCATCTCTACGAAGAAAGAGGTGGAATCATTGATATCACTGCATGGGACAAAGACGCTGGGAAAAGGGATGATTTTATTGGCAGGTTTGTTCAATTTGATATTTTTTGTTTACCCCAGAGAGGGGGAATTTTTTTAAAAGGATATTTGTGTTAAGTGTCGGTACTGTAAATGATCTTTACTCTTTTGAAGGAAGGGATCTTACCATAGTAAGGCAGTGCTTGGTTGAACTGAAAAAAACAGATTTGAAGACTGACCAGTAGGTGGCAGTTTTGACCAGTTGATGGACAGGCTATCCAAATTTGATATCCAGAAAATTTCTCCAGATGTCAGAAATATTGTGCATAAAAGTTAGTGGAGTTGAGAAAGAGGAAACTCACTTGATATAAGACACGTAAAGGAACAAAGAGCATATTCATAGTCTGTAAATGATCTGAGATAATTGCTTTACATAAAACATATTGTGACTCCAAAATGCATTGTTTACTACAACTCCCTACAAGGTAAAGAACCTTTATAATCTCACAGGAGTTCATAAATCAGTAGATTTCCCAGGCTTTAGTGAAGGAAGCATTGAGCAAGGCAGATCCACGTTAATCTGACAATGCTGTGAAGAAAGGGTGGTTCTGATGCCTACATGACATCTTCCACCAAGACCAAATTATTCTGAATGACTACTTGATTATATGAATTGTTTTCTTATTTTAAAGGCTATTTTAAAATTTTTTGATAGTTATATATGTGTCTTTGGATCAAAACACACTAAAACTTGCCAATACTGAAATAAAGCATGCTGGGCAGAAGAATTTGTTAGTTCAGAAAATTCTTCAGCATTTTCTTCAAGTTCTCTTTGAATATACCACAAGTTTAAGTAGCAGTATACATCTGTTAATCCACCGAATACATTTCATTATATGTGTATATCTATGCTTCTGTCTCCCTCAGTATGCTATGAACTGTTTTAAGTATATACTGTCTAGCTCTTCCTTGAATAATTAATTCATTTTCATAATTTATAGCAACATTAACTATAAATGATGACCAAAACATAATCAGAATGACTGTCATGTATAACTCACTACCTCAACCTCATTACTTTATATTCTAAGTTTCTTATATCAGTCAAGTAATGAAATAATTGGTAAAACATACTGGTTTCCTTTACTTTTGGGTTCATATTACATGAAGCCCTTCTTACCCACCCCCTCCATTCCCCCCCCTATAATGACAGATAGCCTTTTAATGTATTAATGTGCTTTCTTTCTTTGAAAAGAATTTCCAACCTGAAAATTATGGAAATTCCTTAGCCTATTGGGTACTGACATTTCCCTTTTCCATGCTTGAAAATATGAATTCTTCAAGGACATCTCTAATTATATTACAGAAATGGTTGGCAGAGAGACGGACCTGTTTATCTCACTTTACCTTGTTTCCATGGGCTTATCCATATTTTGGCAAAATTTGAGAGAACAGTGACAAATGACTGATCTGAAGATCATAGGGTTTGCTCTAGATAATGGAGGAGCTATTATAGTCATGATATTTTTTTGGGGAAAAAAGAAGAAATCTTTTTGTGTACTTCTGGGTTGGAGAACACATGGAGGTGATGGCTCCCTGAGAGAGCAGAGAAGTTCCATGACCCTTTTCATGTGCAATTCTTCCATCTGGCCATTCCTGAGTTACATCCTTTTATAATACACTAGTAATCTAGTTGGAAGTGTAGCCTCTCTCCTTATTTCTTACTGTCCCTTCATTGCCCACTAACTTTTTTTAAGTCACTATCTAAATTCAGTCACAAATTTGAAAACACTTGTATAAATTAGATCATCTACATAGACTTGTTTATTGTGTTATAATTTTGTTATTGTCCACTTTATTTTCCAGTTTGGGTCACGTATAATGATTTTTGAAAATGTGTTTTGTAAATATCTACTCAATAACAGGGCTTATTTTTCATAATGAAGACAAGATTGGCTATGAATGAAAGCCACTTGCAAATCTTGAGTGTCAATATGGTAAAAACTATTTTTTAACTCTGAACATTACCCCACTCCCATTCTCACTTGAACCTGAATAATCAGGCTTTTGCCCCCTATAATTCACCCAAACTGCTCTTGTCAAGGTCTCCTATGACCACTAAGTTGTTAAATTCTATGGCCAGTTTTCAGCCTTCATTTTACCTGACCTCTCTGCAGGGCTGGATTTGGCTGAACACTTCCATACCTTAAAGCATATTTTCACTTGGCTTCCCAGACACCAGACTCTGTTTTCCTCTTACCTCACCACGTAGTCTTTCTTGGTCTGATTTGCATATTTTTCCTCACCTCCCTCCTGTTTTAGTTCTGGAGAATCTCAGAACTTACTCCTTCTGTATCTTCTCTGTCTAGACTTGCTCCCATGGTGACTTCAGCAATCCTTGTCCTTTCCATACACCTAAGATTGACAATGACAAACATATAGCTCCACTTCATAACTCCTCTCTGATCTCCAGATTTCCACATCCAACTAACTGCCTACTTGATATCTCCAATTTGGTGTCTCGTAGGCTTCTTCAGTTTTGTAGGTCAAAAGGCAAACTTCTCACCCCAACCCCCCAAATCTGTTCTTCCTTCAGGGCTCTCCCTTGTTTGTTGCTAGCATCAAAAATCTTGGAGTCATTTTTGATTCCTTCCTTTCTCCCGCTGTCATCAAATCCATCAGCAACCTGCTAACGTTTCCTGCCGAATATATTCAGAAGTCACTCCTCTCATCGTTTTCATCATTACCACTCTGGCTGAAGCCATCAGCTTTCATATGGACAATAGTAATGGCGTCCTGTTCTTTTTGCTCCCACATAACTTTAATAAAATGATTTAACTCCTCTGCTCAAAACTCTTCAATTATTTCCCATATTAATCTGGGTAAAACCAAAATCCTTACAGTGATTTATAGTGTTCTTCATGATCTGGCCTTATGACTGGCACTCCTCTGCCCTTTCCTCCCTCTCCCCACACTTTTCCAGCCTCTTTGCTCTTTTCCAAGCTTACCAGACACCTTCTTGCCTTGGGATGTGTCCCTCAGTCTGTAGCACTCTTTCTTCAGGTGCCTACCTGACTTGCTCCTTTACCTCTTTTAGGGTCTGTGCACAAATGTCACATGGAGACATCCATACCAACCCTATTTAAAATTGAAATTCCCTTTTCTTGACACTCATTTTCCCCTATCCTCCTCCTTTGAAATAATCACCATTTGACATACTGTGCATTTCATTTATTTATGTTATTTATTTTCCATCATTACCATGTAAGCTCCATGAGAGTTTTGTTCCAGGAGACTATTTGAGTGGGGTTTTTTTGTGTGTTTTTTTGTTTTTTTTGAGAGCAGTGTCACTGACCCTCATATGTGGGGCTGAACCTCCCAAGCCAGCTCTTAATCACTGCGCCACTCGGCTGGCCTTTTTTTTTTTTTTTTTTTTGTATTTATGTGTTTTGTTCACTGTGGCATCCTCAAAAGTATTTGGCACATAATAGGTGCTCAATAAATATTTACTGTTCTTGAATTTAAATACCTGAAGCTTGATTTAATACTGGAAATTATGATTCTTCCTTCTCCAAATAAATAGAGTTTGACACCGGCATTGACACAAAGGCAGTTAAACCAACATGCCTTAGTGAAAGTACAAAGTTTCGTAGTAATTGGGGAAAGTCATTTGCATATAATTCAAAAGGGAGGGATTAAAGAGTTATAGAGTAAGTGTGTCTAAGTAATATTAATACTTAAAAAATACTGTATTGTTCTATTTGAAAAAATAGCCTATACATTTATCAAGATACTTATATCACAACTTTTTCATTATTATGATATCTCAGAAGTTAATGCCATCTAGTTGTTAAATTTTACACAAAAATAAATTTACCACAATAGAAAGAAATGATCATAATAATGCTTTTCAGCTTAAAGGGCATCATTGCATTCATTGGCTCAACATTAGGGGATAATGAGGGTAGTTCATCTACCACTTGTACAGATGCAAAAAGTGAGGCAGAAGGAGGTTTAGAGGTTGCTCAGCCAGACTCAAATCCAGGATTTCTGACTCTAAGTCCATGCTCCTTTCACTTCGGTCTTATATTCAGTATGTTCTAAAGCCATTAAGTTCTCAATAAAATGCCGAGTAGTCAGTAAACCAACTTAGGTGGTATACATCATGCTGCAAGTTTGAACAACAAATTTTACCTGTTGCTGAACTACAAATTTCAAGTGAAGGTGAAATAATGTTAATCTGCATGTAATTATTTAACTTTCTGATCACCTGTGTTTTGGCAGGCAAGATGGACTGCCACCTTTACGATAATCAGCTAATAAATCCTCATGATTGTTACAGTTTTATGCAGAGCAGTAATCTGAACAAATTGGCTGCTGACAGCTGTGGTAAATTGCCAAGAATGAGCGCTGTCAGAGAACAAGTTGTTTTTATGAACGTGCAGAATAAGTAAATCCAATGTCAAGCAATTTCATTCAGTTGGAGTTATTTGCAATCCAATATAGCAAGATTTATAGCGTTATTTATTAGTGTGTAAAATGCTTGTTTATCTGTAAAATGGCATTGATTTGGGGTACATATATTTTAGGTTGGTGAATTGCTACTGACTATTTGTTGCATTGTTATCAGGGCTAAGGCTACCCATAAGAACAAAGTGCTACAGATGTAGGCTTGAGTAGAGAGCTCTATTTCAACAAAATTTTTATTAATGATATATGATCAGAAGAATGTATTCCAAATGGGCAAGTTGTGGGTGAAGAACAAATGCTTTCAAATTCTACAACCATAAATAAATATATACCGCTGTACTGAATACTGAAAGAGAATGTGGAATGTCTAGGTGCACACACAGGGGTGTTCAGGTATAGTGGGGCAGATGAGGAAAATGGCTTTTGATGTTGGATATTAACTGAATTAATGTTTTCTGAAGGTTGAAGTTTATGAATTTGAGCATTTGGCATTCTGTAGATTCTGATTTGCAGTGGTTCTTATTTGTGATGACAATATTGCAATGATTCTAATGATTCTTTTACTTCGTCCATAAATGAGGGCAAAAGCAATCCTGCTGCATTATTAAAGCACAAAGACAGCTCGTCAGAAAATTACACAATAGAGTGTTTTTAATGTAATCATTATATTTCACCATTTTTCTTACTAAGAATTGAGTGAAATATTTCATTAGGAAGATTGACAATATTTAAGTAAGAATTTAGTGCCACTTATTCTTCTCTTGGTGTTTCAAAAACCCAACCTAAACTAAGTATATTAAGATTTTAATTCATTTGTTTTCATGGGTTACTATTTTTTCTTCTGAAAATTTTCTCAGAAAGTTTATACTTAATGCAATATTTATTATAAAATGGGCAGTTTCCAAAGACAGTTTCATGCACCCCTGTGTGTATATTGGTTTTTCTTTGAGACAATGAATGCGAAATTTCACAAGCTTACAAAAGTAAGGAATCCCCCCAAACACAATTGAACAGTGAGAACTTCTGAAAACAGAAAGGTAATAACAACATTTGCATTTTGTGCTGTCAGAGATGGCGATGGCATAAAAACTTCTGGCTAATCGTGAAACTTGAAAACACTTCAATGGTTACATATTGAATTGTTTACAATCCAGAGACTCCAAGGAATTAGGTGCTATATTGATTTATGATATAAGATTTTATAATATATTGTGTATTATTAGTTTTACTAATATAAAGTAGTTCCCATATATTAAGAAACCTCTAAAAGCTGTAGAGTTTTATTGTTAAATGTGGTCAAAATTATGTAAAGTAGGGTTTTAAAAATTACCCCCACTGAAGAAATTCTGTAAAGGTCTGTGTTTCTGTTCTGAAAGCTTCATTTTTAAATGTCTTGCTCATCATGATGACTTCATAATATCATTAGCTAGTTACTTCAAGGCACAACATAGGCCTAGAAGTTCAAGTTATAGAGAGCAGATGTAAATTTCTATTGAAAATATTTTTCTTGATAATTTTGAATTACTTTGGCTGAATTCTTGCTAGACTTGAATGTAGCCCCATTGGTGTGTAAATCAGAATGACATACACTCCTCCAGGAGTAGGTGTATCTGTTCCGCATATTCTTGTTTATCATACTGTTCCTTGTGCTTGTTCAATTAGCATTATCTTCAATCCACAGTTTCTTTACTGGGACATTTTAAAGCCAGTTGTCCATTTTGTGAGGATTAGTTCAGTTAAGACTAGATTATATAATCCTTAAATCCACTTAATAGGGCATATATGAGCTACAATTCAGTAAGAGCAAGTCAGCAGGTAAGGGGGCCACTGACACCCCCTTCAGGTTATGCAGCACTTATTCCCCTTAAATTACTTACAGGTCATATGTGACATATTTGATATATGGGCCACCTGTGTTAATGAATAGACAAAATATTTATAAAGCTTGATTCCTGTCTTATTTTTAAATTAAAAAAATAAAATCCAAATAGCCCTAACATTTACTTCCTGCACCGCAGTGGACTCACATGTACACACATGTGTACATCCAGGATGCTAATCACAAGACTGTTTCATCTGGTAGAAATATCATTGGTCACTGGTTCAGCATGGTGGATGGAAAGGCAGGGGAGAAAAACAGTGATAGAAACAGTGAAATTTCTCTTCTTGAACTCCTAGGAGGAAATGTCACCAAATAAATGTGACATATTCCTTTTATGTGGCTAAATCATATAGTATTTTTTCAAAGTGCAAAGAACTTCAAGCTTTGATATAGAAGTCAGGAAACGTGGTTTGAGGTCTTGGCATCACTAATCTCTCTGAGCCTCAATTTCCCCATTTGTAATTACAGATTACAGTAGCTCTGGAATCTTTAGTTTTGCGTTTGTTTTGATTCTTTTATAGATTGGTTGGTTGATTGATGAGTTGGATTCAGTACAGGTAGTAAGTTTTCTAATTTCCAATATCAAACTAGTAAGATATATGTAATAATAAAACTACGACACGCTGGCTGTGTGATAGCTCTGAAAATAAGGATGTGAGAAACTAGAAGCCTTAGAAAGGGCTGAAACCCCAAAACCTAAGAGACTTGACACTTAAGGTACTTAATAGTTGATGAAGAATGAATGAATGAATGGAGTGTCAGAAAAAAAATCACACCACTTTCTGGAGAGTATAGAAGTGGTAGAATGAGCACACTATACACTAGTTTTGTTCTGCTACTGTCACCATGGGTAAATTCTGGCCTCTCTGAACTGCGACCTCCTTGTCCATAGCACTTTAATACCTACAGAGCACCAATTATATGCCAGGTGTTGTGCTAGGTGACTGTCCTTGAGACATCTCAGAATATTGACAGAGAAAGACCACTGATAGTTATTTCAATGATAATTAGTAAAAAATAGCCAAACAAAGATAGGTAGATTCATCATCTCAGGCAGAGGGGTTGCCTTGTCCAAACACAAAGAAACAGTTGAGCCCTAACATGGTTGGGAAAGCATTACAAGCTGTCTGGAATGACTGAAGTAATAACTGTGAGTCAGCAAGTGACACACAAGTTGATGGTGGGTTGTGGAGGGCACTTTTGCCTTGCTAAGAATATTTCATAGGTGGTGAGAAGTCAGAGGAGGAACACAGTCAGGTTCATGTTTTAGATATCTATAACTAAGGGTACTGAATTGTATCAATGGTTTTTGCCTTAGCCAACGTTCCCTAAAAAACAGAGCTTGAGGCAATGATTAAGTGCTGATGTTTTATTGGGAGGTCCAATCCCAGGCTCTGAGAAAGAGAGAGAGAGAGAGAGAGAGAGAGAGAGAGAGAGAGAGAGAGAGAGAGAGAGAGAGAGAGAGAGAGAGAGAGAGAACATGAGGCAGAAAAGACTAGGAAGGAATGTAAGGTGATATGTTACTGGACTGGCTAACCACTGTTTCCTGTGTTTCAGAGACATAGCTTATTGCTCTGCAGGTGCACCTACTTGGCCACATGTGGACAGGCAACATGGAGAATCATGTTTTGGAACAGTCCATAAGAGGAGGAAGGTGTGGGGAGTTATTTTCCCATCTCCTATTCCATCCATCTAAGTTCTCCCCATAAGGGGACAACTTCGGCATTGTTTCATTTGGCTTCTTAAGCAGTCGATCAGAGAGCCAGATCCCACACCCCACAGTGTGGCTTTTCATCCAAGTCAGATATGACCTTAGACACAAGAAATTTAGGGCCTGTGGCAGTTAGGCCTAGATTCACAGTGGCAGCCAAGGGGAGTACTCAGCCCATTTGGGCAAGTGAAAGTTCGGCCAGTTCCAGTGGAAGACCCCTGAGGACACAAGCACAGTTGATTGATGATGGTGGTGGGTCAAAGAGCAGCCCCATGGAAAGGCACAGCCAAAGTCAAAGCTGAGGCATAGCAGGGAGCAGAGGACCCAGAAGACCATGGTTCCAGGGGAATCTAAGGGGCTGTATAAGATATGATGTTTTCAAACCATGCATGTGGAACCCTAATATAAATCAGACGTAAGAGGAACTGTTCTTTGCACCAGAGGAGAGTCCATACTCCATTTTTTCATCACCACCACCACACCATCCCACCCCCTACCACCACCACCCTATGGTGACTTTTAAGACACACCCCTAGTGTTCCTTAAAAGACAATTTGAAATTAGATTATCTGCCCCTTAGCACCAATGTTCAGAGTTTTGGTGGTGGTGGTGGGGGGTGAGGAATAATATTTCATTGCCTATAAGATAAATTTGTTCTCTTAGTCTTTTGGTTTGTGGAATTTGCAAAGAAAGGAAGATGTAAATAAGTGTAAACATGGATAGAGTTATAAAAAAATTGTAGAATTGGATTTTTTTGAGAATTTGAAGTTATTTGCATTCGGTTACCTCATATTGCAGATGAGAAAATTGAAATTCAAGAGGACAAGTTGTCTTGGAAAAGGTCATACAACTAATTAGTGACAGATGGAGGGGTAGAACCAAGGCGATCTGACTCCTAGGTCTGGGCCCTGTTCCCTGTGTATGTATCTATGTGTGTATTTTTGGAGTTCATGAATTTGCTTCAATACTTTTATAATTTTGCATTTTCACGTTGATAATACTATGAAACCATTAATTCATGTCTATTCTGAATCATCTAGATGACCACCTAGTACTTCTGTATCCAAACTATTAATCTAATGAGTTCTTCCTGTCTCAGGATATAATAAACAGTACAGGCAAGCCAAATACAGGTGAAGTTGACAGTCAGGTTGCTATAACAAAATGCCATAGATTGCATAGCTTAAAAACAGCAGAAATTTATTTCTCACAGCTCTGGAGGCTGAGCAGTCCAAGATCAAGATACCAAGATTTCCTAGTACATAGATTGCCATCTTTTCTCTGTGTTCTCACATGGCAGAGGGGGTGAGGGATCTCCCTGGGGCCTCCTTTATAGGCTACTGTTCCCATTCATGAGGGCTCAACCCTCATAATCTAGTCACCTCCTATAGGCCCACCTCTTAACACCATCACATTGGCCATTAGGCTTCAACATATGAATTTTGAGGATGTACAGTCATTCAAATCATAGCACGGACCCATAGCAATTAGTACTGAATTCACTTTGCAACAAGTTGCGTTGTAGGAGTTCCATCTTTGTACGCATTTATTTAATAGCATCAAAGGGGTAGCAAAGGCTTTTTCTCTACCAAATTCCAATAATGATTTGATACTCATTTAATGCAGTTACCAATGATATTATAACTTCAGCCTCAAGTTAACAAGGCAATTTCACTTAGTTTTCAGGTGACATTTCATTAAAAATTGAGTCTCAAGGTTACTCCTGAGCAGAGTTTTTAGATGAACAGATCTGAATAACTCAACTATTAAGAAGAACCTTAAATTCATTTATAAAATTTAAATTAACATTATAAATTTATAAGGAGGATTATGCTACAACTAAATTTTCAATATTGAGTACACTCATACAAATAATCTTAGGTGCTGTCCTATATTTAATGTTTTAGAGTTTTGACTCTAAAATTTCTAATGTAAAAAATATTTATTTATATTAGAGAGTATTAGTTTCCCAGTTTTTAAAATTCAATTTGTACATTTTTCTTAGTTTACCATCTTTTAAGAGCAATAACTTAAAGCCTTCTTCCCTAGTGTGTGTGAGTGTGTGTGTGTGTGTGTGTATTTAAAGCATAAAAATAAAAATAACATCATTCTGTACTTTAAAACTGAGATAACTTTTCTGTTGAAACCAAATCCAGACATGACCCAGTTTAAGAACCAGCACACACTTCTTCCTGTGATGCATGATTGTTCAATGACAGACTGGTCAAGAAAACAGCCTAGATCTTGAATTCCAGAATCCTAAGTTCAAGTCCTGGCTCTGCTAATAATGAACTGTGTATCT
This sequence comes from Aselliscus stoliczkanus, assembly GCA_033961575.1. Taxonomy (NCBI): domain Eukaryota; kingdom Metazoa; phylum Chordata; class Mammalia; order Chiroptera; family Hipposideridae; genus Aselliscus; species Aselliscus stoliczkanus. The sequence continues at coordinate 48,897,558 of CM066728.1, forward strand.
CCATTAACTCATGTAACTTCTCGGGCCCTCAGTTTCCTCACTGGTAAATCAAGGTGATTGGGAGGATCACAAATTCTTATGCCTATTGGAACTAGGTACAGAATTAAATGAAATAGGCCAGCTTAACAATAATAGACAGTATTAGGGACAGTAACTAAGTCAGAGAACATTTACTCTGTCTTTAAAATTATTTAAATTCAAAACTTTTTTTTTTTAACGCTACAAGGAAAATCAACAAATCCATGGACCAGATTTGATCTGAAAGTTGCCAATGCCTGTACAAGTTCATCTTTAGAGCACCTTCCCCTACTCTAAAGCCTTAAATGCAGTGACTCTAATATAAAAGAGGAGTAGCCCAGCATCTATATAACCACTGTGAAATGTTAATAAGCATAGAAGGCTTCACTGTGTTTTAGTGTATTTTTTTTGTTTTTGTTTTGAGGGGTTTTTTTTTGTTTGTTTTTTGTTTTTTGAGGACAGTGTCACTGGCCCTCATATGTGGGACCCGAACCGGGGCCGCTGGCTTCCCAAGCCAGCGATTAACCACTGCGCCACTCGGCTGGCCCTGTGTTTTAGTGTTTTAAGAGAGATGCAGTGTCATGCAAAATGATAAAGCAAGGACAGTCAGGACTGGGAAATGCATGATCAAAGTGTGTGACAGAACCTTCTTGGTCCCAACTGTATCCAACCAAAAGTATGATCTGAATTCTAACCCCTGTTCAATTCTCTAGAATCATACTCCCAAGCTAGTCCACAAAGATTCATCAACATTCAACAAACTATAGGCTCAGCACTGTGCCAGATCCTGGAAAGATCTATAGAAAATCATACTGATATTTTTCCTTTTTATTAGAGAATGCATTTGATTAATTGTTTTTCACCATTGCATTTTTTTATCTTCGATTTCTTCTGGGGTTATTGACAAAAACTTAATTCTTAATTGCAAATAGAATATTAGATAAGGCATTTGACATGTTTTTGCAACCTTTAGAGCTTAAGGAGAAAGTATGAGAATGGATGCTTTGAAATGGATGTTGTGTTCACAGAAACGAGGTTGATATATATTTTAACTTTAAGAAGATGTTTTCCAGACTTGGCACAGACTTTAATTTCCTGCTCTCTCATAAGTTAGCATTTAGCACCCACACATCTGCTGTCACTGACCAGGGCATTTCTTTTCTTTCTCATTGTTTTGCATCGATATTCCTCCCAGTTGTTTCTAGACCCAGCTATCTCTCATGTCTTTTTTGATAGGCAAAAATAAAAGGTAAATGTCAAACTTTGGTTCAGTTTCTAAAATCACTCACTCTAAAGAGATGTTTGAGCCCAACTATTAGCTTTGAAGCCTTGTTCATAGAAGTTTAATTTAAAAGCAAAGCAGTAAACAATAAGCAGAGTGAAGAATAAGAAAGAGCAAAAATTTAGTCTGTCCCTGATAGATTAAATTAAATCTGTCTCTGTTTATGATACATTACCATATTCATTCTTGTAATTTGCTATTTCCTGTTTTAAATGCCTTTTATTCATAATTGACCCCTTTTAGTTTACTGGACTTGTGGTTACCACAGTATCTCTTTTTTCCAAATCGATTGACATTTTCATGAAAGGAGCTTGCAAGGTGTATAGATAGCTCTGGGAGAGTAGCTTGTCGAGTACAGGCTGCCACACTACTAAACCTCTCAGGACAATTCTGGTACATAACACTCAAACTATAATGTTTTCAGATTTGTTTTTTTTTATTTGGATTTGTGAGTGTTTTATAAATCAATTGGCTCGGTTTTAAAAATGCAAAACTTATGGCATCATCAGAGTGCATATTCTATTCACTGCTTAATAACATTTATGAATAAGGGGAAAACACTCTTTGGTTTAAATGTGACACAAAAATTCAGACTCTCGGTAGCTCATGGTAGTCCTTCAGTAGGCAGAGCCCCCAGATGTAGGCTGTCCAGGGATTGGAAGTCCCTGCCAATTTATGAATCTGATTACAATGGATAATAATTGAATCAGATAAGTATGGTTTTTTTGTATTTTACAGGAAATAAGCAATTAGACACTAAAATAATCAGGATCTGAATTTTGTGAAGAAAACCGACATGAAAGATGTATTCTTCCAGGGGTCCAAATAGTATTTCTATTGATTTACTTTTCACATAGCTCTGAGCATCCTGCACTTCCACTGTTTGATGTGGAAAAAAAAAAAGCCACTTGTTAATTTAAAACATTTGTTTTTAGGTGCCAGGTTGACCTCTCGGCCCTCAGTAGGGAACAGACGCACAAGTTGGAATTGCAGCTGCAAGAGGGTGAGGGACACCTGGTGCTTCTGGTCACCCTGACAGCTTCAGCCACAGTCAGTATCTCTGACCTCTCCGTCAACTCCCTGGAGGACCAGAAAGAACGGGAGGAAATATTAAAGAGATATGTACGTATGTAACCCTCCCCTCTCAGGGTCATGTGTGACTCGATGAGGTTGTAAATAATTTACCTGAAGTGACAGAAGGACATTTGAAAAGCTGTCAGACAGATCGATCAGCAGAGGCAGAAACCTGGGCAAATGCAAATGCCACGCATAGCTGTGCAGATGCACTTGCGTGACCCACTGATGTCTAGACACCTGGTCTTCTCTAGAGCCCCTTCCAGAGCAAGTTCTAGATTATGAGATCCTCCTCAGTATTTTTATCACGCAGAAAAATTATCATGCAGAAAAACTTCCCATAAAGGAAAGTCAAGTTTTCACATTTCTTTAATTAATTGACTTTTTGTAATTGAAATTCATATTTCTTTGTCTTTCCAAGTTTGAAATGGAGTTAACGGCACTTACATTAATTAGGGGCTTGACAACTAGAGGATACTCACAGAAATCATTTTTATTTTCTACTGTTTAGAAAAGCCTCACTTTATTCCTTTAATTTTTTTAATTGAATGTGAAATGTAATTAAAAGGAAGCCTCCTTACTTTTTGGTCAAATGCAGAATGATAAGGTGGAATCGTGAGTAACTAAAATAAGTACCCTTCTTAATTTTTAACAAACCAAAATATCCACAACCAAATCTGCCTACTTCCCAGCATCCTCACACTATGCATTTCCCACCCTGTAGTTTTCTTGAATCAACAGAGAGGGGAGCTCTTACTCCACCATTCTCCTCAATGGAGGCTCGAAAAAGTGAATGCCTCAGTACCCAGGAAGCTGGGAAAAAAGCTTTTCCACTTAAAATTACAAAGCTTGTATTGTACGATTCTGCCAGGTGTTTAGAAGACTCCTCTAGACACTCAGCTATGAAACCAAGCTCTGACTAACAAAGAACTGCTTAATTTTTTTTTTTTTTTAGATTTTAAAATATTCCTATTTGCTGACTGACATCCTTGCAATAACCGTATTTAATAAAGATGTACCTTATCAGGCTGTGCAGATAACATGAAGTGCGGTACTAATGCTCTACAATATTCTCCAAACAGATTAGCAGGATGTGCGCTTCAGCAAATTTATTCTGGCTATCTCCACTGAATCAGCTGTCTGCTAATGCTTGTACAAGTCATCCACCAATGGTGTTATCATAAACAGTTTAATAGAGGTGACTTAGCAAGGCTAAATAGTGTATATTTTTAAACTACCTAAGAGCCTAAAGTGTTGGGTAGCGTATTCTAACATATAATAGCAATTATTTCACGTTTGGTACCTACCAAAACATAGTTTCTTGTTACCAGAAGTAAGCCTCATGAATGAAAACAATTGAAAGGAATTAATTAGTGTATTAATATAAAAATTATTCTAGGTATTATACTGTATTTCACGGATTAATATTTGATAATATCCCATATGTTAGAATGATACTGCAGACTAGGTAATTAGAAATAATCCAACTATTATTGATTCTTTTTTTTTTTTCTTTTTGCTGGGTAGGATCCCTTGAATTGGCCATTTCCATCCAGAGTTTGAATATTTGTTTCCATACCTTCTTCCAAATGCTAGTTATTATTTCAGTAAAATGTAAAATATGATGTGGCTCTTCCAGCTAATTCTCAGATTATATTCTGCTCAATATATTAAAATGTGAACCATACTTAAATATACTTTTGTTAGTTCTGTATTTCAAGCATAGGCTGTATCTCCCTCTACAGACGTACAGGCTAAGAAGCTACTGTATGCAATATAGCACATGTGTTATAACTAATAGCAATACAAGGACAAAGACCTATATTTTAGGACTTCAGTGTGTTTCCTTTTTATTATATAGATTATGAAATAAGTGACTGCTCTATCGTGTCCAAAATCTCACTCGTTTTGGAGAAACATATAAAAGAGGTTATTTGGGAAATTATTTATGAATTTTCCTGTGAGAACATTGTGTGTTTTTTTAAAGTTTAGGTTAAGCTGAAGAATTTGGCCATGGTGAGGGGAGTAAATGAATTGCCCCACCCCCATGTGAGACAGGCCTGAAAAGGTCCTGCATTGCTGTTGTTCAGCTGTTCATTGCTAAGCATTGAAGCCCCACAAATTAAACAGACATTACTGTGTGAGCCATTATTTGATCACCACATTCTGAAAAGATGGCTAATTCCATTTTTCTTTCTTTTTCTTCTTCTGGGGGGGAGAAAAGCAGGGAAGGTCAATAGGGGGCGGTTAGTAATGGGTAGTAGACCAAGAGCGATTGTATGACCTTTTCAGAGTGGGTATGCTGAACCCTTGCTCCCCCTTGTCACAGTTTAAAAACCAGAGGAGCTAGTTTAGAGAAGAAGTTGTTAGCATTCCATTTTTATTATGACATTTCACAGTCATCTGATTTAATGTCCCTTGACCGGATTGTCCACCGTGAGACGATGGGCTTGAAATGTTATTTAGAGCATTGATAAAAGGTGAGCGGTTCTAAGATGACAGCGAGTCATAAGGCTGGTGGTGTGACATTAATTTTCTCCATAACAGAGATGGAATAAGACGTCACGGTGACAAGCTGTCAATCAGCTCTGGCCCCTCAGAGCATCTCGATGCCATAGGATGGGGTATTGCCTCTCCCGTAATAGAGCTGAACTGAGATGCTCTCTCTGACAGCTGCTGCAGCCATAGAGAAAATATATTATACAGCCTTTCATTAAAAAAATAAAGAGGACTCCTCTCCAGAGCATTTCAATCTTTTCCCATCTATTGAGGGCTGAAAGGATTCACAGCAAATCATAGATTCCTCTGCTATGGAAATTTTTGGCTTCAGAAGCCATCCAGGTTTTAAAGCCTTCTAAAATAACCATAAATAACAAGGCAGGAATACCTCTTGATGAAGAATTGCTTAAAGTGTGATATATATATATATATATATATATATATATATATATATATATATATATATATATTTAAGTGATATATTTAAGTTTTTGTGTGTTTTTTTGAATTCTTATCATATGTGTCACTAACCTAAACAGTTGAAGTTTGCAATAAATTACTGGGTGGAGGATAATTTAAGGAAATGAAACCTTCAAACACTAATTACCCTTCCAAATGGAAAGGAGAACATGGGAGCTGAAGCACCCAGCATCATGTGTCTGTGCAGTGAGGTTAGCAGCATGAAACGATCCTCAAACATGAGGGCTGATGGTATTTATTTTAGTCACAATGAAACTTGGCTTAAATTGCTCCTGAAAATTAAAGAACAGGAACCTTTTCCAAAAACTCTTCTCCATCATTAGTATGGGAGACTTACCTGGTTTCTAACACTCGGTAAGCTCTGAGATAAGAAGCTTCCCAAACCAATCGTTACTACATTAGGAAGACAACATGCCTACACACCTCTGAATTCTACTACTGCTGTCTAAAGTTCCCACTGAGAAACCCTTAATTTACAGGAATTTAAATGGAGAGAGAAGTGCATTTTTTTTACTGAACCCTATCATCTGGATAGTTTAAACAGACTTTGGGTGATAAACGACTGTTTAAAAAAAAAACGATAAAAGATTAAGAGCTAGTCCTTGTGTTAAACACTTTTTTTAGAGTTAGGTTATGAGATTACACATATTTCTGAATTTCCTCCTCTCAGTACACCAAGGTCATAGCTTCAGTGTAAACACTGACTGGTCATACAGGACTGATAAAGTTAATATTGCAGTAAACTTTTGCTTCTCAGTATTTTCACATGCTTCTTTAGTAACATTTTTAATAGATAACTTTATTATGCAATAGTATGTTATATTCCTGGGTCTTAAAACATTCTAAAGATTATGATAAAGAAGTACTGAGTGATTTACTGAGTGAAAATGCTGACCTTATAAGAAAAATGCTGCAACTTGTAAATAAGCAAATGCATCTGAAGTACTCTTCAAGCATTTGTGCCTATATTAGTTTGCTTTTTTATATTGGTATCTCTCTTTTAACTCCTTCTGGTACTACATTTATTAAAACACTACCATTAAATGAATTTATGAAGTTAAATAGGTTTTGGATTTGATCCTCTATCAAAATTTCCCTACTTCTACTTCTATGCATACTCCCATGGTAAATAAAATTACAAATTTAAGAAAAATTGCTCACCACTTTTGGTTTATTTTTAGGGATTAATTTGATTTATGTTAGATGATGTTATATCTTTTACCTGAAAGGTTTATAGAACTACATAAGTATTTTAAATTAAAGATAGCAAATAGTCTTTCAATAATTTAGCCTTCATCTAGCACATGTAATTTTCAATGCTCATCAAGAGAAAATCGTAGAAAAAGAATTAATTTCATGTTGATTTTCTTATTCCCAAAGCCTGAAGTATTATATAACCAGCAACTTGTTTCGATATTAAAGACTCATGAGTCTCCAAATCATCTTATTCATAGATGAAGGTTTTTTCGGAGTGTTTTGGTAAAGGAGATTGAAAGAAAAAAAGCAAACATATCCTATTCTATAATTTATTGTTCACCACCTACTGATAATTATTTACGGGGAAAAAAATATTGTGGTATTTTTTATTCTTCCAAAAGATCTACTTACATAACAACAATTATCTACATAAATTGTGTGTGTATGTGTGTGTGTGTGTGCGTGCTCGTACAAATTCATGATGGTAGAAGGGTAATTGTATTGAAGAAACACAAATAGCCTTTGAGTCACTTAAGCAGCATCCTGAAATCAACCATAAAACTTAATGTTTTTTCAGCACACTCTTTGAGACCCTTTAGGGCCTTTCTTTTCTAATACTGATGTTGGGATCTTTCAGAGCCCATTGAGGATATTTCACAACCTAAAAGATGTGGGATTTCTCCAGGTGAAAGTAATCAGAGCAGAAGGATTAATGGCCGCTGACGTTACAGGTAAGTAATGATGCAATTTCTCTCTCTCTCTCTCTCTCTCTCTCTCTCTCTCTCTCTCTCTCTCTCTCTCTCTCTCTCTCTCGTATGTAATCTACAGATATGTAGATATCAAGTAGCATGCGAGGTCTGTACCATTTAATGTTTGCACTCTTCATTTGACCTACTGAAATATCAAAGTAAATAATATAACTGTACTGTCGCTGCTTTTTATAGGGTAACATATTAAAAATAAAAAATAAAAAATAAAATAACCTTTGAATTGTTGTCTTCTCTAAGGTTCAGTCAACAGTGGTGATTTTTCTTCCTGGTTTTGTCTTTGGGGTGCTTTAGAGTAATGCTCTATCTTCTCTCAGACAGGACCAGTTTCTCTCAAATAATATCAGAGTTTTAACAGTTACCATTCAAACATGTATAAAATCTGTTGCATAGTACATTGAAAAGTTTAGATGCATAATTCTCAAATACTTGATATGAACTCTTAGTATTTGGGTTGCTGAACCAGTTCCTAGTTATCCCTACCACATCCCAGAGATAATTTTGGATCTAAACTAAGCATCCACATTGTTTAAATTTTTTAAACCAAGAATTAGGCTGTAAAAATGCCCCAATTAGTCTTGTCTCTTAAAGCTTCCTGATTTGGGTATTGCTGTTTCTATAACATAGTGATTAATTGGCCTATGGTAATTATTTTATCAATTCCCTGAATTAAATCATTGTTTTAAACTTGCAACTATATGACTATTCAGTTATTGTTTAATTCCATAGGATTTGGGGAATATTTATACCATTTCTTAAATTGTCCATATTAAGATAGATAACAAATAAGACTGACCAGTTTTTTGTGTGCAAATTTCACTGTTCTGAAAGAATCAAAACCAAAGATCTTATGCCTTAAAACTAAAATAGCAGCTAGCTGCTCCAAAATGGCAATATTTCTAAAATTTTAATATTTGCGTAGTATCAAGTGACTATTTGTTGTGTGACAAAAATAAAAATATTGAGACTTCACAGTTTCTTTAAAGAGATAATTATCATCTCATTCATAACCAAGAAGATGATAACCATCAAATATTTTTTCAAAATAGGCTTACCCGAAGATAGTGGGAGAGAAGGTAGTTTGTAATCTTTCTGGATATATGCTGACTTAGCTCCTTGTACTAAACAATTAGTGAATGTTAACTTTATTCATTTTCTTTTTTATTTCTGATATGGTTGTAATCAAATTAACCTGGACACAACAATATATTATTATTATTATTATTATTATTATTATTATTCTGCTGCATTTATTATTAGAACCACAGTCAAAAATAAATTATTGATTACTCTTTTTTTGTTCACTTTGGGCATTAACCTAAAGGCTGGAATAGGAACACAGTATTGCTTTTGCACTACAGAGTTTACGCTTACCCTGTGATTCCCAGCAGCAGATAGATTAGTAGATTAATTAATTCATGGTCCTGACATTCACTCTTGGGAGCCCCTTCACTTTTCTTCAGGATTTTCTGTAGGGGAGGGGAGCACCCAGTGTTGTGAAAACACCTGAAGATAGGAAGCAAAGCCTACAACAATAATCGGTGTCTCAGAGGGCACCTAAGTGCCTAGAACTATCACTGGGCATTTATAGTGGGCACAATAATTTCTTATAGAGAAATTGAAGTCCTATTTACTTCAGAAGCTTAGATACCTGCCCATTACACAAGTTGGATGCAATTATAAAAGTTTGTTTCTCTTGTCGAGAAGTGGTCATTACTTCTAAAACTTCATAAATATGCAAACTACATTAATCCACTTGATTTATACGCCACCTTGGAAGCTATATGCCACTTCGGAAGTTCTTTAAAAGCTGGAAAAAAACAAAACAGATATATTTCTTTCCAATGGTTGTAATTTCCTAATATGTAAATTAATGTGACTAACAATGTACCTTTTCCATAGGGATTCAATGAGACATAATTTTTATCTGATAAAATGAACTTTCATTTGGGAGATACTAAATATCATATTCTCCATTTTTTCCTTCCAGTGTTAGGGATATAAATCTAGAGATTCCTCATTCCACACTGACCTTATAATCTAATGTGCTCTGAATTGAACAAGAGAGATGTTGAACTATTCAGGGGCAAGAGGATAATTCAGTCTTTGACCTTGCTCACTCTTGGACCTTTAGTGGTCTTTATGACATTTGTGATGCTGGCAGAAACTGATGAGTGTATATTTAAGTCAGCAATGTCTGAATATACTACCAATTTTTTAAATAACGTTTACTTCTGAAAAGGATGAATATTTATATGTATACTGATCCTTCTTGTTAATCATTAAATTTGGGGCACAGATAAGCTCTTTGTATACTTTATCTCTTACTTGTTCAAAGAAGTACTTTAAAAATATGTTATACAGCTCAAGGATACAATCAGACTCTACAAGATATTTAGCAATAGTTTGAATAAAGGAAATTAAGTCAACAGTGTTTTCTTCAAATCCTCAAACTAGCATCTCTTTAGGAGTATTGTGGATGGGGATGGGAGAGTTTAAACCACTGATAACTCTCTGTGCGAAGGGAAGAATATTTTCCACCTGGTGTAAGTAAAGCTGTTACTATAAGATGCTTGGTTGGTTTCAGAACACTTTTTTCTAGACAAGTCTAACAAGACGAACTTATGTTTGACTGACTTTGCTCTATTTTAAAAATATTTTAATGATCAGAACATCAATTTAAACTTCTATAGTTTAAGCAAATAATTTTAAATTACAGTATTTCATCATTTAACATGAGCACAGGAGAAAAAAAAATCTATAATCCTTTAAGTAGCCATCAATCTTACTGCATTTACAAAGAATTTTTTTCCTTTCAAAATGTAAAATTTTTCTTTTGTTACAACACATTCATTGAGAAACATTGTGATACTGTATTAACTCTGTGTGAATAAAGAGCAATTGAGACTCTCTTTGAATGAGTGAGTATAAAGCACAAATTACTTTTTAATGAAACCCTCAATTCTTTCTCTTTCCACAAAAAGCCTATAGCCTTGTTCAGCTGAACGCTACTACAGTAGGTCACTTCAGTTAAGCCCCTAATAAACTGTTGATAGTTGGGGGTAGTTTTTTCTTTAGTCTCAATAGCCCAGTGTTGGACAGTGCACTTCAAATCATTAAGGTTAATACAGATTTAAAAAAAGAGATTAACTCTGGTGGTTAAGGCCTCAATTTATAACTCCCACACATACGCATGCATTGAGCAAAGCACAAGAGTGGGTTGAAATTTCAGTCAAATTGTGGGCAGCCTTTCACAGCCTTGAGAAAGTGGCACTCTGGTTTTCAAAGTTGGTCAGCTACATTCTTCGTAAGGGAAAAAATTTGATTAACTGAAAAATACTGTGCAGTACAACTTACTTACCTTTCAACTAACCAGTGAAAAGGTTAATGTCTCGCTAAGCCTTCAAAGTTAAATCTAGAGACTGTCTGGCCCTGTGTTCACAGGGGAAGATTCTACCAATAAAACTGGATAGATTGTGAGAAGAGAAAGACCAATGGGAGAAAAATATATATATTTTCTATTTTTGGTGGTGGGCAACAGTTCATGTTGGAATTTGCCTTTTCTGGCTTCTAGTTATTCTTCTCCTTGGACAGGACCTAATTTCTACTTTCATCAGAACATTTCCCGTTTCCTGTGTTGAGCGAGTCTTTCTTTGCAGAATACTTAGATTTGGCCTATTGGTTCTTTCAAGTTCTAAGAGAAGTAAGAGAAAAGAGTTCTTCTCTTCAGCCCCTCCCCTACATTTTCCCGAGTTGTTTTTTTTTGTTTTTTTTTTTTGAGCTCCTGAGGAAGAGGTCACAGCCTCCCCAGGGATACCAGCCACTTAGTTTCAGAAACAGTGATATGGGAGCGCTGCGAAACCCTTTCAAAAGATGCTCTACCTTTTCACTGTGTTAAAAGGTACACTAATATAAAACTTGTGAACCCCAGGTGAATTGATATCTCAAATTAACGCGCCGTCTCTTTCAGGAAACAATAGAGGGAGAAGGAGAGAAAAAAGGAAAAGAGAGAATTTTACAATTAACATAATCTGCCATGGAAATAGTTCCATTTAAATGAGCATATCTTTTTCCTGAAGCGAGGCTCTGCATATAGACTTGCGATTCACCAGCCCCATAGTCTGGAAAACTGCTCATTATTAAGAGAGATGTTTACTCCCCCTTTATTTGCATAGACTTTTCCCATGTTTTTCTTTAAGAAAACTGTCGTCATTGTTGGAAAATATTTAAGTAACAAAACAGCAGAAAAAGGCATGCAACAGTTTTGGGGTTTTTTTTTATCAGTATCCGTGAGAGTCTTATTATCTTAAGAAATAACAGTTAGCAGCTCAGAATCATTAGCAGAGCTAAATTTAAGCCCCATTTGACAGGCTGCCTAGAAAACATTTTGTTTTGCTGTCTGTGGGCTTTAATTAAGATGTGTTCAATTTCAGTCCTCTCCGTCTAGCCCCCCACCCCCAACTTGCTGTGTCACAGACCGGCGATCAGACACTTTTAGATGGTCCGGCCCATGACTTTGACCTTCTGTGCAGTCCTGCGTTCCCTGGGGAACCGTTCAACTCATGAGGTCTGATTTCACACTTCCAGGATGCCTCAGCTCTCTTAACAATGACAGGGAGACAAAGCCCTTTAGAGCGGGCCGCATGGGGACTTGTTTAAATTGGAAACCAGAGAGGAGTCAAGGAACAAGGTTATGGGCTACAGAATAGTGCTTTTAATAAAGAGCTCACAGCTCTGGCTCAGCTCAAAGAGGTCTACCTCTGTACAATTAATTGAGCCATTTATCTGGAGCATCTTAGGCCTCTACTTTCTCACAGAATTGTGTGGTAAATATCAGCTAAGAAGCAAATGAGATATGCATGAAATGAATTTTAACACTTTGATTACTGTGCCTCCAGTCTTCATTAAAAGTAAATTTATTTGTATTTCTGACCTCATTATCAGTAGGCTGCCTGCATTTTTATTGGTGCCCATGATTTCCAGCACGAGGGTGTCATGAAGGGATATTTTACACAGAGATTTGGATTTATTATTCTTGGTATTTTCCCCGAACATTATGGGTCTATTTAGAGAAAGAAAATGAAAAGGGAGCGGTACAGAAAAAGGCGAGTCTGTTTGAAAGTTTTATATACAGTTGGAGAAAGGCCAAGCACATATGCATAACATATACAAGATATCGTCCTTTAAAAAAAATAACTTTTTATGGGTTACTCAAGCAAATTGCATAAGATATATGCAATTGTTTCCTGAGTGGCCCTCAGAATACAATAAGTCTACTGGAAGAAGTAACTATGTTCCTTCTTTTATAGCATTGTAGTACTTTGAATTTTTAATAGTTTGTGCCTTGAACTGCCATCACCACATTCAATAACATTGATTATATCTGATAAATGCAGCCTTAGATTTTATGATCATTATTTAAAACCTATGTTGGAAGAAGAAAAAATATATATCCTTTAAACTTGACATAGTTCCACTGAAAGTATTATATAATATATGAAATATAGTGTCCTTCGTATTTGTAAATTATTAAGGGTAAAATCATTTACCAAATAAAAGAGGTTATGTGTGCATGGCATTTTTAATTTTTTTAACGTTTAGTACTTTAAAATCTTAAAATTATATTGCTGGAAACAAAAACCTAAGTCGTACACAAAATTTATTGAAATTTCCCAATCAAAGTATGCTTTATTTCTATTATATAATGTAATATTATCTCTATTTGTGTTTTAATAATTAAGCTTGTAGAAGACTGTTAAGCAGATAGTATACTTTGGGAAGAAATTTCATCTAATTTATAATACAACAAAAATTTCCAGCACCTGATATTCCTATCTTATAATATACCTGATTTAGGAAACAATATTATACACATACATGTCAAGTGTCTTAAAAAAAAAAAAAAATATATATATATATATATATATATATATATATATACACATACACACACACACACACACACACACACACACAAGCATCTTAAGAATGAGACTAAACAAAGGCATCACAAGGAAAGAAAGCATATCATTGATTTTCATTCTTTTATGTCACCAGATCTCACATAGATATAAAAGTTGCTTACTTTTAGTAATTGCATGTTTTAAAAATCATACTCTAATTATAGAAATTCAAAAGTATTCTTCTAAAACCAAATAGTTGTTATCAAATATGTGAAAAGGGGAATTAAAATGATAATTTAACACAAAGACTGGTAAGGCCTGAGCATGAACTAGTGTTTTACAGTGAATTACAGAAATCATGTGTGATTCATATGCAGGTCACATGGTTCAAAGATACTGCTCTGGAAGAATAGGTGGGATGACAAAAGAGATTAATAATTGGTTTTGATATGCTCTAGAGGTGAAGGACTATGGGCTGAGAAACTGGTGGTTCCACTATCAATGGGAAATGAGGGGAAAAGAAATACTATAAAATAATTAATTGAGTTCTGTGGAACTAAGATTACAAAATGACCCTTTGAGTAAGAAATAGAGAATTGCTGATTTGGCTTGGAGGGCTAGCCCCAGGATTTCACTCAGTGCTTGAAGAAATGCTTTCAAATGCTAGAATCATTCTTTAAACTATTACTTCTATTTTGTTACATTATGATAAAGTTGTGCAAATAAGCAACATACCTCCTAGAACCAGGGATTTGGGAGATGCTGCAGAGAGGATGTGAAAAAAATCTTACTACAGGAATATTTGGTTTATATAATAATATAGTTAGACACATAAATGACTAAATAGTCAAGCCCAAAGAGTGATTATATTAAAGACTTGATGGCAATGGGGATGCCAAGTGGAGGAATGCAGGGAATTAGACCTTGGTCTAATCTGTTCAGCATATTTGCTAGTGACTTGAGATAATTGACTGCCTCCTTATCAAACTTGCTAAGAGGGAGAGTTAATTCATTTGATATGAGACCAATCTATATGTATATATAATATATTTGTATATTGTGTGTCTGTATATAAAATACATATGTATATTGTATGTCTATATGCATTTATATATATAATTGTATAATATATATATATAAATTCTATAATATATATATAAAAATTGTATTATATATAAATTGTATAATAGGATTAGTTCTGACTGCAATAAATATGCTTAGTTCAAAAAAGTGAACATTAAAAGTTATAAATCAAAGCCTTACCTTGGTACAAAACAGCGATGCTTTGCTTTAAGAGAAGGAAATATAGAAAAAATATTTTAGGGTTCGAATAGAATTTAAATTCCATGAGAGTGAATTACACATACATCAGTTCTGTACATGGAATAAAAGGGAAATGTTGAGAATGTACTCTTTTCAGGACTCATCGTGGATATGAATTCAGGTTTGGAAGCTAGCTATTCTTTAAAGAAGGACAAACTATATAAAATTTATAAACTAACCAGAATATGTTCTTGATTGGGCAAAATAAATTAATTGAAGATAAAATATGTTCTTTGATTGCCCCAAATCATGTCAATTGAGAATAGTTAAAATAATAATAATAATAATAATAACAACAACAACTACCATTTATTGAGCCCTTATCACATGTCATACACTACCCAAGCTTGGTGAAAGGATTATCACAATTAATCTCACAACAACCTAATTAGGTATTGCTGTTATCCCCACTTTACAAATTAGGAAACTGAGGTGTGGAGAGGTTAAGGAACCTGTCCACATTAGCGTGTTGGGAAGATACTGTGATAACTGCTTACACTACTCCTGCTTGCCATCTGCAGCAGCAAAATGAACTCCACATGCTCTCAGTTAACTGAGATCTAGTGTCAGATCTTAGGCAAGGATATCTGATTGGTGCAACCTAAATTACATCTGCAACCCCAGCTGCAAGAAAGTGTATAAATGTCCCTCTGACCTTTGTGGCCTCTCCAGTACAGGGAGAGATGCTAGAAGGCAGTTAAAATAGATGCTTAGCAAGCCAGCCACACTATCTAGTAAAGGGGGCCAGATAACGGACATTAATGAGCTACTCTCTTAAGTGACAGGTGCTGCGCCCCCACTTTATACCCATTAATTCATTTAAACTTAAAAATTACTATAGTGGGCAAATCACAGAATCAATAAAAGCTACAGAGACATGGTTTTGTGCACAGTGTAAAGAAGCATTTCTCAAAAGTTATAATTGCCAAACAAAACAAAACAAAAAAGATCAGAATATTCCTGTTGAGGTGGTGATTTCCCCATCACTGGAACTATTGAGGCAGAGCCTGTATGACCACTTGGTTTCAGAGAGATTCAAGCCCCAAATGAGTTTTTGAACTTGGCCCACAGCCCTCAGAATCTGAGCTCCTGCGGTAGGTGCCAAGGTGAATAACAGACTCCTGAATGAGTAGATATTTTGTAGAAGAGAAATAAAAAGACAAAGATATCATTCTAAAGACAAAGGCTTGACAGATGGCAATTTTCCATTTTATTGCCTTGAAATATAAAAAGGTTTAATCAATACAGTACTTAATTTTTTTAAGTTTAAAGAATTTTATTTGACTGCAAAAGATCTCTTCAGCTTATCAATTTACTTACAGGGAAGATGATCTGAAACGCATTCCTTTCTGTGGAGAGTCTGACTATATATCCACTATAGGCCCTAATGCATCTGCAAGAGCTTGCAAAAACAAAGGAACTTATGTTTGTATACTCATTTTAGACCAAAGGACTTTTGGGTTTCTAATCTTGTAACAAGTCACTTGCATATAGTTTGTATATTAAATATTAATTGAAAATAAAATATTTAAACATTTTCACCATAATGTATCTAGACCCTGAAAAGCTTAGACAAAATTTCCTCATAGCCTCTCCTCAATTTTATAGATCCCATAGTCCTCCTTTTATTTTGTTTCCAGTTCTTTCTGTCTCATTTTATTTCCCATACTTCTGTCATAAATTTCAAACCTCTCAGCATATACCAAGATGGTTCAATATTAGGACTCAAGAATGCATGTAGTTGCACATAATAGTTTAAATATTATTTTGCATCTAGTTCTAGATCCTAGGAGAAATAAACTCATATCTGTATTAAGTTTTATTCCCATTGTTCTTTGTCATGGTTCTCAAAGTGTGGCCCAGGAACCTCTGGGAAGCCCCAAGATCCTTTTAAGGTTCTAAGAAGTCACTTTCATAACGATACCACAATGTTATTCACTTTTTTTCACTCATGAGTATACAGTGGAATTCTTCAAAGGCTACATAATATTTGATCACTCTGATGTTAACATACCATGAATTTATTGTTATTTTTGAATGAATAATTAATAGTTTTACATGTTCTGATTTTTAATTTCTAAAATGGTAAATTTTGATTACTATAACCTATGTAAACAAAAGCCTTTTGAGATCCTCAATAACTTTTAAGAGTTCCTAAGACCAAAATGATTAAGAACTATTGCCGTAGGGCATTGAATCTCAGTTGGGGAAGGGCAGTATTACCCCTTGGAGCATTTTAGAGATTTGTGGGGAAATTTAATTGCCACAATGATTGGGGAGCCCTGCTGCTTTTGATGGCAGGGGGTTGGGAATGCAAAATGTCTTACAAAGCCTTAGACAATCTTAAATAGTGAAAACTGCCCCGTTTCCTACATAACTCAATATGCACATTGATTATAGGTTTAAATTCTGTATCTTGGTTATCTGAGCCTAGATTGCATATATACTCAAGCCTCAAGCCTTGCAAATGGCTGCCATTTTAAATACTCAACACCAAAGATCTTAGGGTCGCCTCCAAGCCACTTTATGATCATGTACCCCGTTACTTCTCTGACATGTTCATCTCTTCTTCCTTCCCATTGCTCTCTGTGCCTCACTGCCAGGGGCCCTGAGAACACCAGGCTTTGGTCTGGTTCTTCCCTCTGCCTGAAATGCTTTTCTCCAGATAACCACATGACTCCTCCACTTCCTTCAGTCCTTTGCTCAGACCTCAGCATCCCTAATTAAATTTATAAAAACTTTGCCCCTCTCCCACACTCTTCAAACCCTTATCCTGGTCTATTTTGTCCTGTTTTCCATTTACATGTATTACCCTCTAATATACAATATAACCTACTTATTATTGATGTCCAATATGTATTCTCTTTCTCTTCCCTCCCCACTGCAAGTAAACTCCAAGAAACCAGAGACCTTTCCGTTTTTGTTCATATGGCCTGGCACATAGTAGACACTCAATAAATATTAAATAAATCAACATATGGTTTCATTATAAACATCTTTTTATTTAGCCCTCCTTTATAATAACATTAAGACAGTATATTAAATTTTAAAATCATATGGGTCAGTTTTATTCCATAACAGTAAGGAAGGCATTACAAAATCTTCACTATAAAAAAAGATGTATCTTATCCAGTGGGCCAAGAGCCACAACTCTTGCAGGTCAGTTTTCCTGCGACAATGAAACCTCCTTCACTACGTGGTGAGAAAAGAGAAGCCCTATTATTATTATTTAGTCTCTGAATCAGATCCAATGGGAACCTAATGAATGTCAGTTAATGTAATTCTACCAATCAGACGTTTAAAATATGTTTAGGTCAGACAGCAAAAAAGGTGAAGGTCAAAGCCCCCACTCCAGTGATAAGGGGAGGATTGGAAGATGTCTCCAACATACGTTGCTGTTTGTTCTGGTGGACCCTATGGAATTCCCTCAACTATAACATTGTTATGTGTTATGATTGAAATTCCAGTTTGTAGAAAGGACAGATGGCAACCTTGATTATAATTAAAGGAAAAAAAAGGGATTAAAGTATAGCCATTTCAAACAGTGGCAACTGAGGAAATTAAACCAGAGAGCTTAATTTGTGCAAGTTAGGACCAAAATAAAAGGCCCCCGTGGGTATGAATTGCTTTCCATGCTATTCAAAGCCTTCTGTGTTTACAGAGACATGGCAACAAAGAGGTGGTCACTGGGTTCCCCCCGACACACACGTTTTTATAACACATCACATCCAACAGACTGTGCTACTTGTCAGCAGCAAAATGACCCCAGACAAAGCCCACCACTGATGGATCAGGATTAACTTTCTATTCTGGGAGTAAGAATATCATTTAGTATCTTTTGAGTGACTTTAATGCTCAAACCAGCATTTTGCACAAACTGAAGTCGTTCACTTGCCCACAAAACAGGTAGCAAGCAAGCAGGGGTGGTGCAGACTTTCCCACAGTTCTTTATACATATGTCAGCGCTGTGACCTCAAAGATCAAGGGCTAAAGAGAGAGAGAGAATTAGCCAGTCCACGCACCCCACTTAATCCTCAGTGCCGTTTTGAAGATTGCCAGAAATGATGCCCATTGGAGACAATTCTGACATTTGTTTTTATTGTTGTAGGAATGACTTCCCACCATAAGAAGGACTGAGGTAATGGAGTATAGGCTTTAAAATCTGTTATAGATTTAGTTTTATGAGTTACAGTAAAAGGGTCTCTTTCTAATTTTACTTCCCTTGAGAGTTGTCTTCCCCCCCCCCCATTTAAAAATCTATGGGGGAAAAAATAGCCCATAATATTCAACTAGAATATGTATAAACTCATCAGTCATCACATAATATTTTAAAGCAATTTATAGCAGTTATATAACATATATTTAGATGTTTGCATTATAGAGGCCCTATTGAAAGGACACACATGTAGATTTAAGCTAAATATCCCTGATTATAAATTGCTAGTCTCCTTTTTATGTAATTGTCCTTCACTTCTAGAATTGCTGGTGATAGAGATGTGTAATCATCACAGATCACCAGGGTCATCTCCATTGGGGAAAAGTCTTTGCTTCCTCTTCCCTTTCTTGTTCTAAAATTAGAGAATGGTATGCCTCCTTCCCCATTGCTCCTATTAAGCCTTTCACTTACCTTTATTACAGGGCTTACAACCCTGCATTATAATTGTGTATTTACATGTCTATCATGGCCACTAAATTGTGCATGTCTTGAGAGCTGGACGATGTCTTAATCACGCTTATAATTCTGGGTTGAGAAAAGCAGGCACTCCATAACTAATTAATGCTTCAAAAGGTATTCCTAATTTCTTTCTAGAGAATTGTCAACATGGAAAATTACCAGGTTCTCAAGGAAGGCTAAGCTTCTCTTCTAGCTGTCATGGTGCTTAATGCAATCAACGCCACTGTCTTCGTCCTCACCCAGCACTTCTGCAATGCCTGTCTGGCACCCAAACCAAAATATACAGTTTCCTGTACTGCCAAGGAAAGGTAGAGGCACTTTTTTGGCCAAAACAGAAGATGTTAAGGAAGAACCAGTTGGTACTCACAGGACTCCTTTAGTCTTCTGATAAGAATGAATAAGTGGGAGAGAAGAGATTATGTCATCTGTGTTCCCATACATTTAAGCTCTTCAAAAGCCAAAAATTACCAGAAACAAAATACACTTCAGTGTTGGATGCTGCCTTTATTCCTTGCGCTTTTAGCCATACTGTATTGAATAAAGACATTACAGGGAACAGCACTGCATCCCTCTCTAGAGCTTTGCAGAGTATCCTTTATAGACACTCCATCCTGCAGTCAACCTCACTCAGATACTATCAGCAAGCAAAGCAGCATAGCACAGGGTCTAACTGGAATGATAAAAGGATGAAAGGAAGGAATAATTAAGGAGATAATTAATGGTTAAGTCCATCACTGGTATTTCTGTGACTGTTTTCATTTGTTTAAGTGGCACATAATCGGGCTGCAAAATTTAGGAACTGAAAAGCCAGTCATTTAAAGCATCGTTTAGCAAACCAGATAAGCACATTAACGGTGTGTAGCCATGTCTTTAAAATAAACTGTAGTGTATGCCTTTTAGTAGTAAGTTTATAGAATTCAATATTGTATGTTTACTATTATGTTGGTTGAAATTGCTGTTAATTTTTAATTGCCCTTGAATTATGCAGTGGCAGAAAGATACTTTTGAAATTAGTCAAAAATAACATAGTGTGTAATGACCTGATTTTGCATCCATTATTGATACCTGTAAAATAACTTTTAGAAGTTAAATGTAAAATTGCATGCTTTTTCCCTACCTAACTATTCTTGTCAGATTTCCTTACCTAACTATTCTTGTCAACAAAGCCTGTGTATTTTGTTGAATACGTCTTGACCGTAGGAAAAAAGACAGGCTTGGCTAAGCTCAGTGAATTGTTTTGTATCTCCAAATAGTATCAGGCATAATAGGTTGTTCAGTATTGACATCTTCAAATCGTGTTGGTTTTACCTTCAAAATATATCCAGAATCTCACCACTTTCCATCCCCTGAGTATTGCAATAGCCCCCTAACTCTTTCCCCTTACTCTTCCATTGCCCTCTCTCTACCCATTCTCCAAATAGCAATCATCAGATCATGTCACATGTCAGCTCAGATCCCTCCAAAACCTTCCCTTGCACTACAGAGGCCAACCATCCTCCCTCTGCTTCCATGACTGTGTCGTCTAACATGCTCCTTGCCACAATCCGATTATTCCTCTAGTCATGCTGGCTCCCTGGATGTTCCTAAAAACACCAGACAATCACGTCTCTGACCTTTCTATGGTCTGTTCCTCCAGGAACCCAACGCTCACTCCCTTGCCTCCTTCATTCCTTTGCCAAAAATCGCCCAGGTATACCAGCACTTCTCATCGCCCTTCCCATTTTTATTTTTCTCCATAGTACTTACCACCCTCTGAAATGCTATAAAATGTTCTTACTCATTATCTGTCAACTTCTTCAATGTAAGTTACATGAATTCAGGGCTGGGTTTTTATTTGTTTTATGCACTTATGTCTCCTTAACACCTAAAACATGGTATGTGATAAGTATGGTATGTGATAAGTAATAAATATTTGTTGAATGAATGAATCTATAGTCAAAATGTTTACCAATTCTTCCTTTGTGTGGCCTTCTAACTACTAACATATGATATACTTATTGGGAAATGGCTTGCCTAGTGGCTTGCATTTCAATATATTTCATTGAAGGGAGCATGGACCATAGAAGTAGAGCAAGGCTCTGGAGGTCAGGTAGACCTGGCTTTGAATAAGAGCTCCACTACTAACAACCTGTAAAACCTGGTGTTATATAATCTGCCAGCCTCAGTTTCCTCATCTATAAAATGGGGATAGTAAAATAGTCATAAAATTTTAAGCAAAGGAACATAAAACATAATGTCGGGCTTATAATAAAAAGTAAGTAAATGTTTGCAATTATTGTAAGTATTATATTTTTTTTGCTAAATTTTTTTCTAAAACATCTTATAAATGTTTACTCTTTTGACTAGGAGATTTAACTCAAGATGTGAATGTTTCATGTTATTTTTGTACTTTTAGGAATATTATGATGTTTGAAATATTTCTGTTTGAAAAGATGTTACTTAAAGCTATTATTTTTTGATGCCCTATTAGTGTGCCAGACATTGTGCTAGTTATAGTCTATTATCTCTGTAAGGGGTCATTACTGTCACTATTTATTTTTTTTTTGCATAAAGAAACAGGCTCAGGATCATGGAGTAAAGTTCAATCCCAGTTTGCTCAGCCTCCAAAGATTAGACTTTTTCCCTGAGACCACTGGCCTCTCACTGTGAACTTCAGTGCCTTTCCCAGCACTCTTGGAAGTACACGGAGTATTTGAGGATTCTAAAAGTGTGGTGTAGCTCAATTGAGGGTCTTAAAAGGTCTTGAGATTAGAGATGAGGCTGAAAGGCTATATTCCATGCTATACAATGTGAACTTTAACCTGTTGGCTCTGGGAAGACATCAAAGGTGTTAAAGTTGAGAGTAAGTTTTCAGAGAAGTGTAAAATGACAAAATTTTCAAGGATTGGCTTATGTCACTGACCACAGTTCAGTCTTTCACATGACTGTAAGCATATTAAGAATAATGGATATTTTTTTTTAGATTGGGAAAAATCAATATAAATTAAAGCCACATTAAATAGGAGTTTGGTCTATCTTGGGCAAAGGCTCTTTAAAAAACAATGTAAGTACCATTGCATTCCTCACAGTGTCTAATAACATGGTCTCTTAAAAATTATATTGTTCACCCATTTCAAAGTATAACTTAAGTGCAGATAGGACAATATTTTTGACAATGATGGTATGCCACTGGAATTGAGAACAGCAAAATGACTGAGAAGTGGCTCCAGGAAGTGCTCACTGTTATTTTGGTCCCTGGTACTTTAACACCTTTATTTCCATAGAAAAGAGTGACTAAGAGAGTAAGTAATGCGATGATAGATGACTGATACTGGTTTTCCTAGGAATGGTGTTGAGAAATAATCAACTAAGAAAATATGGATAGCCACAGCCTCATGGGCATGAAGTTTGATAAATGTATTAGTTTCTTAAAAAGATATGGAAAGTGTCAAATGTTAAGACCAGAATTTGTTTCTTTAAGGTCTTTCAGCCAACCACTGACTCCAGATCTTCTTTTGGTTCAGCAAATGAAGATATAGTGACAAAGAAGTTGGTGATTTAAGAGACTTTCCATGGGGTTGGTTAAAAGTATTGGAAACTTCTTATATGATTGAATATAATTCCTGTGGGAAAAAAAAAACAAGTAAAAATTTTCATCCCCTGCTGGTAGATGTTTGCAGTACAGTTTTTCCCTCATAGCTATTGGTCTCTGGTGTAAGTTCTTGTGTTTCGCTATTGGAGAGGTGGTGCAATTTTGAAGGAATCTATTACACATTGTTGATTACTTGATGACCAGTAAAACCAAAGCAGTTGAAATAGATAATGATTGAAGTAAAGCAAGTGAAAATGGGAAAACAAAAATACCAAAAAGTGCTATATTTAATAGTCTTTACTAAATTAAGATTAACATGAATGTACATGTATGGATGTATGAGGAAAATTAGAAGGAGATGCAAGGAAGAGTGAAAGTTACACCTGTCTTTTAAGTAAATGTTTCCAAAGCTAATCATTTAATCTGAAGTTCTGTCTAAAGTCAAAGTGAAGTAGTTATTCTTTTGACATGGAGTTCTGTGTTAATTGTGGCTTTACTTTTCTCTCTCATCGTTACAACAGATATGTTTTATTTCTCCAACATTCTTTATAAACTAATCAAGGTTGTAGTTTATGTCCTGTGTTCTTTTGTTCATACCATAGTACTCAGCACAACAGTAGGTAGAATGAAGATAATATGAGCATTCAGAATAAGTGAAGTTTTGAAAATTGAGTAAACGTTTTATGCTCGTGTCTGAATTCTATGGAAGAAAATAAAGTTGTTGATGTGGCAAATAAAACATTACAATGTGTTTTAATGAACAAAATATTCTCTTTTCAATATTTTCTTCCATGGTGTGTGTGAGTTGTCAGTGAGGATGGGAGCAGGTAGGGCAATAGGAATGATGGTGGGGGGGGGCAAATAATGATAACACATATCCTAAACCACAGGTACAATTTTCACCAGACCGCTAAGATGTGCTTTTCTCTATTCTTTATTGAAAAATTATTCCCAAGACAAAAATTGAGAAGACTGCCATAATGTTAAATTATGTAATTATTCTGGAGTGTATGAGGCCACCAAACCAAAATACACATATCTCTTTTTAAAAATAAAATTAATAAAAAGGTGAGTCAAAGTTTGTACAGCACATTTTAAGAATTAAAATGTGGAAAGTAAATACACTGCTGTGTGTGGGAATACATAGCTTATCTGTCATTGATAGCTAATGAATTCCTTCCTATTAAAATTTAATTGAAAATCTTCAATGATATTTAAGCTTTCACAGAAGTGTAAACTACTGCGAATACAATTCACAATGCATTTAAAACAATTATTCTTTATCATTAAAGTTAATAATATGCACATTAACCTCTTATGTAGTCTAAATCAATATTGTAGTTTAAAAGATATGACCTCTGGACAGCTTTGTCTAAATATTGATTTCATTGTCATTTGTATAAGATATCAAACAAATCGCGTGCCACACTAATATTACTAATGCTGCCCCTGTAGAGCCTCTGACTTTACAGGTTCTTATAATATAGGACATGTCATTCCAAAATATTGAGGACATCACAAAATATAATTGCTGAATGGACGAGATTTGACAATGGCAGAAAAGAGTTGCTGTAAACAGATAACTTCCAAAGCTTTTACTCTCAGTGGACAATAAAAAGACTGCTCTTTAACATGCAGATTGGTTGTCGAGGTTGTTTCAAATGACAGAATTTTTTCTGCTGCAGAGGATCTAATTTACCTTTTTATAATGCCTTAGATATTTCACAAGAGAATCTTTAGTCAGATTAAAATGTGGTAATTCTGCAATATAGCAGTTTTCCCAAAATCAACTGGCTTAGAAATTTCTGTTACAAGTTACTAGTGAATCAGATGAGTTGGAAAATATATGCATTTAAAAGTAAAGGGGCTGAACCTTTCAAATGATCATTATTGGATTAAATAAAAAGTGATTTAGGGATGGACATGCATCACATGCTCCTCATAATTGCCAGTTATATTATTATTTTTGTAAAAAAAATTACAAATTGAAATATCAGCTATATAATTTGCTTTCTTTTACTTTTCTGCGGTTCTGAATTTCAGTGAATCACAATGATTGTTAACATCATCCAGTTACAGATAACTCTATTTTAATGTTGCTATTTTAAATTTTTGAAACTGTATTTCACTTTTTTTCTGTAAAGCATTTTAGGAAAGAGAGATGCTCATGATCATGACACCCTGAGCTATGCCATGGTGCAATTTATCCTAAAAATGTTCCCCCCAAATCTCTTATAGGTAAAAGCGACCCATTTTGTGTAGTTGAACTGAACAATGATAGGCTGCTAACACATACAGTCTACAAAAATCTGAATCCTGAGTGGAACAAAGTCTTCACATTGTAAGTAGTAATTACCATGAGCTCACTTCAAAAATGGTGCTAAATGATATTATTTTTGATCTTTTGTGTGTACATTTATTCTTAACTGGTTAACAACTCAATGCATCTGGGCCGCCTGTGCTAAGAACAATAAATATCATAATTGCATTACCTTTCTGATAGTAAAACCTGGGGAAAGGGTATACCATGTTTCTTTGTTTCCACACATTAAAAAAAAAAAAAAAACAGTGCATTTTACATGGTTTTATAAGGATTTTGCTCCCATGAACTGAATTGCCATACTGCTTCTTCCTTTTATACTTTCTATTGAAATTCTCCCCAATTGCATTGACACCAAGGAAGACAAAGCTCTATTTGTTCCATTGCTCAAATCAGCAAACAATCTGGTCTCAAATTCGGCAGATGCTTTAGTTTTGATTTGTTGCATTTCGTACAATAAGAATATTAAGTATTGTCCTAGTTACCAAAACAACCTATGAGTACTTTTCCTTTTGTTTAAAAAAGTTTGTAAACCATTTCGATCATGCGTTGTAAAAGCTACCAATGCTACACTATAGTTATCTCCTAAATTCGTTTCTTTTTCTTTTTTTTAAACTGGGCTTTAGTAATGAACTCCGAACAAAGGAAAATTCCAAATAGAAGTGATTCTTAAAAGTTTTCTAACATAGATTTTTTTTGTCTGTGTGTATGAAAAACTGCTAAATTCCTCATTAATTTCTTATTATGTCTTTGCTTAAGAGCCAGTAACTAATCAGATTTAATTATCTGACCAATTTATCTTTAAGGAATTCCACATTTTTATAAGAGATGAAAGCCTGGTCAGGAGACTTGCACTCCTAAGAAGGCTGTGGAGAGTGTTTTCTTCTGGAATGCATAATTGAAAGAATAGGTTTGATTTATTATCAAAGCCATTAATTGATTGTGCCTTGATAAAGCCTCTTCTTACATGTGGTTGAAGTCTTTCAGTAATGAATATATTCATTTTTTTGTCTTCTCTTAATTCATGTTTTCTTGGTAAACAGTTTGATCAAAGAATAAATCCTGTCAACAATTGAGGCTTATTTTTCCAGAAACAAAAATATGAAGAGCTTTCACAGTTGTTTATTACCATAATGTTGTCTTTGGAACATAATGGAACAGTACTTAATTTCTAAATCCAGGGTGGTACACTAGCTATCAATGTTACATTTTCTCCATTCTGTTTCCTGTGTTAGTTAATTTTTACTATAAATCCAACAAGAAATAAGTCAATGTTTTCATGAAGACTGTAAACAAAAAGGAGATATCCTATTACATAAAAAAGAAAAATTGTATTAAATATATTGTGACTCTTGCTGATATCAAACCTAGTGATCTTTTCTGTGGGAGTAATGGGAAGATAGGAATTACTGTGATAATGAGAAGAAAGGAAAGTCTGAAAAATATCAGTGCTACTTATTGGGTTTTCTGTTTTTTTTAATTTTACAATAACTGATTCTGTTATGGTACAGAATGGAACTTTCCCATATAGATGGAAAATTATATTTCATTAAAAAATTGTAACTTGAAATTTTGATGGTGTTCAAAGTTCCAATTATAGAACCATCACTGTAGTCTACTAAGGTGCATTGTGGGAAATTGTCAGATACCAAGCTACCTTATGTATGTGTATATGCAAATAGCATACGTAAAAACACATGCACACAAAATCAGCTGGAGCTATCTAAATTTTCAAAAGTATTTTTGTTCTTGTTCCCCACTGATAAAGTCTTTTTTTTTTCTTACATATGCTTATTATGCAGCAACGTTAAAGATATCCATTCAGTTCTTGAAGTGACAGTTTATGATGAAGATCGGGATCGAAGTGCTGACTTTCTGGGCAAAGTTGCTATACCATTGCTGTCTGTAAGTTTTATTCACCTGACACACTGCCCTGTGTTGCTTTTGCTCAAGTAAAAAAAAAAAAAAAAAAAAACCCTCAGCTCTATATCTGTCATTTCTCAACCAAGGTCTGTAATAAGAACACTAAAAATTTTAACATACTCAATTCACGGCCATGTTGAATCCCATGATAGTTAATTTTTCCTGACAGACTTGATCCTGGTAATGAACAGGTACTTGTCAGAATTGCCACAGTTGTTTTGGGTTCTCTGTCAGTTTCAGCAGCTGGGGGTCAAAGGTCACTGTGGGAGTGTATTCAGTGGAGACTGCGAGACAGACGGCTGTCATGTCCTTTTCCCGCAGATTCAAAATGGTGAACAGAAAGCCTACGTCTTGAAAAACAAGCAGCTGACAGGGCCAACAAAAGGGGTCATCTATCTTGAAATAGATGTGATTTTTAATGCTGTAAGTCTTAACTTTGGCTTTTTTGTACTGCTAAAGAGTTCAGTTTCATGAAAGCTTTTGTTCCTGATTTGTAGAGAATTTCTGTCATTCCTCATTTTCTCTAAACCTTGATGTATCCTGGAGAAAACGCTTCTGCCACTGCCTGGCACACCCACACTTTCTGTTCTAGTTGGCGGCTGCCGCTGCGGCTGTGCTCTGGCCACTGCCTGCCTGCCTAAGAAATGGAGGCGCATGCATGTGCAACTGTATACATTTATATTTTATGAGCACAGCAGCCAGGACTTTGAAACTTTAGAAATTATTGCAAATTGAACTGCATGAAAAACTTGTAAACATTTGTAATATATTAATCCATAACAGACACATATGTTGATGTATAGGTGAAAGCCAGCTTACGAACATTAATACCCAAAGAACAGAAGTACATTGAAGAGGAAAACAGACTCTCTAAACAGGTAAAAAGCAAGGAAAGATTCATCCCTCTGGGAAGACCTGATTATATCTGTAAAACATCTAAGTTAATTCAAATAAAATTTGGAGGTATGGAGGGGGGAAGACTATGAAATTTTTGATCTACTTATATGAAATGGGCTTTCTTTTTTCCTTTCTTTTTCTCTCTTCCCTTCCTTTCCTTAAATGATCAAACAAGGACAATACCAAACTAATAAATTGGATGGGGGTGGTCAGAAAAGAAAGGGGATACTGTAGATGCAGCCTAGAATGGATATGTATTCATGCGTTAGCAAAAAAGTAATCATTTTGAACATAAAATACAATTTGATTGCCATGGAATGTGTAAATGAGAACACCACAAGCTGAGGTTCAAATATATGTCCAGACCACCCACAGGTATGGTGCAGGTGTGTGTAAAGCTAGCCCAGCATAAAGCTCTTCCCTCTAATCCACAAGAAAGGGGGCTCCTTCTTTTAAGGGAAACCTTCTTAATTAGATTTTGACTATGATCTTTTAGAAGTGAACTTTTATTGGCATTTTTAGCTAAGAAAATAGAAAATCAGGAACTCTGATTTTTCTGTTCTGACAGAATTTTAAATAGGCTTGATATCTTGTGATGAAATTTGCAGTTTTAAATTAGGTTTGCATCAAGTTAAAGGTACTAAGCTACCCCTTTAAAATTGTTCACTTCTGATTATCACAGCTAAAATAAAATGTATTTTTTATGACTATAAAGTTTACAGAACTCATTTGTGTATGTTAAAATATTTAATAATTTTCTGTGCTACTACAAGACCAGAAGATTTTTATTTTTAATCCAATCAATTCACCATAAACAGTGGAACCTTTTATTGTTTAAAGGCAGTGCATGAGTTGCAAATGCAATATCTATCTAAATAGAAATACAGATTACTTTTTTCCACAATTAACAGATAAAAATAATAAAAATAGCTCTTAAAGGAAGCGGTCAGAGACTAACTAGGAAAACAGATAGAGAGGCTGTTAAATTTGCCTGAAAGGAATTTCAGTTTTAACAACTTGTTAAAATTGGTATGCATATACTTGTATCTATATTTACACATACATATTTTTCCCATATAACCTTAGTAAACTTTACATAGCTCCTTCTTTAAAATTCCAGATCAGCATTGAAGTATATTTGGAAGTAACAAAATATTAATTAACAAGCAGATATAGTATTCTAATTATTAACATAGCTGTGGGTAATGTTTTTTGAACCATCATCTAGTGTATGGACTATTCTTTTTATAGTGTAGTCATGCCTTAGTTTTAAATATGTTTAAATTATATCAATTCTCATATACATCTTTTCATAAAACATTTTGTAAAGCACTTGGTTTTACAAGTGCTTTTTCTCTAACAGCAAAATTATGAAAAAATAATGAGAAAATATTGGTTAAATTTATTGTAGGAAAGGGAAAGATCAAGATTGAAATGGGGGACTGAGAGAATGAGAGAGAGAAAGGGAATGAGAATATGATTTTTAAGAAATGGAGAATCCTACTAAAATGGTGAAAAAAAATGTTTTTTATAATAAAGCAATACTTGACAGGTTTTCCTCTAAGACCCTAAATAAAACATTTGAAGTTACCCATTTCACTTTGAAATATCTTGAAATTAAAGCATTTAAAGGATCTTAAAACCTAAGGGTTAAAAAATACATTTAAGGTTCACAGTATGTAGGTAGCAAAAAAAAAGTTTTAATCCTTTGGATTTGATTTTTTTTTTCTTTTGAACAAGGATAACCCAACCTATCTGATATTATTTAAGAAAATATATTTAGCTAAGAAATTGCTCTTTTAATTCAGTTTCTTCCACATTCTCCAGAGATACTTCTTTTCCTTTAACTTGTGAACCAACTTGCTTGGTATATTCTTACTACTTTATTAACTTTCTGAATCCTTTTTAAATCACACTAAGCTGGAAGAATTTTGTAGCATATCTGATGGCTTTTAGTTCTGCAAATTCTAATGTTATTTCATTTTCCTTACAGCTGCTACTAAGAAACTTTATCAGGACGAAGCGTTGTGTCATGGTGCTTGTAAATGCTGCATACTACATTAATAGTTGCTTTGATTGGGACTCGCCCCCAAGGAGCCTTGCTGCTTTTGTGGTACGATCATACTGTATTCCTTACATTGTTATTCATTAAATTCAGTAATCATAGCTGTGAGTTTCTGTGGCTATAGTAACAGTTATGTTGATGTGGTCATTTAAAAACTCCTATTTTAAGACTTGACTGGACAGATTTGCCGTGGGCAGGAACCTGATGGATTGTTCAAGGTCTGAGTCCAAGAATACATCCTCCCCCCCAGACTTCCGGAATGCAAAATATCTCCGCCAATGTATAATTCTCTCCGTGACAGTTAAAAAGTAAAATTTTATGTATTACATAATCCCAAATCTCAATGACAGAGCCAAGAAAAGTCCTTAGTGTTAAAAAATTAATAATCTTGACCATTCTCATTTTAATTGTATTCGTTTAATTGTATAGTTCTTTTTTTCTTTTCTTTAAATGAAAATCATTGGCAGTAGAATACTAGCTGGAAATA
The DNA here is from genome assembly GCA_033961575.1 of Aselliscus stoliczkanus. NCBI lineage: Eukaryota > Metazoa > Chordata > Mammalia > Chiroptera > Hipposideridae > Aselliscus > Aselliscus stoliczkanus. The sequence goes on from CM066728.1 coordinate 48,928,039, forward strand.
CTTTAATATGTGAATCAATTGGAAGTGGATGTGACCTATTTAAGAGGTATTTTATTATTTCTGAGATTTTCTAGTTTTTAAAAAGGCACAAGTGAGAATTTGATAGATCCAAATAGTCCTCTAACAATGTTCATCTTGTAGCCTTTTACTTTGGTTATTTAAAAACTGCTGAGGAGACCAACTTGCAAAGCTAGAAAATCCGAAATAATACTTTCCTCTGAGCTTTAGCTGGAATTTTCTGCTTTCACATTATTTTTGCTTGTTCAGGATTTCAGTTTGAAGTTTAAGTGGAGTCCTTCTTTTGAAATCCTTTATTTTATTTTCATATTTGTTGAAATATGATTACCTAATGCTTCCTTATAGTTGCCAGTTTAGCAGAATATGACTTTATTATGGGGGCTTACAAGAAGAGCTTTAATTACAGTCACAAATCAGCATTTTAGTATTACCACTCAAATGAGTATCTGCACATCTGTTTAGGACTTTGAGCTCTGTCCTTCTCTCAGGCCTTGTATGGGACTTTCATTAATGCTTGAGCACATGGAACAAAGAATGTGTATGTCCCTTTGTGTTGTAAGTTACTAAAAAGTTAGGCAGCCTGCTTCCCATAGACGTGTGGTTATCTCCTTAAGGAAAGCAATTGTCATCATCACTAAGTTTTAGAAAGTAAAATCTGCCTCTTTCAATACTTTTATTTAGTTCTTTCACATAATAAATACATCGGGGTACTGTTAAAGTTTATTATGATTTTTCACTATCATAGAGGCACTTTGACATTAATAAGGAAAAAATTATATTGAGTTTTCTTTGTGTATTTTATGCATTGTTCCATGGAGCCATATGACAGACACAGTAATATTCTACCAAAAAGGTCATGCTGCTGCTGTCTTTGATTCACCCCTTTCCAAGTCATTCCCCACAGCTGTTTGTGAAATTTGAAAACAGAGAAACCTATATAATTATATCATTTATTCAGGAACATTCATTTTTCATGCTTTAGCATTACGATGTGTTGTGTAAGTCTTCATAAAGTTCATCCAGCCTCTAGAAGTCACTTATGTAAAGTGAACTCAAGATGGCAGGCTTCGTTCAAAATTTTCTTCATATTCAAAAAAAAAAAAAAAAAATCAGGCACTGAAATTCTGAGAGGCTTAGGTTCATGTACATGGCAATAGAGTGATTTCATATAAGAGTCAAAGTTCACTGAATAAGAAATATAATATCTCTTAGCTGGTGATCAGCTTCTATCAGACTCAGTCCTGTGAAACAAGCGGAATGCAAGATGTCTTCAAAAAAAGAGGAGGGCACAATAAAAGTAGGAAAAGGAACTGCTGACAGAGAATGATGGTAAAAAAAAAAAAAAAAAGAGGCCACATTAAAAAAAGAGAACCACATTAAGAGTATTTTTGAGAAGAAACAATAATGAACTGTTTCATTGAAGGAAAGAATGAAATTACATTCTTTTGAATGTGATGTAACAACAGTTACAAAGCCAAACTTCACTTCTTTGGATCTGAACTCAGAGGTCCATGAGAACGGGACCCTTCGCTGGTACTCCAGCATCACCTACAGAACATCCTGCACTTGGTAGGCTTCCAATATAAATGGCTGTCTAAATCATTCGACCCACCAATGAACCAGTCAGTCGATCTGTAAATTTTTCTTATGTGGAGAAACTCTTTATTCAATGATGCCAGATAAATAAAGGTTTGTTCTAATAAAGCTAGTTATTAAATGATGATAGACATCGCTTAATGCTGTTATAGCTTTTTCCCTAGACCTTCCATTTACATTTGAAACTATTTCATAATCCTCTATCAATCATCTGTTTTAACCTCAGATTAAATTCTGATACCAAAAGTACTTCATACAATCATAACAACATCCAATATTTATTAAGCATTTATATGCCAGGGAACTGTTTTTCCAGGTACTAATACATGAAAGTGCTTTTCATGCATTAATGTATTTAGTATTTCCGACAATCTTAGTATAAGGTAGATACTGTTATTTTCCAATATACAGAGCAAGAAACAGAGGCACAGAAAAGTTGAGTACCTTGGCCAAAGCTACACAGCAGATATTGTTTCTTTTCTAAAAGAACTTTTAAAAGATGTATCATGTAATCTTAATATTATAACCATTCTGGAAAAAGAAAACTGTGATAGGATTTTTATTTATCTTGTAGATATTAAATGATGTGGGTATTTAAAAATGAAATGTTTCAAAGATCTCATTGCATAACCAAAGCCTTTTATGGCCAGTTTATTGAAAAGAAGTGATTTCTGTTAGAAGAGTATTAGCAGCACCCCATTGTTACAAACATATTGTTCCCATCATTCCTTGTTGATGGATCATGGGTCTATTATTATAATATTGGTTCCACTTGGCCCACTTTTTCATACATGCAGCTGCCTCATGGAGCATGTGCCTTTGTACCATCATGCGGCTTGGTTTTAGGCCCAGATCAGTAAACTTTATAATGTTCAAGTGCCTTTTTTCTAGTCTGTTTTATTTTTCTTTTCTAATTTACTTTCCAAAAATAAATGTAGACCAATGAAATAAAAGTAGAAACACAATAATTTTTTTTTTGGAGGGGTCCCAATGTCAGGTAAAGGGAGAGAACAAGAAATGCAGGGTTAGCGCTGCTCTGGCCTGTTCAGCACTATCCCTATGTGTTGTGGGGAAGATTCAAAGCTGGCTGACCATATTAGAAGCTGGAATCGGCCTGGAATGTGATGGATAAAATATAAGCAGACATGTTCCTGGGGATGTCCTTGTTTTTGTGTGCCATGAATTAGGTTTTAAAATTTGACTATGAATATTGTATGCCTGAGAGTGAACAAAGATGTATGTGGTACAGAAGGTATTGCGTGCCTTTTGGAATCATCTATTGTAGACAGGGAAATGTCTCATAAATTGGGCCTAATTTTCAGCAGGCTCTTGACCAGACATTTGTGTTCATGTGGATGTCAGTGGGTGCAACATGGGGGGAAAAAAAGAGTGCACATTCTCTCTTTTCAGTACTGTCATTTCTCACTGTAATGAGCACAAAAATAATTGGACAACTGAGCTATCAGTAAAAGGACACACTTCAGTGTGCGTCAAAGAATTATTTTACAGGACAAACTTTAATCTTTAAATGTGATTGTAGATAATTTGTGGTACCATCTGTCCATTTGGAATTGTTTTAGCCTTTTCTGTCGTTATACAGTAAGTGCTGCTGTGTTTAACATTAACATTTGATATTTTACACATTTAATTTCTGTTCTGCTGTGTGGTCCTTAGGGAACAGAGTGCTAGTGCTACATGAGAAAGACAAAGTATTGATCAGTTAACATTTCAGCTACATTTATGTATGTCGCAAAATTAATGAAAATGCCAGACAAAAATGTCAGAGTGCACAAAAAGGTAGAATTTAAATTTGGTAGTTTAATGAAAAGTTTAAGATGTGCATTATCAAAAATGTCCTCTAGCCTTTAAAGTACAATTCCGAACAGAATAACTATAGGGAGACACATATTTTACTTAGAGGAACAATGAACATGAATTATGAAGAGATGTCAACTCCACAAAGTACCTTGTGTTCCAAAATGGCATGTTTGAATGTTGAACTGTTACTTATAAGATGCATTTTTTTCTGTTGATATCCAGAGGGCTACTGGCTTCAACCCTCTGTGCTGACCATCCTCCGAGGCAGGCTTCCTACTGAGATTCTGTCCATAGGTTTTCATTGGTTTCCATGTGTTCCTTTTGTTTCAGACCTGAGAATTCCCTCTACAGCAATTCACTGAGGCCACTCTGGTTCATTACTCGTTCCTTTCGGGGTCCTTTCAAATGCCTGGTTTTCCTTTGCTTCCTGATAATTTGTGCTCCACCTTCATTCAATCCCCATTTTAGTCAAGGAGCACACTCAGGGCAACAGCTACTCTCAGAAAAGCTGGACATTATGCAGGAAAAGAGAAAAAGCAAAGAATGACATGAGGCAGCTCCGTGTAGCCAAATGATTAAAAAAAAAAAAATGGAGGAAGCACAAGCAAAGGAGGAGGAACTGAACTTGCAGAAGCGATGGGATATAATACAACGATCTGAAGACAACAGGCTTTCAGGGATACCTTATCAAGGACTTCCTGGGTAAAAAGCCTGTGCTATTAAACAGCATATGTTTTTTTTTGTTGTTATTACAAGCAATAAGGACATTTTAAGTGGCCTTCCATGCTCAAGGACTAAAAAAGGGAGCATTGCTTGCGTATCAATGTGAAAACAAAAGTCTGTCTATGTCACCTGTAGTTCAAGTCTTAACATTCACATTACTGAACAATGCAGGGTGATCGTACTACCTATGGAAAGTAACTTTAAGTTCCAACACAAATTTCTATTTAAAAAATTTCGGAGACACCAGTAATACCACACCAACAAGATTGTGCTTCTAGTCCATGGCCATTTTCAAATGATTTTTATAGAAGCTCTTTCTTATTATTGTTGCTACAATTTTATTTTGGTGCTAGCAGCAAAGTTGGAAATGTTGCAGATGTCATTTTTGTTGCTTTCCCCACAACAGCAAAAACAGGAGGACCCCCCCAAAATCAAAGAAACAAGTACTAAAGGAAAATGTTCTATAACTGATGGTCCTACCCCTATATTCTTGATTTTTCCTAAAATTATATAAATCTAAACTTCCAAGCCCTTTTGCACACCCTTTTTCATTCATGCTTTCCTCTGATATAAACACTTACTATGTTTACTAAACAATGCATTCATTTTAATTTGTACAAGTTTTAAGTACATTAAACATTTCCTTCACTAATGTGTGAAGAAAGAGGAAAGCTTATATTGAATTTCATTGATTTAGAAGATAGTATATCTCCAAAGTTGCCTAAAATTCCTTGTACAAAGTCAAGGATTAGTGACACCTAGAAGATTCTAGTACTACAATTTTATTTTCAGTAAGTAGATTGTATGCTCCATTCATGGTGACACTTCAAGTTGATACTCAAAATATACGTTTCCCACTAAATTTATCTGAATTCCAGGGTAGAATAACTTTTTTCAAACCTTGGCCTATGAGAAATTAGGTTTTCTTTAAGTGGTGCCTTTTAGAAAGCACTGCATATAAATTCTTACAATTGCATCAAAGACCCACAGTTTAGAAGAGAATTTAGTTTTAGGATTGATCACAGTTGGCCAAAATCAACCCTAAATCTTAAGAAGTATAGCAAATCAGATATTAATAGAACAAAGCATTGTAACTAGATCTCTCTAATCCTTCTCAAGGAGTGATGCTCTAGTTTAGGTTGTACATCCATTTCATTGTATAGCCTTTTTGTTTTGTTTTTTTTTATAGCTGTTATATATACAAACACAGCACTTCCTAAAGCAGTGCTCAGTTCTCTTTAAATGTTGCCAGTGCCCTTTTTTGTTTATTTTAATAGATGTCCGCTAAAGGGCCTCCTATTCTTTCGAGGGAGATAATCACATAAGCCGGTGTATACTACTTTCTGAAAAACTTACTCCTCTTAAATTTTGTTTTATTTTATAATAAGAAGAATTTAATTCTTATAGCATATCACATTTTCTATTATCTCTACTCTCCCTCCTTTGTCCTGTAAAGCAGGAAGTAGTAAGATGCTATAGTCTGGGAACATTTTTTTTTCCATGAGTGATTTGGGGGAAAATAAAATTATTTCACTTTTTCTCAGGTATAGTGCTAGTGTGCCATATTATAATTAAATATAAACTACAAGTATCACCAAAATAGCTATGATACCATATTGAATCTAGGAATCTAGAAATTAGAATTCTTACGAACCTTAATGGTATGTGCAGTGAAAGTTGGGGTGGGGGTGGGGGAACAGCAATGCCTCAGTGTAGTCTCCTTCTTGCTGTTTGGCTGCTGTCCCATTTCACCTCAAGCAGCTTCCTTGCATTACTTATCAGGTAGTTTCAGTTTTAGAACCTTTGAGACCCTTAAAAAATACATTGCATGGTCCAGATTTTTCAACAAAGTTGACAAAGGATCAAAAATGATAAAATAATGAAGTCAGAGATGTCTCACTCTCTGTCCCCAGTTTCCTAAACCAATGTTCTTGTCCTCTGAAGAATCTTCTACCTTCCTGCTTCAATTTAAATTGTTGGGGATATGCCTTTGGAACAGAACAGCAAGCCATATTCCGTTACAAAATATGAAAAGCGTTCTTTCAAAGAAAAATGTTGAAATTAATGAGATACTTATATAATTTATTTTCATAAAATTTTAGAAAGTAAGAGTAATAACTTCTGAAAGATTGTAAATTATAACTGAAATGCAGTCTTTAATATGCTTTAGACAGTAGGTTCACTCTCCACATATTTTCATGCCCCTTTGTATCAGGTAAATATTAAGAAATAGGAGTAGAATGCTATCTGTTGTCCCATTTTTCTGTTTGACCAGTTATGAAGATGTATTATGAATTAGAATTATGAATGTATTAGCGTTAATTTACCCAGTGAGAAGCTAACCGGAAATGTTGTTAAGGAAGTTCTTCATGTTTTCCATTGCCCCTTTTTTTGCCATTTTACCACATTTTACATGCCAGTCAGAGTTGAATATGGACCCAGTAGTTAGTCTTGCCACAGTAGGTCTGTGTGTCATGACTCTGCATGTCTTCTACTTCGCTGTGATGACTGAGGCCCAAGCCTCAGTAAGTGATAACATTAGAGATCGGTAACAGAATAAAGATGAAAAAGTGACCATTTCTTGTGTTTACACCAGTCATCAGCTGCTGCCTCAAATGGAAATAATGAAGAGAAAATTAGAGAAAAGCTAAGAAGCAAGGAAAGATGGAAATTACATCAAAATGCAAACAGATATTTGGCTAAAAATGAAAGTCAATTCTGATTTTAAGGATTGAATCCCAAATTTTAGAGCTAAAACTTAGCTTTTATTTGATATGAAATCAATGTGTCTCAGCTCTCTTTTTCATATTCACCCCCTAAGGAGAAAATTTTCATTGAATTTAATGAGAGAAATTGAATACTAAGCAATAAAATTTTGTCACAGAGAATTGAGTTTCGGAGCGCCACAAATCACTGTGATATCTACATTTATTTATTTGTTTGTTTGTTTGTTTGTTTATTTTTTGCTCTCCTCAAAGAACCAGTTTTTGCTGCCCTGGGTGCCATATAGCCTCTGTTGAGAATACATGCCCTCAATGAAGTTTAATGTGAGCTTAACTATGTTTACTTTCATGCTCTTGGTGGTAAAGTCTAGTTTGGAATTTCTGTAGTTTGCATGCAATGCAAATTATCCCCATAGATAATCAGTCTGGAGCAAGAGAATTTGTAATCTTTCTACAAAATCACTCACTATATTGGAGTCCAATTAAAAGAAAAATTTTGTTTGGCTTTCTAGCCATAGAAGAATTGAATCTTCCCCTTATGAAAACCCATATGAGAGTTTTCTTCTCTACACCAATTCCAAAGGTGCATTGTTGTGCTTCACTGAAATGGAGAAGTGGGGCGAACATTAATTCTGGCCTCAGTAATAGAACCTCTCTCATTATGAGGATTTGATGGGTTTTGTCCATACTTTGCACTGTATTTATGACTAATAGATAATCTTTATATTCTTAAGTGAATATCATTATGTCAGAGATGTAAAAGCATACTTCATTAAGCTCGATTACCTATTAGATCTTCATTGGATGGGCAAGAAAAAAAGTTGTGGAATAGTCATATGAAATAGTGAAGATACATGTGCTACTGGCTATTCTGCATGACAAGGTTCCCAGTTCCCCCATAGGAATCAAACACTTCTATTGCAATTTATCAATGCTATATAAATATAGGACATTTTATATCCCACTGAGCTATATACAAATAATTCTACTACATTTTCCATAGTTAGCATCCTATACAATTACTGCCAAGCAGATTTCAGGCAATGCTTACATGTTGGAAACAAGAATATAGCATCCAATTTTGTCATGAAATGTTGGTGAATTAAATATTATTTCCCTTAGTCAATTAGAGAAATCTTTTGGGTTTAATTTAAAAGAATAGATTACCAAGGTTTAAAGTAGTTCATTAATCATCCATAAATTAGTATCCTCAGGTTTTATGAAAGAGGTGTTATAGTTTTGAAGTGATGTTAGTAAAGTGAGGGATGCTACTCAGAGAAAGTTAATTCATAAATATAGAAGTTCTGATAGCTGCATTTACTTTTTGTAGTTGGGCAGCAATACTGAAAACTTACCTGGTTTTGTTTAAATTATATTAAATAGAGTTTGGTACTTCCATTGCAAGAGTTTATTGTATCCCTGAACCAGGAAGCTGGTATTTATAAAAGAGACCTTTCAACCTAGGATTTACTAGTGTGCCTGAGTGTGCACTTTCCTTCATTTTTTAAATTCTCAGAATGTGAGAATTTTACCAGTTTTATTTCAAACTCCTAAAACTCCTTTGATGTGTAGTTAAAACTAATTATTTTTCATATAGACTGCCAACCTCCAAACAAGATGTAAACCTCTGTTTTGTAACACAGTTGCTTGGATCTTGGAACACATTTCCCCATAACACCAGTGGCATAGATAACGATACAGAACCACTCACCAAGCCTGTGGGGCCATTCCTAGAGTATTAAGTCTAGAATGGAAACATCACATATAGGAAGTAGATTCAGTGGAATCTTGGCTGTGTCCTCAGGATGCTGGGAACACATCAATATCAACCTCAGCTTCAGGGTAGAACACCTTCCTAACTGCAAAGCCATGGGGCCTGCCAAGGTAGAGACTGTATGAGCTCTGAAGGGCTCAGATAAAGTCATAGAATGCTACAATTGGAAGGGAGCTTAGAGATCATTTTACGGTAGAGGAAATTAAAGTGCTAAAAGGTAAAGGGACTTACTGAGACACCAACTCTCTGCCCCCCATACCCACCCCCAGCTGGTAAGGGATGCCTCAAAAACAGCAGCATGGATAAGATAAGAAGGAGAAAGAGACAGAAAGACAGGGAGAGAGAGAGAGAGAGACATCTGTCTCTAACTCCTGAAGTTTATAAGTCAAGTTGTCCTTAATTAAAAATCAAGTGTCTCACATTGTCCTGTAGAGTTCTAAGCGTATAAAATGTGGTGTCCAATCCTTGGTATTTCCTGTTAAGGAATGTGTTGATCTGGGAGGGCTGGAATTGCCTACTTGAAATAGTAAGTCTGTGCTCACTTTGCTTAATATGAATCTTGCAGTTTAAGTAATAAGCGTGTAGCTTCTGTTTTGATGAATTTTTCTATTAGTTGAGTTCATATCACACTAGAGCCCCCCCAAAACACTGTGTGGGGATGTGTGTGTGGTAATCAAGAACTTTTAAAGAATTCATTGTGTATTTAAGTGAGGTACATTTTTGACAAGTAAAGAAATGCTATTTGGTCTATAAGTAGTATAAATTACTTTTTCCCAAAAGTAAATTTAGGCTCATTAAGAATATATTTCCCAGGTTTTAAATATATATTTTCACTGAGTCGCTTAAATAGTTTAAACCATCTATATTGATCCATATTGATTTAATGGTAGCTAAGATGAACCTGTCCATGGCCTACGTTTCCATTAGACTAAATAAATGCCAAGGAAAAAAAAAAGTGCATGTATTCTGAATTATTTAGAGAAGCTGGTAAGCCAGCTTCATTGCATTACTCTCACCCTAAATTTCTCTTAAAATTATATAGATCAAAAATTTTTCTAATATATAATTAAGCAATATAATAAGATAGTATATCCCGTTACAAAGTGGTGGAAATACCAGAATAAAACTAAGTTGGGTGTATTTGGGGATGCTATTAGAATTTGTAGGGTGTTGCCCACTTCATTATATGAATTACGTGAGGTATGGTTTGCTGTAAACTTGGTGCACCAATTTATTGCTATTGGAGTTACTGGAGTGAAGAAAGCTCAATTAAATCATCTGTATGAAATGCTTTGAAGTCCTTAAGTACAAGGGCCTGTGGGTCATTTAGGCTTGAATAATGTGATCAACACAGGTTTGTGTTTTCTGAGAGCTATCTGGCCTTTCAAAATTTGTATCAATCTTGAAAAATGATTTAGCTTAAAATTATTATTTAAAAATATCTATGTTGAACCTCAGAAAGTGATAAATCACAAGAAAAATTACCCCATCAGTGTTTGCTGAAAATGCCTGACTCTTCCTCCAAAAAACATACTGGAGACATTTTTATTAATAATGGGTCCTATTTCTAATTGACGAAAATGTTTAACCTAAGTTTAAGGAACTAGGAAATAAAATAGGTTGTAAACTGAAAAATGCCATTTGTCAGTATTTTTAATCCATTACTAGAACCAGTGACAGGAAATAAATTCAAGCTGTTCTGCTTGAGGTGCATTTCAGTTGCCATTAACAGATCTTCCCCTTTTTCATGCACACTCAATAAAACTGTGTTGAATGACTGACTCAGATGACTTCAGCGGCAAAACTTGAAGTTAAAGCTGTAATATTGTAACAGAAACCTCCAGCAGTAGTATCAGATGAAGCTGAGAATAAATGTAGTATATCAGGTGTCATAAAAGGGTAAATGTGGGGTACATTTATGCTCTCCTCTATCTACTCTGAGATTCATACATAAGATTCACACTCATTATTCTCATCATCTTAATGAGATCAGTGTGGGAACATTTCTCTCCTTTCCCTCTTGACTGTCAGAAATGGGGCATTCCATTATTTCTCCTTCTTCTCTCTACTTTTAAGGAGTAGTAATATTTTCTTGGAAGGCCAGAAATGTTAACTGGTTACAGCGGGCAGCCCGAGTATCACATAAAAAGGCTTCGGGACTTAAGGTAGAAACCACAGCATTTGTCTCGCTCTCTCTCTCTCTCTCTCTCTCTCTCTCTCTCTGTCACTCTCACTCTTTTTCTCTCAAGCATGTGCTTTTATTTTATTTTTGACTTTTATCATCTGCCATATTTCCCAAGGGGTTTTGTTGGAAAAGAAGGGAAAAAATAATTTCTCCACTTGGAAGAAAATATGGTACCTGAGTATTACCTCTAATTGCTATCCTCCTTCTCACTGGATCTATTGCTCTGATTAATTTTGCGCACAATCTTCCTAAACCAAGTCTGAATGCAGTTCGTTCATGTGTTCAAGCTGGTAACATGTCCAGACTTAAACTAAAAGAGGTAAAATGGGCAAAGGACCAACTTCTAATGCATCTTATCCTTAAATTCATTTGCAGATGTCAAGAACAGTCACTGTTTAAAATTAAAGTTGCTAGGAGAGATTGTTTTTCTATCAAGTTTTTAAATGACAAATTCCCTTTGTCCTTAAGGGCAAGACAACAGGAACTTATAGAAGTATTATTTAAGCCATCTAGGCTATTAATTATTAATTTACATTATAACCACACTGTTTCTGGTACTGTTTTTTTTTAGAGAAACTCATGTGTTAAAGGATTCCCTTTAACATGATTGAAGAATTTTAAAACAGGCGTTTCTAATATTTGCTGCCTCTTAATTATAATTTGTTTAAGGCACCACTGTTCGCACAGGGATTATGAGTTAATAAAAGCATCATAGTATTAGTGAATAAAACACTATATAATTTTCCCGAGGTAATGATTAACAGCATAAGGCTATATTAACAGTACTCTTAGTATACAGTCCCTAAATGTATTTGATTTTCATCCTTTAGAAGGTAATTTTATACTGAAATTCAGTAATAAAATATTTGAGGGATTTAGAAAGCTAGTTAATGTAAACTTCTTAGATGCATGAATCTTTTCAAATGATTTATATTACATTGCTATGCAAAGTATCATTCTATGTTAAAATCCATCTGAAGTTTTAAATGTTAGCTTTGCAGTCACCAGAGCAACCTTATTGAAATTCATAAAGAGCTTATTTATCTTATCACAGTATTTGTTAAAAGCAGTTGAAAATAAAATTAATAAGCCATTAGGTCATTATTACGTAATGTTTTCCCTTGCATAGATAAATGGGTTCCTTTTTCTCTCTTTCTTTTTAAATAATGTCTCTCTGGCTTTGTTCCATGGCTGCAGCAGGCTGTTAGTATGTATCTTTATACCATCAGAATGAATGAGATATATCTGTATAAATTATTGATTCACTTGAGCCTACCTCTGTAATTCAGAGCTGAAAACTCTGGCAGCTTATCTAATAGAATGATATAACTAGGAGACTGAAGTTACCTACCACAGCAACAATTGCCAGTTGGGGGGTCAAATGCCCTTTTACCTTTATACCTGAACACCTGCAAATTGAGCTGTATCCCATTCAGAATTTTAAGAACAGGTCCATTGTCGCAGGAAGTAGAGTTTGTTTCTTGGAGAAAATTATGCCAGTTCTAGTTCTGAATGAAAGACAAGGCTTTTATTACTCAAGGGATATTAGGGCTGACTGCTTTTTTGAGAAAACAAATTTGCAGTAACTTTATCTGTAATTTAGTCCTGAATGGGTGCAAATAGACTGCACATTGTATGGTGCAGAAAGAAGAAAATAGGGGTTTGTTAAAGCCGTACAAGGACTATGTAACCATTATATTTCCGAGGGAAGTCTTATCGGAGTTGCAGGTTATAAAGGGGAATATTTTGGTTACAGCCTCAAGCATCAAACACCTGTTTTAAATTTTAGTTTAGAATGACATTGAGAAAGAAAGTTTTTGTCTAAAATTGTGGATGATGAAATATCCATCTCTTGAAAGTTCCTATATAGGTCTTCTTTGACTTAGAGACCAGCCCCATGCAGAAACTTCAGAAATTATTACAATCACTCTTCATAAGTGAATGGTAGTCTCAGAGCTGGTTGGAATGTGTTGGACTTGTTTTGCTTTTAAAAGAAGGTTAGATTCATAGGTTTACATACCCTTTCCAATTAAAAAAATAAATCCTGAGCAATATACTTCATGTAAGAGTCTGGTTCAAGTTTTGCCAAGACTGAGAGCAAGATGAATGTTTGGAGTAAGGGACAAGAAAAAGCATACTTCAGTTGATGAGCCTCCAGGTCACACAGTGTGGGGACTAATGGATCATATATTATTTTGGAAAAACTCATCCCTCAAGTTGGTTACCCACTCCTTAGTCAGCAAGCTCAGTAGTTGTCATAGAAACACTCATTTTTACAGTGTTATAGTTGATCACTGACATGGAACCAGACTAGATAATCAAACATCTTAGCCATATGCTTGTTCTGAGCTCCAACCTAGTCAATTAGCACATTTTATATTAAAACCTTAGTTGTAATAGGTCTTCATTAGCTAGCAGTTGCCATAATTGAATAGTTACTCAATTATATTCTTCCCCCACCTCATTTTCACTTCTTTTCAGAGTCCAAGTAGGAATATATTCAAGAACATTCATAAGCCCCACTTCAAGCAAAATTCATGACCCACACCTCAAACAGGCTGTTAGAGGTTGATCCAGGGTTTCATACTTAATTTTCCTTGCTGTATTTTGGCATAGTTCACTAGGCACTTGGGCCCTCCCTTTTTCTGTTTATTTCAGGATTTCTAGTGTTTCTTTACTAAAGAAAGAGAAGACAGAAGTCTTCTATGGTAAAAGCCTGCTGTGCAATAATGTTTCTGGGATGTGACTATGTTTCTACCCTTAAACCTATCCCTTCTTCTGTTCTCCAGTCTCCTCATCAGACACCCATCTGAGCACATAATTATCCTGGGATTACTCCCCATTATATGCATGAGGGTCCCTGTTACCCTTTTCCTGTGTCTGCCGTATTTTATGTCACTGCAGTTCACCTGTGCCTTGTGTCATCTGACAGTCAAATCTGGTTTCTAGGGGTGGGAATGGGGCCATCCCTAGATAACATATACATTTCATCACTGGCCTTGTGGACAAACTATTTCTGATTTTCCTTGCAATCTATATCCTTATTTACAAGCAGGTGTAAAAGGCTGTAATTGGAGTATCAGAGAGCAGGGTAGAGCATTAAAATGGCCCCTGGATAATACCATGTAGGAAATTTCTGGTCCTAGTTATTGCTCTGATATTCTTCTTGATTGGTGAGGATTAAGAATTGTACCTCTTCCTCTTATGAAACAATATGGAAGAGAATTGGTCATGAAGGTTTTCTGAGCTTGGTAGCCTCCCTTGCTTTTCTCTGTGTGATACAAAATAAGCAAAAGCAGGTAACCTCATAAGAAGTGTAATAAACCACACTTAGCTGTAAAAGAACACAAGCTTTAAACTTCCCTGCATAATGAAGGACAATAACTGCAAGTTTTCAGCCATTGGAATGCCCCATCAAAAGGAAGCATAGAATCAAAGTCACACCAACATCCCTGCTGCTGTAGGGTCCTTTCTTGTGCATCCATCCTTGCTGACTAAGTCTTTGCAACTTAGATTTGTAGGCTGGATTCAGCGTAAGAATATAAATTGTTTCAAGGATGACAGATTACGCATCTGGTTTCGTCTCCCAACCCCCATGTTCACCTTTATAACATTTTTTTTTTTTTTGCAAAAAGTAATGTGGTTTAAAAATCATTTTAAGTTGCCCAACATAAATGATAAAATCAAATATTGAATTCACAAACAATAGCCTTTATTGGTTTGTGACAAGTGATCCATCTTTTTACATTAGTGCAGCTTTCTGAACCAGATTATTTTTCATAATTGATAATTCGTGAGTCATATATTTGTTATCCGTTCTTTTATGGCTTTGAAAATAGTGAACGATGCCAAAGATCACTGAGCTTTTACAAAGAAAATTATTTTAGTGTAGTTTATTGGCTGGCATTTTCTAAAAGTATGTTGCCAGTAAGTTTTGTAGAGAATGTAACAAAGATAAAAGTAATATCCCTTGCTAGAGAGAGACCTGATGGGTTTAGAATTCATATTGATAATGTGAATTAGTTGTAGAAATCATTCATGTTTAGCATAAGAACAATGAAAATATACAAATAAGAAAAAAATGCCAAATACAGTTCCCGGAGCCAAGAAAAAATAAGTTATGTTACATATAAGGGGAAATTTTCCAATACACAATCCACATTAAAACAACACACAAACACAGTAAGCTACCTTCCTATGAGCATTACAATTATGTCACAGAATAATGACACTATTTCTTATGATCGGTAATTTTAGGTGATTTTGTTAGATAGCCTTAGGATAAGTATCTACCAACCATATACAATTTTTTTATTCAGCTTCATATTTTGTTCCTAAAAACCTTCTTAAATGCAAATAGGATAAGTCTTACCCTTTATTATGGTTTATAATTATGTTAAGGTAGAATTAGGACTGCAAATGAATTTACTTGCCCCAGGTAAATAATAATAAGGCCTTTAAAATCTATTTTGCCTAAGAGAACAATATTAAAAACTTTTCTTACCCTTAAATAATAATCCTGTCCCACTCCTGAACATTTTCACTAATTCTGTTCACAGTGATACTGACTGACAAAGTATAAGTCATTTGGCAAGTCACTACCCAATTTACTGAGAACTATATAAGAGGAAAAATATTGTTAGATGAATTAAATATTAATTTCACAGAAAATTTATTATTAATCTGGTTTTAGAAATTATGTTTCATTCTCAATCTTTATTAAAATTTCTTCTGAACAATTTAATTGTAAAAAACTGTTTCTAATAAAAAGATGATCTACTTAATTAAAATAAAATTGAGATCATTTTATCATTATATAATTATATTATGATTGTATACAATTAAATACCATATATAAAACATTTGCTCTTCAGGAGACGCTACTAGTAGGGAAAAAAACACCTGTAGGTTAATGCCTTCACCACTTCCATTTTTAAAGTTACAGATTTTAGGGCACTCGTTTATTGCTTAAAATTCATACCTTCGTTGGGGAAAAATGCTGAACAATATACAATTAGCTATAAATCAGAATAAACTAGCACATTACTAGTACAGTGCCTTCTCATTGATTTTGTTATATTTGAACTCTTTAATTGAATTTCACCTAAGATTATTACATCCAAATAGTTCAGTGATATATTGTAAATAAAATGTTATTATTTAAAACCAAAATCCAATTATAAAGAACAGTATTCTTTTCTTACTCAACCTGAATATGTTCTAAATTCTGTTTAAAATTAAGGATATGTGGAACATCATCAGATGGGCAAGCAGAATGTTTGAACTATGTATATAGCATTGTTAAAGAATGATAATTTTCTTTATGAATTCGCAATGCTGACAATGTTACTGAGAGTTTATGACAGTAGGAGAAAGAATTTGCTCTACCTTTTCAGATGTTTCATGGGCCTCATTTATAGCATGTGCAGTGATAATGGGATATGTTTATTTGTACATATGGTGTGACAGATTGTTGATGTGTTTTAACCATAATATATTATTCAGTTTTGAAACCTACTCTCTTTAGAGTTGGAATTTCTTCATAGTTGAAGGGAAAATGTGTTTCTAATAAGTTTTCTTATCATCTTAAAGATCTGCATTTTTAAAATCACTCTCTGTATTGCAAAAAATGTGGGCTGTTGTATAAATTACTGAGAATTCAGTATGACTTTGATATCTTTTTGCAAGTAAAAATAAGATTCATTTATTGTAAGATGAACTATCATGAGATTCATAACTAAAGTATTTAATTTTTTCTTAAAGAAGAAATACAGTTTAAAATATACGTAATCTTTAAATTACTCTAAATATTGAAAGTAGATAGGTTTTGAGTAAACCTATCAGGGAATATGTACTATAAACAGCCCCTCCCCCCTCCATATTTGTCTCCTGACCAGATTTGTTCAAACCATGGAAACTAATTCCATATTTTGTGATTGATTGCTCTACCAAAAACAATTGAAATTATCAACATAGATTCTACATAAAACCTGTATTACAGAATCAGTGTTCATTCAGAGGTGTTAGAATACATCATTAAAAGAGAACTTTATCCCCATCCAAAAGTAATTTACATTTTTCAGAAGAAAGGCCCCCAAAATTGTTTACCTATTTTTTCCCCTCCACCCCAGTTGTCTTGTATGTCATTCTGCAGTTTGGCCTGTAGGTAGCAATCTTGCACCATAGAAAGCTCCCGCATTTATTTAGGCTGGAAAAGCTTACACCATTACAGATCTATTAAATGTAAGCAGTGTTATTTGCATAAATTCCAGACTTTGATGATGGTCTCTAGCCTACAAATTATTTAGGCAGTTGTTTAGCCTTGAAGTTCATGATTTTTCTCAGAGGTGACTTTACTTTGCATTGTGACCTCTTGTGGGTGGGAAATAGCCAAATGGTTGGGTTCATAACCTGGAATTTTGAAAATCTTAAAGTCTCTTGTCTGAAATACAATGTTGTGTTTCTCACACAACCCTTCAGATACAAGGGAAATTCACAAGTCTTCTAAAATATACAGTAGTGTTTTAGTATTTATATAGCAAAGATTACAAAAAAGTGCTTCTGAAGTCAGGCACCCTCATATATAATGAGGCAGTTGCTGTTAAAAATTCAGAACCCTTACCAGGTTAAACCTGTTTTATTTCTATTAAGAATAGTTAAGAAGCCAAAAAAGACCAGCGTTATTATTGTGATTTGTTATTTTTAAACAATTGCTACAAAGTGCTATTACATCTATATGTTTTTAAATGTTAAATCATTTCCTTCCTTTCTTTGTAGCTGTCTTTTAGAATAATTGATAACAGTGTGTTAATTCACAGTGGCAGAGCATGTGTTCCATACCAAAATGTACCTTTACTTCTGATTCATGGATTGAAAATAGTACATTATGATTTTAAACTCGAAATACTGAAAAATATTCAAAAGTATAACTTTTTATTTCTTTTGGAAAGATAATTCTCTTTTGGTAACAAGATTATTTTTCTACTTTTTTTCCTTCCTTCCTCCCTCCCTTCCTCCCTTCTTTCCTTCCTTCCTTCCTTCCTGATTTCCTTCCTTCCTTCCTCAAATTAACTTAGTGCCACTAAGTGTCCAGGCTCTATTCTAGATTGGGATTTCAAATTGGTTAGGGCCTGACTGTGAAAACATTTATGTTTTATTAGAGTCACATCTTGCTGAGGAGAAGAATGGATTTTAGTTACTCTGAAATCTGATCAATATATTTTACTTTTAGATTAATATTTCATTCCTGTGAATGTCTAATTCCATGATGTTTTTGAGGAGTTCAAAAAAATTATAATCCCTCATCCTTGTATATATTCCTTTGCTGCCAAGGAACTCACTGGATTTTAGAGAATGGAACCTGCATTTTTTCAGGGATCCTCTGAACAAGTTGTTTCTGAATGATTGTATTCTTAATATGGAATATTTATTTATTTATTTATTTATTTATTTATTTATTTATTTATTTATTTATTTTGAGGGCAGTGTCACTGGCCCTCATATGTGGGACCTGAACCGGGGCCACTGGCATCCCACGCCAGCACTTAACTACCATGCCACTCGGCCGGCCCTTAATATGGAATATTTAAATGGAAAAGAAACTAACCTTTGTTAGTTTGTTGATACCACTATGTCAACATATTTCATACTGTCAGCATTATAAGTTTCAGCTGTTGAACAAATTGGTAATATGATACATCTTATTTTGCAGAAATTACCCCACAGTCCTAGAAATGGTTTATTGTCAGTTCCTACCTTTGTTGATAAAACTTCAACTACCTGTTTTTTGTAAAGTTTAAATTAATCCAATCATAAGAAATGTATGGCTGTGATTGCATTCGGGACCTGTCATGCCCACTTTTTATAATACTTGCAAAGGTTACAGAGTGCAGTTTCAGGAACAAGAAGAGCTTATTGTTTGTGGGGAGCAGCCTTTGATTCCATGGATCAGTGGTTATTAGAGCTGCAGCTGGTTCACAACAAATATTCACATCTTAAGTGGTTAGATAGAGAACTCATTTTCTCACAGGATAACCCTGAGGGCTGCGGGTGGGGGCAAAACTCAGAAAGAAGTAACTTAAGTGACTAAGAATTTTCGAACCAACTTGCGAAACTGGGATGAGAAAACTAACTTTAAAATGGCAGGGAGGCCTTTTCATTTCTTAACATTACACGTTTGATTTTGAATCCTTCTTTATTCTTCCAAGACTTTCTGATCATAAGATTCAATGGCGTATCCCTGTTTTCAGTATAGTTGATTTATGTGTTGGTTGTAATCAGATTTAGGCATAATTTTAACTCATTATGTTTTAGTATGCTCTTTTCAATTCTGAAAATGTCCTTTCTGTTAGCTGAAAATGTAGATCCTCGGACAGTCCTTCTGTCCACCTGCTCACTGCCCCTCCCAAATCGAGGCTTAGGCTAGGATACCAAACAGATGAAGGACCTTCAGTTTCAAGGAACCAGTTCTTATCTGAGCTAAATGAGGCTGAAGTTGCAGATGAAAATAGAAGAGTGGAAAAACAGGTGCTTAAACAGGTGGGTTTGTGATCTTTTGCCATTACGCTGGTTCTCATAGTTTCAGACTAATCACAAGAAGCAACAGAGCTCCCTGTGTTATAGAGAAGCCTGGGGCATCATCACTCCAGGGCTTGACCCAAAAGGGTGATGAACTTGACTTGGTGCAGATGACATTTCTTTCCCTCTCTAATTTATCCGCCCCAATATACAGACAAGTACACACATTGCTGCCTCTTAACGAAGTCAATAAAGATTTTTGTTTTATCCCCAAAGATCCCTCCTTATGTGGGGAAGAGGCCACAGAGCAAAGAAACCATCTTTGTTCTATGTCAAACCTGAGATACTGTTTCCAGGGGACATAAAATGGATACATCTCAGAACTAAGGATCACTTCAGGAATTTTTGTCCTTTATTTCTTCATTTTCTCAGGACATGTGAAAATACCTTTAGAACAGAAACAGAAATATAGAAAAAGACTTGGCATCACATTGGGGGAAAAAATTTAATAGCTAGAGAATAAATAGTTTCAATTTTTGAGATATGATTAATTATTGCATTTATTTATAAGATCTAGTACCCAACCCCTTGGCAGAGTGCATGGAACTTCTCAGCCTTTGATCTACATGCACATGACCTGGGGATCTTGTTAAAAAGCAGATTAAAAACCTCTGCAGGCCAAGGGTAGAACTCTTAGGCAATCCTGAGCTGCTGGTTGGGGGAATCACACTTTCAATAAGAATTTACTGAAGGTCTTACCTCAGACAATAAAAATGTTAATGAACCAGATTCTAGTTTTTCAAATTTTAGCATGTTTCAGTATCACCTGGAAAGCTCTTAAACACGGAAATATAGGCCCTGATTCCAAAGTTTCTGATGTACAATAATAGGATGGAGGTGGGACTCAAGTATTTGCATTTTAACAAGTTTACAGTGATGCTGATTATTCTGGTATAGGGACCACACTTTGAGAACCACTGGTCTACTGCAACCCACTCTACTGGCTGCTCATTAGAATCACCAGCGACACATTAGAAGAGCACACATACCAGTTTCTGCCCTTCAGTAATTCTGATTTAACTGGTCTTGGATAGCGCTCAGGTATGATGGGTAAAATCTAGCTGCCGTCAGGTTATTCTAATGTGAAGTCAGGATAGGTAACCCACTGGGATCCCTTCACAGAAGGATATATAATTTGTTGGAAAAGGAAGAACTACACCAAGACAGAAAAGGAGGCAGGGTTTCAAAAGGCTGAAGAAAGAAACCAGAATTTGCCATAGGAGGGGGAGAAAGACATGTTAACGATCCATTTTCTTTCTTTTTTTTTAATCAATATAAAGGAAAACTTGAGAGTGAAGGAGGTTCAGAAAAATGTTCCTAGAACTGGCAGTAGGGGAGCTGCCAGGATTTCACTGAGACTGACATTCTGATACTCCTCAATCCATCTTTCTGCTTCCTCTCTGCACCTCACACGTAGAAGGAAAAGCAGCCTCTTGAAGTGGCATCCGTAGGGTCTTGGAGCTCGGGGAGCAGATGACTGTAGCTGTAGAAATAAATTAATGAAATGAATAAAAATGAAACGTCCACACATTTCTGGAAATATATTTAACGTTTCCGTTATCTCTCTAACTCCTTCTTTTAAAGAAAGAAGAACGGAAGCCTTGTCAGTTCCCAATGTCACTTGATGACAGTGTTAATGGGGTAACGTCCAAGAAGCAGATTGAGGCAAAATATAAGAGGGTGATCTTTCATAGTCCTTTTTGGTGCTCTGTATCAGTTCTATTTGGAGTAGACTGAGCAGCTGCTTCTAGCTAAACATTTTTAACATTTGGAGACATAGCAAAATAATCTTTATTTTTGCAAAAACACAACCTTTCTCTCTACCTAATAAGCAGCTGGTTTGCCTCATTCAGATATGCTGGTCCCACACTGCAAATGCCCAGTGCCCACACATTCTCTAGTACCGTGTCCAATTGAAAGCAATCTCTCACTTACATGTACATGACACTTGTAAACTTTTATAGCTTTAGCTTCAGTACTGAACATTTTGTTCATGCTTTTATTTTTACATAAACCATTCTAAAATTCATATAAGGTGGCATAACCAATGGTCCCCAAACCATTGTTAGTAATTGGTTGTTTTTTGAAAGATATTATAAAGGAAAAAAAAACAAAAACAGAAGAAACCTCAGTAACCATTCTAAC
Source organism: Aselliscus stoliczkanus (assembly GCA_033961575.1). Lineage (NCBI taxonomy): Eukaryota > Metazoa > Chordata > Mammalia > Chiroptera > Hipposideridae > Aselliscus > Aselliscus stoliczkanus. The sequence goes on from CM066728.1 coordinate 48,949,598, forward strand.
CTTATTTCTCATATGTAGTTCCATGCTACCCTTACGTTCAATCTTCTAGGCCAGAGTCAGCAGTGATATTGCCTGCATCATACCACTTCCGATGCCCTTTCTCTTGGCAGATATTATAAATTGATCACAGCACACACAGCTATCATATCTCAACAAAACACTCCTAGTAACCACCGCCAGTTATTTAGAGTTGATTCTCAAGACAAACCTGTCTGTCATTCCCTAATTCTTTGCAAGTGTGTGTTGTCTTCCCTCCTGGGTTTGAGCCTACGAAGACTAGAGAAGAGGTTGCATTTGCTTTTTTGTTCTACTCAGGATGTGGTAGAGGGCTTTGTACATAGCAGATACTCAATGTCAGTGCATTTTTTGTTGAATTTTATTTTGTAGGCTCATCTAACCTGATGGAAAAATATATTTTATGGAATTTTTTCATGTAGGTTTAGGTTTTATTTTTAATAAACAATGTCTCAGCTAATGGAAAGCAAAATATAGCCAAATAGAATTACCCTGAATCAAGAATGATTTCTAGCTATTTTGGGTGCTAAAATAAAAAGTGGATTCTCCAATCCAAAGTAAACACACTCTCCTTGAAATCCTCTTTATGTTATTATAATTTTCTTTAGTAAACCAGAGAAAAAAATCAATTACAACTCTAAATTTTCACAAACCCTGACTTAATGGGGTTTACACTAATGGTCTTTTTATATTATTTCATTATGTTTCAGTAATAAAAAGCAGGTTGCTAAAGCCTCTTTATTTATTCAGTTGTGATATTTCACTATTGTGACTATTAGAGATATTGTTTATTCATAAGATAGCATCCATAGCATTTTCTTTGAGGAAGAACATTTTTAAGTAGTTAGATTTGTGCTATCCTGATCATATAAAGTTTAATAAAAAGGAATTGTTTGTGGCCCTTTATTCCTTGATGATTTTTCCCAAGACATGTTACTAATTAAGAACTTTGCTGAAAATCTACATAAATCAGAAAGGTAAAATAGAATGAGCAGTAGACATGAAAAGAAAAGGTTTCTTTTTTTTTTTCTTTTTTAGGTGACATAATCCATATGTTAACATTTAATAAAGAGCTTGGTTTCTTATGAAGTAAAACATGCCCTTTTTCCTAGTCACAATCTATAGACTGTAGTGTGTGTGTATGTGTTATCTTGATGTGGAAGGAAACTTAAAATCAAGTTTTAAGAAGAAAAAAGCTTTCTCTCCTGGAGTACTAATGGTTTCTCAATAAGTTTCCCTAATGTCTTCAGGAGAGGGAAAAAAAGACCTTAGCACCTTTTCAGTTTTGCAGCTGTTTTTACAGTCTTATTTCCTCTTCTTTCCTCCTACATTTACACAAAAACCTTCTCAAGTCTCTCTTATGCGCTGCAGCAACTAAATCAATCCTAAGTGGCAACCACTTTAACAGCGTTGTGTATGGCTGTGTGTTAATTAGCTTCAGTAGATTATCCCCCGGTGTGCAGCAGGGTGTTGGTGAAAACTTCTCAATGTGCAGGGAGTGCTGAGGATTTCATGTTTATTTTCATGTATGGAGGCAAATTCTCAGGATGTCTTCAAATTATCTCCTTGGGGGTGTTTTTCCTGAACTAATCCTGACAGAATCTTTCTGTCAGATATGCCCATCATCAAGAACAGGAGAACAGTGCACATACAGGAACCTCTGTGCTCGGGGCTGTATGCAAATTTAATGCCCAACTCCTTTCTGTCTCTCTTACATGGGTGACAGACATCTTAACAATGTGTTCCGCATGTCCCTCTGGGAATCCAGTTGTATTCATCTATGTATATGAGTGCATATATACAGCCATTTGGAATGTGTCTTTGAATGTAGTATTGGGAACATATATGCATACCAATTGTGTTTATATATGTACATATAAGCACATTTATTATAAGTAATGTGGATATTGGGATGCATGTGTGAGGATGGGAAAGAATCAAGCAGCTCTTGATCAGAGATGTGTCTACATCCCAGGGAGACTAATCAGCTGCTGAAAAATGGATAGGGTAGAAGAACCGATAAACAAACCTGTGCTGAATGCAATTCCACAACATTTGGGGTGGGAGTTGTGCCACGATGAAATGGTGAGTAGCAACAGCATAGAAAATCAGCTTTGTTTTTCAGCTATTTTCATAGGAAAAAAAGTTATGTCCTAAGAGCTTTTCCAATCTAAGTGCCAATCTTTATGATTGACCATAGATTTGGGACGTAAGTTACCTGTTGCCGCCATTGTATCTGAGGTTGTCAACCTGTTAAGTACTTTCTTAGCAATGCCATTATTTCATTTTGGGGTCAACATTTCCACCCCAGGGATGTATCCTTAAATCCCTATCTCCATTTGTTGATGAATTAGGCTGGCAATCCTAGAGGGACAAGGAAAGGACCCATCTAATACTCTCCTTTAAGCAAAGGATGCACACCAGACAGCCAGCTCTATGACTTTCTGTCTCCTGTAGCACTTCAGTGTCAAAGATGCTTCCCATATTGAGTACCTATTCTGTGCCAAGTACTTAGAGGTTTTATCTGAAGTGGCCAAAGCTAAGGGTGGTACTCTCCATCAACAACCACCCTCCCCCAGAAAAAAAAAAAAAACCCTCACGTGAACATAGATGCTCAATAAAAACAGCTTGTTGAATATTCAAATGCAATTTCAAAACAAATCTAGCTACCCCTGAGACAGTAATACTACCTTTCTAGAAGTTAGGAGTATTACTGTCTAGATTACACTGCAAATATTAGACTGTTTTGCTTTTACAAGAGCACTTGAGTCTTGTGATAGTAATTCTATTTCAGAAATGGAAACTGAGTCCAGTGAATTTAAATTATTTGCTTAATAGTACAGGGCTTGTAAGTTTTGATCAATCCAGGCATTTCCCTCCCCCAAACTAAAATAATAAAGAGGAAACAAAATGGTTATAGGGAAAAGATGAGCTAGAGCAGCCTAAGAGACTAAAACCATCAGTCAAGTGGCCCTAGTAGGTCAAAATCTCTTCTCACATTATAAGCTCTCTCTGAAGAACCAAGCAAAGCTTTTCTCGTACCAACCCAGGCCCCTAGTGTTGCAACTAAAGAATGAGAAAGGAAAGAAGATAATGCTATTTGTCATGTTTCTTTCTGTCCTAGGCTTCTCAGTTTTGCTCCATTTTCTTCTTAATACCATTTACATTCTCAAAGGGTCCTCTCCTCATTGCCTTTTCCACTTAACTTAAATGGCTCCCCAAACCCCCTTGAGAGTTGAGGAAAGAGGGATTTTCTGTAGCTACATTATTTGAGTGTTAGATGGGTGTCACTGTGAACCCAACTCCAGTTTTAGCACATGGGATTCATTTATGGTGATTCAAGTTTTATTCAAAGGATTTGGCTTTGTATCTACCACTCTTGGTTAGAGTCAGCCATATTTCTAGTGCTTAACCTGAGAGCATTACTCTAGATCTCTAATTATTACCAGAGGACATAATTAAATACTGAATTGAGGGTATAAAAAGTCCTAGCATTTTATGTATGAATTAGTTTATTTCAATTAAGGAAAATGAATATTTATTGAGTATATATTATATGCCTGGCAGTGTGCAAATGATCATGTGATCTTTATAATCATCTTTTAAGGTAGCTGCTATTAATTTAGCATTTTATGAAAAAGGAAAACAAAGCTCTGAAAGAGAAATTTGTCTGCGATCATAGAGTTGGAAAGTGCTAGAACCTATTGTTTAGGTTTGTGTCTCAGTGATTTCCAGATACACTGTCATCAGTAGGGCAAAGTGATTGAACACCCATTCCAAGGAGGCATGTGCTGGCCAGCCTGAGACGGACCATGGTGGGCAAAACATTTTTTTTTTTAAGTCTCTTATATTGTTATTAAATGAATATAACTTAGTCATTGTACTCTGGAACAGTTTCATCTTTATTTTATTTATTTACTTTTTTAATTACTACCAATTGCAAAAATATTTCCTGTTTTGCTTGGCTTTATCTCTGCCTATCCTCAGCAAACTGCTGTGTAAGCCCTGGAGCTCTTTATGCTCTTTAGTATTCCAGGTGAAAACTTGATTCTAGCGAAAATACTATATGTTGGCTAATGCCCTTCTATCCTGGGTTAGCAGGTAAAGGAGAATCTGGGGATAGTGGGATATTTACCCAAAGGCATGGTTACAGTTGATTGTAAAACATTTTGGATATTCAGATGTGATGAGTTCAAGTTGGGGGTGATAACCAAGTGCCTGTTCTGAGTAAAATCTGGGACATGTTTCAGAAGACTGAATTTGGAGCTCTCACCTTTTCATGTGAGCTTCCTGACCACAGGGCTGGCATCTGAGAGAAGTGTTCATCTCTGTGTCCTAGCACCTAGCACATGGCTCAGTTGGTTATTTGATTGATTGATTAGTTAGTTAATAAGCAGGCAAGCATAGACCCTCACAGTATTCTAGCCTAGATAATTCCAGAGACATTCAATACCGTAGGACTAATTCTAGAAAAATAATGATAGGATTTTGTCTTGTGTCACACTATAATACTTAGGGAATTCAACATTAGTAACTCTTAGGACCTTGTCAGTCCAGCCAGTCCACCATGTCTCTGCCTCTGCCAACCCAGTCATCTTCCATGTCCAGCATCATCTTACTGACTTTTCTCTACCTAAATGCATCACATCTATTCCACATAGATGCTGTCAAACTCTGTGGTGTTACAATTGCAAAAAGGTTAATTACGCATCTAATGCATTTATTTGTCTGCTCAACATTTATTTATTGAGCACCTCCTGTATACCTCGCATTGTGCTGGATGCTAAGAAGCAAGTCCGGTAATCAGAGAATTTCAAGTTCAGATGGATAAAGACATAAGGTGAGGCCCTTTGATGTCCTCACTGTCCAGATTTTTCCCATGCATTTTACAGGGTTTTCTAGAAATGACATCCCAGCCATTGTTCTGACTCTAATATAGTGAATCTAATAATTTAGTTAGATCTTTTCAAAGACCCAAGAAAAAGGCTTTGGTACTACATGCCTCCCATCTCTCTTCCATATCATAGAAATTCACAGTTTAGACATTATCAGTTACAAGAATACCATCATGAAATTATTATGGACTTTGAGAAACTGTTATGTAGCAATTCACTATAAAACAGAGCTAAATCAAAACACAGCAACGTGACTGTGTTTTGGAATCAGGGTTAACACCTGTGTACTCATGAAGCTTTTATAACATGTAATAGTCTGGCGGAAAAGATGCTGGTTAAGTGTAAAGTATGATGATGGCTGCTGGTGTTGCTTCTGTGACATTTGGACAACTTAAACCATATGGCCTAAACGTAACTCTAGATAAGTGTATAATTTTAGTTGATTTTGTTTCAGAGCGCTTGGAAGTCTGTATGAATTAGGATCCAAAATAAATCCCAGAAATAGGTGTATTTCCAAAAACAGCAAGGGTATGTGTTCTAATTGACCCAGTTAACAAATCACTGCCTTTCAAATAGTAGTATATAAAGGAATGTTTAAATATCTAAGAACTATGCCTCAGGATCTGCCTTTCTGACTCTTTGCAAGCATACAGTAATGTTTCAATACACAGATTAATGTGTTGCCCTTACTTGTGCATGAAAAGTAATCTGATTTAGGGCCCTTATTAAGACTCATTCTACTTTAAGAGATGACTGATCCATTAACCAGTGCCTCAGTCACCACCCTCAAACCCCGGGACTTCACATTTTAGATACATACTTACTTTCTCATCCCTCTAACCAGAAAGGAGCTTAAAGAAAACTAACTATGGAAATGTGCAAGCAGGCTCAAGCTCTCTTGAGTCACTTAACTTACACTTCAGTTGTGCTTATGTGCTAGGCTTTGTTCTCAGGACTATAGCAACTCATTTAGCCCTCCTAACCATCTCACAACGTACTTACTCCTGTTATCCTTACTTTATATACAGATGAAGAGACTGAGGGACAGAGAAGTAATTTGTCCAGGGACCCTACCTGCTAAGTAGTGGCTCTCATACCCAAACAGACTAGCTCCTGGCTTTGTTCTGAACCACCGCATGTTGCCACTCCTCCAGGGACACTGGGACTCATTTTTACTGCTGTCAAAACCATAGAATCTTCCTGAAAAGAACTTAAAAGTTGGGTTTTCGACAGGAAGATTTGCTTTCAGCAGGGGAAGCACTCTGAGATTGGCGTTATACCTAGTCCTGGGGACAGCAAAGCATACGCCCAATCAAAACCTCTTTGCTTCCTGAGATGCAAGTGGCCCCATGATCTTTAAGTCTATGCTTTTTAAACTGCAGAGCAGAATCCAATAATTGCCGTGCTTCTCTGCCCTTCTAAGAGAAGCAAAGATGTTATAAATAGGAAGTTGCAAATTTTATCAGCTTCAATTTATACAAGAAACCAAGGTTGCCACTTAGAACAAAACCATGAGCAATCAGGTGGGTCTTTTAAATCTATTCTAAAGGCTCAGACTGTGAAATCATAACGTCACTAGGGAAAGGGAATTTTATAGTATAAACCTTCCAGCATTAAATCTCAACCCTGAATGTCTTTATAAAGAATCTGAGTTGATTCCAGCCGCTATGGTAACCAGAAAAGCACAGGAGACCAGAGAAGGTGAAGAAATGGAGTAATGAAAACCCCTCAACTCCGAAAGTGCTTCTCTGTCTTTACCGTTCATTCTCCTGCTTAACAACACCACATCATATTTTATGTATCAAATCGGCCCTGTGAGTGTTTTCATCTTCCCAGCTGAATAGTAAGCCCTTGAGGACTGGTTGGCACTTTGCATACCGTTGGCACCTCTCAATGACACAATGCAGACACACAGATGCGTTTGTTCTTCCATTCATTTCTTCCCATAATTCCCATAAGTTTGAGGAACTATATTGAGGAAAGAGCAAGATCCTTGAAGTCAGACAGCCTGGAAGCAACTTATGACTCTGCAAAGAATGATGATGATGTGTCTATGAGAATTCCTGGAGGGGTCACAACACAGGCAGACGCAGCTTTTGGAGTGGGCACATATGATGGGTCAGGCATCCACAGGATGAGTAGGACAGAGCCAGGTTTCACACCCAGGCCCTTGGAACTCATTTCTTTCTGTTGTGTTTCTCACCTTGAACATGTTTTCTAACCTTTGTGATCTTCAGTTAGCTCCTTTGTCAGAATGGGGAAACTCATACCTACCTTGTAGGGTTCTGCGAAACTAAAGTAAGAAAATGTAAGAAAGGATTCTAGTCACTAAGCAATTCCCATAGGAGACACAAGATAACCATCAGTTTAACATCCCTCAAAATCCCCAGCACCCAAACCCTCAAACCCATGCATTTGTAACTGCTAAGAAAGATAATGCATAATAACCCCACAGAATGGCATAATCCTTTTACTAAATCTCCTAATGAAATTTTGTTTGAGCATAGGTTATTTGGGTTAGATTGTTTCTGGAAGAACTGAAAAATCACTGAACAAGATAGAAGAACATGATCCCTGACTTAAGGAACTGTCAGGTCAGTATAAAATGAGTATTGAGTGAAACCATGTTAATGATATGGGAGGGACCCCTCCACACCCCATACAGGTTGTCACCTGTGCACCTCTAGAATCAGCTCCCTCTGGATTGCCATATGATGTCTCTTTGTTCCTGATTGTTGCCACCTAGTCTGAATTTAATTCATTGCAGCCTGAGATTTCATAAACAAAAATTCCTGAAATCCTTAGTGTCTTGAAGCCTTTATAAATCTCATACATAAGGCTTACAGAAATAACAACTAATACTAGTTTCTGCCTTGAGAAACAGATGTCCAGTGGTCAGTATCTCTCTCTATGTTGTTAAAAATAAACTCTTGAAAGAATTCTAGAATATGTTTAAAAATTCAGAAAGGACAGTTAGATCTGGGGAGCGTTAAGTGGGTAATACTAAATGTCTTTCTTCCCTCCACAAAAAAACCCAAAAAACAAAAAGCAATGTATCTATATCTCTGTGATTGCTGTATGTGGTTTCTTCAATGCGGACTGGACAGGCTAAATAATTCACAGTTAGGAAAGCTTCCTCTATTTTGCAGTGGTGAAATTTTGCCGCCTTAAAGCCTGCATTTCTTACTTTACAAACTTGTCACAAACTTTCACCATAATGTCCAAGTCTCCCCTGAAGATTGTGTAAATCAAAAATCAAAATTCTTGCACAGCTTTAATGATGACATCAGTGGTGAGAAAAAGATTATGCACGCACATACACAAATCCAGCTGGCACATGAGCATAAATAACAGTTTGGTGACAGCAGAAAAGTATTGATGCCTTTCAAATTTGATGTCTTTTCTTGAAGAAATTTGCTGATTTGCTGTGTTGAATTTAGGATACTTCTCTCTTTTCTTGATAAATCTATTTTTTTTCTCGCTTTCTTAAGTTATTATGCATTCATAAATTGCATCTTGAAAGATCAGTGTTGTCATCACCCACCCCAATTTTTCTCCTGTAGATAAACTAGGGAACATTTTTAACCTGTATTTTGGCATGTGATGAACAGCCAGATATTAATACATTTAACAGAAATGGGAAAAATAATTTTAATAGGCAACATCAGAGCTCCAGAGATAAAAAGTTTTGATAGCACAAAGTAATAATACTGGTAATAATTTAGGAATAGGCATATATTAGTATGCCTCCAAGTTAAGAGCTAATTATCATTGTTTTCATTCTTAAAAACAAATTTGTTTTTTCCATTAAATATAAAAATGATTTCACCTTCTAGCAACCCCTTCATTAAAACTATGCAAATAATTAAAACAAAGAAATTACCACATAATTGGGCCATATTACACATAATTTATTACGTCTTTTCAGTCTTTAGATAATAGTTTATTTTTATAAATAATTTTTATAGTATGTACTTTGTTGTGTATGGGGGACACAGTGTCTAGGATGAAAGGAGCAGTGTGATTAGTTGATGAGGTGTTGACATTGCCTTTATTTTATTATAGCTACACAGGTTGATTAGCAGCATAATAGAATAAATCTGCATACAATTAAAATAAAACATATTGCAAAAAAAGGCACAAAGAACGTGCTGGCCTGATTCAGTTTGCTCTGGTACAGCTGAAATTTTGCTTTAAAAAATTGTTCACAACTCTTGTTTTGCTTGTATTTTTCGGATGTGTTTTCTTGGACTGTTTTTCTTTACCTTCTGAAAGATATTTATGACTCTCTGGGGTGCACCATCCTACTGAGATAACTGTTCTTAGATGCTTGAAGACAAAGATGAACAACTCACTTGTGGTGTGTGGTTATCTCATTATCTCTACCCACCCTGTTGTAGGGGATTGCTTGAGCTGCAGTGAACTGCTTGCCCTGCTGGCAAACAAGTCCCTTGCAGCTCGCGACACGTGTTTTAACTGTTATTTAGGCTAGCTCTTCACCGTGAGCCTGAATATGCCCTTAGGCTCCCAATGAAAAGGGAGCTTAATGATGTGTCAAAAATTGCTGTACAAGGGCCCACAATAAATTCAGACTTTGTAAGTACAGGAGCCAACAGGGCATCTGAAATTTAAGGTAGTGCTCCAAATCAGACCACTTGTCAGGAAGTCATTTTGAAGGGTCACGTGTGTGTGTTCGTGTGTTCAGATGGCGCAAAGCAAAAGAAGAAAACCTGTGCCAAAATGACTGAGAGAAAAAGTCAAAGGATAATTTGAGGACTGTGAGTCAAAGAAGCCAAGTGCACTTTTTCAAAGCCATTTATAGAGGGAGATCTAAATGTTTAAGTTGTCGATCAAAGAAATCACTGGCATATCTCCCCAGCAAAAATAACCTGAGGTAGACATTAGGCTGCAAAAGCTGGGAAAGGAATGGCGCTGTCCTCTTGGTAAGGGTGTTGGGCGATTCCTTGCAAACTTCCTTTTCCTACATGGAAGAAAATAGGGCTAGAACCAGACAACTTTTCTCCTTTGGCACAGTAATGAGCAGTATCTTTTCTTAATCTAGTTTAGAACAAATAGCTTATGCAAGGAGGGACTGCATTATAAAATAACTCCCAAACGTTTGTGAAAAAAGATGCAGACCTTTTATTTTCCCAAAGCAGTTGTTGAATAATGAACTCAAACTGGAATTAATTAAGGATATCACAGCAACTGCAGCGCCCTTGGGATTGACCCAGTTTTTAGAAATCTTTTAATACCCTAATCAAACATCAGCAGGTTCATTAAAAAAACTGTCCTAGGTTGCTAGTTGATCAGAAAAGACTCCGCAGAGGTATAACTTTCCCTTTCCCCCACTCTCTAGCCTGAATATTATTGACATTAACAAATTTCTTTTCATCTCTTTATTATTTGAAAGAAGTAAATACCTATATACCAGAAAATGTATGTTTAGCCCATGAAATTCTTGTACACATTTACACTCTCAAATATCTTACCTCGAGTTTAATTTGTAAAGAGTGTTTGAAAAAAAAAAAAACTCATTGAGATGAGGTTAATTACATTACACAAAGGATTCTTACTTAAGTACCTTTGACTCCTAAAAATGGACCTGGTAGACAAGATGGAATGCCATACCCAATTGCTAAAATGTCAGCTGTCTGTCAGCTGTGAGAAGAAAATTTTCAGTGTGTCCTTAAAGGACATTCAAAGATTATTTCTGATATTAAATGTGGGAGTTGAAAAACTAAACAAACGTCTTATAAGAATTCTTTGTAAACAGGTTTTTTATTTGTGTATGGCTACAAAAGACAAACTGAATGTAATTTATTGCAAGTTGAAAGCATAGAGAAGTGGTTTAGAGGTTTTGTGGACACCTAGTGATGGAAAATTAATGGACCAAAACAACATAGGTAGGACCACTTTGTACTGTTCAGGGATGCCTTGACTCAATGTCATCATCCGTGAGCTGTATTAGCCTATAATCATATAGTAGTCTAGAATTTTTCTTGGCATTTTTACTTATAAACCTAATTCCCAATCTCCAGCCTACTGGCAATGCTAACTGTTTTACTAATATTGGTGTTGAGTTCTTACTGTGACCTTGAATTTCAGTAGCTTCCACTTTAAAGGGGACGCCTATGGCCCCATGTGTTCCTGCATAATCTACCAGCACTCAATAAATGTTAGCTAATTGGCAACAGCAGAATGAAAATCCAGAGACTTTATTTATATCTAGATATGGACCCAGATCTGGGTCTAATTATCTTTAATTTGTTAATGTTTTACCATTTACAAAACATGTTCACATGCATTATCTTCAAAGCAATCCTGCATGATTGGTTGGGCCATAGTTTACCCAGAATGGCCTACTTCATGGGTGGTGGATTTGTGGCTAAACCAAACCCAGTGCTTGCTTCACTATCCTGTAGTTCCTCTCAGTTGTTAAGGAAAGCCAATGTAACTTAAATGAGCCATCTTGTCTGTGTTTAGAAATTTCTCCCATGGAGAGAAGGAAAAATAAGGAAAGAAGCCAAGAGCATGACCATGACGTAGTGCTTCCATGTGGAAACACAAGGAATGTTAACCCTCAAACATATATTTCCTCCATGAGGAATCAACTTAATCAAATGCTAGATTTGATCTAGAAAAAAAAAACTCGAAGAAATTCTCATATTTGGAATGTCACATTCAAATAAGACCTACAGGAATCAGCAATTACATAGCCTAATTCTCTCAAAGGCTATCTGTACAACAGATATTAAATCTTAAAGATGTTTCCAGGTAGTAAATTCAGACACCTAGCTGACTCCAGTGTGAACTTTAAAAACCCATAGCATTCCTTAATCTATAGCAGATCCTTAAAAATTTCATGGGAAACAAAACCTTCACTTGAAAAATTATATTAAAAGTAAAAGGAAGGAAGCCATTTTTTAATAAAGCAAGGGCTACTTTTAAAGTTTTTTTGAGACTTAATTATACATTCAGATTCCATGGATGATGTATTCTGATGTGTAATAGCCCAGGTAAATAGCTGTACTTCATGAAAGTGATTTTTTTTGCACATTCACCTTTTATGTCCCTGGCTATGGTAGGACACTAAAAAGTGATATATTCTCGGCCTGAGGTCAGAAAAACAAAGGAATTTGGCTTGGGTTTATTTATTTGTATGATTGAATCTTCTTTCTGTTTACCTCTGTGGATGGTAACAGAAGAATTTATTTGGAGTGAAAAAAATACCAGGCTCTTTCCTGAAAATTAACATTATGAAACCTCATAAATATTGCCTCTGCTAGGTCAAATACTAAAAAACAGATCGTTTTCCACCAAATGGTAGAATCTACTTGGGTTGAGTGCAAAAATACAAAGCAAGATAAATAGTAATAGAGAGTAGCATATACTTGTGCAAAGGAGTGGTACAGAAGCTTATAGTGAAGAGTTGGTGTTTCTGTGTTGGTAAGATTCAGGGCTAAAACTTCAAGAAAAAAATTCTGAGAGTTCAGACTATTATGCACTTTTGAGGTAGAGTTGTGAACACATTCCATTCCTGTCTTATGTCCTTCCTTTTCTCTGTTACCTTTCATTCCTTTCCTCCACCTTTCTTTTTTTATGTATATTTTTAAATTTTTTTTCAATTAGTTGACATACAATATTATATTAGTTTCAGATATACAACAGTGATTAGACATTTATATAACTTGCGAAGCAATCACCCTAATAAATCTAATATCCATCTGATACCCTACATAACTATTTTAGTGTTATTGGCTACATTCTTTAGGCTACATCTTATATCCCTATGACTGTTTCATAACTACCAATTTGTACTTCTTAATCCATTCCCCTTTTTCACCCATTCCCTCAACCTTCATACAGTATTTGTCTTTTTCTGTCAGACTTACTCCACTCAGAATAATATCCTTTAGATCCATCCATGTTGTTGGGGATGGCAAGATTTCATTCCATTTTATGGCTGAATAATATTCCATATTCCATCATATATATATATATATATATATATATATATATATATATATATATCACCTCTTTTTTATCCATTTGTCCATTGATGGATGTCCCCTCTCCCAAGTTGCCCTCACATCTTGGCTATTGTAAATAATGTTGCCATGAACATATGGATGCACATGTCCCTTGGAGGTAGTGTTTTGGGTTTCTTTGGTTAAATACCGGGAAGTGGGATTACTGGGTCCTTCATTGTCTCTTGTTATAACCTGTGTTTTAAAAAACTATTTTGTCTGGTGTAAGTATTGCTACCCCAGTTTTTTATTTTTTTCCCTCATTTCCAATTTCATGAAATATCTTTTTCCATCCCTTTACTTTCAGTCTTTGTGTTTCATTTGATTTGAATGTATGAGTCTTATTTTTTTTATGTAATGTAAGGGTCTTATTTTCTTATCCACTCAGCTACCCTATGTCTTTTGATTGGAGCATGTAATACATTTACATTTAAAGTAATTGCTGTTAAAGATATAGTTATTGCCATTTTATTCATATTTTTTATCTTAGTTCTCTCTCCTTCTTTCTTCTTCCTCCTTCCTCCTTCTTTCTCTTCCTTCCTCCTCCTTCCTTTTCATTGTCCCTTTAACATTTCTTGTAATACTGGTTTGGTGGTGATGAACTCATTTGTTGTTGTTTTTTGTCTGGGAAGCTCTTTGTGTCTCCTTCAATTTTAAATTATAGCTTTGCTGAGTAATCCTGGTTGTAGGCCCTTGCTTTTCATCACTTTGATTATTTTGTGCCTATCTCTTCTGGTTTGCAAAGTTTTTGTTGAGAAATCAGCTGACAGTCTTATGGGAGCTCCCTTGTAGGTAACTACTTTTTCTTACTACTTTTGAGATTCTCTGTTTGCTTTTAAGCTTTGGCATTTTAATTATGATGTGTCTTGGTGTGGGCCTCTTTGGGTTCATCTTTTTTGGGACTCTCTGTGCTCGCTCAGTTTGTATGTCTATTTCCTTCACCATGGTAGGGAAGTTTTCCATCATTTCTTCAAATAGATTTTCAAATTCTTGCTTTGTCTTCTCCCTATGATGGTAAAGTTAGTATGCTTGATATTGCCCCAGGGGCCTCTTAAACGATCTTCATTTTATTGGATTCTTTTCTTATTTTTGCTGTTCTGATTTGGTGTTTTCTGCTACCTTATCTTCCAGGTCACTGATTCGATCCTTTGCTTCATCTAATCTGTTTATTCTCTCTAATGTATTCTTTATTTCAGTTATTGTATTCTGCATTTTTGACTGGTTCTTGATGTTTCCTACCTCTTTGTTGAAGTTCTCACTGAGATCATTGAGCATCCTTATAACCAGTGTTTTGAACTATGTGTCTGGTAGACTGCTTGTCTCTTTTTTGTTTAATTCTTTTTCTGGAGCTTTGTTCCCTTTTTTTATTTGCAACATGTTTCTTTGTCTCCTTATTTTGGATATCTCCGTGGGGTTATTTCTATGTATTAAATAGAGCTGCTGTGTCTCCTCATCTTAGCAGAGTGGCTTTATGTAGTAGGTGTCCTGTGGGGCCCTGCAAGGCAGTATCACTGGCCATCTGAGCTGGGTGCTGCAGGTGTGTGCCTTGTGTAGATTGTGAGTGACCTCCTATTGTAGTTGAGCCTTGGATACTGTTTGCACATCAATGAAAGGGATTGATACTCAGGCTAATTGTTTGTGAGGACTGGTTGTGACTACAATGGAGGAGCTATTGTGGAGGGGTGATCCTATCAAGCAGGATTCCCTTTAACAGGGCTCTGGTGCCTGCTCAGCTTACCCTTTGGGTGTCTGATCTGTGGAGGCAGCCATGTGGTGCTCTGTCTGGGTTCGAAGCCCACCATCTGAAGCGTGCTAGGCCCAGGGCCTCCTGCGAGGGGCACAGCCATAATTTAAGTTCAGCTGCTGCCTGTGTCCTGGCATGAGCCACTTGGAATGAGCCACAAAACAATCTGCAGTTGGCCACCATCAGCGCTGGGCTTGGAGGTGCCTGGTAGAGGCCCACTGCTGCTGATGCTGGGTTTAGGGCTGCTTAGCAAGAGGTACAGGACATTCTGAGACCAGATGCTATTTGTTTGGGGTTTGTGAACCTTTGAGAGATTTTAGAAAAGTCTGCAGCATGAGGCTAGACTTGCTGTTTGTATGGAAAAGACACGGAACAGGCTTGGTTGGGTGCCCAACTTGAATCAGGTGAGGTCTTACCTGGGAATCACCAAGATAGGGCAACTGGTGTTAGCCAGGTTGATGGAAACTCAGATATGGTGCTCACCTGCATTTGCACACTGTGTGGAGGGAGGACTCAAAAAAGAAACAATGGCTTCTGCCAGCACTTCTGCCAGCCCTCACCCTGAGGCCAGACAACTCAGTTCCTACCCATATGTCCCTGGCACTTTTTTGAGCTGCTGCCCCAGCACTGGAGCTCAAAACAAGCAAGTGCATCAGTGAGTAAGTCCACGCGCATGTCCTTTAAGATCAGTGCTTGGGACTTCAGCCATCCTCCATCTCACTCAGCCTCAATCTCCGCTGGTATTCACAGCCAGAAGCTGTGGGGACTTCTCTTTCCATCACTGAATCCCTGGGTTGGAGAGCCTGGTGTGCAGCTGGGACCCCTCACTCTTCAGGAGGGGTCTCCTCAGCTAAGATATCCCTCCTGATTTTTAACTGCCACACGTGGGTTTGGAACCAGCCCATTCTATGTCTCAGACCATCCTACCAGTCTTCATGTGGCTTCTTCTGTATATTCTTAATTGTAGGACTTCTGTTCAGCTAGACTACAGGCAATTCTCAAGGATAGTTGTTCTGTAGTTTAGTTGTAATTTTGATGTGGTTGTGAGAAGTGTTTACTTACTCTGCCATCTTGACTGGAAATCATACCTTATTTCATTTATTTTTACCTGCTCATTTTCTTCCATTTAGGGTATCTTTTCCTATCTTTTCTTTCACCCATGTCTCCTTTTATTCCCCTTTTGTCATGTCCATCTCTTCTTTTTAACTGACCATGATATGGAGCTGAAGAGGCACATGATTAGTGGTTAGAAGTTCAGATTCTAGAGTCAGCCAGAAATCTGGCTCTGCTGTGTGAACTTGGGTATTTTACTTAACCTCTCTGAGCCTCATTTTCCTTATCTATAATATGGGGCTAATAATATAACCTAATTCACAGTTATTGTAAGGATTAAACATAAAATCAAATCAAACAATACAAGTTAGCACAGCTCATGAAACTAAATGCCTAATAAATGCAGACTTGTTATTTGAGTTCTATTATGCCCAATTTCATTCCAGAAACACAATAGAAGGTAGATTACAAAAATACATGAAGTATAAAACAAGTTAAAGTGTAAGTAAAGGAATCACACTGATGGCCAGAGAGTGGGGTGATAAAAAAAGGGATGCTAGTGAGGAAGATGGCATGTAAAATGCATAGCTCAAGTATTAGAGGAAGGTCAAAATTTGGGATCTGAGCTTCCCAGAAAGTATATGAAGACCAACACTATCAGTTACATGATTCACAGTCTTCTTAATATTTTTATATTAAGCCTCGTAGTTCAGTAAAAGTCCAATTATTTTCAGTACTAATACCTCAAAAATTCTTATTCGAGAACCTAAAGTAAGTTGATACTGTATAATGTGAACAAAATCTCCAGTTAAAAGAATACTGTGTTTCATAGAATCCTTTCTTCTGATTTCCCTCAGTGGAGACTGCTGCAACACCAAAATGTAATTCAGTAAAAGCAACTGTATACTCGCACAGGGTATGAAATTTGGAACTCTGTATACTCGCACAGCATATGAAATATGGAGCCAGACACTCTTTGGTTTGAATTGTGCTTCTGCCATTTACTTGCTGAGTGGTCTTCAGCAAATGATTTTATGGTGCTAGCATTATTTCCTCACCCACAAAGCAGAGATATTAACCCCTATTTTGCATGATTATTTTAAAGATTTTACTAATGAATGAAAAGCACCTAACTCAGTGCTAGGTACATGACCACAAATGATAACTATTATTTTGAGATGGCATAGCCATGGAGTTTCAGAATGTTGCTCTCAAATGGTTTGGCCAAATCCAAAATAAAATTGAGAAGATCTAAAAGGGAATGTATGTCCTTCAGGCAACCTTCCATAAATACAATTTCTCATGACTGAGTTTTGATAGGCACTGGGCAGCAAGCATTCAGCATTATCCTCTTTTGACAAGTACTTGGAGTGCAAATATTCTGTTGCCAATTAGGGACAGACCATGCTTTAAGCCTCAGCTGAGATGGGAACATAGTTGACAACTCTTTTAAAAGTTGAGAAGCCGAACCAAAACATACGTCTGTAAAATGCCACCTCGCCTCCACATGGACATGGGCTGAGAATGGGACAAGATTTTTCTCACAAGCCTCAAAATTCTATGCCAAAGAGCATGGCTGTGATTATTTTAGCCTGCAAAAATGTTAGAGAGCATGTTATGAAACTCTCACTGCCATCGGCATAAGGAAGGTCCCATTAGAGCACTCATAGAATAGCTAACCTTTCTACTTCCTATGAGTCCTCCACCTAAACTTGCTACCCTCAGGTGATGAAATCCTCTTCCGAGTGGTTAGCTCTAAGTGAGTTAAGTATTACAGAGCATCTGCCAAAAGTATTTATTTAGGCTGATTAATCTTAATGCCATTTTTAATACTAATGAAATGGTAGGCTATTTGTATTTTAAGCTCATATCTATTTTATGACAATAAAGCTATTGAAAGTACTTTAGGAAATGCTTTAATTTCTCTTCTTTTTGCTCTGCTTTTTCTCCCTTCTCATTTTAGTCTAAAGAGCTAAGTCATTAAGGTACAAATTTTTAAAAGTGTGGGCTAATGTGAAGGAGGGTAGAACACATCCTATTCCATCTCAGTAGAAATTGCTTTCCATCATGACAACCTGCTCACAAAAGCCAATTCAAGATGACACAAAGGGACAGGTTCTATAGGATCATTCATTGTTGGAGACCCAGAGGGCCCTCATGCAGCTTGTTCATAGTGAATTCTGTCCAATTGCAAAAGTCCCAGAATGAACCACCTGAAAGCACATTGTTTGTGGTCAATTTTCTAAAAGGTACAATTGTAAAAAATAAATTTAAAAAATTAAAAATAAAATAAAATAAACTGAAACAAAGGTCCAGTTGTCATTGGTAAAATACTGTGTCTAGCATCTGTCTGCTCCTCAGATAAAGTGTTGGCCTGAGATTGACTTGCAAATTATTATGGAGAAACTAGCCCCAAATGTCAAATGATATTTGATAATTCTGGAGAAAAAAAAGAGTCACCTCTTTTCAATGATCTGGTCACTCTGGGCCTAGTGCCTAAATTAGAATTGATATAAATGAACAAATCTGAAGGGATTGGAAACCACCCTTCAGCAGATCTGAAGGCAGGAAACTTCTCTGAAGATTTTATCTCAACCTTTCTAAACAACTGGACTATGTGAACAGTGTTACTGGAAACCAATCGGAAACACAGGAGGGTAAATTTGGTGTAATCCCCATTGCTATAAAATGGGGGAAAAGAAACCCAGCTAGTCAATTAACACATTGTGGACTGGTGATACAGATTTGCATCTATATATTTAAATGTCCCGTCCTCAATGTGTTAAGATATCACTCCATTTACATCCTAGGAGACTATTGGATTGTCGGAAAAGTCATGACACATTTTTTGCAATAAAAAACAGAAAAAAATACGTCATGACTTTTTTGACAACCTATATGTCCCAAAAAGAAGCCTTTGGCCTCTGTTCTAAGAACTAACAGCCAAACTCAGTTTTTGCTCTACAGCTTACCTTAATTTTCCAAGAAAATGAGAAAAATTGAATTTTTTACTTTCAAATTCTATTTTATCTGGTCATCCTACTTTTCTGACCAGTAGTAGGTGAACAGGTACCAGGAAAGTAAGCCGCACTCCCCTCATTTTTCAGAAGATAGAGGGGATAAAGATGGTTTACTATCAAGAGGCTATTGAAAAGAAGAAAGGTGAGCTCCCTCATTAAAGTGTCCCTCACATAATTGTAGTTTCTTTTCTTTTTTTTTTTTTAAAGATTTTTATTGGGGAATTGGGGGAGGAGAACAGACAAGTTGCTGTCCTTTTGTTCTTTAGTCTAGTTGTGGAGGACATTGCTTTACTGGTCCATGTTGGTACTGTGATCATTGCACCCTTCCTGGGTGAGGCAGTCGCTTGCCGGCCAATGCATGGCTGCTCACGGTGGCTCATGGCAGCTCATGCCGGCCACTCACAGTAGCTTACAGCAGCCCACTGCAGTCTACACCATCGCCGGTGACTCACGGCTGCCCCCCTCCAGGTCAAGCTGTTGTTCACCATCCTAGCTGTAGAGGGCACAGCATCACTGGCCCTCCTGTGGAATCTGAACCAGGTCAGAGCTGGTGCTCCCAAACCAACTCTTAACCTGCGCGCCGCTTGGTAGGTGCAATTTCTTTTCTTTCTTAACTGGAGGAGAAAGAGGGTGGTGGCGTTACAGCTACTAGCAAGAGAATAACTGTGGCCCTTTATCTATTTGATGGTCTGTTCTCTGGGAAGCCTCTGGGACATAATGTGAACTTATCTGGCCTATTGATAGTGTTGGAAAAGGAGTGAGAACCACTGGTGAATGTCCATAATGGTTCACTTAATTAACTGATCATCAGAAACACTGAGGGAAAATTAAAAATACAGATTCTAGGGCCCCATTGCCAGAGATTCTGATTAAGTCAGTCTGGTGGTGGCAGGGAGTGGTAGTTGAATTCTAAAGTTGTTTTTTTTAAAACTATACAAATTACATTGCAATGTGTGAATTGTCTTTTTTTACCTTCTTTTGTATGTGTACATTTGGTAGGCCAAATGATGCTTTCAGACACATGTGGAACGAGGAGCTCAAATGATTCAATCAGAGCTTAGTTTTATTGTAGTTTCTTGGCTTGGTTTTCACTGTATTCGCATTGATGTGAGGCATGTTTTCCCCTAAATGGCAACCAGCACCCCTAGGGTTACATTTATCTAGCTTTCGGTAAGGAAACAAAGAGAGATTCTCTTTTCCAATAGGTCCAAAGACCCCTAGTTGAGTCGCACTTGTTCTCATTGGCCCATCCTTGAGCCAGTGCCTATGACCAGGAGCAGGTGCTGTTCTCAGTTGACCAGGGCTTGGTCAAATGTCCATCCCTCTGCAGCCAGAGGTGGAATCAGCCCTATCAGAAACCATCAACTGAGAACGGTAAAGGGTTTTCACAGGGGGGTTTAGGGTGCCACATAAAGAAACCAGAAATGTCAACTGTAGATTGAAAGTAGACGGACCATCAGTCCTGATAAAGTCAGTAATCATCATATATTTGAACCAACAATTATGAGAATAGGAACTGCCACATATAAATAATCAGATTAATTGATTTTTGATGGTACATGGTGCTCTCCCACTCTGCCTCCCTACACTAACTTTCTTGTATTGCAGATCAAGTCAGACTAATACAACTAGAACTTATCTAGAATTGAGGTTGAAGTATAATAAAAGAAACAGTGGAAGGAACCAGCACTGTACTTTTTTTGGTACCCAGTACATCATGGGAATAAGGTTTCCCTTATTCCCATTCCAAAAAGATGGTGAAATAGAAAGGCTGTGATGTAGCAAATTTCAACTATGAGTACTTCCGTATGCAAGGCCAGTCACATTTTAGCTGTGCCAAAGCACTGGGTGAATCGTGAAGATGTGAGAAGATAAGAGGTTTTCATCGAGGTTTAGGATTTCTCTGTTACAGGTTTTCAGTACCAGTTATCAAGAACATTTCTTATCTTTGACACCATTTATCTTTAACACAGTCTTTTAAATCTTAAAATGGGAAGGGAGAAGTTCTTAAAGCAGATTAATAAAATGATGCCTTTAAATCACATTGTATAAGAATATTCTTTTACTTTTAATCTTTGAAAACATATATTTAGGATCTTTTCATATGATCTTGAACAGAGACTACAAAAATTGTTTAAAACCCTGTCAAATTTAACATTTTATTTCTGCAAATAAGATAGTAAAGTAGGGGTTAAAAATTATGGTTAATATACATGTTAGAAAATACTTCTTTCACCTTAAACTCAACTTTCCTATCTGCAATATAGGGATAAAAATAATTAAAAATTATAAAGGTGAAAAAAGTAAAATGGTCCCTTGGGACATATAAATGCTTAGATATAATTACTCCTCCATTGTAATAATTTTATTTAATTAAAATTATTTAAAGCAGGCTTCAATTTTCAATTTCTATTAAGGAATAATAAAAACCCTTAACTACATTAAACAGTACTGTATTAATCCCATGTAAAATTATTTCCTTAGAAGTGAGATAAACTATATCATTAACAGCATTTAATGAACTTCCACATTATAATCGAATTGATATTTCCATTCTACAGTTGAGGGAGAGGAGCCTATAAATACTCACTCAATATTTATGGATACATACTACTTGTGGGGTAGATAAATAAAAGTATAGATAGATAGAGATATGATATAAATATAAATTTATATACATACATCTTATGTTATATCCATATATACAAACATCTTGTATGTTATATTCATATACATACTTGGTAAATGTATTTATGCATAACCTATTTTCCCTGAACGCTAAAATGTTTCAGATGATTTAAGGTTCTCATGCATAAAGTTTCTCAATAGAAAAAAAAATAGCCAATCATTTTGTGGGAGACATCTTAGGACACTTTTTTCAGGCCTTATAATTTACCTTTTCACAGTGTTGCCTTTTAGGCTCTGCCTCTCTATCTGTATGCCAGTTACCTTTATTTTGCATAGACTAGGCATGAAGGACAGGGAAACAAAGCTATAGAGACAATCCAGAGAATTTCATGATAGATGGTAGGGCACGTGGTTTGTTTTTAGGGTGTATATTGTCCTCTCTTTGACATCAACCCCAATTCATTGACTTTTGCTGTAATTTGCCATGGGGTGCTCTTTTCTAGTTTCTATTTGGAAGCCATACACCTCTCTTTGCCCCCTCAAGATCAAGCTAGAGGTAGAAAAGAGGAAAACTATTGCTTCCTCTTTATTATGCTAGTAAACACTGAATTCAAGTTACCATTGAGTTAATGTCTTTATTTTTTTTAATTAAAGTTTTTTGGAGTGACAATGATTAGTAAGGTTCCAGAGGTTTCAAGTGTACAATTCTGTAATACATCATCTATATATCACATTGTGTGTTCACAGTTAATGTCTTTATTAGTGTGAGAAATGTAAACACTTCTGGACAGAAGTGTGGTCAAACATGCCTGAAGGGCAACAACATCACTGAAAGAGGTGCAATGTTGCCACAACAGTGAGCTTCTGAAAGGTGAGCTGGATTCTGCCCATGCACTTGGAGGACAAAGCCACACCTGTCGCCCTGAGAGATAGAATAGCTCCATGGCACTGACAGCAGAACAGGGGGCAGTTTAGATTTCAGCAATTGATAGATCGAGGAAATGGCTGTAAAAACAATGGGAAATCTGCCAGGGCTCACCTGCTTCTCCATGCTTGATATAATTTAGTTAACTTATGAACACATGTGTTAAGCCTTATCATCAAAGAAAATTTAAGAAATGTATGCAGCAGTAGAGGAAGATACAGGATTATCCTAGAGTTTTAGAAGTGCTCGAATAAAAACAGTTTGAAGCAGTTTTCAGATTTATTTCCCTCTTCCTGCTGTGTTCAGCAATTTTCATTTCTATTTTCTTGATGTAATATCCCGAGAAAAACAAACCCAACCAACCAAAGGGAGCTGCTGACTGTTGCTGACCAGAAAAATGAAACAAATCCCTCCTAACGTTTTCCCTGCTATTTTTGTGGATGGAAGTGGGGGCTGAGAAGTTTCATTTCCTGATAGGTGGTATTGTAGGTAACTTGGTAATAGAGATCACTGAGGAATTCAAATGAAAACCTGAGACTTTATGCCCAAATTAAAAGCGCTCCCCAGCATGATTACAAAGTAAGGAAACAGTGTCATATTTATCCAGTAGTGCTTTCTTCTGGGCAGGGAAAATGACCTTGTGTGCTCTATCCTCATTCTCCTATGCTAAGATTTGTTCTGTTTTGCTTTATTTAACTTATTTTTCTTTTAGCCTGTTACTCTAAGCTATCCTTCCTTTTCTATTTTTCTCCATATCTATCTTTTCTGAGTTTCCCTTAGCATTGTGTGTGTGTGTGTGTGTGTCCTTTGAGCTATTTCTTATTCAGAGGGTAAGAAATCCAATATTTTCTTTTTCAAAATTCCCATATTTTTATGGGAGTTTAGAACTGAATGCATAATAGTCTCACCTTAGGATGGTAGCATTTTATACCATTTTTTCATTACCTGCCTCTAGGACCTTGCTTTCCTAATTATAACTAGCAACAGTTGATGATAATGTTTGCTTTAGCTATTTCTTAATAGCCTTTGTGGAACTTCTATGAACTCAAAGGAGCAGCAACTGTCCCAAGAATTATCATGTAGATGGTGCTATCAACTAGCATTTTAAATATCTTTAGAGTGTTGGCAAGATATATCCAAGATCTGTGATCATTCATTACCTCTGCCTAGTTTCTCTCAGTTTTTTGGATTGGAATTTACCTCCACAGAAGTTATCGCTTTTTATTTTAAACAACTCTACTGAAATATAATTTATATACCATAAAATTCACCAATTTTAAGTGTATAATTCACTAATGTTTAGTAAATATACAGAGTTGTATGACTGTTACCTCAGAAAGATCCCTCGTGCCAATCAGTCACTGCTGTTCCAACCTCAAGCCTTTAGCAACCACTAGTCTGTTTTCTATCTTGTGTGATTTACCTTTTCTGAACATTTCACATAAATGGAATTTTACAAGTGTAGTCTTTTACATCTGATTTCTTTCATTTAGCATAATGTTTCTGAGTCCATGACAGAGAATGTGCCAGTAGTATCTTCTTTTTATTGTTGGAGTATTCCATGGTGTGGATATAGCAAATTTGGATTATCTGCTTACCAGTTGATAAATAATTGAGTTGCTTCCATTTTGAGAGTATCACGAATAATGCTGCTATAAATGAGCATTCATGTACAAGTCTTTATGTGGACATATGTTTTCATTTCTCTTGGGTAGATAACTTGCAGTGGAATTGTTGGTTGATACGTTAAGTTGCTTTACCTTTTTAAGAAACTGCCAAATAGTTCTCCAAAGTTACTGCATCATTTTACATTCTCAACAGCAATCTAGGACAGTTTCAGTTTCTCTGTATCTTCACCACTTTGTAATTACAGCTCTTCAAGGGGGGGGATGAAGCTGTATCTCATTGTAGTTTACATGCCCCTAGTGACTAATGATGTTGACCATCTTTTTATGTGCTTATTAGCCATTCATGTTTTCTTTGGTGAGATGTCTATTCAAATCTGTTGCCCATTTTTTTAATTGGGTTTTTGTCTTTATATGCTCTGGATACAAGTCCTTTATCAGATACATATATGATTTGCAATTATTTTTGCCCAGTATGTGGCATGTGTTTTTATTTTTTTAATGGAGTCTTTTGAAGCATACATGTTTTTTACTTTAATGAAATCTAATTTTAACCACATATTTAGACTGTGCCTTTGGTATTGTATCTATGCCTTTTTTGCCTCATTCAAGGTCACAACTATTTTCTTCTATGTTTTCTAGAAGTTTTATAGTTTTAGCTCTATGATGAATTTTGTATTAACTTTCATATATGGTAATTTTATTACTTTTAAAGATGTATTTTTACCATTCTCCTTATTCCCATAAGTATACCTGAAAATATCTTTGGGAAAGTTCTGAAGGCAAATAGAAGCAGGTAGTTTTTTTGGTATAGCTGACCTAATCTCAAACTGCATTACCTTTTGGTTAATATTTAAATTTACTTTTTGAAGTAGCCACCTATTAATAGCCCATAGCTTTCTTTGAAGGGACATTAAATTCCAGAGAGCTTCAGAACCATCCTGAAGCTGGTGAATAATTTAAATGTTGAGTAAAGTATAGTCTATTGAGTCACTGTTCCAACAATGAATATCAGTAAATCGTCAATAAAATACTTAATGACCATCCCATGAGAGCTTGATATCAAAGTTATCCCATCTAAACCTATAATTCTGCCTCCTTAAAGTACTCTTGTGTTTAAACAGAATGCAATATTTAATTATTCAAGAAAACTGACAATAGCAACATACTGGTTGAAAAAGTTTAGAAAATCTTCATGAAAAAAATGCTCAAAAAAGGGTAAGTGGTCCCACATATACTGTCCAAAACCTTCCCCCCTCCCTCTTCCCCACTCCCTCCCAGCCAGCAACCATCAGTTTTTCCTTTATATCTGCTTGATATGACTTCAATCTTCTTAAATTGTCTCTCTGGGTTAGCTTGTTTACCCCTTTCTTTTGTTTAAAAAAGCTCTTTTAACATTTCTTGCAATGCTGGCTTGGTGGTAATGAATTCCTTAAGCTTATTCTTTTCTGAGAAGCTCTTTATTTCTCCTTCAATTTTAAGTGATAGTAGAGGAAAAACTGAGGGTTGCTAGTTGGGAGGGGGATGGGGATGGGGGGAAGGGGAAGGGATTAGACAGCATAGACAACTACAATATTGCCACAGGGATATGAAACACAGTTCGGGGAATATAATAATGTAAAAATTTTGTGGCGTGTCAGATAGTCACATGTCTTGTTAGGGAGACCACTTCATGGATGGAGTAGAGGCTTGATCACTGCACTGTACACCTGAAGCTGATGTTGTATAGTATTGTATTCCAACTGCAACTGAATATGCGGATGGTCATGGGATGTGGAGTATACTGTGGAGGGGAGTCAGGGGAGTTGTGATGGATATGTATGATATGGTAGGGGGAGTAGGATGGCAAACTGGGGGAGGGGGTTTTTCACTTTGGGGGGTAAAGAGTATAACTATTGCATTGTGTTGTACACCTGAAACTAATAAAAAAAAAAAGGGTAAGTGTTGAGAATCGTACACCAGCACTGTGTGGCCCAAGAAAATGTGTCCACTCCCAAATGTGCATTTTTAGAAATGAGGTTTTATAGGCAGTCAAATGCAACACCAAAAATGCCTGAAAGATAAGACACCTCAGCATCACCATGTCAATGCAATAAAAGCTTTTCTGAAAAAGAAATGGCCTTCTTTTAGAACACTGGAATCCTAAACTACCAGACATTTCAGGAACGATTTTGGCTGAAAATGATAGGAGAGATTTTTCTGTTTCGTAATTTTTATTACAGTGGAAATGGTTTTTGTATTTCTAACAGTTTGACAAGAGCTAATTACAATGCACTCGTCTGTTTTGCGGACTAATTTGAGCCATCGGGCATCAACAGCATAGATATGCAGCAGCATTGCAAATGATACGCATGCTTCCCTTGCTCCAAGAATTTGTACTTGCTATAAAAGAAAACAGATTTGGACAGCGCTGAAAAAGTTGGGTTTGGTTTGAAGAAAACATTTCAGAATTACATTAGAGCTGGCCTACAAGTGAACTAAAAATACCTGCTCATCTCAGTGGTCTTGGCCCAGGGCCTTTCCTTTTACTGTAAAAGTCAGGCTGTTTGAACAGTTGGAGTTCGGCTTGCTTGCTGTCTAAACTAGTGTTCTCTGATAACTTCTGTTACCATTGAAACACAAGCCCTGTTGCATTTAAGAGAATGTTAAGAGGTATGGAAAATAGCCAAGAGAAATGTATACTTACTGTTCAAACCTCTAGGCTTCCCGTCAGTAACTAGACCACTTAGATCTGTTAAGAAATGGGAGAAAGACATTCATCAGTAAACATTACACAGCAAGGGTAAAAGATGGAATGGAGTAAAGGAGGCTGTTAAAATCAGCCTGAGATGACTATTTGAATTGCAAAGAGAAATGTTCAGACATAGCTAGAGCTGCTAAACATAACTCTTGAAGTTTTTCCAGAACAGAGGGATTGGGGGGAATGAGACCAGTGAAGGAGAAAATTAGAAAATTATAAGACGGAATGGGAGATGAAGTTTCAGAAGCTAGTAAGATAGCTGAAATATATGATATTATTAGGTCTTAAATCTATTTATGAGGGTGAAAATTTAAAAATGCTCTCTGACTTTGGCTCTGTGATTTTAAGATAGAAATGAAGATATTAAATCTGGACAAAGAATAACCAGCAGTAACTGCAAGGTTGCATTATGAAGGATTAAAAAGAAAGATCAGAAATTGGTAGCCCGGGGAAGATATTCATGATAAATTGGATGAATCTGAGTGAGATAAGTTGAGTGGAAATGAATCAGAATGGTATCAAACATCCCAAAACTTGGCAGAGTGCAACCCTCTGCATATCAGCTACTGTCTAAAAAAGCAGTCACCATAATTGATCATTTACTTTTTAAAAGGTGTTCCTATTCAGTGAGATAGAATGGGGAATATAAAGAGTACGGACTAATTTTAAAATAACTTGTATCACAGACTTCACTAACATGTGTTTGGCTTGCTAGATAGCTGGGTATCCTATTTTCTGGCACAGTATATAGAACAGAGGGAGTTTTCCCCCATGAGCAACTGAAGTGCCAGCTGTTGCCCTCAATATTGTACCTGTTCACAATAGTGATGGCTTTAAAGCCAGATTTCAAGCTTAGGTAAAATTTTATATTTTGTACATCAGCAAACATTAGTATCAGATATGTGGGTCTAGATACAGCATTTACACACACAGAGGGGAGTTGATCAAGAATCTACTTCAAAAATAGTAATGGTAACAGATTTCATTTATTTAAACATTTAAAACTATCTGTAATAAGCTTTAACAAATCTTTACAGCACTTATAAAGTCCTAGAAAATATCTAGAAATGGTATATTTGCCTGGCAATATCCCTGAATAAAATATCATATTTAGGGCTGGCCGAGTGGCGCTTTGGTTGGGAGCTGGCTTGGGATGCCAGCAGCCCTGGTTCGGATCCCACATATGAGAGCTGGTGATGCTGCCCTCTACAGATTAGATGGTGAACGGCAGCTCCACCTGGAGCTGGGCTGCTGTGAGTCCCCGGGGACGGCATAGCTGCAGCCCCTGCTGCAGTGGGCTTCCATAGGCTACAGTGAGTGGCCAGCAGCTGCTATGAGCGGCCGTCCAGAGGCCGGCTACCAATCTGCCTCATCTGGGAAGAGCGCAATAATTATGCTAATATGGGCCAGTGAAGCAACATCCTCCACAACTAGATTGAAGAACAAAAGGACAGCAACTTGCCTGTTCCCCTTCCCCAATTCCCCAACTCTGTTCCCCTGCCCCAAATCCCCAATTAAAAACTATTAAAATATATATATATATATATATATAATTTAATCCAATACTTTTGTTAAACAATAGTTTTTGTACTTAGAAGACAGAACATCATATAATGACTGAACTAGTATGGAAAAAAAGATGCCTTTTTCATTGGCACCAGAGGTATAAATAAAAGAAAAATGAAAATAAATTGAGAACCAATATTGAAACTTTTTTTTTTTACTTAGAGAATAATACAGCATGGAACGTTCTTTACCTATACTTGTGAGATAGTTATGGGTCCTTCCAGAACCAGTGGCCTCCTGGAGAAATGGGATACTAGAGAAAGACAAGCTTCATTGAGTGTAATAGCTTTAACTCATTCATACATATTTCTTTGATTAAGTATTGTCATTAATATTTTTTAGAGTGCTTGTTACCTGATACCAACAACCTCCTCATGGACCAAATAATACCAGTTCACTAATGCCACTTAATTGTCCATACGAGTATTGGGTCATTTAAAACAATAATTATGTGTTGATCTGTAATCTGTAAGGATGACTTTCCACGCAGTCTGATTTTGAAAGCAGAATTTTTATGAATGATGAAGCTATTAAAAGCTATTAACTGTGTTTGGTACCATGGTGGGCATTACAAACTTCTAGGTAAAATACTCATTTCTAATGAAAGGGACCTCAGAGAATCAACATCTCCAGGTGTCTACAAGCATTTGTCTCTTTCATTCTGCATCCAAACTTTTGCTACCATTAAACTCACAACATGGCAGGGATTTCTTATCATGTGTGGTTGACATGATGCTCAAGTTGGACACACTCTGGGTTTTGCATTTTGGAGTTGTCAGTGTTCTCAAAGCAAAGCCAGCGCCTTTCATCTCTGACTGATAAAAATGACACAAAATATCAGTACAACTTGTAAGCTAAAAAAGAAGACATCGAAATAAATAACTCCCCAAGCCTTCTGGCTGGCAGGTTCTATTGATATAATATCTCCATCAAGGAAAGTAGTGTGCGTTATGCTATGATTAGTTGATAGCACCATCTTGGAGGTTGTTTGGGTCCATTTTGTTGTGGAGATTCCTGAGTAGGTGTTTCTGTGGGTCGCATGTGAGACATCTTCAAATGAGTCCTATCTAGTTGTCACACTTGCTTCTTTAATAGATAGTGAAGCTATGCTTTTCGAAAAGGCATGGATTTATTAAGGTTGTGGACTTTAAGTTTCAGATATCAACTTCAAAAACCCTAGTGTACAATTTCACACAATAAAGAATTGGGACTTTCTGATGTATATTTGTAAGTAGTCTAAGTCAATCTGGGTAAACAGTGATTCTTCAACACTATCAGTAAATAAATGAGCTAAATTATAATATATGCATTTCACTCAAAGTTGTGCTTTTGACATCAACCAATTGTTTGATTGTTTTTGTACTCTAACCGTATACTCATTCAGTCACCAGAACAAAAATAGATGGTACTCTTGACATATTTTGCCTAATCAATATAAGGGATCATTTGGTAGAGAGTGCACTTTGATTTTATTTTCCCCTCTAAACACACAAACCACACACACACACACACACACACACGCATACACAGGCACACACACAGACACTCCAAAACACAACAGAAATCTTTTCAGTTTGATACTGGTTGAAACTATTCAAAAACAAAGCAGCAGAGGGAACCATGACAGTTCTTATTCTAACTGAGAGTGAGGAGAGAAGCCAGTGTGTAATAGCATGTCGGCGAACATAAGGCTCCTTGTATCAGTGGTGGCATGACCACAGGAAACAGCAAAATCAGTTGGAGTGATCCAGTAGGTCTAAGGTTGTCAGAAATTCCCTACTACTGTTTATTTTAGAGTGTTGTCCAAGCAAAGCAAAGCCTCTCTTCAAGAAAGCAACGTGCCATACTTTAAAACCACCTTGAGAAGGCTATTGTGATGCTGGAATTAGTCAGGTTCATTTTGCCTATCTTCTGTCATCTGTTGAATGGAGGTGGTACAGAAAGCTTCAGTGGACCCAACCAGAAATAAAGACTTTAGAATAGCTGTTGATGCCGTCTAGCTATTTAAATCAAGGTGAAACCATCCCCTTTCCAGAAGATGAACTTGTAAAGACTGATGATGTGTGTAGCCTGTCATAATCCGAAGGAGAGTAAATGGGCAGAGAGGATTCACTTCTAGTTCTTTAGGCATGTTCTTAGGCAATATTAAACATTAATAGATGGAAAAAAACATTAGTAAAATCTAGTACAAATGTTTATGAGTGAGTACAATTTTTTTCTCTCTACTGTCTTACCCCTAAATCCTTACAGTATAATTCATGTCATCATCTAGGAATATACTCGTATATCTAGCCTTCTTCGTTATATATTTGTATATGTACACACTGTTTCTTCTTTACTAAGTTAATGTAGAATGTTCTATTGTCTATGTGAGAAGTTGGCAATGTTTCTCAAAGAGGAGTGCTGTTAGCATGTGGAGAGCAACATTGTCAGGGTGTTTGACACCCCTGGCCCCAGGTGTTAATGCCAGTGTCTCCCTCTCTCATACCAGCATTAGGACAACTGAGAACAGCCATCCATATTTCCATGTGCCTTGGGCGAGAGCAGTGTCAGCATAGCACCCAAGTGTTTGAAAGTTGACCCTTTTCCCTTCCTACCCTCCTTTCTTTCCTTGTGCAGAAAAGATTGAAGGAGGACGTTGATGGGATTAATTCATAAACAGTGTTTTCATTTGCTTCTTACTCTCTTTAATCATGTTTTTAATTCAAGGATTTGTCAGCCTTGATGACGCCTTTGTCAGAAAGGAAAACCACATTTTAGGTCCCTCTTGATATTCCCTACCTTTCTTCTTTAATAAAGGCCAGCCTTATTGGTAGAGGTAAGAGTTTTCTTTTAAGGATTAATTAATTTAAAAAAATAACCAGTTTTTACATATTTCTAGGCACCTTTAAGTTTTTCTTTTTAAAAGCATTTCCTCGTTACACAAAGGCAAATACTATATATTTATTAACTTTCTAATTTGAGGTCCCTCTCCCTTCAGAGAGTATTCTATACCAAATATGTTCTATTAGGGTAGACATGTATGTATTTTTGCTGCATTTCCTCATTCTATTTTATCTGACACAGATATTGTTGAATGATGAAAAAAAAAAAAGAAAAGAAAAAAACATCAGAAGGGGAAGGTTGGGTGAAAAATGGGTTAATGCTGTGAAGGTTTGGGTGTAAATGTGTTAAGTTTAAGAAAAAAACGAATTGGAATTAGGAAAAAGATTTTCTAAAAGAGCCATGAAATAATTAATTGTGGTGTAGGAGATGGCCTTTCCATGTAGGCAGAGGATTTTTTTCTTCACTCCTTTCTGAAGAGACAGTCAAATGGAGAATCTCATCTCTTAATTAGAAAGAAAAATACTCATCAAACACATCTCATCACTGGAGAGCTAATGATCCACAGCTGTTAGTCTGAAAGGGCAGGCTTTTTTCCTGAACAGTAGGAAGTGTTAATCATTTTGGATGAGATTTCTTTTAAAATATACTGTAGTTTGAAAAAGAATGGGATATTCAATATTCCAACTTAAATGATTTTTTTGAAGTGTGCTCCCCCAGGGATACTGTCATGTGCCCCACTGAATGATCATTGAATGCAGGCAACTTCCACTGTACTTCAATGAGAGCATCAATTGATGGGATGATGTTAATGGGCCAGTCCAGCCTGGGACTCTTAAAACCCCAGGCTCAAAGAAATAAAAATCATGCCTGTCTTGTACCTACTAAGAAATGGTGTTGCTATAAAATCTTAATATTTTCAGTCATTCACTGTACTTTATATAACTTGCCTTGTTTAAATATGAGTGAAAAGCCTTAGCCCACCTTCACTTAGCTTCTGAGTTAGAAAAATTTTTTTTTGTTTAATCTTCATGTGAAAAAGCCTTTTTTTTTCCTGCTAAAATGTAATTGGTGCATTCATTTTCCAGTCTTTGCCTTTACAGCCACCTTGCTAACCTCTTCTAAACATTTTGGACAGAAGAAAACCCCATTTAATAGAAGTCTTGTGAATAGCCAACTTTTGATTATTCAGGATCATGCAAGATAGTGGGGGAAAAAGGAAGAATGGAATTGGCTTCACAAACCTCATTTCAACCATCAGTTTTTGACCTCTTTGTCATACCAAACCTTTACCAGAACACCTAGGATGTGGTATTCTGTTTCTTTCCACTAATGCAAAAGTAGTTATACCCAAAGCAAGAAGGAGGAGAAAAAATAGAGATACAGAAATCTACAAATGGAATAATCAGTCCCTAAATAATTGATACCTTCAGGGCATTGACATTCACTATAAAATGCTTCACCTTAGAGGCAGTGGAGCATTGTGGGAAAGCATACTGGGTTAGAAATCAGACAACCTGGCTCTGCCTCTCAGAGGGTGTCCTTTACAGTTCTCAAAGTTCTGAGCTTCAGTTTCTTCATTTGTGAAATGAAGATAATAGCCTCTGCCTTCCCATCCTGCTTCTCAGGACTTTTTCCCTAAAGCTCATTCTATGAAATGTGATATAAGATACTCATTAGCACAAATTATGTTGTTTACCTTTCCATCAATTATAAATTTTCAAAAACAGACCTTCTGAATAATCATGATTAAAATGTAGATGGCTCATAAAGCCTGATCTAAATAGATACGGAAGAATTGCATTTTGTAACACTGATGTTAGTATCATAGGCAAGATAACATTAATTTAGATAAAAAGGTATGTGGATTTAAAGTGAAAAAAATTATGGACAGGAGTTGACATTTATAAAACTGCTAGTTCAGAACAAGATTCTTTTATATCTAGGGGCATGAGGTTGTTAAAAATTGTTAACATTTAAAAACCTAATTGTTTCAACTTCAGAGTTCACAAAATCTATACTGCATGCTAATGCCATTTACAATAATGAGATTCTGTAAAGATCTTGATTTTTCTTGTTTCAATTATTAGGAAAAATTTTAACTGCAACTCCTGTGTTTAATTTATGACTTTCTTCCAACAAATCCCATTCTACCCCACCACGCACAAATCCCTCTAAGGAACATCACCCAACCTCTATAATTGCTCAAGGACTAATTATATTCCCTTATCCTGTAGTATTAGTTTATAAAGTATCTAAATTTTCAGAAACAATTTTAAATATGAAAAGTATTAAATTTATATTATAGTACTTGCACTTGCATAGTATTTCATGTTAAAACCTTTTCACAAATATTACATCATTTGTTTCCTACAGCCAACTTGTGAAATAAGCAGGTATTACCATCTCCGTTTTATAGATAATAGACTAAAATAAAAGAGGATAACTGACTTGCCCAAGGTCTTATGATGATCACATAACAGAAATGGGATGAAAACCACTTCTTCAGGTTTCTGGTCCACACCATAGTGTCTCCTTGGAGAGACAATATGTATCAGCTTTTGCCGTATAACAAACCACTACACAGTTAGTAGCTTTAAATAACTACCATTTATTCAATGATGATTCTTTGGGCCAGCAATTTGGACCAAGCTCAGCAGGGTATTTTTCCTGTTCTCAGCGGGACTTACTCATTTATCTCTAGTCAGCTTCTGGTCAGTTAAGCAGCTTCTGGATGCTATCTGGCTTTCAGCTGGGATGATGGACACAACTGGGTCAACGATCAAGTGGCAGACTAGCTGGGGCTTTTTGACATGGTGACGCAGGGCTCCAAGAGTGCAGAGGGCAAGCCCAATGAGCAGGTGCTTTTTAAGTCTCTGTGTTCATCATGTTTGGTACCCTTTCCTTGGCCAAAACAAGCCATATGTCTAATCCCTGTGTCATTGTGGGAGGGTGTTACAAAAGGCATGGATACAGGGAGACAGGAACAAATGGAGTCATTACTATATGCAACCACCACCAGCTAAATATAAAAAATAATGAAAATGAAACTCATTTCATCATCTTTCCCTCCTGTACTTGGCATGGCTTCTTTAACATAGCTCTTATGCTTGAAACAACCATTATCTATGGATTCTAGGGAGATATAAGAAAGGCGATAAGCTGCAAAAAGGGCCCAAAATATTATATGTAGCGTGAGCCAGTATATTCCTAATAACACCTACTGTTCATTGAGCATATCATAGGTGCCAGGCACTAGGCTAATTCCATCTCAAATCTGCAAAGTCAATAGAATAATTTACATTTTTCAGCTGATAAACTAAGAGAAATCTAGGAACTTGCCCAAGGTCCCATAGCTAATGACTAGAGAGTGTGGATGTAAACATGAGCCTGACTCAAACACCCATGCTCTGTCCACTGCACTGCACTGCGGCAGCTCCTTGAGGAATCCCATGGTCGTGGCTGACAGTCAAGACTGACTGACAGCTTCTAACATGCACGATAATAGGTAAAACTCTCAATATCCTTTTTCCAATGAAGGAGACTATGGGTACTTATTACCATTTCAGTAATGTCCCATGAAGATTTTCTGCTATAGAATTCTAATCGTAAATTATAACAGCCACCTAGTGATTTAAAAAACAAAATCAAATTTTTGGAATAGTTTTAGTCTCTAATAAACAAGTATAACCACAGTGGGGTTAGATGTTTTGTTTGGAATGGGGGCATTGATTCCATTGAAGTGAATGCAGGTAGTCCAAGTGTCCTTATTTAAAAAACAGGGGACCGAGGGGGGAAAGCAATGAAACTGCATTAAAAAGAGGAAAAATAAGGAAAGAATGCCAGTAATGGAGTCAAAGAAAATTAAATACTGTAGAAATGTGCAAGAGTTTGTATTACCTCATTAAACATTGAGAAATTCTAGAATTAAGTCTTTCCATGTCCCACGCAGGCAAAAAGGGGTACTGGAAGTATGGGTTCAGGATAAATGCTAGGCTTTTTAAGGTTTATATTTATATTCTGAGGATGTGTCAGTGATTTATTTATTTATTTTTGATTCCTTGGGTTTTTTTGGGGGGCGGGGGGCAGGGCCTCATTTTAGTCTATTAAATCTCTTTTCCCCCCAAACCTATGGGAAAGTGTGGTCAGGAACAAGGACGGGTCTTGTGTTTTGGCCTTGCTGGGGTTTCTCTGAGCTGCCTTCTTCCTCCTGTTGCCCTAGTGAAACACTGGAGACCCAGCCTTAAGAGTTACCTTGGCTTTTTGTAGGAGAGAAGAGAGGATCACTCTTAGTGCAGATGGGCCCCAAGGAGAAGAGGGGCTCAATGCAGACCAAAGGAGCTAAAAGATACCTTTCTTCCCCTACTAGCTCTCTTTATTAGAAGATCCTCACCTGCTAACAAGTATTAGAATCATCACTAATACTATAGTGAATGATTGACGTTTTTTCCTAGTGATTCTTAGCAAACCTGAGCCCAGGCACCAGTCATATCTTAATTTTGAAAAGCCAGTATTACATAGCACATAGTAATTGTTTGATAAACATATTTAATAATCTATGCTTAAACTATTTTTTGAACTTTTGAAATCTTCAGTTCAATGTTCAGAAAGGAAAAATGCTTTTGTGTTTAGAATTTATTCAGAGAGCTCCTGTTTACCCTCACCTGACTCATATTCCCAGTTATACTATGGTTCAGCTAAATCTTAGCAGGCGGGTGACTTTCTAGTTTTCTGTATGAAAATATGCATTCACTGAGACCTTCGTTGGTAATTAATTAACTTTCTGAGATTTCTAAGATATTGTTATCATTTACACAGTAAAATCCTGGGAGCACTTATTGGGTACTAAGCAGTGTGTTAAGCCCTTGAAATGTTTCAGCTATTTAATTCTCACAACCTCTCAAATAAGTACTCTTATCATCTCCATTCTACAGAGAAAGAAAGTGAAGAGAAAATATGTGTGGGTGGGTTATAGGAATAGTTAGCATCAGGAGTAAAACCCAGCTCTTAATTACCACCTGACTTAACATTACCTTAATTTGGCAGCAGCTGCCACAGACCCAGGGAATTTAGATAATCTTTCTAAGAGTCTGGAGGGGGATGCAGCCAAGTCACACTTTATATTCAGTGCTAGTTATTTTACAATTCAGATGCTCTTAGAATGGCTCCTGCCAGTTTAGGTGAGTTCTTAATCTAATGTTTGTCTTACAATTTAAAAAAAAAATCATTTATATACTTAGAGAAGCATGCAGTTTTAGAAGATAATAGAAACAGACATTTTAAAATTTCCTTTGGTAAAATGATTCTTTTTTTTTTTTTTTTTTGAAATAGCAGTTTGATTTCTATGGTAATGCTGGATGTTAAGCCAACATTTCTTTATAAATGTTGGTAGCAGTGCTTTTTATTCATAATGTGAAACCTTTGAGGCTCTCTCGTGCCGACTTGGTATTTTCATCTGCCTATTATGCTTGTTACATTGTGTTATCCAAGTGAGATTTAAAACATCCCTGATATTAAGTAGTGATTCATTCTTTATCACTAAGGCAGATAGACTGGTATTTCTGACAATGTAATGAAGCTCCTTTTGCTGCCTTTTTTTTTTTAACTTGTGCAAACTAACAATAATTTCACTGAAGGAGAAGAATTAAAATTGCCTCATTGACAATGTAATGATATCAGTTTTTCCTTCATAGAAATTAAACAAAGTAAACATCTTAATTGTGACTTTCAAGGGATCAGTTGTGCTTTTAGGAAAATGCCTCACAATTTCTCAAGTCTTTGTTTTCCAGATAAATCTTTCCCTTTTGAAGCATTTGGTCTTGTGGTTTCTGAAGTAGAGTATGGATAAGAGAGTCCATTTAATGAAATTTAGAGTTGACTCATCTTTTTTTTTTTTCTTTTCTCTCTCCTCCAGCTCTTTCTCTTTGTTGTCTGGAACTTTGAGCTCTACATGATACCACTGGTTTTGTTGTTACCACTGACATGGAACTACTTCTTGATAATATCAGGGAAAGATAACAGGCAACGTGATACTGTAAGTCTCTTATTTTCTTACTTGTCTGTGTTTTTGTTCTTATGCCTAGTCCCTCTGACAAGATCAACACTGAATTTGGTTTTACAAACCAGAAATTCAGTCCATAAATGCTCAAGTTTGGAGAAAAGTTTTATCAGTTCAAAACTAACAACGCTTTGGTCCTAACACAATGGAAAGTATTCACTATTTCTAACATTACTCATCTTGGTAAGAACTGAAGTCTAGAGCACACCAAAGGACGAGCTACGATTTTTAAATTATAAATGGGTTATTCCAAATGATTATTTCTTTTATCCTCCTTGTTTTGTATCTTCACAAATCCTGATTAAGACATAATATCACAAAATTATTAATGATCACACCAAATAAAATTTATTTAAAACATTTCTTTGTGGTCATTGGCATGAAGGAAGGATTGACAATGATTGTGAGCCTGAAAAAGTACATAAAATACCTTAATTCAATTCAGTGAATACCGAGCAACAGCAAATACCCTTCTCTGTGTCAGGGGTGTATTAGGAAACCTGGTCAAGGATAAAAAGCTTTCATAACACCTAGGGAAAGTTATACTGAACCCCCCTGCCTTCTCCGACATTTTTGAAAGTTTAGGGTGTGTGAGACCACCTTCTCTCTCTCTTTCAAAAAGCATTTTTGACTGAGAAACAGACAATAGCCACATTAAAATCACATCTGTTCTCCTGCCAACCTTCATTCCCCCTTAGGTTATCTTGGTTGTTATACCCTTAGCAAACATATAACTTCAGAAAGCTTTCTCATATACAAATAAATGGGAGGACATTGGCAATTTGATAACTTGATACACAGCTTTGACAAGAATTTAAAGGTTTATGAAACATGAGAATCTATTTGGTAGCTATATATCTTCATCAGATTACATAGACTTTTTTTTTGTACTTGCCATTAAAAGCCTCCATTTGACTTTTCTTTTTTTTTGTACTTGCCATTAAAGGCCTCCATTTGATTTATAATCAGGACTTTTTGCCAACTACTGTGCCCATAATAATACAGAAAATAGTTATTTGATCATCATAATAGTATTATGTAATACTTGATTGTGATCATTAGCATCATAATGGTTGTATAAACATACTTGTGAAATAAAAGAATTTCCCTTTCAAATAACACAAATACCATGTCTTCAAATGGTAACACAAGCAAAATATACTCTTCAAAATAATTTTCCTTATCATTACAATAGACGATGATTCCTGATGCATGACCACCATGGCAGAGTTGCCAACAACACACCTGTCTGTCTCTCACTAGATTATAAATTTGAGGGAGAGGACTGTGTTTATCTTTGTACTTTCCACTGTCTGTGGCATGTGTTTGGCCAACTACAGTTGTTCAAAACACTTTTTATAAATTTTAACAAACCAAACATGAGATTGCTACTAGAGATTTTAATCGTTAGGCAGCATCAACAGACAAGAAGTTATTATTATTGGCAATGATTTTATAGATATGTTTTTAAATTGCACGCTGAGAGACAAGCCTCAAATGCCATAAGCATTGGTGTCATGGGGACTCATAGGTACTTTTGTCAATTAATCCAGGATATTTTCTTTAAGAAAATAGGACTCTCAGACAATTGCTTCCCTCTCCTCCCCCACCCCCAATTTATATCAGGGAGATTGTCGAGAGAGAAGAACATCTACTTTTCATTCAGTTGCCTTAAGACAAGTTTGCAAATAAGATTATTTGCAAATAGGAAAAAGTGGTAATTTAGTTTTAGTTTCCTAATCCTATAAGGGGGCTTATTTTCAATATTTAGTCATTGGTTTGAGTGTTTTTAGTGAACAATTCTGAAATGACAGACGTTCCTTATTATCTTCTCAAGAGTATACTTGCCTTGGCTGGAAAGGTCCATTTCTAGAGGGGAAATAATAATATATAATGTATCCCCTTGTACTTAAAATTCTCTAAGAATTTTTATAAGCCTATTGAAAAGTTGCATATTATGTAAATTTTCCTTCCTCCTTTCTTCCCCCAAAATATAACTCCAAAATAGTAGTTACTAAATCTTTCCTTGTAGGCCCATCTCTAACAGACTCCCCCTTTTAGTCATGGACAACATTTTACTCCCCAGCATAGCCCAATGTGAAATATTGAATAGTCTCACTTTCTTTTTTTATTAAATTTATTGGGGTGACATTGGTTAGTAAAATCATATAGGTTTCAAGTGTACATTTCTATAATACATCATCTATACATTGCATTGTGGGTTTACCACCCCGAGTCAATTCTCCTTCCATCACCATATATTTGAGCCCCTCTACCCTCATCTATCACCCCCCTTCCTCTCTTACCCTCTAACCACTAAACTGTTGTCTGTGCCTATGAGTTTTTGTTTCTTTGTTTGTTTGTCTTGTTCATTTGTTGCTTTCAGTTTTATATGCCACATATGAGTGAAATCATATGGTTTCTCAACTTTCTCTGTCTGGCTTATTTCACTTAACATGATAATCTCAAGATCCATCCATGTTGTTGCAAATGGCAGTATTTCATCTTTTCTTATGGCTGAGTAGTATTCCATTGTCTATATGTACCACATCTTCTTTATCCAGTCATCTGCTGAAGGACACTTTGATTGTTTTCATGTCTTGGCCACTGTGAATAATAATGCAGTGAACATCAGGGTACATATATCTTTACAGATAAATGTTTTCAGATTTTTCAAATAGACACCCAGAGAAGGAGTGCTGGGTCATATGGTAATTTTATTCTTAGTTTTTTAAGGAAGATCCATACTCTTTTCCATAGTGGCTAAACCAATTTACATTCCCATCAGCAGTCTAATTTTCATGGAATGCCAGTTACACTCCATAATTCCCAGTAATTGCCTTGTATTTGCCCAAAATACACACATCCACATATTCTGTTCCTTGGAGGCACAAGAGCAGCAATCACAATGTTTCGTTCAGCTTCTTATTCACTGGATCAGTTGAGACCTTATGTAACTCTTAAATCCAATTTGTCTAATTATGTGTTTTCTGCCATACCCAGCTGTGCATTTGAACTCGTTCCTCCTTTTGAAAAGAAACCTGGATTATACCTTGCTGGTTAGATTTTATATACATACATATACGTATACATATGCATATATGTTCACACATGCATACATATGCATTAATTACATGTGAATTAAAGGAAAGTATAAAGTTTGCCATGCTGTGCCTAAGGGACTCTACCAAACACTGCATACCACTGGAAGAAGACTGTTCTGCCCTAAGTCCTTAATGATATCAAAAAACAATGCAGAATTTTTCAGCATGTGTAAAAACTTTAGGGAATGTCTAAAGTGCATTAATCACACTATTGGCTAATGCCAAACCATGAAAATTTCTGTTTTGGGTGTGTGCTAGGGGGAAAGAAAGAGAAAGAATGTGAATGAATTTTCTGTCACAAAAAACAAAATCATCTGTACATTCAGCTGAGAGAATTCAATTAGGATGAAAATTATATATAAAAAAAAACACATCAAAATGATCTTCCGGTTTGTATAGCGAAGAGAGAAAAGAAAACAATATATCTATTACATAAGAAGTTAAAAGAGAAAAGAAAATTGACACCATGAAAGATGAAAAGTTCATAGATCGGTAAAAATTCTGTGTTCAACGTATTGGTTGATAGTGGAAATGAATGCTAAAATAGGAAAGGATTTCTTAGTGTGTTTATTGTTTAAGACCATTCCCTTATTGGAGACTTAAGATCACAGGAGCCAAAACCCCCTACCTCTTCCCCACCACGGTGCCTATTCCAGTTAATGAGAAAAATGAGATGTAATCCTTGCCAAGCAAGTTGTGCTGCCTTTAACGAGCTGGAGCCATTGAGGAGAGAAGATAAGGACACAACCCTTCCTGAGGCTAATGCTGTAGACTCGGAGGTGCAGATGCAGGAGAGGCACAGTTAGCAATGGCATTTCAGCTCTGCTGATTCCCAGCTGGACTTGTTAAAACTGAATAGTCCTAGATCTGAATCCACCTATCCTCGGATCATGCATTAAAATTTCTAGCATGAGAATTATTAGGCTTTTCCAGAGAAAACTGTTTAATACATGCTTCATTCAGAACTGTCTCTAACATGAAGGGGATAGAAAGATGGGAATGTCTCTTGGTTTGAGCTGTCACCCCCAAAACCTGGGGGAAAATCTGCACACCCGCCCCTGTACTGCCCATGAGGCTTATACCAACTATCCATATCACAGTTACTGTGGACTGAATTTTTGGAAGTTGCAGAGTAGATGCCAGGAAGTGGCCTTTACTTACGACTGAATTCTCATTGCAGCCTTCACACCATGCTCAGCATTTGCTTTCATATTATTTAGTCCTCCCCCAGGAGAGGGAAGCTGATTGTGTCAGCCCAGACAATAGGTTGGGACTTAAGTCAGGTGACCCCTGGTCTCATCCTCTGTGACAAGCAGAGGACATACTCATGTGAAATAAGCATGGCCACAAGAGCCCTTCCTTAAGAGTGGAGAATCAAGTCTCAGAGAATGAAAGAAACCAGAGATCTATTGCACTCTCTGAGACAAGTATCTTTATTAGTACTTTATATCCAAGGAAACAGGGCAGAGAGGTTAAATAGCATACCCAAAGGCAAGCAGATAGAAAAAAAACACAGTTAGAAAATGGCAGAATGAGTATGAGAGCCTGTCAATCTTTCTGAAGTTTGCACTGTATGACTTACCACCAGTCAGTCACATTTCTTCTTGGGTACATCTCATGTCTCCCTGGGCACCTTTAGGGTAAGTTTCTCCCTCGAATTGCAGAAAAGCCAGTAGCACTAACTCTACCTTTCAGCAGATAGATTGAAGGAAAGCATTTTTCCCCTCACCTCACCCCTCATATCCTTCATACCTCTCATTCTGGGAAATGAAACTGGTATTTATTGAGCAACTTCTATGTATCAGGTATCCTGCTAAGCCTCTTAGAGACATCATCTCTTCATTCTTTACAACCAGTATATCAAGTAAATTATTCTAGATGGTTTTATCCTCATTTTACAAATGAGGAAATTCAAATCAAAGAGGATCAATACTGAACTCCATAGAAATGGGATGTGAAGCCAGCTCTGCCCTGTTCTGAAATCCCAAGTTATTTCCATGCTACATGCTTCGGCATGTCTTTCCCAAGGAATCACTTTCTAAGTGTCCAGGTCTTTACATGGAATGCCAGATACCCCAAATCCCTTCTTGTGAGATACCCAGTGACCTCTCAAGAACTAATGCTGGTCACCTGTTAGATCCCAGTTGACCCCATTAATTTCAAAAACATTCAAGAACTTCCTTTTATCTACCATGTGAATGTGGGAGGAGTAAGTTAAAGCTGAGAATCCTTCACATGAGAAAAGAACGTCTTTGAATATCTTTGACATACAAAAATTCTTCAACAGTGTTTTTTAATTACACTTGAAAAGAACATTCACTTTCACTGTCATGATATTCCTCCCACATAACAATCTGAGTTGCCTAATCAATGGAGGCATTAAAAGACTGAAGAGTAGGATAGATCAATGAAATCATTCTCTGACTCAGGATCTGACTGTGACACAAATTGAGCCAAAGTAGGCTTGCTAAAATGCTTTAGTAAATACTGAAATGTTATGT
Source organism: Aselliscus stoliczkanus (assembly GCA_033961575.1). NCBI lineage: Eukaryota > Metazoa > Chordata > Mammalia > Chiroptera > Hipposideridae > Aselliscus > Aselliscus stoliczkanus. The sequence goes on from CM066728.1 coordinate 48,992,325, forward strand.
TAGTTCCCTCAAATGGCAAAACCCTGGATGCTGCTTTTCCTCTTTTGAGTATTGTTTCTTGTTGGGTCTGTTCCAGCTTGGCCCAGAGCACTTGTCTCTAGAAGTAAAGCTTGTAAGCAGAGAATTTTCTTTTCCTTTTTTAAACATTTATTAGGGTAACATTGGTTAATAACATTATGTAAGTATCAGGTGTACAATTCTATAACACATCATCTGTATACTGTATTATGTGGTCACTACCCAAAGTGTATAGTTTCCTTCTGTCACCATATACTTGACCCCCTTTTCTCTCTCCCCCCACACTCTTCCCCTCTGATAACCACCATACTTTTGTCTGTGTCTATGAGTTTGTTGATATTTTTTTATTCATTTATTACTTTCTGTTTTATATTTCACATATGAGTGAAATCATATGGTTCTTGTCCTTTTCTGTCTGACTTCTTTCACTTAGCGTGCTACTCTCCATCCATGTTGCTGCAAACGGCAACATTCCATCATCCTTTATGGCTAAATAGTATTCCATTGTGTATTTGTATCTGTCCCACATCTTTACCCAGTCCTCCATCAAAGGACACTTTGCACTAACTTTTTTTTTTTTTTAAAGACTGAATGGTTTTTATTTTTTTATTTTTAATTTGTTTGAGGGCGGTGTCACTGGCCCTCACATGTGGGACCTGAACCTGGGCCGCTGGCTTCCCAAACCAGTGCCCAACCACTGCGCCACTCGGCCGGCCCCATCAAAGGACTTTGGTTGTTTCCATGTCTTGGTTATTGTAATACTGCAGTAAACATAGGGGTACATATATGTTTACAAGTAAGTGTTTTCAAATTTGTCAGGTAGATACCCAGAAGAGGAATTGCTGGGTCATATATTAGCTCCTTTCTTAATTTTGTGAGAGACTTCTATATTGTTTTCCATAGAGACTGCACCAATTTACATTCCCACTATCAGTGTATAAGGGACCCTTTTTCTCCACATCCTCTCCAACTCTTATTTCTTATTCATAATAGCCATTCTAACATTTGTGAGTTGGTATCTCATTGTGGTTTTGATTTTCATTTCCCTAATAGCTAGTGAGGTTGAGCATCTTTCCATATACCTGTTGGCCATCTGTATGGGAGAAATGTCTGCCCATTTTTAAATTGGATTGTTTGGGGGTTTTTGTTGTTATTGAGTTGTATGAGTTCTCGGTATATTTTGGCTATTAGCTCCTCATCAGAGCTATTGTTTGCAAATATCTTCTCCTATTAGCTTGGTCGCCTTTTTGTTTTATGAATGGTTTCTTTTGCTGTGCAGAAGCTTTTTAGCTTGATGTAGTCCCATTCATTGATTTTTGTTTCTACTTTCCTTGTAGTTCGGTCAAGTTCACAAAAACCCCTCTGAGACCAAGGTTCATAATTTTAATGCCTATGTTTTCTTCTACATATTTTATTGTTTCAGATCTTATATACAAATCTTTAATCCATTTTGAGTTAATTTTTGTTTTGTTGTCGGATAGCAATCTAGTTTCATTCTTTCACATGTGTCTTTCTAATTTTCCCAACTCTTATTTGTTGAAGAGACTTTCCTTTCTCCATTGTATGCTTTTGGCTCTTTAGTCAAAAATTAGTTGTCCATATATGTCTGCGTTTATTTCTAGGCTCTTAGTTCTGTTCCATTGGTCTGTATGTCTGTTTTTTCTGCCAGTACAATACTGTTTTGATTATTGTTGCTTTGTAATATAATTTGAAATCACAGAGTGTAATACCTATAACTGTTCTTTTTTTCTCAGGATCACATCAGCTATTTAGGATGTTTTGTGGTTACACACAAATTTGAGGATTTGTTTCCCTATTTCTCAAAAAAATGCCATTGGGAATTTTTATGTTGATTGCATTAAAATTGTATATTGCTTTAAGTAACAATAGGTCATTATAACTATGTTAATTTTTCCAATCCATATACACAGAATATCTTTCCATTTCTTTTTTGTCTTCTTCATTTTCTTTCAACAATACTTTATAGTTTTCAGTATATGGGTCCTTCACTTCCTTTGTTAAATTTATTCCTGGGTATTTTATTCTTTTTGTTGAAATTGTAAATGGGATTGTTTTCTTCATTTTATTTTCTAATATTTCATTGTTAGTATGTAGGAAAGCAACAGATTTTTGTACATGAGTTTATTTCCTGCAGTTTTACTATATTTGTTTATTGCTTCTAATAGTTTTTTTTTGGTGGAGTCTTTAGAATTTCTATGTATAGAATATTGTCATCTACAAATAGCGACAGTTTTACTTCTTAATTCCCTTTTGGATGCTTTTTATTTCTTGCTCTTGCTTAACTGTTTTGGCTAGGACTTCCAGTACTATGCTGAATAACAGTGGCAAAAGTGGGCATCCTTGTCTTGTACCCAATCTTAAGAGAAAAGCTTTCAGTTTTTAACCGTTGAGTATTATGTTAGCTTAGGGTTTGTCATATATGGAGTTTATTATGTTATGTTATTTATGTTATGTTATGTTATGTTATTTATTATGAGGTGCTTTCCGTCCATGCCCATTTTATTGAGTGCTTTAATCATAAATGTATGTTGTGTCTTGCTAAATGCCTTTTCTACATTGATTCATATAAGCATATAATTTTTGTCTTTTATTTAGTTAATGTGGTGTATCACATTAATTGATTTGCTTATGTTGAACTATTCTTGCATCCCTGGAATGAACCCCACTTGATCATGATGTATTATCTTTTTAATGTACTGTTGTATTCAATTTGCTGGTATTTTGTTGAGGGTTTTTGCATCTATGTCCATCAGAGATATTGACCTGCTATTTTCTTTTTTGTGTGTTGTCCTTGCATGGTTTTGGTGTCAGGGTAATGTTGGCCTCAATGAGTTAGGAAGTATTCCCTCTTCTTCAGTTTTTTGGAGGAGTTTGAGAATAATAGGTATTAAATCTTTGAATATTTGGTAGAATTCCCCAGTAAAGCTATCAAGTCCTGGACTTCTGTTTTTTCAGAGGTTTTTGATTGCTTTTTCAATTTCCTTACTGTCTATCCGTCGATTTAGACTTTTCAGTTCTTCATAGTTCAGCCTAGGAAGGTTATATATTTCTAAGAATTTGTCTATTTCTTTCAGCTTATCATATTGATTGTGTATAGCCTTTCATAGTATTCTTGTATAGTCCTTTGTATTTCTGTGGTGTCTGTTGTAACTTCTTCTCTTTCATTTCTGATTTTATTTATTTGAGTCTTTTTTGATCATTTGGTGAGCCTAGCCAGAGGTTTGTCAATTTTATTAATCTTTTCAAAGAACCAGCTCTTTGTTTCATTATTTTTTCTGTTGTCTTTTTGTTCTCTATTTCACTTAATTCTGCTTTAATTTTTATTCCCTGCATTCTACTGACTTTGGGCTTCATTTATTCTTCCTTTTTTTGTTTTTTAAGATGAAGTATTAGGTTGTTTATTTGAAATTGTTCTTGTTTTTTGAGATAGGCTTGTAATGCTATAAACTTCCCTCTTAGTACCACTTTTGCTGCATTTCCAAACTTTTGATATGTTATATTGTCATTTTCATTTGTTTCTATGTATCTTTTGATCTCTTCTTTTGTTTCTTCTTTAACCCAGTAGTTATTTAGTAGCATGTTGTTTAACCTCGACATATCTGTGGCTTTTCCAGTTTTCTCCTCATAGTTAATTTCCAGTTTCATAATATACTTGGTATAACTACAGTCTTCTTGTATTTACTGAGACTAGTTTTGTGCCCCAACATATAGTGTATTCTTGAGAATGTTTCATGTGCACTTGAGAAAATTGTGTATTCTGTTTCTTTGAGATGAGCAAAGCTCCATAAATATCGATTATGTGCATTTGGTCTAATGTGTCATTTAAGGCTGATACCTCCTTCTTGACTTTCTATTTGGTTGATCTGTCCATTGCTGTTAATGGGGTATTTAGGTCCCATACAATAATTGTATGTTTGTCGGTTCCTCCCTTTAGGTCCGCTAGTAATTTTTGTATATGTTTTGGTAGTCTCAGGTTGGATGCACATATATGGATAAGTGTTACGTCTTCTTGATGAGTTGTTCCCTTTATCTTTATCAAATGTCTTGTTAACTTTTTATCGTGAAATCTATTTTGTCAGGTACAAGTACAGCTATACCCACTTTTCTCTGGATGCCATTTACTTACAGTATCATCTTCCAACCCTTCACATTGAGTTTGTTTGTCTTTGTAGATGACATGACTCTTCTGAAGGCAACATATAGTTATGTCTTGTGGGTTTTTTTTTAATCTATCATGCTACTCTGTGCTTTTTCATTGGTAAGTTCAGTCTATTTACATTTAGGGTGATTATTGATATATGAGGACTCGTTGCAGCCATTTTATCTTTTGTTTTCTGGTTGTTCTGTATCTCCATTGTTTCTTTTCCCTTGTTTCTGTGTGTTATTTTAGTTTGATGGTGTTCTATGATTTTTTTTGTCCCTCTATTTCCTTTTTTATTTTTTAATGTTGTGTGTCTCCATTTTAGAATTTGTTTTGTGGTTCCATTAGGTTAATGCAAAAACAAAATAGTTTCATATATGTAATAGTCCCTTATCTTCTGATTGCATCTTTTTTTTAATTTACTTATTTATTTTTAATTAGTTTCAGGTGTACAACACAGTGCAATAGTTATACTTTTTAACCCTCAAAGTGACAACCCCTTCTCCCCCATTTGGCCACCCCACTCCTCCCCCCCCCCATATCATATATATCTATTACACTTCCTCTGACTCCCTTCTACATTATAATCCACATCCCATGACTATCTATATATTCAATTACAGTTGGTATACAATATTATACAACCTCAGCTTCAGGTGTACAGTGCAGTGATCAAGCCTCTTCTCCATCCTTGAAATGGTCTCCCTAACAAGACATGTGACCATCTGACACCCCACAAAATATTTACAACATTATTAATTATATTCCCTAAACTGTCTTTCATATCCCAGTGGCAATATTGTAGTTGCCTATTTTTACTGTCTAATCCCTTCCCCTTCTCCCTCATCCCCACCCCCCTCCCAACTGGCAACACTGATTTTTCCTCTATATCTATGAGACAGTTTCTGTTTACTTTGCTCATTCATACAGTTTTTCAGATTCCACATATGAGTGAGATCATATGGTATTTGTCTTTCTCTGACTGACTTATTTCACTTAACATAATAATCTCTAGGTCCATCCATATCATTGTAAATGATACGATTTCATTCTTCTTTATAGCGGAGTAATACTCCATTGTATAAATATACCACAGTGTCTTAATCCAGTCATCTATCGATGGGCATTTTGGTTGTTTCCAAGTCTTAGCTATTGTAAATAGCGCTGCTATGAACATAGGGATGCATAAATTTTTTTGAATAAGTGTCTTGGGTTTTTCAGGATAAATACCTAGGAGTGGAATTGCTGGGTCAAAAGGTAGTTCAATCTCCAGTTTTTTGAGATACCTCCATACTGATTTCCATAGTGGCTGCACCAATCTGCAATCCCACTAACAGTGCAGCATGGTCCACTTTTCCCCACAGCCCCGCCAGCACTTGTTGTTTGTTGATTTATTGATGATAGCCATTCTGACTAGAGTGAGGTGGTATCTCATTGTGGTTTTTATTTGCATTTCCCTAATGACCAGTGAGGTTGAACATTTTTTCATATGCCTGTTGGCCATCTGTATGTCCTCTTTAGAGAAATGTCTCTTCATATCTTCTGCCCATTTTTTAATTGGGTTGTTTGTTTTTTTGGTGTTGAGTTTCATGAGTGTTTTATAAATTTTGAATATTAACACCTTATCAGATATATCGTTGGCAAATCTGATTGCATCTTATCTCCATTCACTTGTGCTGGTTGATTCCTTTTCCCACTTGCACTTTATGTTTTTGTTGTCACAAATTATCCCCTTTCATGCTATGGATTTTTTTTCCAAATTGCAGAAGGTATAGTTTATTTTTAATTGTTTTTACCCCCTTTAACCTTTATGTTATAATTAAGTGTTTACTATCCTATTCTGAAATAGAATTGGAATTTCCTGCTACTGCCTGTTTGGAATCTCTCTCACTGTTTTTTTTTATCCTTTTTTCTTTTTGTTTCATGCAGAACAGTTCCTTTAAACATTTCTTAATTAGGTCTTCTGGCTGTAAATCCCTCATCATTTGGTTGTCTAAACAAGCCTTTATTTCTCCTTCATATCTAAAGGATAACCTTGCCTGATACATTACTCTTGGTTGGTGATTTCTTTCTTTCAATATTTTGAATATTTGATTTCACTCTCTCCTAGATTATAAAGTTGCTGCTGCAAAATTTGTTGCTATCTAGTAGGGTTTTCTTTATATGCTGCCGTCTTCTCCCCCCTCCCCCACTGGCTATCTTGAGAATTCTTCTTTTGTCATTAATTTTTGACAGTTTTAATATACTGTGTTAAGAAGGTCTTTTTGCTTTGAGATAATTAGGTATTCTGTTAGCTTCTTGGATTTGAGGGTGCACCTCTATCCCTAGGTTTGGGGAGCTCTTATTGATTATTTGTTTGAATAGGGTCTCTGTTTCCTTCTCCCGCTCTTCTTCTGATACACCCATTATTCTTATATTGCTCTTTCTAATGGAGTCATAATTCTCATAGACTTCTTTCATTTTTTTTTTCAACTCTTTTTTTCTTCCACCTGAGCCATTTCTAGATTTCTATCTTCAGGATCACTAATTCTTTCTTTGATCTAGTCTGCTCTGTTGTTGACCTTTCTAATTCATTCTTCATCTATTATTGAGTTCTTCAGCTCTAGAGTTTCTCTTTGTTTCTTTTTATAGTTTCAATCTCTTTGGTAAAGTACTCCTTTTGTTTGTTGATTTTATTCCTGAACTCATTAAACTGCCTTTCTGAGTTTTCTTGTCATGTTGAATTTTTCAGAACTGCAATCTTGAATTCTGTCATTTTAAATTATAGTCTTCCGTATCTCTGAGTTTGTTTTCCGGAGACTTTTCATCTTCTTTCTGAGCTACATTGTTACCTTGGGTATTCTTCATGATATTTTATGAATTATTTCTCTGCCTGGGAATTTGAGGAATTGGATTTTTTTTTCTCAATCATTTGTTTTATTTTATTTTATTAGTTTCAGGTGTACAAAGGAACATAGTTAGACATTTACACCCCTCACAAAGTGATAACCCTCCTCCCCCCAAGCCATTACCCCTCTGACATCTTATATAGCTTTTGCAATACCACTGACTGTCTTCTGTATGCTGTAGTCCACCTACCATGACTCTATCTATCTATCTATCTATCTATCTATCTATCTGTAATTCTATATCTATATCTTATAGTTTACATACAATATTATTATACATCAGCCCTTGAGCTTCAGGTACATAGCATATTGGTCATGCATCTGTACAGTCTGTGAAGTGATCCCCTTGATAAGTCCAGTGTCCATCTGGTACTTTGTATAATCTTTAAAACATTGTTGATTATATTCCCCATGTATTTCATATCCTCATATATTGTGTCTACTAATTTGGTCTTTCTAATCTCTTCACCTTCTCCCCATCCCTTTCCCCTCCCATCTAGCAACCAACAATTTCTCTTTTTCTGTATCTCTGGTGTATGTCTGTTTTCTTTGCTCATTTATTCTGCTCTTTAGATTCCACATATAAGTGAGATCATATGATATTTGTCTTCCTCAGTCTGACTTATTTCTCTGAGTATAATATTCTCATAGTCCAACTATGGTGTAGCAAATGATAAGATTTCATTCTTTTTTTGTAGCTGAGTAATACTTCATTGTGTAAATGTACTGCAGTTTCTGTATCCAATCATCTATTGTTAGGCATTTCAGTTGTTTCCATATCTTGGCTACTGTGAATAGTGCTGCAAAAAACATAGGGTTGCCTATATTTTTTTGGATTAATGTTTGGGATTTCATTGGATAGATGTTCAGGAGTGGAATTGCTGGGTCATGAGGTAGTTCCATTTTCAATTTTTTGAGGTAATTTCATGCTGTTTTCCATAGTGGCCCCACCAACAGTGCACGAGGGTTCCCTTTTCTCCAGAACCTCACCAACATTTGTTATTATTATATAGTTGATTTATTGACTTCCATCTGCATGAGCAGGTATTTAAACCTACTATTTGAATTTCTTTTTTAAGTACTGTTTCTTGTTTTAATAATTTAGCAGGTTGATAAGTACAGGTCTTTTGTTTTCCAGTAGATGGTGCTATATAGTGCAAGTCTTTGTTTTATCTTACCTGTACTACTGGGACATCTGGGATTGCAGTGGAGGCCATATTGTCTTGGCCATTGAAAATGCCCCATATGTCCCAAATAGGTGGGCATCCCCTCAGTCTCAGGACACCACCCCTGTGGTGGGATGGGCCTGGTGATGGTGCTCTGGGCCTGTGAGTTCCTGACATTGCTTTACTGCAACCAGAAACCACCAGCTGTTCTGTACTATCTGAAGTGTCCCATCTGCCTCTACTCGGTTCCTCGTGGATGAGGAGGGGAGGCGTGGGTAGAAGGGAGGCAGGTTAGCACATCTGTGACTTTGTTTTCTCCACTGGGTTTAGCAGCAATGTGTATTGGCTACTAAGACTGGAATGTCACTTTTGCCCCTTTGTGACCTGCCAAGTGAGTGAAGTAATCCAACCCTCCACTGCTACCCAATCAATGGGGCCACTGTGAGCATCAGACTGTGTCTACAACTCCTGTCTCTGTCCTTCTCCCATCTTCCTTCCCCTGCTTGCTCTTCCTTCCCCAACCTTCAGATGTCTCCATGTGCGTATCTCTCAGACGTGTCTATATGTTGAGCAGGAATCCCTTTGTTGAATTATAGTTGTCCAATTTGTTGTAACTTTAAGAGAAGAAACCAAAAAGTCTTCTCATGCCACCATGCTGTTGATGTCACCGCAAGATTTTTCTTTGCCGCCATAAATGCTGCTGACTGGACAGTTTGGGATGGCCCACCCAGTATAAGCCACAAAAGAAACACCTGGTTATTTGCTCTCATTCCATAGAAGTCCATAGTGGAATATTTGAATAAATGAACTATTGAGTAAGTAAAATATTCTTAACAAGATCTATGGAGACTGGACAAAGCTGAGCTGAGAGGAGACTACATATGCAAAGCATTTTAGCTGTCCCATCATACCCTCTGTACTTCCACTGGGGCTTTATCATTCACAGAAAGTAGATGAGACCACAGCCTCCTGTTTGCATCTCAGTACTAAAAAAGACCACATACTTGCTTTTAACAGAAGCAGCACTGAGTCATACAGCCTGTAAACTCATCTAAAAATGGATGCTCCCTATTTTCTCTTTCCTGCTTATTTCAACAGCAATTTTCTCGATTTTTTCAGAAGGTCACCAGCTTGCAAAAAAATGTGAGGAAGATCATGAAAAGAACCAGACCTTTAGTTTTCCAGCACAGTCACTAGCATAGAGAAGTAGAAATCACAGCCAATCAAGTATCAGTAGAAAAGTTCATCCCCTGTAACCTCTCTAAAACTGTTCACCAACTGCTTAGCTGTGCCTGCTCACTCTGCAGATTGGCCTCCCCACACATTGATGACCATCACCTCATCAATCTCTGGAAATGGACCAACAGGTTTTTCCCATCTTTCCCCTCTTCTCAGAACCACCCCCACCCAACCACACCACGATGCTACCAACTCCTCCCTCTCAGTAGTTAACCAGGCCTTCTGCTTTGCAGAGTCCCCTTGAACTCCAGCCCCTAAGACATCCTGAATTTGTCCCCAATATAGGGCTGCCTGTAACCCTATTTTAAGCAAATAAAAATGCAGATGCCCAGTTAAATCTGAATTTCAGATAACCAACAGGAGATATTTATACTAAAATAATAATTATTATTTATCTGAAATTCTAATTTAATTATTAGACCTGTATTTTTCTGACAACCCTATCCCAAATTGCACCTTGTATTATTACCTCAAGACCTGTAGGAAGATGATACTTCTGGAATAAAATTTTGACTGTCTCCCTTTGCTCTTTGGTCTTTCCACAACATCTTCAAGCATGGTATACAAGATTCCTCAGGAGCAGGCCCCAGTCAACCGTAGCTTCTACTTGATCTCCCCTGTATTCTAGCAGGATTTTGTGTGTGTGTGCGCATGTATGTGCAGCATGTTTTATGTTTTTGTTTTTGAATGGTGAATGTTTAATGGGAGAAGGGAAGAGCTACCAAAATGAATCAGACTATGGCCATACTCTATTGTCATCTCTTTCACCCCAAAACAACCATTCACCACTTGGGAGAGCATGAAACCTAGACTCAAATAGGTGTTGCCATGTGCAAGGATTCCCACAACACAGTGGTACTGGAACCCAGTTCCTACTGGCTCCCAGGAGGGTATTTTCTGCCTTACCTCCAATGTACCCATTCTACATGCTCCAGGAAGACAATGACTTGGTCCATATAACACAGTAGGAAGTGGGGAAGGAAGGAAAGAAGGTTGATCTGTCTTTGTATAGATGGGGAGATGGAGGCCTACCATAAGACAGTAGCTTTTGAAAAGGCAGCGACACTGAGTGGGACAGACATGTGGGTCCAGGGAAGGGTATTGCAGCCTGTGTCTTAAACTGGGCGGAGCGGCTCGTGCTCCATGAAAGCCATGTGGGCACTGTGGATAGACAGGGCGGCCAGCTGTCCCTGGAACAGTGTGTGGCTCCACACCATGACAGGTGACTAGAGCGCTTGCAGTCCTCATCACAGGAGCCACACTTTGAAAGAATTGAGGTCCAGCCAATTCACAGGGATTCTGGGTCATTGGGGGCTGGCAAAGACATGGGTGCACTATTTTGAGAGGGCTCAACTATGCTGGGATACTTCTTGACCTGCACTGTGAACTTTTAGAGGACACTTTTGGCTTCTATAAACAGGTATCAGCTTAGCCACGGAGGACAGGGTGAAGGAGGGACCTTCTGCCTTGGGAGAAGGGGGAGCTTTGAGGGATGGTGGGTCTATGAACTGAGGAGAGGAGAACCTTTGATGGCTGGGATGACAGCAGCAGGATCTGGAGTGGAGTATAATACATATATACAAGTATTTGTAGTTTCCCAAATAGTACACTCTCTTTATGCCATCTACTCTTTTATTTAAAAAAAAAATGTTATTGATGAATATAATGCATATTTCTTGCTTATCATAAATATTTTGTTTTCTACCAAAATTAAATCACATTAAATGCACTATTAACATACCTACTTTTTATATTCAGCAACATAACTCAAGTATCCCTCAAATTACTGGAAAACCACATGATTCTTAATGACTACATAGTTTTTACCATATGTATACTTTATTGTTTCATAGTGAAACACTCATTTTAGAAATGTTTGTTTCAAATGTTTTTGCTATCTCAAATAATGCTGTGAAAAAAATGCTAAACAAATATTTGAGCAGGTCTCTGGTTATATCCTTTGGCCAAGTACTTGAAGGAAAATAAGGAGAATTTCCAGGTCAGAGTATATGCCTTTTTAATATTTTGGGTAATTAATACTAATTTGCTACACATCAAGGTTTAAATATTTCATATATATACCCTAGTTAACCACCAGCTATCTTTATCATTTCATCTGGAGAGCCATCCCTGACTTTCCTCCCACTCTCACCCTCTACTACCAGCCTACTACTACCAACACATACTCTAAGAGGTTAAGTGAACCCACCTCTCTGAGTTCCCATATCCCCCTTACTGCATTTTCATGAGCTCATTATGGGTCTTCCACACCTGCTCAAGGTTGCTCTGGTTACATTCCATTTGTGTATCTAATCCCAGCACAGAGCAAGATGTCTCAGACATAGCAGCATAATAGTTGCTCAAAAAATGTCTGATGATTGAGTAAATAGTTTAGTCCAATCTTTCTTTCCAAATCAAAAATTGTCTAATTTTTATGCATAATTGTTCCCATTCAACAAATACTTATTGAACATTTACAGGCACTGTGCTAGCTATTTTTCAAAAGTGATTAAGACCTGGTCCTTGCCCATGACAGTGTGTGTTGTAGTGAGGGAAATAACTAAATCAGATGCATGAATAAAATAGATGTAATGATAGAGGTCTGTATGTAATATGCAGGGTGTGCATCCAAAAGACATTTAGATCACTCCAGATGTATGTGTATGTGCCACATATACAAAGAAAAGAGGTCTTTCTTTGGCCACTGCTCTTTTAATGTTTTTGTTTTGTTTTGTTTTTTTGTTTGAGGGCAGTGTCACTGGCCCTCACATGTGGGACCCGAATTGGGGCCGCTGGCTTCCCAAGCCAGCGCTTAACCACCACGCCACTCGGCCGGCCCTCCACAGCTCTTATTCCATGCTTCAATCTGTCCTTTTCACTCAGTAACTCCATGTTTGCCTTTAATACTTCTTCAGTGTATTGGCTATGCTTTTACTCTATTCTCAAAGTGCAACTAAGCTTTAAATTGAAAGGATAAAATTGTAGAATGGTAGAAGATGAGTGTTACATGTACGTGATATGTCAGTTCATATAGAGAAAGATGTAAAGATAAACACTTCTATTTTTAAAAGTAAATTTGCTAAAGATTTTCCTCACTGAAATATAAACTTCTTGCTTTGTATCTATTAGGACTCAGAAAAAAGACTTAGAATTTAAAGTTAGTGGTAGCTGCCATAGAGGATACTTATAGTTAATCTTATATTTTAGCCCCCCACCATCTTCCTGAATCCTTCCCACCTTGCTCAGATTCTCCAAGGATCCATATAAGAATGTAATGAGATAGGGATGCTCTTCGTTCTATTAGAGGATTTCTGCCCTGAAACCCAGCTCTTTCTTCACCCAATAAATTCTCTTGACATTCTTAAAGGAACCCGTAAGATATTGCCTTATAAATGGCTGATTTTCTCTTATTTGAGTACCAGTTGACCCTTGGATCCCCAAAAACTCATTGGAAAATCAACTCCATAAACTCCCTTCAAAGCTTCCCTTAGATCCAAAGAACTCACCATCTAGATGGTTCTCCAAAGTGTCCAACCCAAGCATTTACCCATATGTCAACCAAATGTTTTTGTTATGCCTGTTCTTCTTTTAAAAGACCTACCCCCACAATTTTGTCATCTTTGGAATTGAAGAATGAGACTTAGGAGAGGGGAAAAAAAAGGATACCCATAGTTTGTGTCTCAGTTCTCAAGGTAGATATGTTTTCCTACCTATTTCTAGTCCTGTTCTTTCTTTCTGAATGGCTTTTTTAGGTAGCCAAAACTTTGAAATTTTATAGTGAGGGAGGTAAGATGTAGGGCCAACAAAGCAACTCATGACCCCATGACTAGTTTGCATATCTAGTCTTGATCATCGTACCCTGTATGGTGGGTGGTCTTGGCAGAGGGTTTCATAGGATGTTCGTGGAGACGTGTTATTTCTGGTCCAGAAAGGTGACAAGAAATTTCAAGACCTCAATTAGCCAAGTAAAAGTAGAAACCAAATGATATGTCTTTATCTGCTTGTGAAAAATGTTTATAAGTTGGAACTATTATTAGGAGTCCAATAATCTTGAGCGTTTTATATTCATTATTTTTATTTTAGTGTTGTATAAGATAGATTTATCAAGAGCATGTAACTTTAAAGCCTTTTCACCATCCTGTACATAGAACTGGAATTGTACATGTAGGTAACCAAACTTAAATAACATTTTCTGTCATTTGTCACTGAATATTTATTATTCAAGAAAAAGAAAATAACTATCACACCATATTACTTATTTCAAAAATAACTGAATATTTTGATAGCATACTTAAATCAGAGGAATTCTGATTTAAGTTATGATAGCATACCTAAACAACTCACCTAAACAGTTTCCAAGTGAGTTGCAACACATGGGCAACAGCAAAAACATCTTTAAAGGAACTATTGCCACTACCCCTTTCTAGTGGGCAAAGGTTAAGAGACCAAACTTGGAAATTAGAAAGACCTGGGATTAAATTCCAGACCTTCCATTTGTTAGCAATACAACTTTATTTATTCCCCTAAGCCTTAGTTTTCTCACCAGTTAAAATGGTGGTAGGGCCAGCAGTGTGGCTCAGTTGATTAAGAGCATGAGCTCTGAGCAACAAGGTCACCAGTTCGATTCCCACATGGGCCAGTGAGCTGCGTCCGAGCTGAGCTGTTGCTGAGCTGCCAACAGGTGGCAGGATTGCTCAGCTGGTGAGAGCATGTGCTCCTAACAACAAGGTTGCTGGTTTCACTCCTGCATGGGATGGTGGGCTACACCCACCCACAACAAAGATTGAACATAGCACCTTAAGCTGGAACTGCTGAAGGGCGGCCAGATGGCACTGGACTTGGAGCAGAGCTAGCTGCACCCTCCACAATTAAGACTGAAGGACAACAACCTGACTATTCCCCTTCCTCAGTTCCCTAACATAGTGTTCCCCTTTCCCAATTCCCCAATTTAAAAAAAAAAAAAAAACCTTGTTGAGGTTTTGTGAGGATTAGAGAGACAGTTAACATAGCACTATGTTCAGCATATAGTGAGTGCTCAATAAATGACAATTAGCCCGTGACCCTGTATAAAACAGGATAAGCCAGTGTATGTATGATGGGAGTTTAATCATTATATAAGTCACTGTCTCTCTCGAAGAGCTGTCCCCTTGTAAGTACTATTGAAGAGGATGGTTTTCTATGGCCACTAATTGTTCTTGGTTGTGAGCTTGTGGACAAAGACAACAGCTGTGATAGAAAGATTTCCTGTGTCCATAATCCCCCTGCTATGTATATGAAAATCCCACAAAAATCAAAACTATTTTTACCAACAACAAAAAAACTAGATGAAGATAGTTAAACAGTCCTCTACAAATTAGAGCATCTTGGTAACTAAATGTTAACAGAAATCCCATATTCTGTGTGCCGTGTTACAGATCACATCCATAGATATTTGAAAGAAACATCTTTCTTGATTATCATTACACAAATCTCCACCACACATGATGCCTAAAGAAAAAGGCTGGCAGCACTGTGAGCAAAGAACAGGACATTTCCCTGAAACTGTCACTGACCCCAAAAACAAAGTATGTCTTCCTAACAGCCCCTCTCTGGATGTGGACCAAAAGAAGGAGAAGGTAAACCCACACTAGCATACCAGGCATGGGCACAGGGACTTATTTTCATAAATCAGAATAGAACATGAAAATGTCAACTTAATCAAGCATTTAAATTTTATTAATCAAGCCTAATTTTTATGAGTGCAAATAATCACTGAAGCTGGACAAATTTGTTCTCAATTGCATCAGAAACATAATTTTAATATTTAATGGACTGATGAATTTAAATGGAGAATTATCTTTATGAAACATGCTCTTCATAATTTGCCATTAAGTGAGAAATAAAAAAAAATCAACATAAATCTTACATAAAGGTTACTTAACTAAATGTTGGTACTATAAATATTGTAAATGCATTATGCACTAATTTAGCAATCACACCGTACACTACATAAAGCTGAAATGATAAGTGGACCAGGCCAGCTTTTCCTAGAATATAGAGCTCTTGTGTTATATTGTGGGAAGCTCATGATGAAACGGTTACGGAGGTTTTGTGTGAGGTTTCGTGAACATTCTTTTCATTCAAGCTTTTATGCTACAATTCACCATTCACCACAGACATTCTTTCCAGTTCAAATGTAGGTCTAAACCTACAAGAGCTGTCTTTTGTGAAGTGATTATTCTTTATAAAAAATATTTTATCATTATTATTTATAGAAAAGGGATATAAGGAAAAAAACTTAAGTTTTCTGACTATATGAGTTTTTTGACATTCAAAACATGCTCCTTTTTAAAGTTAGATTTTCTGACATAATGTTCTCAGGCCTCAAAATAGTCTAGGCACAAGAAAAAAAGAAAAAAGAAAGAATCAAATAAGCCTCGGAATATTTTTCTCTTCAAACGTCCACCTATACCCTCACCCCCTCCACTACTCCCAATATATTGCTTCAAATAGGCTGTAGCTGTGAATTTTTGTGAGAAGTGAATCAAACCTAACAGAACAGTGTGATCCAAAAGTTAGCTAACATTAATCTCCAAGATAAATGATTGGAAAAAAAAAGTTCTGTTCTTTGAAGGTCCCAGTATTCCAAAAGTGTAGCCTTTTCCTATATTACATGTACTGAAGTATATATACATTTACCTGCAAAAGAACTCCTTGCCTATTGTGGCTTTAATGCTCCCAAACGTATCCAGTGGGGTCAGATAAAAGTACATTTTTGAGAAGATTGGAGGACATAGTACTCTCACAGAGGTCATAGCAGCTCTTTCTTGATTTGCAGAAAATGTTTTAAATAGATAATGTGGACTCTTCATTAGACACTTAAAAAATAAAAATTCCCTAGGTTGTTTTTAAATTTTGAAACATTTAAAATTATGCCTTTTTTTCTTGTAAATTTGTGGCTCTGCAATGGAAATTTGGTTTTCTATAGAGAGGCTTAAGTACAAATTTTTCTTTTTTATTTAAAATGTTTATTATTAATGACAAAAAAATGTTTTGCTTAGAAGATATAAATTTTATAAAACAGTTTGGTTGTAAGTTTAGTAGTTATTTTTAATGCTATTTCTAAAGCACATTAAAAATTCAATGTTTTTGGCCTTTAGTATACTCCTTTTTAACCTGACAAATAACATAATTTCAAGAAAGCATTATTATTTAAAAAGCATATTATAGGTTAATAGTTGACCTATGTTCCCTACTGAATCAAATTAATATGCAATATCCTAAAGACACTAAGATTAGAATTTTCCCTGTAATCAAAAATGCAATACATTGTGAAGCCTTTAGATGGAGACAGAGTTCCTTTCACAGTGCTTTGTGTAAGTATAAGAAGGAACATTTAAGAATACTGAGAAGGAAATACAAGAGGAAATTTGTTTAATTGCTTATACTGATTATAGAATTTATATTTAGCCTTTCTTAATGGAAGGGGTTTTTCTGCATATTAAGCTAACACTTAAAAAAAAAAAAGGTTACATACTGTTAGCTAGTAAAGTAAATTTACTGTCCTGACAACACCTTATAGCACAGCATATTATTCTGAAAATAAGAATGCTGCTGTTGATGATGCAGAATACAGGCTGTATGTAATCAGTGACATGCATCAAAAGTCATCTGATAGCCACATTAAAGCCACATTTCCTATTAAGAATCAGACTAAATTACAACACGACACTTCCCAGAATGAGCCAAGGAAATGCATTCTGTAAGAAGAAATAATTGTATTTGAGTGTCTGTAAAAACCAGAAAGTCTTTTAGCAGTAAGTAATAATGCTTTTTTTTTTTTAGTCTGTCTTCGTTTGTATTGCAATATATTCAGCCTCCCTGGCAAGTCTATCACACTAATTATTATTACATCTAGTGGTTCAGTTATCTTGATGACTACTGTAGCTGAAATACTCCAAGGTCACATCCTTAATAGTGTGAATCAAACTAAGCAGCCACCATACATGAGGCTGCTTTTGAGATATTCTAGATGCAACAGTATACCCCAGACCTGTTTATGGGTCTTATTATTCTTTCAAACACAGAGTAAATTACATGTACAGTTTAATTTCACCATTCATTTTGCAAAAGTTCCTTCTCAAAAATCTTGTGAGGAGCAGGTGTCCTGTTGTGAAAATGACAGCCCAGGCTCTCCTGTAGTGATCTTATAGACCACAAAATTCTTCAGCCCAACCTCCACTACTTTCAAGTGATCCGAAATAATCTAAGCAATTATATGCATCTTCTCAGTCCATAGACTTTCAGTGATTTCATATGATACTTACACATGTAATAAATCCATTGGCACACAAATGCGTGCTCTGCTTGGTGTGTGCACACAGAAAATGGTATAAATGAACTCCAGACCATGCTGAAGAATACTGCTGTCCCCAAATTCTTCTGTATCTCTAGGGTGGAAATAGGCATTTAGTTTGTTACGTATCCAAGTAGCATCTGTACACATTTGGATGTTCTATGAATATGAAATTAAATATGAAACTTCATTCTTTTGTGACAATTTTCATTCTTTAATTTTTGAACATCACAGTTGCACATCTGGACAGCAGTGATTCCTTCTTTAATTTAAATGTGTTGCGTTTATATACTGTGTTTGAGTAAAGCAGTTGAATTGTGCAACTATTCATTCTCAACATAGCAAAACATCTACTTAATTCTAAGATTATTTCAGAGGGAAAAAGCAAACATACAAAAGACACTGGGTTGTCTCAGCTTTGGCTCCTGAGCGTTTTTGGCTGTGTGGTACTTAATACAAGGGTAACATAACCAAGATTCTTTTGGTACCTTTTTGTTTAAATGGAAATAAATGAATGGAAGGCTTTATCCATGGGAAAATCATAATATGAAGTGTTTTCAGAATTATTTGTGGAACTTTTAACCCCCACTTTAGTTTTAAAACATGCCCCCTAAACTGATATTAAAAAGCAGTAAGTAGTATCCACAGTTCCATGAGGATTTTAATAATGAAGCATACCTGACTTCACTTTTCCTCATCTTTTCACTGTCTTGGTCTTTTCTGCATCCTTTGGCCTCCTCACTTACACATCCTTGTCTGGTGGAATAATTATAAACATAAAAATAAACATATTTTTATTCAGATTACCAATATCATTATAAAAATTTTCAGCCAGATAAAATGTTATTTCCTTGCAAATCATAAAGTGTTTAGTTGTATTGAATTGTAATTAAAAGTCAGAATTTAAAAGAGCTTCTGTATCACAATATAAAATAATATTAGATTCAACAGATAAAATTATGTTCCATTTTGAAAATAGATTTTGAAGTGTACAGCCTCATATTATATTTAATATGTTAATGACAAATGTTCAGCAAATATGGAATAGGAAAGAAGAAATATTATGCTTTTTAAAATAATGTTATCTACTTATTCTTTGGCTGTAATGTAGCTGGCATGTTGTATTGGGGGCTGTCTACATGCGTTTTTTGAAATGTCATCTTTATTAGTATTACATTCAAAGGATAGTACCAAGAATCAGTTTCTTTCAAGACCTTCCTCCAGCGTGTGGCATATAAGTCTGTGACGAGCGACATTACAGAAGGTCATGTCACTTCTAACTGCTTGCATTACATCTTTCTGATTTCCCTAGTGCCCTTCCTTTGTTTGATTAATACTACTTGCTTTCAAGCAGGGTATCAGAAAGCATAATTTGGAAAGAGAATTCTAGAGCCAATCTAAGATAGTCCCCCGCAAGAAAAAAAGAAAAAAAAAAACTTTGTAAAAATATATGTTTTTTAACAATGCATTTTTTTGTCACTCTTCATTTTTTTTTCCTCAAGGAAATATAACATATGTATTGTTATTCAAATATTGCTGACAAATATTTGAGCAAGTGGACTTTGTGTACTTGAAAACTAAGTAATCCTTCTTTGGTTTTATTTGAAGAAGAAAGAGCTGGAATTTGACACCAGGACTCTTTTTTTTTTTTTTTTTTTGGTTTTCCTTAGTTAAGTGTTAAACTCCAGTACTCTCTAAACAGTAGGTGTTATTTGAGTTCTCTGGGAAAGGTTGCAATCTTCTGCGTCACTAAATGCACTTCAGTGACATATACAGTTTGTTTTTAAACGTTCTTAGAGTGCAGTTTCTATATTCACTGCATTTGACCAGGTCTCATGTCTTAAAAGCACAGCCCAGCTTTTGAGACACTCTTGGCCTTCAGAGCTATCTATTGTTTCATTTGACCATTAAAGCCTGAAAATTAGTTGTGAAATCATTATCATTTTAATTGGGAATCTTTATCCATGCCTCTACCTGTGCCCCTCTATGTGTTTCTTAGTGTCAGTGAAATAGGAACTGGAATTTTGTATGTCATTAAGGAACAGAATATTTTGCCCAAGAAAAAAATATATATAGTTTAGTTTCCAAAAATTAATGTTTAAAATATCAAATTGATGTTATTTTTATTTTTTAAAAATAGCTAACGTTTTTGAGTACTTACTTCGATACAGGAACCATGCTAAGCACTTTAAAAACATTATTTCATTGGATTCTTAATCAACACATAGGATATGTGCTATTATCTCCATTTTCCTTAAGTGTCACCTGTGCAAAATGTAATGGTGGGATACATTCTGAAGCAGCTAAAAGGCATCAACAGGAAACCATCTATATTATAAATCCTCACTTGTAGATGTTTATGATGTAACATTAGAAAGGCACTGGAGCAGGGGAAAGCCCTCACTAGAGTGCTAAAACACAACACAAAAGCCTCTCACTAACACAACACTTTTCTACCAAATCTAAAAGCAAATGGTTCTATTGGGCTGTTCTGTCTGCACGTTTGTGGAGCAATTGTGCGTAGCCAATTACCCACTTGTGAGGGGTAAGCACAGTTTCGGTTTCACAAATGAAGAGCCTGATTCTGTAGACCTCTTTTAGTCATTCCTGAACATAGGATGTGGATCAGCTGACTTGTAACATGTGCAAATTAAGCTATTGGTTCTTTTTATGATTCAATAATATTTTGAATTTTAAAAATCAACTTGAAGATAGTGGAGACCTCCAAATCTTAAAACAAGGGTTAAATATTTATGGTTTCTATTTCCAGGCAAATATTTGAAGGCATTTTGAATATTTATTTTTATTTATCTACATTATTGATTAGGCATAGTCTTTCCAGGCAAGCTAGTTTAGTTCTGCGAGATACATGATAGGCACTTTACCAGAAAGTGTGTTCAAAGGTATGAAGACTAGATGATGCATTCATCTATTCACTCTATAAACAACTGTTTCTTGAACACTCACTATGTAGTTGCAATCTGCTAGGCACAACCCAATGCCATTCTGCCTTCCTGGCACCTGCAGTATGATAGTTAAGTACTGAAGAGGAGAGACATATAATATACATTCTTAATAATGTGTGAAAATATTGTTGGTGTTAGTGCACAGGAGTAGAAGTATAGTATTCATTTCATTTTCTGTGATATATTTGATAAATGACTGCATGGGTAATTTTAGCAAAAATATTTACTTAATCTAATGGATATCATATCATCATATGATATATTTAATTTTTAATTAAAAAATTAAAACAGATAATGACCAACCTTAAAAAAATACTTAATCTGGGCCGGCCGAGTGGCGCAGTGGTTAAGCACTGGCTTGGGAAGCCAGCAGCCCTGGTTCGGTCCCCCATATGAGGACCAGTGACTCTGCCCTCAGAACAAAAAAAAATAAAATAATCGAAACGTAAAATTTTAAACACTTTATTAGAGATACAAAATTATAATCATTTAAAAAAACTTGTGAGTGGCTCAGTTGGTTAAGAGCTCGCTCAAAGTGCGAGCTGAGCTCTGAGCAACAGCAGTTCGATGCCCAACCCGAGCTGAGCTGCTAAGATGCCAAAAGGTAGCAGGATGGGTCAGCTAAACAAACAAACAAAAAAACTTGTGAGGATTAGGTGAATTCTATTTTTTTCCCCAACTGGGTAGGAGTTGAGAACTCACTATCTGCTATCCAACAGTCTGGGTTTGAGTTCTAGTTCAGCTACTTGCTGTGTTAGGTGAATTCTTTTGATGCAACACAACGTACTGAAATATTGTGTCTGCTTTTCCTATTTAAACCTCCATCACATATAGCCCAATTTGAAGTAGCCTGGTATATAGCACCTCAATTATACATTGTTACTACTGTATACTTATGATGTGACTACTTCAACATTTCAGGAAATTAAAACTCAGCATGAGAAATTATCTGATAGTCCCTGTTTAAATTCTACTGGATTATAAATCTGTTGAGGGCTGACATGAGTATAGATAAATTATCTGTTATTGATTTTGTATTTCCACAGTATCTAGTTCTATGTTCCTTGGACAAGGGGGTTATCATAGATGCCTATGGAGTGTCTGAAAATCATTATAGAAGGAAAGTCTAGAATCCTCCTTTCTTGCTGAAGCTGAATTGCTTTATATGTTCCCAATATAAGTGTAAACTCTCACTAGATATTGGGAACAGCACGTTGTGCCACTGTAGCTCTTTTGAAATACTGAACGTCCGAATGAAAGACCACAAAATTCTACTGTATAAAATAGAAGATTTAAAGTATGACATTAAATTAGGAACACTCTCACGGGTTGTCAGATGCTTTGGAGCATATATCGGTTCATAAGAACTGGAGATTTGTGTTTCGGTTATTTTTCTAAATTAGTTAATGCTTTTAGAATATTTGAGAAAAATTGTTAGGCTGAGAGTCCTGAGATGTTATCTCAGTTTATGTAACTCTTTGCATAATACAACCTTAGTTATTGAAATTTTCACTCAATAACTAAGCATGTTCCTGTCAATATGATAAAGCCCCATGAAAGGAGGACTAGCTGTCTCTGTCTTCTAAAGTTATGAACTCTGGGAGAAAGGTTTAAAAATATTTGATAACCATGCTTCTTTCGAGTTTATTCAGAGATACAGAAATGGACTGTATAAAAAAGTACAAATGCCACAGAATTGGACATTGTAGCAAATGGCATAAATAGAATCATAAGTTGGCACATACCTGAGTAATAACTCCCCCAATTTTTTAAAAAATTTTTGGTTTCCATGGAGAGGGTTGTGTGTGTGTGTGTGTGTGTGTGTGTGTGTGTGTGTGTGTGTGTGTGTAAAACCATAATGCAACACCTGAAATAGGATGAAGTCCTATTTGTAATGTCTACAGTTATATATTGATCAAGACAAGGGGAAATTACTGGGCAAATCCAAAATATCTGTTCCATTCTGCTGAAGTTGGTAAACTAGGAGCCATTAGAAAACATATGCATGCATATCCACCTACAAATGATAGACATTCAATTATTGAATACGTTTCTAATTTTTTCTCAATAATAATTACCATTCTCATAATGTAATCCTTGTGTAAAATCAGAGATTTAAAATTAGTATTTCAGGTAATCTACAAAATCTAAAAGGCAATACAGATTTTGTTAAGAGTTAACATTTATACATAAGAATTGAAATTAGAGCCACGGACGATATTGTTAGTTTTATACCATAGATCACCAGCCTGAACCAATGAACAGACATAGTTTTTTTTATCCTAAGGTTTGGTGAAAAGTAAATTAGAGCAGGGATGTTTTCTGCTTAGTTATCTAGCTCCACATTTAAAATGCCTGATTGATAGAGACAGCAGAGTAGGTAAAAAGGAAATTTCCTGGTTTAAAGCATCCCTGAAATTAATGTTCATTTACCTAATGCATATTTGAAATTCTTTAAGTTGTTACAGAATATTGCACACAAATAGGGTTCCCCTGACTGAGATTCAGTTCCCTGGTTTTAATCAATTAAAGGCATAGCATTCTCCTCATCCCTATCTCCAGATCAAAGTCCCTCTCAGTGCGTCTGTTTCAAATGTTAATAAAGTTTTCATTTCCAAAAGGTTCAAAATGACAGAACAAAATTCTCTCCTTTAAGAGCATGAAAACGACTTCTGTTTCTGTCTGCAGGTAGTGGAGGACATACTAGAGGACGAGGAAGAAGAAGATGACAAAGATGACAAGGTAATTATCTTTCCCAGCACTTGGGTACCTGGGGATGGGGAAATGTAGACGTGACACAGTTTTCACAGACAGTTAAAAAAGGAGTTGAAGTGTTTGAGTCCAGAAAATTGGACAGTGCTGTTTATCATCCTAACAATGCCACTGTATGTTGCAAAGAGGGAGAGAGGGCTATAAATCCTCTTCGCTTTTGTCCAGAGCTGGGTCAAATATTTTTCTGCCAGGAACAAAAAAAATAATTCAGCTTGTCTGGAAGTTGATAGCTCTCATGAAGATAACGGCAGTGACAACTGTTTGTGAAGGGCAAAAATTTGTCCTATCTTGAGTATTACAAATAGGGCTACCCTTTGGGGGGAGAGAGGAGAGAAAAAACTGCAGGCTGTATGAGTTGAACATGGCTATTGTAATCTGTAATTTTCAAAGAATTGCTCAGCAAAAGAACCCATGTGTGCTGAGGGCTCCAGACAGCATTTAAATAATCCCAGTGCTCATTGCCCTTTGCTTAGACTTGACTTGGAGTGGTCAGAGAGCCTGTTCGAAGAGGCTCAATTTCTGATGGCTGGTTGGCTTGGGGATAGTGACCAGAGTTAATAACAGCTAGTTTCTGGTACTGCTTGGATGGGCTGTCCCCTGGGGAGAGAGGACAACAGGAGGGAGGAATTAGAATGACCTGGCAATGCTGCAGCAGCACCTGGGGTCAGAGGAACAGCTTTCTGTGGCAAGCACGATAGTGATGCTGCTGTATCATCATCTTTGGGCATTTCTAGACCTAAAATCTAAAAATCCTAAGGTGAGATTGGAACCGGGGAGAGAGATTGTCATTCGTTATTTCCACATTGTTCGGCATGTGAAACCAGATTTTGACCTTCACTGAAATCTATCTGAATTCTGTTATTGTGAAGCGGTGAAATTTTTGAAGAAAGGAGAAATGCAGTGTATCTTAATGTATGCCCTTGACCTTTGATTCCAGTAAGATGTACAGTTATATTCCAGTGTAAGAATTTGTGTACTGGAAGTGAGCATTGGAAATGTCAAAAAAAAAAAATTCACAGTGATTAACCTCCCAAATGATTTTTTTCCCTAATATTCAATGCTAAAAGGAAAATGGTCACACACACACACACACACACACACACACACACACACACTTTCTCCCTTCTAATGCTATTTCACACAGCTTAAATTGATAGAGCTTTTATGTGAATTTTTTCTTCTGTACATCATTTAGTCATTAGCAACATCATCAAACATAAACCAACAAAATCTCCTTCCTACAAAAACACATATGTGCTTATTTTTAATGTTAAATAACATGAGCATACACTTCTGGCAATAAATGATATGATTTATTGTTAAGGTCAGTTGTAGAGCTGTAGAGAGCTTGTATTTTAACTCAACATGCCAGCTCTGAATCATCATTTCTCTGCTGATAAACACTGAGCTGCCATCCATTTATGGCCATTTTCCCTTGCTTGTTGCTGCTTTATTATTAAAGCCACCATAAAGATCCATTCTGGCAGCGGGCGTTTCCTCAGAAATGTTAATAAATGGAAACCCTTAGTGCAGTCTAGTACTTCAGTGTCCCTGCTTGAAGTCAACCTGTGCTTTTTTAGCCAGTTAGTTGGTACTCTAGTCTATACCACTAATCTCCACTTTATGGTCATTTTTTTTTAATATAGAGAATGTTAGGAGTGGGGAACCCGTAACACACCTGCTTAACCAGCTCATCAAAACATAGATGTCAAGCAGAACATGCGTGGTGCAAACAACACCAGATCTTGGGAGTAGCATCTTTGTAATCTAGTGTTTGGTTGTCTGAAATTGACACCCCCTTTCTAACACAATTTCAGATCTAGTTACCAGTCGTTTGAAAGGGAGGGCTTAAATTACCGTGGGAATTGAACTGTATTCTTCTGTGCAGGATGCCAACGAACAGTGAGTTTTCCGTTTGAAAGGATTGTGAGCTGATTTTCATAAACCCAGCCCTTTACTTGAATGATATATAAGGAAGTTCTTCTTTTTTTCTCGTAAAGCAACTGATAGCATAAAAGTCATATCTGAACAAAAGGAAAATCTCAAATGTAACAATTTACAATAGACATTAAGGGCTTACATAAATAGAGGGAAGAATCTTGGAGTGGACATTTTGAAAAATAAAGTTTTTACTATAAAAAAATGGAAATATAAATGATCCTTCCAATTTCTATTTACCAGCTTTCATCTCTTGACTGACACTCGCAGTGGTAAATGTTGTAAGTCTTGGCTATCAGTGTGTCTGAGTGGGAGAAGGGTAATTTCCTACTTTAAAAAATTCATTGGTTCCTCTATTTAAAGTTTGTGTATAGAGTCATGCATAATGGAATTTCATGAGAAAACAAATGTGTTTTTTGCCATACGAGCAGGTACTGACCTCTAGCTCTCATTATTTCTCTGTTTTCTCATATGGTATAATAGTGGGGTCAGGTCAGTGGGTCCTCTTATAGGATAAAAGTAAAAAAGATTAATAAATGTGCCAAAGCCTCACTTTAATTGAACCTGAAGCATATGTTGCAAGTATGTAAAATATGTCCCAGATGTTTCACCAGGGCTAGTGTCTTGGCTTTCCCTGATTACCACAAGGCAGCTATTAGTCCTATAACCTTTGGACTTGGGGGTAAATGGGGTATTACGTGGCACAGAATGAGAGCACCTGTTTTCCATTCAGCAAAGACCCCTGGCAGGCTTTGCCTAAGCCTATCCATATGTTTTCACTTAGCAGATTGTTGGGCGATTATGAAAAGTGTCTTTCTTTAGAGCCAGCATTGATATTAGTCACTCACAATGAAAGAGCAAGTCATTGGCTACTTGACAAGGTCCGTGTGGGCATACAGTCGTTTATTTCCTTTGAGTTTGGCGTGTTTTCCCTCAACATAATTATGTAAATGGTATAAGAAGTTGAAGCAAAGATTACTTAACACAGTATTTTTGTAATAGCTTTTCTTTACTGCTGACTTTAGAATCCTGGAAGACTTTTTGGTTAAAGTTGGTCAAAGCTAACTCATGATTTACCTGGATCCCCAGATCTTGAAGTTGTACACATTACGGCCTTTTGAGTATTTTTATGTGAGTTCTTTCTCAGTTACAAAACTGCTAACCAGTATTCAGGTGAAGATTTGTGATCCTGAGCCTTATCCTTCGTTCCAGAATCCACTGATATTTGCTTAACTCTAAAATGAGGTGGTTTGCCTCTTAATCCAATTCTGTTGCTTTCTCAAAAGTAGAGAACATGGGTTTTAAATGGTGTGTCTTAGTTATGAATCATTGACTTGTTAATATGTTCACTTATCTGCATTATGTAATTGGTACTGTGTTCAGCTGTACTAGAGATGAACGTTTTCCTGTATTAAATGTTAGAAAGACATATTACATTCTCAGTTCCCTTTGCTGTACAGCATTTTCTCAGCCCTCAACAACAAAGTCACAGTCTGATCTGATTTTTGACCTGATACCAAATTCTGCCTTTGTGGCTAATAGAATAATATCTTTGTAAATAAGACTTAGCTCAATTACCTAGGTGGAGCTATCAACAAGCCATGTAATAGTGTGTTTTTCACTATGTTTTATATAATACAGTGGTCAATCTGCATAATCTAGACATTTAATTAATGAAGATCAGCTTTCATTTTGTAGCTTAAAAAGTTTAGGTATGCTTCCCATAGTGTATCCTACCCCGGTAATAGGATCCAGCTGCACTATCAGGAAGCAGAAGATAGAACGCAAGTTTTCCCCAGGAAAAGCACGGACTCAAATGCATGGCAGTCTAGTAATGTTTATTGGTAAAAGATATTAAAATATCCCAGCATCTATGCTTACATTGCTTCTCCTTTTTGTTTCAACCGTTCTGTCAAGGTTACTGTGTATCAAGGTAACTAGATGCAGTGAATAAAACATATCTGAGTTACTTCAAAATACACAGATTGTTTGCCTTAATTCTCAAAATCTGTGTTTTCCAGTTTGGTTCTCCAGCCCTAAGCATGTATATAATATACCCAGAATGCATATGTCTCTGCATCTCAAATCAACTGTGAGGGAGAAGAAAAAAGAGATAACTCTGATATGTGATACGAGAGAAGATTTTAATCTGACAATATGGCATTTTTCTGGCTATAGTCAATGAAATAACTGCATGGTGGGGAAACAGATCAAAGCTTTGGAAAAAGGCAGGAACAGAGGAGACAATAAAAAAAATTCTTTAAAAAAATCCTAACTCACATTTAATTGTCATACCATTGTGTCAGTTCATCAGTTTTCTATTGCTGCATGACAAATTACCACAAACTTATAGCCTTAAAACAATACACATTTTTTAGCACTCAGTTCAGAAGCAAAAGTCCAGGTGTGGCTCAACTGAGTTCTTTTCTCAGAATCTCACACTTAAGGTGTCAGTGAAGTTGAATTCTTGTCTAGAGGCTCTGCAGGAGAATCCACTTCTAAGCTCTTGGTTTGTTGCTAAAACTCAGTTCCTTGCAGTCGGAATACCGAAGTCCTTGTTTTCTTTTTGACTTTTTGTTCTTACTGACCATTTGCATGGCCCCTTCCATCTTTATATTCATCAATGGAGAATTCCCCTTGTGTCAAATCTCTCTCACATTTCAAAACTCTTTCTTCAGGAATAGTATAGTCCCTTTTAAGGGCTCACCTGATTGGGCCAGGCCCACCAAAGATAGTCCACCTTATTAAAAGTCAGCTAGTTGTGCCATATAATATAAGTTAATCATGGGAATGACTGTGTATCATGTTCCTAAATTCCTCACACACAGGGGAAGTGGATTATACAAGACATACATACTAGGAGATGGGAATCTTGGTAGCCTTCTCATAATTCTGCTTCCTACCACCATCTAGACCCACCTGTGCCCTAGAACAAAAACAGAACAGTCTTTGTGTTCCTTGAATATATTTATTGCTAGGCTGTGATTTAATTACCCTACAATAAATGAATAAGGAAAGCCTGCCTGCTTAGACATGTTCTTTCAAAGATTATAAGGAAACATCTCACACCAGAGGTATAAACTGAAGTGTAATTTACTGTCACAGTACAGTATGTTCCACCTGCTTCTTATCTAATTCTGCTCTCGGGTGAGTGGTGCTTGAGCATGCAGTGAGCCCAACGGCTCTTTCCCCTTGTCTCCTTTTGGGGAGAAGAGCAAATAAGAATAAAAATGCCAAAAAGCAGGGATGGGTCCATTCCTCCTTTTGGAAACCCGTCGGTGCTTAGACAGACTGAGCTGATAGGCCACTGACCTCGAGACAATAGAAACACTCTACATAATCTAGAATCACAGCAACATTAAAATTAGAGGATACCTAACACAGGCGTCAGAAGGCCGCCTCGTTGCCCGTTTGCCTTCTGTCTCTGGGAAGACGATAGGCATTCTGCCTGCACATGCGCAGTTCACGCCCTCATTCTGGCCTCCGCTTGTGCTGCCCCTGCACAGTTTTTGAGCCAGAGCCCATCTGCCACACCTGGCTGGGTCCCTGGGGAGAGGATTGCAACACTGCGACTCTGACTGGGGCATCAGGGGGAAGTTTCCAGGAGGACTGGGATTTGATTGGTAGATGGTGTGAGCCAGCTTCCGTAGCAGAAGTCTGGGATTAGGGGTCTCTGGCACCAGACACCCAGTTGTTTCTCATCCCAGGACTCCCTTGGCAGGCCAGTAAAACTCCCGAGATCCTGTAAGATCCACCTTCCTCTGAGCCGCCCCTGACTGACAGCACATCTCAGCACATCCTCTCCCTGCCATTCCTAGTTCAGCCTCATTTTAAAATGAGGAAACTGTGGTTCAGCCAAACTTAAGTGAATTGCCAAAGGTGATATAGACAACAAGTGGCGAAGTCAAGGTTAATACTCAGGTTTTCCAAGTTTGGCATCTTTACCCTTCCTTAATACTAGGTTGTTCACGGGGGGGAATTACAGATGCATGTTACCTCAGGCACGCACTTTAAGTATTTTGGTAAAACAGAGACCATATTACCCTTCCCAACTAAGGACTGTTTACTTCTGGTTTCCACTTCTTACTGTTCTCCTGCACTTTCAGCCCTTCTCCATCACACCAATTAAGGAAGTGTGTGATTGACAGGATAATAACCCCTCCAAGATGTCTCTATCCTAATCCCTGGAACCTGTGAATGTTACACTACATGACACAGAGGCATTGAGGTAGCAGATGGGATGAAGACTGCTAATCAGCTGACCTTAAAGTAGGGAGATTACCTGAGTAGGCCCAAAGTAGCAAGTACCCTTAAAAGTGGAAGAGGCTATCAGAGTGTGTAGTGGCCGCTTGCACAGCTATGGGCAAAACCAACACTCAGGACCTTCAGGGCCCAGAAGGAAGAGCTGCTGAAAAACCTGGATGACCTGAATTGAAGGTGGGGTTCTCCCATCACTACATCGCCAAAGTGACAGGCGGCACAGGGTCCAAACTCGCCAAGATCTGAGCTATCTGCAAATCCATCACCCTTGTTCTCAGAAAGA